>CAWUFW010000674.1:2342947-3808394 GCA_963921515.1 Calotriton arnoldi
ACACTTATGGTATTTTTTTAATCAAATCTAGGGTACCACCTTAATAAAGGGCACTTTGGGGTCTACCCTAAGGTATTTTTAATAACATCAACTGGATCTGAGAATATTATCCAGAAATAAAATAATTTTTAAGAACTCTCTCAAGATAGCCCAACTTGAGGTTGAGTCTGCCCTGGTAGTATCATCTCACCAGGGTGGGATGAGGTGGCCTATGATGAAGCATGTCACATTACGTGAGTGAGCCCACCTTGTCCAATGTCCAATTTCTGCAATTACCAGTGCCTTGAGTAGGAAGTATAGAAAGAGTTGTGACAGGATCCCAAGAGAAGCACCTGTAGAATACTCTTGTCTAGATGCTCTCAAACAGGTTGCCACACCATTTTTGTGTTTCGAGTTGACAGAGGAGGCAGGCGTGGGCCCTCCCTCAGCCTCTTTTTCTCATCTTGTGTATGTGTTATTTACAACTATTGCCTTATGAATTAAATCAACCTCACCTTCTTATTGGGAGATATGTAACGATTGCAAAAACAACAGTTGATGGACAGAATGCAGAACAATGTCATACATTCACCCCAGTACAGAGATCTGGGCCTAAATCCATCATTTTTTTGCTCACCATGCCATTCCAGTTTGAACCCAGCCATATGCAAATCAGTCTTGACCCTGTGCCTCATGGGAACAGTCCAGCCCGAACTGCCAAGCCAGGTCCTCCCTGGACTGGAAACAAGCATCCTAGGACCGGTTTCGGGGTTTCACCCTCTTCAGCCAGGATAGCTTGATTCCAGTGGCATGGAGAGCACGGGACCCACGTCTGGGCATACCCGTCCCACTCGGGGTGACAAATGCAAAAACAACAGTTGATGGACAGAATGCAGAACAATGTCATACATTCACGCCAGTACAGAGATCTCGGCCTAAATCCATCATTTTTTTGCTCACCATGCCATTCCAGTTTGAACCCAGCCATATGCAAATCAGTCTTGACCCTGTGCCTCATGGGAACAGTCCAGCCCGAACTGCCAAGCCAGGTCCTCCCTGGACTGGAAACAAGCATCCTAGGACCGGTTTCGGGGTTTCACCCCTCTTCAGCCAGGATAGCTTGATTCCAGTGGCATGGAGAGCACGGGACCCACGTCTGGGCATACCCGTCCCACTCGGGGTGACAAATGCAAAAACAACAGTTGATGGACAGAATGCAGAACAATGTCATACATTCACCCCAGTACAGAGAACTGGGCCTAAATCCATCATTTTTTTGCTCACCATGCCATTCCAGTTTGAACCCAGCCATATGCAAATCAGTCTTGACCCTGTGCCTCATGGGAACAGTCCAGCCCGAACTGCCAAGCCAGGTCCTCCCTGGACTGGAAACAAGCATCCTAGTACCGGTTTCGGGGTTTCACCCTTCTTCAGCCAGGATAGCTTGATTCCAGTGGCATGGAGAGCACAGGACCCACGTCTGGGCAGACCCGTCCCACTCGGGGTGACAAATGCAAAAACAACAGTTGATGGACAGAATGCAGAACAATGTCATACATTCACCCCAGTACAGAGATCTGGGCCTAAATCCATCATTTTTTTGCTCACCATGCCATTCCAGTTTGAACCCAGCCATATGCAAATCAGTCTTGACCCTCGGGGTGACAAATGCAAAAACAAGTCAAGCTATCCTGGCTGATGAAGGCTGATAGCCTGAAACCGGTCCTAGGATGCTTGATTCCGGTCCAGGGAAGACATGGCTTGGTAGTTCGGTCTGGACTGTTCCCATGAGGCACAGGGTCAAGACTGATTTGCATATGGCTATGTCTGAACTGGGGTGGCGTGGTGAAGAAAAATAACGATGGATTAAACCCAGATCTGTGACTGGGGGTGAATGTTTGCCAATGTGCAGCATTCCGTCCATCATCTTGAGTGTTTTGCATTTCGCCCTAAGTGGGAAGGGTATGCCCAGACGTGGGTCCCGTGCTCACTACGGTACTGGAGTCAAGCTATCCTGGCTGATGAAGGCTGATAGCCTGAAACCGGTCCTAGGATGTTTGATTCCGGTCCAGGGAAGACATGGCTTGGCAGTTCGGTCTGGACTGTTCACATGAGGCACAGGGTCAAGACTGATTTGCATATGGCTATGTCTGAACTGGGGTGGCGTGGTGAAGCAAAATAACGATGGATTAAACCCAGATCTGTGACTGGGGGTGAATGTTTGCCAATGTGCAGCATTCCATCCATCATCTTGAGTGTTTTGCAGATATGTAACGATTGCCTAGCAAAGGACCAAGTTCTAGTTGAATGCAAAAAGCATTGATAGTACCAATGCTGAAGAAAACAAATGCAGATCCGGATGTTCTGTATAATTTTAGGCTAATTTCCCTCCTGTCCTACCCAATAAAGATATTGAAGAAACAGGTAATTCAATGTTTTCTTTCTTTCTGGATCAGATTGTTTACCAAGTCCAGTCAGGCTTCCAGCATCTCATAGCACTGAGACAGTATTGTTGTCACTGCTGGATGACCTACGTTTTTCGGCAGACAGAGCCACACCTAGAGCACTTGTGCTGTTAGTCCCGTCTGCTGCATTTGATATGGTAGTTTCAAAAACACAAGGGAAACCCATGAATCATTAGGGACCAAGGGCAATACGTAATTAAAGGAACAGTGGTCCCTAAGCAGTAAATGTGAACACAATAGTTATGGAAAAATAATAATTTCCAGAATTTGTTCCAGTGATAATAAGAAAAAATATTTTATTTTTAGAGTAAAAGATAAATTAAAGAATGAACCCTCGCTGGGGTAAATCCAAAACAAGTGTCAAAAACAAACAAAACAAAAAACATACAGGCAAAGAGCAAGGTATGACCAGAAATCATATGCAAAATTAGGGTCACTTATTTGAAGAACAAATCACTTTTGCACCCAAAAAGAAAATGTATATAAAGTCTAGTGGGTCAGAGTGTGGGTCAATGGCGTTTCGATCGCTTCGCAATGTGGGATCATCATCAGGACAACTAATAATTTGCCTGAGCCATAACTCCATAGTACAGTAATGAAAATTAACACCTGTAAAGGTATAAAAAGGGGAAGGAAGAAAAAAAAAGGTGTTATGGAATGATACAAGGTCATAGAATAATATCAGATCATGACAATATATGGCACATGCAGAAACCTGAAGGTAAATATCCTGAAGGAAGGTGGCCCTCATCATTCCAGCTGATGAGAAAGATCTGACATTGCATAGTTATGCCTTTGGAGAATGTTAAGAGGGAGCTGTCTTGAGATGTCATGGCTCTTCTTTTAAAATGCCATCTTGTGGAGAATGTGCCTCTCCCACGGCAACTGAGCAAGAACAAAAGGCTTGAAAGAACAGCACCATTCCCTTCTCCTGGTTGCTTAATGAATTTTTTATTGTGGACCCAAAGCTTTAGACCACAAAAAGGATGACGCGCCACCAGTGCTCTCTGTGAGGACTCTAGTTTCCAGCACTGCAACAAGAAATGTCTTCTGACTGCAATTAAAGTCATATGGAATAGCTTTGCCTTCATGCTTTTAACAATGAGATTACAGACAGCTGAACAAAATCATTTGTTTCCCAAATGTATAACCAACAAACTTGGGCATCCCCTATTGGTCTGCAATTCAGGAACAGTGGGCAGTAACTGATCTCCAGAGCACACCACTCACACTCCATCAGTGCACCATATTATTTCAGCCCAAGGGAATGTCCAAAATATTGTGTGTTGGCCTGTTTAGCTGCCCATTTCACAAGCAAATAACCAAAGATAAAAACTGCGGTCTTGCTCTCCAAAGAGCCTTGTGCACCACCTGTAAATGAACCAAAACAACGGACAATTATTGACTACAACTTCAAACATTCGGTTTAATATATCTCTCACAACATGCTGATCTACACTACCCAACATACCTAATCCTCATGCAAAAACCCTAGTCTTTCTGCTTTAGTTGTTGCTTCGATTCTTAAAGTTTGCGTACCAAATAGCTCTGCCAGCAAAAGTGAAACATTTAATGCCTCCCGCACCAACCTCAGAACCTGAAAAGACATCAAAGGCAAACCTGCCACATGACAAATGTTGCCTTCAAACTCAACTCTTACATAAAATCTTATTCAGATTGCTATGGGGCATAGGGCCAGATGTACAAAGCAATTTTGAGGTCGCAAATGGCCCGATTCAAAGAATCAGGCTGTTTGCAACATCAAAAATGCTTTTGGTATGTACAAACACCCAACTGCAACTCTACAAAATGTAGTTTGGGTTTGCAAATCGGTATTTGGAAGGGCTGTGTTTAGGGCGTCACTTCCAAATACCGATTCATATTAGTATGTATTAATGTTTTGCAACTGAATTACGGTAGCAAAACATACATTTTTTACCAACTACTGAAAGGTAGTAGTAACCATTTGCAAATGGGAAGGGGTCCCTATGAAACCCCCTTCCCCTTTGAGAATGTTAAAAAAACGGACATTGACGACTCTTCAAAAATAAAACTTAAAGGTTTGATTTTTTTCTTTTGAAATGCAGCCCGTTTTCCTTTGTTTAAAAGCAATCACAGACATGATGGTCTGCTGTCCTCAGCAGGCCACCTTCCCTGTGATGGCTAGCATTCCTAATGGGTTGCAAACTGCGACCCAATAGGAATCGCTATTTCAGAAATAAAAGATTCACACACTAAAAATAGCAATTTCCTAATTGCGATTTGCAGAAAATCGCAATTAGTAAATCACCATTCCTAATATTAGTACATCTAGTCCTTAGTTTCTTATCCCTACTACTTTCAATGCTTTCAGAGTCTCTTAGAGATTTTTTGGTAGTACCTCACCCATTAGTTTCTATCGGTGGTGTATATGATAACGCCTGATGTGCTTCTAGTGAATCGTTTAATCATCGGATCTTACCTCCTCTAGGAAGAAGACTGTGAGGCTTTAGAAATGTGGTGGAATCTGAAGGAGTGTATTAAAATTACCTCCTATCCCAAGGGAGTGCCACTTTAATAAAAAAAAGGGCTGGAGGTAAGATTTAAAAAAACTTTTTGATGTGCTAGGGACAGATTATTAATCCTTCACATTTCACAACGTGGTCAACACGCTTCGGCCATCTCACTCCTATGTAGGTTGTTGGACTTTCTTCAGGACCTCTAGTTGTCACATCCCAATGATTACAGCTAGGACAATACCTTTTGGCACCTAATATTGCTAATGGTAAGTACATTTACTTACATATCTGGGGAAATTGGTATGCCATTCCTTGGAGAAATAAAGGTAAAAGTAATTGCAGAAAGAGATACATACACAGTCTACAACATTAATTGCTATGAACTGAAAATAGACACTATTGTGCGCTTAATGTTGGAGGACAAAGAGAAAAATAATTCTCATAGTCATGCGTATACACATAACCATTCATTTGTGTCATGCACAGTGAACAAGTTATAACAGAGGTCAACATATGTGGTGGATGTTGGTACATCTCAAAATATTTGTCAGTTAAAATTATTCCAATCAGTAGCTATGCGTGAGAGTATGTGCCTCTGACCAGCAAAGCTGCCCAAAAGAAAGAATATATATTAGAGGCATGCAGCTGGCGCAGAAGTAGACATGGCATGTGGACCATTAGGGTCCCGCTATATGCCCACAATGGAAGAAAAGAGAGTGTGGGTGGTCATGTCTTTAAAAATACTCATCAAAACAAATACATGCAACGCTCAGAATTTCTGCCCAATCTTCCCGGGACGAACCGCGGAGGAAAAACAAACTGAAAAGAGCCAAGACACCGAACACGGGCTGGTCTCTACTGACATCATCGACAACAACAATCAGTTGGATTTTATTCCCCATTACGCATCTAGGGGAACTCATGACATCCTCAACAGAAGCGTAATACTAAAACTATTCAAAGCACTCCATTCTTTGTGCCATATCGACACGGGCAATCTAGAAAGCATAGAATTTAGACCTAATCCCGACTCAACTGGTCGTGAAATCACCAAAGCAACTTTCTTCGACAATTCCATCACAGAGCAGATCTGGCAGCAGCAGGACTCATTTGCTAAATGGGGCATAGAAATAAAAAAGCAAGCTCCCCCCCCCGTTACCCAACCCTGTTACAACAACTAAATCCACCAGAGGGCATGTTGCGAGGTGCGAAAGGCCCGGAACAACATAGCCCAATAAAGGGCATAAACCAAACGGGGAGGAAAATTACCATCACCTTCGCCCACCCAGAAGCGGTCAAATACACGGGTCAAAGAAAGTTGAACACAGCCGGAACCCGCCAAGGGATGGCATGAACAAGTTCTACCAAAGCTACAATACCAGACAACGGTAGTAACATCTGTTCCTGGAACGTGAACGGCCTAGGCACAAAACTAGAAGATCCTGACTTCATGGAATTTATCAAACAGCATGACCTACTTCTTTTTTAAGAGACATGGCAGACAAATTTTTCACCAATAGTAGGATATAAAGAATACTTTAACCCAGCCAAGAAAGACTCGAAATATGGAAGAGCTAAAGGAGGCCTTTCAATCTATGTCTCGACCTACATCCCATGGCAAGCATCCGAAGTAGATCTAGACTCAACTTGGATGTTATGCATCAAATTAACGGCCTCTAAACTCTTCAGCCTACTACTACTGAACGTCTACATCCATCCTTCACCCAAACAAAAGAGATCAAATATCGATACTCTAATAGAAACATTGGACACTCTTAAACTTGCTCACCCACATGCTAACATCATTCTGTCAGGAGATTTCAACATGAACCTACTAAATGGCAGGAAAGAAAGATCAATAGGCCATACCCGACCCAGCAAACAACGCGATACACACAGTAATAGATGTGCATCCCTGCTGGAAGAATTATCAATGGGCGTGCTTAATGGACGAGTTACATCAGAGAGCCTCCCTGCATATACCAGGGTTACGCAAAAAACAGGCTCAATTATTGACTAAAGAAGGAAAACAAGTCCCTAGTCTAATTTATGGATCATGTGTTGCACGACAATCATGTACAATACTAATGGAGTTAAAACATATATATTATTTAAACACAATGATTTGTGTGGCATGCAGATATAATGGAGACAATAAATGCAAAGAACAGGAATTATTAGATCAAAAATACAAAACAATTTTTATTTGTCATTACATTCAAATATGTTAAAATATTAAAAATATGTATAAAAACAGTTCATTGTTACAGGATGCTCATGTAGATCATCTGAGCAAGAAAACTACACAAAGGTCGACGCGGCGTTTCGGTGCAATTGGGATCAACCACCTTCTTCAGGACAAAGTTTTCTACAAAATTTAAAGTTAAACAATGCAATAATCCATTAGTGTTATACATTCATAATTAAAATGATACTATAACATAAACATCAATGCATTTAATCTTTATCTGCAGTCATACTCGAGATTTGTAAACTCCATATTTTTTGTTACAGTATGACCCCAATTAGAAATACAAATACAACTATATCTAATGAGTACACAACAGCACATGATCCATATATCTCATAACCTACCTAATTAAAATACAACCATGTATCCCCAGTGTGATTCAAGTGGGACACACTCTTCCAAACGTTTTATGGAGAGAATGAGGAAAATGACCTACAATAGAGTTAAAAGTGTGTTACTCTACAATCTTACCCGGGACAAAGGAATACGTATATTGTATGCCCCCTATAATCAGCATCTATTAATGCGTTCATTATAACGTACCTTTTTATGTGGTGCTATTTTCCCACACAATACTTTCGTAGGAGCCACCGATAAAGTTTATCCGCTATATATTAGCGTCCTTCAAAATATAAAGTACAGAGTATAAATAATTCTGTGTATGCTTACTTATTGAAAATTAATCAAAGAATTACGATGCTTACCATAAAAAATATAAAATAACCCAGTATGCATTCGTCAACAAATTTAGTGAGCCGTTATTAGGCTTCCAATTGTTGGTCTGCCCTTGTTTATCTTTGGGGATTATACTGTAAAAACAAAGATATTACACTAAGACTAGATATTCATAATTTGTGTACATTTATTGATCTCGTTAAACAAAATGCAGGTAGGGCAATTACCTGTTTCTGTTGCTTTTTTGCATTGCAACTCAGTAGATAAAAATCTGTGACAATTAACAGGGAGGAAACAACCTGTTAGTAACGTATGTTCGAGAGCTTTATGTCAATTACTCATCATACAGTTTTCGGTTTCAATTTTTGCAGATAATGTAAAGGTTTAGAATTCATTCTATTATAGAGGCTATGACATGCTACTTCCAGTGTCCCTGGTTTCACGCATTTAATAAAAGGGCAACAGATTATGCTTTATATGATTTATACTTCTCATAATCGGTCGACGATGTGCGGTACGCTCAATTACGGTGACCGCTCGAGTCTATCAAAGTATTAGATGGACGTGTGATAAAAAACGCCCACTAAGATTCCTGGCAACAAATGTTATGCTTCGTCTATGTTTCAAAAGGTTTTGTATCTAGATATTATAAAAAGGCAAAACCCTGTAAGATTGCTTAATAACACCACAATAGAAAAAATATAATAATCTAGGGAACGATCAGAAGGTGAAATCATATATTTCCCTTATTGCTATCCAAATGTTTTTTACCCAGATACACCAGAACATACTTATTCGTGTTCACTTCAGATAATGGAAGACAGCGCCTACCTTATGGCAGCCATCCTGAAGTGTCTAATCAATTAGCTAGATCACGACAAATATCCAGATTAAAATATCCGGAGAAATAATTTGTAAATATGTTTAACATTGTTATGATGCTGTTTTTAATGAAAACAAATTTTATTATTATTGACTACTTTGGTCACGGTAAGAATATCATATATAATCCCCATTTACTGATACAGATAAGGAGTAAAATCACCACAAATGTTAGGTAAAGGAAAAAATGCAGCAATATCTTTTTAGATCACTCTTTCCCATTCCTCTTTACTGTTTAAACCTTGTCTAAAAGTTTTAAATTTAGACATAAAGAATTGTTCTCGTTTTTTCCGTTTTGTGGTTAGATCACCACCACGTGCATTTATCTGAATCATCTCTACAACGCACCATCTAAGCTGATCTAAATTATGTCTCTTGTCTATCCAATGTTCAACAAGGGGAGCATTCTTTTTCCTAGTTCGAATTGCTGATTTATGCTCGTTAATCCTAATTCTAATTTCTCTAGACGTTTCGCCTATGTATCCCAGATTACATGGGCATAAAAGATTTCTATGATAGACCCAGAGAGGAACTACATAACAAGAGAAATTGGGTTCAACCCAAGAAAACATTTCCAAGGAAGAGAGTAATGTTTTTTGATACTTCCTATACAAGTTCAGAATCTGAGAATGAGCAACTTAAAGATGATTATAATACAAAAACCAGGGAAGCAACCCCAGGAACTAGCAGAGATTATTTTTCTTTTTTAGAAAACGCCACAACAATCATGGTTAAAACAGGGGCAGAGCGAGGGGCAGAGGGGGTTTCTTTACTCAGAATCCCGCCCAGAATCGTCCAAATACATGGAGCCAGAAACATTGGGATTAATTGAAAAAGCACCCATCATCAATCTATCGAGTAGAGTTTTCACAGGGGAAGAAGTGACTATTTTAGAAAAAGGGTTAGGTTTTGCGATCACTTCCCCCATAGATAGATATAACCTGGAGAGAGATGTCCAAAATTTCTTCAGAAAGATTTGACTAAATAACTTTTTCGAAGGGAAAGAAAAGATCCAAACGGAGAACAAATCCCGGCTGGAACTAAAATCGACTTGGACCCCACCTCTACAATTAGTTAATAAAGATATTGAAGTTTTCGAAAGAATTGTAGAGAAAAGTATAGATGACCTTTTGAATAAAAAAATTTGGATAGATAATAACCTTACACCCCAGCAAAGAACAGCACTTGCAACTTTAGAACATTGCCAAAATATCACGATAAAGCCAGCCGATAAGGGCGGCGGTATCGTCATAATGGATACCAATGACTATAATAATAGGATGAGGGCCCTTTTGAATAACACCCAACATTACAAGAAATCAGGTAGGGGCGAGTAGAATGCCCTTATTCATAAAGTAAATAATCTCTTATCACACGCCAGAGAAGATGAGATCATCTGTCAAGATGAATTTAACTTCCTCAATAGTACACAGCCTGTCGTTCCCGCCTTATATGGCCTTCCGAAGGTTCATAAAGATATGAACAATCCACCAATGAGACCGATAGTGTCAAGTATTAACTTGCTCACTGAGCCTTTGAGTAAGTATGTTGATATTTTTTTACAGCCAATGGTTATACAGCAAAAGGCATATATCAAGGATACATCAGCAATGATAAGTAAAATTGAAAATCTCCCATTTGATAGTAACACTCAATGGCTGGTAACCTTGGACATTGAAGCTTTATATTCAAACATCCCTCAAAATGACACTATACAAATGATTAGAGATCTTTTGAGTACAGAAGAAGGAGACCTAACAGAGCATGCCATCTTCATTATAGACTGTGTAGAAATTATTTTGAAAAATAACATCTTTCTATTCACCACGGACTTCTATAAACAGACTAAAGGGACCAGCATGGGAGCCACTTGCGCTCCCAGTCTGGCATGTCTGTATGTTGCTAGATTTGAAGATAGACATATTTTTAATCCAATGGCCCCATTTTACGAGAACATAACAGCATGGTCTCGCTATATAGATGATATTTTCTTCCTTTGGAAAGGAAGCAAAGAAGGACTGATGGACTTTATTGAGTGGCTCAACTTAGGAGATGCAAACCTGCGGTTTACATCGGCCCATGATAAAAACAGCTGTGACTTCTTGGATATTAAGATCAAGAATAGGAACAATCAACTTCAGGTTGAATTGTATACAAAGCCCACAGATAGGAATACCATTTTGCATTACCAAAGCAATCATCCAGCATGCCAAAAAGATAATATCCCCTTTGGACAATTTCTTAGGATAAGACGAAATTGTAATAACATCAATGATTATAATGTGCATGCTAACAGACTTACCAATAAACTTTTAAATAGGGGATATCCTAGAAGGATAATCAGACGGGCATACAAACGTGCTAAATATTACAATAGAGACTCTCTCTTTGAAATCAAAAAAGTCAACGAAGACCCACAAAAACGGCCTTTAACTTTTGTTACGAATTACAGCAATATTAGTAACAAAATAAAAAATATCATCAATAGGAATTGGCATTTAATTGACTCACAAGGCAAAACAAAATTGGAGAAACCTATGTTCTCTTTCCGACGCAACCGAACTATCAGAAATAGTTTAGTGCATACTTATAGAGATGTGAGTTTCAATAGACAATTGAGCATAACTAATACTCCTTTACCCACCGGGACATTTCCCTGCAGTGCTTGTAACAACTGTATTAATATCCTGAAAGGGACAAATATTGTTCATAATAATGTAACACATAACTTTAAGAATATGGCCAACTGTCATTCAAAGAATCTCATTTACTTAATCCTATGCCCATGTAATCTGGGATACATAGGCGAAACGTCTAGAGAAATTAGAATTAGGATTAACGAGCATAAATCAGCAATTCGAACTAGGAAAAAGAATGCTCCCCTTGTTGAACATTGGATAGACAAGAGACATAATTTAGATCAGCTTAGATGGTGCGTTGTAGAGATGATTCAGATAAATGCACGTGGTGGTGATCTAACCACAAAACGGAAAAACGAGAACAATTCTTTATGTCTAAATTTAAAACTTTTAGACAAGGTTTAAACAGTAAAGAGGAATGGGAAAGAGTGATCTAAAAAGATATTGCTGCATTTTTTCCTTTACCTAACATTTGTGGTGATTTTACTCCTTATCTGTATCAGTAACCGGGGATTATATATGATATTCTTACCGTGACCAAAGTAGTCAATAATAATAAAATTTGTTTTCGTTAAAAACAGCATCATAACAATGTTAAACATATTTACAAATTATTTCTCCGGATATTTTAATCTGGATATTTGTCGTGATCTAGCTAATTGATTAGACACTTCAAGATGGCTGCCATAAGATAGGCGCTGTCTTCCATTATCTGAAGTGAACACGAATAAGTATGTTCTGGTGTATGTGGGTAAAAAACATTTGGATAGCAATAAGGGAAATATATGATTTCACCTTCTGATCGTTCCCTAGATTATTATATTTTTTCTATTGTGGTGTTATTAAAAGTTATTTCTTAATACGCATTAGAAAAACGGACATTCAAAGATGTCTGCCAATGTAAATATATCATTTTGCTTAGTCATAACTTATCTTGGGTGTTCTCTTTTGTTGGGGAACAGATTAAGATATTTGCCACACTTTTCTTATGTGGTATAATACCTTCTTGAGTAAAAATATCCGTAAGTTGTTGTAAAAACAAAAATTGACCGGATTTAAATTACAATCGTAAAACAGTACAGCGATCACGTGATCGCAGAGAGGGTATTTAAGTCCACCTCTGAGCCGGCTCCGTATCCCGACCCGGAAATACTTTCGTAGAGAGCAGGGAGGCTGGAACTGCCTGTGCAGGTAAGAAGGGAGGCGCGAGTTAGTCCCGCAATCTTAGAGGGTTTTTGCCTTTTTATAACATTTTGTTAAAAAACCTTTTGTTACATAGACTAGGCTAAACATCTGTTGCCAGGAATCTTAGTGGGAGGCGCGAGTTCGTCCCGCAATCTTAGAGGGTTTTGCCTTTTTATAATATCTAGATACAAAACCTTTTGAAACATAGACTAAGCATAACATTTGTTGCCAGGAATCTTAGTGGGCGTTTTTTATCACACATCCATCTAATACTTTGATAGACTCGAGCGGTCACCGTAATTGAGCATACTGCACATCGTCGACTGATTATGAGAAGTATAAATCATATAAAGCATATTCTGTCGCCCTTTTATTAAATGCGTGAAACCAGGGAGACTGGAAGTAGCATGTCATAGCCTCTATAATAGAATGAATTCTAAACCTTTACATTATCTGCAAAAATTGAAACCGAAAACTGTATGATGAGTAATTGACATAAAGCTCTCGAACATACGTTACTAACAGGTTGTTTCCTCCTGTTAATTGTCACAGATTTTTATCTACTGAGTTGCAATGCAAAAAAGCAACAGAAACAGGTAATTGCCCTACTGCATTTTGTTTAATGAGATCAATAAATGTACACAAATTATGAATATCTAGTCTTAGTGTAATATCTTTGTTTTTACAGTATAATCCCCAAAGATAAACAAGGGCAGACCAACAATTGGAAGCCTAATCACGGCTCACTAAATTTGTTGACGAATGCATACTGGGTTATTTTATATTTTTTATGGTAAGCATCGTAATTCTTTGATTAATTTTCAATAAGTAAGCATACACAGAATTATTTATTCTCTGTACTTTATATTTTGGAGGACGCTAATATATAGCGGATAAACTTTATCGGTGGCTCCTACGAAAGTATCGTGTGGGAAAATAGTACCACATAAAAAGGTACGCTATAATGAACGCATTAATAGATGCTGATTATAGGGGGCATACAATATACGTATTCGTTTGTCCCGTGTAAGATTGTAGAGTAACACACTTTTAACTCTATTGTAGGTCATTTTCCTCATTCTCTCCATAAAACGTTTGGAAGAGTGTGTCCCACTTGAATCACACTGGGGATACATGGTTGTATTTTAATTAGGTAGGTTATGAGGTATATGGATCATGTGCTGTTGTGTACTCATTAGACATGGTTGTATTTGTATTTCTAATTGGGGTCATACTGTAACAAAAAATATGGAGTTTACAAATCTCGAGTATGCCTGCAGATAAAGATTAAATGCATTGATGTTTATGTTATAGTATAATTTTAATTATGAATGTATAACACTAATGGATTATTGCATTGTTTAACTTTAAATTTTGTAGAAAACTTTGTCCTGAAGAAGGTGGTTGATCCCAATTGCACCGAAACGCCGCATCGACCTTTGTGTAGTTTTCTTGCTCAGATGATCTACATGGGAATCCTGTAACAATGAACTGTTTTTATACATATTTTTAATATTTTAACATATTTGAATGTAATGACAAATATAAATTGTTTTGTATTTTTGATCAAATAATTCTTGTTCTTTGCATTTATTGTCTCCATTATATCTGCATGCCACACAAATCATTGTGTTTAAATAATATATATGTTTTAACTCCATTATTATTGTACATGATTGCGGTGCAACACATGATCCATAAATTAGACTAGGGACTTGTTTTCCTTCTTTGGTTTGTATTGCCCTGACCCTATTTTTCATTATAGGGTAACTCCTTTATTTTTGGTTCTAGTTACGTACAGCTGGTGAGCTGGGAGTTTGTTAATAAACTTATCGTATATTAAGATTGAGTGACATCCAATCTAGAAGATGGATGGTTTAAAAACCTATGGGTTTACTGAAGACCAATTTAATAAAATAATTAATGGCACATCTAAAGACATTACCTCGATCACAATTACAAACAGTGATGAGGAACAATGGAAAACCCTGTGGAATTATAAGAAAAAAGCTATAAGAACAGAACTTCATGCTGATTTTCTGATTGAATATTGTAGGAAAGGGATCATACCTAAAGGCCTACAGGTCTGTAATAAACCTGGGGTCTTTATTAGAAATCAGACATTTATTGAAAATTGGACATTCATTGCAAATAGGTGCAGCCGTGATTGGATGCTTCTAATTATAGAAACAGCACATGAGGTTATAATCATAGAAAAAAGGGAAATTGATGAAATGGAAACAAAGCTTAAAGAGAGTACTGCTCTAGAAGAAGCAAAAAAGAAATTAGAAGAGATCCAACAAGATGTTAGTGGATATAGAGAATATTTCCTAAACAAAAAAGCAAATAAATTGAGGAATGACATTTCCAAATATAACATGGAACATGTTTATCCATATCTGCAAAAAGATTTCTAGGATAGACCCAGAGAGGAACTACATAACAAGAGAAATTGGGTTCAACCCAAGAAAACATTTCCGAGGAAGAGAGTAATGTTTTTTGATACTTCCTATACAAGTTCAGAATCTGAGAATGAGCAACTTAAAGATGATTATAATACAAAAACCAGGGAAGCAACCCCAGGAACTAGCAGAGATTCTTTTTCTTTTTTAGAAAAACGCCACAACAATCATGGTCAAAACAGGGGCAGAGCGAGGGGCAGAGGGGGTTTCTTTACTCAGAATCCCGCCCAGAATTGTCCAAATACAAGGAGCCAGAAACATTGGGATTAATAGAAAAAGCACCCATCATCAATCTATCGAGTAGAGTACTCACAGGGGAAGAAGTGACTATTTTAGAAAAAGGGTTAGGTTTTGCGATCACTTCCCCCATAGATAGATATAACCTGGAGAGAGATGTCCAAAATTTCTTCAGAAAGATTCAACTAAATAACTTTTTTGAAAGGAAAGAAAAGATCCAAACGGAGAACAAATCCGGGCTGAAACTAAAATCAACTTGGACCCCACCTCTACAATTAGTTAATAAAGATATTGAAGTTTTCGAAAGAATTGTAGAGAAAGGTATAGATGACCTATTGAATAAAAAAATTTGGATAGATAATAACCTTACACCCCAGCAAAGAACAGCACTTGCAACTTTAGAACATTGCCAAAATATCACAATAAAGCCAGCCGATAAGGGCGGCGGTATCGTCATAATGGATACCAATGACTATAATAATAGGATGAGGGCCCTTTTGAATAACACCCAACATTACAAGAAATCAGGTAGGGGCGAGTGGAATGCCCTTATTCATAAAGTAAATAATCTCTTATCATACGCCAGAGAAGATGAGATCATCTGTCAAGATGAATTTAACTTCCTCAATAATACACCGCCTGTCGTTCCCGCCTTATATGGCCTTCCGAAGGTTCATAAAAATATGAACAATCCACCAATGAGACCGATAGTGTCAAGTATTAACTCGCTCACTGAGCCTTTGAGTAAGTATGTTGATATTTTTTTACAGCCAATGGTTATACAGCAAAAAGCATATATCAAGGATACATCAGCAATGATAAGTAAAATTGAAAATCTACCATTTGATAGTAACATTCAATGGCTGGTAACCTTAGACATTGAAGCTTTATATTCAAACATCCCTCAAAATGACACTATACAAATGATTAGAGATCTTTTGAGTACAGAAGAAGGAGACCTAACAGAGCATGCCATCTTCATTATAGACTGTGTAGAAATTATTTTGAAAAATAACATCTTTCTATTCACCACGGATTTCTATAAACAGACTAAAGGGACCAGCATGGGAGCCACTTGCGCTCCTAGTCTGGCATGTCTGTTTGTTGCTAGATTTGAAGATAGACATATTTTTAATCCAATGGCCCCATTTTACGAGAACATAACAGCATGGTCTCGATCTATAGATGATATTTTCTTCCTTTGGAAAGGAAGCAAAGAAGGACTGATGGACTTCATTGAGTGGCTCAACTTAGGAGATGCAAACCTGCGGGTTACATTGGCCATTGATAAAAACAACTGTGACTTCTTGGATATTAAAATCAAGAATAGGAACAATCAACTTCAGGTTGAATTGTATACAAAGCCCACAGATAGGAATACCATTTTGCATTACCAAAGCAATCATCCAGCATGCCAAAAAGATAATATCCCCTTTGGACAATTTCTTAGGATAAGACGAAATTGTAGTAACATCAATGGTTATAATGTACATGCTAACAGACTTACCAATAAACTTTTAAATAGGGGATATCCTAGAAGGATAATCAGATGGGCATACAAACGTGCTAAATATTACAATAGAGACTCTCTCTTTGAAATCAAACAAGTCAACCAAGACCCACAAAAACTGCCTTTAACTTTTGTTACGAATTACAGCAATATTAGTAACAAAATAAAAAATATCATCAATAGGAATTGGCATTTAATTGACTCACAAGTCAAAACAAAATTGGAGAAACCTATGTTCTCTTTCCGACACAACCGAACTATCAGAAATAGTTTGGTGCATACTTATAGAGATGTGAGTTTCAATAGACAATTGAGCATAACTAATACTCCTTTACCCACTGGGACATTTCCCTGCAGTGCTTGTAACACTGTATTAATATCCTGAAAGGGACAAATATTGTTCATAATAATGTAACACATAACTTTAAGAATATGGCAAACTTTCGTTCAAAGATTCTCATTTACTTAATCCTATGCCCATGTAATCTGGGATACATAGGCGAAACGTCTAGAGAAATTGGAATTAGGATTAACGAGCATAAATCAGCAATTCGAACTAGGAAAAAGAATGCTCCCCTTGTTGAACATTGGATAGCCAAGAGACATAATTTAGATCAGCTTAGATGGTGCGTTGTAGAGATGATTCATATAAATGCACGTGGTGGTGATCTAACCACAAAACGGAAAAAACGAGAACAATTCTTTATGTCTAAATTTAAAACTTTTAGACAAGGTTTAAACAGTAAAGAGGAATGGGAAAGAGTGATCTAAAAAGATATTGCTGCATTTTTTCCTTTACCTAACATTTGTGGTGATTTTACTCCTTATCTGTATCAGTAACCGGGGATTATATATGATATTCTTACCGTGACCAAAGTAGTCAATAATAATAAAATTTGTTTTCGTTAAAAACAGCATCATAACAATGTTAAACATATTTACAAATTATTTCTCCGGATATTTTAATCTGGATATTTGTCGTGATCTAGCTAATTGATTAGACACTTCAAGATGGCTGCCATAAGATAGGCGCTGTCTTCCATTATCTGAAGTGAACACGAATAAGTATGTTCTGGTGTATGTGGGTAAAAAACATTTGGATAGCAATAAGGGAAATATATGATTTCACCTTCTGATCGTTCCCTAGATTATTATATTTTTTCTATCGTGGTGTTATTAAAAGTTATTTCTTAATAAGCATTAGAAAAACGGACATTCAAAGATGTCTGCCAATGTAAATATCATTTTGCTTAGTCATAACTTATCTTGGGTGTTCTCTTTTGTTGGGGAACAGATTAAGATATTTGCCACACTTTTCTTATGTGGTATAATACCTTCTTGAGTAAAAATATCCGTAAGTTGTTGTAAAAACAAAAATTGACCGGATTTAAATTACAATCGTAAAACAGTACAGCAATCACGTGATCGCAGAGAGGGTATTTAAGTCCACCTCTGAGCCGGCTCCGTATCCCGACCCGGAAATACTTTCGTAGAGAGCAGGAAGGCCGGAACTGCCTGTGCAGGTAAGAAGGGAGGCGCGAGTTAGTCCCGCAATCTTAGAGGGTTTTTGCCTTTTTATAACATTTTGTTAAAAAACCTTTTGTTACATAGACTAGGCTAAACATCTGTTGCCAGGAATCTTAGTGGGAGGCGCGAGTTCGTCCCGCAATCTTAGAGGGTTTTGCCTTTTTATAATATCTAGATACAAAACCTTTTGAAACATAGACTAAGTATAACATTTGTTGCCAGGAATCTTAGTGTGCTTTTTTTATCACACGTCCATCTAATACTTTGATAGACTCGAGCGGTCGCCGTAATTGAGCGTACCGCACATCGTCGACCGATTATGAGAAGTATAAATCATATAAAGCATATTCTGTCGCCCTTTTATTAAATGCGTGAAACCAGGGAGACTGGAAGTAGCATGTCATAGCCTCTATAATAGAATGAATTCTAAACCTTTACATTATCTGCAAAAATTGAAACCGAAAACTGTATGATCAGTAATTGACATAAAGCTCTCGAAAATACCTTACTAACAGGTTGTTTCCTCCCTGTTAATTGTCACAGATTTTTATCTACTGAGTTGCAATGCAAAAAAAGCAACAGAAACAGGTAATTGCCCTACCTGCATTTTGTTTAATGAGATCAATAAATGTACACAAATTATGAATATCTAGTCTTAGTGTAATATCTTTGTTTTTACAGTATAATCCCCAAAGATAAACAAGGGCAGACCAACAATTGGAAGCCTAATCACGGCTCACTAAATTTTTGACGAATGCATACTGGGTTATTTTATATTTTTTATGTTAAGCATCGTAATTCTTTGATTAATTTTCAATAAGTAAGCATACACAGAATTATTTATACTCTGTACTTTATATTTTGAAGGACGCTAATATATAGCGGATAAACTTTATCGGTGGCTCCTACGAAAGTATCGTGTGGGAAAATAGTACCACATAAAAAGGTACGCTATAATGAACGCATTAATAGATGCTGATTATAGGGGGCATACAATATACGTATTCCTTTGTCCCGTGTAAGATTGTAGAGTAACACACTTTTAACTCTATTGTAGGTCATTTTCCTCATTCTCTCCATAAAACGTTTGGAAGAGTGTGTCCCACTTGAATCACACTGGGGATACATGGTTGTATTTTAATTAGGTAGGTTATGAGATATATGGATCATGTGCTGTTGTGTACTCATTAGATATGGTTGTATTTGTATTTCTAATTGGGGTCATACTGTAACAAAAAATATGGAGTTTACAAATCTCGAGTATGACTGCAGATAAAGATTAAATGCATTGATGTTTATGTTATAGTATCATTTTAATTATGAATGTATAACACTAATGGATTATTGCATTGTTTAACTTTAAATTTTGTAGAAAACTTTGTCCTGAAGAAGGTGGTTGATCCCAATTGCACCGAAACACCGCGTCGACCTTTGTGTAGTTTTCTTCCTCAGATGATCTACACGAGCATCCTGTAACAATGAACTGTTTTTATACATATTTTTAATATTTTAACATATTTGAATGTAATGACAAATAAAAATTGTTTTGTATTTTTGATCTAATAATTCTTGTTCTTTGCATTTATTGTCTCCATTATATCTGCATGTCACACAAATCATTGTGTTTAAATAATATATATGTTTTAACTCCATTAGTATTGTACATGATTGCGGTGCAACACATGATCCATAAATTAGACTAGGGACTTGTTTTCCTTCTTTGGTTTGTATTGCCCGGTCCCTATTTTTCATTATAGGGTAACTCCTTTATTTTTGGTTCAATTATTGACTATACACTAATAGATCAGGACATGCTCTCCTACATTCGTAACTTCGAAATTAAAGAAAGGACAGAAAGCGACCACCATCCTCAAACCTTCACTCTTCTCTTAAGCACGGCTAACTTAACAACAGATAAAGTGATGTCCCAACAAACGCAATGCTATAACCTGAGACGATTAATTTGGAAAAAGGAAAACATTGGTGACATCATGGCCACATGCACTGCTCTTTTGGAGAGTTTCAAAGTCGAACCATCATGTATAAAGGCATGGGCATCTTTTGCTCAAGATCTAAACAATGAATTTTCAACACAAGGAAACAGCCGCAAAGCAGGTAGATTAGCGGGTGCAGCGTGGTTCACTAACAGCCTAAGGAAACAAAAAAATCAACTGAATAAATATCTAAGGCAACTACGAACTCGAGGCTTAGAATCCTCTCAGGATATTCTTTCCCTAATATCAAAATCAAGAAAAGACCTAAAAAGAGACATCAAGGTGGCTAAGAAAGATTTCAGAGAACATCTCTGGACAAAACTCCTCCATGTCAGCAAACAAAGAGACTCCAAGCTTTTCTGGGATATAATTAACCAGCAATCAAACGGTAAGAACCGACATTTCAACTCGGACATAATGGAGGACACCTGGAAAGCACATATTGAACAAACATACAACGCTATTCCACCCTCAGGTGTCCCAAATTACGGACCCCTACCGCAGGAATAGTCCACGATACATCGAAGTTAGAACCGCCAGAACCCCCCCCTGCAGATTTTACAAGAACAGGTCCTCAAAATCATAAAAAACTTAAGGCCTGAGGGAGCTCCAGGACTCAACGGTTTGCCAAATGCACTATTCCGGCATGACCCTTCATTTTGGTCTGATATCCTCACCCCGCTATTCACACATGTGCTATCATCAGGCACGGTCCCAGAATCCTGGCGAGGAAGCATCCTAAATCCCATATATAAATCTGGCCCACGTTCAGACCCAGCTAACTACAGAATGATTGCTCTTATTGATGTTGAAGCCAAAATTTACGCCTCGAACCTGCTGGTAGATCTAGAAGACTGGGTGAGCCGTATAAATTTGATGCCAAACACGCAAACTGGTTTCCGGGCTGGAATGGGCACCCTCCCTAACATCTCCGCGGTCACTCTTTTAGCCAATCAGGCTATTGCAAAATCCCGTACCCTCTAGGCGTGCTTTATGGATCTTAAAGCAGCGTTTGACAAAGTACCGAGGGCAAAGTTATGGGCCAAAATGCAAAGCTGGGGGGCACCAACTAAACTTCTGGAGGCTATAATCAACCTTTATTCAGACACGTGGGTCCAATTAAGAAACAGACACGGGTGCAGCATAACAAGCAAGAACCGAACAAAAAGACTGACTAAAACAGGGGTGGGCCCCTTGCCTATTTAATATCTACACCGCCGACCTCGAGAAACATCTTCAACAAGTCCGAACTGACCCCCTTAAACTGGGCAAAACACCAATCACCAGCCTTCAATATGCGGACGATATCGTTCTTCTATCACAAACACTGATAGGTCTGCAGCGAACAATGACCCAACTAGAAGCCTACACCATCACAGCTCAATTAACAATAAACCTCAAGAAAACCAAGGTGCTGTGCTTGTTTAAGCATCACAAAAACGGGTCAAAAGGTAAATTCATCTGGAATCTAGATGATAAACCAATATCCCAGGTGGAGTCTTATAAATACCTAGGGTTTCAACTTGATCACAACCTCAACTTTAAACAACAGCTAGATCAAGGGAAAATGAAAGCAAAACAACTCCTCTACGCTTTTAAAACTCTAGAGAAAAAATTAAAAGGATGTTCAAGCGGGCACCTGCTGAAGGTAATCGCAGCAAAATTCATACCAACAATATCGTATGGGTCGGAAATTATGTACACAAAAGACGCTGCCACCTTAAACCAAGCCCAGTCGAGTTTTTTCAAGAGTTTGTTTTCAATCCCCCGGCACATCTCTCAGGCCCAAATTCGACTGGACTACGGGCTTAAAAAACAGAAACCAGCCAGATAAGGGGTGGTTGTCAAATATTACTGGCGGATGAGGCAAGCAGGAGATAACACACTAGCCCACTTTTGCTGGGAAGAAATTGAAAAGCAAGCCACAGTTCTAAAAGAATCACTCGCGGACCTACACCTCAAAGAGGCATGGTACACAAATAACTCCTATTCTGGGTTTAAAAATGCAGCGAACAGTGCAACTAAACGAATCTCGCTGTTAATGGATAAAACGGCATTTTCTAAGAAAAATCATGCTTGGGCAGTGTTTCAATCTTATCAGACGCTTAAACCACAACCGTATTTGTCAGAACACTTTTCACATCATAAAAAGCACTATCTGACGATGTTACGGTTGGGGTGATTCCCCACGAAGGATCTAACCCCAAAATGGAAGCGTATATGGCTGACAAAAGAATGCTGGTTGTGCGGACAAGGAGAAAAGTCTCTACTACACCTCCTATGTATTTGCCCCTCACTTTTAGAAATTCGAAAAATTGTCCTCCGTGAGCACTTGAGAAAAAACCAACTAAGGACATGCAGAGCCGCAGTCATACAATGCCTGTCAATCAAACTATCCTGCAAAGCCATTACGTTTTGGAAAATGGCAGCCAAAGAATTAGACAACACAAATGAATGAACCTGAGTGGCTTTGAAAAGACTGCTTGGACTCTCCTCATTTGCACTGGTATTATTTCCAGATTTTTGCTCACTGGACCACCTCGCATCTCTTAAAATTGCACTGATTACAAATGTAATACTTTGTGTATTAACTATTGATGACGATTGAGTACATGATCGCATTATGTTTTAAGCTTTTGTACCTTTTTAACCACTTTTCTTTAACCATTTTGTATTAAGTGCTTTCTCCACTCTTTTATGATTTTTATCGAAATCAAATAAAAGTATTATTGACTGACTGACTGACTTATTCCAATCAGTAGCTATGTGTGAGAGTATGTGCCTCTGACCAGCAAAGCTGCCCAAAAGAAAGAATATATATTAGAGGCATGCAGCTGGCGCAGAAGTAGACATGGCATGTGGACCATTAGGTTCCCGCTATATGCCCACAATGGAAGAACGGAGAGTGTGGGTGGTCATGTCTTTAAAAATACTCATCATGAGCAAAGGTGTATGAAGGTAGTGGGTGGAAAATACTCGGGTGCTGTAAGAGTACTAGTTCTGTGGCCGCTTTGAGAGTGAGAGGACTGGGCCATTACTGGTAATTGTAAGTCAAGTTGTCACTTCGCAATGGGTGGCCAGCGTGCTAGAAACAATATTTGTGTTTGTGGAGTAAATCACTTGCCATTACAATAAGGTGCGGGCAGCTTACTCACACTGTGTGTTTATTGTTGTAGAAAGCGTTTGTGTTTTGAAAGTGATACCCTTGCCAATGGTGCCCGAGGTATTAATTTTGTGGCCGCATAGAGAGAGCGAGGAATGGACATTGGCTGGTACTTGTAAGTCAAGTTGTCACATTGCTATGGATGGTGGGTGTCTAGCGTGTTCGCCCTGTTGGTTTCAATTGAATACAATATTTGTGTTTTGGGAGCAAATCAGTTGTCATTAGAATAAGGTGCGGTTGGCTTACTCGCTCTGCGTGTTTAAGATTAAAGACAGCATTAGTATTTTTAAAATGATTCACTTGCCACTGGTGTAAAGTGAAGTCAAATCACCCTGTGGCCCTGCGGCTGTGTGACTGCATGAAAAATGCAGATTGCGCGCGTGCAACATTTATTTAAATCGACGGAAGCTTATTACATTTTATAAACAATTTGTTTTTCACTAGAGTTTAGTGAAAGCAATGCCGTATACCCTACATGAGACACCACCATTATGTGTATGTTGTTTGCTTTGTGGGATACTTTTTGACAAAGAAAATAAAGTTTATATATCAAATCTGGCAAAGTTTGAAAGCACAAAATAACGTAGTAGCTAGAACAAAGATGGATGATATCCATTCATTCTCACTTATTTGCCTTCAGTATGGCCTGCTGGTGCCTATGGCGTCCTCCCCGCACTGAATGTTAATAGTATCAGGGTTTTTAAGAAAGCCGGCCTGCAAGGTGAGAACAATTGTCGTTGTTTACAGTGCACGCACAATTGGAAAGTGTCAAGGGCAGCAGTGTCTGATGGTGTGAGAGTCTGGTTTTTAGAAAATAAGAAAAGACTATACCACCCTATGTTCCAAGGCAGTTAAAGGGCTAATCATTAAATGGAAGGCTCTGTTCTCAGAGAACTGGATGCGTTAGGATTAATGGATTCATAATAGATATAGAACCTCTACAACCATGAGAATTAAGTATTAGCCCTACAAATGAAATACGGAAGTGAAAAACAGTCAAAAGTGAAAAATACAAAAACTAACTACAAGGCACATGGGTCAAGTATGGACCAATAATATAAATTAAAGAGCTCCCTATAAATCTTCCTGAATATGTGTCAGGGACCCATTGTTGAAAGAAAGGGGGAGGCTTCTATGTCCAATCTATGTACCGTTTTAAAATACATATTGACTGTCAATATTCTTCACAAAAACAAATCCATATTTTAAAGAGTAATCCGAAAACCCTATGGAGCTTGGAAGTATCCCAGAAATCTCTTGTCAATGTTCACGTGTAGGTTAGATGAAGAAACAGAATGATCACAGGTGTGGCCCCTTAGGTGTCACCTTGTCTGTTTCATATGAACTGTGCAGTCCTCATTTGAGTTTATGTAAATCAGACACTCGTGATAAAATCCAGGAGTATAAGTGTGGTTTGGGAACTCCACTGAATAGGTGATGTTTACATCTTTAGCAGGAAACTGCTGCCCAAGGAATATTTTCATTAAGGCCGCCATGACATTTTTTCAAATGATAAACCCCACACTGTTCTTTCTGTAGAAGGATTTGATCAGCATGGTTATTAATGTCGTCCAAGTTCTCTAGGGTTTTTAGAATGGTGTGGTTTCACTCCCCTTTGATATTTTGGTGTTAAGACAGAAAGCTGTGTGAACCTCCATTTTCTTCGCTTCTTTCTACCCATCTCTTGAATTACTTTGTGCTTTTAATGCTTGCCTACCTTCCTTCCCCTGCTGGTTAGTTCACGACTGTTGCAACCAAATCAAATATGTCTGCTCTATTACTACCACTTCTTTCTGCAATAAACCCCTTCTATCCTTTCCGCCCTATAGCTCTGATGTGTGAAGAGCCCCCAAAATAGCAAACCCATACAATGGGAAAATAACCTGACTTCAAGTTGGAAGAAACAGCATGTCGAAAGACCCAGTATAATGCACCTTTATAAGTCAACAATTATCAGGCACCAGTTATTCACCACATCTCCTCGTTCCTTGGGCCAGCCAACCAAAACCCTCCTATCTTCCCTTCCGATGGCCCATAGCCCCAAAAATATTATTCATAGAAGGAAATTACAGCCAGCTTTCCTGCAGCCGATATTGAATTCATTAATCACGGTATAAAATGCAGCACATCTTCCCTCCCCTAAAAACTTTCTGCAGCAAACTTCCCTCTTCTCTTTCGCTCCATAGCTAAAAATTATGACTAAGCATGAGCCAAGTCTGGACACTTAACCCCCTGACCTACCACTACCCTTACTTCTGTGGCCTGCACCACTTCCCTGAAAAACCTGGGTGTGGGGAGGAGAGGGGAAGATGACCTTTATCACTGTCCCGGGTACTCCAATACCATAACTTTAGGAATGCAGCCGATTCTAATGAATAATAACAATTATGCATTACCTGTAATTACAGGTATTGCAATGATGACCAAATAGAACTGACAAAATACAACCAGCAAATCATAAGGATTACATAATTTAACATTAAAAGACATTTGTAAATACTAGAAAGTAAGGAATAGTAAATGGTGACTGGTTTTGTACAATGTTGGAATTTCAAAGGGCAGTAGGATTTAAAAAATAGTTCACAATGTTCTTCTATATTTTATCTACTTGTAGATAGATCACGTTGCCAAACAAAATAAGGTCGGGTATGGGTATACTGGATATGGAGTATTATTTTGCAAAAAAGCCAAAATATTTACTTGTATCACAATGTTATTTGTTTCAGCTTCTGTTGTATATAAAATGCTAATTTGGATATTACACATGTATTTCTTAACAAAACGTGACTTTTTATGATTTTAAAGCAAGCTATATAGTACTGAACTTTATAGTGAGTCTAGCGCTTTCATTGTTTAGCATATTTGTTAATATATTGCTGGTGAGGGATATGCTCACGTTTGATATAATTATGTCATGCTGTCTTAAAATCATAACTTTCAAAAGGTCAGCACTGTTGATAATGAACCTTATGTTTTCATCCGAAGAAGTCAATTTTTGAAACAGCATAAATGTATGTGTGACATTTTGTGAGCGGAAATATGAAATCAACATGTCAAAAGATTTGCAGCCTTTCAATTTTTTGGGAGAATTGTTGGCTAAAGGAATACTGTGATTGTTACTTTTCCAAAGGTGAGTCAAATCATATTTCATATGTTTAAAACCCCCAGTGTAACTATTGCTTTTTTGAAAAACCTGATACAAAATGTGCCTCTAATAACCACAACAGAAAAATGTGTGTAAGTGTGACCCCTTTAAGATGGCATAGGTTGCTTATCTACATTAATGGGGAACCTAAGAGCCCCTTCAGCATAGTGCCTCGAGCACATGGTACATTGACAAGGCCCTGGAAAGAGCTGTCCTCCAGCACCACCTCACCTGAGCTTTGAAGATACACAGCAGCCCAGCATGACTGCCCTCCACTATCCTATGCTGCCATCCAGGAGCAGAGAACCAGAGACAGGGTGTATGCTGGGGAAAATGCAGTGACCTTACCTCCAAATACGAAGACATGGATAGTAGGAAACCATGAAGGGGTTGAACTGTCTTCTCCCTCACATTCCAGGAGGGGACTACTTCAACCCTCACTAGACACCAATCTCTGTGGGGGGATCAGACTGCACCTTGCTGTTCTGGACATGCTGGATCGGGTCACGGCAAGAGTTTAAAAAGTTTAGTATGTAGCCATAGGCTATGAGCAGGCTTAGGGGCAGCCCAAGTCATGTCTGCCAAGGCTGGGAAAGAAGGAGGATTCAAGACAACCAGGCCTCACATTTTAAGGCCCAGGCTAGGGTGGGGAAGCAGCAGAGAGAGCTCTTGATTCCTCCGGCAGAAAGAAGAATCCCTGTCGACTCAGAAAAAGCTTGTAAGCCGGCAGTTCCAAAATCAAGATCCCATGTATTAGCCTGGTTCTGAGAAGGACAAAGTGAGTGATATTTATAACGGGACTCAAAAGGACAATGGGATATGTATGACGTAATGAAGACACAGTAAAGTCCCTGATGAGAGCTTGCTGTCTATTGGTTGTGACTGCTTTGCCTCCTTTCGATTGCTCAGACCAATATTAGTACAACACTAAAGAGGGAAGGACATATATAGATCAATGTGACAAGGCACTGGACCATTCTGCAGGCAACTGAGTGGGCAGGAGGCCATTTCTACTTTGCTCCTCTGATGCCTTTGAGGCATTAAGCTAAGCAACTGAGGGGTGATGGACACCTTGGCACCAATTCCTCATCCTCCCCATCTCACCTTTGAAATAAATGCATTCTGTGCAGTCAAATTTTAACTCAGTCTTTTCTCATAGCCAACTTTCCTGCTTTTCTAACATCTCTACTATTTCTCACATATCCTCCTTTTCCTTAACTGCCTCTCTATCTCTAAAGGCCCCCTGTTCCTGGCCATTTACCCCATGAAGGCATGAAGGCAACTCCTACTGATATAACTAGCAGATGCAAAATACACACTAATTCGTTTGTCCAATAATTCATAGTCTTACAAATGTGTCCAACCACAAAGATTAGAAATTAAATTGAATATAATTAAGGCTCCCTGTTTTCTGTTTTTACTGATTTTTACAGATAAATACAGACAGAAAACATTTATTTTCTTGTCTGTATTTATTTTTAAATGTGGATAAAAACGGAAATGGGGTTGCTTTTTGAGTAATTCTTAATGCTGTCTGCCATGACTGCCAAGCCAATAGCTGTGTGAATTGATAGGTAAGGGGGTTAAAAAAGAAAGGAATTTTAGTAAAGCAGCTTTAACACCAGTAGATATGCACAAGGTTGATACTGAAATGTGCATATTTTCATATAAGTGCATTGATTTATCTTCTGAGGGTGTTCACAGCATTGAAGCCTGGCAGGGATTGAAGCATGAGTTCATATTTATCAGTTAAATAAATGTGGAAATATACTAATTTCACCTTAATTTTTCCACAAAACCCAATATAAATATGGATAAATACAGATAAAATTAACAAAAAATAAATATGAATAAATACAGACGGAAATGTCAAAAAACATAAATACCATAAAACCGGGAGCCCTAAATATAATCCATTCTGCATACATTGTCTAATGAATATGACACTTTACTCTGCACGCGTTTACAACGCATGCCATTACCCCGAATTTTTTACTCCGTGAAATCTTTTACAACGCAGGGCTTTACACCGCAATCCATTATAACGCATTGTCCATTTCAACGCAATTAACTATTCTAACTCCACCGGGGCGTTGTAATGGTTTGCGGTGTAAAGCGCTGCATTGTAAAAGATTTTGCTGATTAAAAAATGCGGGGTAATGGACTGCGTTGTAATGCAGTCGTTGTAAAGGATGTTTAACTTTGTCGAATACATCTTCAGTATAATTTACTATTTAGAAGCAGCAATCACTATCCTGTACTATTGGTTGGCTACTCACTGAACTGATTTTCAGCTATTGCCATCTAACCAGTCTGATACCCGATCCTTAAAGAATAAGAAAGCCTTTCGCATTTGCTAGCTGTAGTAGATAATTTGTTTGGCTTGTTAGGGATAGGCGTCTATTAACATGCTGCAGTCCATTTCATGTGTAACCCAGGTAATTTTAGCAAACGCAAAAGCCTTGAAAATGTTTATCAACTTACTGATGTACATATGTACATTTTGAATGTTCCTGCCACCTGCACTGAAGAAGACATCGCTACCTTGTATTTACAGTGTATTGATGCATATCCATATCCTAAGATAATGGAATGATTTTTAGAGATAAACTGGTGGCCGTCGGGAAATCATCATTAATATCATACTTGATTTCTGTTTTTAGTAACCAAACATATTCCTACACACTTTGGTTTTTTAACCAATATATCTAAGCTTGTGAATGAGAGGGAATTAACTTAAAGAATACAATGATTTTTTTCAAACCTGTCAAGCAAATAATCATCTATTGAGTCCCATCTGACCCTTTCAAAAATTGTACCTTGTCTTGAACAGATACATTGCCATACATCGTTTCATTTCAACAATCTTCTCAGCAGCAAACTTTATAGCCCTTATGAGCAGAACTGATTTTCTGGAGGGTTAATTGCCTGATATGATCATTCTCATGAGAGGTTCACAGCTGTCAATGATACTAGTAGTCACATATCCATATTGTGTAATTTGTCAGAATGGCATGTTGGTTTTGCAGTAAAGGAATACACATTTTAATTGTTCTGTCTAAAATTTGAATAATGCCCTCATCTTTTCACGAGCAGGCCACACAGCTCTGACAACTTTATTTATGCTTCTTCCATTTCTAAGACATCTCTTTGTGATTTCTTCAAGTGTAGGCACTAGAACTTTGCTAAACTAACATGTTGTGAGTATTTCTTTGTATAAGCCTTTCAATCACTTCTCTTTGAAAGGAAATTTAAGACTCTTTCCTATGTCCAGGGTTGTGCAAAAGTGTATTTTAATTAGACATTTCACTCCTCACAGAAAGACCTATTTACAAGGTCCAACAGAGATTTATAAGCACCGGTAGAAGATATTACTACAAATGTGTCTGATCCCTTTTCACAAATGCGATAGCAATCCATGCAGTGATAGGACTGAATGGAGCATGAGGAGAATTGCTACTAAACAACCCATGAATTTCCACATGGCCAACACTAGCTAAAAGGACAAATGCTGAACGGACTGTTTTATATCAGTAACAGAAAAAATGAGTATTTACAATGAATCAGATAGAGAGGTGTATTGAAATATGCATTTCATGTTTATTAGCAAGCATACCCTGACTATTACATGTCATAATACAGTAAGATGGTGAAGTTTTAAAAGTTAGCTTTTGAGGCGTTTAAGAGTATTTGAGGGATGCTAAAAGAAATTATTGAGGTGCCGGTGAAATTAACAAAATATTTTCTACATGGCAAAGCTGACAATATTTTTAAAAAGTAGATCAAATGTTATAGGGGGACCCTCCTCTCAGAGGTGTGGGAGGCACCCCAAAAATGTTCATTCCAAATCGACTTAAAATATGTTAATGGCTAGCTGTGAGTGAACGTAGGGCTATACTTAGACTTCTCACTGCTACACTTCTAGATATGAAGTGAACTTTGATTCACAGCCATGAAGAGTGGTTAGGTCTAGGTGATGATGAATTCTGATGCTACATTTATTAGGCGGAATGGTTTACGGGGTGATGAGCAACTGGCACATCAATTTTATGACTCTCTTTAAAAATATACTAATATGATTGTCTAAGTCACAAATTATTGATCCTAGAAGGTGCAGTAGCCTTCAGTTAGCAATGGCTTTGCTAGCATTACACACTATACTATCATTACTTCACTAATAGTGACAAGAAGAGGATCCTCCCTTCAAAGGTCTGATCTGCAATCCCAATCTGATTTATTGAGTGGGTTACCCATATATTAAGGCTGTCTAAAAAGCAGCATTATCAGCTGAAGTATTTAGTATAACTGTGGTCACATAATCTTTACTCTTTTAATTCCTGGTAATGTCCAGTAGCCAGAGGGTCAGACTTCTTAGTGATACAGACTTGCCAAGCAAGGGTGGGTTGCAGGATACAAAGGAAAATGGATTCACATGGCAACAGACATCTAAAACAAGTCTAAATATAATGTAAAGATCAGATGAGCATGCAAAGCTCTTGTGTGTGACTACTCAAAGTTCAGTTTCATTTACCATTGCGCAGAAAAGTCATGTAAAGAAGTGAGGCCACTTAGAGATGAAAGCAACTTTGGTAAACGAAGTATGGAATACCTAACTGAGAGATTACACAGATTCCAGTGAATACATTCATTTCATTTCATACCAAATGAAGTCATAAAGGAGTTTCCAAATGAAATTAATTTCAATCTACTGCCCTTCAATGCACTGGTACATGAAACTGCCATGCAGCTGGTAAATAAGGAGTGAAAAAAAATAGGTACTATCCAAAACAATATTAGCAAGGTATGTTTATTAAAGATAAGTCCTGCACCTACAGGCACTCTAATCATGAAGAGCAGTGCATTGGAGTTTCAGATTGATAGTTGACCAAACAAGGGGTTCATATTGGAGTTCTGACAATGGATGATCTTAAAACAGTTATATAAAACGTGTCTCTGGCAGTGGCGGCTCCTCCGCTAATTTCAGCAGTGCATAAAAGAAAAAGAAAATGATAATAACAGGACATTATTATCATTTTATTTTTCTATGCGGCACTTGGAGTCGGGCAGGGTTGGGCTCTGTGACGTCATAGCAGATAAACTGGAAAGCAAACTGTTTCATAAAGTAATTGCTGGAAACAGTTTGCTACATGCGAACAGCTGTCATCCAAAAAACTTGATCAACAGCATACCGTATGGTGAGCTTCTCAGAGCTAGAAGAAATTGTAGCTCTGAACAGGCATTCCAGGAAGAAATTTTGAATATGAAGACCAGGTTTATTGAGAGGGGTTACTCCAATAAAGTCATAAAACAGGCATGGGAGAAAGTGATGACAGTGAAAAGAGCAGATACATTGCAAGCTAAAAATGAGGAATTGATCAAGGAAGAACCCATTCGATTCATAACAGCTTATAGCAATCAGTCATGGGAAGTCAGGAAATGCCTTAAGAAATATTGGCACGTTTTGAAAACTGATGTGACATTGAAAAAATACATTGGTGGGCACCCCAGAATCACTTTTAGAAAATGTACTGCTTTAAATGACATACTATGCAGCAGTACCTTGCAACCAGAAAAAAGATTCCAATCCTATACAAGGTTTCTTTACGTGTGGTTCATGTAAAGCTTGTAAAAAGAGCGTGAACCGCAAAGAGATTAAGTTATCCCAAGATCAAAAACCATTTATCATTACTAAACATCTTACATGCAGATCAGATTTCTGTGTGTATGCATTGAGTTGTCCTTGCTCATTGGTATATATAGGCAGTACCATCCATCAGGTCAAAAAGCGTATTTTGGAACATATGAGGGCTATCATTAATGAAGATAAGCAATATCCTGTTGCTAGGCATTTTAAGGAGTTTCATAACAATAACAGTAGTCTTCTGCAATTCTGTGCCCTAGATAGAATTCCAATATCAGAGAGAGGAGGCAACAGAGTAAGGGAACTGAGATGCTTGGAGTCTAAAATGATCATAAAGTTTGGTACAGTACATCCGATGGTATTGAATAAAGATGAAGAGCTATCTGTCCATTTAGGCTGATTGTTACAGCTAGTAAAGTCCTGTCCATTCTCCAGTAATATTCCGTTCATGTTTATCGTAAGCCATGTTTGTTTTATTGATTGCATTATATTTTATGGATTGCACTGTTTTTATTTTTGTAGGAGACGAAGATATCAGCATGCCATGTTGAAGGAATGCAAAAGAGCCACATTATCTAATTAGCTTAAGATTCACACTGAAAAGACGTTTTGAGTAAGAACCTTTGGTGATTTGTTAAAGCCCACTGGGGCAGGATGTATATATTGAACTTGATCGGATAAGGACATGAAAACTATTATGTACCCGATTCTCATTGGCCCACTTGGGCAGAATTGTTAATTGTAAATTTTTTGGAATGATACAGAGAATCTGTTATTTTTCCGAGTGACATGTTACATATTATTGAAATCACATGTAGAATTTAACTTAAAAACTTTCAGTTTAAGGAAATGTTGTGGCTCAAAGTCGATCCTGTATATGAGGTTACCACTTCAAAATGGATGCCGTTTTTCCTGTCTTTAACTATGCATTGGGATATGTAGTCCTACTTCTATTTTTTGTATGTTCACTATATGTAAATGATTTTTACAAACAGTCTTTGACCCGTGATCAAGGTGGGGCTGAACCGAAACGCGTTGGGCGTTTGTTTGCCACATGTGAGATTAAATTACGCTTTATGGAATTGGGCTCGATTGCTGTTTGTCTATCGACAAAGGATTTATTGACATTGTTGAGGTTCGCGCCCTCGTTTGAGCCCGCAGCCGTGAGAGGCAGAGAGATCTGCGAACTGTGTTGGTATATATATATATATATATATATATATATATATATATATATATATATATATATATATATATATATATATATATATATATATATATATATATATATATATATATATAAATATATATATATATATATATAGTAGTTATAGTTAGGACCTTGTTTCTATTAAAAAAGCGTTTTTTCTTTTACCAATATCTTTAGAGCCGTTTGACGACTCTTCGCGAAATCTTCCAAACTAATGGCCCACTCACTTTAGCTGCTGTCTTTCGGGGTGATCCGTCAAGCGGGGGCCGAGAAAAAGGGGGGCCCCATAACGCTTTTTCTCTATGTTAATTCCCATAGGAAACTGTTGACGCAGCAACAGCCCAAACTGCTGAACTGAATTACTCTTTTTGATAAAAGGTGTAAATTTGTTCAGTAGTTCCTGAGAAATGTAAACATTTCTCAGATATACAAATATGGCCATGGAGGATCCATGAACCTTCCCGATTACGTGCCTGAGATCTGATTGGATGCCAACACTTCAAATCAGGAAGTGATGGCAGCCATCTTGTGACTGGGTTGAACCATAGGCCTGCTCAGGGGGTCCGCCAAAAATAGCATTTTTAAAAAAAATAATTGGCGGGATTCGCGTTGGATCCGCAAATCCGGGCAAATTTTATTTTTTAAATGAAGCCCGTGCTTCATTTAAATAAGGTCCCCGGGTGGGCCAGGTCCCGGGGGCAATGATCAAAATACATGTGGGGGCCCATGTGGCCCCCCGGAGCCCCAGGGACCACCACCTCCCCGGGGCTTTATTTTTTAAATAAATGCGTGGGGGGGCTCATGCCCCTCCATCCAGCCCCGGGAACCGCCACTTCCCTGGGGCTAATTTAAAAAGATGCATGGGGGGGCTTCAGCCCCCCCATGGAGCCCTTGGCTTCAGTATAGTTGGAGGGGGCCGCGCGGCCCCCGTCATGGAGCCCTAAATGGCCCTGGGGACCGCCACCCCTCAGGGCCAGCTCCAGCAATGTCCCAGGGTGCCCACCCCGGGACATTGCAGACATGCCATAGCAAACTCTGCTTTGCTTCCATGAAGCGAAGCAGAATTGCTTTTGGCACGGCCCCCCTCCCGTTTAAAATAATAGCAGAAATTGGCCTCGGGAGATGGGACACGCGCCCACCTCCCATTTTACAGGAGTGACGGGTGTGAGTGGGTGCGTCAGAGATGCTGTGGATGATGTCATCACTGATGTCATGAGTGATGTAATTTGAGATGTCATCAGTGATGTCACTGACCATGTCATGAGTGATGTAATATGTTATGTCATAAGCCGTGCATTGTGGGGGCGCGAGTTATAGTTAGCTCAGCCAACTATAACTGCTGAATTTCTCTGGTTTTGTATGAGGGACATGTCAGCCTAACTATAACGTCCCTGTAATCTTTGTTTTTTTCCGTGAATGTATATATATTTATATATATATATATATATATGTATATATATATATATATATATATCCAAGCTCCAAAGTACCCAACGTATAAGGAGTACTCAAACGGCAACATGCTCATGAAGAGCCTTTATGGTATACAATCCGCCGGCACAAGGATAACTTTAAGCAGTTCAATTCGCCATGGATGCCTGACGCGTTTCGAAGTGTCCCCACTTCTCTTCAGAGGCTTTGGCAATTGAAGGCGCATAGGACACCGCCCTCATCATTTAAATGCTCCAATGTATGCCCTGGATGGGACGCTCTGCCACGACTAGCAGAGCATTATGTGCCTTGTAGTGTACTTTGTCTCCCGATGGAGCGCGCAATGTTGCTGCTGTAACATTCATAGCCCCCAGATGGGCCTCGGTGTGCCGGTGGAAATGCTAAATCTGTTGCTGCCCCACGAAGTCGGCCTGCTCGATAACAGACCGCGTGGCCCCCACATCCTGGGGTGGTGCTCCTTCGCGGCAGGGTGTGCCGCGTGTTTATCCAAGCTCCAAAGTACCCAACATATAAGGAGCACTCGAACGGCAACATGCTCATGAAGAGCCTTTATGGTATACAATCCGCCGGCACAAGGATAACTTTAAGCAGTTCAATTTGCCATGGATGCCTGATGCGTTTCGAAGTGTCCCCACTTCTCTTCAGATGCTTTGGCAATTGAAGGCGCATAGGACACCGCCCTCATCATTTAAATGCTCCAATGCATGCCCTGGATGGGACGCTCTGCAGCGACTAGCAGAGCATTATGGGCCTTGTAGTGTCCTTTGTCTCCCGATGGAGCACACAATGTTGCTGCTGTAACATTCATAGCCCCCAGATGGGCCTCGGTGTGCCGGTGGAAATGCTAAATCCGTTGCTGCCCCACGAAATCAGCCTGCTCGATAACAGACCACGTGGCCCCCACATCCTGGGGTGGTGCTCCTTCGTGGCAGGGTGTGCCGCGTGTTTATCCAAGCTCCAAAGTACCCAACGTATAAGGAGCACTCCAGGGCATGCATTGGAGCATTTAAATGATGAGGGCGGTGTCCTATGCGCCTTCAAATGCCAAAGCCTCTGAAGAGAAGTGGGGACACTTTGAAATGCATCAGGCATCCATGGCAAATTGGACTGCTTAAAGTTATCGTTGTGCCGGCGGATTGTATATCATAAAGGCTCTTTATGAGCATGTTGCCGTTCGAGTGCTCCTTGTACATTGGGTACTTTGGAGCTTAGATAAATAAGCGGTATACCCTGCCGCGAAGGAGCACCACCCCAGGATGTGGGGGCCACGCGGGCTGTTATCGAGCAGGCCGACTTCGTGGGGCAGCAACGGATTTAGCATATCCACCGGCACACCGAGACCCATCTGGGGGCTATGAATGTTACAGCAGCAACATTGCGCACTCCATCTGGTAACAAAGGACACTACAAGGCCCATAATGCTCTGCTAGTCGCGGCAGAGCGTCCCATCCAGGGCATGCATTGGAGCATTTAAATGATGAGGGCGGTGTCCTATGCGCCTTCAATTGCCAAAGCCGCTGAAGAGAAGTGGGGACACTTCAAAACGCGTCAGGCATCCATGGCAAATTGGACTGCTTAAAGTTATCGTTGTGCCGGCGGATTGTATACCATAAAGGCTCTTTATGCGCATGTTGCCGTTCGAGTGCTCCTTGTACGTTGGGTACTTTGGAGCTTGGCTATATATATATATATATAACTCGAACTCCCAACATCCAAAATTAGAGACCGGGCACATACTCCATTTCATTTGTGCTTGTTTATTGTTTAAGGTAATATTATCAAAAAATGCCTGTATATTTATTTATATATATTTAAAAGTATTGCAAAATCATCCAAGTTGAGAAGATAAGCTGGAAGGAAGCACAAGCAACAGAAGTCAGAAAATTACTGGGGGCCCACTGGCATTCATATTTGGGGTCAGGCACTTATTTGTCCTCAACAGATACTGGAAGAGCAAGAGGGGCGAAAAACAAACACAGGGGAAAGAAGGAATACGGTAAAGAGGGGAAAAACATCACAGAAGGAAGCAGGGACTTGCAAGAGAGAGATAGATGGGTAGGGTGTGTCTGGTACTGGATTAAAGAGGCATGTGCTGGATTTAAAACTACACATTCGCCGTGCCGAAATTTAGTAGCACAAGCTGCAGGCTTCAGAGCAGAGCTTTGGGCAACAACACTCATTCTTTTACAAATCAAGCACTGGGATCCAAAAAGTGGATGATAGAGTAAGGCAACATATTGCAGGAAAAACAAGGCAGCAGTGGATGTCAACTGTTACAGATCTGGGCATCTACTCTTCTTGAAGAGCTATCCAGTTCTGGATAAACGTTTTTGTATATGTTGTGAAAATAGATAACATTTAAGCAGGGCTTTCTTTTTACTACAGTGGAGCATATTTGAAATTAACAAGTGCAGTGATGAATTTTGTATCAATGCTAAAGCATATGAGACATGAAAAAAATATGTATTGTATGTTTAATAGGAAATCCCTGCTCACATATGGCATTCAATAGCATTTCGAGAACAGTTATGAAAAATTAAAACAAAAAAAATACCTAACAGCGATAACAATGATATTCAACCATGGGTATATGGTGGCAGTGACATGAACGTGGAAGAGTTTGTGGTGAAAGTTAAAAAGTGAAAAGGAGCAAGGGAAACGTCTGTGAGAAGTAAAAAGTTGATTCTTTTGGAATGGGCACAACAGGAAATGTATGAAACTGGACTGTGGATATGAACCTCCTGGGATTAAAGGTAAAGTGTGTAGAGTGCGCACAATGAATACAAAATAGTGTTTTTGAAAGAATGTCAGGAATTAAAAAGATAGTGTTGGACCTGCAGGGTCACCCCAGCAATTTTAGCTTCCTCTGCTTTCCTTAACTCGTTTTTGTTGACTTATAGGACGTGCTTGTGCTCTCCTTAAAACTAACCCTGGGCGTAGTACTACGCTACGCTCACGGAGCATGCGTAGTTTGTGCTACTATACACTATGCAAATTGCACGTAGCACAGTGCTAAAACTATGCTAAACACATAGCGTAGCAGCAAAATCATCAACACCTACAAATGCTTTGATAAAACAATTTTACATGCTAAAAAGCATATAACTAATTCACAAAAGTGAACTTTGACAATGAAAATATTAGCAATGAGAGAGGTGATGATTTTGGGGTCCCCCTAACTAAGAGGGAGGACCAGCAGATGCCTTGAACACAAAGAGCATATCATGCTGAACGATTCAGTGGTGGTCCCTCTTCCTAGGACCACCCCAAGCACATATGGGCAAAAATACAATCCCAACTAGGCTCTGCAGCATGGGACGAGATTAACAGTGGGCAGTGAATATTATAGGGTCCAATATCAGAATAATTCTACAAAGAGCTGCAGTTCAACTAGTCGTTACTAGATGTCCTCACGAGTCAAATGCAAAAGCATTGAAACCCTTTCATGAAGCTTTTGCATTTGACTCGTGAGGGACATCTAGTAACGACTAGTTGAACTGCAGCTCTTTGTAGAATTATTTTGATATTGGATACTATAATATTCACTGTCCACTGCTAATCTCGTCCCATAATGCTTTGCAGGGCCTTTGGTTGGGATTGTATTTTTGCCAATAACTGTGCTTGGGGTGGTCCTAAGAGGATGGGACCACCACCGAATCGTTCAACAAGATGTGCTTTTTGTTTTCAAGGCATCTGCTTGGTTCTCTCCCTAGGTTAGGGAGGATCCCAAAATCATCACCTCTCTCACAGCTTGTTAATTTATCATTTTCACTTTTGTGAAATGACTATATGCATTTCAGCATATAAAGCTTCTCGGCCTTTTGGCTAAGATCAAGTGTCAGCTTGGTTGGTGCTGAAGGGCAAGAGGTGACTCCTGATCCCCAATGGGCTGGGCCTGCGTCTCTCTGGTGTGTCCGGAGCCAGGCTGCGTCTTTAGGGGTGAAGGGTGCCTTGAGGAGTGTTTCCTGCTGTTTTGCCTATCCTAAGGGGCTGGGCCTTCGTACTCTGGCTTGCCCGGGGCAAGGCTGATTCCTCTGGGTGTGGTAGACGGGTGGGGGCCTTCTCGCCTGGAGACTTCTGCGTTTCCCTACAGCTGAAGGGCCTGCTCCAGCACTCCTGGCAGCTGGTGGGTGACCCTGCGTTTGTCCAGCCTTGGCGGAGAACACACTGCTTCGGTTCCAGCCTGCTTCGGTTCCAGCCTGCCTTCCAGACATTTTTGCTACACTGTTGCAGGATCGGCAGAGCCAATCTTCCGCCGCATTGACATTTTTTCCTCGTGCCTTCACGTTGGTGCCTCTGCGAGCGGAGCTGCCACTTTTCCAGAAGGGGGGAGGCCCTTGTGGCTGCTCCCGGCCTCCCCCGGCTGTTGTGCTTCGTGTTGCCATGGATGCTGTGGTAGCGCGCTGAGGGCTCACTTGCCTGCAGCTTTCTTGCGCAACAGTGCCATCTACTGCCCTTTACACTTCCCTCGGGAGGTAAGCTTTGCATACAACTTACGTGTCGTCTCTTTTCTCACTTCCCAGCGCTGTGCATTTGAGGGGCGGCGGCCGTCTTTTCTTCCATTTCACGCCTACCACCTTGTGCCTTTCCATTTTGACTCTTAAGAGGGTGTGGTGACTCTCTCCACGAGACTTTCCTCATGGCCTCATCTTCCCGCATGGCAGGTGCCTCCCGCATTCATGATTTTGTCCCTAATACAGTACGTGTAGAAGTGAATGAGATGCACCGTAAGGAGAAGAATGTGCTATTTCTTGTTGAGAAAATTATCAAAAAGGAATGCAATATTTCTGACCGTGCTATTGAATGTATTCAGGACTTTTCCAGCAGAGGTATTTTTGATGTTACATTTTCCAGTGATTCCATTTGTCAGAGTTTGTTGCAACATGTGGCGGCCCATACAGATATCCCGCCTTTACGTGGCCTCACTGTTACTTCCATATCTGCCCCGAAGGAAGTCATTCTAGTAGTTCACATGTATAATCCTTACACTGATCCTCGGTTGATTGAGGTATTTTTGGCTCGTTATTGCAGCACCATCAGGGGTGGGCAAAAGATCAAAAATATCTGTGGTATCTGGAATGGTAAACGGAAATATACTGTTACGTTTAAAGAAGACCCCACAGGTGTCAGGGGCCTGGCGCACCCTCCGCAGACTTTTTCCCTGGGGGCTAATAAAGGTTTTTTGGGTATATTCAGGCCAGCCCCTCTTCTGCAGACTTTGTCAGCAATTCGGCCATGCTAAAGAACAGTGCTCTGGGATGGTCTGCAGGAATTGTGGGGGTGCTGACCATAAAGCGCAAGATTGTGTGGTTCCCAAAAATGCAATTTATGTGGTGGTACTGACCATTTGTTTAAGACCTGTCCTAAGGGAAAGTTCTCCTATGCCTCTGCTGCCAGTGCGCAGGGACCTCCACCTCCTCCATCTGCCCCGCGCACTATAGCAGGCCCATCTGATGCACGCCAGGATGTCACAGACTCTGAGATTTTGGGGTTTATTGATGGTCTTGAGATCCGGCGATGTGGGGTGTCTCAGGGGACTGATGAGGACAATGCTGAGGCATATGGTGCAGACCCTCGGACCCAGAGTTTGACCCTGCTCTGCAGTCTCCACAGGTGGAAGAGGTGGATGAGGCAGAACGTGTGGAAACCCTGCGCCTTAAACAAGAGGCCTTAGCTAGAAAGGCGCAGCGCGCAAACAATGCTTCACAGTCTGCCTCGGGTGTGGTTCCCACTCCAGGTGTAAGCCAGGCACCCTCCACTCCTGAGGCTTCACTTACAGTTGTGCCTGAGACAATCCCTTCGGTCATTTCTCCCACAGTGCAGTCTGCTCCGAAGACACAACGTTCGGTGAAAGTGGTAAAATCAGCAGGCAAAACCTCAGTGTTAAAAAAAGCCCAGCCTGCGGTAGTCCAGCAAAAGGAGAAAGAAATGGACCATAGTGGCTGGTCTACATATACGTCAAATAAGCGGAAAACGTAGTGGATTCCTCCTGTTCTACAGGTGCTAAGCGTCGTACCTCCTCTCTGGATCGCTTTTCTGGAGGGGGACGGTTTGACGCTCTTCTACACCTCTCTGACTCAGAGGAGGTTATTCAGGACATAGCCCAGGTTCTAGAAATTTCTGATAGTCCAGAGCTGGATCTGGAGTGCACGCCGAACTTGGAGGCCCTTTTTTCGGCGTCCACTCTCCAGAGTTCAGCAGAAGTTGCCAGGGTAGAAGATGATGATTCTGGGGCCCATGTTCCACTTTAAACAGTATGACTGGTTGTTCTCTCCTAATCATAATGGCCATATCCCTAGCCTCTTGTAATGTGAGAGGTTTGGGGACAGCTTTGCGTAGGAACACAGTCCTTGATTATTTTGCACACACACGTTTTGATGTCATTTGCTTGCAAGAATGTTTTCTTCCTTATCAACCGAAATATTTTTCCTTGCAGCAACATTGGCACTATGGACCCTCGGCGTGGTCTGGAGGTGCCAACAAGAATGATGGGGTCGTTGTTCTTTTCCGGCATAAGCATTGGCAAATCACGGAGGAAAAATCTTATGGCCCGGACGGGCTATATTATTGTCTGTTTTGATGGATGGTTTGCCGCTCAAAATATGTGCTGTATATGCTCCTGCCCTTAAACCAGAAAGGAGCAGTTGTTTCATCTTATTAAACCATTTCTTGCAGGTGCCACGCCAACCCTTCTGGTGGGGTATTTTAATTGTATTCTGCATTCCAAGGACCGACAGGGTGCACAGGCAACCTATACTTTGGATGTGACTTCAAAACTGCTGTTATCCCTTGTTCATGATTTAGACTTTTATGATACTTATAGGAAGCACCAGCCTCCTGGTTCTGGCTTCACGTGGGAGGCGGATCATGGGAATGCCCGCTCCCGTCTAGACTTTGTATTTGCATCCAAAACTTTAAGCACTGACAAATGCAGTCTCACACAAGTCCCCTTCTCGGATCACCAGGTTCTGGCTGTCTGGCTCACACCACCAGGCCGGCCTCAAAGGGGCCCTGGCTTTTGGAGACTTAATAATGACCTTCTCCAAGACGAACTCATTTGTGCTCGGTATGTCAAACGATACCATACATGGGCTGCACAGCAAAATCGTTTCTCAACTAAAAATAAATGGTGGTGTTGGGTCAAACATAAAACAAAACTGTTTTTTCAGGAACAAGGCCGGCTTAAACGCCGCATTGAATGGGATGCCTACCAGACGCTACATCACCGTCTCATCCTTCTCCAGCAATTGGGTGCGGCGGGGAAAGATGTGAAAGAGGAAACTCGTTTAGTTACGCTGGACATGAATACTTGGTTGGCAAAAAGAAATAAAGCCACAATATTTCATTCTAGGGTCCAATACTACCAGGAGAATGAAAAATGTACATCTTTCTTTTTAAGCAGGCGAAATCTTCCCATAAATTACTCACAACACTCCGTGATCAACATGGTACCATTTTGCACGGCACTGAGCATTGTAAACAGATCGCTTTTGATTTTTATTCTTGTATGTATGCTGCACCCTCTAATACTTCTTCTTTTCAGGATATGGAAGAATATTGTTCTGGACTGGAAGGAGGTCTCACTACAGATCAAATCACTCTCTTGGGGCAACCCTTTGATGGGGAAGAATTTCTGTCAGCCTTGCAGTCTTCCCCCAGAGGTTCTAGCCCTGGCATTGATGGGCTTACATGGGAATTTTATCATAAATTTTGGGCCTTGTTGTGTCTTGACTATATGGCCGTTGTGCATGAAGGCTTTACTAATAATACCTTTTCTGAAGACTTCTCAGCTGGTATCATCACTCTGTTGTATAAAAAGGGGGACGAGACCTCATTGCAAAATTGGAGGCCTATATCTCTCCTGAACGTTGATTACAAGCTTATAGCTAAGGTGCTGGCACGCCGCCTTCGAGGAGTTATGCATTCTTGCATTCACCAAGACCACACTTGCGCCATCAGCAGGCGCACTATTGTAGACAGCCTGGTGACCTTGCGTGATGCTTTATGGTACAATCAGGAGAGGGGCCTTCCTCTGGGTCTTTTGAACCTGGATTTCCATAAGGCTTTTGATAAAGTTTGGCATAATTTTTTGTTTTTGATCTTAACAAAAATGAATGTTCCCCCTGCTTTTGTTCACATGATCCGCACCTTGTATCATGGTGCTTACAGCCAAGTGAGTATCAATGGATTCCATACCACTGCATTTCCTATACACACTGGAGTCCGTCAAGGATGCCCCATGTCTCCCATTCTGTTTGTTTGTGTGCTCGAGCCTTTTTTGTGTAAACTCAGAAAGGACAAACTGATCAAAGGTGTTTTTGTTCCTGGCGGCTCTGGGGTCCCCACCAAGGATACCGCCTACATGGATGACGTCACTGTATTATGTCCTGCCACCGCCTCTGTGCGCAAAACCCTTTTACAGGCCTCTCTCTTTCAGGAGGTATCTGGGTTGAGTCTGAACATGGGAAAGAGTGTTTGTCTGACCACTGGTCCTTGGGATCGGCTGGCGCACCTTCCACTCACTGTTACCACCAAACCTACTAAGATTTTGGGGGTCTATTTTGGGGCGCAAGGGTATGTGGAGAGGAATTGGGACAAAGTCCACGCTAAGATTTTAAAAAAGCTCTCTCTCTGGTCCTTGCGTAAACTTACACTGGAAGGAAAAGTTTTAGTTATTAAAGCAGTTTTGTTTCCTCTGTTGTTGTATCTTGCTATGGTTTTCCCTCCACACCACCGTACCTTGCAGAAAATTCAAAAAAGGATTGTTACTTTCCTCTGGAGTTCTAAGATGGAAAAGCTCAGTCGTGCTAAAGTTTGTAAAACATGGAAGAATGGGGGAAAAAGTTTACCTGATCTTAAAACCTTTTTGTTCTCTAAGTTATTATGTTATGTAGTATCCCGTACTGATGAAGATCTTGTTTCAGTGCCTGCTTTCTTCACCCGTTATTTTTTAGGAGCCATGTTGCGACGTTTTGGACTCTTTGCACCTTCTAACCTGTACCCCTTGGCAACCATTGTCCCACCTTCCTACAAGGGGTTTCGCTCCTTTTTGCAGACTTTGGACACTGAACTTTTTGACCGGGATGTATGTATTCACCCCACTAGACTGAAGCAGGAACTCCGGAAGCAAGTGCAACCTGTTGTGTTGAATACCCTGTCCGAACCGCAATCCTTGCGAGTGTGGAAAATGGTAGGACACAAGGACATTACTCACAGTCAGCGTGATCTGGCCTGGATGGCTGTGCATGGCTGTCTTCCGGTGAAAACCTTTCAGCATCGGCGAGGATTGGCCCCCACAGCATGTTGCCCACGCATCAGATGTGGCAATGAAGAGACTGTTTATCATTTGCTGTGGGGTTGCCTCTATGCCAAGGAGTTTTGGACCTTATTACAGCCTTTCCTGTTGCATATTGCAGGTATTTCTGCTTTATCTTTCCACGCCCTGCTCTATGGACAAGGTCTTTCTGCTCAGTGTCCTCCCACTGGTTGGCGGCTTTTAAACTCTGCTAAAGAGGCTCTCTGGGATGCACTGAAATTTACTTCTCTATCTCCACAAAGATATGGACACCAAAGCCTGTCGCAATCTTTTTCTAGATAAACTTATGACTTATGTTCATATAGACCGTGCCACCTTAGGCCTAGAAGACGCTAATACGTTGTGGCAGATTACAAATTGGAAAGGTTGGGTCAATTAAAAACTTTTTTTTTTTTTTTTTTTTGCCTTTGCCACCAGGCTACCAGGATTGGCATTTATATAGGCCATCAATAAAACTTCTTAGTACATTTTTTGGGAGGGATGGATAATGCACCATGATGATTACGACCATGCTTTTTCACATGCTTTTTTGTATCCTTGTACTTTTTATGACCATTGTTTCATTGTAACTATGTAAGTGTGCCTTTATCAAACTAATAAAGGTTTTTGAAACAATATAAAGACAGAGATACTTATTTTATCATAACTTGCACTGTGCAAGATGCCCTACGCAATTAGCGTAATATGCGTAGCTGAGTGTAGTTCAAAGTGTACTTTGCGTAGCTACGTGTACTATGCAAACAACGCCCAGGGTTACCTAAAACATGCTGCAATTGCTATATACATGATTGGTACATTTAATTTACATAGGAGTGCCTAGTAAATGGTACTATTCCTACACAGGGCCTGTAAATAAAATGCTACTAGTGAGCAGCAGCACTCATCGTACCATACACTACAAGTAGCCTTTTGAAACATGTCTCTGCTCTGCCACTGTAGCCTGTGTGTGCAGTACTAAGCTGCCATTTGACCCTGGCAAAATAAGCCTTTTTTCTGTCCTAAACCTTCTTTTTTAATACAGTAACCCCTAAGGTAGGCCCTAAATGCTCAGAGGGCAGGTTGCATTGAATTTGAAAAGTAGGACGTGTGTACTTGAATTTACCATGTCCTGCCACAAAAAAACTCAATAAGTCATTTTTCACTGTTGTAAGGCCTATCTCTTCCATTGACTAACCTGCACAGTACCGGATAGCTGGAGAGGGTACATTTCAGGCTCATTACATAAGAAGGAAAGTAGACAGTCCCCAGCAAATTACCGAATGATAGCGTTGCTGGACACTAACGAGAAGTGTTATGCCTGTCTATTGAATGATGAGTTTGAAGTTTGGGCTAAAGACAAGCAGTGATCCCATGGTTTCAAACCAGTTATAGGATAACTTATTAACCTTGACCTGCCTAATTGATGAAGCCTCAGTACCAAAAGGTTGGCCACTTAATGCAGCTTTTATTTACTTCACAAATGCATTCAATAGGATCCCAAGAGGCCGATTTTGGGCTAAGCTAAGCAGGTGGGGAATTCCGTCTCCACTCTTAAAAGCCATTGAGTCACTGAACAGCGAGACATGGGTACAGCTTAAGATAGCATCAAACTGGGCTACCTTGGAAAAGATCACCACAAAACAGAGGTTTCAAACAAGGCTGTATTCTCACCCCTTCTTCTTAATCTATACATGTTTGACATGAAAGTAATTTGGCCATTCCAAGAACCTGTCCCCATGCTTAGACAGGAGGAAATTACAAACTTTACAATATGTGGTTCTCTATTATACTGCACGCCAGTGAGCCTACAGAGGTCGCTCAATGATCTTGCGCATTATTGCTCAGATAATGCCATCATCATTAACTTAACCAAAACAAAAATGATGATTTTTGGTAGGAACTTGAACAAAAGAGGCACCTGGTTCATGAAGGGCTCCTTCCCAGAAACAGTAACTAGCTTTAACTACTTAGGTGTTGTCCTGGATGAAAGGGGTGGCAAAAGGGCGCAATTCGGCGCCCTAAAGGCAACAACCAAGCACCTGATATGCATTATGGGATTACTAAAAAAGAACCTGGCCTGTCAAAATACCAGAGCCTTGTTGATGGTTGTTACATGTAAACTGATGTCCACAATTTCTTATGGAGCAACCATGTTCAAAGATCAGTTATTCAAATGGCTAGACACACACAAACTTGCTTGCTATCGCTGACTATTTGCTCTTTTGGATTGTACCAATCAAGCTCAATTCAGGTTGAAATTTAACCTGACAAACCAGGATCTGGCCCTTCATGCAAAGTAAGTCTTGTATTGTCAAAAATTAAAATCTGTGGCCACTGGCACAATCAAGCAACTACTCTGAGAGAAAGTTCACGAGCCAAGTTCGGTGTGGGGGTCTTTACTAGCAAACTATATCGAACTATATCAGTGTTCTGAATCCGGAGAGGATAAGAAGTAACCTTCCAAATAACCTTACAGTAAAACTAATAATGAAAAATGCAAAGATAATATCAGCAGAACATGATATGCAGGACTTAAAGTCCAAAGTAAACGGCAGCTGGGCAGTAGATCTCTACCCTTGAGGTGCTCTTGTTTTGTATTTGAGTGAGTCACTCTCAAACCAGGCCAAATATACTCCTATGAGGCTGTGTCTAGGCCTGATCCTTTTAAGAGGTTACTGGTATGGTTGAAAGAAGGGAGACAATAATAAACGATGCAGGTTGTGTGAGCACATAGAGGTGTATGTGGTATTCATCGGTGAAAGAATAAAATCTATGAGGCAGCTATGGCTACGAATGATGTTCCGAGTATTAAAGGTGAGGTCCTGTAAGACCACGATCTTTGCTGCCTAAGGGGAGAATCATGCCAGCTGTCGGGCAGTTTTTAAAATTCATGAAAGTGGGGAATGATGTACTAAAAAAGATAGCCTATGGTAGTGACCTGGGATGCCCATAGCAGGTTCGTATTTTTGCTGCCTATTCGTATAATGAATTGGCATCTAAACTCAGATGGGAAATGATCATTGGGTACAAAGCTGTATTTTGATAGATACCAGTCGAGGGGAACTCTTCATGGTGTGTAAGGCCAAAACCCATAGACAATCTGCATCAAGCACCTAGGAACCATTTGGGCAATCATGGAAGAGATGAAGTGGCACTTCCCTCTGCATTAAAATCAACTTCAAACAAATTCTCACTGCATAAAGGCCAAACGTATAGACTTTTGGCACAGAGCACTATAGTTCTCTTAGGAAACCAGTGGGAATTCCTGTCCATTTAAACTAAAGCCTAACATATGCACTTTGTGTTTAATCCAAATGTATGCACATTTTGCATTAAGCACATTTGTCCTCCTGGCCATTCCTGGAAGGTTGAAAAATGAATTCTTCGTGTGTGTGAAAATAATACCCTAAAACAAGTATACCTAGCACTCGGCACTATTGGTATGTTGTGCAAACAGAAATGCTCTGAGTGGCACTCCTCCAAGTGTATTAAAACTACATTTTAACACACAAACATTTATATTAAGTATTGGAACTTACGTGCAATATGGGAAAGGTTTGATGGGGGCATGATGCTGACAATGGAGCAGGACGTTTGCAGGTGAACAATCATCTTTTAATAGTGACTTTTAAATTTGGGGTATTGATGTCTAGGTTATTGAGGGAGTAGTGGAGGTGAAACAATATTTTGTATGGGGTGATTAGGTAAGCATGGAAAGCCATGGGTTAGGCGGGGTGGAAAAGAATATATTCATTGTGTTGAAATGATTTTAATTTAACGAACATCAATAAATATCTATCTATCCATCTATATATCATTGCTAACACTGGGTTGCCGTGCTACATTTAATATAGCCTTATAGCCAGCCATAGAGGGCTATACCGGCTATTAAAGGCACGCTACAGTGTTAGGCGAGGGCCTTTAACAAGGGAGCAGGACTTTAATATAGCCTTATAGCCCGCCGTAGCGGGCTATACCGGCTAGTAAAGGCCCGCTCGAGCATTAACAAGGGAGCGGGACTTTAATAGCGGGATAGCCCAGCTACGAGGGCTATAAGGCTATTAGAACATTCTGCCACTAGAGGGCAGAATGTTCTAACAAATAAAACAAAGGCTTCAGGGAGCGCGAGGGGATTGAAATCCCCTCAGGCTCCCTGAAGCCTTTGTTCACAGCCACAGCTGTGAACAAAGAAACATTTGAATGTTGGAGCTCAAACATTATACCAGCCATTATAAGCCCGGAGCTACTCCATTGTTTTCAATAGAGCTCCCAACATTCCAATGTTCTAATAAGATTAGGAGCAGATAGGGATATGTAGTTTATACTCAAATAAATTTAACTTTAAAATACTTTTACATGGTGAGCTCTGATTTTAAGGTACAATTTTGAAAACACCATTTCTAGAAAGTTGGCCTTTTCTTGTCCCAACCAACTGTACATTTTAGCCAGTGTCCTGAGTCACATGACTGTGAATGGCTCCGTTGTGGAGTTTTGTGTATTGCTCCCAGACAGTGAGACAAAAGGGGCTTAGGTGTGGATAGGATTAGCCATCCTGACAGGATGGCTGGGAGGGACTGTACTCAGCCTAACAACACTTCAAAGGGCTTGCCTAAGGGCACACAAAGGAACCTGACACCATGCCTGCTCTGCAATTGAAGAACAGACCAGAACCAGTTTTGGGGGAATGTCAGGAAATCCCCCCACACAAAGGTTGGCACCAGGTATAAAAAGAAGACCTTCTGAACCACTCATCAGAACACTCCGGGACCTGTGGAAGATTCAGAAGGGTTGCCCTATTGCTTGAAGAACTGCCTTGCTGTCTTAAGAAGGAAGTTTAGACCTGTTTGCCTGGATTACAAGCTACTCAGAGTGACTTCAAGGGTCAGCTGGCTGACCTCCTGTGTGAGCTACAGGATCCAAACACGCATACAGAGGTCTGCCTACAACTGCCTAGCTGCAACTGGACCAGCCTGGACCTGTCTGGACCTGCCTGAGCCCTGCTGCTGGCCTCTTCTGGAGTGAGTCCTGATTCCCAAAAGGTGACCCCCAGGTCCAGGACCCTTGGCTGGCATCAGTGGAAGATCCCCCAAGAAGACAAAAGGTGAAAATGATGAAGCTGGGCTCTTCGCCACTGCGAATGGGATTGTTTGCACCAAAATCTGCCACTTGCGACCCCCACCAATGCAGAGCTCCAGTTTCACCTATTATTTGCGCCAACAGCAACCATCCACGTTGATGAGCAACATGAGACCTGCACTTCGCGCTACAGGGACAACAGCTCTTGAAAACCACCAACACAATGCTGCAGCAATGATCGGATCTTCGCGCTACACCCACAGGCGAAAACCTCCTCCTTGTTGCCTTCTCCAAAGTAAACTGAACTTTTTGTTCCGGGCTGGAAAATTTAAATCTTTAGTGAGACTAACCTGGGCCCTTTACCCAACCTGCGCTCCATCGCGGTTGGCATGAACTTGTGACTTTCCCCCGGTCTAGCGCAATCAGATGACCACGAGTGGCGCTTTGGCTTTTAGGTGCTATTTTCACTAAAAACTGAATATGCCATTAATTTTTGTCATTCTGGCACCATTTTGTTTATTAAAATGCTCTCTATTTTTCTAATTTAGTTTGGGATTTGTCTTCTGTTGCGTTTTCACTTTATTACTGTTTGTGTGCTGCTTAAATACTTTACACATTGCCTCTAAGTTAAGCCTGAGTTCTCTTGTGCCAAGCTACCAGAGGTTAAAGAACAAGTTAATTTAGTAACTTTTTGTGGTTCACCCTGACAAGGATTGTGGTTGTTGCCTTACAGGGGTTTCCATCTCTTCAATAAATAACCCAGTCACTTACAGATAGTGTCACAAAATGAAACTGAAACAAGCTGCAATCCCACTAAAATACAAAATGAGAATTGCACCTTTATCAGAAAGGAAATATTTTGCCAAGATTTTAGCAAAATGGTGTAAAGAAGGAATTATAAAGTCAATTGATTCTTCTTTATGGATTTTCTTCTTTATTAGTAGGTTATAAGAATGAAAGTGATGCTAATTTCCACATGCCTTATGCAGTTTAACAATTTGGGCACCCACTCCATATATACATGACATGGTGTTTAATCTATGAAAATTAAGGTATTTTTCTACTCTAGATTTAACAGCCATCTACCACCGGACACAATTCTAAGACAACTGCCATTTTCAAATTGAGTTCATTAACCCAAAGAGCGCATATCAATTCAAAGAATGGCTTTATCAACCACACCTTCTTTCCATCGGTGTATGCGCTCCATATTCCAAGAGATATCAGGTAAGCAAGTTTGTCAAGGCAACATTGTGACACACATAGAACCTATTCAGGATATAATTATATCCTGAGAAGATTTTGTGGCAAAATTATGAAAAATTGACTAAATTTGAAAAATGAAAATTGCTAATTTCTCACACTTGAGAAGGGTTTAAGAGATGTCATACATGTGGAAAGTTCCAGACCCATCCACCTGGTATTAAGGCAACACATTCGCACATTACGCAACAACTCCAAGTTGAACTATTAACCCTTTGTTCAAAGTTGTGAAGTACCGATGGTTCAGTAGAAGCAAATGTATGTAGCCTGGTGATCACTGTGCTTTGGCCTTCTAATAATGAAAGCAATCTGTTAACTGTATTGTTAAAGGCCATTGCCTTGCCTTGTGTGCCAAGTTAACCCAGAGAGTGATGGAGAAAATAAAAACACACTTGCATATGCTTCTGGCTGCTAAGCATGGAAAGGAGTCTAAAAACGCCATAATTTAGCCCAATAAGCTTGGACTGTATAAAAATGTAAAACTTTGCTCCTCTGAAGAGAATTTTTTTAAGAGAGGATCATTAGTCATCACCATTGATCACCATAAAAACACTATCCCTTCTGAATGCCGCCAATGAAGCTACTCTTGTATGGATCATTATGTTGGGATATACAAAATGATGCGGCTTGTGGAGTCTGCCAAAAGTGACTAGTTCGCAATATTCTACAAGTACTTTACATTTATTTACAGGTTATGTTTATTTACAGTGTTTTCCACAATCTTTTTTGAAGAAAGGGGATGGTTTAATCCAGGGATCTTTAACATTTTCTTTAATAAGTGCTACTTATGTTCAATTAAAATCGTCCCAAACTACTAAAATTATTAGCGTTGTAATAGTGACCACATCAGATACGATTACATTAGCAACTACCCTATGCAAAATTACCACCAGTAATCAACTCGGTGCATCCGGCAGGGATGCCAGCAGTAATGTAATAAAGGATTTGGAATGCCTTTACATGGCATTGTATAATAGTCATAACTGCAATACCCCTAACACCAAGGTAATAATATCAGTAATAAGTCTCCCAATGCAAAAGATCTATCACCAAAATATCAGCTTTAAATATGTTTTGGCAATTCAACCATTTTTTCTCCAAACATCAGCTTAGGTGTTCTGGAAATACACACATTTTCGTCTCAAATACACACCTTTCAATTTTGTTATAAATATAATAATTCAACCAAGCAAACACTTCTAATTTATTCGTTTGGGTTGCACACAGGGGAGCCTCTTACAGGTAGCTGGAGAGATACCACTAGCGCTTGGGCTATCCATTAGAGAAGCCTGGTTTAATCTAAAACAGCGTTCACTTTCGGGGTTATTGATTTCATGTTTACCCATATAACACTGATGCTAGATCTTGTGGGGTTTTGGAAGTACTTAATAAAGCTATTTCACTAGTTTACATTGGGAATGTTGTAGATAATGCAATCTATAATCACAAAGGATCTTTTTTTATTTTGACAGTATAAATTTTCTAAAGAACCCTTAGGAAAAATCGTTTTACTTGATATTTCTTTGCTATCTGTGAACATGATTGTGCTGAGTGCATTTCCATCCCTTGTTCATATCTGATCCAGAGGACTAGGGGAGGCTGCCATGCACCGACAGCTTTTTTAACCAATTTGTTTAAACCGTTTTATTCAGTAGCAGTTCACTCATAATCGTATTAACAAGACATACAAAAGAATATTCAGCCAAATCTTACTATTGAAAATATTCCAGGTCAGGTAGTGTAAAATGTAATTGTAAATATATCAATAAGAGATATAAAAAGAAAAGGTAAGTGAAGGGAACACAACAAAATGAGTAAAGATGGTATTGTGGATGGTAAAATATTATCCAGCCATGTTCTAGAGCATGGGTACTCGGAAGCATTTGCCCATGGGCCACAAAGTATGGTCAGCAGTGCGACTGAGGGCCGCACTGATTCCAGCAGGGTGGCAGTAGGGGTTCTGGGTGGGTCTGGGGTTGTGTAGGGAGATTTAAAAAAATGTTAACTAAACAGCAGGCATTTATTTGCAGGTTAATACATGATTGCCCATTTATTTAACATTTTGTTTCTGAATATGAGTGCTCAGCAAGTAAACAGCAGCTCGTGCTGCTGTTCACCAGGGGGGCTGCATGTAAAGGTCAAGAGGGACGCAAGTGGCCCCCGGGCTGTACTTTGACTATCACTGTTCTAGAAAGTAGGATTTGAACCACTGCATGTTTAGCTCGAAGAAACCAGTAATGACAAACTCTCCATAGGAATTGTGCATTTCACTGAGAGTTTTTTTGGCTTAAATGCTTACCATCATGTTGTTACTTGTGAATTTTTCTTGCTTGGAAAACTCCCGGTTGCATTCCAGAACCATTGTGATCGCACCCAACTGTCGAAGTAGTGCACATTTTCCAAGCGACTGTGTGACACTTTAAGAATGATACTGAAAACAGTTACCATAGGAAGAAATCATGAATAGCAGGTGCTAAAGCGACATGATACTAAGATGGGGTCCTTTACCTATTCACTAATCTTGTTAACTCCTTTCCAGAAGATGGAGAAATGTTAAAATACAATTTTTAATAACTTTCTCTAAAGAGAGCTTCTTTATGTTGGTCGCTAACCTCACCTGCGCAGCTTCACTTTCCCGTTCCTGGCTTCTATGATTGCTCCGCAAGACAAATCTGATTAGAGATTCGAGCTATCTCGACAATATTTAAATAGAGGGGCGCCTGAGGGCTATTAGAAGAACATAAATCATTCTTTCAGACCCAAAGGCTTGTTTCATGCCTTCATCAAAGTAGATATTAATATTTTCACAATTTGATGTAGCCCTAACATGGTAGTGATACAACTGCAGCTCGGCCTGCTGCAAACACCTCCAAAAACGTACAACTCATGAACAGCTACCAATGCATCGCCCATAGAAAGATCATATTGTTTTGAAAAAAAATCCACAGATGCATGATAAATATCATGTTAAATATCACATAAAACGTCATTCCTGTAGCAATAGTAACTTCGTTTTAGTAAAGTAAGAACCATTATCATTTGCTTTAATTATTTCCTTTTACTGTGGAAAAGAAGGAGAAAGCTAGCCATATTCTAACACCATCATACACTTTCTGCTTCTTTTCCCTTTCACTTTAGCATGTCCTTTTTTAGGGATGAGTTTTGACAACACACCAGTCAAACTGACCTATTGATTACAATATAGAAATTGGGTTTTTCCATGCATTTCAACTATTGCCTTTCTTCGATCAGCTTCTTCCAGATTTTGGCTTTAGACGTTGGCAATCGTGTCTTGTCTTAGTCAATGGAATATTCATCTCTTATATAATGATTTAGGTTTTCGGTGCATCCTTCTGCCTCCACTTGAGTGCTTGCATTAAACTGCATGGAGGATTACTTTACAACTGTAGCCCTCGCTGTCCACTCCAATTGGATTCCTCTCATATGTCTTGTTCTAATGTGCTAACCCCGCCTGCGGTGGCACATTAAATCCAGCCATTTTAGCTTTGACAATGCTTATTTAACCCCTGCTTTCTCTCTGTCACTGTTTTCCTATCATTCTCTTTATCCATGTATTTTTCTTTCCTTTCTCTCTTTCTCTCCCTAGCTTTGGGTGTTATGTTGTAAAACAACCCTTCTCCCAAACAAAGAGTGCGGGGCCTGCCACCTACAACCACTGCACAAATTAGGTATTTATTTAGCTCAAGGCTACAGGAACTCGTCTCTAACTGTAACCGAAAGAACAAAGCACCAATCCTCATTGAAGAAGCTAAAAAATTCCTTTAAATAGTTCGTTATTTGAAAACAGTGTCCAACTGGTACATATTAATAAAAACATGCTCTCTTTCTGTTTCCCTGGCTTCAGCTGTGACTTGGTGCTTTTCAGGCCAGCTAAAAGCTGCCAGCGGAGCCGCGCCATCACCCACGCTGAGAGCAATCTCTGCAACTCGGGAGCAAGGGTGGCTGATCGGTTACAGCAATTTGAAAGACTGCAGTAATTGCAGTGCGGGATCTTTCCTCTCATGCCATACAAGTAGGAATATAGGTCAGTCGTAATGCATTTGGTTAAGTATCTGAACTGAAAAGCTACCATTTTCCTTCAAACGACACTCTTTAGTACACGCGGGGTTACCGGTGCCAGGCCTCGCCGCTTTAAAAATGTTTCAGGGGGCGTGCCCTCTGCGGGCCGGGCTTTTCATTTGCCGGCGCTAATTCTCGGCTGCCTGTTTCTCGTCCTCCATTGTAGTCTGGGCCTCGGCTCGGGCACGCTCCCGACTGCTCTCTGTATCCAGACGCGCCATGTAAATGGTGTTTATGTTAAGGGAGTCATGTTCGGTGTGACTGGATCGCATGGAAACTGATGTCGTTGTCACTTTATATTAGACTCTTCACCTTCGCCGAGGCAGCAATCGAGGCCGGCAGCTGAGTGGCTGCCGGATGAAATATTCAGCTCGTTTCCGTTTGAAGCTGCACAGCCCCCATTGTTCGCACTGGAGGGGCTGATTAACCCCTGTCGGGGCCTGGACACTGTCAGGTAGATCTGCATGAGGAAAAAGGGAAATCTGATTATTGGTAACACGTGTGCAGTCAGCATAAACTAGGGGTAAAAGGCACCTTTGTTTGCAGCTATAGGCCGCAGATGCAGTAGTGAAAAGTAACCGTGAACGAAGGCATCGAAAAATGGCAAGACGTGCGCGTGGAGAATAGTAAACTGAATAATTAAGGAAGTTACAAGATGCTATTCAGAAATAGGAGGGTAGAGCCATAGAGATGTTCTGTAGACATTTAGGAAACCATTAGCTAATAAATAATTTTCTTGATGTCAATTTTTTTGTATTGAATTTTTATTTTTTTATTTTCTATGTTTTGCTCTAGCAGGAGCCACACACGTTTCTGAAAGCAGAGAGAACTACAGTTTCAATGATGCCTTAACAACCCACCAGATACAGTAACACTTCACTTTTACTCTTCGAAATGAACTACCTTTCAATCACACTTTTTATGAAGGTCAATCGATTTTCATGTATTACAATGCTACACTGTTTACCATTATTAATTTTAAATAACCGAGGTAACTTAGTCAATACATGTTATAGTTCCCATTGGGGGGGGGGGGTGTTGCGTTCACCTATAATATTTTCATAGTTGTGTTAATATATTTAGATTCCTGGTGTCAATCGCATCCATTGTCGATTCGGTTTACATTTGCATTATATCTGACACTATTCATCATACTGTCCCTTGCAGCTATGAATAGTCTGCTGTTCATGGCGGTCTCTCCTCCCCGTTCTGTTCCGCCATGGCTCTTAATAATTCGCCCCCTGGCTGGGTCACATCCTTTCTTCTTTACCCTTTTTGCCTCTTTGCGTATAACACATGTCCTGTTTCAGCCCAGCAAAGTATCTCAGTAATCCATCTTGATGTGTTGGGGCACGTTTTGCCTTCCACCCCATGGCTGTTTGCCTATTTGTAATAATCAGCACCAAATCAATGAATGTGCTGGTAACGTTTGTGTTTTTAGGATGCGAGGGCCTTTTGGAATCAATACACTTTCGAAAGCAACTTTAAGCCCCGCCCTTGTTTTCAATTGGTGCGCACCATCATTTATGTTAAACGCTGGCGCGTGATTGAAAACCGGGCTTTGGGGTTACCGCCTTGTCCACTTTTAGGACGGCCCATGTGGACAGCCCGACTCCATCTTTGTTTCCTTTAATGAGCGCGTGCGCTCTCGCTTCTGATAACGCAGCTTTTATTGCTTTGACTGACGGCTGTTTGCCAGCAACGCTCCCATCTCTTCAGCGGCGGAGCCTTTCTGCCTGCAATGCAAATGCAATTACTCATGCCCATGTTATTATAGAACTGTAAACTCCCCCGCAGGGCATCATTGTGCATAACCACAATACCGTTTTTACGAATACGGCATACTTGATTTTGTGTCGACACACACATGTTTTTTTAACTCTGAACTTAAAGTGAGTCCTTCTGACTATGTCATTGATGGATGTTAATAATATTGTGTTTCATACCCCTTTTTGGCCGCAGACGCGCCTTCCAGGACTAGCAAAGCTGTGTGGAATGAGTGGTTAGATAAACGCTGTCTATCTAAGTCGTGACTCTGTGGAAAGCGTTTCCGTGTCGTGCATGAGTGACCAACTCGCCAGTATTTAGCTTATTCTGTTCTCCGACTGCTTCACATTGTGGCTTTATTTTTTAGCGTGGATAGCTTTTGTTGATGTTTGACTCATTAATCAGTGCGCCACACTCGGTCAGAGTGTGTTGACCAGCCGTGGGATGCTGCTCACAGACTGAAACGCTCATCGTCGACAGCTTTTTCAGGTAGAAGCCAAGAATCCATGTAGAGTTGTAGTTCAAAGACCACAGTCCGCCAATGAACAGCGCTCGTTGTGCAGCCGCGACTCTCGGACATGCTGCATGCGGCACTGATTGCCTGTTTCCCCTCCATCTTCGTGTCTTTCAGCCTTTTAAAAATCAACCGCATGCTGGACATCAAACGGTTCAAACGTGTCGCAACCCCCCCTCCTTGACTCACTCTGGCTATAGTTGTAAACACTCCCCGCCCCCCCCACCCACCCTCCCTTTCCAAATTTAGCATCTCGTGTTTTCAAACCTTCAATAGGTTTCGTGTGAAATTGGAAAGTAGCCCCTCACCCACTTTATTTCTCAGAACAAGTCCATGTTCAGAAAAATACACATGTCCTCTGACGTTTTCACTGCTAATTGGATTTTATGAAAACTCAGAACTTGTAAATAGAACGAGCAGGTATGGCGCAATCGGCCCTGACCCTCAGAGATCAGAAACACAAAGGATATTTTTATAAAAGCTCCTGTGCCCCAGTTTCAATTTAAACAGCTACAATAGGTACTTTAAAACGTTGGATTAAAATAATAAAAAGCTACATCTTTTACTTGTTTTAAACGATAATTTACAGATATTGTCACAGTTAACAGATCAACATTCATATTTACCAATGCTTGTTTTTATTTTGTTAACCGAGCACACAGCCCATAACTGCCCCGTCACAATTTGGCTTTATAAAAGTGTAATAAAGTTGCGGGCGGGCGGGCGGATGTAACACTTAGCTGAAGGTGTTGCTAACCATAGGAAGAGAAAGCAAGGGACCTTTTGGAGAGTTAAAAAAAGTTAAAAAAGCTAAAAAACAATATCATTCGCAAAACAAATTGCTTAAACTTAAACAAAGGCGAGACCTATTGCATTTCCAATGCTTGTTGAGCTTGGTACTAAGCCAGGCAAGCATGCATCTGGATTGAGTAGGTCAACTCAGTGTTTTTGGGAATGCGTTCTAATAGTTAACACAGGACTGATACTTTCTCAGGTGGTACCTCCCACAGAGTTGCAGTGGTCATATTTCTAACCCCCTAGTGGAAGGACATGATCAATGTACCAATACAAATTAGAAATCCATTTGGACTCCACAAGATGAGTTCAGGGACACAGTTGAACTCCAAACCCTCTTTCGCCAATGAGTAACACACTCAAGGATGGCGCTAGGAAACAGGACATGTATTTAAACATGTTTATTTTAAAATCCTAACCTAGTGCATAAAGAATGAATGGCAAGACCAGAATATGAACCATATTATTCCTGTTAATTTCTTGTACTGTTAAAATTGTCCAGATGGGATAGTGGTGTTTTGTACCATATCAGGGAAAGGCCAAGGGGATCCTGCTGTGTAAAATGTCCCCACTGTGTGTAGCCCATTTTCATATCCTGGTTCTAACTGCTGTCAAGTGCACTTTCCCACAGTTTCTGGCAGACTTGACAAGATCATGTTGTGTGGGAGCTCCTATCATTAGTGTCTTAATGCATCTGTTACAATGTTAAAGTGCTATCCTAAACAAGCGGGGAAGGTTTTCCTTGTGGTCTGCTAGTCTTAGGAAAAACATTGCTAAGTTTCTGCTTAATAGTGCGGTCTTCAGAGTTCTTGTTTTTGTAGATGCTGTATCTGAAAACTAGTGCACTACCCACTTCACCTGCACTGCAAAATAATAAAGCTTATAGTTGTGAAGCTCCAAATTCCACTCCTTCACTGGAAGATTACGTTTGTAGACAGTAACCATGCGCATGTCTTGTCATATATTAAGTCAAATATATAATATTCAGTACTCTGACATTTTTTCCTTTTAGTCATATTGAAATGTTGACAAAGTATTATAATAAGCGGGCTAAAGTTAGAACATAACACACCAGGAAGCCCTCCATTCTGATATGCATTTAATACAAAAACAGGAAGAATAAAAAAATGCAATTGCCATTTGAACTGACTTTGAACAGGGCCAGTTGGAGCCTAATGTTAAAATACATGGGATTTAGTACAGTATACATGTGTTCTCTCATTTTATGTCTATGGAACCTAATCATGTGACAAAAACATGTTACTTCCAGCAAAAACATATCTGATGAGCAGGTGAAAGGATCTTCTCCTGGGGGAAGCACGAGAAGTCCTTGAAGAGAAGATAGTATTCATTAACACAATTCTGAGGTCATTATTCTTCTAGCTGCCAACATTGAAAACGAGGTTGCACTTTTAAGACAATTAGGTTACACATTGCAGAAATGTGCAATTGTACTTCTCTGAATAAAATGGCTTCTGGGCCTACCCAAGTCATTATAGTCCGCAAGCATTATTGAGGCTAAAAGACACTTGCGATCAACAAGAAATCACATCCATATGTGATGATGATATACATAAGTACACACAGTAATATGCAGATTAATATATATGGAAAAAAAACAATAACATGAAAGGACATAAGAATAAATATGTTTTTACAAGTGTAAAATCAAAACTATAATACAAAACCAATTCTACTTTCCCATATTTCAGGGTTAAAAATAAATGTGAGCAGCTAGTTATCTGGCTTCTCTCAACACATCCATTATGATAGTGTAGCCCATATTGATTTATCGTAGATTAATGCACATAGCCATCATTCAAGTGCATCTTGTGCCCCATTATAAAGTGTCAGATCAGGTCTGCTAATCATGGGTAATCTTGGGGGTGGTAATTTGATCTCCAGATGAGGAGCTGATGTTGATTTATCTACTGTGGAATCTAGATCTATCCCAGTGTTCTAACTCAATTGCTGCCTGTCCTCGAAGGCACATGCTGTCACCATGGCTGCCACCCTTTCTACCTGTCCTCAAGCTGGTTTTTGGCATTGCAGAATCCGAGTTTTCCTTCTTTGTCAGCTTTTCTGTCGTTGTTTGCTAGGTATCCATATGTCCGCCTGATTAGCTCCATGTTCTGCCATCACTTCCTTTTGGCTCCATGAAGAATAGTGACTAATCTTCTATGATTACTTTCAGCTCTGCTGGGAACAAGAAAACATAAGTCACTTCCAAAGTGCTCATCTTCATTTCAACCTCTAGAAAGCATGACTGTTTTTGCTGCACTGCCGCTGTATTGTGAGGTCTTTGTAGAATTAGATCCTGGTTGCTGGAGTTTAGGAGTCAGATGACCAGGGGGCTTAGTGGGAACCCAGGAGAGGGAGGTTTCGCAGGTTTAATGTGAGCATTCTCAAGTACAAGAAGTTTGAGACCCTTACTACGATCTGTGAAAGCCATTTTTCCATTTAAATTACCATGTCAGGGTCCTTCTCTCTTTTCTAGAACAGTCACAATTTTGTTCCCCTGTGATAGACCTTCTGCATCCTCTGCCCTATACTTAAGGAGGCACTCTTGCTCCAGGAAGTCTATAATTTGATTGTGTGTCTCTTTCACATCAGGCTACAGTCTGCTCAATGTAGTCTCATTTTTGTAGCTTCTTTCAGCCAATATCTTTGGATCTTCTCTAGGGTGACTCACATTGATTGTACGTTTTTTGTTCTAATGTTTTCCTTATTGCTGTAATTGCTTCCAATATTTTTGGCAAATTTGTCAGGTGAGAAGTTTTGCCCTCCTTTCTATTTTTCCTTCAGAGGGGCCTTCCAGTACGTTAGAAATGGTGGTCTCTAGTTGGCAGATGTAGGTACCTTTTTCCAAATAGGGTCCCTTGCTTCTAGTCAGGATAAGGGGAATACACACTTTAGATAACCCCTGCTCACCCCCTTGGTAGCTTGGCACGAGCAGACAGGCCCATCCCAAAGGCAATGTGTAAAGTATTTGTACTCAAAACACCACAAATGGACACCACACCAGTTTAGAAAAATAAAGTCTCTTTATCTAAACTCAACAAGACCAAAACAACAAAAATCAAACATACAAGTATTAAGAATATGACTTTAAAAAGGTTTTAAGCAACTGGGTCCATAGAAAACTATGGATGCATGAATTCTCTCAAAGTACCTGTAGTTGCGACAAAATTCACAAGGCCACACAGCCTCAGAGATTGGAAGCGTCGAGAACACAGAGAGATGCATCAGTTCCTGAGACCATGGGGAGGCTATGCGACAGTTCTGCTGCATACAGGAGAAGTGATGCGTCGTTTCCGGTCTGTAGGGGGAAGTGATGCGTCGACTCCAAGACGATTCTGGTCTGCAGGTGATGCATCAGGAAAACTTGACGCACAGGAAAATCCACGTGGAAATCCGGGAAGTGTTAGCGATCGATGTGTCAGCGTCGAGCGGCGCTTCGTCACTTTCTTCACCTGCGATCCCTTGATGCATCGGTTCTTGCCGCGGCGACAGGCGCTGTCGGTCTCGGCAGCGGTGCGTCAATGCGTGGAGATTCTTCTCGCACAGCGGTGCTGCGTCGGGAAAACAGCCGCAAAAAGAGCGATGCGTCGATTTTCTTGTAGTTGCGTTGCTTTTCCAGCTCCGAACAGCAGGAACAACCTCTGGAGACCCAACATAGTCACAGGCACCTCTTGGCAGGTCAGAACTCCCAGCAAGGAAGTTCAGGGGAGCTGGGGGTGACGTCTTTGTGTCCCTGAGGCTTCAGAACACAGGAGGCAAGCTCTAGTCAAGCCCCTGGAGCTCTTCCTCAAGCAGGGGGGACACAGCACACAGCTAAGTCCTTGTCCGTTCCTTAGCAGAAACAGCTACTGCAGGCCAACCCCAGACAGCACACAGCAAAGGGGCAGTACTTCTCCTCTAGGTTCTGCAGCTCTTCTTCTTGGCAAAGGTTCCTCTTGATTCCAGAAGTAGTCTAAAGTTCAGGGGTTTTAGGTCTAATACTTATACCCCAAAATGTCTTTGTTCTCTTTGTGCAAGGGTCTCTGAGCCCAGTCCAAACCAGTTCTGTCCTCACTGGGGCAGCATGTCCTCAGGGGGTGGAGACAGCATTGTGCAAGGGAGACTGGCCCTATTCAGCTGCAAGGAAATCTCCTCCCACTACTCTAAATTCGGCCAGGGTCTATTCAGCCCAGCTCTGAGTCATCCAGGAAGGGCCAGCCACAACTCAACGCCCTCCAGTGACTGTCTACAGTGAATGCACATCCCCAGTCCCTGTCACTCCAAAACCAGATAGTCAATACACAAACAGGCAGAGGCACACCGAATGGTTACACAAGAAAATGCCTACTTTCTAAAAGTGGCATTTTCAAACACATAATTTAAAAACCATCTTTACTAAAATATGTTATTATATTCCGAGTTCAGAGAGCCTAAACTTTATTTCTCTATCTTGTTCCGATGGGAAGTGATGCTTATAAGAGGTTACAAAGCATTTCACATTCTATCCTATGGGGCAAGATAGCCTTTCAATAGTGAAAAACGAAATTAGCAGTATTTCACTATCAGGACATGTCACAGACACCAGTACATGTCCTACCTTTCACATACACTGCACCCTGCCCAGGGGGGTACCTTTGGCCTACCATAGGGATGCCTTACATGTAGAGAAAGGGAAGGTTAGGGCCTGGCAAGTGGGTGCACTTGCCAACTCGACATGGCAGTTAACAACTGTGCACAGATACTGCAGTGGCAGGCCTGAGTTACCTTTTCAGAGCTACTCATGTGGGTGGCACAATCAGTGCTGAAGGCCCACTAGTAGCATTTGATTTACAGGCCCTGGCACACTTCAGTGCACTTTACTTGGGACTTACCAGTAAATCAAATATGCCAATCAGGGAGAACCAATTGTAACAACAATTTACACAGGGAGCACTTGCACTGTGACACTGATCAGCAGTGGCAAAGTGCCCAAAGCATCTAAGCCAGCAAAAATGAAATCCAGCACAGCATCCAAAATACAGGAGGTAGAGGCAAAATGTCAGAGGAAACCACGCCAAAGATGCCAAGTTTAACACGTGTCCCCTCCAGCTGAAAGATGGGGAGAACTAACCACCCTCTTGGGAGTTCTCATCACTAAGGCGGAAGAATCTGGGCAGACCATCGGCATTGGCGTGTTCTGTACCAGGGCGGTGTTCCACCGTAAAGTCCATTCCCTGTAGGGAGATGGACCACCTCAACAGTTTTGGATTTTCACCCCTCATCTGCATCAACCATCTGAGGGGCCTGTGGTCTGTCTGAACCCAGAAGTGAGTCCCAAACAAGTAGAGTCTTAGCTTCTTCAGCGCCTAGACCACAGCACAGGCTTCTCTTTCAGTTGCACTCCACCTGTGTTCCCTGGGAAGTAGCCTCCTACTAATGAAGGCTACGGGTTGGCACAAGCCCTTGTCGTTCAATTGTGAAAGTACTGCTCCCACACCATGCTCTGAAGCATCTGTCTGCCAACAAATTCTTGGGATAAGTTGGGTGCCTTGATCATGGGCGCCGTGCACATGGCTGATTTCAGGGCATCAAAAGCAGTCTGACAGGCATCGGTCCAGATCACTTTCCTTGGCTGCTTCCTTGAAGTCAGCTCTGTCAAGGGGTCAACAATGGTGCCATATCCCTTGACAAAACGTCTGTAGTACCCGGTGAGTCCTAAAAAGGCTATTACCTCTATCTGGGTCTTGGGGTCCTCCCAAGCCAGAATGGTGTTGATCTTAGGCTGTAGGGGCGCCACCTGGCCGCTTCCTACCTGGTGCCCTAAGTAGACTACAGATCCCTGCCCTATCTGGCACTTACTGGCCTTGATAGTGAGGCCTACCTTCTGCAGAGCCTTCAACACTTCACAGAGGTGTTGCAAGTGTTCCTCCCAGCTGGAGCTGAACACATAAATATCATCCAGGTAAGCGGCACTGAATTCCTGCAGCCCGGACAGCACCTGATTGACCAGCCTCTGGAATGTGGCAGGGGCGTTTTTCAATCCAAAGGGCATGACGCAGAACTGGTAGTGCCCCTCTGGCGTTAAAATCGCAGACCTCTCTCTTGCCCCACCAGCCAAGGCAATCTGCCAGTACCCAGACATTAGATCAGATGTGCTAAGGTACTGGGCAGCACCCAGCCGATCAATGAGCTCATCAGCTCTGGGGATGGGGTGCGCGTCAGTCCTGGTGACGGCATTGAACCCACTGTAGTCCACGCAGAACCGGAGTTCAGGAGTGGCACCGGGTGCAGCAGCTTTCGGAACCAAGATCACTGGGCTAGCCAGGGGCTGCTGGAGGGCTCTATCACCCCTAACCCCAACATTCTGTAAACCTCTTCCTTAATGCTGGCCCTGACTTTGTCAGTTACTCTGTACAAGGCTCCACTGTTGCCATCACCCACACTTTCTGGCCAGGCTGAAACTCTACCAAAGTTCACCACAGGGGCCATGATTGTCCTGAGAAGGACAGCTTCCGGGTACCAGGTGGCATGGTCCACCAAGACCAAGATAAACTTGTTGCCTAAGGCTGTCTTGGGTTCCAGTGGCCCCACAATGTCGATGCCCACCCGCTCGAAAGAGTTGCTCACCACAGGAAAGGGTTGGAGGGGCGCCTTACACTTCCCTCCTGTCTTGCCACTTGTCTGGAAAGTCTGACAAGACCTACAATGTGTGCCAATGTGCCTCTGCATTTGGGGCCAGTAAAAGTGGTTGACAAGCCTGTGATGGGTCTTGTCGCACCCTAAAGTCCTGCCAAAGGCAGGTCACGAGCCAGACCCAGTCAGAAGGTCCTGGAGCACACGGGTACCACCAGCACACGGGCTGCCCCGGGCTCAGCAACCTTAAGCTCACTGTAAAGGAGACCGTTCTCCCAATAGATCAAATGTGATCAGGATGGACCACCTGCTGGCTGGTCTGCAGCCTGCTGCCGCAAACCAACAAGAGTAGGGCATTCCATCTGCGCCTTGCAGAACTCCTCCCTGTGGGGACACCCTTCCTGCTGCCAATGGGTCAGCTAAGGCAGGTCGCCCAGTTCGGCCACTTGCTCCCCCATAGGTTCCAGGGCATCCCCCTCAGGTTCTGCCTCCTCCTGGACCGTGGGAACTTCGGGGGCTGGTTTCTCACGCCCCCTGCCCTTCTTCTTTCTGGCAGGCACCTGGGCCACTCTTTCAGGCTCCAGGTCCTCTTTATCAACCCTACCGGCTGCCATTGACCGAGTGGTCACACAGGCCCACTCAGGCAGTCCCAACATCTTTAAATGAGCCTGGTGCTCCACCTCCCTCCAAGGTGAGCTCTCCAGGTCATTGCCAAGCAGACAGTCAACAGGCATGGACGGACTAACAATGACCTTCAAGGAACCTGAGACCCACCCCTCCCCCCCACTTAAAGGGAACCTGCACCACCTTACACAGGCGCTCAGAGTTGTCTGCAGCAACTACAGGGCGAAGTACATTGGGGATGACCTGCTCTTCAGACACCCATTGACACCTGACAGATGTCACACTGGCTCCTGTGTCTCTCAGAACCTCCACCCTCGTCCCATTGATAGTCACCCCCGGCAGGTACTTTTTAGTGTAATCCGGCAGGCAGGTTTTCTGGACCATCTCTCTGTCTCCTAATGAGACAAGGGTCATCACAGTTGGCTCCCCACCTTCACTAGGAACCAACTCCTCCCCCAGCACTATTCTAACTAACCCCGGTGACGGTGCACCAGTGGGTGCTGGTGGTGCCTTGGGGCACTTGGGATCATTCGCCAGGAGGCCTTCCTGACCACATCCATAACACTTGCGAGGACCCCGGTTGTCTGGCCTACCCTTATGGGGCCATGGCTTCTTAGAACTGGGGGGCTGGGAATCTTTACCCTGGGAACTATTTTGGGGCTATTTTGAGAACTCCTTTTTGTTACCCTTGTCCCCCCCCACTCTTCTGCTGGGGACCCTGCCCACCTTTGTCTGGGTTTCCCACATACCCCTTGTGGACCCTGGCACTCGTCCATCGGTCCGCCTCCTGAGCAAGGTTCCTGGGGTCAGTCAGCTTACTATCCATCAGATGCTGGCGCAGCTCTGGAACACAAAAAATACTCAAGTGCTTCCAACCAATCAAGTGGTACAACCCCTGGTAATCAGTTACCTTGCTGCCCTTTATCCAACCATCCAGTGCTCTGCAATACATGTTTACACACTCAACCCAAGTATTGGACTCAAGTTTCTTGAAGGACCTAAACTTTTCCCTGTACTGCTCATGTGTGAACCCATATCTGAGGCATAAAGCCTCCTTCATATTGAGATAGGTCAGGGCACCCGCCTCCTCCAAAGGTGTCAGGGTGTTCCTCCCATTGGCCTCAAAGTGTCTTCACAGGCCCGCCCCCCAATTCTTCTCTGGGACCTCATTCATATGCAGTGCTGCCTTATAAGATGCAAACCATGCATAAATATCCTCCCCTTCTGGAAATTCTGTACTAGGTCCTTGGGAATGTAAACCTTGCCCCCTTGCACTGGCTGTGCGCTGCCACCATTTGTACTGGACTCCACCTGTTTGGCTTTAATGTCCAGTTCTCTCATGCCCAACTCATGTGCTAAAAGCAATTTCTTTTCTTCCAAAGCACGAGCGTTCTTCCTCTCCTCTGCCATCTTTTCTTTCTCTATGGTAGCTTTTTAGTTCTCCATTTCCAATCTTTTCATCTGGAGCCTCATAACCTCCAATTTATGATCTCAGACCCTTTGATTCTCCTCCATTTCCTCTGGAGACAAATTCCTGGAAGAATGATTGCTTCCAGCCCTAGAGGCTGCTCTCCCAACAGGCAAATCCTGGGATCTGAAACCATTTTCTGGCACACCCCCATCCACCTCCTCTGCAACCCCTGTCTCCTCAGCTTGTCTGGCCTCCCAGCAGGCCCCTAAGGACTTCTGCAGCTCCTCTTTCCTAGAGTGGCTCTTCATGGGACACCCAAAGCTCTTGCAGAATTGCTTGAGTTGCTCTACTTTGTAACTACTTAACGTTTCAATGTCAAACTCCAATTCTGCAGCCTCACTTGCTGATTTACCATTTAGAGACATGATGCATGGATAACTCAAGGGTCAGATCAAAAATAGAACCAAAAATAAAATACAGTATGTGGTTGCGTAGTGGTCTGCACCAAAATAGTGATATACACCAATCACTGTGGGTCAAGTACAAATACAATTTCAAATCCTCACCGCTGACCACCAATGTTAGAAATGGGGGTCTCTAGCTGGCAGAGGTAGGTACCTTTGTCCAAATAGGGACCCTTGCTTCTAGTCAGGGTAAGGGGTAAACACACTTTAGATAACCCCTGCTCACCCTCTGGGTAGCTTGGCACGAGCAGACAGGCCTATCTCAAAGGCAATGTGTAAAGTATTTGTACTCAAAACACACAGTAACACAGTGATAACACTGCAAATGGACACCACACCAGTTTAGAAAAATAAAGTATCTTTATCTAAACTCAACAAGACCAAAATGTCAAAAATGCAACATACAAGTATTAAGAATATGATTTTAAAAAGGTTTTAAGCAACTAGGTCCATAGAAAACTATGGATGCGTGATTTCTCTCAAAGTACCTGTACTTGCGACAAAATTCACAAGGCCACACAGCCGCAGAGATGGGAAGCGTCGAGAACACAAAGAGATGCGTCAGTTCCTGAGACCATGGGGAGGCGATGCAACAGTTCTGCTGCATGTCCGGTCTGTAGGGGGCAGTGATGTCGACTACAAGACGATTCAGGGGTTTTAGGTCTAATACTTATACCCCAAAATGTCTTTGTTCTCTTTGTGCAAGGGACTCTGAGCCCAGTCCAAACCAGTTCTGTCCTCAATGGGTCAGCATGACCGCAGGGGTTGGAGACAGCATTGTGCAAGGGAGTCAGGCCCTATTCAGGTGCTAAGAGATCTCCTCCCACTACTCTAATTTCAGGCAGGGTCTATTCAGCCAGGCTCTGAGTCATCCAAGAAGAGCCAGGCACACCTCAACCCCCCCAGTGGCTGTCTACAGTGACTGCACATCCCTAGCCTCTGTCACTCCAAAACCAGACAGTCAAACAGGCAGAGGCACACAGAATGGTTACACAAGCAAATGCCTACTTTCTAAAAGTCATCAAACATAATTGAGCATGCACTCCTTTCCTTAATGCGACACCATACTTAAAAACTTCAAAGGTGCGTGCGATCAGTGCTGTGGATCGCCCCCACCACAGAAAATACTATAGTATTCAAAACAAAGCACTCATCTCGTGCTCATCACTGTCGCACTGCGAAAATCGGGAACTGATCCCCCAAGGTATCCAAATTATCCTGGTATTCCATAGTAGACCTGTATTCTCAAACTTTCAACATCCATTTTTACGTTGCCTTTATGCGCTTCATCACAACGGAGACAGTGAGATTCCATCCGTAATCTTTATTCAACATTTCTAATACCGACTGTATGCCGTTCTAGGCTTCGTACAACGGTACGTACAGATTGATATCAATTTATTTTGAAAAAGTAAGCACGAAATTGGTATTTCCAATGCATTTCGAGCCCCTAAGGCTCTTCGTCAGGGAATTCTAAAACAAATAAAATAGACAGTTTAACTACCTGATCCACAATGCTACGTGCATGTTAAATAAATACAAAACAGTGAATGTATAAACACGTAACCCTCTACATGCCCCCTGTCCTATCCCACAATCATAAAAATCAGTAGCCTGAAAACTAACCCGTACTCTTCTCCCAAGAGCACCCCTGTTACCCAAATCAAATCAACCTTACTATTAAACTTGTACTCGCACTTTCCACCAGCGACTGATCTCTCTTCTCATTATTCTCCCATTCCCTCTTCCTTGATCACCTCCCTCACCCTCTCCAAGTCCCACGTGTAATTCACTAAAGCGTAGTCTCATACAACAAACTAAACCCTCATCCTCTTCTCCATAAACCCACACCCTCCTACAATCCACTCCCCCCCCTTCACCTTTTCTCTCACTCATTTCACTTGCAAAAAGCCACCTGCAACAGTCTCACCTCCTCGTGCTTCTCTCCATTAACGCTTCTCCCCCTCGTACTGCTTGACCATCAAACCATGTTTACTCCTGCTCAAACTCACTCACTCTTAAATAACCTGGAGACATATCGTTAATTACTACCACCTGACTGTTCCCCCACTGACTGCGCGCAATTTTTACCAGAACTCCACCTAGGGACTCAAACTCCCATAATGCACCTGCCTTTCCCTGCTGGTAGGTGAGCCTTTACTACCTATTTAATCATTGACACCCTGTTGTATAACTAAAATCCTTATGTGCGACCTTGCAGCTAAATGATCAAAAATACTGTGTGCATTGAATACAATACTTATATACTTGAAAAAAAGAAAAGCTGAAACCTTAAATGAAACATCCTGACGTGACCGCTTCCATTATGTGATCCCAAACCGAAATTAAAAACTGTACGCAAATGAAGTGAACTAATTATAAACTAAACAATTGCCTAAACAATACAAAGAACAACTCCCAATGCAACCCCCGTGAATCAGAGAAACTGATTATGATAAATGTCTGATGATTATACACTTCATTCCATTTCATGCTTGTACTGTCTCCGCGGTGATAAACTCATTCTTGTGATCTTTATTCAAATAGTTCAAAACATTTTCTTAATCCTTAGGGTGCACAACTCCTCTTGAGGCGATGGCATTGCTGAGCATCAAACATAATTGAGCATGCACTCCTTTCCTTAATGCGACACCATACTTAAAAACTTCAAAGGTGCGTGCGATCAGTGCTGTGGATCGCCCCCACCACAGAAAATACTATAGTATTCAAAACAAAGCACTGATCTCGTGCTCATCACTGTCGCACTGCGAAAATCGGGAACTGATCCCCCAAGGTATCCAAATTATCCTGGTATTCCATAGTAGACCTGTATTCTCAAACTTTGTACGAAGCCTAGAATGACATACAGTCGGTATTAGAAATGTTGAATTCCGGATGCGGAATTCAAACGGACCCATCTTTCCTTTGGTTTTCACCGTACATGCGAGGTGCCTGGCTTATCCGCCCCCAGGGACTCTTCAGTCACAGGACCTCCTACCCTGGTCCCCAGTGGCACCCGATTCTTTTCCCCAGGATTTCCACCCCGTTTGGCCCTGATGAGTCACGGGACATCTCCCGTCTTGACGAAACACGTGTCGGCTGGTCGTTTCTTTGTTTTTCGCTTCATTAAAGAACATTCTTATCAATCCACTGGTGTTGACCACTGATTCGCTAAAACCAGACATTTCTACCATCAGGATATTGTTACTCTCATTACGTGTGCCCGGGACTCTTTCTCAATTTCTGGGGTGGGTTCCATGACCCTCTCATCCACGGGGGTTACAGGGTAGTTCCTCCGACCTGGCAGCACCGTACTTACTCCCCTCCACTTACACACTACGCATATTAGCTAGAGCGCCAATCTTCCTGTCTTACTAAAAACCCTACTTCAATATATCATCTCCCAGTGTTACCACCTCCTTTGTAACTTGGATGCACAGGTGACTGCATTCACACTACTTTTGAGGACAGGAAGAATGGTTAGTACAAGTGCTACCGTCCTATGGTTGTGTTCATCAAGGAATGATGATTATGGTAGATACAGTGTCACATCCAGCTTATTGTAAACTAATTTATCTGGAAATTAATGCTTTAATGTCACCGCTAACAATTTTTTGAAATTGTAATCTTGCTGTCATTGTATTGTTTCAGCTGACAGCTTAGTTCTAGTTTTAATTGTTTATAATTCCTTTGAGTCATCTCCGGGAGCTTGAAATCATTCTTGTAGGTTGAATACTTTCCCTACCTCCCCTGCAGCATGGAGCTTTCATTCTGCAGGTGATTCAAATTCAGGTTTTTGGTGACAGGGCATGAGTGTCCATCCCACACTACTTCCTTCCCCAGTCCCTTCACTCCCTTCACTCCCTTCACTCCCTTCCCTTCCCATCCTGCACTCTTCTTCTTTGTTTTCCCCTCCTCCTTTATCCCCTGCCCAACAAACCCCCCAACCTCCTTGCCTCCCTCTACTACGCCCATTCAGGGACTCTTTAAGATAGGTTAATCGCCTTTCCTTCTTTTAGGGCTAACTGATGGCCTGTTACAAGGTGTCCTGCCTACTCGGACAACCCTGGTCGTATTCGTATTACCCTACTCACTCACCAGGCAAATTTTTTATTACCTTTTATATATTGAGTATGTAAGCTTACAGTACCTAGCTTCTGATCTCACTGCTCTGATTTCTTTAGATACTAGGTGCTCACACACCTGATGATGACCTCACAACTATAGAGGTCGAAACACTGTCGACTATAAACATACCGACTCCTTTTTGACTATATAAAAATAATCTAAGGAGTCACACGTTTTGTTTTAGTTCGTTAACGCATGTTTTTATCACACATTTGTCACTGCACGCTCTTTACCTAAATGTGAGCACTGGATCTTGTTTTACACTATCTGACTAATATGCTTCAAATATTCTGCAATATAAAATGTACAATGAATAAACTAATTGCAGTTTAAATACCATTTTTGTGCCTACTTCTACGTTTGCCTTGGTGGATTAACCAATTGTCTGGTAAAAAAAATTATATAGATAAAACATAGATCAGACCTTCATTTGTCTACATGATTTATTATCCATAGTAAACTACTAGGTTCTCAAAATGTTTTGGGGTCTCCCTTGTTATAAAATATAAGGGTCATAATATGGCATGGATACTACACTTCAGGTACAAGCAAAAAGCCAAGAATACAAGAGCCTCTTCAGTAGTGAGTGCTTAGCAAAATAAAAAAAAAAAAACAATGGTTGCAGTAGCATGCTGGAGCCCAGAAAAGGGATCCATGAGTGGTTAAAGGATCATTATTTATACATTCAGTTAGTAAACATTATGTTCTTACTGAACGAATACAAATCACATCTGACTCCAACCCAAGGCGTGGTGTTTATAGGAGTTTGATTTAATACTGTGAAGATCAGAGCTTTTTTTGACCGAGGAAAGAAAGGTTAAACTCCATCCCTATTTGGGTGCTTCACTACTCCTAAATCCAATTGTAATGTAATTTTGTATTTTTCCTTAAAATTATCTTTCCTTTAAAATGTTTCCTTTAATTTTCTTTTTTGTTTGTATTTCCTTGAAATTGTCTTTCTTTAAAAAAAGGTTTTCCATGATTTGGTATCCTCTAATGTGGTTTCTTAGTTTTTATTTTTCCATTCATTCACATACATCATTTCACAAACCCCTATCACATCATTTTGGGTGGTAAAAATGAAGAAATATTTTCAGAAATATTGTGATTGTACATTTTTAAACATTTATTTCAGTGTAATTACCACCACCTTTTTGATACTCTTATTGCAAATGCAGTAAATGTGCATCACTGATTTTCGGTAACGAATAACATTTGTTTCCTACTACGGAATATGCATGTGAATCGTCTCACTGTATATTTTTCCATCAAAAGAAATTACTGCTGCAGACTGGCTTCCAGTCCCTTAGGAAAACAGAGAATGTAACCTATTTATGAACGTTTATTCAAGTTAAACATATTGTAAAGGTAGGTTTTGGGGGTTCAAAAATAGCAAACAATATTGAGTAAGATTACTGAAAGATGCATAGGAGCCTATTCACAGACAGCACTTTGTAGCATTTAAAGTAATACACAATAGTACTGCTCGCATACTACCAAATGCTATTTACTAATTCATGTGCTTAGACCTCCGCCATGCCTATCTTTCTTTGCAGAGTTCTCTGCAACATATGAAGAGATTTCTGCATACATCGGTCTAGGATTTGTAGTATGTATGGGAGGGACGGAGGTGAGTGGCTGGAAAATGGGACTACTTACCCCAAAGTGGGAGGGATTTAGGAAGCGGTAAGGACGGATTAAGGGAATGACACATAAATACATAACACTCACCCAAATAGATAAAGCACATTCCTATTCACAAACTACACTTCTAAAGTTACTACAACCCAACAGGTCCAAAACATTTTACAAATGTACCCCATTTCAACCTTAGAGTACAGCAAACACTACACACGGCCAGCAACAGGTACTGCAATGCACTCCCATAGGAAATAATGGAGCAAGGGGCTAAAAATACTACCTCATAGGAATCATTTTAAGTAAACAAACTTATTTTGACTATAAAATATATACATATTTTAATGTTTAAATGTATGTATAATTAATAAATGATTATATTAATATAACATTTCATGTTTAATTTAAAATGAAAATTAGATTAAACTTGTATAAAATGGTAACACATATTAAATTCAAATGTACATTTTGCCGTACATGTAATTTTAATATTATTTAAAAAAAAAATTATTTATGAAGTAATTAAATATTTTTTTAAATAATTAATGCACTGTTAAATTAATGTGCTGTAACATTTTATTTTATTTCTAGGTTTAACATACATAACATTATTTGACCTTAATATTTTATATCATTTATTTTATTTTAATAAACATTTTTAATTTTATCTATATTTTCTCAAAGGGATACCTCCACAATGTTGGTGGAGGTCCCCACCTACATGTGAATAGTTATGAGTGGGAAATTTACACTTGGTAATTCTAATGTAGAGGACTCCACCAGGGGGTGGAAACATACAAGTCTTTACCTAGGGGAAACTTTATACTCCGAAATGGTTTATAGCAAAACAATGTACATTTTCTACTAGGAGCAGTGGTAGATTTACACATGAGTAAATATACACATGTAAATTTATCTTTGTGAATCAGGCCTAAAGATTTTACACTTTGGGTCATATTAACATATCTATGTTATCATACGTATTTTATTATATGTTTGTAGATACGTACAACACATACCTGTTGCACTAGACCTCAGATTCATTCATACTAGAAAACCCATGCTGTCGTGTTCCTCGAATTCACCTTCCCTTCAAGATAACGTTATTTTGGCTGAAGCCATAAAACTGAGCAATAGATAAATACAATTCATACACACAGCACAGTGATACTATCAAAATAATCACATTAAGCGACATATCCACATCTACAGAGTCAATGTACCATTACACTAAAATTCGCTAAAACAAAAGTCAAACTATAAATGCACAGCTAAAAATCATTAAAAAATATACACTACATATCAAAAGAGAGAACCTTAAAATCATTTAGCAGCAATAATGGCCCTTTTTTTGCCCACATCAAGCCCCAAAATTTTGCAACTGCACAAACATACAGAGGAAGTGGATCCGTACATAATATTCTTATTGCTAAATGGCTTGAGGTGCCCAGCAGCCTGCACACTAGCGCGATCCAGAAGGAGCGAGACCTGGTATACGCAGAACATACCAATAGCACATGCAGGATGGTCTCATTTTGTCCTTCGCAAAATGGACAATCCTCACTAGATGCACCTTTCCATTTTGGAGTGAGCACCTTAACAGGGAGGTTGCCCACTCTAAACTGATGGTACAGCCTTCTATCAGATGAAACAGTGACCAAATCCCAATACTGCTCCAACGCATATGCAATCTTAACATTTAAAAATTTGCCAGTCAGCGTTGCATCTCCAGCCCTGTGCTCTTCGTTCTGTAGCGTGTGAGCCCTGTAGTGTTTTTTTCAGCACACCCTTCGAAGAAATTCTCACAGTCTCGGGATGAAGGCCCAGGTCACCAAAGCCAATCGCCTTCAATAGCTGCCTTACTGAGGTCAGCCATGGAACTTTGTTTGCTATATCCACCTTGATTACCTCCACAAGGCTGCTGAAGAATGCGCCTGCTCCGGAGTGACCCAACTCCAATGCCAATTTAAGAGGTAGCTGCAAGTGGACTTTGAGAGTTACTTTTTTTTATGCCCAGATCCATAAATAAAGGATGCAAAGGGGTGCTAGTTGGAAGTGAAACCAGTTCTCTTACAAATTTGTTCTCTGATTTTGCTAGGCCCGTAATGTCGCCATAACCCTAAGGCTCCTCGTCATACAAGGCAGCTCATAGAGCTTTAGCTTCATAGATTTTCAGATCAGGCACAGCAGGCCTAGTATGCAAAGCACGATTTTCTTTTAAAATTACACCAGTTCTCTGTCAATGTTCTATGGTCACAACTTCAATATGTTGGCCCAAGATACGTTTGGTGAGAGTTTAATGCCCACATATGTAAATTAATCTACCTGCTCCAGTAATTCGCTCCCCAGGGATAGCTTTCCCTTAAACTTCTTACAATGGTTAAATGCCATAGATGTCGTTTTTTCTGCATTTATCTTCAGGCCACGCTCCAAACAAATATCCCTAAAGCTGGTTAAATATTTTGCAGACCACTAGGTGTTTTAGAAATTCCCAAAGTGTCATCCGCAAACAACAATAATGGTATCTTCCCCCTTTGCCAACGATGGGGCATCAGCCTCAACTTTTAAGAGATAGTGTACCGGTCCATTAGATATAAAGAAAATAAAGTAGGAGCCAGTACACATCCCTGCCAAACACCCTTTAACACTGGAGTTTTTTCAGTTACTTGTCCCTGCTAGCCCCACCGTACCTGGGCAAAGTTGCTATCATGTAATCCAACCAGTAAAGATAATATGTCAAGGGGCGTCCCCATTTCGTCCAGGACTGACCATAACCTTTCACAGTAGAAAAAACTCACAGAATAAGTATGCCTATCATCTTTACTCTCTAATTTTGTCCTTGAGCAAGTAATTTCGCAAAACAAATACCAGTGAATAATGTAGTGACATATAGAAATACATTTGGAAAATGTGAGATACGCAAAATGTACATGCAATTTTTAAATATCGTGTAATGACGGTCTGCATAGGAAGTTACATACTGTCCATATCTTGGATATTACTATTTTACTGCGATAATGCAGCTTCCCACTGATATACATGACAAGTTGGCACCTGGTTAAATTTAAAACCACAGGCAAATAATTTTGTAATCCACTTCGATCTTTCTGCTTAGTTTTGTTACTATGTTTCCATTCATGGTGTTATTTTGGGTTTGTTTTAAGTACATCGGTTAAGTTAGTAGGAAAACACTGCATGAATATGAGCCTCCTTAAAAGGTTCAATCAGAGACTGCAAAAAACACAATGCACAGTCAAGGAAAGTGTTGATTAGAGACAAACAATTCCCTCAAACCTTCTTACGGCTCCGAGTTGACTTGAGAAATCCAAAGTCGAGCATCAGGTGAGACAAAAGTGCAATCCCGCTCCCATGCTGATATTTCTGTGGGGGGATAAGTGTTTTCTGTCGTTTGGGTACAGGCAACTGTGGGAATAATTAGACAGTGCTTTTTGCTGTGTGAGGTTTAGACAAGAGGGTTTAGAGACAGATCACTCGTCTTCACAGGATTGCATGTGAGGAAATTCTACCACTCATACATAAGATTTGCTTTCTTTCAGAACATTCTTCGTGTGCTCCTTACTAAAACAGAGGTGCCATAATTATTTAACCTGACTTTCTATTGGCATTCCCACATAGATTATATGATTAATAGTTGAATTAAACTTGCTCGCAACTAACAAATATGAGACTGCAGACCCCCAACATTATATTTTTTCTAGTTCTTAATTTTCTGTGCAATCATTCAGAAATTAATTTTGTCTTCGAGATGTTGGCAAAATGGGCACTGCTACATTTTGCCACATCCGAGCCTTTCACCGCCCTACAGTAGTCATTAGTATAAATGCATTAGAGTCTCAACTCTTTCTTTAAAAAACATTAACAGGATGAGCAGTGTGTAATCAGCACTCTGTGGTGTACTTGAGTCTAAACAGGGGTCGCCACACTTTTGTGTAATAAGAGCTACTTATGTTAAACTAAAATCATTGCAGGCTACTAATATTATTATTAACAGTGACCACATCAGACAAAATTACAATAGCGACCACCATGTCCAAGTTTTCCCGCAGTGATCACTTCAGTGTATCAGGAGGTTTGCCAGCAGTAATGTAAAGAAGCATTTGCAATGCAATCGGTCTCGCCTTTGGGACCTCATATGTATTTAGCTATGCAGCACATTAGCCTGGGTGCTGAAACATATACTGTTCTTTAACATGGAGGGAAAGTAAGCACCAAACTGCGTGACATGCCAGATATGGGACCACATGGAGAGAAATATTGCCTTTCAGCGGGAAATGGTATAGTACAAAGCTCTGTTTTTAATATAAAATCAGGGCCTTCGGTGGTCATATCACTGAAAATACAAGATTTGAAAAAAATATTATTGTCTACAGGTGCTAGGGGAAGACAATTTCTATGGACTGGAATCTAGAGAATGCTAAAGTGATTCTAGTATTTTACTGACATCTGCTGGTCGTTTTCTATCAAGAAAGTTAAATAGAGGCAGTTGCCAGAAAAATAAAAAAAAGAAAGTCCCTCAGCAGAAAGCAATTCTGGTATTTTACTGACCTCTACTGGTCGTTTTCTATCAAGACAGTTAAATAGAGGCAGTTAAACACAAAACAAAGTCCCTAAGCGGAAGCAGACCAGTCCTAGGGCTGATCTCTAGAGCCCACAAAGTACATACACATATAAGTATATACTAAAGTATATACAAGAGGTCTCGAATGCTCAACCTAAAAAGGCTTTGTCAATTTGGAATGCCTATACTTCGGTAATAGATGCCAGCACAGTGTACCCTGGCACAAAAGTAATCCTATTATAAAAAGTTTCTGCGCATGGTTTATAACTCAAAATCACCTTTGAATATATTTTTTTAATTCAGCCAGTTTTCTCCAAACATTAGTGTTAAAAGTAAAGAACAACAGGAAACAGTGTAGGTTTTAGTCCTGTTTAATTGGCCATCCACTCTCCACAACTGACCATAGGTGCCAACCATTGGTACTAAAGAGGTTACAACAATTAGCTTGTTAGTTCTGAAAATACATTTTCGTCTTGGAATACACAGTTTTATCATACATATATTAATTTAACCAAGAAAAATGTTTCAATTTAGAAGGCTGGGATGCTCCCAGGCTGTGATGCACCCGGGAGAGCTAGTGACAGGTAGCTGGAGAGCTGCCAGTAGTTCACAAGCTACTTGTTGGAGATGCCTGGTCTATAATTTACAGACAGAGGGCTTCATTTACATCTCGGCAGGTGGAATACACCATCACAAACGTGACGGATATCCCATCTGCCTGATTCCGATCTCCATTGGATATAACTGGATCGTAATACGGTGGGCGGGATATCCGTCACGTTTGTGATGGAGTATTCCCCTCCACCAATATCTAAATCGGGTCCAAAATCATTGAATAAATTCATTCATATATGCCATGAACAAGTGTCTGTTGTTTGGAAGAATTCTATATTATATTGTTATATGGAATTCATATTTGATAGGCACATCACATTTAAATAAAATCAAAAGCTTTAATAATTAAAAAAAACTCGTGTTGTTCGTGTTGGCATTATGACAGCTAGTATGTAACTTAAGTCTTACTGGGCAAAATACAAGATATTCGATATAAACAATATTCCAAAATTAATATTTTATAAATTGTATATAAAGAGAGAAAATACTCCGAGCTGTGTATTAATACATCTCAAAGACTTGCAACATGCATGATGACCGCCGCTACAAATTATCCACGAATCAGTGCTACTCCCAAAAATATTTTGATTCTTGCTACAAGAGAAATAATTCCCTTATTGTTAAATCATCTGAATGAATGAGAAGCAAAATTACTCAGGAGGATGAACATAATAGCTGCACTTAAAATCACACGTAGTCAAGACCTCTTGTTTAGCATAAAGTTAGTTAAACATTTTCAGCTCTCTCGTGTCTCGGGGTCCATCTTAATTCTGCTTGTCAAAGTTTCATCTCTGTATTGCATACATTTAAATTGGCAGGAGTGCAGGAGTGTGTTCAATGTCTATGAATTTTAAATCAGACGAGTCACTGCTTCCATGCTTGTTCAAAAAGTTGCCAACAGTGCATTATTTTTTGTATTGCTCCTTCTAGGTGTCAAATATTGACTTGTTCTTGTTTTTAACTGCCTTGTTGTGTTTTCTACATAGGCAAAACCACATGTCAGTATATAATCATTAAAAGTGGCTTTAATGAGGTACTTTATGCTCATCTGTATGAAAAAAATACCATATTGGCACAATTAGAACTGAACCTACTATAACAAACAGGCTGGCTTGGTGTAACCACCTCTCAAATATTCAGGGGCATATTTATCATTGTTGTTGCTCCGTCCTTGCGCCCCGCAAGGGGGTGCAAGAGCGACCCAACAACAAAGCCAGATTTATCAAGCCACGCAAGTTCACCTTGCATGGCTCTGCATGGCTTGATAAATCTAGAGTAATGCAACACAGTGCAAAAGGCTGCGTTGCGTTACTTTGCCCCATGGAGGCGTTCTTTGCATGGAGCATGGGTGTTCCCATGCATCTACCCATGGATTTTGGCGCATTCCCAGGTTTACCATAAGTGTCAAACCTGGGAATGCATTCAAATGCTATGCCTCCTCAGGTGAGTTATAACGAGGAGAAATATCTTTATTTCTCCTCTTTTTTTCCTCTATGTGTGCTGCATTCTGCACCACACATAGCAAGAGGAAAATCCCTTAGAGTGTTTGTGGGCAGTTAGGTGTCCCTTCCTTCACAAAAGCAATCCTCCTAACAACACAGGCACCTTGCATCATGGTGCAAGGGTGCCTGTGTTGGCACTAAACATCCAAGAGTGTGTCAGCTCAAGGACAGAAATGCACCGTATAATGTTAAATACGGTCCATTCCTGCCCTTTCACGCAGCACAGCAAGGTGGCTTGCTGTGTTGTGCTGCGTGAAAAATTGACAAAGGTGCCCCTCAGTTTCTCAGGGTTAATTGGATATATCATATAAAATGTTCTTTTGCTTCTAGAGGTTTTTCTGGCTCTCATCCTGTGTTGGTGGGTTATGGGAACTTGAATCATATGCTTTCAATAGGCACCATTACTGGCATCCCCTCTGTCTAAATCTACTGGTCATTATACACCTATTAATCAATGATATATGTGCATTTATACTTTGCTCTTCTTTTGTTTTGGAGTACTCCATTCAAAATATTGTGGGTATGAAATGGTTGCATGCAATAACATATTTGTAGTAGTTTTTATTTGCAAAACATTTTTTTCTGAGACAATTTGCCTCCACTGTAAGTCACATGTCCAGAAAATCAATTTTAGATTTGCTTATTTGTCTAATAAAAACAAAATTCATCTAAGTCTTCCTCACAAAGCTCACAGATTCTTTTAGAGAATCACTGGATTAGGAAGTGGAATTGCAGTCATTGCTTTATATAAAAGTAGTGAATGCCTTCTCTTTGTGATGTTCAGGGTGGTTAGTAAAAGAAGAAAAAAAAAACACAATTCATTCAAACAATGAATTGATGGTAAGTTATATGCAACATGCTGCATGGAAGAGTTTATTGAAGGTGCTAAACGAGGGAATGAAAGAGGGGAGTGAGATATAAAGCATTAGTTGCATAGATGCGTGTTAAACAACGTTCTCAGCAGTTTCCTATATGGCAAGAGAGTTCAACAACGATGGGGCGTCCCTGTAAAATATTATGCATCTGTCAACTAAGAAATTATTTTTTTTGTTTCAAGTCTTATGTTGTTTTTACTATTCAGGTGTTTCTTTCCTTGTGCAATTTTTAATGATAAGGCTAGGTAGGAGGGATGTTGGAGATGAAGCAAATTCAATAAAATGCAGATTAGGTCAAATTTAATTCTTGACAATAGTAAGATGATGGCCTCTTGTGAAGCAATTAGCTTTGCAAAAAATCTAGGCCACAAGCAACTTAAAGAGATGCTTATGCTATATAGGAGCAAATGCCTTTCTGTCGGTACATATGGGGCAAGGGTTTGAGGGTATGCAAGACTAGGTCCTTTATAAGTAGCAGAAAATAAATTTCTATGTAGAATTTTGGCGATTCCTACATCAACACCCAACCTTCTCTCATAGCGAACTTGGCTCAAGATTTTTAGAGGATGTTGCTAGTTTGGCACTGATTCTATTATGGCTCATAATATGGGTCACCCCTGAGTTGAGTTTCTCCTGTAAAGTTGTGAAGGATTGTCTTAAATTAACTAGTATAGCAGCTATTCCGTGACTGGCCTATGTTCAAAATTCTCTTTGTGAATTGGGCCTAAGCCAACTTTTTGATGCACCATGTAATATCAGTACCCAAGAAAAAGAGCTAGTAAAATGAAGTGTCCTTGCACAAAGGAAGAGGAAGAGAACGAGAATTATAGTATCTCTGGACATGATTTCCATTGCCTGTTATGTACCTCTCTCTACCATTTCAGACATGGTACCATATCTGACCTGGATAGAGAACCCAAAACTAAGATTTGATCTGACTAGGTTAGGATTAAGTACAATTTATTATTTAGTAGCTTTTCCGCAGACAAGTACATGGTTTACCTCTCTCCCATGTTGCCTGTGTAATGGAGTCGTTTAGATGTACTAAATATGATATTATTTTTATTCTAATGGAAGATCAAATTATAGTTATCACTATAATTGGATAGATGACACTTAGGGCCCGATTCTGATGCTGGTTGGAAAATCTTCCCGACCGAATCGGTTGGGAAATGGTTTCCGACCCACTCGGATCGGGAAAGTCCAACCGGCAGAGTAGGATGCATCTGGATGTTTCCAGATACGATTTGGTTGAACTCCCATTGACTTCAATGGGAACATTTGTTCCTAACCGCATCAGAATTGGGCCCTCGGTCGGGAAGACACGTTCCCGATCCGATTTGGAAGGAGCAAATGCCGTTAGGAGGCCTTCCTAACCGCATCAGAATCAGGCCATCGGTCGGGAAGCTTTTCCAACCCGCATCAGAATCGGGCCCTATATGTCATCTTTCCTTTTTAATATTTAAAATTTCCATTTTGTGGCCGCTATGGCAATATCTTCGATGAAGTTTTTAATTGTTTTTCCCTGGTGCTTTTAATCATGATGTAATGAATTTATAGATACGATGTATGTATTTTGTTATATTCTTTTATGGTTACAAATTCACAGAATAAAGAGCTTTTAACTGACTGACTATAGGAATACAGGGATGGTTTTGCAGCAAAGAACTAATGTGATGGAACACCATTGTATCCTTATTTTATTGCTGGGTGGTTTGTTATATAAGGGATATTTAGAGCTATTTTGAAAAAGGTGATCTACAAAGGGGTTGTTCACAACTTATGAACCAATTTGCTTGGTGAAGTAAATGCTTTGCCGTTCATTTTTCAGAATGATCTTCATAATCTTTTCATTTTTTTCAGAAGCTGTTACTTGTTTAGAATAATATTAATTTAAATAATTCAAATACCTTTTTCAATTTATAAGTGCCATCTCAATACTGTCTACTCAGTTTTTGTCATATTTATATTTTAATTCATGTTTTCACTTTGCCCAGATGATGGGGCTTATGAATTTTATTCTCTCTGCTTTTGGGAGTAGCAAATATTTCTATTCTTTTGGGGGTAAGGATTGTTGTTGTTATTTGAGTAATCCCTCTTACAAAGTAAATGCACCGTCTTGGGATGTAACAGATTTGACAGTTATAGATCAAGTATAAAGGAAATGGGCTTAACTGTCTAGTAAATGCCACCTGGTGTTGATTACCTAAATACACTTAACACTAACACATCTTGTTAAGGAGAAGCACCTGAGTGATAAAGAGTATTTTGGATATTGGGCTTGAAAAGGAAATAGACAGTGTTGGGTCCCATCATGGATAATTACTGTTTCTTTCTTCTCCTATGTTTCTCTAAAAACAAAAAGTGATTAGTAGAATATAGAAATTTATGGCAACATGTTTAATTTTTTCCACACAAAATGTCATTGCAAGAAAGATAGAATCCATGCATGTGTCTACACAATCTGAGCCACAGCATTTTTTAACCTGATTGTAATATATTTCTGGAAAAAATACTGTTTTTTAAAATAGTGTTGTTTATTTGCACTGTATCAATTAGTGAGCTTTAGTGGAAGCATGTCGGAGATGTTCTCATGTCTATCAAAACCCAAGACTGTTGCTGCCAGCAGCCACAACTATATTGTCTATTCATTTTTCCTTTTTTATATATTTTGTAATCAAATTTTACATCAACACATGTAAATGTTGGTGAGGTATAAAGCAGAGACAGTAAGATCATGCAGCAGCTGTAAAAACCAGTGTATACAATGAGGGTATATTATTCAAAATTATCAGTGCACTTGTGGATAGAATTCTGAACTTGCTCAGGGCACAAGTCTGATGCTTCAAAAGAGACTCCAGCGCATCCAGAACGCCTCCGCACGACTCATCCTGGACATCCCCCGACACAGCCACATCACCGTGCACCTGAAAGACCTGCACTGGCTCCCCGTCAGCAAGAGAATCACGTTCAGACTCCTCACCCACGCACACAAGGCCCTCCACGACCTGGGCCCAAAGTACCTCAACGACCGCATGACCTTCTACACGCCCACACGCCAGCTACGATCAACCAGCCACGCCCTCGCCACCGTACCACGCATCCGCAGAACCACCGCCGGAGGAAGATCCTTCTCCTACCTGGCAGCCAAGACCTGGAACTCCCTCCCCACTCACCTTCGGCGAACCCAGGACCATCTCTCCTTCAGGAAGCAGCTCAAGACCTGGCTGTTCGAGCAGTAACTTACCCCCTCCCCCAGCGCCTTGAGACCCTCCCGGGTGAGTAGCGCGCTCTATAAATGCCGTGATTGATTGATTGATTGAATGCTCAGTTATTTCAGCCCATGCTCTCTCGTGCTTTCTGGCTGGCCTGCCTGGGAATGCCCCTGGGTCTCACCCCACAACTACAAGAATCAATAAATGAGTTTATTAAGTGAGTTATGGACCAATAATGTGCACAGACCCGCACGGGGAGGGAGAGGGGCCACCCAACATGGACTCCATCATCCCTGACTGTTAGGTTTGAAGAGACCTTGTCTGAAGACAGAGTCTCAGAGGCTTACGAGAAAAATAATTTAAACTGAGAGGTGGGTTTCAGGGATCTGTATGAGAAGGAAATAGGGGTGGGAGCTGGCTCTGGGTAGCAGTTGATACCTGAAATAATCAAGACAACAAGGGTCCCCTTAACTTGTTAAACACTACCATCTGTTCATTCAATCTATAAACCACCTCTCGTGGTGATGTTGTGTGAGCCATGGTGGATGCCCATTCTTCCTTCGACTGCAAGGTGACAGACTTCCTGTGCCTCACGATGCAGATTGTAGCTGGTGTGAGAGAGGTGTCCAACCAGTGTTTTTGGTGCCAGGAGATTGCTTCCACATTGCGCGTTGCGTATAGGAATGCTAGGTCCAGGTAAGGTTGGATCTGTAAGTCCTTTGCATTCTTAAGGGTATCTCACACTGCTAACCTTAAAGGGCGACCAGTGCCGGTCATGAAGGATCTTAAAGTGGCAAAATTTCAGATGTGATTCCCTCAAGCTCTCGCCATGGAGAAAGAGGAGTTCTTCCCAGTCTGTTTCAGTCGGGGGGGTTGAAAAATGTGGTTTGCAGTAGTTGTATATGTGGGTCAATGTGGGTTTAGAGTATGCATGGTCTATGAGAGTATTGTGAAGGCCTGTGATAATCTTCTTATAGTTGCCCCATTTGGATAAATGCCTATGGAGTGTGGAGTTACCTCGGGCCTGGGGGTCGCTACCTAGCATTATAGCTTTTAATTGTTGATAAAGCAGATCATCTCTATTTGGCTCTATTTTGCATTGTGTCAAACTGGGGCCAAATAGTGAACAAACACTCTTTGTTTGAGGGTTCTGTGGCCCATTTCCCAGATCTTCTGAGTACCTTGGAGTATTGGATTGACACATGCTGTGGGTGTTGTGGTCTTTTTATACAGCACTGAGACGTTGTAGGTGCTTCTTGCATGTGTTTCTTTAGGAGCAGCCAATCGGGGGTTTCAAGAGTAGGTTGGAAGTATAACCAAACAGGGAGAGATGCATTGCCACGTGGTACATCTCAAGGCTAGGGAAACGGGGAGACAAAATCCTTCAGAGATTGTGTTATAGCTTACATTGGAGCTGCTCCCTGCCAGATGTAGTGTTTGATCTGAGAGTCTATAGTGCTTAGTTTTGGCAAGTGATTGAATCCCGGCAGCATGCTGAAAACCAAAGGCTAAGGGCCACAACCATCTTGATGGTTTCAACCCTTCCCCATAGTGAGAGCCGTAGTTGTTGCCAAGCCATGAAATCTCTCTGCATTTGGTCCATGAGAGAGGCAACGTTGTTGGATATCATACAGTTTGGGTTAGACTGAATTGAGATGCAGTGATATTTCTTTTGTGTCAGCATCCAACGGAGCTGCGAGCCCCAGAGGCTATGCACTGTTGTTTGGTCATGGGGAGGGCCTTGCTTTTGGACCAGTTGATGCGGTAGCTGCTGAAGATCGAGAAATGGTCAACGACCCCTATTACAGCTGGGACAGAAACAGCTGGAGAAGAGAGAGTTAGTAACATATCAATTGTGTAAAGCATTAGCTTCAGTTCCCCTGCTGGCATGGGTATTCCTTCCACTTCTGGTGACTTGCTAATGGGTATTACCAAGGGTTCTAGAACTAAGATGAAGAATAGGGGGGAGAGCAGGCACCCTTGTGTAATCCCTCTGCTGATATTCAGGGGAGGTGTTCTGAAGCTGTTGCAGCTGACCCGTGCTGTTGGTGTATAGTAGAACCATCAGAGCAATCTGAGAAATGTATGTCCAGTACCCTGGCAGCCTAGTCCTGTAAACATAGCCCCATTCCACCTTTTCAAAAGCTTTCTTGGCAATGAGGGAGAGGGCAATCCATTCAGTGTTGTCATTGGACCAAAGAAGATGAGGCCGCGTACATCGATGATTGATTGTGCAACAATCGTCCTGTGACAAATCCCACTTTATTGGTAGGGATAAGAGGTGGGGTGTATTTATTTGCCAATTGGCTAGGATTTTAGTCAAAACTTCATATCTGAATTGATAAATATTCAGCAAAGTTTCCCAGTAGAGAACCAAGTGTTCAGACTTGAGTTTGTAAAATTCAATGGGGAATCCATCCATTCCTGGCACCTTGCCTGTTGGCATCACTTTAATGGCTTCCGCAACTTCACCATTCATTATTTCTCTATCAAGATCAGCTTGACTGTCAGGGGTGTCACAGGGAGGTCTCTGAAAAAAGCATTTTTTTCATCGTGCATGTCTGGGGCTTCTGCAGTATATAGGGCACAGTAGTACTGTGCAAATTCTGCAACAATGGCTGTTGGGAGGGTAGTTTTTCTGCCATCTCATCGGTATATGGCCTCAATTGTGGATCGTGTTGCCAGTTGCTTCAGTTGAAAGGCGAGTAAACCGCCTGCCTTGTCCCCTCGTTCATAGTGGTGGCTCCTAAGATTCTGAGGGGCTTTTATGGCAGCTGTCATAAGCAGGGAGTTAAGTTTGTATTTTTTGATTGTGAGTAAGCTGTGATTTGTTCATGTGGAGGCTCACTGCTATAAGCAGGGCAGAGTCCAAATCTCTTCTTCTAAAGCAAGCCTGCATTGCTGGGTTTAATTCTGTGCTGTCATTGGATACATTGATCATCAGGCCTCTTATGTATGCTTTACCCACCCCCCACAGGACTTCCCGGGAGGATACCGAGCCCTCATTGCGATCTACATAGTTCTGTGGGTAACCCACCAGTTTTCGCTTGTTCTCAGGAAGTTTATACCTGTGGGTATCCATTCTCCAGACTCTGTCATAGGGTAATTGAAGGTGGCAGTCTTATTCCAGAGAGGTCGGGCATGGTCTGAAACACATCGGAAACCTATTGCGCAGGAAATAATCTTCAACAGAAAAGAGGTGCTGAGAAAAAATAATCAATGCGAGATTCTACATTTTGCAAGCATGACAAAAAAGTGTATTCCCTGTCGACTGGGTGAGGAAGTTTCCAGGGATCAACCAATCTGTGATCAGTCCGTAGGTCGTGTAAGTCGCCTTGCTCAGAGCTGTGTTGTGAATCTGGTCATCCGGATTGATCCAGAACAGAATTGGGGGCAAGGTTCCGGTCCCTGCGTACCAGGAGTTCCCATCTCAGCCAGGATTTTAGAGAAGAAACCCACCATGTATGTTTGGGAGTTGGAACGTAAGTTGTGTAAACACATATCTACTTAGGGGATCAATTCAGGTCTTTTGAATTTTACCAACAAAGCGTTTGTGAAGAAGAATAGCCTTCCCCCCCCCCTTTCCTTCCTAGCAGCAAAAACACTACGGAACTGTCCTTGTAGATCATGCTAACGTGCCAATTGTAGAAACTGCTGGGCCTGTACAGGGAGCAGCCCTTCTTGTAATGGATCGCATCATCATCCAAGGTAACCCTCTTATATCTGGTTGGCAAGGCAGGTGTTAATCCCCAATTTATAGCATCTCTATTGTCAGCAGAATCTACATGTATGCCTGTTCGTAGGTACATTTATGCGGTATAGGTGATGTTGGGGGGTGGCTCGCCTCACAGGGATTAATGCAGCAGCACCATTACCCCCCTCGCTGCCCGGTCTGAGTGCACTGGTAACTTAAAGCCTCCTCTTGTCCAACAGGAGATGGGCAAGGGAGTGCTTTTCCCCGGCTACATCCACTGCAGGGGGGCTTGGCCATTGGGAGCTGGGCATATGCATGGGGCGGCTTACTGCAGGAAGATTGGGCAGCGCACTGGCCCCCCCCCCCCCGCCGCCACACACCATTGGGCATCACATAGTCCTGTAGGCCTTGTGCAGCTTAAAGACAAGGTGGGCAGGTAGGTCTCCGTTCCGCAGTGGTGGTAGCAGGAATGCTGCCTCGGAGAGAAGTCATGGCTGGTACGATCCGTACACACTCATGTGTGATGGGGGAGCGGCTTGCTTTAAGAAACAGAGACAGCAGCACCCCCAACAGTACATAGCCCCAACACCATGTTTGGTGGCGCTTGTCAATGAGGCCTCACCTCGTGCATCAGCCGGCACCAGTTGAAGGACTGTGTAGGCCCCACTCAAAGAATGGTGAAATAGACCATATTTCTCACCCCGGAGGCCTCCTTGCCTTAGTCATTCTTGGTTACTGGGCACCTGGGACTCTGGTCTGGAACCACCAGTTATCTGGAACCACCATCCTGGATATAATTAGGAGTTTTGGGGAGTTTCGGGGAAAGCCCCGGCGGAGCACATTACAGGGCGTCTATATTTTGCATGGTGGAATCTCCACCCCACTAATTGCTTTTTGGTGTGTTTAATTTCTAAGGCTCCTTGCCTGCAGTGAATATAAAAGAGCAAAACTCCAAGAGTTAAAGTGGCTTAGGGGAAGGGTATTGGTGTGACCATGTATTAGAAAGAATAAAACACCCTTTGCTGTACATTACAAGGTTATTGCAAGTCACCTCAGCATTTCATGACCTTATGAAGGAACTCAGCCTTTGGACTCATTCCTCTACATGTTCACGGAAACTAGACTTAACACCCTTTATGAAAGATTAAATGAATCCTATACATTGTCAGATACTGACATAGGAAAAGTGTTTACTGGAGTAGCATGTAGCATAGAAAAGATTTTGGAAAGATTTGTAACAGATGAATTCTGGGCTAGGTTTTACAAAGTGGTGCAGAAGTTGTATAAAAGTTAGTGGTATAAGTCATGAATACCCAATGGTAACATTTAACACGTTTTTTAAAAGGAATTAAGATGGGCAGTCTGGTATCAACGCTCCATTTTCATACTAACCTGGAGCCCCTAGTAATTACAGTATTGAGGGGTATGGATTGCAGTTGGTCAGGAGGAGTGTAAGCTTTCTATCTGCACAGATTGAATTACTTTCTTTGTGACTGAAAATTCTTTGATGATCCCATAACTTCTAACTATTAGAATGAACTTTAGGTCCACGTTTGTGTATAAAGCTAATTGGCTGAAGTTGACTGAACTCCATTTTGAAAGAGTCGATTCAGGAATGCATTTAAGGGCTTGGTTTAAAAGGAATGCTGACGTTGCTGACTTGCAGATAGAAAGAAGTCCTGATTATTGTTGATAAGTAAGTTGTTGGTGTTAAAGAAACAAAGTTGAGTCTGTGATTCCAAGAGATGAGTAATTTAGCTGGGTTGGAGCAAATTTCAAATAGAAACTAAAGATATCTACACATTTTCGAAAATGTGCAGAGGTTGTTTATTGATTGGGGAAGAATTGGCAACACTTCTGGATAGGGACTACTGCTACCAGCATCCCTAGGGCCCCTGCAGGCAGCGTCTTTCAACTGCCATCACCTGCCCAGCGCTCTAAAGCGCTTCATCACGTCCCACAGCGTGGGAAGATCCAACAGCACTTCTGGATTGGGACTACTGCTACGAGCTTCCCTAAGGCCCCTGTAGGTGGCCCCTCTCAACTACCATCACCTGCCCAGCGCATGCTTCATCATGTCCTGTGGTGCGGGAAGAATCGGAAACACCTCTGGATAGGGACTACTGCTACCAGCATCCCTAGGGTCCCTGGAGGTTGCCTCTCTCAACTACCATCATTTGCAAAGTGCTATAAAGTGTTTCATCATGATCAGCAGCGTGGGAAGAATCGGCAGCACTTCTGGATAGGGACTACTGCTACCAGCATTCCTAGGGCCCCTCTCAATTATCATCCCCTGGCCAATGCTATAAAGCACTTCATGTCACGCGGTGTGGGGCGCTCCTGGGCCAAGCCCAGGCGATACTGGGGACAAGGGCGGGCCCGTCCTGTGCCCATCAGTGCCAGGAAGAGCCGGGGTGGGGCCGCATCTCTTTGCTCTGAGGCCAAACTCTGACACTTTAGGGTAAGACCCACTTGTATTAACTAACAACACACTTTTAATTTAGTGGCCACCTGAATGGTTACCCTCTTGGATGTGATCTGTCTATTATTTGGCTCTAGTTACAATGGTGTGTGCTGGTTTGATTCGCTTTCCTGTGAGTTAACCAATGCTGTGGCATCTCCTGCTGGGCCACTAAATCCTGGCTATTGAATTGGATATATACTAGCTGTCTATGGTCATGGGGAAAAGGCAGTGTTCTGGTAAACTGGCTGACGAAACTATGCGGAAAAAAGCTCTTCACATACCAGTACCCTGCAAGATATTGAAAGTCTCATCGAGGAGGTAGCGCATATTTTACAACCTGATGTGCCCTGTAACTCCGGAGCCCAACCAAAAAGCCACAAGTCACTCCATTATTTAAGAAATGGGCCGGTAAATCGAAGTCCTCGATATCCCCGGCTATTAATCCTAAAGTAATGGACAGAGAAGTTCATACTGAAGGTAGTTCTCAACTGTGGATTTTACCCAAACCCCCAATACTGTTAGAACCAGTAGATGTATGTTCCAATCGCTTTTCTCCTTTGGCCCCTTGTGATTCACCTACCAAAGCCCAAGGTGCGCCTGTCTACCTGATCAGCCTCCAGGACAGGAGTGTTCTAGTGCCCAAATTAGAGAACTCTGGCAGCTATTAATGTTCTAAGGGCAGAAGTAATGGCCCTGAGGGGTAAGTTCACTCCTTATCTAAAGTTCAGTGTTCTGGGCCTTCACTGTTAAGTCGGGACGATGGTTTCAAGCACACTGATAATTGGGGGGGCTACGTCATACTCAGACCATCCATCTAACTTGTCCCTAAGAGGCTGTAGTGTGGCTAATGAATCAATCAATCAATCACAGAATTTGTAAAGCGCGCTACTTACCCGCGAGGGTCTCACGGCGCTGGGGAGAAAAAAAAGGGGGGTGGTGTGCTGCTACTGGTCGAACAACCAGGTCTTGAGTAGCCTCCTGAAGGTCAGCAGGTCTTGGGTCTGTCGTAGGCTTAGTGGAAGGGTGTTCCAGGTCTTGGCGGCGAGGTGGGAGAAGGATCTGCCGCCGGTGGTAATTCTTCGAATGCGAGGGACGGTGGCGAGGGAGAGGTCGGCGGAGCGGAGTTGGCGGTTGGGGACGTAGAAGAGGAGTCGTCTGTTGAGGTAGGCTGGGCCAGTCTTGTGCAGTGCCTTGTGTGCGTGGATGAGGAGTTTGAAGGAGATTCTCCTGTCGACGGGGAGCCAGTGCAGGTTCCTCAGGTGGGGGGTGATGTGGCTGTGGCGTGGTACATCGAGGATCAGGCGTGCGGAGGCGTTTTGTATGCGTTGCAGTCGCTTGATGAGCTTGGCCGGGGCTCCCGCGTAGAGGGCGTTCCCATAGTCAAGTCTGCTACTGACGAGGGCCTGGGTGACTGTTCTTCTTGTGTCTGTCGGGATCCACCTGTAGATCTTGGGAAGCATGCGGAGGGTGTTGAAGCAGGAGGATGAGACTGCGTTGACTTGCCTGGCCATGGAGAGCGTTGAGTCGAGGATGACTCCCAGGTTGCGTGCGTGGTCGGTGGGTCTCGGGGCTGCTCCCAGCGTCGTTGGCCACCAGGAGTCAGTCCCAGGCTGAGGGGTTGGAGCCGAGGATGAGGACCTCTGTCTTCTCCGTGTTCAGTTTTAGTCGGCTGATCTTCATCCAATCGGCGACGGCCTTCATTCCTTCATGGAGGTTGGATTTGGCGGCGAGGGGTCCTTGGTGAAGGAGAGGATCAGTTGAGTGTCGTCGGCGTAGGAGATTATGTTGAGGTCGTGCTGTCTGGCGATGCGTGCGAGCGGGGCCATGTAGATGTTGAACAGTGTTGGGCTGAGGGACGATCCCTGGGGTACGCCGCAGATGATCTCGGAGGCTTCGGATCGGAATGGTGGGAGGCGGACTCTCTGGGTTCTGCCGGCGAGGAAGGAGGTGGCCCATTACAGGGCCTTGTCTCGGATCCCTGCGTCATGGAGGCGTGCGCGTAGAGTGCGGTGGCAGACAGTGTCGAAGGCGGCGGAGAGGTCCAGCAGGATGAGGGCTGCGGTCTCACCGTTGTCCAGCAGGATCCTGATGTCGTCGGTGGCGGCGATGAGGGCAGTCTCAGTGCTGTGGTTGCTGCGGAACCCCGATTGGGATGGGTCCAGGATGCTGTTTTCTTTGAGGTATCGGGTTACCTGTTTGTTGACGATCTTCTCGATGACCTTGGCTGGGAACGGAAGCAGGGAGATGGGCCAGAAGTTCTTGAGGTCTCTCGGGTCCGCCTTGGGTTTTTTGAGTAGGGCGTTGATCTCTGCGTGTTTCCAGGTCTCTGGGAAGGTCGCGGTCTCGAAGGAGAGATTGATGATGTTGCACAGGTGGGGTGCGATGGAGCTGCTGGCTTTGTTGAAGATGTGGTGCGGGAAAGGGTCTGACGGGGAGCCGGAGTGTATTGTGCTCATGGTCTTGATGGTGTCCTCGATGTTCACGCTGGCCCAGGCTGGCAGGGGGTCGTGGTCGATGGTGTGCGGCGGGTCTGGTGCATCGATCTTAGTTGGGGCTGTCTGGGTGTTGAAGCTGTCGTGGATGTCGGCGATCTTGCGGTAGAAGAAGGTGGCGAGGGAATCGCACAGGGGTTGCGACGGCGGGATGTCGTTGGTGTTGGAGCTGGGGTTGGAGAGTTCCTTCACGATGTTGAAAAGCTCCTTACTGTTGTGTGCGTTGTTGTTGAGGCGGTCTTTGAAGGAGATTCTCTTGGCGGACTTGATGAGGTGGTGGTGGTTACGGATGGCGTCTTTGTGGGCTGCGTGGCTGTCCGGTGTCTTATCACTGTGCCATTTCTTCTCTAGTTTCCGGCAGGTACGCTTGGAAGCTAGGAGTTCCGAGGTGAACCAGCTGGCTCTTTTGGTGGTGTCACTGTAGGTGAGTTTTTTCAGCGGGGCGAGGGTGTTGGCACAGTCGTCCATCCATCGTCTGAGGTTGCAGGCAGCGTCGTCGGTGTTGGATGGGTCGAAGGGAGGGCTGAGAGCGAGGGTTGCCCGTAGTTGGTCTTCGGTGACTTTGCTCCAGCAGCGGCGTGGGATCTGTTTGGTGCGGTGGTGTGTGGTGGGTTTCTGGAAGGTGAAATGGATGCAGCGGTGGTCGGTCCAGAGGAGTTCCGTGGTGTGGCTGAAGGAGACGTGGGAGCTTGAGGAGAAGATGGGGTCAAGCGTGTGGCTGGCGGAATGGGTCGGTGTTGTGACGAGCTGGCTCAGACCGAGGTTGGCGAGGTTGTCGATCAGGGTGGTGGAGTTGCTGTCGTTGTTGTTCTCCAGGTGAAAGTTCAGGTCTCCGAGGAGGATGTAGTCGGTAGAGGTCAGGGCGTGCGTGCTGATGAAGTCGGCGATGGAGTCGCTGAACTGGGGACGGGGCCCAGGGGGTCTGTAGACAAGGGTGCCTCTAAGGGTGGTGTTGGGGTCCGTGTGGATCTGGAAGTGCATGTGTTCGGCGGTGCTGAGAGTGTCGTCGGTGCTGGTCGAGACCCTGATGGTGTTCTTGTGGACGATGGCGATTCCTCCTCCTACTGCGTTGACGCGGTCTCTGCGGGTGATCTTATAGCCGTCTGGGATGGCTATGGCGATGTCGGGGGCGGAGGAGTAGTTCATCCAGGTCTCTGTCAGGAAGGCGACGTCTGGTGATGTGTCGAGCAGGTCCCAGAGCTCGACGGCGTGTTTGCGTGCAGAGCGGGTGTTCAGTAGGATGCATTGGAGGTGGTTGAGGACCTTCTTGGCGGGCGCTTCGGTGGCTCTGAGGCTGGTGTAGCTGCAGTTCCGGCAGGTGAAGGGACCATGGGTGCGTTTCGGGGCGGCCTTGAAGCAGTTGTGCGTCCGTCCGGGGTTGAGAGCGTGGAGTGTGGTGGCATCGTATCGGCGTCGGTCCTCGAGGCTGGTGTGGGGGGCGCACGGCCCAGGGGTTCTGGCGCTGGGCGCTGTCCAGGCGCTAAAAATGGTCCTTTCCTTAAACCTGGGGTATCTGCTCAGATATTTTCATTGTTGCTGTCTGTGGGTAAGGGCTAGTTGTTTTGGTCCAGATAAATATATTAATCATGAAAATTATGTTTCTCAGGGAAGAACGAGTGGTTCTTAACTCAACCCAGCATACATTTATACCCACATCTTTCTTTGATCACCAGTATGGCTCAGAAGCCTGTTCCTCCTACTGAGGCATGTTCACCTATTGACCCATCGAAAAATGATAATCTTAGTGTTTATTCTAATTTTAGGACAATCTGTATGGCTAGCGTTCCTAAGTTACATTCGTCTGTTAAGGAAGATGAGGCTTCCTTGATTATTAAGGTGACCCACTTAATTAGGGATGTGAGGAAGTGTTATATCGTGATGCATTCAGACATAGTTAGGGTCATTTGATTGCCCCTTACTGATACTTTGAATTGTATTAAGTTGGAGCTTTCTCATGATTCAATCGTGAGTGGTTTATTGACCCTACAGGAAAGATCTTTCATCTCCACAAAGTCACGGATTCAGTTTAAAATTTGAATTCCTTCTGTAGAGAGAGTGGAGTCAGCCATAATTCTGTCTCCTCTCCTCTTGCCTGAGTGGATTGACTGGATAGTCCAGAGACTGCCCTTAGGTTTAATAGTCCTAGCCAAAAGTCATTTTCTTTCCAGGCCCATAGTGGCAGTCTCTGTTCTGGGTTAGACTCCTCACAGGACGGTCCAGGGGTCTACTCAGTCACCTTGGTGCAGGAGTGCATGAAAGCTCTCCCAGAGACTTTTTGTGTCCCAGACCTAGTCCCTGGCCTAGTGAAACCTTCCATTTCCCATGCTTATGCATGTTCCACCAAAAAATGCTTTTATTATGGTCTCCTGGAATATTGCGGGCTGTGAAGTAAGCTTCCTCAAGAGGATTGGGGGGAATTTATAGAGACGGCTGATATAATTATATTGAGATTGATCCTTCCCATTGGCAGGGATTCAAGACATTTTATTTGCCAACTTGTAAGTCGAAATGTGGTAGAGCCTCTGTAAGGATTTTTCGGGAGTGTGTAGTTAGCCAGCTACCTGTTGATCCCTCTGACCTGCTTGGCCTTCACTTTTCCTTCCAGAATATCACAATTTTTTTTTTTTTTAATGAGTGGATTAGAAGTGCTCCTAAAAGAGTAGATTCCCATGTCCTACACTTCTTGAACCATTTAATTACTACTAAGGTGCTGGAGGATGCAGTTGTACCTGGGGATTTTAATGTGTTTTTCGAACCATCTGCACTCCAACATGAAATAATGGGAGCGGAAGACCAATATTGGAGTATTACTGGGTCCAAGTTTAACGACTCTTCCAAAGGCAGCATTGCAAAGTTGGATCTTGGTTTATATTGCCACCTGAGGGCCTGTAATGGTAGAACCAAATCAGATGAAGATAGGTGCCTCACTTTGAAAAGGGCGATGATGGACGGAGCGCTGAAACTTTTCAGACACTCACCCCTAGTCACAGATCTGGGTTGAATCCATCATCATTTTTTAGCTCACTTCCCCACCCCAGTTCAGACACAGCTATATGCAAAGCAGTCTTGGCCATGTGCCTCATGGGAACAGTGCAGCCCGAACTGCCAAGCCATGTCTTCCCTGGACCGGAAACGAGCATCCTGGGACCGGTTTCAGGGTAACACCCCTCTTCAGCCAGGCTAGCTTGAATCCAGTGGCAAAGTGAGCAAGGGACCCACGTCTGGGCATACCCTGCCAACTTAGGGCGAACAAAGCAAACACAAGGAGATGATGGACAGAGCGCTGAAACTTTTCAGACACTCACCCCCAGTCACAGATCTGGGTTGAATCCATCATCATTCTTTACCTCACTTAGCCACCCCAGTTCAGACACCGCTATATGCAAATCTGTCTTGGACCTGTGCCTCATGGGAACAGTCCAGCCGAACTGCTAAGCCATGTCTTCCCTGAACCGGAAACAAGCATCCTGGGACCGGTTTCAGGGTAACACCACTCTTCAGGCAGGCTAGCTTGAATCCAGTGGCAAAGTGAGCAAGGGACCCACGTCTGGGCATACCCTGCCAACTTAGGGCGAACAAAGCACACACAAGGAGATGATGGACGGAGCGCTGAATCTTTTCAGACACTCACCCCCGTCACAGATCTGAGTTGAATCCATCATCATTCTTTAGCTCACTTCGCCACCCCAGTTCAGACACGGCTATATGCAAATCAGTCTTGGCCCTGTGCCTCATGGGAACAGTCAGCCCGAACTGCCAAGCCATGTCTTCCCTGGACCGGAAACAAGCATCCTGGGACCGGTTTCGGGGTAACACCCCTCTTCAGCCAGTCTTTGAAAAGGAACATCTATCAGAGCTGTATCGATTACTCCCTTGTGGATCTCCGATCCTGGGAACATATTGTTGAAATGGAAGTTCTGCCCAAGTACAAGAGTGATCACTTCCCCTGCTCCTTACCTTCAGTGGGAATGCTGATTTGGTAAACAGAACCCAACAATCATCTTGTTGCGATCTATTGGTCAGCAATAACCCGAGGAGGGTTAAGTGGGAGAGCATAGTGACCAATGAAGAAGCGCATGCACACTTGTATCGGGGTTCGATTCCAATTTTGTCCATTATGGTCAAAGCAGAGATAGTCCCCATCAAGATTTTGGAAGCCCACACCAGATGATTTAAAGAAAGTAAGTTATTTTTTTTTTACTAAACCTTCATCATGTAGGAACTCGCCCCAGATGGCAAACCCACATGGTACAACAGGGACTGCAGGGCAGCCAACAGTCATTTCCTTAGTGCTCTTAGAGGAAGGCTCCCCCACGATATTCAGTCCGCTAGAGCTGATTATAAATTAGCCTTAAAATGTTCAAAATCTGCATGGAATACAGAAATTTGAGTGACATCTTGACTGTGATTCTGTTTGTAGTGACATTGTGACTGCAATTCGTTCAGGGAACCAATCAAACTTCTGGCATGTAATATCACATGGTGCAAAGACAAACAGGATGAAGCCTGAATCTCTCATTCTCCCACAAGACTGGGGGTATCATTTCAAATATTTCAATAGTAGTTGCCCATCCCATCCATGCCCTTTAAACCCCGACCAGCCTCGCCATATATTGGCCACTGCATCTGGTCCGATTTCTGCTAAATCTGATTATCCCAAAGCTGAAGTGTTCTTTACTGTGGCAGAAGTCAGTTTGGCCATCAGTTTGCAGAAGTCCGGAAAAGCCCCAGGGTTAGATCAAATCCCGGTGGACCTTTTCACTTCAGAACGCCCATTTGGGTCCCGTACCTTACTTGCGTTGTTAACGTTATTATGGTGGGTACAGACCTACCCACTTCATGGAAAGGTGCAGAGATTATCTCTGTATTCAAGAAAGGCCCAAAGTCTAATCCATCGAATTACCAGCCCATCAGTCTCATTGATTCAATCCAGAAAATGTTTTGCAAGCCCCTACTTGTTTGACTACTCACTTGGATCAATGAACATGTGATTTTGACTAAGTTTCAGGCCAGATTTCACCCCAAAACCAGTACAGTCGAGCAGGTATTAAGGTTTCATCTAATAAGGTGGAAAGAATTTGACCTAAAAAGGGGTAGTCTGTATGTCGCTTTTGTCGATCCTAAGGCGGCATTTGATGTGGTTCCTAGAGATAAGTTATGATGCATACTGGGAGATCTAGAGCATCCTGGTCCTCTTCTTGACATAATTATTCCGCTCCATTGTGATAGCTTTCCACAAGTTCGGTTGGGAACAAATGGGCAAACTACTGATCCCATTAGGGAAGACATAGGAGTTAGGCAAGGATGTATACTTGCTCCCACTTTGTTTTTGTTGTTTTTCAACTATTCCCCTGGTTGTCAGGGGAATTATAATAATTGCCTTGTTGTTTGCAGATGATACGTTGTTAGTATTCAAAACCCCCAAAGGCCTAGAGACCCTTTTGACCAAGTTTGGTTAATTTTGTTTGGACTATGGCCTGGCAGTCAATACAAAGTTCATGGATACTCACCCACATAGAGGTTTTAGAGGGGTACTAACATTAAATGGGGAAGTGCTAGAGAAAGTGCTAAATTTTGATTAACTTGGCATTCACTTATCTAGTACCAATTCATGGATTAGCCAAGTATCAAAGAGTAGACTCACATTAAAGCACAGAGAGTCCACTATTCTAAAATTTGTAAACAAGACTTCGCTGCATCCAATCTCTCTCCTTCTTGAGGTTTGGAGGGCGAAAGCTGTAAGGGCCGCAGTTTTTATTTTTTATTTTTAAATAATCTTTATTGTTTTATTTACCATATGGTAACACCCCCCTCACCCCTCCCCCATCCCCCTCAGACAGGTAAAACATCAGTACATAATTCATCAGGTGCAATAATAACAGAAATCATAAAATAAGATAACGGTGGGTTTCCCAAAAAGTATTAATTTGGGTACAGTCCTTTGGGTCTCTGTTCTATTGGTATCCATAAAGATAAATGTGATTTTCCTAGAGTTGCAAATACATATTCCTTGTTTACTAAAACCAGTCCAAACAACATGATGATAAAAAAAAATGCATAGTCTCTACCCAGTCCCACTATGCCCTTGCATCCATTTGATCAGGGGATCCCAGATTTTCATGCCCTTTTATCGTGCACGACGCCCTTTTCATTTATATATGGCTACCTCCAGGCTACAAGTTGCCAACAATCTGGGGCCGCAGTTTATGGTGCAGAATTATGGGGCCACGTTAATCTTAAAGTTCTGGAGGTTGCCGAGAATAAATTCTTGAGAGCGGCGCTTAAACTTCCCCAAAGCTCTCCATTAGTTTTTAAACAAGATCTAGGTATGCGGTCCATAGTCCCTTTAGCTCACTTGAAACCTATTTTATATTGGATGTGAGTTTGGTCGACCCCTGAGTTGGCAGATTATAGGGTGGGCGTAAAAGATGTTTTAGATAGGTCCCAGGGAAGAGAGTTGTTACCATGGTTGGGTTATGTTAAACAGACCTTATGTTCCATGCATTTACATGAGTAATGGCTAGACCCAGACGCTATTACATCATCTGCAATAAGAAAGTTTAAGTTTACTTAATGGGAGCTTGAGGAGCTAATGTTTTCCAAGCAGTTAGAAAATAGATAGATATTTGAACATTTTCTAGAGATCAAGCCAATCTCATATTTTGAGAATTAAATAGATGACTTTGATTCCCCATTTTCAAAAGCCCTCTACCTTAGGTTCAGGTTGGGCACACTTCCTCTTGCTACTTTTACTGCTAAATGGAATGGATGTCATGGAGGGAGCAAATTTTACCAACATGCAGAGGTGGCAAAGAAACAGATGACCATTTGCTGTTTTTTTGCCCGAGTTACCACACGCTGAGCAAGCGCTGGATAGTCCCTTTATGTCGTTCTCTATGTGTTGACCTTTATATGGTAGCCCTAAGAATTTATAGAGCAGACACATTACCGACTATTGTCTTTTCCATTGCTAAATATTTAGAGAGCATCTTGCCAATTCGACGTAAAATTTCTTCCATTCATGCCTCTTTAGCCTCGGCTAAAAATAACCTTTTAGTACTGTATTTTATGGTTTTATTGATTTTATTTAATTCATGCTGCTATTTTGTATTTTAAAAATGTTATATGATTGTTTGTAAAGATTGAATGAGATGTGATGTATATGATTTGTATCTTTGATCTGTTAACTTTCATGGTCGATTCAAAGAAAGATTGTTATTGGGTTAAAGGAATATTTGCATGACAATCAGAATTATTATTTCATAGTTTATTAATACAGTACTTTAAAATTTAGTTTATGTATTGTTAATTATTTATTGCATTCTGTGTTTATGTTATGCTCTGCTATGCTATGTTATGTTAGGGGGACTTGTATAGCGTGCTTATAACCCGGAGGGCATCCAGGTGCTGGAGTAGATGAGTAGGCCGATCAGGCTCATAGTTGAATAGCTGGGTCTTCAGCTTCTTCCTGAATTCAAGTAGAGATAGGGAGGTCCTGATGTGGTGTGGAAGGTCATTCCAGGATTTGGCTTTGATGTAGGAGAAGGAGCGCCCACCTGATTTGCTCCTATGGATGAGGGGTATTTGCCCAAGGTGGAGAGTGGCTGAGCGCAGTTGGCTGGTGGTTTGGGGGAACTTGAGGCGATGGTTGAGATAGGAAGGTCTGATGTTGTGGAGGGCTTTGAATGCGTAGGTGAGCAGTTTGAATCGACCTCGCTTCTGGATTGGTAGCCAGTGTAGCTCTCTGAGGTGGGGTGTGTTGTGGGCGCTGCTAGGGATGTTCAGAATGAGTTTTAAGGTAGCTTTTTGGGTGGATTGGAGTCTTTGTATGATTTGAATCATAGTGATGGTATAGAGTGTGTTCCCGTAATCTAGTCTGCTGTTGATGGGGTCCTGGGTGATCTTGCGTCTGTTTCTAAATGTCTTTGTTAACTTCAATGATGTTTATTGTTCTTTCCCGGGACTGTTGAATTTGAGTCTTCATTTTTGATTCACATAAATGTAATTTAAAAATAAATAAACAGATTTTTTTAAAAAGGAAAACCCGAAAGTATCACCAAAAATGTCTAGGATTCATTGTAATTGGACTGGCTGATATGCTTCCACACAGGACACAACCCTATTTACCATCATTGTTGGGACATTGCTTCCAAAGATTTTAATGAGAATTTGCACGGTTTTGCATCTTTTGAGTAAATTAAATACATTTAAGCCACCTCAGTCACGTGTCTCGCTTCTTGAATTGTGTGCCTCTGCCTATGCAAGTACTTCTCTCTAGAAGAAAATAGTATTCTCATTAAGACATCAACAACCTGGTTTTAAATTTCTTCCTTCGACATACACAATGCCTGTCTTCACATTATTAGATTTTGATCCTATAACGAAATAAATATGTGAGTCAAGAGAGCGCTACTACAGGCAATGAGCCACTTAAGTTGATGGTGCAAGCTTTGTCTGCATACATCAGTGAAAAACACCCACTTAAGCACATGGAATCATTAATCATTGTTACAAATATTATAGATGGATATCAGACCTATGGCTTTCAGTGAAAATGCTGTTTTTTGGTTCAAGGGGCCACCCATTGAAGGGAAAAGAACAGTTCTCTCTAAGCAGTTCTACATTACTAATAATGACTGTTAGACCTGACATCTTTAGCATGGCATTCCCCCCAAACTTGTTGCCTTCACTCCCTTGCTTTATTGAGCTTGTTTTTGTTGGCCTTAGTACTCTGGGTCTTATTTAGATATCGGTGGATGAAATACTCCGTCACAAAGATGACGGATATCACGTCTGCCGTATTACGATCTCCATAGGATATAATGAGATTGTAATACGGTGAACGGGATATCTGTCACATTTGTGACAGAGTATTCCCCTCCGCCAAGATATAAATCAGACCCTCTGTTCCCTTTACCTCTGCTAACCAGTCGTAAAGTGCTTGTGCTCTCTCCTTAAAACATGATAAAATTGGCCTTCATCTAATTCCACAGTTAATTTAATTATCAGTCCCTAGTAAATGGTACTACATGTATGCAGGGCCTATAAATTAAATGTTACCAGTGGGCTGCAACACACATTTTGCCACCCACTAAAGTGGGTCTGTAAAATATCCCAGGCTTGCCACTGCAGCCTGCAGTGCAGAATTGAATTGCCATTTCAACCTGACAAAATACTCATTTTGCCATGCCTAAACCTTCCTTTTTAATACTCATGAGTCACCTCTAAGGTAGACCCTAAGGAATCATAGGGCAGGGTGCATGGTATTTAAAAAGTAGTACACGTGTGTTCAAGCTTTACATGTTATGGCAGTGAACAAAACCTAATGTAGTTGTTTCCTGCTGTATGGCTATCTCTCCCAATAGACTCACACTGGGTTGCCTTATTACACTAAGTAAGTGCTAATTTTAGATTGGTAACAGATAGATAAATGCTGTTTACACTCAAATGAATTGTAATTTAAAATCCTCTTTAATGGGAAAGTAGGATTTTAAGTTGCTATTCTGAGAACTGCACTTTTAGAAAGCTGGCCTTTTTCTGCACAAAGCAACTGTGTCTTTCTGCCAGTATCCTGGGTCACATGACTGTTAATGACTCCTCTGTTGTGGGTTGTGTATTCCTTTCAGACATTGAGACAAAAGAGGCCTAGTTGTGAGTGGAGAGGATATTCCTGACAGAATTGCTGGATAGGAGTTGTGCCCTGCCCTGACTACACTTCAAAGAGCCCTGCCTGTAGCCCACAAAAAGGAACTGGCAGTGGAGTAGCTGATGCAATTCTCTCTTGCATAATTACTCGTAATTACAACAAAATTACTCATAATTATGCATAACTATATGAAAAGTGCAATCCATCAGTTAGTGCGATTTTCTTTGCATATGCACCCTTGCATCGAAAATGGACCAGAGGATACATTTTGCACTAAGAAGATAGCACTAAATGCTACAGGACACAAACAGCACTAGCCAGCTTGCTGTCTCTTAGATTATTGTTCCTGTGCTCCTGCTATAGGATTTTTGCCCCAAATCACTCTTGATTACTCGAGCTGGCATAATCACCTAATTTCAGTGATTTTGCCTCACAAGAGTAATGCGTAATAACTGAAATTACTCCGATTATTTCAGCATAATTAAAATGTCACCCAGGTCTTAAAGGAACCGGACATCAGGCCTTCCTTTGCCTTTTGTCATCTTAGACAGTTTGTAGAGAGAACCAGGGGAAAAAGCAAAACTGACCAGAATCGGTTTTGCGGGTAGTTCAGGGAATACCCACAAAAAAAGGCTGGCACCAGGTATAATAGTGGCACCTTCAGCACCTCTCAAAACCAGCCTCCCCAGAATTCACCCCAAGAGTCAGTTGGCTGACCCTCTATTTGAGCTACAAGGTCACAACAAGCCTGCAGAGGCTGGCCCTGCAACTACCCAGCACCAACTTGGCCTGCCTGAGCCGTGCTGCTGTCCTCTGATAAACTGCGTTCTGATCCTCAAGAGGAGTCCCCAAGTTCTGGACCCTTGGTTGGCATGAGAGTGTAATGCTCCTAATGGAAAGGCGAAGATACAGAAGTTTTGGGCTCCTCACGACCACAAAGCCAACTCTTTGCACTGAAAAATGCCGACCCGCGATCATCACCAATGCAAAGATCAAATGGGACCAGCTCTTTGTGGAGACTGCGACAGCCCGCATCAACTACCAATACAAATCTCCATCGATGACCAGCTCTTTGCGGTACGGCAGCAACCGTTTGCAATGCCCGACTTGCTCCTCGCACCAGCAACGACCTCCTCATGACCCCCACTAACGCAAACTACAGCTCTTTGCGTGGACTTGCGAAAGGAACTCTTCAGCAGGATGAACCTAGTCTCTGACGCCATTATCAGACATCGTCAAACAGAGACCACAACATCGACATCATCTCCTACACTGACGACACCCAGCTCATCCTCTTACTCTCAGCGGACCCCACGTCGACGAAAGCCAGCTTCTACAATTGCATGAGGAGCATTTCAGCCTGGATGAAGGACAACTGCCTGAAGCTCAACACGGACAAGACTGAAGTGCTGATTGGGGGCAGACACACCGCTCTCTGGAACGACTCCTGGTGCCATCAGAACTCGGCTCTGCACCCACTCCGAAAGACTGTGCCCGCAACCTAAGCATCATCCTGAACAGCGGACTCTCCACAAAACGAAAGAAAATGTCGTCTCCTCAGCCTGCTTCCTCACACTCCGCATGCTCTGCAGAATTTTCAAATGGCTACCCATCAACACCAGGAAGACAGTGACACAGGCCCTCATCACCAGCCGACTCAACTACGGCAACGCACTCTAGGCAGGCACCACAAATTAACTCATGAGAAGACTCCAGCTGATCCAGAACACAGCAGCCAGACCGATCCTCAACCTGCCCAAAATGATCTTCATCACTCAGCACCTGAGAGGCCCACATCCAGAAGAGATGCCAATTCATGCTCCTGACCCATGCCTACAAAGCCCTCCATGACCAAGGACCGGCATACATGAACAACCACCTGAACTTCCACCCACCACCCAGAAACCTCCGCTCTGCCCACCTTGCACTTGCCCAGTCACCACACATCTGTCAATGTCACACTGGAGGACGTTCTTTGTCCCACCTTGCCACCAAATCCTGGATCACTTTCTCCCTCCACCTCCAAACTGCACCATCTCTGACTCAAGACCTGGCTCTTCGACTGAACTCCAGCAGCACAACGCCTGGATACCCACACGGGTGATAAGCCACACTTTACAAATACTGATTGATTGATTGATTGTGCTCCATTATGGTCAGCCTCAACTTTTGACTTTTTCCTGGTCCAGCAGGGCTAGATAACTGCGAGTGGCACTATGTGCTTTTTGGCGGTATGTTCACCTACAACTTTAAAAACTCAACTACAGTGCTAGAGATTGGATTTTTGTTGTGTTAGTGTCATATTTTTCTTAATTGGTATGGGATTTTTCTCCTGTTGTGTTTTCACTTTTGAGTGCTGCATAAATACTTTACACATTGGCTCTAAGTTAAGCTTGACTGCTTTTGTGCCAAGTTACCAGAGTATTATTCGCACGTTTAATTAGTGACTTTTGTGGTTCACCCTGATAGGGATTGTGTGTATTATTTGAGTGGGGCTTCCACCCCTCTCAACTAATAGCCCCATTTCTTGCAGTGATCAACAGTAAGCCTGCTATAAAGTTCCTTTGTTTTACGATGTCGGTAGGGACATTGAGACAAACTGTGACAGCTTTCGCCGGGTATCCTCTTTCAGTACAAACCGTGTGGGAGAGCGTTAGCAAAGCTAATGTTGCAAATTACAGTAATGCTGGCATTTGATTGTTTAGTAATATTTTTTTTAAAACGACAAACACACGGGATACAGCAAATAAAAATAATTTCAAAATACCCCTTTGGTTGAACCCGATTGGTTGGACATATATCGCAGTATACATAGGACACATTGCAGTAAATCCACTTGCTACCATAATGACAGTTACACCTTTTCATTTTTTCGCAAAATGCATTTCAGCAACTTTCAGAACCATTAGATGACACAGACATACATACAGTGAATATGTAACAGTCTACATAATTACTGTAATGCAGTGTTTGGTTTCATTAAATGGCTAAATGCCTCTCATTTAGAATTTATCTGCATATGGCCAGAGCCATGATCCCACTTACACATCCGCTTTTAGCAACTAACCTGGTGACCCAGCAAAGAGAATCGCGCCAGCACCTGGGAAACTGCATTATGAGCTAACCTGTGTCCTCGTGCCTGGCGTGCACGTGCTAATCCCTCACTGACAGCGATGGTTCAGCAGCCCTTCTGTTCTGCTGCAGCGCTTCATAACATCCATGGGAAAGAGCATCATTAGTGTCAGCTGCAACAAGCCATCTGTTTGCTTTTCACATGCAGTGGTTACGGGGCCACCGACTAGAGGAGGCTGTTTAAGTGAATATTTTAGCTGAATATAATCTGTCAATCTCAAAGTTGGCTACTAGGGACCGTATGCATCCACGCTGTTGTGTGCCACGGCATTCCGGCTTGTCCCCACACCCAGACCTTTTCTGACAATGTCCACTCATTCCCTTGCACGTTGCGCACATATGCTTCTTTTTTGAGCGGACGTTGAATGAGATGTGCCTTGTTGATTATAAGATGACAATGCAGTTCTAGAGACCTGAAAGAATGCATCAATTGAATCTATTTTATCAGAAGATACCAGTACAAAAGGTTTTTAGTGTGTAATTGTTTTACAGCTGAGGCCACATGACCACTTCTGTAATGTGGAATGAGAAGGCACGAGGCAGCTGTTCACACTTTTACATGAGTCTTTGGATGAAAAAATGAGGGTATTCCTATGTCTCGGTGCATATTTCTTTAGGGCCCACACATCTCCCCATTTAGATTCAGCCCACCCAGTATGAACTGTCCCTGCCATGCCAGCATGAAGCAAGCTGGCTGCCTCTCTAAGCCGAACCAGGATTTTCCAACTGAGACTAATGCACCACGTGCTTGTGTGGCAGACTGCAAAGCTGTTTTTAGGTCAATCCTACCAGACAGTGCTAGCTGTCTGTTTGCAAAAGACCTATTGTGGGCTTGCTTAGAATGTACAGGGACTTAGAGCCCACCCATTGCTTGGCATTGGTTGATTTTACTGTCAATCTCATTTGGGTGCTTCTTATTTGATTGCTTTCGCTGTCCCAGCTTGTCCATCTTGTGTGTATCCCTCCCCTGGAGCATAGCCTCTTTACCATCTCCCTGCCATTGTCTGGCTTCTATCCTCACTTTCAAGGACCTACTTTTATCTTTTTTGCTTAATCACTCCATGGGAGTGCATGAGTTTTCTATCTCTCTCCCTCGTGTGCCTCTTCCTCGCGAATACCCACACCTGCATTCCCTGTTGCCATCTCCTGTGTGTTGAAAGCTCTCTTTTTTGTGCTTCTGCCCCCACCAAACATCCTGCCTCCTCCATGCTCTGTATTGCTTTCTTGCTTTTGTGCTTCTCCCCCACCTGAGTGTTGCTCTCATTTGTGTGCAAATTTTACATTCCACCCACCCACTCCTCATCGGTAAACAGCCTCTACACCGAAGCTGGAACCCTGCATGCCTTTAAAACGCAGTATTTACCACGCATGCCACACTACCAAGCAAGTTTTTACAACAAATATGCCTTTGCCACGCATTCCCCATTACAACGAATTTCGTTGTAAAGGTATGAATGGTAAAGGCATATTTGTTGTTAAAGTTTTAAAGGTAAGTACATAAGTACATGTAAGTATTAAGTGTTTTAAGTATTGATTGGTTTTTACATATATTTATTTATATATTACATATGCAATATATGTATGTGTGTGTATGTATGTATGTATATATGTGTATATATGTGTGAACAAGGGCACAGTGTGCTCGAAACGCGTCACGGGGTGAGAGGAGAAGTAAACATCTTACCTGCCAACACTATCCGGGTCTGTTTCTCTCTGTTCGCCGGTGTGGAGGTTCGGAGAGTGGTCTTGGAGTGTGTATATATATATATATACATATATATATATATATGTATGTATATATGTATGTATTCAAGTACGCTGCTTGACGACGTTCACCATCCTCGATGCAGTAAGCAGGCACGGACCACAGTTCAGTGCTTAATCTTTAGTTTATTTTCTGTCGGCCATATGTATGTATGTATATATGTATGTATGTATATGTGTGTGTGTGTGTGTATATATATATATATATATATAATTATTGCAACTTGTAAAGCGCACGGCTACCTCCAACGGAGGTGTCCCGGCGCTAACAGCGGGTGCAGGGTGGTAGTGACTGGTGGGGATATCTTTAAGGTAGGCCAAAAAGCCAGGTCTTCAGAGTCTTCCTAAATAACGGTTCTGATTTGGCCTTTCGTAGGTGCTCCGGCATGGAGTTCCAAAGAGAGGCGGTTTTAAAAGCGAACGATCGGCCACCAAGCCTGGCTTTTTTTAAGCGGGGGATGGCTAAGAGTTCCTGGTGATTAGACCTCAGAGTCCTAGTCTGGTTTTATTTAGGAAGTCAGAGCTTCAGGTATTGGGGGCCAGTATCTCTGGTAGCCCTGTAGGCAAGTGTCAGAGCCTTAAACTCTATCCTCCTCTTAACAGGCAGCCAGTGTAGGCTGCGCAGATGGGGGAAGATGTGGTGGCGGAATGGCACATTTCTAATGAGCCTGGCAGCCGCATTCTGAATGACCTGCAATTTCCTGATCAGATAGGCTGGGAGACCCAGATACAGACTGTTGGTGTAGTCTAGTTGTGAGGTGATCAATGCGTGGACCACCGTTTTCCTACAGTCCATTGGTAGGAGATGAAGGAATCTCCGCAGGGTTTTCAGTTTCCAGAAACATGACGATGAGACTTGGCATATCTGAGCTTTGCACGAGAGGGTAGAATCAAATTTAAACCCCAGATTTCTAGCAGATGAGACTGGGAGAGGAGGAGGGTTGAGTTCCGTTGGCCACCAAAAATCAGCTGTCCAAGTAAGATGTAACGCTCCAATACCTGACCAGTTTGCACTATATAAAACTGCAGAAAAACTAAAAATAAAAAGTGTTTTGCACACTTCTGTCATTGGGCTATATGTGGGCTACATCTGGGTGATATTTGTGCTACATTTGGGCTCTTTTTTTCTCTGGTGGCCATCTTGGGAGACTTATTTGTTATGAAGTTTCCTAATTTCGTCATTTACTGCAGTCTCCTCAGTAGGAAATGCTTTCAGTTTTTACTTTGATTCCATCAAGAAGGCATTCAGATGTGTCACACATTTGCCATAAATTCAGAATGTTAGCACTCTAGTTGTTCATTAGATCACTGTAGTAAAGCTACTGCTCACCAGGGAGTTAACTGGAAGTCTACTGCTGGTATTGAAAGTGATTGTTTCAGTCTGCATGTCAGAATTTTCTAATGAAATAGAAGAGGATTTGAGATCTCACTTAAAACATGCCCTAAATTTTCTTTCTGCAGCACTAACCATAATTTCTATGGCAATATGAACCCCCTCATTTTGTTCCTTTTTAAATTAAATGTTTTAAGTGTTGCCAGTTTATTCCAATCAAGATGGCTTCAGGTGTGCCATACTTTTGTCATAAGTAAGACTGTTAGCGCTCTAGTTGTTCTTTAGAACACTCTGGGAAGCTGCAGTAGAACACAAAGGAATCAACTGACAGTCTCTGCCCTTGTTGGATGTACATGTTTTACTGAGACTGTCAGACTTCATTCTCACATGACTGAGAAAGATAATGTGAATTTACAGAAAATATGCTCTCATTTTAGCTTCTGGAGCACCTTCCAAAACTGTATGGGACAAGCATGTGAAAATAGTTTTCTCTCAAACATGATTCATGATATCCCAGCAGAAGGTTTTTCACAGGGTAAAATCACCTTAGAACACACCACAATTCCTGAAATTAGTATGGTACCATCAACAAATGAATTCTAATGTAACTAAAGTCTGTTATCACCCTTTATAGTTCTCCTTTTGGTAACCCTCAAAATCTTCGATTCACTACAATGCATTTCAGTGGGGTACTATCATTTATATTGGTCCCAAGATGGCTGCCAGCAATTCCAGGATGAAGTGCTGACAGCCAATCAGATCTCACGATGACATGTGTGGTTAGACTCCGCCCAGATATGTGTTTTCTTTTTCAAATTTCTCAGGAACTACTGAATGGATTTACACCATTTAACCTAAAGGCACGACTCTGAACCAAGGGCTACCTTTTTGCCAAATTTGGTGTAATTCCATTCAGCAGTTCGGGCTGTAGCTGCGATGAAAGGTTCCTATGGAAAATTGCATGGGGAAAACACGTTTGGGACCCCCCTTTTTTCTCGGCCCCCACTTGATGAATCACCCCGAGACTTTCAGGATAGGAGCGGACCGGAGCGCCCCACGAGTTTTGAAAATTTCGCGAAGATTCGTCAACCGGCGCCAAAGTTATTTCAAATAGAATGTTGCAGATTTCCTATGGAAAATAGGTCCTAACTATAACTATCTACTGGCGACCGCAAGTAGATAATATATATATATATGGGAAAGGTTTTTTTTAGGATTTAGGGTGGGTAAGAGTATATGGGTTTTTGGGTTGTAGGAATTTTGATGGTGTAGGGTGGGTTTAGGTTTTTGGGTGGGATGGTTATTTTTAGGGTAGGTATGGGTCTTTGGGTGGCTAAGGAGTTTTTAGGGTTTAGGGTGGGTTTGGGGTTTTGGGTGGTAAGGGTATTTTTAGGGTTTAGGGTGGGTTTGGGTTTTTAGGTGGTAAGGGAATTTTTAGGGTTATTGGTGGGTTAGGGTTTTTAGGTGGTTAGGAAATTTTTAGGGATTGGAGTGGGTATGGGTTTTTGGGTGGCAAGGGTGATTTTAGGGTGGGTATGGATTGTTGGGTGGCAAGGGTATTTTTAGGGTTTAGGGTGGGTGTGGGTTTTGGGGTGGGAAAGGAATTTTTAGGGTTTAGGGTTGGTATGGGTTTTTAGGTGCTAAGGGTTTTCTAGGGTTTAAGGTGGGTGTATCTTCTGGGGTGGCAAGTGTATGCTTGTGTGTGTGTGTGTGTGTGTGTGTGTGTGTGTATGTGTGTGTGTATATATATATATATATATATATATATATATACCAAAGCACTCATAGTTTCACATCGTAGTATAAATCCAAAAGAGTCAGGATTGAGTTTAAAAGGAAATGCACTTTGTATGAATGTACAGAATGTAGTATTCTTCTGTACATTCCACTCTGACAAGGTTTCTTTTGAGTTTATTCCAACAAACAGCCGATACGTGTTTTGTCACTGCGTGACTTTTTCAAGACTGTGATATTATTACAATTTTTTTTAATTATTACAAGACGATGTTTATGTGTTTTATACTGTGAAAATGGAAAAGTCTGTGCAAAAAAATGTTTAGGAGAAAAAAGAGACAAGCCAGATTCTATCCGTGTGGTAGCAGATAGTCAAAGATGTAGGAATCCCAATCAAATTAAATGAAAAAAAAATAGTAGAACAAACACCTGGAAATCAAATTTTCAAAAAAGTCTCGATGTGATGTAAAATATAGTCCCTGTTTCCATAGCAAAAAGGAAGAGTGAAAAAACGAGTGGAAAAAGTCCCCATAGCTTTCATAGAGGGTCTTCTTGTTTATGATCTGGTTAGTGAAGACAGTTGTTATAAGTATACAAGATTGTCTCGCTAGTGAAGAGAAATGTTATGGTAAGCGACAAAACAGTATATTGAAACCAACCTTAAACAAAGATAATAGAGCGGATCATATAGCCAGATCCGTGTGTCATCTGAGTTAATTGGGCAATAGCCTTCCATATGGAGTATAGTTATGTCTAGTACAACTAGTAAAAAGAAAATTGAATAGAAGTTATGAGAACAAAAGGTAACAGACTAGTCCAAGTATAAATGGATTTGCATACTGGTGTCTGAGAGGGAGACCTATCTCAAAGAATAAGAGTAATGGTCTGGAAGGACCAATCTTTTATGTATTGTAGGATGGTCATCACTGATTTTCGCTAAAGAAATCCCAAAATACTCTGTAGTGTACTGTTTGAAACGTGTGTACGTAGCTCCTTCATGTAATCTGTAACAATTTCTAATAATAATGGAAGAAGAGAGGTGCGAAAACTAAGCCACTACTACCCATTTTAATTGACTAATATATATATTTATTTATATATATATTTATTTATTTTTCACTGAAAAAACCATAGGTTTCAGGCACGTTCTAGTTAGTTGGACATTTCACTCGTACAAAACCAGAGAAATTCGACCATTATAGTTAGTTGAGCGAACTATAACTCGCACCCCCGCAATGCACTGCTGATGACGTCACATATTACATCATTCATGACATGGTCAGTGACATCACTGATGACATCACTGATGACATCTCAAATCACATCACTGATGACATCACTGATGACATCATCCAGTGACTGTGTGTTTCTGTAAAGTTTAAATATGTTTTATATATATATCTGCCAAGGTGTATTGAAGTATGAGTGGGTGTATGAGTGTCTGAATGGATGATTTAGTAGGTGCGTGACTGACTGTATAAGTGAGTGATTAAACGTGTCTTACTGAATGCATGGGTTAGTGAGTAAACTGTGTAAATGTCTGTATCAGTCTGTCAGTTGGTGTGTAAGCGGCTGCATGGGTTGGTGAATAGCTACATGAGTGTCTATATGGCTTATTGATTGGTTGTCTGAGTATCTGTATGGGTGCTTGAGTGTCTGTGTGGGTGGGTGGGGGGGTGTGACTGTGCATAGATGTGAGTGGGTAATTCCCTGGGTGTATGGGTTCAAGGGTGCATCTGTGAAAGACTGTATGGGTGGGTGAGTGTGTGTATGGGTGTGTTGGTGAGTGAATGGATGTCTCAGTGGTACATGTGTGAGTAACTACATATCTGAAAGGCAGTATATGTGAGTGTTGGAGTATATAAATCACTATATGTGAGAGTGAGTGATTGTGAGAGTGGCTGTATGGATGAGTGTATGCTTGTATCAGTGATTGTATAAGAGAGTAAGTATGTGTTAGTATCTGTATGAATAAGTGAGGTGGTGTGTGTGTATAACTGTATAGGTGAGTAAATGGGAGTGTGAATGATTCTTTGCATGATTGACTAGGTGTGTGAGTAACTCTATGGATGAGTGGCAATGTGTGAGTGCAAATGATAGTGCTGTATTGATAAGTGACTGCATGTATGAGTGACTGTATGGGTGAATGAGTGGACACGTGTGTAGACCTAGAAATCAGTGAGTGGGTATGTAGTAACTGGTATTGGTGTGTCTATGGTTTCGAAAATGGTAGTCTGTATTTTAGAGTGGGTGTATCAAAGGTTATATTAGGGTGTGAGGAGGTGCATCAGACTAGCACTTGGATGATGTCATCAGTGATGTCATTTGAGATGTCATCAGTGATGTCACTGACCATGTCATGTAATATGTGACGTCATCAGAAGTGCATTGCGGGAGCGCGAGTTATAGTTAGCTCAACTAACTATAACGGCCGAATTTCTCTGGTTTTGTACGAGTGAAATGTCCAACTAACTATAACGTCCCTGAAACCTATGGTTTTTCAGTGAATTTCTATGTTTTTTTAAATGCTAATTTCTAACTATAACGTCCCTGAAACCTATGGTTTTTTCAGTGAATTTCAAAGTTTTTTTAAATGCTAATTTCTAACTATAACGTCCCTGAAACCTATGGTTTTTTCAGTGAATTTCAAAGGTTTTTTAAATGCTAATTTCTAACTATAACATAGCAGTCGCGTTTGCACAGTGGTGGAGAAAGTTGAGCGTGGCCTCCGAACACCTCTTAGCAATCCCACTGTGTGGGATTTACTGGAGGTAACAGGAGGGGTAGTTAGCCCCCAACGTCAACCTTGGGGGCCAACTACCCCTCCTATTACCTCCAGTAAGTCCCACACAGCAGGATTGCTAACTTCTCATACCAGGCCACGCCCCCTTTCTCCACCACTCTGCAAACGCGGCTCCTGGCGCACTGCTGCTCGAAGGATTAAGTCCACATGTGTACTGAGGTCCTCAGGACAAAAGAGGACCTCATCACCCTACCAGCAGTGCACCAAGAGGTGCGTTTGCAGAGTGGTGTAAAAAGGGGCGTGGCCTCAGACCACCTCTCTGCAATCCAGCTCTGTGGCGCTTACTGGAGGTACCTCGTGGGCAAGTTGGCCCCCAGGGACCCTCAGTATTCAAGGGGAATTAATTCCCCAATTTACAACGTGCCAGGAGGGCGCGTTTGCAGAGTGGTGCGGGGAGGGGGCGGGGCCTCCGTCGAGATGCCGGCTTTTTTAAAATATTTTTTTTAGAAGGGGGCTGTGTGGCCCCCCTTCTTTTAGCATTTTTGTGGCCATGTGGACACCATACCCCAGGGCCTGACCCATTTATATTTTTAAAAAAAACAGGAAGGGGCTTCCCCCCCCCCCCGAGGCGAATTTAGGCCCCGGGACATGGCCAGACTTTTTTTTTTTTTTTTTAAATAAATTTGGAGGGGGGCCATGTGGCCCCCCTCCTCAGGCCAATTATGGCACCGGGGACCCCATCCCCCGTGGCCGGCCTTTCCGTTTAAATTTTTTTTTTAATTTTAATTAACGGGGAGGGGTCCACGTGGCCCCCCTCCTGGGCCACTTCGGGCACCGAGGACCTCATCCCTCGGGGCCTGGCCTCACAGTTGGGGACCGTGGGGGGAGCCCCAATGCCCCCACGGTCCCGCCGGCTCCCCGCCTCCTGCAGGTGCCGGCATTGCTTTTGCACAAGGGGAGCTGCTGACATGCAGCTCCCCTTGTGCAAAAGCAATTCTGCTCAATTGGACGCGTGCCCCCCGTGCATAATTAGCATAGCCCCGGGGAGGTGACGGTCCCCGGGGCTATTTAATTTTGGCATTGCCCCCGGGACCTGACCCACCTGGGGGCTCATTTTTTTTATTTTCTCCGCAGGATTCGCGCACCCAGCGCGAATTCTGCCGATTTTTTTTATTTAAAAAAAAAAATGCTTTTTTTGGGCCTGGGGGGTCAGGGTGTTTCTACCCTGCCCCCTTACTTGTTTTTCACCTTTTTTAATTTACTCTTTTCTTCTGACTCGGTTACCGGGAGGGTTCGCGAACCCTCCTCGGTGCTCAGATATCGATATTTTTATTTCTTTAATTTCTCAGCAACTACTGAACGGATATACACCATTTAAAAAAAAAAGGTCTCTTTTGGTACCAAGGGCTACTTTTTTGCCAAATTTGGTGTAATTCCGTTCAGCAGTTCGGGCTGTAACCTGTTTCAAAATTCCTATGGAAATGAACATGGGGAAAACATGTTTTGGGACCCCCCTTTTTTCTCGGCCCCCCCTTGATGAATCACCAAATTTTTGTCACGCATATGCCTTTACCATACATGCGTTTACAATAAAATTTCATTGTAAAGGCATGCGTGGTAAAGGCATATGCGTGGTATAGTTTTGCATGGTAAATACTTGCGTGGTAGTGTTGCAGTCTTTGTAATGACCACGTTGTAAAGCTATGCATGGTAATTGTTTGTGGTTCCGTCATACATTCCTCCCCATTGCTTCCCCCCCCCCATCCTGCTCCTTTGTTGTCCCCATCTTTTTACATGTTGTTTTCTTTTTTGTTCGGGGGGGGGGGTAGCACCAGGAAGCAAAGAAAGCTGTGTAGCACTCTGCCTTTAAAACAAAAGCTGCTTTCACGATACTTGTGTTCCATTTTTTTTTAAATTTACCAATCCATCTCAGATCAGTTAATTAAAAAAAATGTCACTTAGTCATTTTGTAGGTGCGTGTGTGGAAAAGTTCCCTGGCATGCCTCCAAAATTATATGGCTGCAATATTACATGGTTTATTTTTGTACTTTTGGACATGCTACACAGTATCTTGCAGATGCTGTACAGCATAGCCAAAAGGCATTGGCAAAACCAATAGGTTCAAGGAAAGACCAACTGGCTTTGCCAATGGTGGTTTAAAAACTGCATCTGGTCTGATGTGCTGCACAAGCAGTGGAGTAAACCCCATACCTACTGCAAAGTAGTGGGGATGCTTCTAAGTACTGCTTAACGTACGTTTTCCAGCATACTAAAACTACTGACTACTGTGTGCCCTATTAAAAAAGAGAAATTACTTAAACAAAAAAAGTTAAAACTTATTTGGTGCAAATGTTGGTCACTGTGAAAAAAAAATACTTTTACATAAATATGATGGACCAGATTATATCCTAGAATAAACTCTCATAATTCTTAGCTCTAGGAGCATAGTTCTGTTTGAGACAAATATGTTATTCCAACAGTGCTGTGATTAGATATACTTTTGCGGGAGGTGAGTTGGAAGCATGGTAAATTCGCACACAAATAATGCACTGTAACCAATGTTTCACAGATGACTAAATTATGAAAGTAAGATTGTAGAGCGTGGCAGCTACACCAAGTGATGCCTTGGGAGCAAAGACTTGTCGGAACAAAACAGATCACGAGAAGCATAGGCATTGCATATTTAGTCTAATATTTAGACACTGATGACAAGCTTGTGAAATGTTTCATATTGATAGCAGGTGAGCAGAGATGGACAGAAGAATGCATAGAGGGGCATATCTCTGGAGGCACATTTAATGAAGGAGTGGGGCGGTCATATGGACAGTCCATGCTAAATGCCCTGACCTTTCAAGATGATTCTTTTATGTACAGGTTACCAAAAGAGTTTGACCCGATCTGAAGAAATATGGATTCAATGGGGATGAGCAAGGGCTAGTCTTGCTTCCACATTTCTGTGAAATTAGGCATGTGGGAGCACTCGGATAGACAGAATTGCAATTAACGAAGTGGAATGATAAGACTGCATGGTTGGCCAGTTAATGAGGATAATGACAAGTATCCTCTAAAAAGGATTTTCTTATTAGAGTTTTCCTTTTTTAGGTTTGGCCTGTTAGACAACTTTAGTTACCTCACTAGTCTATTGATTTTCCCAAAACAAATCAAAATAATATATATACAAAAGGGTCTTTATCTCAGCAAGCTTCATCCATTGGTCATTTGTCATTCACATACTGCTTTCGCTAATCACAGTATACAGCATTGTTCAGTGAGTCAGTTTACATTACATATTGCAAAAACAACAAGGTGATAGAAGGAATGCTTGAATTAATCTCAGCCACTGGCAATCGTTTGTGCCACATTCCAGACCATAGTTTTGCATCCACTGTGCAACTCTGGACAGAGACCCACCTAAGGCAAATCCGTCTTGGTCTTGTACCAATACGAACAGTCCAGCCTGAACTGCCATGCAGGTAGTCTCCAGATTGAAGGGGACTGGGATGCGGCCCTAAGTAATTATGAGTGGCTGAGATTAATTTAAGCATTCCGTCCATCACTTTATTGTATTTTTTTCACTTTACATTCTAGTGGTATTCACTTTGAGTGACAGTTTAAAGTATTTTCACATGTTCAAGTTTGCCAAAAAGTAGTTATTTTCTCATTATTTGCAAAGCTAGTTCAACGTTTGGTTATTTATTTATTGCTATATATTAACTTTATTTCTCAGATATTTTTTTTCTCCACTCTTTTTAATGTTTATGTAATATAGTGTTTAAATGGCATTGTAAAGTTGTAACTGCCTGAGATTCGAGTGATTGGTTAGATGCTGATTAATTCTTGTTTCTACATCCCATCATTCATCTGCACAGGAAGTGAAATCACTACATTTTCAATCATCCATCTGCACTGGAAGAGACATCACTGGATTTCTTATCATCCATCTGCACAGGAAGTAACATCAGTGGTTTCCCACTAAAACCATTCTAAAGGAAGAAGTCGCGCAAGAGGACTTCATTTCCCATCATCCATCTGCACAGGAAGTGATGTCACTTCCTGCATCCTCCCAACTTCAACAGCTCTTCAGGGCATCACATGGGCATCCCCAGCAAAGGGTAGACACAGATAAAAACATTTCTTGTATGGGTCAGGAAGGGCCTTTGGCCAGAACCCCATTTTCAGTGAAGCCTACTAGATACAAGATCAAATCATGGGCCTCAACCCAGAACCCCATAATGCCAATCTCCATGATTAGATATAGACAACCCATACAGCATTCACGCAACACATAGACCCAACCTCATACACATCCCACTAACTACCCCACACCCTCAACCTACAGAACACACATTCCAACTCATGCTCATTAATGCTTGCTCTGCCTTACTTCATGTATTAGACATCACAGACCTCATCTCCTATCACAAGCTCAATGCCCTTTTCATTACACCCCTACATCTTCGCACATCCTAGACGTCTTTCTTCACACAGGCTACAGCATCCAATATTTGGACTGCGCACATAAGCGAGGAGGCTGCACTGTCATCCATAAGTCCTCCTGGTCCTGTACACCAGGTAAACTCCATGGAGCTGCTGACCTACCATTTCCCTCTCTCTGCAATTCAGACCTCCACCTTCCATCTCCTATACAGGCGTCCTGGCAAAACAGAGACTTCATTGATGAATTCTCAAATCTTCTCATTACCTCGTCCATCCGACATGCCCGCACCACCCTGTAGGGTAACTTCACACTTACAGACAATGCAAGCTCAAAAATTAAAGAAAAAAAAGAGAGACCCTCTCTTTAACCTCATCAATACCATCAATGTGGTACAGTATGCCACACAAACAACACATTCCAAAATACACATCCTTGATCTTATCTTCTCAACATCACCACAATCAAATGCAAAACGCCAATACCTTTGGACTGGACTGACCACTTTGCCTTCCCTGTCTCCTTGCTCAACTTACTGCCAACAAACCAAGGTCAACACAAACAAAAAGACAAAAGCTTCAGATCCTTTAATGACTTTTTCATATACAATCTAAGGGATGAACTTATCTCTTAATCAATCAGCTCCATGACCGATGCTAACACCCTTCTAAACAACTATCGCGGGGTGAGACGCATCTCTACTCCGCTCCGTCTCAACCGAGCCGAAAACCTCCTCCTGCCCTTGTTTAAGCCTCGCCTCGACCGGATCCGAAGATCCAGACGTTGAGGTGACACTCAGGGCTACAAAGAGGAGCAAAACCGCATGATCCAGCCGGTCGAAGCAAGCGAGATTGGCTAAAGCGTGAGGGCGTGACGGGGATGGGCCCGACGTCGAACGCAGCAGAGGCAGCTGGAGGCAAGGGAGAGGACCGCCATCTCTGGGTACTGGCTTTTGGCAAGGAGCCCCAGCGCCTCTCAGAAAAGGCGCCAACACGACCCCGCTGGCAACGTGGACCGCCGTGCCCAGGCTAGAGCATTGAAAGGAGGCAGCACACTTGGCGGCAACAGCGCGAGAACCGGCCTCCAAGAGACTAAGCCCCTGGAAACTCCCTGGCGCCATGTCGAGACTCTGAGAGCCGGGAGAGAGGCCCAAACGGGAGCCAGTGAGTCTCCCCACCGAGCGGTGAGTCTGAACCAGGTTGAGACTGGGGAAGCCTACGTTAGAAGCACAAGGGCGGGACTCCGAACATGAGATCAGGCTGAGGGGAGGAGAGGCCGACTGGAATCAACAGCTACAGCAAAGGAGCCGCACAGTCCGCTACCCCCGATCAGTGCAGATTAAACCAGCCGGTGTTGTCGTCGGTGCGAGACTCCCCAGAGACATTTGGGGCCTTGTAAACTGAGGGTGAGGCCCAAACAGAGCTAGGAAGGTCTCCCCACCGGGCGTTGTGTCAACCGCAAGCTAAGACCAGAGGGGCCTGCACCAGACACCCAGGGGCGAGTCCCTGAATGCGACACTAGGCCTGGAGTGAGGAGAGGCCTATTGAAACCTACAGGCAGTGAGGGAGGATCAGGCAGGCCTCTGTGTCCGGCCCAACACAAAGGCATAGGCCGCAAGCTAAACTGGCTGAGATTGGAGTCAGCCCGTGACGTCGTAGAGTCCTAATCTCGTGGAAAGAGAGATGGGCCTAGAGGGTGTTGCGCCTGCAGATTTAACCAACGCCAAAGGTAGCAGAGAGACACGTCTACCACACGTGGCCGTCGATTCCATAGTACATTCAAGCGCCACGACAGGCAGGAGGCCGGCGCCTGCTGCAGTCACGGCCCCATAAGGAACACGCAAGGCCTACTCAAGAGGAGAGCGACCTACTATGACCAAATACAGAAGGGCTGAGTCAAGATCTGTGAGGCCTGAACAGACTGGACATCATAATGCCTAGAGCGAAGGAAGCTGAGGTCTAGTCATATTGCCTACACTCTACTTGGATCGGACACTGAGCAATAGTAAGAGGCGCAAGAGTGGGAAATACTCCAGACACGGAGCCACAAGTTCCCCTGAGAGCTGACACTCCTGCTCAAGTTGCGCAGCACAAGCCACTACTACAAGGCACCTACAGACACCGCCTAGCATACCCTACAATGGCGACAGGAAGGACGAAAAAGGGGGGCTCCATTAAGGATCTGTTTGCCAAATCTAGAGGGCCCCAGGAAGACGAGGACAAAGCAGGGCCTGTTCTCCATCGCCGGAAGATTCGGAAGCACCAGTCACGCATCCATACCTTGAAGCCTTATTCTTAGGGCTGAGGTATGACTTAGCAGTCAAACGAGTCAAGCGAACTACAAAGGGTTCGAAAAGAGGTGACGGACATTGGACAGCGAGTGGACACCTTAGAGGAGCAGGGCACCTCACGCGACGAAGAAATCGAGCAATTGCAACAGGAAATCATACATCTGCCAGAGCAACAACTAGATCTCCAGGCCCACGTGGACGATTTGGAAAATCGTTCAAGGAGGAATAATATGCGCAAATGGGGAGCCCCCAGGAATGCAAAAGGAGACCGCATTGAGACGTATGTCATAGAACTATTCACACAAATCCTTGGAGGCACCACGGAAGGGGCAATTTGCTTAGATAGAACCCACAGAGTGGGGAGCTGGAGCTCCGGAAAGGCCCGTACACTAGACATTCTGACATGCGTACACAATTTCCAACTCAAAGAAGCAATCTTGAAAAAGGCCCATGAGCTGCCTGCCATTCAGTTCAAAGGCCACACTCTGCACTTATATCAAGACCTAGCTGTCTCAACACTCCTGAAACGACGGGAGTTCCGACCCATCACCAGCTTCTTGCGCGACCAGAAAGTGACTTACTCATGGGGTCACCCATTCCGCTTGATCTTCAAATGGCAGGGCCAACTTTGGCAGCTCCATTCCCTTTCGGAAGCGGCGGACAGATCGACCTCCAGGAGGTTTCCCGGCCAAATGTACCCTTTAATAATCGGAGACAAGGTAGCAGAGAGATATGTCGGAAGGTACCCGCAGGAAGCCAGGGATCTGGCCCAGATCTTGAAACGATGGCGACTGAAAGGAAGGTACTCCTGGCCAAGCTGACGGAGGACTCTTGCAACAATGATCCCGCTTGAGGTGACATAGCAAACAAGAGAGAGATGGAGGGGGGCTCGGAGCAGATCGGAGGACAATAGGATGTACCGCACCACCCCACACTACAGACTCAGTGCTAGTATGGGGATGGCACATCTACGGCTGTTCCCAAGCCAGAGACTTTGGTTAATTACGGTTCCAGTTCTGGGATTTGTTTACGGGTGCCTGTCAGTAAATCAATTTACATATTTACACTTCGATCATGGTACACCCTCCTGGACAATACGTATGGGAGGGGTTGCATACTCGGCGACACACACGGATCCTCACAAGACACATATAGGATGACAGATGCACAAACCCTACGGATTGTGACACTCAATGTTAAGGGGATAAACAATTCAGTAAAGAGAAGGGCGATTCTCTCCTACTGACTGGCATAGACACAAATGCAGAGCCTTTCCACAACAATTCTCTTCATTAACCCAGAAAGCTGCGGGGTGGCAATTTTCTTCTCCCGGTCTTTTCAAGGGAAGATAGGAGAAAAAGTAGCAGAGATCAAGGGCCACCTTCTGGGATACCGCATACACTTCGGCACACACTCTTTACTGGTGGGATCCATATATACCCCAAACGAAAGACAGGAACAGTTTAGACAGAACGCAATAAGAGATGTGTTAGCGGCACAAGATAGCTGGGTACTTTTGAGGGGAGACCTGAATATGGTGTTCCACAATGACTTAGACAGCTCGACCCAGAGACAGGGGATGGCAGGGGCGATCAGCAAGGGGGGAGTCCAGTGGTTACGAGAGCTAGGACTGAGAGACCTCTGGCAAGAGTTCCACCCTGAGACGAGGGATTACACATTCTACTCCCACGCACGTAGATCATACGCACGTCTGGACTATTTCTTAGGCTCTATTGAGGTGCAGTTAGCGGTACGTACAATAGACATAGAGCCTAGATCTTATTCTGATCATTCAACAGTCCAGCTAGACCTCGCCCTCCCACCTCAACATAGAAGCCCTTGTGGCTGGCTCTTGAGAGAGTCTATGCTCCGACGTCCAGAGACAATCCAACCGGTAGAAAAGGCGATTACGAAATACTTGGAGATCAATGACCGCCCCGAGACTTCCTCTGCAATGGTATGGGATGCTCTGAAGGCAGTAATTAGAGGAGTCCTGATAGCTATTTCGGCCACCAAAAATAAGGCCAGACGAGAGAAACGCACGTTGCTCCAGACACGGGTACGAGAGCTCGAACGTATCCACCACCGCACTGGGGCCCCACGGGTCTGGAGGCAATTGGAGATAGCATGGAAGCAATTAGCGGGATTGGACTTAGACCATGCTGAATACTTGATTCTGCATCTCAAGCATGCGTACTACCTAGGGGGTAACAAATGTGGGAGACTGCTAGCCACCAAACTCAGGTGGCAATGCCAAGCCAACGTGGGGGAAGGGTTCTCTCTGCATTTCCCTAAATAAGATGCTAAGTTTGAGCTTTTTCCTTCATGTGACATTTAGTGTTGTATATGTTCATCCCCAATTTGCTGTCATATTATTTGGTTGCCTTATTGTGTTGTGCTTATCATTTTCGTTCATCAAAGCTCTCTGGAGATGCTCTCGTACCTTTACATACCATTGTCAATGCCTTCCTCACTTAAGGCATCTTAAAAGAAACCTGCACTAGACTCTGATAAACCTGCCAACTACTGTATCATCACTGACCTACCAGTCAACTCCGAGATAATTGAAACAGCAGTCTATGTTTAACTGCAAGATCACACCCATACTAATCATCTCCTGCACAACTACCTGTCTGTCTTTAGATCAAGCTGCAGCATAGAGACCCCCTACCTTACACATCATAGATGATGCCCACTGGACACTCCACACATAGAGATTGAATGTGGCCTCCTGTATTTCTTCACAAGATTAATTTGCTTACTCAAAACTTTAGTTGGACAGCCATTTGAGTCATCGTGGAAAAAGAGACTCCCCTCTGGCTATCTAGGGATAGTTAGAAAGTTAGTGCAGGTTTCCCAGACCCTGGAGGGCCACCTACCCGCATCCACAAACCAAGAAGTGGGTCACAGTGGAGCTGGCAGCGGGTAAAATAAGGAATTCTGGGTAGCATAAATTATCACCGTATGTGTGTAGAGTCGCCATGTGTGGGTGTGACGTCTAAACCCCATAAGCCATTAGCCCCGTCTATTTGTACATGTTTGGGCGCCATCTTAGAAGTGGACTTCAAATATTTCTTACTAAGATGAAGGCACTATCCCCAATTCCCCTTGGAATCCCCAAAAGGATTGAAATGTAAAAAATAAAAATAAACATCACATTGGGAGAGATTGTTGCACTCACAAAGCTACATCAGTTAGTTATAAAGTTTTTATGACAACTAAGTTGTACTCAGAGAGAATATTCATTAATTGGCTATTTCAATTCTTATTTTATTGGCGTTCCTTTCTGGATCATGTATGGCCCAAGTGAGCTTTTAAGTTGCTTGAACATTTGAATGCACACACAGGTTTTGGAATGGCCAGTTTTCCCCTGTTTTAGATGTTCCAATTTTAAAAAAAAAGAATTTTCTTCATGCCATTGGATTAAGGAGTATAAGTGGTTTCACATGTTGTTCCATCTTAGGGATAATTTCCAGAATAGAGTCCCTGTTATTATTCCTTGCCCAGTTCTTTGCTGGCAGGATGATGTTCTTCAAATACTCTTTGCTTCTGAGTTTCTACATCAGATCCTCTGCTTGGTTGTCATATTCAGTAAAAATCTCGATGCAGTTGATGCGAAATCTTAAAAATTGGCCAAATGGCAAATATATGCAAAGTACCCTCTGGTGGTTACTGCCATAATGTAGTAGACTATTAGGGTCTGTTTTTTAGTCGGGTCTTTGTTCTCAGGTGGCCTTCTTCAATCCAGGAAAGTTACTTCTGTGTCGGAGACTGTGTGAGCAAACTGTAAATAAGGATCCAAGCCATTGATCCATAAAAATAGTCTTCTGTTATCTTTTTGTCTGTTCTCAATACAATTAGAATGTTATCAATGTACCTATGCCATGAGTGGATCCTTGTACTGAAAGTGTTCATTTCTGAGTAGATGAAGGTTTTCTCCAAAAACATTAACATGTATTTGTCTTTTTTTAGCATTGGAATTTTACAAGGAACAAAATGCAGCCATAGTCCCAACCACAAAGTGTTCCTGCACTCCAACTGAAGAGTAAACACCCCCAGCTCAGAGTGCTTTAAAAGTAATGGTAAGCTCTCCTGAGGTCATAAATTCAATAATCCAGGTGACTTACTGCAATTTTTTTTATGTTGTTAGGGGGCTGTTTTGCTTCCTGCAAATGCCCACAATGTTTAAAACAAGGTTGGTGGCTGGCACCACAAGCACCAAAGAATATATCAAAAAAGCCATTGTAGGACATTATGGGGAGCTCCCCAGCGGCGCAGTGGGTGTGAAATCGTACCATCTTTAATTGTTCTCGGTGCTCTTATTATGACTACAAGCATTACAATTTATTGCAAAGATAACACCGTCCTTCTTGTTTGCTATCTTAGAAGCATGAGAACTTGCATTATTAAACAAAAACAGGTTTGGTTTTCACGAATATTAGTCCACGTTTGTTGCCTTGTTCAAAGATACTCCAATGAACAAATTAAGTTTGACTATAACCTTTCACATGATATTTTAGAGAGGATTGTGTTCGAGGTAAAAATGAGTAAATTCCTGTCTCCCTTAAAACACTTTTCACCAATGGAGGATTGCCACTGTTAATGAATATTGCATAATGACACATGTGGCAGTGCCAATAGGCTTTTCTTTATTTCCACTGGAAATCACCACAGCAGGTCCCTCGTCAATTGAACATTACAGGGGGGCACTTCAATGAAAGACATCTGTGCCTGCCCTCAGAAACAGAGGTGAATCTGGTGCTGTTCTGGTGTTAGTCGGTTTGCATTCCTGGAACTTTTGTTTGTTTAAACCACAGGACCCAGCCTGCTTTGGGGAGGTGGAGGAGAAGGGGTCCCCACTCATCCCCTCTTGACTGATATAAAGTGCACCTGGGGAGCCCACCACGCGAAACGGTCCTGGACTGTGTCTTGGTCAAGTCCAGGCACGTTTTGTGCTTGTGAGAGCCTGGAAGAGGCTGGGGTTGGGCTTCCCTTCTTGGTCTCTGCACCGTGCTCCCTCGTTAGGACAACCATGGGAAAAGAAAGTCACCAGCTATCATTCCTCAACCCGCTATATAGTGAACATTGTCTAATGCTATGGGGGCCAATAATAATTAGACTGATTTTGTTGGGAAAAACTGAGAATTACTAAAAGGACACTGATGGGGTTCATGGACTGTGCCTGATAAGGGAAGTGATTGCCCCAATTTTGAGTTAACTGCTTTTTGACTGCCATTAGTGTATTAAAGACCATTGGAACAGCGAACATTTAGCTCCACCTGTACACATCACAAATACATGACATAAGCGTGCACTTAGCACATATTTCCTGTGTGGCCTTTAATGCAAGGCGTTGCACTTGACATCATTATTGAAGTATATTTACTGTAGAAATAGATAATTTATACATAGCACTGTGTGCCTTAACCTTTTTAAATGAGACCCAGCTACATGCAAATCAGTCTTGACCCTGAGCCTCCTGGGAACAGTCCAGCCCGATCTGCCAAGCCAGGTCTTCCCTGGACCGCAAACAAGCATTCTGGGACCGGTTTCGGGGGTAACACCCCTCATCAGCCAGGCTAGCTTGAATCCAGTGGCAAAGTGAGCAAGGGACCCACGTCTGGGCATACCCTGCCAACTTAGGGCGAACAAAGCAAACACAAGGCGATGATGGGCGGAGCGCTGAAACTTTTCAGACACTCACCCCCAGTCACAGATCTGGGTTGAATCTATCATCGTTCTTTAGCTCACTTCACCACCCCAGTTCAGACCCAGCTATATGCAAATCAGTATTGACCCTGTGCCTCATGGGAACAGTGCATGTATAAAAAACAAGGGTACCCCCGTAGTAAGGCCAGGGGTGGTATATATGGTTGAAGGGAACAGTGGTCTCAGGGAGGCCTCAGAGGTCCTCGTGTAGCCTGGGCTACTATTAATGGGTGCAGTATTAATCTACAGAAACACTTTCAGAGGGAGTCCGAGCAGGACTCATTAAGCAATGTATGCCAGGACACAGGGTACAGAATGACATCACATTTATTAACAACATAAATGGAGTATCATTCAATTTTCAACGGTAATAGTTCTGGTAATCACACGAAAAAGTGCAAGTGCGTGAAGTGAAAGTGCTTAGTGACATTAAAAGCATTACATCGCATTGACAACAAGCTGCAAAACTCCAATCTATTCAATTACAATGAAGGAGTTTTGGTTGTGAGGTCGACGGCGTTTCGATCTTATTAACTAAAAGATCATCATCAGGACTGTTGTGTGAGCAAATAGAATCTATAGAGGAAGAAAAACAACGGAGTGACCATGTGTCCCCGGTAAGGACAATTTAACAGTTGCACAATCAATGATTGGTTTAAACTACAGCATTAAAGGACGATCAATGTAGGCAAAAACAAACATTTGCCTTGTATTCGGCTTAGTCAGGGTGACGCAAAAGGGCGGAGAATGAAAAGAAAAGATTCGAAAAGAAGGTAAGTTAAATTAAATTAAGGAACATGAGAAGGCGGAACAAAATCCAAATTAGGCATGAATAATTATAAGGTGATGGCAATATAACACAGAGGCTGTAAAGGTGACGCCTGCGCGGTGTCCGAAAAATTAGCGGTGGTTGCGAGTTGCAAGGCGAAGGAGGAAGTTATCCTATCCTGAGGCATGCAAGAGAACCTTGCACGGTAAGGAAACATGTACAGACCTAAGTTAGAGCGTCTCAATTAAGAGGATGTGGAGATGAGGTCAAAACGCGTAGGTAAACGCGGTGCCGATGTCCAAGGCCGAAGGAGCATGGCGGATTGAATCAGGGTTCCTGGAAGGGAGAATGGGTGTAAGTGCCAGGGCATGATGACCTCAAGGGAGACTGTGGGGCTGGGTAATACTTACAGGGAAGGTGCAATTCCAGCCAGGGAACCGGGGAGGGAATAGTCGGCAGCGAAGGAATAATCTAAAAGTAAGAAAGGGTGGGTCAGGGCATGACGGAGGGAGCAGTGCAATTCTACCGGGAGCCAGCCAGGACAGTACACTTACTTGAAGACCGGGGTGAGTCCGGAGTTAGAAGGAATGAATCCAAGGGGAGCGCAGTCCTTAATAGACTTGAATGTAAATGGATGTTCAATTGCCGTTCCATTGAGAATGGACTCAATACGCTCGACGAATGGAACATGATTCTGTAATACCCTGCTAGCTGCTATAAGTCCAAATGTATATAATATGCCTGTATCTGTTTTTATCATGTATATATTTAATGACACTATTCTTAACTGTCCTGTTTATCTATCCAACCTCTACTAGTAGGGCCAACTTTGGGCCCTTGTTTGGGCTTCCTTTGGCCCCCCTGTGTAATTAGAGCCTTTCTGACTCGTGTGTCTATCTGTTTACTCCCCACGGGGAGTCACCACCTTGTCATTCAACTGCTAGCTGCTATTGATATTATTTAACTCCTTTGAATTGGTCAGCTTAATATCCCTCCTGCGTTGCAACGTCTTGTGCCTATTTACATCACTTACCCACCCAATATGGCCGCCACACTCAGCCACCTTGCCCACGGTGGTAGTACTAGATTAGATCAGCGATTAGATCAGCAACACTCTGCGCATGCGCGCCAGTTCACGCGCGGTGTTTTATTCAGGCTCAATTCTCCCCCCGGCATCCTTCGGATTCGCATCGGCGCGACTGCGCTCCCCTTGGATTCATTCCTTCTAACTCCGGACTCACCCCGGTCTTCAAGTAAGTGTACTGTCCTGGCTGGCTCCCGGTAGAATTGCACTGCTCCCTCCGTCATGCCCTGACCCACCCTTTCTTACTTTTAGATTATTCCTTCGCTGCCGACGATTCCCTCCCCGGTTCCCTGGCTGGAATTGCACCTTCCCTGTAAGTATTCCCCAGCCCCGCAGTCTCCCTTGAGGTCATCACGCCCTGGCAATTACACCCATTCTCCCTTCTAGGAACCCTGATTCAATCCGCCATGCTCCTTCGGCTTTGGACATCGGCACCGCGTTTACCTACGCGTTTTGACCTCATCTTCACGTCCTCTTAATTGAGATGCCCTAACTTAGGTCTGTACATGTTTCCTTACCGCGCAAGCTTCTCTTGCATGCCTCCGGATAGGATAACTTCCTCCTTCGCCTTGCAACTCGCTACCACCGCTAATTTTCGGACACCGCGCAGGCGTCACCTTTACAGCCTCTGTGTTATATTGCCATCACCTTATAATTATTCATGCCTAATTTGGATTTTGTTCCGCCTTCTCATGTTCCTTAATTTAATTTAACTTACCTTCTTTTCGAATCTTTTCTTTTCATTCTCCGCCCTTTTGCGTCACCCTGACTAAGCCGAATATAAGGCAAATGTTTGTTTTTGTTTTTGCCTACATTGATCGTCCTTTAATGCTGTAGTTTAAACCAATCATTGATTGTGCAACTGTTAAATTGTCCTTACCGGGACACATGGTCACTCCGTTGTTTTTCTTCCTCTATAGATTCTATTTGCTCACACAACAGTCCTGATGATGATCTTTTAGTTAATAAGATCGAAACGCCGTCGACCTCACAACCAAAACTCCTTCATTGTAATTGAATAGATTGGAGTTTTGTAGCTTGTTGTTAATGCGATGTAATGCTTTTAATGTCACTAAGCACTTTCACTTCACGCATTTGCACTTTTTCGTGTGAGCACCAGAACTATTACCGTTGAAAATTGAATGATACTCCATTTATGTTGTTAATAAATGTGATGTCATTCTGTACCCTGTGTCCTGGCATACATTGCTTAATGAGTCCTGCTCGGACTCCCTCTGAAAGTGTTTCTGTAGATTAATACTGCACCCATTAATAGTAGCCCAGGCTACACGAGGACCTCTGAGGCCTCCCTGAGACCACTGTTCCCTTCAACCATCATGGGAACAGTGCAGCCCGAACTGCCAAGCCAGGTCTTCCCTGGACTGGAAACAAGCATCCTGGGACCGGTTTCAGGGTAACACCCCTCATCAGCGAGGCTAGCTTGAATCCAGTGGCAAATTGAGCAAGGGACCCACGTCTGGGCATACCCTGCCTTAGGGCGAACAAAACAAACACTAGGAGATGATGGATGGAGCGCTGAAACTTTTCAAACACTCACCCCCAGTCACAGATCTGGGTTGAATCCATCATCGTTCTTTAGCTCACTTCGCCACCCCAGTTTAGACCCAACTATATGCAAATCAGTCTTGATCCTGTGCCTCATGGGAACAGTCCAGCCCAAACTGCTAAGCCAGGTCTTCCCTGGACTGGAAACAAGCATCCTAAGCAAATTGACATCAGCTGGCCGAAGCACCCCAATAACACCACACACCCAGAGCCAAGAACTGGAGGGAAAGCGAGTTGCAAACTCAGATAGGGCTGTCTGCCAGCCAGCACAGATTGTATGAAGTAGGGAATAGAATGAAATCCTTGACATGGAAATTTTGCAACCTGTTCCAACAGCCGCCCCCAGAATATCGGACATGGATCTCATAAACTTGTTCTCATGGAATGTAGCAGGATTAAAATATAAACTCTTGGATCCTGATTGGCACAAATATATAGATTAATTGCACCTCTGCCTCTTTCAAGAAACCTGGTTATTGGATCTGCCTCACAAATCAGGGTACAAAACGTTTTATATTAGTGCATCCCCTTCTATGAGTGGCAGGCCCTCTGAGGGGTTGATTCTATGGGTAAAAATAACATTACTTGTTGACATCAGTGTCCATCACATAGACTTGCCAGATATTCTGGGAGTATGTTTAACTACTAAAAATGAAACCCCGCTGTATCTGTATAATGTGTTTGCTAGACCAAAGAGAAGCAATATGGAGTCACAGGTCATAGAAACACTAGACAGTACCCTAAAAAATCTAGCCCCCAAAAACCACTAAATGGCCTAGATACTTTAACGGAGGATGAGGAGAGGGTCAGAGGCATCCCTGAATTGGAAGCAGGCCCACCTATGTCATGTACTGTAACAGCTTTGCAACTGGTACATTTTACATTAGAACATGGCTTAAACAGCAGGATTAGCTCCATTAATAATGACAACACCTCTCTATACCCTTTTAAATGGGGCAGTGCCCATTTAAAGATAGACTATGTACTTCACAGCATTACTACTGGGCATAGGATAACTATATTTAAGGTAGACGTTCGAGAAGATGGCGACCATTTCCCCCTTTGTATGGAGATGACAGGATGCTTTACAGAGACAGGATGCTTTACAGAGACAAGATTCACTGGTTGAGATAATCTGGCAATTTGTCCCACAATTGGAAATAACGGTAGGACGTTTAAATAGCCACGAATTCTGAACAGTATAGAGCCTATGATGAATATTTATAATGTCTTTTCTGAGGTGGTGGGCCCATATGTTGAGCACGTTCTAATGGAAACCCCAGCTTCAGCCATGACCACTTATCAATCAATGGTTATTGCTTTAAGGCCGTTCCTAACAAGAAAGCCGGAAAACAAAAAAAGACTCATGACAGGAAATGCTTCTGCGTGTAATACATGGTATAACAAGGAATGTAAAGAGGCCAAGAAGATGTTACTTAGGGCTCAAAAAAGAGAAAATGCACCAATGGTCAGAGAGACCAGGGACAGCTATAAGAAAACCCTACTTTCAGCACAGAGAAGCTGGGAGGACTTGACTTGGAATGACCTATTGCAAGCAACAAAGTCCAAGGATACTGTGACATTCTTTAAAATAGTTGCCTCTGGAAACAAGGAATCGGTCACCTGCAGAGAGCATTACCTGGACCCAGCTGCCTGAGTTCGACACTTTACAGACCTTTACTCCGAACCAGTTGGAATATTTAATCCATTTCACTTTAGAGGAAATGGTGGAAGCAATTGATGCTATCAAGTTGGGTAAAGCCCCTGATATGGATAAATTCCTAGGTGATCTGTTTAAACATGAGGAAGAGATTTGGGTCCCCCATGTCAATCTAAGCACCGTCCCCTTCCACATGGAAAGGGGCTGAAATAGGGCCAATTTACAAAAAGGGGGATAAATATGAACCAGGAAACTACAGGCCGATCAGTCTCTTAGACGTAATGCAGAAAATGTGTGTCAGGCAAGTCCTGAATAAACTGAATGAATGGATCACCGATAATAACATCTTAACAGTTTTTCAGGCAGGATTTAGGACCCACACAAGCATGATTGACCAGGTCTTCAGGTTGCTATACATCATGTGGAAGTACATAAAAATAAAGGGGGGGCCACATATACATCGCATTTATAGACCTGAGTGCGGCGTTTGACCTTGTCCCACAAGGGCCCCTATGGGCTGCACTTAAGAAGTAGAGTGTGCCTGATGATATTTTGACCCAGATAATTATGTTGCACCAAGATAATTTTGCCGACGCCTCCTGGGGTGTGAATGGTGACCTTACAGAATTCATCTCTATCAGAAGAAGAGTGAGCAGGGATACATACTCGCATCTACCCTGTTCTCATTCTACATTAATGATATTGTAAACCATCATAGGAATTATAGCCACAATTCCCCGAAGCTCTGTGGGACCCCTATTCTCATGTTACTTTTTGCGGACGATACCATCCTGGTTTCACAGACGCCAAGGGGCCTTAAACATCTATTAGATGTCTTCAATGCATACTGCATCGAAAAGGGATTGGAAATAAATACCAGAAAGACTAAGTGTATGGCCATAAAACCCCATAGGACTTTCAGGAGGAACTTAATAGTTGGCCTAGGATCCCGGGATACACAAAAGAGAAGTTGCCAATGTAGAAGACACTGGGTGTAGTTGTCGGCTGTGTTGTGGTGCTGGTCGTGAGACGTTGATGACCGCATTATTGAGATAGGGACTTTATCTTTGTGTGATTGTGAGTTGGGGTAAGTATAGTGACTCTCAGTGCACAGAGAAGAACTGTATCAATCCAGGTGAGATCCCGCTGGTCGAGGTTTCATTTGAAGTGAATGTTAGAGTAGCTTGGAAAGTGTTGCCCCGAGCTAGTTCTCGTATGTATGAAAATCTTTAATTCATTAGAGGAGCAGACAAAGTTAGTTGTTGAAATTGCTTGCATTTCTGTTGTGCGTAAGTTGCTGAGAGAATGCTCTCAAGAGATTTGTGAAGGAAGGTGAGCTGCTGCAAGGAGTGAGATTGATGTCAGTGTGCTGCTCTGGTATTGGTCTGTTGGTATAGAGCCGCACTGTTGTTGGTTGGATACATCATGGAGAGCCGCACTGGTATTGGTTGTGGTCGCCAAACAGAGAATTGTGGGTAAAAATTATTTCCTGGTATAAACAAAAAGGCATTTGTGAATCTTGCAGATATGTGACTGTACCTGTCAGAAAGGGTGAAAAGGCACCACCTGAAGGTATTCCAGGTCATATTAAGGCAATAGACATGGGTCTTCACACGTGTAGTTGGCTCAAACAATGACATAAGATCACTGAGAAAGATGGTCCTTTGACATTTCCTCATTATGGGACATTTAATTTGAGAATCATTAAACATTTAAGGAGGACGTTGTATGGCATGAAACCGCCTCCTAGACCTACACAATATGTTGCACTTAATGCCTGGGAACATACATCTCATCGTAGGTAGAGATAGAGATTTCAAGGAATAGTCAAGAAAGTCATAAACACATGCGTGGATGCAAGATGGGATGCAGAACAGAAAACTTGGAGAAGTGATATGATCAAGGGAGCTAGATTATATCCTGCATTAACAGGTGAGGAAGAAGGGAAACATAAATGAAAGGATAAGAAAAAGAAAAAAGAGACCAATGATACACAGAGTGCAGCTGAGGACATTGATAGTGATTCAAATAAGGATTTAAAACCAAATTATTGTTAAACAGTCTACCCCCATATAGTTTGACTTAAACTGGAGGAGCGAGTAATGTACATATTGATGAAACATTTGATGTGCCTACGGTACCAGTATTGTGAATTCTAACCAAATGGAAGAGAGTTCAGGAATGACAGCCCCTTTAAATTCACTTGCTCTAAGTTCCCCAGATGCACTGACTGTTCCTGTTACAATTGATTCTGTAGTTCCTTTGTATAACCCTGGAGTGGTAGGAAATACAACACATACTTTGACTGTTCCTACAGGAATGAGTACCCCAGTTAGCAATCCTGTGGGCTTGACAATGAGACCAATTCAACACAAATGTGCCTTCAAGCATTAATAACATTTCCCCCAGGACAGAAATGCCTATGGTTTAACCAAATTCTGACATGTCCCTTTTGAACTCAACACCTGATGTAAATCATGGGTGCTTTAACGGAGAGATAGTTCTTAATATTCAGGTAGAACAGCAAGGTCTTACTGCCCGAGTACTTGATGGTTGGTTCAGAGGTATTGACTTACAGAAATCTAAAGCCCTACAGAGAATTTACCATTTAAGCTTTAATGACAGGGATCTTGCTAACATGAGACTGTCAGGAATGAAGTTATAGATCAAATAATTAATTGCCTATGTTTGCAAAAGGGGGTGAATTGGATAGATCGGAAGGTAGATGGGCAAAGAAAAAGGAACTGAGGAAAGTTAGATTATAACTGTCTCTAACTGGAACTGCGGAACAGGATAAGGATATACACATACTTTCAATGAGAGAAGTTCCTGGTGGAGCTTATCTACATACCTTGAAGAAGGACTGACCATGCATCATTCCCAAATGAATTTCTGAAATGAGAGAGAGCCCAGTGGAATACTGCAGACAGGTTGATCGGTTTGGAAAGATATCAAAGATTCTGTGGCATGATTTGAATACCTTATTTGAAATTGTGGTTCCAGGTGATTTGTGGGTCTAATGCAAAGTTGCTGTGGATTGGCCAGAGAAGAAGCTGATGAGACATCCCATAATCACATGCTCCATCACTAGTGGTGATAACAAAGTGTCATCAGGTGATTACATTTTTGTAAATCAAAAATATCTCCTAAAGATATTGATTGGATCAAGATTGACAGAAGAAACCAAGAGTCCAAAGAAGCAATACATGCTTATTATGAGAGGCTGTTGCAGGCATTTAAGCAGTGCAGTGAGAAAGAGACATTTGAGTTTTAAGACATGGGACATTTTGTGCACAGGTGTGTGCATGGATTGAAGCTTGAGATTAGTTTGATGATGCAACATCACTTGATTTGTTGGCAGAGCAAGCCCATTGATGAGCTATTGAGACATGCTAAATATTTCAGCGATTAATTGGGAATGAAACATAAGAACTTGAAGGAAAAGCTGAGGATGGCACTGTTCTATTCCATATAGGTACCCTATATAGGCACAGGTAACATCGCAACCTTTCACCTACATCCTTCCCTACATTGCATACATAACGGTTCTTAGGCACTGACCCTTTACCTAGATATGACACTGCACTCAGAACGCGGGTTTTTCCCTGGTTCGATTCTCATACATTATACATGAGGCTTCTTGGAAGCACAGCAGGACTAACAGTAGGATTACCATCTCCTGTATTAAATCTCTGTATAAAGTTCAGGCCCAACGTCAACCTTCAGGCCGACACAGTAACACAGCAAGGTAGGACCCCTGGGGAGACCTATGGGTATATATACAGCACATCTTGCTTAGGAAGATAGAGGAGACGTGACTTCCCGGCTGACACACTGACCAGAGACGCTGAGGTTCCTGCATGCAGACGCTCCAGCTAGCAGTGGTCTAACATCCCTCGCAGGGTGTCCTACTCGAGACCAGGACGGGGTCCCACATTCTTTAAACTCTCAGGTAATGGGCTGGACTAGATCCTAGAGGGATTCTTGGCATAACACCTACATAGATGCTAGGTACATTTAGATACATCTAGTTAGGGAGGCATTATAGGAGTACGCACTTTTTATCATGTGTTTATGTACTTATTCATGATTTCTGCAAGATGGTAGAACTATACCATCCCTTTACTTTTGTAATATTGCTAATCATATATCTCTGCTACTGTCTAATGGTTTTTGCAGCTCATATATTCTACACTAGAATAACATCTGTTCAATAAATCCTTATTGACAAACGCCCAGTATGGTTATTCTGTGTAACTCTGAGACAAACTAAGTGAGCACGAGTGACTGAGCGAAAGGTAGTATATTGTTTCCACAATCCTGTCATGTTCTGAGGTTGCCAAGAACTATTCTCTCCCCAATAAGAGGAGCCTCTAGTGGCACTGTGAGCTAGCTAATACAGACAGGCTAACTTATCCGGTGGGGGTGCACGGAATCAGTCCGCCTCCAAACCCACAGTTTGTTATCCAAACGCGCAGATCCTGTATAGGTAATATAGGAACTACACGACAGCACAAATGAGAGCTGGACAGCGAGATCTGAAGCAATAGTTTATTCGGAATACTGGTCCCATGCAGGGAGTGTATCAGCAGGGAGTTCCTGTGATGCAAGGCCGAAATGGGTTTCAACCGTAAGGTAGAGGTCATGGAGTTCCCACTGATCCGAGTGCAGCAATTGATGTGGTGACTTTGAAAAAGTTGAATCCTTGCCAAGTATTGGGCAAGTTGGGGCATTGGAAGCGGAAATGTTGATTCAATGCTGGTAATATGGCAAATGGGAATGAGGTTCAGAATGGTGGATTTGTGCAGTCTCAAGGAAACAATATGGTTCAGACGCAGCAAGTACAGAGACCGAGAGTACAAAACTACAGTGTACCCCAAGCTCAGGTAATGCAGGTTCCACAAGCCCTAATGCCACATAAAATGGACATGTCCAAAGATTTCATTTGAATCAAGTTCCCAATGTAAACACCAATACTTTTGTGAATCAGGGTACGTCTTAACAGTACTCTATGATACAGACAAATGAGGATTACAGCTCCGACCTGTGCAATGACGGTGCCTGAGAGAGGAGGAGGATTGCGTGCTTGCTGCAAACTTAGAGTGGTCTATTCCTGGATGATGAGGTGAATGGTTACCCCATATTATTCTTGATCCACACTGGTGCTACTCACTCTTCTGTGAGAATAGCAAAGATACCCAACCTACCTCTCTCGGGGGGGGGAAAAGAATCCAAGTTGTAGGAGTTGCAAACAAACAAATGATTAGCCCCATTTCAGGAACTGACCTGTCAAAATAGGGTCCTTTGAGCAGAAGCATCTATTTGTGGTGTGTGATTCGAGTCCTGTAAATCTACTTGGACGAGACTTTATGTGCAAACTATTTGTTCCATAAACTGTACCCCAACGGCATAGAATTCCAGACCAATGATGAAGACATTGTTTTTAAACTTTTCAATCAGAGGACAGGGATCGGACTATACCCCGTGTTGACAAAATATTATTTGCCCTCAGAGCTTAGAGACAGTGTTACCTGAAATCTGGGACTTGTCAGGTGAAGATATAGGTCTCATAAATGGTGTTGAACCAGTCCACATAACAGTATACCTAATGCTGAATACCCAAGAACCCCACAATACAATCTGGCCCCTGAAAGCGTTGCTGGGATTACTTCTGTGATTGACTAAATGATTGAGCAAGGCATTTTAAAAGACATTATGGGGAGGCTATGTATCTCACCCCTTATGGGGTTGCAGAAACCCAGTGGGAAGTATAGGATTCTCCAGGACTTGAGAAAGATTAACAATATTTTTCTCCCTTGTCCTGTAGTACCGAATCCAACTGTGATTTTGATTCAGATTACATGTAAGGCGGAGTGGTTCCCCGTCATTGACTTACGCCAAGCCTTCTTCTCCATACTGTTGCATGAGGATAGCCAATTCCTCTTCGCATTTCCATTCGACAGCCGTGTTTTTGCATGGTGTTAAGTCCCACAAGGGTATATGGAGAATCCGTCTATCTTTACCCAGCTACTTAAGAAGATTCTGCAGTCCTTGGTAATGCCCTATCACTCAGTTCTTGTCCAATATATTGATGACTTATTGGTAGCATCAAATATGCAGGAGGCTTGCAAACGAGACACAATTGCTCTGTTGAACCACTTAGCTAAGAATGGACATGAAGTGTCCCTGACTAAGTTGCAGCACTGTCAGAGAAAAGTCCTGTACCTAGGACATCACATTGTGAATGGAGTTAGGAAGGTGTCACAAGAGAATCTTGGCAAATCTGAAAATGAATCCGTCAACTACCCAGAAAGAAGTCAGGATGTTCTTGGGAATAGTGGGTTATTGTCGACAGTGGATTCCCAACCTTTTCCTAGTGGCCAGAGATGTCAGATTCGGTATCATGGGATGAAAGCTGCATGCGTGCCTTCTCAGAGCTGAGAGAATGTCTCTGCCGTGCCCCAGCACTGGGAATGCCTGATTATAATAAGTGTTTTGCTTTGTTTTGCAGTGAGAGTGAGGACTACTTTCTGTCAATGGCATCTCAGATGCATGAGAATGCACACAGACTTGTTGCCTATTTTTCAGTCAACTTGATCCAGTAGCTGCTGCTCTGCCCGGCTGTCTCAAAGCTGTTGCATCCACAGGTGTCAGTATTGAGCAGTGTGAGAGCATTATTATGGGTCATCCATTTAGAGTTTTTGTTCCCCATTCCTTGCAGGTATTGTTGACTCATACCAGAACCCAATATCTCATCAACAGTCACCTCCCTAAGTATGAGCAAGTCATACTTGGTGTGGATATTGTCACCCTTAGGAGATGTTCTACACTTAACCCTGCCACACTCTTGCCAGTACCTGGAAACGATGTCACCGAAGGTGGAGTTGAGCATGACTGTCTTGATGTTACTGAACTATGCACCAAGCTGAGACCTGACATACAAGACGTGCCACTACTTTAATGTTATGTTATGTTAATTGGGATTTATATAGCGCGTAATCACCAGCAGGTCTCTTAGCGCTTAAGAGAGAGTAGCTGAACCCCTAACCTCGGCTATCTGTCAGTACACCTGGTCAGAGCGTATGTTGTTCCCAGGCCTCTTTGAATAATAAGGTCTTAAGCTTCTTCCTAAATGGAAGAAGAGTGGTTTCCTTGCGTAGGCTTTCTGGTAGCTTGTTCCATACGTGGGGGATCAGAACAGAAAAAGCTTGTCCACCCCTGGTAGTTTTGTTGAACCGCGGACAGGACAACAGGCCTGCCTCGTACGAGCGGAGGGTGCGTCCTGGCACATAGCTCCCAAGGCGCTCCTTGATCTATTCTGGGGCCTGTCCATGAAGAGCTTTGTGAGCGATGCAGAGGCCCTTAAACCTGGCACGCTGCTTGACGGGGAGCCAGTGCAGCTGCTGCAGCAAAGGTGCGGCATGTGAGCGTCTTGGGAGCTTGAAAATCAACCTTGCTGCATCGTTAATTATTACTTGCAGCTTGCCTAACAGCTTCTCTGGTAGTCCAAAATACAGGGCGTTGCCATAGTCCAGCCAAGACACAATCATTGCCGACACCACCACCGGCAGGATTGGAAATGATAGGAGAGGTGCCAGTTTCCTCAGTTGTCTCATCAGGCCCACACAGGTCCCAACTACGGTGGACACTTGGTTATACATGGTGAGCTTGGCATCTATTTTGATGCCTAAGCTCTTTACAACCGGCACTGGTGTGGGTGTAGCACCTAACTCTTGTGGCCAGAAGAGGTCAGCCCAAGGGATACTTCCCGTGGTAATGGCTAGAACCTCTGTTTTGTCAGGATTAACTTTGAGCGAGTTGGCCGTCATCCAGTTGACTGTGTATCTGAGAATACTTTGTACACACGAATGGGCTTGAGAGGAACTGTCGATTCGAAGGATCAATTCGGTGTCATCCGCATAATTGAACACCTGACAGTCCATTCGGGCCAGATCTGCCACCAATGGTTGGAGATAGATGTTGAAAAGTAGAGGGGACAGCGCCGAGCCTTGTGGGACTCCGCAGGTCAGTACCCCTTTGTTGGACACAGTCTGCTAGTTGGATCCTTTGTGTCCGGTCTGTCAGAAAGGAGGAGATCCATTGATGCACCACCCCACATATACCCATATAATGAATGAGGGCCAGTAGTTGGTCATGATTCACTGTGTCAAACGCGGCTGTGAGGTCTAGCAGAATTAAGGCACAAGGCTTCTTCCTGTCGGCAGTAAGCCTGAGCTCATCCAATACTGATAGCATCACCAACTCTGTGCTATGGTAGGCCCTAAAGCCTGCCTGCCGTAACTGGAGTAACTGCTGTTTCTCGATAAATAGTGAGAGGGTTCTAAGAACGTGTTCTTCCATTACTTTGGCCAGAAAGGGGAGCTGAGATATTGGCCGATAGTTCTTCAGGTTGGCGACATCTGCGCCTGCTTTTTTCAGCAGAGGGGTTACCCTGGCTTCCTTGAAGTTAAGTGGGACCCTCCCAGTTGTCAGAGATTGATTAATCAGGGCGAGAATATCTCTCTCCATCACTGGGAGAGCCATTTCGAACACCCTCAGTGGACAGGGGTCCACTGGTGACCCTGACTTAACTCTAGTCATAATGTGGGACATAGAGTCTCGGTCTAGCATTGGAAAGGTGGAGAGTATCTCGCTGTGGTTGCATGGCGGTGCTTCCACAACCAGGGGGTTCTGACTGGTGTGGGTGTTATTATGTCAATTAAAATGTTCCTGTTCTGTGTAAGAAAAAGGTCTGGAACCTATTGCAGTCTTCTGGGCTGGCAATTGTTTTCTGCTCCTGTTTTTGACTTAGTTCCTTCAATACTCTAAATGTTTCCTTCTGCGTGTTATCCGCTTCCCTAATCCTGGCCTCATAGTACTTGGCCTTTCTTGCAATGATGGCTTTTTTGTATATGGCTGACATGGCTTTATAGTCCTTGAGCACCTCTGGGTCGTATGATTTATGCCACTGTCTTTCGTGTTGGCGTAGGGTTTGTTTTTTTCCCCTTAGTTCCTCAGTGAACCAGGGGGCCCCCTAAACCCTTGTTCCTCACCCTTTCCTTCTGTGCAGGTGCCACCATATTGACGCCATCTCTCAGCCTGTTAGTAAGAAAGTCACTTTCCTGATCAAGTTATCAGGCTGTATCCTCCTGGGTGGTTTCCCTCGCAAAGCTTCCCCTAGGCTGCCTGCCTCAGTTTTGCTCCACCTTCGTACCACCCTCCATTCCATTCAGATTATGTGATGTTTGTTGATGGCTTCTGTTTGCGAGACTATGAAGGAACCCTAAAAGCGGCCTACACAGTCTGTACTGTCTCAGATGTGGTCGAAGCCACCTAGCTTCAAGGAGTATTTTCTGCACACGTGGCCAAATTGATTGCTCTTACTAGGGCATTCTATGTTTTAGATCAGCTGAGAGTGACCATTTTCATTCATAGTCAGTATGGCTTTAGTGTTGTTCATGACTTTGGACCATTATGGACGCAACGTGGATTTATGACTTTTTCAGGGTCACCAATCTAAAATAGCAAAAGTGTCCATAACCTGTTAAAAGTGTTACAGCTGCCTGCCCAGATGGTGGTTGTGAAGTGCTCTTCACACCGCAATGGAACTGACTATCTTACTGTTGGCAACAGAAAAGCAGATGAGACCGCAAGGTATAGTGCTCTAAATGCTTGTAAGGGTGTATCATAATGAAAAGCAGGATGAGACAAATGGCAATCTGTTGTTAACTACAGTTGATACTTGGGAGAAAGTTAAGAGGTTGCAGAAGGAAGTGTTAGAAGCAGAGCAGCAAGGCTGGATTAGAGCAGGGTTTTGTCAAAGGAGATGAAAGACCTTTGTTGCCAGATAGCTTCTCACCTCCAATTTTGACACATTTTCATGGTCCTGCACATGCAGGTTATAGACACCATGGTGCAATTCTTCAGGCAAACCTTGTTTAATCCTAGGTTCAGATTGAAGGCTGAAGGGTTGTATCACATATGTGTGCCAGTAGCAGAATGTAGGCAGAAGAACAGCAGTAACACTGAGTCACATAGGGAGATCAGTAGGTCCCTTCAACAGTATGCAACTGGACTTTATCGAGATGCCTGTGTGCAATGGATTGAGATATGTCCTAGTGATTGTGTGCATATTCTCGCATTTGGTTGAAGCTTACCCGACCAGAAGATGTGATAGTCTCACAGTGGCTAAGTTGTTGTTGAGGGAGTTGATACAACGGTTCAGTTTCCTGACTTTTCTGCAGTCAGACCGAGGAACTCATTTTAATAATTAGGTCCTGAAGATGTTATGCGTAGCATTACAAGTCAAACAGAGACTACATCGCAGTTACTGACCAGAGTCTTCCTGAATTGGGGAACAGGTCAATGGGACTTTGAAATCCAGATTGGCTAAAGTGTGTGCCTTGACATCTCTGAAATTGTTTGATGCTTGGCCTCATGTGTAGATACGCCTACACATTACTCCAGATAGGAGGACAGGATTGTCTTCCCATTACATTTTCATGGGCAGAGCTTTGAGACTGGCAGCTGTGCCTGAGAATGCACTTCTGAATATTGCAGATGACATGGTTCTTGATTATTATTTAGGACTGGCTGATGTGGTACATTCTGTGTCTCATCAGGTTGGAGAGGCTACAGCCCCGCCTCAACAGGAGCAGAGCCATGACCTCAGTCCCGGCAACTGGGTTATAGTAAATAAGCACATGCACAAGTTGTGCTTGGGACCCTAGTGGCGAGGACCCTACTAGGTCATTTTGGTCACTTGGACAGCTGTGAAGTGTGGAGGTCTCCCCAACTGGGTGCATGCCGCACATACTCAGAGTCCCTTGTCCCTTTGATGCAATAACAGCACCTGTCCCTGAAGTGCCGGTGGTTACAGTGAGACAAAGGGAGCAGGTTAGTCAAGCTGTTGGGGATCAGCAAGAAGCTGGGACAGCACTTGTTCCCCCCGAATGGGGTCTGAGAGAGTCAACAGTTGAAGTCGGTACAGGAGGTTCTAATCCTGTAGTGTTGGCTGCGACAGAATTAGATCCTGCTGATGGGCCTAGTGCAACAGTAACACAAATTGTGTCTGGAGATCAGTGGCCAAGAAGACAGGAGAGAGGGAGATGCAGTTTGTCTGAAGTGCATGTGCCATACACTATCCCAGAAGATTTTAAAGAATCTGACCTAAGTGACAATGATGAGGAAGGGCCAACAGTGAAAAGATCTAAGAGAGCTAGAGTACCCTGTCGGAGGTACTCCTCACCTGAATGGACATATCTTGCTGTCAATGACCGGGAGAGACCGTTTTGGACATTTTGATATAACAATTTGCATTCAATTGAGCCTCCTTGAACTGAGTTTTGAAATTGCATTTCCACTAAACAGATTGAGTCAATTTTTCCTGGATGTGATCATTAGTGAGTTTGAACTGAGCATTTATTAGAAAGAACTTAATAGATTTGGCCCAAACTACTGAGAAGAGTACCAAGGCCCGAGTCTGCTGAAGGAGCGTACGGTTGTCCCTTAGAAGAACACTGAGTAGGGCTAAAAGACACTTAGACTTTGCTTTGTTGTTTGCGCAAGTGGAAGCAATTGAAAAGACTGTGCTAAAATCTTCTACTTAAATGGTCTAGCCTCAGAGAACTCGAGGAGCCTGGATCTAATACTGGGAGACGTGGATGCTTATGTGTTGGAGTATTTGTCGTTGTGACCAGGGGTGGCTGGTGACATCTGAAAGTGGTATGGCGAATCAGCAGCAGCAGGTCTCGGGGCTCACGACTAACGCATACATGCCAAGACTCTGAGCTGTCTTATTATATTATATTTCACAAGCCAGTTTGCTAATTTTTGGTATCATCCTCCACCTGCCCAGCCACAGTATACCCAGTAACGGGCACAGTAGAGGATGGCAAACAAATATGAAAACAGATGGGGCTGGAGCAATTATACTCTGCGCATATGCTTCTCATAAATAATCCAGCCATTGCACTGATGCTAGAACCCAAGGCAAGCCAGCAACTGCGGAATCTAGGTCTCACTAAACTCTGTGAGCTCTTTGAAAATGCACAGCTCATCTCCTTGGGTGGATATGCTAACCTAAAGGCTTGGACACCCTTGGATGTATTCTTGTACCACAGATTAAAGATTGCCACTTGTAAATCATTTAAAACTTTCCTACAAAAACCAGCTGACCTGCCGCAGTTGTCTCAACACATCCTGTTACTAAACTCAAAAAAGTTAATTTCTAATATGTACCAGAAAACACAGTAGACAAAACTAAGCTCCCCCCTCAAAGTTAGGGCGCAGTGAAAAATTGATTTTAAGATGATTCTCTCTCAAACAATGGGATTATAGCTGCACACCGATAGATAACCCCAACAGAATTCCCCAGCCTGCCACCCCCATTCTTCTTATAGATTAAAAGCAGCTTGTGAACACCCTGTAATACATCTGCCTCAAATTCACATCATTCAAATCAAGTCCCCGATTTTTAAACAGTTTTACCTTACCCTGTTTGCACTTGTTTGTTCTGGGCACCTCTCGTTTGTCCTGCGGTGCCGGTCAGAGCCCGCAGTGATGTCTCTGCATCCTTCCGTTGGCCATATTTCTCACGCCACAGAGATGAGCGAGGGAGCACTCTAGCTACTCTTTGCTATGTGCATTGAGGGGGATAAAGGCGTGCCTATGTGCGGACATGCAGCGGGTGCACCCCAGGGGCGCCAAAGGCAAGCCCTTCTGCGCTCGTCCCCACTTGGACGGCTCCAGGGGCCATGAAGGCTGCCCGATCAAATTCAGAGGGTAAGAATATTTATGCGCTGAGCTCATGGGATGGAATTCAACAATTCAGCGGGAAGAGTGTGATATTTTTAACCCTGTTTACACTCCCATAGGGCATTGCTCACATTGCAACTGGCACTCTGTGTTAATGTAGGTTCTCCCACACTTAACTTCACTTAAAGTGGCATGGCCCAGGGAATTGCCAGTTCAAAGGTGATCTCCTGTGCCTTAATTAATGCTCGGTCCATGTTTAAGCACAGCATAGAAATCCAGGAGTTGATCTTGTCCCAGGACTTGGACTGTCTGTTCATTCCAGAGACCTGTGTGACAGATGATTCTGCTCCTGATCTTGTATATGCTATTGCTAGGCTAAATAGACCCCTGTGCAGAGGAGAAGGGCTGGCCATGATTTTTAAAGATCGTTTAATTTTACTCTAGCCTGCATGCTCGGCTCCATCTGATATCTATGAGAAAGTTAATAAAAATTGTACGTTCTCTGGGCTTTTGGTCTATTGCCCCCCGGGTTCTTGCACTAAGTTCATCGAGGCATGGAGCCTAGCATTGGAGCCCTATATTGTCTGCCCCAATTTTACCATTGTGGGAGATTTTCATTTTTACTTGGAGGTCACTAATTGCATGGACTCTGCTAGGTTTCAAGAACTTATGAAGGACTTTGGTTTGAGGCAATTGGTTAGCTAATCCACTCAGATGGCAGGACATACCTTAGATGGTGTTTTTGTCAATAATGGGGCTCTGGGAACAGAAGATCTTTTCCCTCTCTGCTGGACTGACCATTGTGCGGTACTTCTTAAAGTGACAATAGAGAAGGCCAGAGGTCAGTTGCAGAGCAAAATCACCATGTTTAGGAAGTGGAAGAAGATTTCCGCTGAATACGTAGAGGTGGCGTTGTGCGAATCCTTAGAAAGGAATGATAGTCAACTGGAATATACTGCAGATGATGTTCATTCGTGGGTGGGAACCACCATAGATCAAATTGCTCCTCATGTCTCTAAGATGGGGACTGGAACCAGAGCATCTGCTCCTTGGTTCTCAGAGGCTCTCAAAGTGCTCAGACGCCTATGCAGGAGACAAGAACACAGGTGGAGGCTTACTTCTTCTTCTGAAGAAAATGATAAACACAAAGAACTGATGCATAGTTCTAAACGTGCTATCATGCTAGCTAAGTCCTTCTACTTCACTGCGAAAATAAGGTCAACCACTAATATAGTTGTCCTCCTTACAAAGAAGCCCAACGGTGACCCTGAATATATAAGCAATCTACACCTTATATCTCTTTTACCTGCGCCTGCTAAGATATTGGAAGAATATCTGAATCAGGAACTGGTAGCATACATGGCCGCCCGGGATCTTTTGGATCCTTCACAGAATGGGTTTCGGAGTGGCCACAGCCCGGAATCCACTCTGTTGGCTGCTACTGATGCCATTCGTTATTAGGTTGATCAGGCAGGATCTGCCATCTTGGTGCTACTGGACCTTTCAGTGGCGTTTGATACACTGTCCCTCTCTCGCCTGGTTCATACTCTGCGCCAGGCAGGGTTGAAATACACCTCCCTGGCCCTGATGGAACCCTTTCTTAGCAACAGATCTCACACTGTGAGTTGCGGTCACTTTAGGGCGGGCTCTTTCCAGTTACCTGGTGGGGTGCCACAGGGGTCCTCTCTCAGCTCAACTCTGTTTAACCTATATGTTGACCTATTGGCCAAGCTGATTAGGTTCTTCAGCTTCCAAGGACTATCTTATGCGGATGATACGCAAATCATTGTATCAATATCCGACAGGATCCTGGTGGTGACTGAAAGGTTCAAATGTTGTATTATTGATATAAAGAACTGGATGGTCTGAATTGTGGTGGCCAGAGTTTTGCACCCTGCTACCTCTTCCAGCCACTGAGGCTAAAAATGTAGTTTTTTTTTTTTTTTACACCTCCCTTTCCTTTGATACTCAGGCGAAAGTTGCTACTTTGTTTCCTTGGACTTTTAGAGTTTTAGACCTCTATGCTTATTTCCTTGACTCCTGCTGAGTGTGGCTTAGGCTAACACTCACGTTCCCCTGACCCACGAAGACTCTTCACTGAGTTTCTGCAAAGCTGCCACCTTCCTTTACTTACCTTATTTCTTTACTAGCAGAATTTTCCCAGGTTTTTCCTATTTTCCTGCATTTCCTTGAATTTTAAGATTCCTTAGCATATCGAACCATCCTTTTAGTTTGGATGATTCCAGACTTTACTCCTGTAAAGAACAGTGGACTAGAAACTCTTCTCTGAGCACCAAATCTTACTATTGATCTTTTGTATTGCTGTGACTGAACTTCAGGAAAGACATGGCTTGGCAGTTCGGGCTGGACTGTTCCCATGAGGCACAGGGTCAGACTGATTTGCATATGGCCATGTCTGAACTGGGGTGGCGGAGTGAGCTAAAGAATGATGATGGATTAAACCCAGATCAGTTGACTGGGGATGAGTGCTTGCAATGTTCAACACTCCGTCCATCATCCCCTTTGGTTTTGCTATGTTCGCCCTAAGTTGGCAGGGTATGCCCAGACGTGGGTCCCTTCCTCACTTTGCCACTGGATTCAAGATAGCCTGGCTGATGACGGCTGTAAGCCAGAAACCGGTCCCAGGATGCTTGTTTCCGGTCCAGGAAAGACATGGCTTGGCAGTTCGGGCTGGACTGTTCCCATGAGGCACAGGGTCAGACTGATTTGCATATGGCCATGTCTGAACTGGGGTGGCGGAGTGAGCTAAAGAATGATGATGGATTAAACCCAGATCAGTTGACTGGGGGTGAGTGCTTGCAATGTTCAACACTCCGTCCATCATCCCCTTTGGTTTTGCTATGTTCGCCCTAAGTTGGCAGGGTATGCCCAGACGTGGGTCCCTTGCTCACTTTGCCACTGTAGTAGTAGTATTTATTTATTTGTTGATTATTTAAAATCATTACAAACAGCAAAGTACACATATAAAGTAAAAATAGGATTACGACAATCAAATAAAAAACAGGGAAATTCATGATCCCTTCATAAATATTTTGCAACTATAGTGTACATTTATATTCAAGCAAGATCTACAGGTAATCATCAACATAAGTTATTTAGCAGCAAATGATCGACAATCAAAAAATCAAGTGCTTTGTGCTAGCTGCCATTGTTTACAATATACCATACAATATTCTCCAAAAAGACTTTAAAACTATGTCAGTTTACGAAAGATAAAACAGCCATAATAAAATTGCATTTAAAGCAACCTTAGCAATAAAGTGCAGTTGTGCTGGAAAACTTTTAGCAGCAAATAATAAAATATCTTATGCTAGCAGCTAAAATTATCAATATGCCGTACAAAACTCCTGAAGGAAACTTTAGTAAAGTTGCGATTGAAACAACATTAACAATAAAAATACATTTAAAAATAGTTTAAAATAAACAGTACTTAACCCTAAAAACGTAATATATTGTGAATGATTTTCATGTCATAAAAATTATCACATTCAGTTAACAATATTACGAAGTTTCCTTTCAGCTATAATAATAAACTTAACAACTGGGGGTGAGTGCTTGCAATGTTCAACACTCCGTCCATCATCCCCTTTGGTTTTGCTATGAACTTCTAGTTTGTCTCATACTGGTATGCTTAAACTTCTTCAGGAGGTTGGGTTTCCCAGTTGTTATTCTGTCTCTTTATAGCATGGTGCTAAGATCTGTGTACCTTAACTTGATTGCTAACTTGTACAAAACTTTATTAAGTATAGTTACTGATTTCTGGTCCTTATTGTGTAGTCCAATGGGCTACACTACTAATTGAAATTGATTGATGTAATGTTAACTCCCAACACCCCTCAGGCGGGAAAGGAAAGATCCATTGGAGTACAAATGGTAAGAGGGTTGGCCCGGAGCGGTGGATCACCATTGAGTGCTCCATTTCAAAACCATTTCAAAACTGTTTAGATCTGATCATGTGCACAAGTAACTTGCACTATAGTGGCTGCAACTAGTACCCCAGGAAGTGTGGGAATAACCAGTAGCTCCTTTGATGTTCATAGCATCATAGAACCTATTGACCCTATAAAGCCTACACTTAAGAAAACACACATCCCATTACCTGTCCCATTGGCTAATTTCAATTGTATCATTAATTATGTTTATCCAAATCGAAAAAAACCTTGACTTCCCTGCAATTGCCAGCTGAAGCAACTTCCTTTGTTATAGGTTTTAAGGTGTTCACCCAACACGACCTGCTCAGGACAAAGAATGTCACCAGTTGATAAACCAGTTTGCTCATTGGGTTAGTGGGAGTCTCGGTGACTCTGGTTCCTTCCACTATGAAATTATCATGGCAAAAAGGGTCCTTTGGGTTGGCAAAAGGCACAAGCATGACACAGGCTACTGTGTTGTCATTAATTTCAGAAGAGCACATGTTGTGGGCCAACTTTTGTGAAGGCTAAACTCTTCTTTTTTATGTTACAAAAAGATCCAGGTGCTACCCTTGGGGTAACTTTACAAGCAGTCGATTGCTCTAGATTTCAGGTACCTTGAGTTGCTAAACATTTTGGGCTCCTTTCACCTTATATGAGAATGTTATACCTAGCCCTAGGCTCATAACCGCTTGTTCCCTAATGTTTTAGACACTAATTATGTTGATGATGGGCTAAACTTATTGTCAGTTTCGAGTGAAGAGCCTGTGGAGCTTCCCTGAGGAAACCCTCAATCTTTCCTCATAGAATGTAGCCGGATTAAGCACTAAAGTAAATAATCCAGTTTGGGCACATTTTATCGAGGGCTTAAACTTAATTTTTGTTCAGGAAACTAAGCTATTGCGTCAATATAGGGGTAAGCCAAGGGAGTATAACTGACCTTGGTTTCTTTTTCAGGGAAAGTTACTCACCTTGACTTTGAATCGCCCCATTATCCAATTTTGTGGGCACGAATAACAAATTCAGAAAAAAATGTCTGATTGATACGTTTTTGCAATAACAATTTCAATTAGCAGAACACTAGTATTCTGACTTCTCTTAGTCAGACAACTGAAAGTTATGTAAATTCTAAAGATACAGAAGTAATAATTATTTGGGTAGGGGTATTTAAGATTTGCCCTGATCAGCTATCTTCCAGGACAACCTATAGCATTTCTAGCACATTTAAAGTGGTGCAGACACTTTTTATTCATGGTGCCTTTGCTGATGTATTAAAGGGGCTTATGGCAAAATATAATATCTTTGACATCTGATGTATGTCCTTACTCCTTTTTCCCTTTGCCGACCGTCACAGGCAGGGGTCATTTTAGTACGATTATTTTAATAAATCTTACTAATGATATTAGAGGTCTGTTTATGATTTTATTGTTTTGGCCAATGTATTTAGTGATCATAACTTATTGCTAAACAGTACTAGATCAGTCGCAACAGCAGCTGTAAAGAACAAGCAGTTTTGATCAAATGGGATCATGTAAATAAGCCTGGTCTGATGTCTGGTCTAATGACAAGAAATAGACAGAGCTCATGCGCTGCCTTAATGAGGTTGCAAAGCCCGTGACAATGTAAACTCGTTCTGAGGTCTTTATGGGATGGTTAGGGGGTTTATGACCATCCCCATAGACATAATAATAGGAAGTTGCTGAGATGATTTGACTCCACTTGCTTCCACACAAATCACGATCTTTTGATTGGCCTAAAGATCACAACTAGAAGCATTGATCATGTGCAAACATGCAGGTTGCTTTACAAGAAAGCTTTGAGTTGCAGGAAAACTAAAGTGAGAGAGGATGCCTGTGAATCGTTGCTAGCTACAAGCGCAAGAAAGGACAATCATGTTCTTGCAAACCATCAACCACCCTTTTTTCAGGGACTCTACAGAATTTGACTTTGATATTTTGATCCCTCCTGTTAGAAGGTGGCTCACTTTTATTAAGTTTATTCTACGACCAGCTTAGGCCTTATGACTGCTCCTTTGAGCAGAGAGGCCCAGGAAGAGAAATTCATAAATCTCGATTTCTAGTTTACAGAAGTCATGACGACCATAGATAAGTCTATCAAGGTCAAGGCATCTGGCACAATGGCATCCCTGTTCATTTCTACAGAGGCAATATTGTCCTCTGGGCTCCTGTTGTGACCAAGTCCTAAGAAGCGCTGGCGAGTGTGGCATGCCATAGTAATAGTCCCACTCTACCATTGTACCTATATTTAAGATGGAAAAGTGTATTCGCCCGATCTCACTTATTGCTTCCATCATCAAGATTACTGGCAGAATCCTTCTGGATAGACTTGAGGCCTGGGCTTAGGAAAATTCTATTTCTTCCAACTTGCAGGTCAGATTCCATGCAGGGTTGGGCACTGTTAAACAATGCTGCAACTTATATCTCATAATTAACAAATGTACAAGGGCCAAACAAGGCACCCTATACCTGGCATTTATGGGCTTAAGCTCGGCCTTCGACCACATGAATCGGTCTGAGTTCTGGAGTATTATGTCTGAATTGAGGATTATTAGCTGATTATCTGCTTCTTGAGACAGTTACACTGTGATATCACTGGTGGTGTAAGATATGGCCCTAATGGGGAATGCACTGAGTCTTTTAGACTAGAGAGAGGCATTTGTTAAAGTTGAGTTCTTGCCCCTGTTACTCTTTGTGTTATATTGTGTTATATATTAGCAGTTTGGAGAAACATCGGATGCATTGAATGTTTAAAGCCTGGGGTGTTGGCAATTCACCTACTATCAATACTGACTCACTAAAAACTGGGTGCGGATGTATCAAGGGTTTTTGCCCATTCTCTGTAGGTAAATGTGGTGGCACAGATTGGGAAAGATTCTTATGAAACAAGCCATTTTACCTATCAGTGAAAGAATCAAACGCAGCCAAAATGTCAAATATGATTTTGATATTTCCTGATTCTCTACAATTTATAAAATCATTAAAAAGACCTAAAACATGCTTCTAAACCCTGCATCTTTACATCAAAGACCACACAACTGAAAAAACCAAAAGGAAGAAGAAATAATATTTTAGTGACATCCCTAAACATCAAAACTCAAGCAGAATAATGTTAGCCCAGTCTTTCTTGCTGCTAGCTTGTATAACAAAGTTACATTGTATTGGCCCCTTCAGGAAGAAAAAAATGACTCTTTCACTCTCCTTTTCCTTTCTTTGAATGGCATTTAGTTTGTGGTTCTGCTGGTGTTTTTTCAGTGTTTATATGTTTACACTCGTGAGGGCTATTTCCCTTTCGGTGGGGTTTTATCAGTTATTATAGGTTTAAACCTAAAACCGGACAGCCTAATTATAATACAAACACAAGAAAGTACAACAGTGAGCAGAACAGGCAGGGAATACAGGAGACACAGAAACAGGAACTGGGCTCAGGGAAAAATAGGACTGGAATCAAGACCAGGGACAGCACTGGAATACACAGAACTATGAATACTGGACATTTGCACACTATCCAGGCAAGAAACGTGCTGTCAGAGCAGGAACATAGAACACAAGTCAAGGTATCTGCATGTACAAGACAGTCCATGAGGTCTGCAGCCAGAACTAAGAACAGGGCAATCACAGGAACAAAGAGGACAGATAAGAAAAGATAGAAAACAGATGCAAATACTGGTCAGAACAGGAAATTGGAATCAACACAATGGAATCAGAGAGTAAACCTGGAAATAAAGCAGCAGGCTCACAGCAGAGCACAAAGAGATTCAGCAGCAAGGTCAGTTGTGAACCACTGCGCACTGAGCTCCCAGGGTTGAAATAGTACGAAGATCTTTCTGTAACCTTTGTTTTTTTCAGTGAATTGCTATGTTTTTTAAATGTTCTATTTCTTAACTATAACGTCCCTGTAAGCTTTGGTTTTTTCAGTGAATTTCAAAGGTTTTTTCCATTTCCTAACTAGAACGTCCCTGAAACCTTTGTTAGTGAATTTCAAACATTTTTCAAATTCTATTTCTGAAGTATTATGTTGCTGTAATGTTTAGATTTTTTTAGTTAATTTCTAGGGTTTATTTTTAATACTAATTTTACTACAATTTATTTAGATTTTTAATTTAGTATTTTTTTTAACTGCAGACATTCGTTTTTATAAATATACTCATATGTGTTTTAAAAGGAACAAATAACATACATACTTAATGTAAAATATATAATGTTTTTCTAAATGGAATTATACAAGTTTTCTATTTTTTTTACATACATTTTTGGTTCTGCAATACCTCCACGGGTCCGAAAACAGAGACAGGACCACAAATACTCCATGTTTTTTTCATTCCAATCATGTGATAGGAATGAATCCACAAAGTCGGACCTGCAGATTCGCCGTAAATTTTAAAGATTATTTCACAGATGTACCTCCCTCTATTTACATCAGTGTGAACATATTTACTAGTATATATACGGCCCACTATATCTGTTTTTCAAGAAAGTTACTCATTTTATTATTTTCGTGATTCCGCAAATAAATCTACAGACTGGATATGCAAATATGCCAGGTGAAACACCCAAACCTTTCTTTTTGATTGGGTACATTAGGACCCCACCCATGTACATGTAAAACCTCACCCAAAATCAGTTATTTCTCCAGTGAACTCTGTAGAAAGAGGATTAAGAACCAGTGGTGCTCTGCTTTCATATATTGGCTGAAGCTTCATCTTCTGTCCAGGATGATCATCTAGAACCAGTTGAGGATGAGGAGGAAGATACGCCACATCTAAGAAATCAAAGTGATGTCTGGAAATATTTTACAATACCTTCAGGGGAAAAGAACGTTATTCCTAAATATGTGCAATGAAGTATTTGTGGGAAGCAGTTATCCAGGGGCACTGCCAAGAAGTATTCACATGGGACAAGTTTCATGTGGAAGTATTTAAAAGCAATCCATGATAAAGTGTACATCCCGATCATGCAGAAGAAAGCAATTACAGCAGAACACTCCACCTCTATATCACCCTTGGGAGAACTATCACAAGCTGCAGTCATTACAATACCAGCTGCCTGCGAAGAATTAACCCCTTCGCTGCTAGGCCTTCCCCCCCGTGCTAAGCCTTTTTTTGGCTATTTGGGGTAGTTCACGCTTAGGCCCCTGTAACTTTGACCACATAAGGTATCCACACCAAATTTGCGTCCTTTTCTTCCGACATCATGGGGATTCTAAAGGTACCCAGGGTTTGTGGATTTCCCTGGCGGGGATCTAGAAATTAGCCAAAATATAGCAAAATTTTGGGTTTTTGGGGAAAAATGGGAAAAAAGTGCTGCAAATTAAAGCGTCTGGTTTTTTCCCTGCAAATGTTATCAACAAAGGGCTTGTGGGGCTGAAATCACCATGTTCCCAGCTTTCAGGGACTGACAGACTTTTGTAAAAAAACAATTTTTTTTTTACAGTTTTTGCATTTTACTGGGACATAGCCTATTTTTGCTATTTTTGTGCTTTCAACCTTCTTCCAGTTAATGGTAGAAATGGGTATGAAAGCAATAATGGATCCTGGAAAGCTATACATTTTAGAACAGTAGACAAAATACTGAATTCAGCAAGGGGTCATTTGTGTAGATACTTCAAGGTTTCTTTATAGAAACTAACAGTTGGAAATAGGATAAATTGAAAATGAGTTGAAAAAAACAGCCATTTGTGCCAACGTTTTCACCTGTAACTTCTTCTAATTATGACAGATGTTTGAAAGCAATATAAGGTTACATCCGCTGGACATTTCTGGTTGTGGGGATATATAGGACTTGTAGGTTCACCAAGAACCCGACGAACCCAGAGCCAATAACTGAGCAGCGTCTTGCAATAGTTTTTTTATTATGTACCGGGTATATAGCAATTCATTTGCAAAAATATATACAGTGAAAAATCGAGATGAAAGATACCTATGTATTTCTGAAATTGGAACAAAATATAGAGTTTAGAAACAGTAGCTATTTGCACATTTCCGAAATTGTGAGTGCACATATTAGCATGAGAATTATAGGACATTTTTCAAAGTGACTTCTTTTTTACACATTGTCTTTCATTTGAAAGGCAGAAATGCATCAAAAGTCAATAGGTGATAACAGTTGTTTTACTATCCTGTGTTACCCTAAGTCTCTTGATAAAAATAGTACCTCACTTGTGTGGGTAGGCCTAGTGCCCGCGACAGGAAACGGCCCAAAACGCAACGGGACACACCACATTTTCACAGTGAAAACTGACCCTTTTTTTGCAAAGTGCCTAGCTGTAGATTTTGAACCCTAGCTCTACCGGCACCTAGAGAAACCTAGCAAACCTATACATCTCTGAAAACTAGACACCCAGGTAGAAGCATTTACAATCTACAATTAGTAGTTCGCATTTCTGTTTTACTTTGGAAGAACAACTCAGTTAAAAACCAACCTCTCCCTAAATGCCAATGTCTCCACACTACTCTTTTTGAGTTTTAGCTTCATGTCCATGTTGACCATGTTAGCAGCACTCTGTAACTACCACTAAGTCAAAAGTGCACATTCCATTCTGTAATCAGAATACTAGCTTCAAATTAATTTGTAGCATGTGGTGTTGACTGATTGCCATTTCAAGCATATCCCTAACAACATAATTGTTTTTTATTTTTTCAAAACCAATCACAGGTGTAGTTACCTTTTTCTCCAAATCACTACCTAATTATAGTTCGATGCACATCACCACCATCCAATCAAATATGTTCTTTTATATTCTACTTGCTGTCCTCCATCTTAGCTCCTGTTCATCTTCAAAACTGCCTCATTCTACTGCAGCCTTCTCCTCTGTGCTACTCCTTCCCTCCAAAGTGGTCCTAGTGTGGATCATAGTTTAGTGTTTTGAGTATAGCAGATCCCAATCCAAAAGCACCCATTCAACACACAATAACAACAAATTTTCCTCAACCAAAAACATTTATCTAAAACAACAACACATTTAATACTTTAGGCGTATAACTGGCTATATAGGTATCTCAGAGAATGTGGGAGTGCCTCTATAGGTCTGTGAGTAGGTATGTCAGTGATTTTGTGTGAGTGGGTGTATAAGAGGCTGTATGGGTCTCTAACTGGTTGTGCGAGTGGGGGTATGGGTCGCTGAGTGAATGTGTGAGTGGTTGTATGTGTGTGTCAGTGGATATGTGAGTGCCTGTGTGGGTCTATGAGTGGGTGCGTGAGTGTCTGTGAGTCTGTGATAGCTGTATGAATGTCTGTGTGGGTCTGTGAGTGTGTGTGGGTCTGTGAGTGTGTGTGGGTCTGTGAGTGTGTGTGGGTCTGAGAGTGAGTGTGTGAGTGGGTCTGTGAGTGTGTATAAGTGTCTGTGTGGGTCTGTGAGTGGGTGTAAGAGTGCCTGCGTGGGTCTGTGAGTCGGTGTTAAAGTGCCTCTGTAGGACTCTGAGTGGTTCTGTGAGTACGGGCATAGCTCTCTCAGTGGGTGTATGGATTGCCTACATGGGCCTGTGAGTGGGTATGTGAGTAGATGCATGGGTCTGTGTGTGTCTGTGAGTGGATGTAATAGTGCCTGTATGGGTCTGTGAGTGGGTGTTAAAGTGCCTCTGTAGGACTCTGAGTGGTTCTGTGAGTACCGGCATAGCTCTCTCAGTGGGTGTATGATTGCCTGCATGGGCCTGTGAGTGAGTATGTGAGTAGATGCATGGGTCTGTGTGTGTCTGTGAGTGGATGTAATAGTGCCTGTATGGGTCTGTGAGTGGGTGTTAAAGTGCCTCTGTAGGACTCTGAGTGGTTCTGTGAGTACCGGCATAGCTCTCTCAGTGGGTGTATGATTGCCTGCATGGGCCTGTGAGTGGGTATGTGAGTAGATGCATGGGTCTGTGTGTGTCTGTGAGTGGATGTAATAGTGCCTGTGTGGGTCTGTGAGTTGCTGTGAAAGTGCCTCTGTGGGACTCTGAGTGGTTCTGAGTACCTGCATAGGTCTCTGAGTGGGTGTGTGAGTGTCTGCGTGGGTCTGTAAGTGGGTGTATGAGTGTGTGCATAGGTGTGTGAGTGGTTGCGTGGGTCTGTAAGTGGGTTTGTGAGTGCCTTTGTGGATCTGTGAGTAGGTGTGTAACTACCTGCATGGGTCTGTGACTGGATGTGTGAGTGCCTGCATGGCTGTGTGATTGGGTATGAGAATACCTGCATAGGTCTGTGAGTGGGTGTGTAACTGCCTGTGAAAGTCTCTAAATGGCTGTGTGGGTGTGAATTTTGTACCCAACATAGGCCGTCTGACACTCCTCTAACACACCCATGGGGTCAGGGTACCTCTACCCTGACTCCTTTAGTCATTTTGCAAAAAGCTTTTAAGTTCCAGGACCATTCCCAGATACTTAAAATGGTGGCCACAACCTCCCGGTCAGGTTGTGGTTAGCCAATTACGGTTTTGAGGGTGCCGCGTGACTTCGTGGATCCAACGCAGGGGATCCGTGGAGGGTCCACGTCCCTAGATATACAATTTTGTTTTTCTTTTAATAACTCCGCAACTACAGAACAGATTTACACCAACTCACAAAAAGGACCATTTCTGGACCAAGAGCTAACTCTCTGCCAAATTTGCTGAAATTCCGTCCAGCAGTTCGGGTTATAGTCGTGTTCAAAATCCTCATGAGAAACGCACATTTTTTTTACCCCTTCTTTTTCTCAGTCCTCGCTTGATGAATCGCCTTCAAACTTTCTATGCAGAACTAGACAAACTGTGCCACTTTTGTTTTGAAAATTTCATGAAGATTTGTCAAACACTGTTAAAGTTATAAGCAAACCAAAAAACGCTTTTCCTAAGTAAACTAGGTACTTACTATAACTACCCACTGGCGTACAGCAGTAGGTAAAAACCAAAATATATATATATATATATATATATTCAACACCAGCCCCCGTAACAAAGAGCAAAAGCAGGCACTCCCGGTGAGTAGTTCATTTTACTTTCAAGTCGTTACACTGTGATCATCTTGTCCTGACCCGTTTCGGCAGTAAACTGCCTTTGTCAAAGTAATTCACTGTTAGATTTTTTTCTCCTTTTAAAGGTGCATCTACAATAGACATAGTAGAAAGCAGCCTACTTATCCACATTCACGTTGTATATTCAACACAAGCATTTTTTTCATGTTTATACATTTTACATATTTTTATAATTTTTCTTTCTTTTTAAAATGGTGAAAATATTATTGCACTTATTTTCTCTTTTCACACATCCTATGTATATACACCAAAAACCCCTTTGGCATTCATTTGTCCATCTAACAAATCCTGGACCGGGGACTTCCAGAGAAATACTCCCTCTAGGGCCAATGCCCAATAAATAGTGGGTTACATTCAATTAATAAATAATGGACCTCATTCTACACATCCTAATCCTTCTTATAATACACATTTAAACAATACACCAGCCTAAATAAGTTTTCTAAGTAAAGGGGGCAATACTACGGGGATATATTAAAATACATTCATACTAAATAATAAACTATAATTCTCCGCTAATCTATTTTCATAAAATATGTCATATACATTATTCTTGGATCAATTACTAATTCAAATATATACGATATAACCCCTACCCCCATAAATACTATAAATAACTATATATACAAGCAAAGTTTGGTATACATGTTAAAGTGCAAATGTTACTGGGGAATATCCCCATAATTTATAAGGTGCTAAAGTATGGAAACCATTTAACACATATTACACTATACTATCCCGGCCTCTTAGATTGTGCAAAACCTGCATTACATCAATAAAGTGCCTCAGTGCATCAGTAACCCAAAATCATAGCCTACCCACTCCCCTGGGTGGCTAGCACATATCGCTTCAATATGAGCAAAGACTTGATCCAGCGGCAAAAAATTACTCTTTTGTCTAGCATTCTTAGATTCACTCATTCAAATTTGTACCCAGAAATTTGTATCGATCTTACATTCCAGCAACTCCATCAAAGTGCAAAGGTGCATAAAATAACAAATAAGCACCACTCCATTTTATAAAGTGCAAAGAAGCAAACATTGTCTCCCCATTGCTCAATCTATTAAAACCAAGGACATTGGGTCGCCGAACAGCATGGGATATTGTACACAGTTCTAGGTGAGGGGCGAGGTACTTGATCAGTCATCATTCAGCCTAAATGTACCTCTAGCTCCTCATCCCTATTCAGGCCATATGGGAATTTCGTATTGAGATCTAAAATATATCTTGATTCCAGGCGTCTGAGGTTCAGTACTCTGTTGCCACCCCGTACATTGGGCGGGACTCTATCAATTGCAAAAAACATCATTGAACCAGGATCACTGTCATGTTTATAATAAAAATGCTTAGCCACCGAATAGGTGAAATCCCTATTCCTAATAGCTCTTTGATGCTCTAGCATTCGTTTTTTAGGGGTAAGATAGTACTCCCTACATACATCAATTGACAAGGACAAGTAAGCGCATAGATGTAGTGATCCGTATTGCAATTAAAAAAGCCCTTGATCTTGAATGGATGTCCAGCACTAGATTTAAAGGTGGATACATTTTTCACCATCCTACAGGCCTTGCAATTGTTACATTTCTAAAATCCCTTTATAGCAGATAGCCAAGTATCAGGCTTACGGCCTCCTTCAAAATAACTATGTGTAAGGTTGTCCTTTAATGTCCTCCCTTTTCTATATGTCACCGGGGGCGTAGCGGGTAAATCTTTGCCAATGATGTTATCTCCTCTCACCACCTGCCAGTGTTTTTTTAATATCTGTTACACATTCGGGGACATTTGATTAAAGCAAGTTATCAATCTAACTGCTGTGTCTTTCTTAGACATCCTATCATTAGGATAAAGCAATTGATTCCTGGAGACACCTTCTGCATTACATTTGACTTCTACTAATGTTTTGTGGTGATATCCTCTTTTTCTGAACCTCTGATCCATCCTAAACACTTGTTCCTGAAATTCAGAGTCCTGACTACAAATTCTCTTTAGTCTCAAAGTTTCACCATATGGAATATTAGCCTTCAAACTGTTAGGATGTTGGCTGTTAAAGTGCAACGTGCTATTCCCGGCTGTAGTCTTTCGAAATACAGTGGTGGTAATTTTACCATCTCTCACTTGTAATAAAATATCTAAGAATGAAATCTCCCTCACACTCATCTTTGCAGTAAGATGTAAATTATATGGATTACTGTTAAGGATCGCCACATATTCCTCAGCTTTCTGTCTAGGCCCGCTGCACAGCACAAACAAATCATCAATATAACGGGTCCAGACAAGAGTGTGTTGGGCATATTCGGCACACTCATCCGCCCAGGCCACCTGCTTCTCCCACCAGCCCATAACCAAATTGGAAAAGCTGGGGGCAAAGCAGGTGCCCATGGCCGTTCCCATAACCTGTCTGTAGACCTTCCTCTCATGCATAAAAATGTTGTCCTTCAGGCAAATTTGGATCATGTCCAACAACATGCGTGTGTGTTCAAAAAAGCATGCTGGCCTCTTTTTTAGATAGTACTCACACGCTCTCATTCCCAATTCATGGCTAATAGAAGTATATAGGTCAGTGACGTCCAACGTAATCATGAGGTATGAGTCATTCCAAGCCAGACCATTGATTTTCGTAAGGAAATCCCCACTATCTTCACAATATGAGGGAAGTGATGTAACAAATGGAAAAAGAAAAGAGTTAATGTAGATGGCTGCATTTTCAAGAAAGCTTTCATTTGAGGAAATGATGGGTCTACCTGGGGGGGTTGTGTAGTCTTTTATGAACCTTAGGAAAAAGATAAAAGGAGGGAATTTTAGGATGCTCAGATCGTAAAAAGTTATACTCATCCTGATCTAAAATAGACGCATCATACCGTATCTTTAACTGGATTTGAAAATTCTTAACACAGTCACGATATTCCTCCATTGTTATAATTTGATAACATTCCCCATCCTGTAATTGCCTCATAGCTTCCTGATTATATTGCAATGCGTCCATAACTACTACGTTGCCCCTTTTGTCACTGCTTTTTATGACAATAGAAGTATCTTATCTTAAAGTTTTCAAAGCATTTCTCAAATCTGGTGTTAAATGATCATGAAATCCCATATTCTTCTTTTTTCTCAATTAAACCAAGTCACGTATCACCAATTCATGAAAGCAATCCAAATTATTATGTACTGTAATGGGAATGGAGCGAGATTTGGGTTTGAAACCACTCATACTGGCCAATCTAGTGTCAATACCCAGATTCGACATCAGGTGTTCCATATCCAAATTGGGGTCCAAACCCTCGCTTTCTCTATGTAATATCTCCATAGCCAATAGCCCCTCAGCTTCACCAATTGCTAGGGTACATGTTGGTACAGTAGCTGAGACAACGAAATTACTTTTCAATTTATGAATTTTATTTAATTTCAGGTTTCTGACAAACAGAAACAAATCAATTCTTGTTTGGGCGTAGTCAAATAGAAACAAATCAGTTCTTGTTTGGGCGTAGTCAAATCCCGAAGATGGACAAAAGGAAAGGCCAAATTGGAATAGGGTTGTTTCTTCCTGTGTTAATTCTCTCTGTGAGAGATTCAACACCGTCAGACTATCCTCTAGGTTTTCTTCTTCTGGCGCAGGTGCCGTTTGTTTTGCGCCCCTTCTCCACTTGCTTCGTCTGATCCGACATCTTTGCTTTCTCCTCTTCCTCGTCCTCTTCCTCTCCCCCTTCCTCTGGGTGGTTTGTCCTTCCTCGGCTTCTCTGCTTCTCTTATCAAATGATACTCAATCTGAAAACCCAATGCTTCAGCTCTGATCCCAGTTATCTCCATCATCGGTACTGACATCTGAGCTTGATCCTGAAGAAATCAAATCCTGTTTCCTATGGGCATCTTCTTGGATCAGGCCTTTTCTGTAGATGTCATATTTCTTAGCAAATGTTAGAATACACCCTTCCATGTAATCCTATTTGTCTCGTTGAAATTTTTGTTGTTTTTTGAATTTCACTTCATTTTTATGCTTCTTCAGCCGTTCTGCCATTTGGTCAGTAAAATCTTTGACAAAGCTACCATTCTCTTCATTATCTATTTCCTCACGCAAACTTCTGAGCTCTTCTCTTATTTTTGCTAGATCCAATTCAGCATATTTTACCAGGATCTCAATCATCCCAGCACTAGTCTTGGCAGATAATTCTGCCCATTCTTCCAATAAACCTGGGTTTGGGAATTCATAGGTAGGTACAGTAAAAGCCCTTGAGGTACTCGCTTCACTTCAAGGTACTTAATATGTGATGTTAACTCCCACCATTTACTTATCTCCTTCTTACTTAATTTCTCAAATTTGAATAATTTTTGCTTCAAAGTTAAAGTACCTGACACTCCTGAAAATGTTCCCCCACCGGTGCCGCTGGCCGCTCCCTCTGCATCACTGAAAATGAGCTTTTCTTCTTCTGAGTGTTCCCGGTCCAGGTCAATTACTGTCACTGTCGCATTTTGTGACGTCATATTCTACTCACCGTGTAGTTCCGAGAGCGTCTTCTCAATGGGAACTACAATCACTGCCGCAAGCGTAATCGCTTTCACCAATGCCTCCCCGCTGTTTTGTAAACAATAATGCTTATTGCCCCGACACTGCTCACCACCGTCTCAGTGCTTACAGCACATGACCGTGGTCCGGGTATGCGGGCACAAGCGGGAAGTCTGCAGCGGCGGGAATCGCCTCCAATCCACAACGCGGAAAATGTCTTCCAAACTCCGTCTCGGCGATTGCATCCACCAACGTGCGGGTGCGCTGCGACTGCAACGGCACCAGTCTCTATCTTCAACACCAGCCCCCGTAACAAAGAGCAAAAGCAGGCACTCACGGTGAGTAGTTCATTTTATTTTCAAGTCGTTACACGGTGATCATCTTGTCCTGACGCGTTTCAGCAGTAAACTGCCTTTGTCAAAGTAATTCACTGTTAGATTTTTTTCTCCTTTTAAAGGTGCATCTACAATAGACATAGTAGAAAGCAGCCTACTTATCCACATTCACGTTGTATATTCAACACAAGCATTTTTTTCATGTTTATACATTTTACATATTTTTATAATTTTTCTTTCTTTTTAAAATGGTGAAAATATTATTGCACTTATTTTCTCTTTTCACACATCCTATGTATATACACCAAAACCAAAAACCCTTTTGGCATTCATTTGTCCATCTAACAAATCCTGGACCGGGGTCTTCCAGAGAAAGACTATATATATATATATATATATATATATATATATATATATATATATATATATATATATATATATATATTCAGTACTCCTTTTCTCCGCCGGTTCCCTGCACCCCAGAACGGGAACGGACTCCTCTTATTTTGTGCAATTTCGTTTATTTCTTTCGTGCTATGCCGCCAGGACGCATTTCAACCCACCAGGGGCCTTGATCACATGAAATGCTGACGTTACCACCCCCATTTATATTGCCCAGTGCATGTAAACTCAATAAATACAGAAAACAGACTGCCCGTCTGAATTTTTATTTCTACATTGCAACATTTCAAGTTTTTGCAGGATTTGTGCATTTGACAAAAAACTGATCCATATTTGTTGTTTTTAAATTCTTGTATAAAATACACCTTATTTCCGTATAAATACTCCATGAACATACCCAATATATACACAGTTAAAAAAATGATATCATAAAAGCATAATGCTAAATTTCATGACTTTTAAAACCATGTGCAAATTACGCAAAATTATTTTCGTATAAATACATTGAGGTAGTGTATACTTAATAAACAAACAAAATTCCCCAAAACTTTTAGCATGTGTGCTAAATGCACCTGTAACATAATCTTTTTACTGTAACAGGACGCGCCTAATCTGTTTCAAATATTCAGATTGTTGCGTTATCCATAGTTGTCTTTTGGCGGGTATTACTCGGATCAGTCATGTCATAAGCGTGCACATAAATATATTGCCCATGTGGGCACATACCCCGCTACTTAAAAAATGCAGAAATATGTGAAAAGTTACAAACAAAAAAAGTGTTGATTTGCATGTTCTTGTTGCTCCCCGAGCATTTCCATGCAAATAAAGTGCGTAAGTGCCTTAAAGTGCTAATATATAAAAAAAGAATTTTTTTGTCAAATGCGAACCCATGTTCACAATAAAACAAGGAAAGAAGGGGGGGGGGGGATTCTTATGTCGGAAAGGGGAACAGCTTATTAAAACCAAAATCAGGTAAATTTCTATTTTCTTGGGGCCTAAACTGATATGTATTGCTAGAACTGAGCTATTGCCAAGTGTACAAATCTTCGGTAGTATTCAGCGCATGTGGGCTTTTGCTATCAAGTTCTAGGATGAACCTGGTTCCCAACCTTCTCAGTATTGCATCTCTGTTGCCTCCTCGTCTTAGTGGTGGAACAGCATCCACCACATAATATTTCAAATGGTCCAGATTGTTAGCATGGACCTCTTTGAAATGACGGGCCACCGGGTACGTAATGTCCGAATTAATTATGGCCCGAAGGTGCTGGAGAATTCTCTTTTGAACCTGCAGTTTTGTACAACCTATATACCGCAGTCCACAAGAGCACTCCAGCACATAGACGGCAAATTCAGATTTGCATGTTAGAAACTTATTTATTTTGGTGGGCCCTTCCCTGAAAGGGGTGCAATAAGAAGTTTTACTCACACCATATTTGCATGCCTTGCACACTGTACACCGGACAAAACCTTTACGGTCTGTCATCCAATTGGCACCTGTTCGGATCTCAGGACTGCTACTGACTAAAAAATCACTTGTACTGGGGGCCTTTCTGAATGTAATCACTGGAGTAGTTGGAAGTTTGTCTCCAATAATCTGATCACTGCACACTAAGTACCAATTATTTTTGATGATTTTCCTCAAATCATCTTTTTGTTTATTGTATGTTAAAATCAACCTAGGGTTGTTTTCAACAGTTCCTGCTCTATTTGTCCTTTTGTTTTTTCTGCCTGATGGTTTTAGCAATAGATCTTCTCGGGACAGATCCCTAGTACGGCGTATTGCTTCCTCAATGGTGCGTTCTGAGTAGCCTCTGGCCAGGAAGTGGTTTTTACATTCCTCCTGTGCTGTTTTTAAACCTTCCTCATTACTGCATATTCTGCGTATTCGCAGCATTTCTCCATATGGTATGCTGCAGATGGTGTGTCTTGGGTGAAAGCTGCTTGAATGTAATATCGTGTTCCCTGCTGTAGGTTTCCGATGTAATTTGGTTTCTAACCTACCATCTACCACGTATACTTCTACATCTAGGAAACAGATGGAGCTCTCACTGATGTTATAAGTGAAGTGCAGATTTATATTGTTGCAATTTAGTTTAGTTATAAACTCTTCTGCACTATGTCTGTCACCCCTCCAAACCACAAACAAATCATCAATAAAACCAACCCATTTTATCACATTATTTGCCATTATGTCCTCATACAGAGTTTTTAAAATCTTCTCCTCCCACCACCCCATGTGGAGGCAGGCATAGCTTGGCGAAAAGCTCGCCCCCATTGCTACGCCCCTTACTTGATGATAGACCTGTTGCTGGAATAAAAAATAGTTTTTCCAAACAGAATTTTGTAAGATCTATCAACATCTTATTGTGCGCATAGAATTCAATGAGTCTGGTGCCAAGAAAATGTTCAAGTGCTCTTATCCCATCATGATGGTGTATTGAGGTGTACAGATTAGAGACATCCATTGATATCAATAAGTAGTCTTTTTGCCAATGAAAATCATGCATTTGTTTTAAAAATTCTGTAGTGTCCCGTATGTATGATGGTAGAGCCTTTACATGATCTTGGAGGAAGGAGTCAATGTATATTGAGAAATTTTCTAGTAAACTCTGTTTATCGGAAATAATGGGCCTGCCCGGCGGTCGTTGTTTATCCTTGTGAATTTTGGGAATAAAATAAATCACAGGTGTAGTTGGATAATCGTTTTTGAGATATTTCAATTCATCTTGATTAATTAGACCCATACTTTTCCATGCTAAGAGTTTGGCAAATAGTTAGTTCTGTGCTGTTTTGGTAGCTAGTTTGTTGCTTAGCTTGTAGCAGTTACGATCACCCAGTTCTAGGAGTGCCTCTTCCATATATTGTTTCTTTGGCCAGATGACCATGATGCCGCCTTTGTCCGAATTGCGCACGACTATTGAGTTATTATCCCGTAGTTTTCTCATCAATTGTTGGTACTTATGCTGTTGTGCATTGCGATTTGTATGATTCTTTTGTGTTTTGAAGTTCAATTTTCGTATTTCTGAGGTAATGATTTCATTGAAAGAATCAATCGAGTCCCTTGGCATCACAGGCATGAATTTGGACTTTGGTTTGAATCCTGTGAGTGGGGCAACAGTTATGTTTATTCCCTGCTGTTGCATGCATGATTGTGAGGACTCCTGATCTACCTGCCCGGATTCCTCTTTTTGAAGAGCATGAAGGTCCCGTAATAAACTGACATCTGAAGCCACCAATGGCGTATTTGTAATTTGAGGGGTCTCTGATGGCGTTTTTGTCACTACTTTGTCTTGTCTTAGTTGGTGATATTTTTGCAACTTCAATTTCCTAATAAATTTGTATATGTCAGCTCTGTTTTGGGGATATTCAAAATCACTCACAGGGCAATATGAAAGCCCCAACGCTAGCAATTGTTGTTCTGCTATATCTAGATTAATATTTGATAGATTAACGATGGTGTTGGTATTTGTCATTTGCTGCGTTATTTGCGGTGCCACCCTCTGTTGCTCGTTTTCTTGACATTTGGCTGCATTTTGGCGCCTTCTTCTCCTTCTTTCGCGGCGCCTTGTATTTCTCCTCTGTTTGACTTGGAGTTTGTGTTCCTGGGACGTAGTGTCTGGCACCTTTCCTCCCTTAAAAAATTAAGCTCCTCAGCCAATGTGTGTTTTCGCAGCTGTGGTCTGGCACTCCCTGATGTGCTCGGGTTGTGCTCAGTCTCCGATTCTGTTTCCACAGATGAGCTCAAATCTGAGAATGACGATGCGGGCTCTAATTCCCTGCTGGGTCCCGCTGTTGACCCTGTGCCCATCCTGTGCTTGCCACCTTTATGTGCTGCTTTGGCTGCATCGAATTTGCGAGAGAAGGTAAATATTTATCCCTGATCATAATCATTTTATCCCGCTGAAATTTGAATGTTTTTCGTTTTTTGATGACATCTTCATCTTTCTTTAGACGTGTTAGCATTTCCTCCCTCATCTTGGACGTCGCTTCAGTGCCCTCACTCATTTCAATTTGTTGGTTCAATGTGTCAATTTGTTTTTGCAATTCGATCCTATCAATGTCCGCATATTTAACCAAGATCTCTACTAATCTCCTCGATGACTCCAGGTTACATTCCCCCCATTCCCGTAACATGTTGGGGTTGGGGTTGTTGTAGCTCGGAGCAAGCATGATGCGCAGCCCTCGGGGGATCCTACCCACCTCCAAATATTTAGAGAGGGACGTGTACTCCCACCACTTCGCTTGTTCTGCTCTCATCCGCTTCTCCAGTTTTTTGTATAGTTCCTAATATGTTTAAACGGCTCCCACTGTTACCATCACTAAAAGTTTGTGTCTGCACTTGAATGTTAACTGCATCCGAAAACATTTCCGCTGCTGCCTCTTCCCTCCCACGTAGCACGTCGGCGGCCATTATATAGCTTTTTTAAAATATATGCAAGAATACTGCTTCAACTGTGCAGCCCCTCGCTAAGCACACCTCTCACCGGACTATTATGGAGATTCCTACCTCCGAGCTTCCGCCAGTGTTCTCCTCGTCCTCCGACACAAATCCCACTGCTCACCCGCAATCAGTAGGTGTTTTTCCGATGTCCGGGGGCTTTCGCACCTTCTCTCCTCCCAGAGACTTCCTATTCCGGTACACCACCGGATTCAGCTTCCTGCCGCGCTGCCCAAGTTGAAAGTGGGTCCGTCGTAACCAAGGAAGCCGCCTTGGAACAAATGGTCAGTACTCCTTTTCTCCGCCGGTTCCCTGCACCCCAGAACCAGAAAGGGAACGGACTACTCTTATTTTGTGCAATTTCGTTTATTTCTTTCGTGCTATGCCGCCTTGACTCGTTTCAACCCACCAGGGGCCTTGATCACATGACATGCTGACGTTACCACCCCCATTTAAAGTGCTCAGTGCATGTAAACTCAATAAATACAGAAAACAGACTGCCCGTCTGAATTTTGATTTCTACATTGCAACATTTCAAGTTTTTGCAGGATTTGTGCATTTGACAAAAAACTGATCCATATTTGTTGTTTTTAAATTCTTGTTTTGAAAATTTCATGAAGATTTGTCAAACACTGTTAAAGTTATAAGCAAACCAAAAAACGCTTTTCCTAAGTAAACTAGGTACTTACTATAACTACCTACTGGCGTACAGCATTAGGTAAAAAAAAACAATATATATATGTATGTGTATATGTATGTGTATATATATGTATGTGTATATATATATATATATATATATATATATATATCACGTATTTTCCCTGCTCTCCTCAACCACATCCACCTCATGGAGTCAGTGTGAGAAAGTGGAAGCAGGGCCACTAACAATGAACCAAAAACCATTGCGAACAAGAATACATGCAGGATAGAAGCCTCGCACTCCAGAAGATTACAGCTGTGCAAAGTTGTATTATCTTGATGCATTTCGACCAGAACGGTCTTTGTCAAAAGCCATAGACCTCATTTGTGTTTGTGTTACCTATAAAACTCACGTCACCATGAATTCAGAAGACATACTCCATATATATATAAAACAGTAATCATGAAAATGCACAGTGTAATTCAGGCAAAATGTTTTAGATTCATAAACACACTATGTAAGCCAATAAAAATAATAAAGAAATCATAATTGACATTTCAATGCAACCACAACGCAACAAAGTGCTTCAAAGTAGGCGGAACCACATTTACGCCCAGTGACACAGCACGTATTGCATTGCATAGTAACAGTAACTACAACAACTGGAAAAGCCAGAATCAGCCATATTAATGGACAATTTTACATATGCCCATTCATACGGTGCCATGTGGCTATATAACTTTCGAAAGCGTCAAATTAAATACGTACACATCTGACTTCAAAAAGTGCCTTACCTGCTTAAAATATTGATGAGCTCCTAACATGCACATTTATCCTCCATGTATGCAAATCAGTAATACATAGTAAAAGTGCTATTGCCCAGTGGTTTAGCAATATAAATTTACAGTCAATTAACTATACATGTAGGCCTGAAAATACACCACTGTGCATCAAATGCTTCATACAAGAACAAACCACATATCAAAACTAAATACACAAAAGAAAAATAAAACACAACAAAAAATACATATAAGCAAATAGTGAAAGTAAGTGGCATATTGGCCGGTTTAACACAGTTTAGGTATAGAATAGACAATGAAAACATCATACAAAATTAGACAAAATGTGACTAAACATCAACATGAAAGCAGCAAATTGAAAAATACAGAAATGTATCCTAGATGGACATGGAGCTCTTCATCTTGGTTGAGCCCCCCGGGTGTTTACTGTTGAGCCTGTTAATGTACTTGTATTTCAACTTCCTCAGGGTACGCTTAATGTCACCTCCTCTTGCATTCATCAGAACCCTGTCAATGCAAAATTAAGAAATGTTCTCAGTCTTATTGGTATGCACCTGATGCCAATATCTTGCTAGTGGGTAACTTGAATAGTTATTTCTTATGGCTCACAAATGTTCAAGAATTATTTTCTTTACAGGGAAGATGGTACTCCCAACATACTACAAACCACATGGGCAGACCAGCACATATATGACAACATCATTGCCACAAGTGATGAATTTCTTAATTTTTGCTTTTGCCACACGTAGGTAGCTCGTATGTTCTTTTATTTGTGCTATGCACGCATACCTTGCACTTTCCACATTGTTAAAAGCCTTGCTGATCACTGAGCTATGAGCCCATGGTTCCTGGGTTTTGTTAGGGTAACTGTGGACTAACAGGCCTCTCAAAGACCTGCTTTTCCAATATGTAATGTAGAGGATGATAGCTCGTGACTCATGATTGAATGTGGTGATAAACCTGATTTTATTATGGATTTCCTTTTTCTTTTTGGGAAACAACATGCCAGCCCTATCAACTTTGGATACCTTCTCACATGCTTACCTGATCCCTTTTGCGAGATAGCCCCTAGCTTCAAACCTTGTGACCATTTTGCTCTGTTTTCCCAAAAATGACTCAGGGGTACTGTTGTTACATTTAGCCCTCAAAAGCTCACCATATGGAATACTCCATTTTAGTTTGGGAGGATGGTGACTGCGGGCATGTAGAATACTGTTTCCAGCTATGGCCGGTCAATTATGATTTCTTTATTATTTTTATTGGCTTTCATTGGGTGTTTATGAATCTAAAACATTTTGCCTGATTACACTGTGCATTTCAATGATTACAGTTGTACATATATGGAGTATGTCTTCCAGAGTGCGAGACTTCTTTCCTGAGTGTAGTTTTGGATATATATATATATATATATATATATATATATATATATATATATATATATATATATATATATATATATATATATAATTACCTACTGGAGGTCGCCAGTTGGTAGTTATAGTTAGGACCTATTTTCCATAGGAAAAGCATTTTTTGTTTTCCTAATAACGTTGGCGTCGTTTGACGAATCTTTGCGAAATTTTCAAAACTAGTGGGGCGCTCTGGTCAGCTCCTGTCTTGAAAGTTTCGGGGTGATTTGCGAAGTGGGGGCCGAGAAAAAAGGGTGGTCCCAAAACGTGTTTTCCCCATGTTATTTTCCATAGGAAACTTTAGACACGGCTCCAGCCCGAACTGCTGAACGGAATTATACCAAATTTGGCAAAAAGGTAGCCCTTGGTTCCGAAAGAGTCCTTTTTGTTAAATGGTGTAAATCCGTTCAGTAGTTCCTGAGAAATTAAAAAAATAGAGGTCGGAAAATCAATTTCCCATAGGAAACGTTAGACACAGCTACAGCCCGAACTGCTGAACGGAATTACACCAAATTTGGCAAAAAGGTAGTGCTTGGTTCAAAAAGCGTCCTTTTTTTTAATGGTGTAAATCCGTTCAGTAGTTGCTGAGAAATTCAAAAAATAAAAGTTTCGATATCTAGGGACGCGGTGGATTCGCGAACCCTCCCGCCCACGAGCTTCACTGTGATTGGCTGCCAGCACTCCAAACCAGGAAGTGTTGGCAGCCATCTTGTGACTCGGTAGAACCGAGTCACAAGAAAACAGTAAAAACAAAGGTGAAAAACAAGAAAAGGGGGCAGGGTAGAAACACCCTGACCCCCCAGGCCTGCTCAGGGGGTCCCACAAGGACCCCCAGGGCCACAAAATCATTTTATTTTTTATAATTTCAGCAGAAATCGCGTTGGGGTCGCGAATCCTGCCGAAATTATTTTAAAAAATGAAGCGCGGGCTCCCGCGCTTCATTTTCTATAAGCCCCCGGGTGGGCCAGGTCCCGGGGGCATTGTCTAATTTTTAATTCGTTATTGCGGGGGCCCGCAGCCCCGGGGACCGCCACCTCCCCGGGGCTATGTTTATAATATGCGGGAGGGCATGCGGCCCTCCCGCAGCCCCGGGGACCGCCACACCCCGAGGCTTGTTCTTTAATTTGTGGGGGCCTCCAAGGAGAACAATGGTATTCAAATAGTCAGTTCAATTTGTCGAAACTGACAATGTTTCGTCCCGGAGAGAAAAAAGGAATTATTTTTTTCATGAATCAAGTTTTAGTTTTGTGTGTTTCATTGATGTTTGTACTTCAGAGTTGCAGGTGATCAGTGTGTAAATGTTTTCTGTGCAGTGCATCCTCAGATATAACTAAGTGGCATCTGCATATTGGTGAAATGAGAGAGCTTCCATCTCTAGTAGTTCACTTAGCTGTTCAATGTATATATGGGAGGGCTGGATAAAGCCCAGAGTCACACACAAGGGTACTATAGTATGTTCAAGGCTAGAGTTACCAATTTTATCTGATTATTGGGATTCGATAGTGAGGGAGGATTTGTACTATTTAAGAACAACGTCATCTAGGTATATCCTCGAATATATCGGTGTGACAATAATTTTATGGTTGATCGTGTCAAATGTTAATAACACATCTACAGGACTGGATATGAAGGATGGCATCACCAATTCTGAGAAGGCAGTGGTCAGGTCAAAAGCCTGTATGGAAATGAGGCAGTTTTTAGGATGGAGAGCCCGAAGTACAAAGCCCTTTTGCGATCGTAATCCAGCTGAATTGGAACCATACAGGGCTTGCAAATGTAGAAGGGCTTTCCTTAATGTACAAAACCTCTTTACCAGTCAAAGTCCTACAATTTGTAAAAGGACTTTTGCGATCCTTACCAAATTGCTAATAGGAGAGAGCATTAAAGAGGCACTCTCTCCTATCTGCAATTTGGAAAGGAATGTATTAATGTTTTGTGCCAGCATGCAAAATTTAGGCTTAAAAATATTTGCATATCTGGATGGTTGGGTCCACGAGAAGCTTTCAAGAAATAGAGCGTTCTGATTGACCCAGGCAGCTTTTTTTCCATTGGACCATTTCGCTTTCGGAGAAGTCGGACTTCCCCGCGAGTGAGTGCTCTGATTGGCTGCAAGCAGCATGAGAGAAATGTTGCTGGCAGCCATTACAAGACTCAGGAACTTAGCCCTCTGTCCTGAACTTAAAGAAAAGAAATGATATAAGGGGGCAGGGTAGGGATACCCTGGCACCAAGGGGGAGACCCAAAGGGACACCCTAAGGTCAAACAAAAAAAAAAAAATCCGCACATTTTGCTGCAATCTGGCAGGATTTCGACAGAATTGCAACGACCCCCCCTACCCCCAAATGGTGGCCCAGGAACGCATTCTTTAATTAAGGTGTGGGGTATGCTGTCTTCCTCCCCGGACCGTTTAAGGCTCGAGGATCTCCTCCTTCTGGGCTCAATTCAGTTTTTTCGGGGAGAGGGTGCACGGCCCCCCTCCTAGAGCAGTATTAGGCCCCAGTGTCCAAATTATTTTTGAAGGGGAAGGGGGCACTAATGTGGGCAAGGACACAGCACAACAGATTGCTCCCACCCATAGTAAACAGCACACATGGCTGCTCCTTCTGGGCAGGAGCAATGCCGGCTCCTGCAGCATGTGGAGAGCTGGCTGGGGATGCTGCAACCCTGAGCCTGCCCCCGATGCTCCCAACGTGTTCCTGGTTGGTGCCCCAGGTGGGCAGTGGGGCCCCATCTTTAAATGATGCTGGCCCTGGGGGATGGGGTACATAGGGCCTCCCTGTAAAATAAAAGCACAGCCCCGGGGGATGGGGTTCCTGGGGCCACAGAAGGCTCAGGGAGGGGGTCTCACAGCCTCTTCCTCTTTTAAATAAAAATACGGCCTTAGGGAATGGGGGCTCGAGAAGGCCAGGGGGAGAGGAACCATGCGCCCCCTCCCCCCTTTTAATGCACATTACAGCCTCGGGGTATGGGCTCCCTGTGGCCTATAATGGCTAATGAAGGGGAGCTCGTGCCCCTCACCTTAATCAGTAAAATAAGCCCCAGGGGAAAGAGTCCCTGGGCCAAAAATGACTTGGAGAGGGGGGCTGTGCATCCCCTCCCCTTATTAAATAGATTGGACCTGGGGTCCCTTAGGCCAAAACGGCTCAAGGAGGGGGCTGTGCACCCCTTCCCCTTAATATATATCTGGCCCGAGGGATGGGGTCCCTGGGGCTTAAAGGAACTGGGGATGGGGGCCCTATTGACGCCTCCTCCCCATATATATTTTATGAAACAGCAGTTGCCACGTTCATTTTTTTTTTTTTTTAAAGGTACGGCCTTGAGGAATGGGGCCATTAATTTTGGTCCAAGGGATGGGGTCCCTGGGGCCCAAGAAGGCCCGGGGAGGTGGGACCACACGCTCCCCTCCCCTTTTAACAAAAAAAGGCCCCGGGGGATGGGGTCTTGTGGGGCCTATTGGAATGGGGCCAGGAGATGGAGTCACTGGGCCAAAAAAAAGCTCTGGGAAGGGCCTACACGCCCCTCCCCCTTTGTATTGTATTTGGCTTGGGGATGTGCTCCCAGAGGCCTTTTAAGACTTAGATAGGTAGGATGCACTGCCACCTCCCCTTAATATATTTGTTTTGACCCCAGGGGATGGAGTCCCCAGGGCCCAAAGGCCAACCCTCTGCTGCGCACGCAAAAGGCTGTGCACAGTGTGGGGTTGACAGCCTGCTGGGAGTTTGGCCATAGGGCATAGTGGCCAGCCAAGACCTATGATCAACCCCCTGCTGCGCATTGCCAAAGCCTGTTCACAGCTTGAAGTTGGCTGCCTTTGGGGAGTTGGAAGTGGGGCCTGGCTGTACAACAGGCCATGTGGGTAACCCCACTCCACACTCGTCCAAAGGCCGTACGTGGCATGGGGTTGGCTGCCTCTGGGTGGCTGCCTGCAGGGCCCTGCAGTCAACCCTATGCCACGTACGCAGTGTGGGGTTTGCTGCCTGTTGGGGGTTTGCGACATGGGGTGGGATTGGCTTTATGTATGGTAATAAAATACTATTCTACTTGAAAAAACCCTTGAAATTCACTGAAAGAAACAAAGGTTACGGTAATGTTATAGTTTGGTGTGATACGTTATAGTTAGGTGATTGATAAATGCTGTCATAGAGCATGTGATGAGTGATATGTGAGGGCATAAGCAGTGCATGGCAGGGGCACAAGTTCTAGTTAGCTCTGCTGAATATATCTGGTGAATTTCTTTTTTGAGTTGAAAATATTAATGTTGTCAATGACATATTCACCTAACTATAATGTTACTTTAACCTTTAGTGTTTTCAATGAATTTCTAAGGTTTTTTTAAAAACAAAAACAGATCATTTTATCACACCTAAGTATAATGTATGTTAACCTTTTTTTCTGTGAATATATATGTAGATTTATGAATTGATCTGGAACCTGCTAAAGGGAGACACTTATTATGCTGAGCAAGAGAAAGTAGGAGTGCCTGTTTGTTCCTGGGCTTAGGGGAAGAAATAGGATCAGCTGAGAAATTAGAGTTTTTCAGCCTTTTTAAGGGACTGCAATGTGATAATGTTGAAAGTGCTCCATTTGGCCAGAAGGTTTTTTTGGTGGATGAACAACAAAATATAATATCGAGATATAGATGAAGGGAGTCAATCTGATTTCTGAGTGCAATAATTATATTTGAGATGTAACTGGTGAAGTCTGTGCCCCTGGATGTATTAAGGATTCATTTGCATGTTAATGTGTATGTTTGTCTGATTGTCTTTTAAAAATACTAACAAGCTCCTTTGAGCAATTCTTTCCACTATAGAGCCAGTCAAGAATTCAGATGTTGCTTCATTGAGGAGAGGTTGGTAAGTTTCCTAATAGATTTGTGTGTCTCTAAGAGATCCTTCCTTCAGTTTATTTCAAGGACCATTGCTAATTATTCTGATTATTAACTCGAGATTTATATCAATGTGTGGTTTTCCTAATAGTTTTGTTGGGCAATAAGTGTTAGATTCACGAAGAAGGAAAAAGGGATCAGCATTTGTGTGTTGTGCTCATACAAGAGTATCAATCATGGCATGCATCAGTAAATCATTTTCAAAGAAAAGACCTGTTTTTTTAGCTTTTCAAGACAAATGTTTTTTATATGCAAGTGCTACTCCATCTCTGAACTGTGATGATTTCTCCTTGTATAAAAGTTGGTACCATCCAGTTAATAATGGCTCTGTTATAACCTGAGATGGAGGGCCAATTAGGTTTCTTTTTTTTAATTTTTTTAAAATATTTTTATTTAAGCCAATAGCCATTGCAAATACATAAACAGAAATACATGAAAGTAGGGCATAAGCCAGTTTGAACAGTCCAAACATATAAATATCAAAATAACAGAAACATAAAGGTCGGATGCTTCCTCCAACCTATATTAAAGATATATACATACAGATTGTTTTACAGAGGGAATAGATATGTTAATGGTATCACACAACAGCATCCCGGAGATCATCTTTAAGCAGTTGTTGGTGTTAAATGCTCTATGAGAGCCCCCCAGATTTTGATGCCCAGTCTCCGTTTCTGTAGCCCTTTAATGGAATACAGACTAGTTTCCAGCTTACATATAGCATATAGCCTTCCTCTCCACATTTCAAAGGTAGGGGGTTCTTTCTGCTGCCACAGTGATGCTATGCACAATCTAGCCACTGCCACAGCGATATATAATAGATACCTAAATGCATACATTTCCTGTGCGATCATGCCATCTTCCAAAACTCCCAAAAGCATAACTGTGGGGGTTATCACAATCTGTGCCCCTGTAACCTCCGTCAAAAGGCCTGCATCAAAACATATGAACTATATCCGCCTGATCCATCCCACACCGAGTACATTTATCTTCATTTAAGCCACCCCAACGTGCAATTTTTGCGGGAGTATAATATAGGTTGAACATGGTTTTGTATTGTTGTGTTTTGAGGCTGGAGGAGATTAAATGTTTATCAGCCAATACGACAGACTCTTGTAGGATATTTCCTCCATAGGACAGTCTGGTGTTCCATTTAGCATTCTGTACCTCAAGATCATCATTTTGTATTGCTATGAGGGTTTGCTTTAAATTACCAATCCTTCCCCGACCCCTTGCTACTTCTAGCAGGTTATTTTTCTGGGCCAGGCGTGAAATATCCCCTCTTTTTAGCAAATAGTCACAAATCTGCAGGTATTTAAAAAATTTGGCTTTAGGAAGGTCGTACTCAGACATCAACGAAGAGTATGTATGCCCTGACACCACTACTGTCGACTAAGTCTCCCAGAGTCTGAATACCCTTGCGTCTCCATCTGTCCATAATAGCATCAGAAAAGATAGAGGGAAGTAGTACTGAAGAACCGGTGGGGGTATAATAATTGACCCTACCAATCTGCAGATATCTCTGAATCTGAAGCCAAGCCTTATGGGCAGCTTGAACCACCTTGAAGCGAGTTTTTTTTTATAGTAACTGGGCTCAAGAATCTGAAAAAAGCTCCTCTCTGCTTTGGGTCCCAATAATATCTGAAAAATATGCGGGAATTCATCTGCCTTGACCTCACCTTCCCCAACTAATAGGATTCCCATTTGTTGTAGTAGACATGCCCAATAATAGAACCAGAAGTTGGGAACTGCCCAGCCCACTCGTGATCGTGGAAAGGTCATATATTTCATAGCTCGGCGGGGTTTGCCATGGGCCCACAAAAGACTGCTACATATGGATTGTAATTTCTGGATTTGTTTCCCTGCAAGTTCTAATGGGACCGCCCTAAAGAAGTACAGAACCCTTGGCAAAATATTCATTTTTAGGACGTTACAGCTTCCCAGCATTGACAAGTGTAGGCCTTCCATTCTGTCTAGTTCCTTTTTTAATCTTGCGTAACATGGGATCCCAATTGGACAAAACCATCGTGTCTAGACATGCATTAAGACGCACCCCTAAGTACGTTGCCTCCTTCGTAACTCTAGGATCATTAAAAAATGCTTGATCTGTGCATATAGCCTGTGTCTTGGCCAAATTTAACTTGTAGCCTGAACTCCTCCCAAATATTGTTACTAATTGTTCTGTCTCTGCCAAAGTCATGGCTGGATCCGGAGAGACTATTGCTATATCGTCTGCATATGCTAATATATTAACCCGTTCCTGCCCAGGCCTCGCCGGCTGTGTGTTTAAACTGTATTCCAGCAGGTTCAGGAACGGATTAATATACTAAGCAAATAACAGAGGGGAGCAGGGACAACCCTGTCGGGTACCCCTTGATATAGGTACGGGGTTAGATTCAAGCCCCAATGCACAAACCCGCGCCATTGGGGATCTATACATAGTTCTAACTGCCTGGATGAAGCCAGGTCCGAAGCCTTGCCACCGCATTGTTGCCCATAAAAATTCCCAAGAGACACGGTCAAACGCTTTCTCTGTATCCAGTAAAATCACTCCACATGACGCTTTCCGTGCATTGGCAGAGTCTAACAGGGCAGTTACTCTGCCTATGTGGTTGACCGTGCCTCTTCCTGGAATAAATCTGTGCTGGTGGACCGAGACTCGAGAGAGTCGTGTGGCCAGTATTTTTGCGTAGATTTTCCCATCTCAATTTAAAAGTGAAATTGGTCTATACGACCCTGGTGAAGTGGGCGGTTTGTCTTTTTTTAGAAAAATAATAATGCTAGCTGCATCCCACGACGCAGGGGCCTCCCCCTTCTGTGCTTCCTGAAGTACAGTAAGCATATCTAATTGTATCTCAGCTAGGAAGATTTTGTATAATTCCAGCGGGAGCTTATCGGGGCCAGCAGCCTTCCCTGTTGCTAACGAGCCCACAGCTTCCACAAGCTCCTCCATAGTAATCGGTTCCTCTAAAGCTCTCTGATCGTCTTCATTTAACATCTTCCTATAAGGATCCTTATAGAAGCATTCCATTCTCTCCTGGGTATTAGTATTCTCCGAGTATAACCCCTCATAGAAAGCCCGAAAAACCTCCATGATCTCCTCTGGTGTTTCTACTATTTTACCTGTCAAGTCTTCAATTGCAGTGATAGTATCTTTAACCTCCTTACACCTAATTTTCTTAGCCAAACATCTACCAGTTGCCTCCCCAAACTCATAGCACTCTCTCCTGAAAAGATGGTATTTCTTTGCTATATCTTTAGCCCACTCCTCATTTATCCTGGCTTTACAGCGAGCAACCTCCGTCTCTGCCTGTGAAGTATCTAATTTCCCCTGGACCGCCTGTATCAGGGCATACTCAGCATGTTGCAGGTTATCATATAAGCCCAGTAAACGCTGCCTCTGTTGTTTTTGGACATATAGTCCGAAGCTCAGAATCTCTCCCCTAAGCCCTGCTTTCAGAGCATTCCACACTATGCCACATTTAGTACAATTGCGATTTATGGCCAAGAATTGATTTAACCATTGTCGTATATGACAAATAAATTCTTCATTTAATAGTAGCTTCCTATCAAAAGAAAATGGCCCTCGAGAGCGTACCAGACCATGCATTGTAAGTTTTTAAAAAACAGGGTTATGATCCGAGGTAATTCGGGGAAAAATCTGTATGTGTGCATCTACTAAATATGCTTTAGTAACAAAAAATAATCTAATCTGGCTAACTTTTGATGTGGGCAAGAATAATGCGTATACCCTGGATCTGGATGTCTTAACCTAGGCCATACATCAGCTAAGCCATGTTCATAAATAAGCTGTTATAAAGCCTTGTAGACCTTGGGTTTCCGGCCATGATATTAGTCTCCCCCCAACCCCTGGGTCACTTCTCCCAATTGGATATTAAAATCCCCCGACAATATCAAGGGAGACGCCCAGGTGGCCAGTTCTGTATTCAAGTATTCAATAGTCTGAGCTTCATCATTATTAGACCCGTACACAGAGCATATTGTGAATTTCTTGTTAGCAACTACACACTCGATCATAGCCCATCGGCCATACTTATCTGCCAGACTTTTAATTACCGTTAATATATTATTCTTGCCGAGGATAGCCACACCTCTGGTAGTAGTACCTTGCGAAGTACAGATCAAAAGTTCATACCCCAACTCCTTTAGTATACTATGTTTACTCCATGGAATATGTGTCTCTTGAAGACAAACCACGTCCGGGGACATATTTCTAATTTCCTGTGCCACTCTTTGCCGCTTGGCCCTTTCATTAAGCCCCCGCACATTGAACGTACATACAGATAAAGCAGTCATCCTTAGCCTGGTTCAACACTGCAGTGAACGCTCCATCTCTCCCATAACATCACCTCCTTTCCTTTTATTAGCTCTACAATAACTATTGGCTTATTTGCAATTTTCACCCTCCCTACCCCACCTCCCATGGTAGCCACCCCCCTCCCCGAGACCCCCCACATCCCCTTGAATGCCTCCTCTACCAGCGGAAGCCCCCCCTGCCCTCCCACGCATGGAGGCTGATAGACCCACGGTCTAAAGTGATGGAGAGCCTCATGTTGACACCTATCCCCCCCTCCTCCCAATTCACCAAAACCGCCCAAACCGTGCAATATTTAGTAAAGAAGGTAGAGGGAAAAAAAAATAACCTTGGGAGAATAAACAAAGAGCCTAGATTTAGAACACGGTTTAGCTTAAATCTGAGAAGCTAATACCCTATCTAAAAATACAGTGGTTTTCTACAAACATTAGCAAAACTACCAGCCATTTATACTATCCTTTTCCTAAGGTTTAATTTCTTGTAGAAATTCTTTTGCTTTTGTCTCGGATGTAAAAATCTCGTCTTGTCCTTGTATATTATTTTTAGTTTAGCTGGATTTAAAAGAAATGCTTGTGCACCTTTGCACTAAAAAGGATTAATTAGCTGCCTGAGCTGCCACCTTTTTTCCACAGTAGTATGGCAATAATCGGGGTGAACGAAAAACTCGAATCCTGCCCCCTTTCTCTGTCTATCTGGCCTAGCCAAGATACAGAGCCTGTCTAGATAGAAAATTTGAAAGACATATCAATATAGCTCTAGGTCTTAAAGTAGATTGATTTGGTCCCGAATAATTATTTTGCCGAAAAGGGAACCGATGGGCGCGTTGTATCTCCGTATCCCATATCCATTGTGTCAGATCCGGGAAGGCTTCTGTAAAAAGTTCCACAACAAACTTCCGGGGGTCTGAGCCTTCAACACCTTCAGGCACGCCAAGAATTCTTAAATTATTACGGCGGAGGCGATTCTCCACATCCTCGAGCTTCCAAGCAATATCACTCTTCTGCGTCATCAGTGCGTCCGTAGCTGCTTTCTGTACAGTCATCTCATCTTCGAGTGTGGAGATTCTGTTTTCTGCTTCAGAAATCCTTTCTGCGATCTCTGAGCAAGATTTGGCCACTCGCCGGAGTGATTTTTGCAATTTTCGGCATGCACCTTGGGTTTTTTGGCTTTCTGCCCGGCTCTCTTCTCTATGCGACATCATTGTCTCATATATAACCGCCAGAGAGATATCACCTGGACCTTCTGATGGAATGCTCTGCTCTTGCCTCAGCCCCCCCCCCACCTGTTGTGTTCACCGAGTTGGTGGTATTCACCTGCTCTTCCCCCGGGGATCGATCAGAGTCCACAGGCGCTCCAGGTATATATGGTATAGATGGTATAGATGGTAATGTTTTTTTGCGTACTGTCTCGGAGCCAGATACCCTGTTATGCCTTCACGGAGTCTCCTCTTCCTGATATATACTACTCGTTTCACTCCACCGCCTGTTTGGAGAGCCTGGGGGGGTCATCAGATATCTGCAACGACTCATCCCCTGATGAGTTTGAATGATCCGAAAGAGAGAAAAAGAGATCACCAATATCAGTCTCCGGCGGCTCTAAACCATCATTACCATCTGTTGTTTACAACTTGTCACCTGGTGCCATTATAGCCACTACGTCTTGCCTGTTGACAATCGGAGCTATGGATACCGCCCCGACATAGTCATTGTGTCTTGTGTCAAAGTCTGCGATTCTTGCCCACTCAGCCCATCAATCCCTGAAGTGTTCGGCGGGGGGTTGCCCACACAATTATCCTGCCCCCCTTGATTCTCCACACTCTGTCCCGGAGCCCCTACATTCCCCTGGCTCACCTCGTCTGGACCTGCCGAAGGTGCTACCTTCTCCATAGAGTCTCTTTCCAGAACCAAGTTCCTGCCCTTTCTGGCCGCCAGAAAGATTGCTGGAGTAGTTCTTTTCCCGGTGCCGATAGAGCTTGACGGGCTGCTACTGTCCGCAACCGCTCCACGTCGTTGTTTTTCCTGGGCAATTTCCGGGGTTTGATCGGAGCGGTATTGTTTCCTGTGCCGCGCGTCTTTCTACCTCTGGTGTTCTTCATCCTTGCCTGAGCCGCTGCACACTGATCCTGACCTTCAGCTGAATGCCGCAAAGCTCCTCGAGGGGGGCGCCAGATCAGACGGGAATATAGATATGAAAGTCGGGAGCCGCACGCCGCAGACCAATGTGGCGTAAGTAGATCCCAAAGCATTTCACGCTATCTGTTTTTTTCCTCATTCCATATTCTGCCGTGTTCTTCTTACGGAGGTGCGGGGGAGATAGGTTTACGAGAGCTCACTCGGCCGAGCGATCGGCCGCCATCTTGCCTCTCCCGGACCGGGCCAATTAGGTTTCTGTGAGAGCTGGAAATCAAGTTCCTGATTGTGCAGTAGTGCTGAAAGCGCACCAGTTAGCAACTGTCTATCTGCAGTTTATTAGAGCAAAACTTGGATGGACATTTTTTAATTATAGATCTATGGGTGAGTTTGATGCATGTAGGCTTGTGAACAGTATGATGTTTGTATGGGCAAATCAGTATGATTTTTGGGACAGTATGGTACATCTAAGTATTAGTGATGTATTGAGGTGTTGCAAGTTATGGATGGGGTACATTCAGTCATGTTTAGTGCCTCCAGGTGGCTGAGGTTCTGTAGACAATATTCAAGTCAGCTCTCATTTGACATCAGTGAGAGATAGTTTGAAGTGGAGGAATCTCCACCTTTGTTATGGTGTGCCTAGGATGAGGAAGGGTTGTTTTAAGTTCAGTAATCATTGTTTTCTCTGCCTGATGCAGCTGAAATACCTTTTTAGAGAGAGGATAGTGTCAGCTTTGATTTTCTCATTTATCTAGTGGATTGTCATGACTGTTTACATGTTGGTGAGAGTTTAATCTCTCAGTATTAAGTGAACTGTGAAGTATACGGGCAACCAATGTATGACTGAATATCTCTATTGTGATGCGATGTGTAAGAGGATGAGTTTCTTAAATTCAAAGGATGGTTTGAGGGACGTCCGCATTCTCTAAATTGTTGACAGGACTATGTCTCAGAGTGTCATCAAGATTTCTGAATGGAATATTTACAGTGTTGGACTCATGAGTGGCTCAGTTTGGCAGAGTTGAGAGAGAGAGACACAAGGAAGGTGCAGAATCCACATTGGAGAGAGTTGAGCTGTGTTGAGAGACTCAGAGTTGCAGAGATGAAGCAGCGGGTATAGGGGAGAAATTAGAAATTTATTGGGACTGGCAGACCTGAAAGAGAGGAAGATAGCATTGAGGAGACATTATCTGGACTAAATGAAACCTCTGTAATTTTCAAAGGACTGAAAATGGTTGAAAACAAGAGAAGGTTGATGTCTGTGGCTTGCGATATAGTCTTTACATTATCATGTACACTTTCGTGCAGTTCAAAGGTTTTGTTAGCATGACCAGTGACATCATTTTATTTTATAGGAAATGTTTGAGCTCTTTGCCATGGTGAAGGACTCACAAAACATAATTGTCTATGAATAGCTGTTGTAAAGAAGTAATTTCACTACAGTATAAATCTCTGTCTTTCATTTAGACCACCACAACTTCCAGTCAGCTGAGTGGCACAAGGTGACAGTTGGAATGTTCAGGTGACAGGGCATTACATCATCAGGGGAAGGAGAAACCATTGGGGAAAGGGAGAAGAGGGAAAACATTTAAGATAATTAGGATACAACACATCTCCTTATTGAAGGAACAAAACAAAAGAAGGCTTATTTCATAACCAACATATGCGGTAAGCAGTAATGTGCTGATAACTAACACCAATCTACAATGAGATATTAGTAATAATGAAGTTACAGCGAGCAGATTCAGAAAAGAGAATATGGGAAGGAAGAGATAGTGCATCACGCAATCCATCACAAAATCCTTCTGCCACCTAGCTGCACAATGCATTCTCCTCAAACACTTATCAGTGTGTATCCTGTCGTGTGTCGCCACAGTAACTTGTTCGGGTAGTAAAGGGCAGTAGCTGGTGGCACACCTAGCAATCTTATCTACTCCTCATGTTTGACCATTTTCTAGATTGATGACATTCCTCCCTACACTTTTGATTTTAGCAGGATGGGAAAACTTGCTACCTTCCAAACATCTCTTCTCTGGCAATTTCACCTTTACTAATTTTCCTATTTGGAAATTAGGCTTATTAACACATTTAAGACAATTATATTTTTTCTTCTCTTTGTCTTGGTGAGTACTTATTCTTTGCACAATGTCTCGCCTGCCCACATTGACTTAAGTATCCTCTATACCTCAATAGGCTGACATTTTTGTTCTTGGGTTTTTCTCCTTCAATGATATGAATGGCGATACATGTGACACTATTGAATGAATGAATGAATGTGGAGTTTCTAAAGCACACAGCTACCTCAACGGAGATGTCCTGGCACTGGTAGACAGTTACATGTGAGGTGGGATGGGCAGAGGTTACAGCCTAAAAAGTCAGGTCTTTAAGGCTTTCCGGAATTCTGATTCTGATTCGGGTAGATGCAGATGGAGAGGGAGAGAGTTCCAAAGCTTAGCGGACTGCACCGTAAAAGATCTGCCACCCGATCTCTCTTTGCGATAACGTGGGATTGTCAAGAGTCGCTGGTTGTTGGATCTCAAGGCCCGATTTGGTTGGTACAGCTGCAGCCTTTCCTGGGGGTACACCGGCCCCAGCTTTCTTGAGACCCTAAAGACCAGGGTCAGAGCTTTAAATTTGATCCTTCTAGTAATAGGAAGCCAGTGAAGTTGCCTCAAATGTGGCGAGATATGGTGGCGCATAGGCACCCGCCTGATTAGCCTTGCTGCAGCATTTTGAATAAGTTGGAGCCTGCGCAGTACATAAGAATGTAGCCCCAGGTAAAGGCTATTTGCGTAGTCCAGTGAGGATGTGACTAGCGCATGGACTACCATTTTCCTATGAACCTCAGGCAGGAAATGCATGAATTTCCTAATGGCCCTCATCTTCCAAAAACAGGTAGACAAGATGTGACGTATCTGGGCGGAGAAGGAAAGCTCTTTGTCCAGCTTAATTCCCAGATTCCTGGCAGCCTCTGAGGGGGGGGGGGGGAAGGGGATTCAGTTCTGATGGCCACCACAGACTAAGCTGAGTAGTGGGCGCCCTGCTGAAAAACAAGACCTCCGTTTTCTCAGTGTTCAATTTCAGGCAGTTCTTATGCATCCAGCCTAAGATGTCTTTTAGGCATACCTTAAAACTATGAAACACCTCAACTGAATGATCTTTAAAGGCAAACACCAATTGTGTGTCGTCAGCCTAGGACAACACTTTCACACCCCAGGCTTCAATCTGCGTAGCCAGAGGAGCTAGGTAGATGTTAAAATGCAGCTGGCTAAGTGGGCTCAATTCTCCAGAAACCATCGAAGGCAGGATAGTGGCGTGCTGCACACTCCAGCCTGATGGAGTCTACTGAGTAGTATGGAGTGTGACACCGTATCAAAGGCTGGCAACAGGTGCCCTCAAAGCAAAAGCCACAATCTATTTGATGCCTTCTACTGTTTGTGTTAGGGTCTCCTCTATTCCTTTGTTGCTGGCATCTGTGGTAATTTTTATAGGCCTATTAGGATCAAATTTTCTTGAGGGGGAGGCTTTTGTAATGGAAGATTTGGTGCAGTCAAATGCTTTTGGACAGTTTTCCCCCCCAAACCTTCAGAACCTTGACCTTGACAGATAAAGCGAATCGGATGACGGACCCAAAGAAATCGCACCTCCCTAGTAATTGTGCCCCTCTCATGTGATATTCAATCATGCACACTTCGACACTCGTCACCCTTCAGTGTCACTGTTTCACAGATTAACATATAATACATTTAATTGAAGGTGCACCGAAAATTAAGTAGCACAGTCTTGTGTTGGTATGTTCTTCAACCTTTTATTCTTTATTTCAATTTCTTTTGCAACAGACAGCCAACGCGTTTCGTTCCCACTTTACAGTGTGTGGAACTTCATCAGGGCTTATTTGAGATAAATTCAGAAACGTAGTTTAATGGATGACCATAGGAAATCCCAGGATTAATGGGTTTTCAGAAGTAGGACCTGCCACCTCAATAAGCGGACCGGTCGTCAGTTCCTTGGATTCTTGGGTGTGAACCTTGACCTTGAGTAAGCTGTGTAAAGGTTCTACCATTGTAGCAAAAGTTTGGACACATTTTGAATACATTTCTGATAACCCTAGGAATGATCTGAGTTCTTCTTCATTGGTAGGTGCTGGAGCTTTATTAATTTATTCTACTAAGTTGTTCTTTGGTTTAATACCTTCATGGGAAATGGTGTGTCCAAGATATTCTACAGCTCTCACTCCTGTTTGATACTTTTCTTTCTTATGGGTAGGCCTGCATCTCTAAACCTAGTTAGAATCTTTCTGAGAGTGATGTCATGGTTTTCCTCATCAGTGCCTAGATTAGAATATCGTCTTGAAAGCTCATGGTGTTCTGGGCCCCTCGCAGTAGATGTTGCATGATTCTTTGGAATGGCCAAAGGGCATGCATTTGTATTGAAAGGCCCTCAGGCGTGTGATGAAAGATGTTTGATATCTTGACTGGGAATCTAACTCTACCTGAAGGTAGGTGGCAGGGAGATCAAGGACACTAAAGATGGAAGCATCCTTAATCAACATGAGCACCTCATGAATGCGGGGCAATAGTTGTCTGTAAACAAAAATGTTGGAGTTAAGGTCACGCAGATTGACACAAAGCCTGATTTGCCCTTAGGTAGACTTGTGGGCTATTACTATTGGGGCCAGTCATTCTGAACTTTCTATTGGCTCAATTACATCCTGGCTCAGTAATTTATCTAATTCTTCCTTGAGGGGTGTATGGAACAATAGAGGTATGGGCCTGATGTACCAGGGGTCTAGCTTTGGGTTTTAGATAAATGTGATGTTGGAACTCTCTTAGTAACCCCAATTTATCTGAAAACACCTCTGGGAATTCACTGCGTACTCTTTCTCCCCATACTGTAGGGTTTACAAGCAGAACTGGTTCTAATCTGTTTGGGTCCGGCTTCTTACCTAATTCTTTCTGATGTTCCACGCAAGCAGATTTAACCCTTTATCTTTTGCGTACACTTTTCCTACTGTACTACTGCCCTTGAAACAAATACACATTATTTTTATTCCTGTCAATTGAATCAAATTCCCATTGTAACACCCTGGTTTGATGTCCGGTCTTTCTAGTTCTTTACCTCTACCAAGAATCATACTTTCAAAAGATTTCTTGTCTAAGATGGCATAGGGAGAGCATAAGTCTACAAACACAGTAATAGGTTCATTGTCTAAGGTCTTTTCATGCATTATACCATCAGGGGAAGGAAGTTAAACCAGGGGAAGGAGAATAGGGGGACAGCAGGATGGGGAAAAACATGGAGATTATATTTTTAAAACATTCAGTACATTAAAAAATATAACTTTTAGATCAATCAGTGCACAACATAAAATAATACAATTTTAGTGCAAATAGTGCATGAAGAACCACAATTTATAGGCAAATTATACTTGCATATAGATATTAGACAATTATATGGATTACTGCCACAATGTTACTCGGCAGAACAGAAGGAAATTAAATTCTTCAAGTGAAATGCCCTTTAAATTTACATACTTTATATGATACATTGCAGATTAGCATTTACCTGATTTTGTTTGTTTTTTGAGAATTACAAGTATTTCAAACTTCTATGGTAATTTTACCATTAATACCTTCACATGTGTGTAGGAAATTGTGGTAGACTGTGACTGTAGCTTAGTATTCAAAGGACCTGAGGAGAACAGGTGTTTCACACCATTCACCCTTAAATGGCCTAAAAAGATCCATACAGGAAGAGGACCTTCATTAGAATTGAAATATCTTGACAAAGAAATTTGCGCACTTGAACACTTGTTTCTGCATCAACTTAATATAGTAGGAGGGGTCACTTAGACAAATGTTGCACTGCCAGTAACAAAGGAAGGGAAGATAAATTAGGGGATGTGAGTTCTCATAAGCCCTCCGATAAAGTAATAGATAATGTGGGCATGGATAGGATTCTCGAATCGTTGTCAATGCTAACAATTATTTCCTAGCAAATCTACCAGAAATATTTTAAGAGCTGAATAAGACTGAAGAAAACAAATATTAGACGAGCAGGGTATGTGTTCTACTTTTTCATAGTGACATGACATCAATTAAAGAAGCTTCACTTTCAAGCTATGTTTCTTACCTTATCATATTCACATTGTAGTGTACTAAAAACTAGACCCTGATGCTTTCCTCAAACTGAACACCACACTTGCATGAGGCCACAAGTTTCTTTACACTAGTAATATATTCCTTTACTGATTAACTTTACTCACGTACCCTGCTCCCAAAGTGAAACCTTTCTGGGAGAGTGCTGACTCTTGGAAGGTAAGTGTTTATCGAATTGTATTTATCACAATTTCAAATTAATTTAACCCAGCACTCTTCTCTGTACCAAGTTCAGGTACATTTTCTGGAACGCCCTGTCCTTCTGCACCTAGGCAGTATGTTAAAAGGTACAGTTTCCATTCCACACTGAGATTGTCCCTTCAGACATGCATAATTAAAAAACCTTTTTCCCACATCCCCCATGGTAGGGAAGGTTCACCTGGTAGAGACATAAAAAAATGGGGGTGGAGTCACGTTCTGCATATTCAAATGCAGTCTACACACAAAGTAATCCACTGTCTTACTTGAAACCACTTAGGTGTTTTTACTATAATGTTGCAAATATCCTCAGAACTCTCCTAAGATGTCTAATGGGAGACAATCTGCAAAATCGCAGTAAATAAAAAACAGTGGTGCAGGGATACACTGTTCACCATTAGCTCACAGATGGAGTAGAGAATTGAGATTCTCCTAATAACATGACAAGAGAATCTGGATTTCATTAAAGACACGGAGGCTAACATTATGCATGTTTCTTTTAATGCTAACTCCAAGCAGTCACTTAAAAGCAATACATCATAAAGTGAAACAGTACTAGAACAGAATCTTCCTGATGTATAATAGCCATGAACATAGAATAGTCTGCCTCTTTTAAATGTGAGATATTAGTGTAAGATTTCTTTAAATAACTTTCCTTTACTTGTCTTTTCTTTTTCTTCTTTTTTAATTTTTTTATTGCATTCCAAAAGGAGAGAAACAACAAAGATTGAATGAAAGGGTCATGGAGTTAATGCTTTTTGAACATATTCCCTCCGGAAATAGCAGTAATGCCAAGCGAATCAGTTATGTTGAGTTTTATGAAATAAGAAAGAGTATAAGTGCTCTGTTGTCATGTAAATGAGACAGGTGTAACATCGAAAAAGGCACCTTATATGACATTTTCACCAATATAATAAAGGTTGTATGAAATTTTCAACAAAACATTGAATAAAGTATTATAAATTATGCATCCATTGTTCACTAATTTATCTATCCACCTATGTGAAGGGAAGGGTGGGATAATGTTAGCTTCCGTGTCTTTAATGAAATCCAGATTCTCTTGTCATGTTATTAGGAGAATCAAATTTTCAATACAAGACCGGAGGCTACCATTATGCATGTTGGTAGTTTTGTAACACCACATCTGACATATGTCAAATTGGTTTACAATAGTGCTTTGCAAAGGTGTTTGAATTAGACCAGTCAGCTGCTCTAAGGATGTCATTTAATTTACCACCTATCCAGAAGGATTTACTAGCCATAGCTTTTCTAACGGAGTGTGCTTGAAACTTCTTGAGATCAATACCAGCTAACTGCATTGCACATTTAACTCATCTCACTATTGAGGCTGAAGTTATGGGTTTAAAAGGTTTCACAAAAGAGATAAATAATTGATTCAAACCATTTGTGCAATGTTCGCTCATTCTAGACTCATATTCTTTCATGCAATCTACAACACAAAGTTTTTTACAAGCATCGAACCTTGGGTAGAAAATTGTATCTGACATAGTTTTAGACCTTCTGATGATTTCGAATTTTACGCCAAACTCATCATAAACTCTGTTACAAACCTCTAGAGCTTTAACATCTGAAACTCTATGGCAGGAGATTAGACAGAGGAGTGATGCTAGTTTAATGGATAGTCTCTTTTTGTCCAGATATCTGTTATCAGGCCAACTTGTGAATAAGTCCAGCATTAGTGTGACATCCCACAGGGTCTCGTATTTAGGTTTAGGGGTCTCCTTAGTCTGATACTTTACAAAATTCTACATACTATGACATTAATTAAGGCGTGGCCTGCTGAAATCGATGATCTGTAGCAGCTAATTGATCTGTAACTAAGACTCCTCTAGAATTGTTCTACAAGACAATTTACTACATGTACAATAGGAGTGTCCACGGAATCCAGGTTCCTCTCTAGGCACCAATGTACCCATGCTCTCCAGATGCTGTTATATCTATAGGGGGTGCCGGGCGCCCATGATTCTCCGAGGAGAACTGCAGCTGCTTTTGAAAGGCAAGTGATTTCGTTGGATCTCCTGACACTTTCCAAGCAAGAAAGTTCAAAGTCCCTGTCTGGACTAGGGGATGTTCTCTTCCGTCTATATCTCTTAGGAGGCCTTTCTTGGTTGGAAGTAGTAAGGGAGTGCTGCAAGCTAATTCCAGTGTCGTCGGAAACCATGCCTGGGAGGGCCAGAAAGGTGTTACTGTCACTAGGGAGCATTGTTCCTGTCTCACTTTCTGGAGGACTCTCTGGTTCATAGCAATGGGGGGAAAGGCACAGGCTAGAATTACTTTCCAGGGTTGAAGGAAAGCATTGACTGCTAGAGCACCCGGGTTTGGCATCTAGCTGAAATATTTCTTTAGTTGGAAGGTCAACCTGCTTGCAAACAGATCTATCTCCAGAAGCCCCCAGATTTGATGGAGAACTCTGAAGGCTTTCTAATTGAGTTTCCAATCGCTGTAGTATAAGAGGAATCTCGAGTTCCAATCTGTAGTGATATTTGTTTTTCCCGGTAGGTATTCTGCTTTTAACACAATCTTGTGCTCTAGGCCGAACATCCAGAGTTATTTGGCTAGGTTCGATAGGTCTTCTGATTTGGAACCCCCTTAAACGAGTTATATAGGCTACAGCTGATATATTGTCCATTTTCAGTATAACGGATCTCCCCTGAAGGGATTGCTTGAAGCTCATCAAGGCATATAAGCCTGCTGTCAATTCTAGATAGTTTATGTGATGCAAGCTTTCTGCATATGACCATGCACCACTCGTACTCTGGTTGTGCAGGAAGCTCCCCAGCCATGAAGGCTTGCATTTGATTCCAGTATGAGTTCTGGTGACTTCCAGAAAATGGCCTTGCCATTTCATGCATCTACATTCTGTAACCACCAAACCAGTTCTGATTTGGCTTCGTGATCTAGGGATATTTGGTCTCCGTACCATATTCCTGATCTTAGGGCTTTTGCTTTTACTCTTTGGAGAGCTCAGTAGTGCAGAGGTCCCGGGAAGATAGCTTGTATAGAAGAGGAGAAAAGGCCCAGGAGACTGGCTGGTTCCCTTAGTGTTAGGATTTCTTGTTTTAATACACACCTTATGTCTTTCTGTATTTTTGTTATCTTCTTTTGGGGAAGTAAGAGGAGACATTTCATTGTGTCTACAGTGAATCCTAAGAATTCCAGAGATCTGGAGGGGTCCGTATGTATTTTTCTTTGTTTATTATAAATCCTAAGCTCTCTGAGGTTTACTACTACATTCAGATCCTGTAGGATCTGGGAGTGGTGTTGGGACATGATAAGGATGTCATTGAGATAGACAATCAATCGTATCCCTCTTTCTCTCAGGAAGGATGCAAGAGTTCTCATCACTTTGGTGAAGCACCAGGGGGCAGAAGATAAGCCGAAGGGGAGAGCCTGAAATTGGAACAGGTGGTGGTTCCATATGAATTGGAGGTAGGGTTGATGTTCTTTCATCATGGGGATGGTAAAGTAAGCGTCTTTCAGGTCTAGTTTCACTAGCCAGTCTTTCTCTAATAGCATATTTCTCAAAAGATGGATGCCCTCCATCTTGAAGTGTTTGTAGATGAGGAATTTGTTTAGTTCTCTGAGATTTATAACAGGCCTCCATCCTTTGTCTTTTTTCTGTACAAGAAAGAGTGTACTTACAAATTTCATGCATTCCCACTGTACTTATATAATTGCTCCCTTGTGTAGCATGGAGGTCACCTCTTCCTCCACTATTTTCCATGGTTCTTTTGTCAGTGATAGACTTCTCGGGGGTCAAGTTTGTATCGGAGGTTTTGAAAATTCTATTATGAAACCTTAGATGTTTTCTGAGACCCAGGGGTCTTGTATGATTGTCTTCCAGACCTGTGAGAAGAATCTAAGTCTGCCTTCCACCTTTCCTAGGGAAAAAAAAGAATGAGGGGTGAAGGTACTCACTTTGGAAGTTGACTGGGGTTTGTCCACGTGGTCTGAACCCTCAGGAGCTGAAGGATCTTCCTCTCTGGGGGTAGAATGGTGGAGGATTGTTTGCTTGGTAAGGTCTACAGAATCCTCTGTGTCTAAAGTAGGGCCTTTGGTTGAAACAGCCGGTTGAAAGGCCCCTTCTCCCGGCCTATCCAAAAATGTTTGTGTTGAAGACACGTCTCATGTTGTTCTGCATTTTGTCGAGGGCTGTAAAGATTGCAACGTATTTTCCATATGTTTTTATCATGCCTTCACTTAATAGCAGGTCCTTAGGGGTTTGAGAGGGCTCTTTATAAGCCCTGTTGCTCAATTTAGGGTTAATTTTGGTAAGGACCACTCTCCTTCTTTCTGCATTAATGCCATCGTTAGCATTCCCTAGTAGGATCAGGGCTCTCTGACTCCACCCTCTGACTAGGTCTGTGTCTAGTGGTGTTCCATTGATATGGCTTTCTTCCGCCATGCTGATTATTCTGGCCAGGGGGCCTAGTATGTCAAGTAGGCGGCCCTGGCAGGCTTTCAGTGATCTCTCCATTCCTTTCCTGGGGTCTCTTCCCAGTTTGAAGAGGAATTTTTCAATTAAGGGTCAAGGTTGGGTGTTTGGCATACCTTCTCTTGAATGGCCGGTCTAGAGCATTCTGCTCTTAGGATGCTGCGTATTTCTCTCTCTAGGGGATTTCTGAGCCCTTTTTTTTAAATAAATTTGGCCACGTGGTCTTGACACCATTCTGAGCTCCTCGGGTGTTTAATGTTATATGGAGAGAACATCTCTTCGCCTAAAGGGTTAGTTATAATTTCCTTTGAGGATGATGGAAGTTCATCCTCTGCAAGTTGAGTTTCAAAATCTAAATCGTCCTGATCTAAGTCAAGTTTGTATTCATCCATTAGGTTGGTGTCCTGGTCCCCTTCTTCCTCTATTTCAGTATTTTGTATATTGTAATGAGCACTTGGATGACTTGTGCTGCTTTGGACACTTTGATAAGTTTTCCGCTTAGGACACCATGATAAGTTGTGCCGCATTAGGACACCTGATACATTTTAGGTGCGTAGACCTCCATTATAGGTTGAGGTGCTTAGACCTCCCATTTTACTTGAGGTGCTAGGACCTCCCAATGAGCTCAAAGGGCTTATTCCTTGTATATTCTTAGCTTTCATTAGTATTTTGCGCCTTTTATTATTGTGGTCATCTTTTTGGAGATTGGGGATCTCAGTTATGTCATTCTCTTCATTGGGTAGTGTTCTTTTGTTTCACATATCCTGATTTAGCATCTCTAGCACGCCGGATTGCATTTCCTGTTGAATAATCTTTTTTAACTCATCGTTATTCATGTTAGGAATGGGTGCATCTACATCATCTGATTCCACGTCAGATATTATAAGGCTTATGATTTTCCTCTCTTTGTAAGCTTAATTTCGGTGGAGAAAATACTAATGGCTCAGAATGAGAGTGGTCAGTAGTGACTATAAATGGCCCTGCATGTTGTCGACTGCACCCGGTAGTAGAATGGTATAAAACCTCTTCTTTTCTCAAAAGGATATGTCTATATGTGGAGGCTCTCAGTTGTTAGAGCCTGAGGGTAGCGTTATCCCAATTGAAAATAAATGGTACTTGCGCTCGGTATGCAGCAGCTGATCGTCGAGGCGATTTAACTGTCAGACATTTTCTGACGTTGTACTCGCTCGAGCGATCAGCAGTAGTAGTCTGTGCCGGTGTTTGTTGCCTATAGTAAGTAACAATTGGTTCTTGGTAAGAACCAATTGTTACTTACTATATATATGCCCAGGTTCTGAGGGATACTGGGTTACCCCATTGCTTTCAACGGTGTTTGTTGTCTAGGCAGCCTCGTGATTATAGAGGCGTTGCCTAGGCAGGGATATTTTTTTCATTTTGTTGCTTGGCTACAGGTTTACGTCAGACGCTGACGAGGCCGTTGCCAACGTGCATTCCTGCAAATTTTTCTGCTGTGCCCCTGCATGAAGGATCTCATATTTTAACGAGGATCGGGCTGAGGGAGAGAGCGTCAGCCCTGGAGGTTGTGAGCGTAGCTCCCGAGAGAGTCTTTTAGGTCCGCTTGAGGAAAAAGGCTAGTATGCGATTTTCAAGGTGAGATTAGTTATCAGAGTGCACCAGAGGTTCTGGAGATACGGAACTCGGTTAGGGGCGGTGTTGAGAGTATCGGGTCAGGGATTCAGAGGATCCCAAGCTTCGTGGAAGGGAGGTGGGTGGAGGAGTGGGGGTTGATCTCCGTAAATTGGTTGTCAGTTAAGAATCCAAGTGAGTAGGGTTTTTGGAAAGAGCTGATGAAGCAGTGTGACAATAGATTAAGAGAAAGATAAAAATGCCTATATATCGTGCTTTGAAAAGTAGGTTGCAGCAAAAGATAAGGAATAATATTAAAGTTGTACTTATCTGCCTGAAGCCGCATTTAAAAGAGGCAGACTATTTTATGTTTATGGCTATTATACATCAGGAAGATTCTTTTCTAGAACTGTTTCACTTTATGATGTATTGCTTTTAAGTGGCTGCTTGGAGTTTGCATTAAAAGAAACATGCATAATGGTAGCCTCCGGTCTTGTAATGAAATCACATATAATCACCAAGAAGGATGTGACAAACTTACAATTGTTTGCAATAACACAGTTTAAAAATAAATAAAAACAAACTTAAATCACTTTGGATTAAAATTAGGAAGCAAATTTTAATTTCAACATTACATTAAATGGTTTTTATGCAGTATAATTTCAAACGTCTTTGGAAACTCATTTGGTAAGTACACCTTGTCGAGTTACAGATTTGATTATGACCAATAGTTTTATACCACATTTCCCGCTTGTGCCAACTTGTATATAATAGTCTCATCAGCTGCTCCCTCGAAGAACTCTGACAAATCCAGTGAACCACAGCTGCTTAGTGTGGGGCTGTGCCATGCGCATGCATGCACCCAACAAGATTTGTTTACATTAGATTTCCTGAGGGAATGATTTGTGATTTTTGCTACATCAAGACACTGGTGAATGCTGTTACAAAGTACAAATTCACCAGAGCTTACTTGTCACTATCCTGTGGAATGCTGCATTTAGCTTACGCATGCAATTCAGCCTTGCATGATTTTCCAGGTCTCTTCTCTTCACAGGGTTTCACTTACGCATGCTGTCCAATCTTTCAGGAATTCTCTATACCGCTATGTATATGTGCCATGCATCAGTACTAGTGATATACTGAGACTACGGCTCAACAAGCATGATGCAGCAGCTATGATATTTGCTGGGAAGGTCATGCCATGACACATAATAGTTGCAGTTAGCAGTGCTCCAGGGTGTATTACTGTAACTCAGATTTCACCATTTTAGCGCCACAGTCCTGAGCTTGTTCCTTAATAGAGTAAGTAGCAAGACAGCCAACATATCATAGTGCAACTTGCATCACACTATTCTGTTGGAAAAATAAAGGCAATATATATTTAGCACAACCTGCGGAGCTTTACAAAACTACTCCCAGCATCCACTGTAGAGCCTAATGCCAGTATTTGCTTTAAGAATTCTAAAGACAGACAAGTTTTTTCAAACTCAGCCAGACTTTGAATTCACAATATCCTGCGATAGAAACTCATCTGCTTCTCCTTCACCATGATCACTACTATTGTGTTGAGGCCCTATGTAACTGCCTCCAGCAGCTGTTCACCAGTGTCGCATTGAATGGAAGGCCTTCACACCAGTCAAAGGTAAGAGTCACTTTCAATGGACCTCGTCCACCAACAGTTTCTTTTCAACTACCCCTTTCAGAATTTTTTTGTCTTGTTGATCCTACTGGGTTCCAGATGACATCCAACAAGACACCACAGACACAAAACAGTTTAAAACAGGCCACTGTCCATTGGGTTTCTGATGTCTGAATAAAATGAGCATCCTTTGTATTCTAAGAACAGTTTTCCTGTTGGAATGTGCAATGGACAGGAACCTTTTCAAATATCTTGGACTAATCAGAACAGAAAGACAACTGCATTCGATTCGCATCCCTGAGATCCTCTTGTATATTTTTGTTGCAAACAACAATAAAATAGGCAAGATTCCTGCTAAAGAGACATTAATCCAAACCTAAACACAACTTGAGCAATACTACTCTACAGTGCGCTGTCACGCATTTGCATTAGTTTAAGAATATTTAAAAAATGAAATCATTTTGCATGAGCTTGTACACTCAAATGATTAGTGCATATTCCAAAAGTCAGAGTAGCTTTTATGCAGAGCAATGTGTGACAAGGCTTTTGATATTAATAATGATTTAAATGATATGCTTAACATGAAGGTTTAAGCACAGTAACGTTACGGGCAGAATTTTATTTGAATTATGGTTATGATAATCTCTAATTTTTAAGACCTAGGTTAAAAGGCTGTAACCTATAATTTACCAGACACACTATCATCACTTTCAATAAAATTAGGCAAAGTAGGATAATAAGACATTCGAAAACTGACCCACATGCAAATGTAGTCCCCACATTTTAAAGGAAAGATGATTATACACTGTTTGACATTCGGTTTTCGGGGCAATTTCGAAACGCCGCCAGTGACAAAATGCATTCATGTTAGAAGGCACAAAGTGGAATTTTGTTGTGAGATTTGAATGTTTCTGTCAAATTGGGAAGTCTGAGCAGAAGAGAATTATGTTGGCAAGAGGAAACAGTGATGGAATGAAGCTGATATATAAAATAAGTGCCCATGCCTCCTAGCACCATTTTGCATCATGGCATCATTGTTTTGCAGTACCAAATTTACTTCTCACATTGACATGAATTAGTATCTCCTTACTAAAGGAAATGCACATTTTAACAGGGAGCACTTTTATATAGTGCATATGTCTGTCATTTGTGGCAAAAAAATAAAACCTAAGATGAAGAACAATGCCATTGTCATTTTAAAGTGCTTCCAATAGAATGGTAAAGTAGCGCTGCGACTTTGTCTAGGAAAACGCGTATAAGGGACAAGCATGCATGCATGCATCTGAAGTTTCTTAATAAGTGGGTCCTATATGCAAAGGATTAACTGATGTGTGTGGAATGAGAGAATGACTCGGATCATGTTGCAGTGGAAGAAACAAAGCATGAAAGGACGAAGGTTGAAAATCTCTTGAGGGGAGAGCTTAGACAGCAGCCAGGCTGTGCAGTGAAGTTCATGCGTTGGGGGAGTTCATTTCGGGAGACCTTAAATGTGAGAATGCAGTCTGGGATGATACCTCTATGTATAGGTGCCATGCATCAGGACTAGTGATACACTGAGATCACAGCTCAGCAAGCATGATGCAGCAGCTATGATAGTTGCTGGCCATGACACATAATAGTTGCAGTTAGCAGTGCTCCAGGGTGTGTTACTGTTACAGTGCCTGGGGACAACTAGGTGTTTATGGTAATGCACAAAGCACAGAGATAGCGAATATTAATAATGTGAGTAGAAGGGAGCTAATGTCAATATGTTTTTTTAACTTGGCATTTCTATCCAGCTCGGGATCTTCAAAGCAAAGGTTTCATCTTTGCAGTTGGTGTGTAGGCTCTTCTGGAGAAAGGTAGAGCCATTACCGCCAGTCGTCGGAGAATTAGTGTAATGGCAGCTTGTAGGTGATGTAGAAATCTAAAGGGAAAATTCATCCGAAGACTCTTAGAAGATAGCTCCAGGCCACAACGGTCACATGGGATTCAGAGGATGTTCAGCATGAAGTATGACTTCAGCAATTTCATTGAGGGTAAAGAGGCAAGCTCCACAGACCACAACGAGGAGAGCAACATGTGTTGTAAACATCCCCGTGTTAGGATTTCAGTTTTGCTGGCATTGAGCTTCAGATGTATGACAATTCTCATTGAGAACAGGCCCCTCCATAATATAGACAGATTGCATAAGATCCTGATATCTATCTGGAGAGATTCACTTTATGTACTAAGGGCTTTGTTTATGAGCCCTTTACGCCACCGTTGCATTACTTTTTGGATGCTGCGGCAGCGTAAAATATACGCCACACTGCGCCCTATTTACAAAGTGACGCATCTAGGTAGATGTGTCACTTTGTAAACCCCTGCGCTACATTATACCTGTGTCAGGTATAATCTATGCAGGGTGGGCATTCCCCCGCAAAAAAGCCTCGTAGTAGTGGCGCAGTGAAATCTATGATATTTCACTAAGCCACTTCTAGGAATCCACTGCGTCAAATCTTGACGCCTGCTTGAAGCAGGCGTAAGGAGTGACTCAGGCTTGCCCCATGTGAAAGGACACATTGCTGGAGTTGTATCTGTTTTCAGACACACTCCAGCAATGCACCAATTTTACGCCTACAGATACGTCAGGAATACTGACGTATCTGTAAATCCTTGTGACATGGAGCACCGTACAGTAAATATGGCGCATCCATGGTGTCACAATGATGGCACTATGAAAAGTATCTCATCGCTGGTTTCCCCCAGCAGTGCAACACTTTTCATAAATGAGGCCCTAGGTGGATTTACCTCGCTGTTGCTGACCTGCCAATACTGTGCATGCCGTATTTTCTCTGAATTTTAAAAAACACTGATCCACTGGAACAGGTTTATATGCACTATCACTAAATGCCTCGATCACACACTCAAATACACAACCATGAATATGTTATGCTGCTATTGTTTTTAAGTATGCAGCTCCCACTAGTGTTCCTTAAAGAAAATGTACATTTCTGTAAGCTGTTGTTAACTACTGCAATGCCAATACAGTAGAAAAACATTTTACTTCTCAACGCATGTGCCATTACATGGACTAGAACTGCTGTCTATCACTGCTTCCAGGTTTTCTTAGACCCAAGATAAGTAGTAAAAGGATGATGTTGCTGTTAGGACAACAAACTCCACCCCTCTCAGAATTCTACACATAATCTATACTCACCATTCCCTCCCTCCTTAGGTTTCCGAAGCCCCATAGTAGCTAGCAAATAGATGAGCACTGCCGTATGATCCCTAAATGTATTCCTCTGACTGTACTGTGTTAGTAGATACATAGACAAACCAACAGTATGTGCCTTTGTCTCGTGGAGTTATTAGGCCCAGTTAAGAAACGCCATTTTTAGATGCTCACATTCTTAAGTTGCTTTCTCTCCCTAAACATGGTGACATCTGACACACATTCATTTGCATGTACATTCAGGATAACATTCTTTGAACTTAGTTTTGCTTACAATACCACTTCATAGGCACGCTATTGAACATGCTGTACAAGCGCTAAGTTCAGCATGCAAGATGTTGTTATTTGTTTTGGCCGCTCGCTGACAGAGCTATCACAATAAAATAAACAATAGCGGTCTGGATGGGGCTTTGGCATGATAACATGAAGGATGTTATTATATATATGACATCAAGCCTTTGTTTAAACAGAGGAGTATTTCGCTGGCACTGAGAGGTCATTCCATGCCGGAATTCCAGCTCAGCTGATTCCTGTTTACCTCATGCGAGGGATGCTGTCCGGCTCTACAACAAGATGGGCAGCTTGATGACACTAACCCACAGGCAACAGAGAGTTAAATCACCCAACAGGAATTTGGCAGATTCACTCACCCTAGACATGATAGGTTAGGATGCACTAGGTAGGAGTACACCATATTACAGTACTTGTATACAAGCATATTCTCTCTAATAAGCACAATGGTTGAACTGTTCATCTTTTTCACCATTCTCGTAATGCTAATCACATTATTATGTTTCCTTCTATTGATTATTGCAGCGCAAGTATTTTACTGAAGAATCACAATGCTTCAATAAATATTGAAATGTTTTACTGAGTATTTCTTGTGATTCTCTTTGGGTATGCATAAGTAAGTAAGCGAAAGGGTTCTAGATCTGTTACCATAATTTCCTTGGGGAGTCAGGGTTGTCATGTTCTGAGGTTGCATAATCCATTTGTTACCCTGTCAGGTTAGGGGTACAGATAGTGCACTGTGAGCTGGAAGGACTTTGGCCAACATTTCTGGAAGGTGTGCAGGGAATCAGACACCCACAGTTCTGATGGTTTTGTTGTCCAACAAATGCACAGTTTTACTTGAGAAAGTATAAGCCGTACGACATGGCGCCGCCAACATCCTAGCTTGGGTTCCTATTTAATGGATTGCTTGACTCGTTTTCATTTGTATTCCCAAAGACCCCTACTCGCCTACTAACATGAAATGTCCTTGGTGTTAGGGAAAAATCCTCCTCATCTGAGTAGGTAAACCCTATGTATTGACTGTAGGTTGCTCAAGCTTGAACCTTTTCAAAGGATCTCCCTATAGAGGTACCCTCTCTGATTCCACATATTTAAATGTCTCAGGACAAACCAGCAAACATACCAACGTACTGTAGACATGCAGCTACACAAAGGCTGTTACAACGTGGTCTGCCCCAAATGGGTGGAGACGTCACCTTCGTGGTTAAGGCCCATGAAGCATTCAGGACAGAGGTATTCTATTCATGGTTTACATTCCAGCAGCTAATACAACTACAAGACTGTTTCACACATACAATGCACATACAGTTCCTAACAACTACACAGCTTATGAAGCACTAGAACTACCACTAACTTACCAAGAACATCAAAATTGGTTTGAAGGCGCCCTACCAAATACAAGCAATAATGTTAGACTAGGTCCCCTTAGCAATGAGGGAGCAACATGGTCAGTCTTAGCCGGTTACACACCATATCCAGAAATAGACAATCTGACAGCTCCATAGCTACGTATGCTAAATACAGATCTGGTAAAACGTATAGATATTTAACACAATTCATCATGCAAACAATGACAATATATCCTGTTAGGGCTGCTCAAGCTGAACAGCCACAATTGGCTACACCTGGAATAAGTCCACAAACCATCAAGGCAGTCATGGGTAAGATTTTCGTCAGACAGGAGTAAATACAGTTCTGAATTGCACAAAAAACAAACCAGCATGAAGCAGTGTTTTCCCATACGGAACCTCAGGAAAAACGCAGACTTCTCACAATGCTTGCTAAAGGAGATGACTCCCCTGGTGGAAGACTACCCCACTTGGGTACAGTCTTTGCCACAGTATATACCAGAACACATTGTACACCCTCATTAGCTGTTTTGCCAGAGGTGCTTAAACAGATCCAAAATGAGTATGGGACTGCCCCTGCCCTGGATCTGGGGATGAAACTGATGGGCAACTTTGCTGCAGCATCTGCCATCTGGTGAGTAACATTAAAGGGGAAGCAGCAGTGTTGGTGGGACGCCAACTACTCACAAACTTGACTCCAGGAAAACAGGAGTGCGAGTAACCAAAAATCATTGAGGAAACCTATGCAACAATAGGTAGAGATAATTTGGGAGCTAGACCTAGTAAACCACAAATTAAGAATAATTCTGAAAAGGATAACTCAAAGCAGGCATCAGTTTCTTCCTCTAAGAAGTGGGATAATAAGAAACAAAAAGCAAAGACTAAGGGGTCGATTCCGATTCGGGCCGGAAAAAGCACCGACCGACTCAGAGCCGGAATTTATTCCGACCGACACGTACCTGTGGCGCCCGACACGCCAAGTACGATGCAAGGCGTGCAAAATCTGACCGACACGTACTGAACCCAAGCCGAACGACCGAGCCGCACGGAAAACAGCAATCCGGCCGGAAAAACACGCGAATCGAACCGACCGACACGCACCCGGAACAAATCCAACCGAAACGTACACGCGAACTCCAAACCGCTAAGTACGATGCAAGGCACGAAAACCACGACCGAGTCGAACGGAGGACAAGCCGTACGACCGACACGCATACAAAACCGAGCCGAAGTAACACAAAACACCGCGACCGACGCGTACGCAGCATAGAAAACTGCACAAACACAGCGTGAACGAAACGGAGAAGACCGTACGAGACAAATGCAGGGTCCGACTCGGTCACAAGAACGTTTCCAACATGCACAGAAAGTACTAAGGAAAAATACACAAAAAAAGGCCAAACAAGCAATTACAAAGCCAATAAATACTGGGGGGGGCGTGGGGACAGAACAGAGACACACCCACAACTCCACCCATATAAAGGACACAAATCCCAACCATGATCCTTTGCAAATGCCATTCTACTGCCAGCACTCAACAGACAGCAACCACACACCCACAGCTCATCCCTCACACAAGCCACACACCATCAGCACACCAACAAATAGCTACCTCACATACACCCAGCAAAACACACACTCACACACCCTCACCCTCACCTGCACACCAACACACACATCACTCACCATCACCACCCATCACCATGCCCCCCAAGAAGAATCACAAGTTCCTAGATTGTGAATTGGAAGTCCTGGTAGACGAGATCCTCAGGGTAGAGCCACAGCTGTTTGGAACACTGGTCCAACAGACACCCATCTCCCAGAAAACCAAGATGTGGGAGAGGATCATCAACAGGGTGAACGCACAATCACCATGTCTGCGCACAAAGACTGACATCCAGAACAGGTGGTATGACGTGCGCAGGAGGGTACGGGAGCTGCTCAAGAAGGACTACCTCCTGAGCCAATACACTGGCAGTGGCCCTCCTGCCAAGCCAGTATACCTCAGGCCCTGGGAGGAGAAGGTGCGGGCCATCCTTCCGCCAGTGAGCGTCTATGGACTAGAGAACATCCCAGAGCCTCGTGAGTACACAACAAATGTACACAATATTCTGCCACAATACACACACACATCACTGTCAAGGGAGAGTCAAACCATGCACTCATAGCAATTACACAGCAACCAGAACAGAATCATCCCAAAATGTGTATGTCAGTCAGATAAACACAACACATGCTATCTCAAAGTTACATTTAACCGTGTCATCACATGTACAAACACAACTACAACTACAGCTAGGCAGTGGCACAAATAGAACTAACAAACACATCCAGACATGTAGCCACCACTACAACACCAACACACAGTGAAGACCACTGGAAGGAAGGAATTCTGTGTATGCTGGGCAAGTCAGTGTAGCCAATAGCATCATGGGAGTCGTAGTCACACATATTGCTCACCCCCACAACTGTCCCATCAACACCACCATGAACCATGCGCACATCACAGGGAGTGGAAAAGGACTCACAAGATGGCTGACACTGGCTACTGCTGTGGGGAGTACAAGGCCCTGCTGGCAACTGTGCAACAACCAACAGCAGGACACCACTGACTGACATCCTGAGAGACAACTTCCACTCCCTGCAATGGAAGCATGTTCCATGGTGGGATATCTGGCTGGGTGGGAAGGAAGACTCGCAGCACTGACCATAGTCACAAGCACCTCCCCTCACACACCCCCTCAACACAAACTCCACAGAACCCACCTGGGAGAATGCAATGCCTCACATCCTAACTCAAGATCCCACAAAGAACCTCCACCCTGGGTAATGTTGTGTGAAGCACAGGGACACTCTTGGGACTTTTAGCCAAACAACTGCCAGGACAACACTCCCAGCCATCCTGCCAGCACAGGCAGCCCACCCCACAGGGAAGCAGAGTCAAAAGGAAGGAAGCATGGGCATGCTGGGAAGGGGGTGGAGGCAATAGCATGATGGGAGTAGTAGGCACAGATATCGCTCAGCCTCACAACTGGCCCATCAACACCACCCTGAACCATGCTCACATCACAGGGAGTGGATAAGGACTCACAAGATGGCTGACACTGGCTACTGCTGTGGGGAGCACAAGGCCCTGCTGGGAACTGTGCACCAACAAACAGCACAACACCACTGACTGACATCCTGAGAGGCAACTTCCACTCCCTGCAATGGAAGCACGTTCCATGGTGGGATATCTGGCTGGGTGGGAAGGAGGACTCGCAGCACTGACCATAGTCACAAGCACCTCCCCTCACACCCCCTCAACACAAACTCCACAGAACCCACCTGGGAGAATGCAATGCCTCACATCCTAACTCAAGATCCCACAAAGAACCTCCACCCTGGGTAATGTTGTGTGAAGCACAGGGACACTCTTGGGACTTTTAGCCAAACAACTGCCAGGACAACACTCCCAGCCATCCTGTCAGCACAGGCAGCCCACCCCACAGGGAAGCAGAGTCAAAAGGAAGGAAGCATGGGCATGCTGGGAAGGGGGTGGAGGCAATAGCATGATGGGAGTAGTAGGCACAGATATCGCTCAGCCTCACAACTGGCCCATCAACACCACCCTGAACCATGCTCACATCACAGGGAGTGGATAAGGACTCACAAGATGGCTGACACTGGCTACTGCTGTGGGGAGCACAAGGCCCTGCTGGGAACTGTGCACCAACAAACAGCACAACACCACTGCCTGCAATCCTGAAAGCCAACTTGCACTCTCTGCAATGCAAGCACGTTCCATGGTGGGATATCTGGCTGGGTGGGAAGGAGGACTTGCAGCACTGACCATAGTCACAAGCACCTCCCCTCACACACCCCCTCAACACATACTCCACATAACCCACCTGGGAGAATGCAATGCCTCACATCCTAACTCAAGATCCCACAAAGAACCTCCACCCTGGGTTATGTTGTGTGAAGCACAGGGACACTCTTTGGACTTTTAGCCAAACATCTCAATCAATCAATCAATCACGGCATTTATAGAGCGCGCTACTCACCCGGGAGGGTCTCAAGGCGCTGGGGGAGGGGGTAAGTTACTGCTCGAACAGCCAGGTCTTGAGCTGCTTCCTGAAGGAGAGATGGTCCTGGGTTCGCCGAAGGTGAGTGGGGAGGGAGTTCCAGGTCTTGGCTGCCAGGTAGGAGAAGGATCTTCCTCCGGCGGTGGTTCTGCGGATGCGTGGTACGGTGGCGAGGGCGTGGCTGGTTGATCGTAGCTGGCGTGTAGAAGGTCATGCGGTCGTTGAGGTACTTTGGGCCCAGGTCGTGGAGGGCCTTGTGTGCGTGGGTGAGGAGTCTGAACGTGATTCTCTTGCTGACGGGGAGCCAGTGCAGGTCTTTCAGGTGCACGGTGATGTGGCTGTGTCGGGGGATGTCCAGGATGAGTCGTGCGGAGGCGTTCTGGATGCGCTGGAGTCTCTTTTGAAGTTTGGCTGTGGTTCCGGCGTAGAGGGTGTTCCCATAGTCCAGTCGGCTGGTGACGAGTGCCTGGGTGACGGTCTTCCTGGTTTCAGTGGGGATCCATCTGAAGATCTTGCGGAGCATGCGCAGGGTGTTGAAGCATGAAGATGAGACGGCGTTGACTTGTCTGGTCATCGACAGGGAGGAGTCCAGGATGAAGCCCAGGTTGCGTGCGTGGTCCGTTGGCTTGGGCGCGGTGCCCAGGGCCGGGGGCCACCAGGAGTCGTCCCAGGCGGAGGGTGATGAGCCCAGGATGAGGACTTCCGTCTTGTCTGAGTTCAGTTTAAGGCGGCTGTTCCTCATCCAGTCGGCGACGTCTCTCATCCCGTCGTGTAGGTTGGCTCTGGCGGTGGTGGGGTCGTTGGTGAGGGAGAGGATCAGCTGGGTGTCGTCGGCGTAGGAGATGATGTTGAGGTTGTGTCGGCGTGCGATGGCTGCGAGGGGGCTCATGTAGACGTTGAAGAGGGTTGGGCTGAGTGAGGATCCTTGTGGAACGCCGCAGATGACTTCGGTGGCTTCGGATCTGAACGGGGGAGGCGGACTCTCTGTGTTCTTCCGGCGAGGAACGAGATGATCCATTCCAGTGCTTTCTCTCGGATTCCGATGTTGCTGAGGCGCTTCACTAGGGTGCGGTGGCAGACGGTGTCGAACGCCGCAGAGAGGTCCAAGAGGATGAGGGCAGCTGTTTCCCCGTTGTCGGTTAGGGTTCTGATGTCGTCGGTGGCTGCGATAAGGGCGGTCTCGGTGCTGTGGTTGGCCCGAAACCCGGACTGCGAGGGGTCGAGGGATCCATTCGTCTCGAGGAAGGCGGCAAGCTGTCTGTTGACGGTCTTCTCGATGACTTTGGCCGGAAACGGAAGGAGCGAGATGGGACGGTAGTTCTTGAGGTCGGTGGGGTCCGCCGTTGGTTTCTTCAGGAGGGCGGTAAGCTCGGCGTGCTTCCAGCTCTCCGGGAAGGTGGCGGTGTGGAAGGAGGAGTTGATGATGTCCCGGAGATGGGGTGCGATGGTGGCGTCGGCTTTGTTGAAGACGTGGTGTGGGCAGGGGTCGGTTGGTGATCCGGAGTGGATGGAGTTCATCGTGCGGGTGGTGTCTTCGGTGCTGATCGGGGTCCAGTTGCAGAGGGTGGTGGTGGCGGGCGTTGGTTCGGCGGTAGGGTGCGTTGTTTGTGCGTCGAAGCTGTTGTGTATGTCGGTGATCTTGCGGTGGAAGAACGCGGAGAGTGAGTTGCAGAGGTCTTGCGAGGGGGTGATGTCGTTGTTTCCGGCGCTGGGGTTGGAGAACTCTTTGACGATGCTGAAAAGTTCCTTGCTGTCATGGGCGTTGTTGTCCAGTCGTTCTTTGAGTGCCGACTTCTTGGTGGCACGGATCAGCTGGTGGTGTTTGCGGGTGGCGTGCTTGAGGGCGGTCCTGTTGTCTGTGGTCTGGTCGAGTCGCCAGGTTTTCTCGAGAGTGCGGCAGTTCTTCTTGGATTCCTTGAGTTCGTTGGTGAACCAAGGGGTTTTCTTGCTTCCGGGTCTGCTGGGAGGGTTTTTAGTGGTGCGAGGTCGTCGGCGCAGGCGGTCAGCCACTTGGCGAGGTTGCTGGCTGCTTCGTTTGGGTCCGTTGTGTTGGTGGGTGTGTTCTGGCTGAGGGAGGCGGTGAGCTGCTCGGCGGTGATCTTGCTCCAGCTCCGGCGGGGAGCCTGTTGCGGGTGGTGGTGGGTCGCAGTCTTTCTGAAGCTGAAGTGGACGCAGCTGTGGTCGGTCCAGTGGAGTCCGGTGGCGTGGCTGAAGGAGATGTGCTTGCTGGACGAGAAGACGGTCAAGCGTGTGGCCGGCGTAGTGGGTGGGCGTGTTCACCAGTTGCTTGAGTCCGAGGTTGGCGAGGTTGTCCAGCAGGGCGGTGGTGTTTCTGTCGTTGTTGTTCTCCAGGTGGAAGTTGAGGTCCCCTAGGAGGATGTAGTCGGCTGAGGGCATGGCGTGCGGGCTGATGAAGTCTGCGATGTCTTCGCTGAATAGTGTGCGTGGTCCCGGGGGTCTGTAGATGAGGGTGCCTCGGAGGGTGGTCTTGGGGTCAGTGTGTATCTGGAAGTGTAGGTGTTCGGCGGCGGAGAAGGTCTCGTCGGAGTTAGTCGAGATGCGGATGGTGTTCTTGTGTACGATGGCGATGCCTCCTCCCGTCTGGTTGACGCGGTCCTTCCGGGTGATCTTGTATCCATCCGGGATGGCTATGGCGATGTCGGGCGCTGAGGAGGCGTTCATCCAGGTCTCGGTGAGGAAGGCGATGTCCGGTGCTGTTGCGTCGAGCAGGTCCCAGAGTTCCACGGCGTGCCTGTGGACGGAGCGGGTGTTCAGCAGGATGCATTTCAGGTGGTTGCTGCTGTTGCTCGACTTGGCGGAGGTGGTGCACGTCCGGGGGCAGGTGAATCGGCAGGCTTGGCAGGCGAAGGGTCCGTGGGTGCGTCTCGGTGAGGCTTGGTAGCAGGCAGGGTTCCGGCCGGCATTGAGTGCGGTGAGTGTGGCGGCGTCGTAGGTCCGTCGAGTAGTGTTGCGTTGGTGGGTTCCAGGGGTTCTGGCGCTGGGCGCGGTCCAGTCGCGGACGGGCGCAGACGGGCTTGCCTTATGCGCGCCTTCGGCGCGCCAGCGGCGCGCCCGCTGCGCACGTCCGCTGCGCGGCCTCGCAGCGGCCGCCATTTATGGGGAGGTGGGAGGGAGGAGCAGCTGGGAGGCGGGAGGCAGGGGCAGCGAATGGGCAGTCAGGGGGGCGGGGCCGCAGGGAACGCAGCGGCGGGAGTGGCGAGAGGCAGCGGGGGCACAGAAAGGAAAAACAGGGGGACAGCAGACAAAATCACGGGCACAACAACAGTGGGGCAGCGAGGGGCACAGAAAGGAAAAACAGGGGGAGAGCAGACAAAATCACGGGCACAACAACAGTGGGGCAGCGAGGGGTACAGAAAGGAAAAACAGGGGGAGAGCAGGCAAAATCACGGGCACAACAACAGTGGGGCAGCGAGGGGCACAGAAAGGAAAAACAGGGGGACAGCAGACAAAATCACGGGCACAACAACAGTGGGGCAGCGAGGGGCACAGAAAGGAAAAACAGGGGGACAGCAGACAAAATCACGGGCACAACAACAGTGGGGCAGCGAGGGGCACAGAAAGGAAAAACAGGGGGAGAGCAGACAAAAACGGGCACCGGGGCCACAAGCGGAGGGCGATCTTACCTACAGGAGCAGCGGGCAGACAACACAGGCGGAGCTGTGTGGTGGGGGAGCGACCTACCTGGCAAGGTCAAGGGTCGCTCTCCTCACCGTGCAGCGGCCGCCATTTATGGGGAGGTGGGAGGGAGGAGCAGCTGGGAGGCGGGAGGCAGGGGCAGCGAATGGGCAGTCAGGGGGCGGGGCCGCAGGGAACGCAGCGGCGGGAGTGGCGAGAGGCAGCGGGGGCACAGAAAGGAAAAACAGGGGGACAGCAGACAAAATCACGGGCACAACAACAGTGGGGCAGCGAGGGGCACAGAAAGGAAAAACAGGGGAGAGCAGACAAAATCACGGGCACAACAACAGTGGGGCAGCGAGGGGTACAGAAAGGAAAAACAGGGGGACAGCAGACAAAATCACGGGCACAACAACAGTGGGGCAGCGAGGGGCACAGAAAGGAAAAACAGGGGGAGAGCAGGCAAAATCACGGGCACAACAACAGTGGGGCAGCGAGGGGCACAGAAAGGAAAAACAGGGGGACAGCAGACAAAATCACGGGCACAACAACAGTGGGGCAGCGAGGGGCACAGAAAGGAAAAACAGGGGGACAGCAGACAAAATCACGGGCACAACAACAGTGGGGCAGCGAGGGGCACAGAAAGGAAAAACAGGGGGAGAGCAGACAAAAACGGGCACCGGGGCCACAAGCGGAGGGCGATCTTACCTACAGGAGCAGCGGGCAGACAACACAGGCGGAGCTGTGTGGTGGGGGAGCGACCTACCTGGCAAGGTCAAGGGTCGCTCTCCTCACCGTGCAGCGGCCGCCATTTATGGGGAGGTGGGAGGGAGGAGCAGCTGGGAGGCGGGAGGCAGGGGCAGCGAATGGGCAGTCAGGGGGCGGGGCCGCAGGGAACGCAGCGGCGGGAGTGGCGAGAGGCAGCGGGGGCACAGAAAGGAAAAACAGGGGGACAGCAGACAAAATCACGGGCACAACAACAGTGGGGCAGCGAGGGGCACAGAAAGGAAAAACAGGGGGAGAGCAGACAAAATCACGGGCACAACAACAGTGGGGCAGCGAGGGGTACAGAAAGGAAAAACAGGGGGACAGCAGACAAAATCACGGGCACAACAACAGTGGGGCAGCGAGGGGCACAGAAAGGAAAAACGGGGAGAGCAGGCAAAATCACGGGCACAACAACAGTGGGGCAGCGAGGGGCACAGAAAGGAAAAACAGGGGGACAGCAGACAAAATCACGGGCACAACAACAGTGGGGCAGCGAGGGGCACAGAAAGGAAAAACAGGGGGACAGCAGACACAATCACGGGCACAACAACAGTGGGGCAGCGAGGGGCACAGAAAGGAAAAACAGGGGGAGAGCAGACAAAAACGGGCACCGGGGCCACAAGCGGAGGGCGATCTTACCTACAGGAGCAGCGGGCAGACAACACAGGCGGAGCTGTGTGGTGGGGGAGCGACCTACCTGGCAGGACAACACTCCCAGCCATCCTGTCAGCACAGGCAGCCCACCCCACAGGGAAGCAGAGTCAAAAGGAAGGAAGCATGGGCATGCTGGGACGGGGGGTGGAGGCAATAGCATGATGGGAGTCGTAGGCACAGCTCTACATCCCCCACCACATGGCCCAGCAAGCTCACACTCACGCATGCACATCCCACAGAGAGTGGAAAGGCCCATCAAAGATGTCTGACACTGTTGCTGTGTCGTGGGAAGCATAAGGGCATGTTGGGAACTGCACACCAACCAACAGCAGGACACCACTGTCAGCCATCTTGCCATTGCTCTCACACCCATAAAACACTGAACTCCCCACAAAAGCAAGTAAGTATGGGAATGCTGGGAAGTGGGGTGGAGGCAATAGCATGATGGGAGTCATAGTCACAGACATAGCTCACCCCCACAACTGTCCCATCAACACCACCCTGAACCATGCTCACATCACAGGGAGTGGATAAGGACTGACAAGATGGCTGACACTGGCTACTGCTGTGGGGAGCACAAGGCCCTGCTGGGAACTGTGCACCAACAAACAGCACAACACCACTGCCTGACATCCTGAAAGCCAACTTGCACTCTCTGCAATGCAAGCACGTTCCATGGTGGGATATCTGGCTGGGTGGGAAGGAGGACTTGCAGCACTGACCATAGTCACAAGCACCTCCCCTCACACACCCCCTCAACACATACTCCACATAACCCACCTGGGAGAATGCAATGCCTCACATCCTAACTCAAGATCCCACAAAGAACCTCCACCCTGGGTTATGTTGTGTGAAGCACAGGGACACTCTTTGGACTTTTAGCCAAACATCTGCCAGGACAACACTCCCAGCCATCCTGTCAGCACAGGCAGCCCACCCCACAGGGAAGCAGAGTCAAAAGGAAGGAAGCATGGGCATGCTGGGAAGGGGGGTGGAGGCAATAGCATGATGGGAGTCGTAGGCACAGCTCTACATCCCCCACCACATGGCCCAGCATGCTCACACTCACGCATGCACATCCCACAGAGAGTGGAAAGGCCCATCAAAGATGTCTGACACTTGCTGTGTCGTGGGGAGCACAAGGGCATGCTGGGAACTGCACACCAACCAACAGCAGGACACCACTGTCAGCCATCTTGCCATTGCTCTCACACCCACACACACTGAACTCCCCACAAAAGCAAGTAAGTATGGGAATGCTGGGAAGTGGGGTGGAGGCAATAGCATGATGGGAGTCATAGTCACAGACATAGCTCACCCCCACAACTGTCCCATCAACACCACCCTGAACCATGCTCACATCACAGGGAGTGGATAAGGACTGACAAGATGGCTGACACTGGCTATTGCTGTGGGGAGCACAAGGCCCTGCTGGCAACTGTGCAACAACCAACAGCAGGACACCACTGACTGACATCCTGAAAGACAACTTGCACTCCCTGCAATGCAAGCACAGTCCATGGTGGGATAACTGACTGGCTGGGTGGGAAGGAGGGCCGGCTGTCAACCAAATACAACCAATGCAGACCATGTTCACACCCCAACAAATACATAGAAATGCCCAAATAATGCAGGACAATGTGCTACACCAATATCAACCCCTGACTGTGACAACTTAGGACAATGCAATGTACAGGCCCGCACCCAGAGGCACAGTCACAACTGTCAGGTGTGTCAACCATTGATGCCTGCAGAAACATAACATGCATTGTGTGTGTCTCCCAAAAACAGGTGATGATGGGGACACAGCAGCAGACGCTGAGGAGTCCCAGTCCCAGGCTCAAGAGGATGCGGAGCTCACTGGTGTCGTACAGCCTCTGCCCTCCTCGGACGAAGAAGACCAACCTGGCACATCCGGTGCAAGTCAACATGCAGCACCAGCAGGACCACCAGCTGCAGCACCAGCAGGACCACCAGCTGCACCCCCTGCACCCACCCCTCCAACGACTGTCACCACAAATACCATCCCTGCCGACATGGACAGAACAAGGAGCACCACCAGCACAGGGACCCTGGACCAACGTGGGGCCAAGGACACCACCACCACCACCACCAACCCCCAAGGGGGACCAGGGTCATCTGTGCGTGCCACTGCACATGTCGGCAAGGGTGGGAGACAGAGGTCGCTGCTTGCAGAGGTTGCTGGTGTGCATGATGACCCACAACTGGTACGCATAGCCGATGCGTACCAGTCCAGCACCGGAGATCTCAGCCAGGTAGTGGGGCTCCTCAGAGACATGAAACAGCAGCAGGCTGCCCATCATGCCCGCTTGGACTCACACATGTCCCGCGTGGAGTCCAAGTGGGACGCACTGCAAGAGATGACGGCGGTGCACAGGGACATATTACAATGCCTCCGCCAGATGAACAGCAACCAGTCCACACCTCCCTGTGTGCCAACAACATCTGGTGCTGAACAAACTGCAACTGCCACAGGGAGGGAGGATGACTCTGGCGGAGAGTCCCCTGCACCGCAGCAGCCTGTACTTGAGGGGCCCCCCAAAGAAGAGGGGTCGTCCGAGGAGGGGCAAGTGAGAGGCCGATGGCCAAGTGCAACCCCCAGGAAGCCTGAACCTGTTCTGGATGTTCACCTTTGTGCACAAACTGTTCACCCTGTTGACGGCAACACAACTCCCACACATGACATGGGGAGTACAAGTTGGACCAATGTCTCAGACAACTGTGGCCCCGATACTGGGGATTTTGTCTACCAGGACTTTCAATTCACCTAGGAACTTCTGATTGCAATATATATGTACAGAACTAACCATCCTATGCACTATTCACACAAATGTATCACAATAAACACACTAATACACCATACTTGCCTCTGTTGTGATTCCAACGTGGGTGCTGTCATGGGGATGATGAACTGCAAAATTACACTGTGTATGCGAACTGCAACAGCAAATACAACACAGGCATGTGAGTAAAGGTAACGTGACACATATGAGGGAGACACACCACCAGGGCTACACAACACATACACACCTAGGCCATCTGACTCATTGCCTACACTGATGTTGCCAGGGAAGACGCTGCAATGCACAGACACCACACCTATTCCCAGTTGTAGTCAAGTAGCCCACAGGTGCAGTAAGCAAATGGCAGTCAAATGTGTGACCACAGACAACGCACATCACAAAGTGAAGCACAGGTTTATTACACAGTTGCAACATGTCGTAACCACTACAGATGCAAGGTAATCCCACCTGGCAGCGGGCACACAGTCAACAACTGTAGAAGGAAGGAAGTCCATGGGTGTGGCGCACATCACCTGTAGGGACACAACAGCTACCACCCTGGAAGTACAATCACGTCGTCGGTGGACACAGTTGACCAAACGAATCTGAAAGTACCCTCTGAAGGACAGAAATGACACATAGTCAAAAGCAATGGAGAACAGGACAGAACAGCAAAACCCATGCACAATACATGTTACAAGATACCCACCCAGAACCAAGTTAGCATGTCAACACTGTTGGGGAGTACAGACCACCTGTAAGCACACATCGCTACACACATCCAGTCAAGTAGCCCATGGACACACTCCAACAGCACCAGAGCACCACCTACACATATCATGCCAACTCACATCATTGACATGACACCTCAGGATACTCACATTCAGCTAAAGAAGTTGGTGATGAGCTGTGTGCGGACATCACCCTCATCATCATCATCATCACTGGCAACGTGGTCCAGGCCAGGATCCTCCACAGGTGGCGGATGTTGGTCATTGTCATCCTGGATGAGAGGCAACTCCTTCCGCACTGCCAGGTTGTGGAGCATGCAGCAGACGATGATAATCTTGCACACCTTCGCTGGGGCATATGGGAGGGACCCTCCTGTCTTGTCCAGGCAGCGGAAGCGGCTCTTCAGGAGACCAAATGTCCGCTCAATCACTCTCCTGGTCCGACCATGTGCCTCATTGTAGCACATCTGGGCTGGTGTCACAGGGTTCCTGAGGGGTGTCAGCAACCACGGCATGTTGGGGTATCCCGAGTCACCTACGGACAGACAAGTGCACATTAGCTGACTTGGAAAAGTGGGCGGAATACTACAGATCAGATCACACACAATGGCACAAAGTCAGTACACACCGACAAGCCAGGCACGCTGGTTCTGCATCTGTGCCATCATCCTGGGGATGCAACTACTCCTCATCACAAAGGCATCGTGTGCTGAACCAGGGAAACGGGCACACACGTGTGTGATGGTCATATCTGCAAGACACACCACCAGTGCATTGACCGAGTGGTAGTGCTTGCGGTTCCTGTAGGCCTGCTCCTGGGCCTGTGGTGGTACCAAAGCCACATGTGTCCCATCAATGGAGCCAATAACATGCGGCATCCTCCCCAGGGCATAGAAGTCACTCTTCACGTCAGTGAGTCGTTGCAGTCTAGGGAAATAGATGTACCGGTTCAGGAATAGCAACATTGCCTCCAAAACATCGCGGAGCACACGGCTCAACATGGTCTGTGACATCCCACCAGCAGTCGCCACAGTATGTTGGAAGGTACCGGTGGCAAAGAAGTGTAGGGCTGCCATCACCTTCACCTTGGGGGTCAGCGCTGTAGGATACGGCCGGCCAGGCTGCAAATGTGGGGCCAACTGCACTGCCAAATCCTCAATCAGCTGCCTGGTGAAGCGGTACCGTCGGATGCTGTCCCGTTCCACCATCGTTGCCAGGTCTGGGAATGGTCTATGGACAGCAGGAGCCCTGCAGTGCAGAGGAGAAGAAAGCAAGATTGTCAGTCACCCCACATATGCGGCATTGAACACACTCAATATCACAACATACATCATTATGAGGCACAACTACATGAAGTGTGCAGTTCCGTAAGGACATGTATGGTACATACATGGCCAACATCTGTCATCACGGTTCAACAAGTGGCATCAATAAGTCCCAGGTTGGCCCATTGGATATCATGAGGCCGTGTCACAGTTCCCATCTCCTGCTGCCGTGTCACAATCACCCCCCACAGTGACATGTGAGGACAGATGTGCCCCAGGCATCACAGCTCAACGACAGGTACATTCCCAGGGACCCTGTATTGCCACATGGACACTGGCATTACATGGAGTATCATGTATACACCACAGCAAAACAACCATGACCCCCACAGGTAGTGGTCCCACTTGCCACTGCAGGACAGACATGGACGTCTGTGACACACACACGCACAACATCAAAGTCCATGCACACACAACGTGGATGTGGAGACTGTCTCCCATTGTGCACATGAAATCAGAGACATTGTAAACACTACATGCACACAGACTGTGGAGGACCATCACTATTGTGCCACTGGGACACCCTGGCTCAAACATACCGTCCCACATGGGACTCACGGGGTATGTGACATGACATACACATACACCACCGTGAAATGTGACCATGGCACATGCACAGATATGAACAGTTGCACATCACAGTGGTCATGTACACGTAACACCCAGGATCCTGTCCCCATGAACACGTGCACAGCCTGGGGGTGGCTGCCCCCAGGTGACACCCCCAGGCCAACATGTACACCAACATACACACAATAGGAAATGCAGCCTTACATGCCTTATGATACAGTTTGGACAGGCTGTCGTGTTGTAGGTGTGCCCCTCACTCCCTGGGAGCTATCTGTGGCTGGCATATGTTCATCTGAGACAGGCATGGTGACATATGCCAGTCACTTGTACAGGGATGCGTTGAACAGCAATGGACCGATCGGTGCCCCCGGCCGGCCCATTGCATTCAATGTGTGCGGGTACGCGTTGTACCCCTGTACGCGTTGTACCGCAATGGACCGATCGGTGCCCCCAGCCGGCCCATTGCATTCAATGTGTGCGGGTACGCGTTGTACCCCTGTACGCGTTAGTACCGCAATGGACCGATCGGTGCCCCTGGCCGGCCCATTGCATTCAATGTGTGCGGGTACGCGTTGTACCCCTGTACGCGTTGAACAGCAATGGACCGATCGGTGCCCCCGCCCGGCCCATTGCATTTAATGTGTGCGGGTACGCGTTGTACCCCTGTACGCGTTGTACCGCAATAGACCGATCGGTGCCCCCGGCCGGCCCATTGCATTCAATGTGTGCGGGTACGCGTTGTACCCCTGTACGCGTTGAACAGCAATGGACCGATCGGTGCCCCCGCCCGGCCCATTGCATTCAATGTGTGCGGGTACGCGTTGTACCCCTGTACGCGTTGTACCGCAATGGACCGATCGGTGCCCCCGGCCGGCCCATTGCATTCAATGTGTGCGGGTACGCGTTGTACCCCTGTACTCGTTGTACCGCAATGGACCGATCGGTGCCCCCGGCTGGCCCATTGCATTCAATGTGTGCGGGTACGCGTTGTACCCCTGTACGCGTTGATCAGCAATGGACCGATCGGTGCCCCCGGCCGGCCCATTGCATTCAATGTGTGCGGGTACGCGTTGTACGCGTTGTACCCCTGTACGCGTTGTACCGCAATGGACCGATCGGTGCCCCCGGCCGGCCCATTGCATTCAATGTGTGCGGGTACGCGTTGTACCCCTGTACGCGTTGAACAGCAATGGACCGATCGGTGCCCCGGCTGGCCCATTGCATTCAATGTGTGCGGGTACGCGTTGTACCCCTGTACGCGTTGAACACCAATGGACCGATCGGTGCGCACCCATTGACAATGGCCTAGCCTGGCAACGGACGTGTTTCGAAATTCGAACGAGTCGGTTGCTGGAAATTCAGTTGGTCACCCACAACAATGTTGCAAAATCATGTATGTCATGAAGTTGAAGATTTGAAGGATGCTGTGGGCGTGTATTGGTGCTGCTATTCCATGGATTGGCCAGATTCAGAAGATGCAAACGACTTGGACCTATCACTTTGGACACATGGGACAGTATCTGCCTCTCCAGCACATATATATTGCTGGCTGTTCCCCTGAGAGCTCACTTGCCTGCACTACATGCTCCACAGATGACATCTGCCACTGCACTGCTGCTGTCTCTGCCCCCTCTGCACCCTGCAATGGCACGTACTGTGGAGAGAGCCCCAGCCTTCAGCCTTGAGGAGAACCAGGCCCTGCTGGACAGCCTACTTCCACAGTACAGCAAGCTGTATGGGACACCAGGGGAGCAGGTGAGTGTTCTGTGCACTGCCTTTCTGAATGTGCATTTTGTCTGACTAGCAAGGCTGAAAGTCTGCACGCCACTGGCTAGCAGGCTCACTGAGTAGTTGTCACCCCCCATAGTGTGTAGTGACATGCACTGGACAGGTATGGTGCAGTGACAGTGCATTTGAACAAGGTTTTACTTCCCATGCAATGATACCATGTAGTTACTTCTGGCAAACTGTCCATGGGCAGCGTTGCACTGCCTGGGTACATCATGTGCCCCTGTGATTGAGACATGTATATACAACTGTGTCATGCACGGATATGTTGCATGTGTAGTAATGGCCTTTTCACTTTGTCATCCTGACAGGTTAATGCCCATCGGAAGCAGGAGATCTGGAAGGACATCGTCCGGGCTGTCCGGTCCGTGGGGGTCCGCAACTGCCAGAAGAGGTGGCAGGACCTTCGGGGCTGGACCCGGAGGATTGCACGGGTCCAGCTGAAGCTGTCGCCTCCTCGCAGGAGGGGCGGAACACGGACCCTGACCCCCCACATGCTCCAGATCCTGGCGGTGGTGTTTCCAGACCTGGATGGGCAGCTGAAGGCCAGACAGCAGCAAGGAGGGGGTGAGTCAAAGACTGCACTGTGAACTCTGTATTACATGCTATGTGCCCTCCTCTGGCCTGGTTAAACTGCCACAGTACAGCAGTCATGTTGTCCAGGAGCCATGTCCCTCTATTGTGCACTGCCCACTCCTCATCTGATACCCAGGTGTGGCCCTTACATTCAGGGAATTGTGTCACTTGGGACTGTGTCCTTGCAGTTTGCTTCACTGAAGGTGGGGGACAGCATCTGTTTCCCTAACTCTGTTGTGGGCATCATGGGTGGGTCCATTGTTCACACAACGCCTGTGTTCGGACATGTAATATGCGTGTTGCTTTGATATGCGGTCCACTTGCTGAGCTGAGCCACCACTTGTGCCTGGGGTATCTGGCACACACCCATGCAGTGGGTGGGAACAATGTTTGGGCCCCAGGAGTGTGCAGATTACGTGTGTCACACATACATAGCCAGCTATCCACTGTCCAGTGCTCATCCCTCATTCATGTGGGGCAGGACAGTCATGCCTACTCCAGGCCATGCAATGCACTCTGTACTCCCACTCCCGTGTATCAGCTGACACATTGTGCACAGTGATTTGACCCTTCAGGTGTCTGCCTCTGTGTCAGTGTGCTGTGGATTTGTTGCCAGGACTGCTGGGGTGTTTCTCGGTAGGGGCTCAGCATGCCACTGGAGATGTGACCATAGGAGACGATACTTGTGTGTCACATAGGTGTTTGATCAGCTGCCAGTGCAGACTGGGGTATGCGAATGTGAAGTTCAGGCAGCTGTTTCCCATTCACAGCAGATTGTGAGGGGCTCAGGTTCAGAGGGTAGTGTCACAGGTCTCCCATATGTCCAATCGGTATGACCTGGACAGATGAGGGTTAAGATGATGTGTTGTGTGGGGGATGTACATGTGCACTTGTGCAGCTCCAGGACTTGCATTCCCCATGACCTACTATTGTGACACAGTGCAGAGTGTTGTTGTCTGGCTGCCAAGTCATACATCACTGAGACAGTGATGTATGACTTAGCAGTCATGCCTCCGCCATGGCATGTGTCTACTTATTGGTGATCCTGCAGGGGAGTGACATGTGCTACATGCACACCATTGTGGCGATGGCTATCAGGACATGGGTGCATCATGGTGTCTGTCGCTGGTATGCATCACATGCATTTCCTATTTGACACTGGGCATCCATTTCATCCGGAAACCTGTACTGAGTCAGTGGCAAGAGTTGTGATGTGTGCATGTCCACATGCTACACCGTGTCCGCTGCACTGTCCAACTACTGTGTAGGTGGTGCATGTGTCCACACTGGGGTGTTGCTATCCAACAGACACCATACAGATGGGTGCAAGGCCATGTGGGATGTGAGTGCCATGGTTGGCATCAGACTGACAATTGGCTTCTCCTGTTCAGTTAGGGCACTTTTAGCAATGTTCAACTAATGATGCCAGGGCTTGCTCTGTAATGTGCTGTGCTCACAGTGGTGTGTGCGTTTGGTGCAGGTGACTGATGTCTGTCTGTTTCCCCATTGTTTGCAGATACATCCACGGCCACGGAAGGGGACAGCTCCACGGACCAGGAGGAGCCGGAGAGCCAGACTGGGTCAGCAGCCGAGGAGTGGTCGGAGGGACCCAGTGGCACGGAGGGCGAGGGGAGCCACACCGAGGAGTCCTCAGCACCATCCACCTCAGCTGAGGACCAGAGCAACTCGGACGATGACTCCCTTATGGAGGCGGGTGTCAGCAGCCACCACACCCCAGCTAGTGTTGCTGTCCCCGCCACCACCAGCACCACCACCGCCCTCCCATCGGCTCCCATTCCCCAGGTCCGTGGAGGCTCCCATGTTCGGGAGCGTGTCTCCTTTGGGCCAGGCACCGCACCCCCTGCCCCTGTGTCCCCTGCTGCCCTGAGTGAGGAGTCTGTGTACCTCCTTCGCCAGCTCCATGTAGGGCAGACAGCCATGCTGAGTGTCCTCCATGCGCACACCGCTCTGTTGACTCAGCTGGTGTCGTTCATGGAGGGCATCTCATCGGGCATGTCTGACCTACAGAGGGGCAATAGGTCCATGGACTCCTCCCTGACGGCAGCAGTGTCCCTCCTCAGACAGTCCCTCACCCCTCCTGCCTCTGCTCCATCCACACTCCCCAGCACCTTACCCGTCCCAAGCACACACACACCGGCACAGGCACACACCAGCACACACGCGTCCAGCACACAGACACACACGCCACAAACAAAACGCACACGCACGCACGCACAGTCAGGGGACTGAAACCAGACACACAGGGGATGGGGCCCTGGAACACCCACACGCATCCACGAGCACTGCGCAGTCCTCAGTTGCCTCTCCCTCCAAAGCACCCTCCCTTGCCTCACCTGCAACCCCAAAGACCCAGCGGCTCTTCCTCAGTGACCTCGGCCTCTTCCCCTCCGATCCAGCTGATACAGCATTCAGGGGGAAGAGGAAGCCCACCCACATGGAGCAGAGTGCCCCTCGCCCCCGGACACCCTCCCCCATGCGCAGACAGACTGAGGCCCCCACCCGCAAGTCCCCACGGAGTCGTAAGAGCAAGATCCCGCCGCCGCCCTGCAACTCAGGCACCAGGTCTCCTTCCTCCATCCCTCAGGCCCCCACTCCACAGGTGCCCCCACCACACCCTGCCCCAGGTTCCCCCACCCACAGATATACCATCCCCAAGAGGATCCGGCCTTCTCCCCCTGCCACTTGCTCTCCCGGCACAACACCCCCGCTGCGCTTGTCTGTGCCACTGATGTGGTGAGGGTGTCCTCCCCCTCTGTCCAGCCCACCTTGCCTGTTCCCCATTCTCCTCCCCTGGTGGTAGGCACTGCAGTGGAGTCCACTACCACCCTGTCTGACTTGGGCACTGCAGTGGCGGACCTGTCCACTCCATCTGCAGGGTCCACTGCAGTCGTGCCAGCACCCACAACATCTGAGTCATGCCCCCCAGTTGTGCCGGCACACACCATGTCAGACACCTCCACTGCAGTTGTCAGTGGCTCTCCAGCACCCACCACCCCTTCCCTGCCTCCTCCTGGTGAGCCCTGATCCTGTCCCTGCGGTGCCTGGCCTGCCCCCCGGTTGCCCCTCCTAGTGGATTGTCCCTGGTTTTGTGCAGTGCAGGCATGCGTAGGGTGACATCTGCCACTGTCACCCTGTTTGGACTTTGACAATGGACTGGCCATTGGCCTTTGTGGTTTTTCTGGACTTTCACTTTTCAATACACACATATGCTGAATAAAGCAACTTTCTGTTCTCTAGTGCTTATGCTTCTGATGTACATGTTGTTGATGATGCTAACCATGCCCTTGCTGCAGTGATGGTGATATTTGGTCTCATGATAATGAAGTGTTACTGTGCAGGAACCCATGTGGTCCAGGGGGAATGTGTCCTATCCTGTGGTGTATCCATGTCATCCATAGCAGCATCTGAGGGTGTCATGTGTTCAGTATTTGGCAATGGGATTTCCTACTTACATTAGCAATTTCACATCTGTGGCTTCCACCCCTGCACATCTGTTGTGCCTGCCATTGTTCAATTCGTCTACTTCCCTGACCGTGTGGCCATCTCCACTGGACATGCAGGTTTGGGCATCAATGGGGAAGGACTCATCTGTGTTGTCAGTGCAACATTGCTATACAAGTGTGTTGGATCTGTGCTGATGATTTCGTTGGCACTTCCATGACCAGGCTGATGTGACAGGAGCCTTCATTTGGTGCTAATTGTTGATTGTGTGACCAAGTGCTCAGCTGACATGATGGGGCCCTACTGAGGCAACATATGGCACAGCTTTCCTCACACAGGAGTGGAGTCCCCTCATGGCAGTGTGTACTCCTGTGACATTGCCTGCGCCCAAGGTGTGTGTTGTATGAGCATGTCTGTGTGTTCACTTCCGTTTAGCTGTGCATGCTGTGATCCCTAGTGTTGTACCTGTTTGTGATGCTTGCTGAGTTGACCTATGTTCCCCCAAAGACTTCTCCCTGGGTTCTCTGTGATGTGGGTGCATGGCACATTACTGGTCATCAGGGTGTCACCCATAGGTGTGTTTGCTGTCAGGGCTGAGTTTGTGTGCAGACGCAGATGGGTCACAGTCAGGTTTCCCCTTGGCACTTGTTGTTTGCCCCGGTCATGTGATTTCCAGTTTGTGTTATCTTTCAGTGATTGTGACACGTGTGTGTGTGACTGCTGGCACTCCTCAGGGTCCGGGCTGCAATGTTGGTTGTTGTCTATGTGCGTTCTTTGTGGGTGACCTTGGCTTCTTCATTGGTGTGTGACTGTGGCTGGGATCCCATTGGTTGGTGTGGTATTGCCGTCATGTCCATGTACAGCGTAGTGTGCAGTGTGTCAGACATTCAGGAGTCTTGTTGAGTGGCCATGTGTGATGTGTTTCTGCACCTTGGTTCCCACCCACCACCCTGGAATAGTCATGGGTGCATGTGCAATGTCACCAGTGCATGTGTGCTTCACTGCTGCACATTGTTGGAGGTCGAGGGGTGTGGTGTTGAGTGTGTGCAGATGAGAGTTGTTGCCCGGCTAGGCCCCTGCATCCATGTTGGCCTTGGCTTACTGGCCGTGCTGATTGATTTGTGCTTGTGTAGGTGTGATGGTAGTTTGTTGCTCAGGACACATGACTGTGGTTCACAGTGTGAACGACATTTAGCTTTGTCATCACAGTGGGATTGTAATGCAGCCCAGGGTCACCACATTGTGGGGGCCCTGGGGGTAGTGCTGTGGTGTGTCTGTGTCTTGCTGTGTCAGTTGCTGTTCCTACGTGTCTGTGTGACATGTGTGATTTGTGCTCCCTCTCATCTGACAATGCCTGCTTGCCCACATAGGGGATTTGGATCCATGAGTTACCTTTGTGTGGCACTGTATGCACATCTGTATGATTGGTATTCAGGCCTCCTCATGTGTTGTGTGGTTGCCTGGGGACACTGGCACCCCCCCCCCTCACCTGTTGTGTACGATGTGCAGTGTGGGTCTGCCTGTTTGTGTTTGTGCATCTGCACCACTGCATTGGCATATCTTGGGTGTGCCATTGTCTGTATGTAGTTTGGTGGGTTTCCCCTGCTGTCCCTGGGACTCCTAGGTCATCGGTCAGCACAATGATCATGGTTTGTGTGTCCCATTGCTGCCATGGTATGGTATCTGTTCACCTCACATCTACAGTCTCCACAGGGTATCTGCATTTGTGTGCCCATTGGTGCAAATATGTGGGTCTGCATTCTGATGGTCACTTCTGTCATTGTGTCATTGATTAATGTTGACAGTGTCAGCCCCCATGGGTGTTGTTTGTCTGCACATGGCCAAAGGTATGTCTTATTTGCACTGCAGTATTTGCCTCCCCCAATTTATGTTGCAATGGGACACATGCACTACTTTGCCACTGATGTGTTTTATGTTCTGTGACCAGGAATCATCCATGCAGTTTGGCAGTTGCAGCTTTTTCTTTGTCAACACTTACATTTTGGTCACTGTGATGATGGGGGTTTGGACCCCATTGCCACAATGTTCAAAATGTGCTTCAGCTATGGACCCCACACTTACATTTTGGTCACTGTGATGATGGGGGTTTGGACCCCATTGCCACAATGTTCAAAATGTGCTTCAGCTATGGACCCCACACTTACATTTTGGTCACTGTGATGATGGGGGTTTGGACCCCATTGCCACACTGTTCAAAATGTGCTTCAGCTATGGACCCCACACTTACATTTTGGTCACTGTGATGATGGGGGTTTGGACCCCATTGCCACAATGGTCATGGCCTGCTTGCATTGTGGGGCCACACACATATATGTGTGGCACATGTGATAGGGGGTCACATTGTATGCTCAAAGTCATGTTCAGTGTTGTAGGCATTTGACACAGTCTACACACGCTTGTCATGGTGTTGGGGGATGTCTTTTTCTTGCATTCCCTAGGTTGTGGTGTGCTGGTTGTGTCATGCTTTGTCCATCCTATGAGTGGGGGTGGTGTTGGTGGTAGGCATCCAGCCCCCTGGCTAAGGGTGGTAGTAGTGGTAGGCATCCAGCCCCCTGGGTAAGGGTGGTAGTAGTGGTAGGCATCTGGCACCCCCATGGCTAAGGGTGGTAGTAGTGGTAGGCATCCAGCCCCCTGGCTTAGGGTGGTAGTAGTGGTAGGCATCTGGCACCCCCATGGCTAAGGGTGGTAGTAGTGGTAGGCATCCAGCCCCCCTGGGTAAGGGTGGTAGTAGTGGTAGGCATCTGGCACCCCCATGGCTAAGGGTGGTAGTAGTGGTAGGCATCCAGCCCCCTGGGTGAGGGTGGTAGTGGTGGTGGGCATCCGGCACCCCCTGGCTAAGGGTGGTAGTAGTGGTAGGCATCCAGCCCCCTGGCTAAGGGTGGTAGTAGTGGTAGGCATCCAGCCCCCTGGGTAAGGGTGGTAGTAGTGGTAGGTATCTGGCACCCCCCTGGCTAAGGGTGGTAGTAGTGGTAGGTATCTGGCACCCCCCTGGCTAAGGGTGGTAGTAGTGGTAGGCATCTGGCACCCCCTTGGCTAAGGGTGGTAGTAGTGGTAGGCATCCAGCCCCTCTGGCTAAGGGTGGTAGTAGTGGTAGGCATCCAGCCCCCCCTGGGTAAGGGTGGTAGTAGTGGTAGGCATCTGGCACCCTCTGGCTAAGGGTGGTAGTAGTGGTAGGCATCCAGCCCCCTGGCTAAGGGTGGTAGTAGTGGTGGGCATCTGGCACCCCCTGGCTAAGGGTGGTAGTAGTGGTAGGCATCCAGCCCCCTGGGTAAGGGTGGTAGTAGTGGTAGGCATCTGGCACCCCCTGGCTAAGGGTGGTAGTAGTGGTAGGCATCTGGCACCCCCTGGCTAAGGGTGGTAGTAGTGGTAGGCATCTGGCACCCCCTGGCTAAGGGTGGTAGTAGTGGTAGGCATCTGGCACCCCCTGGCTAAGGGTGGTAGTAGTGGTAGGCATCCGGCCCCCTGGGTAAGGGTGGTAGTAGTGGTAGGCATCTGGCACCCCCTGGCTAAGGGTGGTAGTAGTGGTAGGCATCCAGCCCCCTGGCTAAGGGTGGTAGTAGTGGTAGGCATCTGGCACCCCCATGGCTAAGGGTGGTAGTAGTGGTAGGCATCCAGCCCCCTGGGTAAGAGTGGTAGTGGTGGTGGGCATCTGGCACCCCCTGGCTAAGGGTGGTAGTAGTGGTAGGCATCCAGCCCCCCTGGGTAAGGGTGGTAGTAGTGGTAGGCATCTGGCACCCCCTGGCTAAGGGTGGTAGTAGTGGTAGGCATCTGGCACCCCCTGGCTAAGGGTGGTAGTAGTGGTATGCATCCAGCCCCCTGTGTAAGGGTGGTAGTAGTGGTAGGCATCTGGCACCCCCCTGGCTAAGGGTGGTAGTAGTGGTAGGCATCCAGCCCCCCTTGCTAAGGGTGGTAGTTGTGGTAGGCATCCAGCCCCCCCTGGGTAAGGGTGGTAGTTGTGGTAGGCATCCGGCCCCCCCTGGGTAGGGGTGGTGGTGGTGGTGGGCATCTGGCACCCCCCTGGCTAAGGGTGGTAGTAGTGGTAGGCATCCAGCCCCCCCTGGGTAAGGGTGGTAGTGGTGGTGGGCATCTGGCACCCCCCTGGCTAAGGGTGGTAGTGGTGGTGCGCATTCAGGCCCCTGTGTGCATATGTGGCATTGGTGATGGGCAGCACGTTCATCTCTTTACTTTCAGGAGTCATCCAAAAAATGCTTGGACAGAGGTGGATGATCAGAGCACAGATCACAGGAGTATGTGAAACCGAAGAACTCACAACGCTCTTCTGACTACATAATAAAAAGGAAGATAAACTGAAACAGTCCCAGCCTCAATTCTAAAGAAAAAGGTGGCTGGCATTAAAGTAAAGTGCCATGGATATTGAGGACACTGCTTCTGAGCGGGGAGTGGGATCTGACCATGCTGGACAGCATGGCAGAAGTCACTATAGTTCGCCGGAGCCTGATGGATTGTCTGGTGGCAGAAGTGTTATGTTATGTTATAGTAATTTGTAAAGCGTGCTATTACCCATGGGTGTCTTGGCGCTGCCTGGACTTGAACACGCAAAATTTGGAGTGTCTTTAGTTGTTAAAGAGCCAGGTCTTGAATTCTTTTCTAAATGCAAACAGGGATGGAATGTCTCTGATGTGGACAGGAAGGCTGTACCACAGTGTAGTTGTACTGAAAACAAAGTTCCTACCTCCCAGTTGGCTTTTCTGACTCTGGAGATCGTAAGTGTTTTAGACCCTGCAGAACGTAAGGGTCTGTTGTGGATGTACCACTGGAAGGAGTGCCTTAAGAATATTGGTCCTGGGTGGTGCAGACCTTTATGAGCCATGCAGAGGGCAAATGCAGCTTTCCGAGAATGGGGGAAATTTAGTTGAATATCAGGAGATCCAAGATCATTCTAGGTGCGGAGTTCTGGACTAATACAAGTGTAATAGCAAGTTTTTCTTGTAAGCTCAAGCAAAGGCCAATGTAGTAGTCCAGATTTTAGAGGACTAATGCTGTGATCGCGTTTTTCGTGGATTTATCAGGAATGTATGTCAGAATCTTCCTGATCATCCTGAGGGTATGATAAGATGAATATATCACTGCAGAGAATTGGGCTCCAAGGCTATGTTTATCATCGATAATGATGCCCAGGTTTTTGGCTTTGAACACAGGGATGTGAGGAGGGCCGAGCACATTCAGCCACCAGGCTGGAGACCAGGGGGAGAGAGATTCCCAAACAGTACCACCTCCGTTTTTCCAGAGTTGAGTTTTAAGCAGTGTTTGGTCATCCAGAGATTGACTGCTCTAATGCATTCTTGAAATCATATAAGTCCAGAAGGGTCATTGTTGGAGGCTGCAACTACCAATTGGGTGTCGTCAGCATAGGAGGTAAGATCAAGGTTAAAACTTTTGATAAGAGGGACCAGTTTGGAAACATAAATATTAAAAGGAGTTGGACTCAGCGAGGATCCCTGTGGGACCGCCATTGGCAGAGTGAAAGGTGTAGATTTGAAATTGCCTGAGACCAGAGTTTGAGTCCTATCTGAGAGAAAGGAGGTTAGCAGGGAAAGAGCCACTAAAAGGTGGCTCAAAGTCTTATGATCTACCATATCAAAAGTGGCGGATAGGTCAAGGAGAATGAGAGAGGCAGATCCCCCTCGGTCTAGAGTGGCCCTTTTCTCTTCAGTGGCTTGTTGAATGACTATGTCCAGGTGGAAACACCAGACATGAGAGTGAGTTTCCCACATCAATTATACAAAATGCAACTCCAGCTGGAGGGGGATATACAAACATACATTAATGTTCTCTTTTGGGAGAACTTGTCATTCGGCTGTGACGTTCTCTTGGCTGAAAAGGATTGGCCACCAGAATTTGTGATGCATTGCCCTGAGGGAGAAACTGTAATTTTATCTGCCTTTTCTGACCTTGTCCCAAATGCAGTTAAACATTCATGCACCTGGGAGTGAGCTTTAGCACTAGTCCTGCGTTCCGCAACCATGTGGGGTGGGATGGTGGTTCCCCTTATCACATTATACCAGTGAGGTCAAACCCACAACCTCAAAGGCAATACCCCATTAAAAATTAGGCTAAAAAACAAGTTAGAGAGATACTCACACAACTTGAATTCCAAGGTGTAATCAAAAGTTAGACTTCCCCTATGAATAATCCTTTGTTTCAGTAATGAAACGTGAGCATTCATATCTTCTTGCATTAGATTACAGACACTTGAACACAGCTACACGTACATTCGCTGTACAAAATGCGCACAGCACGGTACTAATGAGTAACATAGTGCGGAAAAAATGCAACACCACTTTAGACATTTCAAATGGATTTTTCTGTCAAAATATAGCACCCGCAAGCAGGTACGTGACCGCATTCAGCACGCTCAGGTCTCAAAAGCAGTTCTGTTGATTACCCCAGGGGTATAAGAACAGCCCAGGGTTTTTTCTGCCCAGGTTATAGAACGTTTGCAAAATTATGATGGCCAAGCATTGTCCTATGTCGATGGCATATACTTGATGGATGATGACCTTTCAACTCACTTGGCTAGTATAGATCGTATAGTGTTAGGATTCCCTCACATAAACTATGGATTCAATTTCCTTGTGAAATGTGTGCTCCTACAACCACCAAACATTTTGAAGAAGCTCAATATCAATTTTGGGTTTCCTCGATTTTGGCAGAACATATATTCCAGACTACGCGGAACAGGCAAAACTGTTCAATGACTTGATACGTCCAGACTTTTCAAGCACAAATTGGACAACTGAACACACACAAATACTAAGTTCAGTGCAAGTTGACATGGTAGCTTCCAAACACTTACACACATGTGTAAACATCACCAACCTGGTGATCCGTATAATTGCGGGTGCATCAGGATATACCTACATTACTTTCTATGAAGGGGACACTGTACCCGTTGCATGTAAATCGCACTTGTACGCCTATGGTGATATGCGTTCTGCACCGACAGAAAAGATTCTGATGGCGCTACAGACTGCTGTAGTGAAAGAAAGATCTTTGGCCCAGCGGAAACGCATTATTGTCGTGACTCTGGTCCCAGCCCTTGAGACTGTCACAAAGCCAGAATTTCTAATGCTAAGGATTTGCATCTGAGATGGATACAGAGGGCCAACTCTATCACCACAACAGATGTGGACTACAGATTTGACTCCACACTACAAACACAAGCATACCTGCAATACAAAAATGAATATCCTCTGCCTAATGAAGTCATGCCTCTTGATCAGTATGATTACATCATTTATACTGACAGTTCGGCATAGCCTTCGTAGGGATAAAAATAAATACTCTGCAGCGTGCACTGCTGTTAAGTAGAATGGAGGATGGTGAATCCCGCCCTCACAAGACCTACATGCAGTCACTAGGTGATTGCACAGCACAGCTGGCAGAACTCAGAGCTCTAATTCTGGCCCTGGAGAATAAGGATCCCGGATTCCCCACACTTATGGTGTGTGATTCATATTATTGTGACCAGTCTTACAATGAGTCCTTATACTACTGGAGCCAAAATGGATTCAGAAATTCCATAGTACATTATAAAGCACAAAACGCTTTGGGGACAGGTGGCAAAACTCAAAGACTGTTTGCCACAGACTCATGTAATACGCACACTGAGTCATCAGCATGTAGGAGTACACATTGTAGGGAATTCCATGGCTGATGAAGCTGCAAAAGCAACAATGCCAACTGCTGCAGTCAATGAAATTACTCATTCAAGTATGAGGATACATCGAGACATCATGGTGGCTGTCAACACTATGCGTTATAGCACCCACCTGCTGAAAAGCTTTCCAACAAAATACTCCTATCAGTTAAGTGCGCAAAACATTCCATTTGCGCAGATTCCTGGGATGGGGGATCAAGTGATACCTAATTCAGATCGCAGGTTAGGTTTAATCCTAGCAGCACATAAGGGCCTAGCATCTGCTCAAGCAGGGGTGGCAGCTACAACTTAATTATTGCAGCAATGCTATTGGTGGTCAGGTCTATACAAACAGACTAAGGATTTTGTCCTTAATTGTGACATCTGCCAGCAGACGAGGGGTTCCACCATGACACCTCTATTGATCTCAGACAAGCCTCTCGCTTGTGTTTACTTGGACAACTGTGGCCCTCTAAAATTAGACGTGGCTTACAAATACATCTTGGCTGCAGTGGATTCCTGCTCTCGATTCCTTTGGGTTTAGCCACAGCAATCGGCTGATGCCCAAACCTTTATAAAAGATCTGCAAGTCTTTATCGGGACATACGCAGTAACCACATTCCATTCAGACGAGGGTCCGGTGATTGCCTATAGGGCTTACAGAGATACCATCAGAAAATTAGGTGTGACTGTGTGGTACTCCTCCCCCTATCATCACAAGGGAAATGCGGTAGTGGAGAGGAAGAACCAGGACTTGAAGCAGTCTTTAACAGCAAGGGTATTAGGTTCAGGAACCATACAGGTTCATCACCTGTATGGAGTAAGAGAGCCCTAAAAAATCTGCATAGAAAATCCCCGGGTGGTCAAACTCCCTATGAAATCCTATTTGGGGTTAATATGTGCATTTCCCACCTTGACAGTCCCGGTACAGTGGTGGCGGAAACACCGTTTGACATCGATGAACGTTTGGATGTTTTACAGAATCTGAATGACTATCGAGAAGCTCAGAGCAACATCCAGCAGACAGGTTATGCCACTGGAGAAGTGAAGGACGCACCAGCGACTCCTTCTTGAATCCCCAAGATTGGTAAGCTAGACTGGGAGAAGATTGTGGACAAGAAGGAATTCAGGCCATCTTACAGAGCGTGGGTACTTGTCCTGACTGTTGAAGGTATGGGAACTGTGCTTCTACCACCACTTACTGTTTGCAAAAACAAGAGATTTTTTGTCAATAGATCTTGTCAAACTGCATTATGTGGCTGGTTCTACACAGTAGGCCAAGAGGTCTCCTAGGTAGTTACCTGCTCCCTCTCACTAGCCATACATTTGGATTAGAATTTCGTTACTTTTCCTCTTCATTTGCATTGTTTTTGTGGCAGTCTTTTTCTTGATCCTGAACAGATACTATCTTCCAAAACGCTCTACTGTTGAACTGGAGAACTTGGTTTTAACACGCCATTCTTCATCACACAAAGTGAAAAGAGACCTTTGCCTGAGGAAGATTTATGCTGTTCCAGTTCCTGATGGAATTGTTTGGGATAAGGTATCCTATGATATATTTGTACCAACTGAATAATTCAAATTCCTTATGTGTTTAAAACTTCTCTGCATGACTTTGTCACTCCTAACACTATCTCTGATGATTGGGACATTGATACAGTGCATGAAATGCTAGATCTGCAGCATTCAACTGTTTTTAATAGTACCGAGATGTATGAGGGAATGGCTTATTATGATGAAATGTTCTGCTTTCACCAATATGGTCACCATTTCCTGCATGAAACTGGTACTCCATGTGCAGTATTTAATTACACACAATGGGAACACTGCCCTACACCAACACAGGGTAGCTCAAAAGCATTTGCACAACAGTTTGCATATTTTTCAGGTCACAATCCAGCTGACCCAGAATCTTATAATTATAAACTCACACCCTCATGGGTTCAGAAACCTATGCTCACTGGCACCAAGCTGATTTATTCTGCATCTTCCATTTCCCAGCTATCTGTACAAGGGTTTGACTTTTGGAAAGATAATGTTGATTTGAAATCAATTTGGGGAACTAAGGATTGGCAGGTTCAGGGGAACAAGGCTTTATTTAGAGGATGCCTTATACAAATGATTTTCCTGACCAAAACTAGGCATCAAACTTCAAGTGGTATTTGATTGTCCACAGAGGTATCACCAGTTATTCAAGCTGCTACTTTTGTTCACAGAGAATAATGTAGCACTGATACTATTGGAGTATTTTATTGTGATAACAACCACAGACGTTATGTGAAAAGCCACAATTTCAACTAGAGGATATCTAAAGCCACCATATTCATTGTTATGTCCATATTCATGCAAAATCTGTATCTCCTGCACAGAAACATTTGACACAGCAGAGGCGGCTGCTGTTAATGGATGTGAGGGGCATCACCCTACCTCCCTGGGGGAGAAGAGGATGAAAAATAAGACTGAGCAGCTGGAAAAAAATTGCACTTGCAGCTCAGTAGCAAACTAGTTTGAATCTGTATTCTTTTGTTAGGGGGAGCGGTTAGGGGGGAATGAACCGAGGCAGCTTTCTGTGCTATGCCCATGTTGTGGCTGGTCGAGGTCTTCCTTGTCCTGGAAGAATAAGCCTGGCCAGTGACAACAAGCTGTGGATGTTGATCCAGCGCTATCAATAAAATTTCTTCTCCTTTAAGTATTGACATCCAGGTTGAAAAAACATTCCTCTTCACAACTATACCAATATGACGGTGGGGCCCATAACACCGTAATAAACTTTCACTCTCACATATATTCCCTGGAACACCTCCACCTTTACCTTAGGAGAAAAAGTTATTGATTTGCTGGAAGGAGACGGGATACCTTTTTAAATCAACATAATAATTCTCAAATTTCTCAGGTATTCCGCTCATTGGTCGATGGACCAACTAGTAGGAATAAGTAAATGGTGATTAAGACCAGCTCAATCACTATAAACTCTTATTAAAACATTTACAGTTATCATTGAGCTAAAGAACCACAGACTCGTAAATTTAATTATAATATAGTTTATCTAAAATTTTATAAGCATGAATGAATTCAGTTTTATTAATCGGATCAATACATTTATTTTCATTATAAGAATAAATTGAAATTGCAATGCATACCCTTTAGATGGAAAATAAAGTTCGTCACAGCAGTTAAATTCAGATCTCAACATAGAACTCCCAAAAACTGACTGTCTGTCCTACAAAACAGGCCTCCTCGACGGACCACCATGATAGGTTTTCCGCCAATCTCTCTCGTTCCTTCTCAATCAGAATTATCAGCAAAAGATTAATCGCATTAAAATGTAAAGGCCTATAGAAAAATAGCAGCGGCTTCTCCAGCGTCTGCGTCCAGTGCTCAATAAAAATATGTAAAACAGCGCTCCTCCTACTTAGGAGTAGGTCCTCTTAGACCTTAATTCTAGCTTACTAAAGAGAAAAGTTACATTTTGGGGGCGAGATTCACTCTAATTGGTCCATTTGGGGTGTCATGCATCTCATTATATTTATCCTTGTTGAAACCAGTTTTTCTTAGGAATGTTCATAGTTCCATCCTTTCTCACGGATTCATGACATTACCCATACATTTGGTAGTCTTCATTTGTATCTTCTTTCCGATACTTTAATTTTAAACAGTTCATTGTTCATTCACGGGTGCACTGCTGGTTTCTCACACTCGTTCACTAAGTTCCCCTTGGCACACGCTAGGACAATAAGGTCATCACGACCTTGATCTCATTTCCATCCTAGGCTCTGGAGACAATCACGTGGTGCTTTTGTTCATAGCCTTTCTTTCACATGGAAGCCATCCTGCGCACGCGTACTCTAGCTTGTTTGCCTCAGCAGCCATTTTGTACAGCACGGCCTAGCAGGCCTAAGCGAACTATCATAGAAATAAACAGAAAATAGTTAAGAATAAGGAAAATAAGCCTTTTCGTTTCCCTCCCATCATTCTACGTACCCCAATTAGAGTTACCTAGCAAAAGCAACATATAAAGCTATTCCTTACTTACCAACCACTTTCTTTTGTCACCATACAGTTTTCTACTAAGCACAAATCATGCAAAATTATTCTAATTAGTACGCAAATCACTAGGTTAGCATTAGGAGTGTTACCAATTGTAAGTAGATTAGTCTGCACATGAAGTGGCATGTTACCAAAACATTTATAAAGAAAACGTACGTTGTTGGTTATTCACTGAAACAAACAATTTTATTAATTATTAATGTTAATATTGGGGGGTTCAAAATTTTCTTGTTTACCTTGCTCCATCAACTCCCCCCTTTGGTGATTTTTAATATCACCACAAAAACCCATGTCACACCAATTTGTCAGATAGCATATTTCTTGTCCTTCTGTTAGTTTTACACAACTGTATCCCTTTCATTTTGTCTTTTTGTTTTCTTATACATGCTTTCTTTTAGTTCTTCCAGTTCTAATTCACCTATCTCTCTTTCTCTCTCTCTTTATTTATCTTATTTTCTCTTTCTATTTTATTTTGTCTTTTTCTCCTTTTGATACAGATAATAACGAATCTCACAACTAATACTACTAGAAATATTATTGTTGCTGTTATCATAACTTTCCCTATAATAAGACTACTTATCTTAGAAAACCAATTTGACACTGAGGAAAAACTCTTACCAAGTCTCTCCCAGGCATTTTCAACCTCCAGTGGAACAAGTTCTTTGTGCAAATTTGTAATATTCTGTATATACTTTTGTATATTTTCACTTTTATCTGGAATATAAGTGCAACAATGTTGAACTTTCAGCATTCCACAGACTCCACCCTCTTTTGCCAAAAGAATGTCAAGGGCAAGTCTATTTTGCATCAACATTGCTCTCATGGCAACCAGCTCGGTATTAACCATCAAGAACCCTCCAGCAGTATCGGTAGATAAACGATCTACTACTGTGGATAATTTCCGAATTTGAAATGCATTCAAAGATATTCCCACTGCTGGTATCAATGCTCCAAAAATATCACCTACTATTTCTGAAAATCTTTCCCTTTTTCTACGTGTGAATGTCTCACCCATCTCGTGTGTTCCTTTTTCTTTTCTATCTATATGGAAAATCTTTGGAAAGACCAGGCCTAAGTAGCACAAGCCATACCAATGGTCCGGCAACCTGTAATAAGCTCTGTTTCCACAAATATAATAGATCCCTGGAAATATTGGATCTTTTCCCCCTTTAAATCCCCAACCTCCTAAAACTTTATAGTTGTCTCGACAATCACTGGAACCCACAAAATAGTTATCATACCTTGTTTTATTTCTACTAATGCACAACCTTCCCTGTTGGGGCCAATCCAAAGTCATAGCTGCATTTGTCCATTTCTTGTCATTATTTCCTTCCTCAAACTTCCAAAGAGGTGTTTTTGTCTCTTCTATCACTTCTCTTTGAAATTTTACTCTTCTATTTTCAGCCATTTCTAAAAACACCCTTTCTTCCTTCCTTAACTCACAGGTAAGGTTGTGTTTAACTATATCATCTGATGTTAGAATTTTATTTTCTAAGAAAAATTCTCCAAACGTCCTTGCCTCTTTTACCTTATTTAGTTCAGAAACTATAGGAATCTTTGCAAAAATCTCATCTATGTCAGTATAATAATATTCTAATCTCCCTGTTCTATAAAATAGACTAGCTAAAACACTACATGTTATTCCATACGTCAAAGGAAGGTGATGATAGGTCACACCTTCTGCAACAGACGCATGAGCAATTGCATACAAACATAACAATCTCTCACATCCATGGTTTCTACATATTCGTATAATAATTTTGTAAAGACATTTTTTGAAAAATCAGTTATTGATTTATCTTTATGTAACTCTGCACTACCCTTTAGTATAGCTGTTTCCTGCATGTTAGTGCCTTTTTCCTTCTTTGTTTTATTCTCTAATATGGATGTTTCTTCTACAGCTAATCTAATTGGAATGGTGATTGCTAAGATAAACCATACGGTCATTAATAATCCAGTACAAAAGAAGCACATTTTACACCATCTACGTAAGAACTCACATCTACAAGTTCTATTTTTAGTATCTACCATCTTGTTCTATTACCTATTTTATAATATGTACAGAAAATGTGTCACCACACCTCGGAAATGACCTCTTAGCCACCCTACGTTCTCACTTTGTCTCGTTCGGTACTTTCTTTAGTTCTTTTCAGAACTCTTTCGTGTCAAATTCAGTGTTTTGTCCAGTCCAGTAGAAATTTCTCTCAAATTTCTTTAAACCTGTTGCACTTCACTTTCACCCATTTGGTTATAGCTTTGTTCAGGGTTCTCGTGAGTGATTTCTTCTTCTTTGATATCAGTTAGTGCAATATATAGCCATTCAGGCGATTTATACTTCAGATTTGCTTTCTTTACTCTTTTTGTTTTCCACCTTGTTTTTCTTGTTCCTTTTGACTTGTTATTTCATTTACTTGTTCTGCATTCTTTCCAGTTAAGTTTATGATCTTGTATCTCAATCTTTTAATTTCGTAGGGCCAATTATCTCCTTTTCTCGGCCTTTTCGGTTCATTTTCTTTTTCCTCTCTTTCTGCTTTCCAAGTTCTGTTCCTTGTTTCTAATCTCTGTTTCCTTTCTTCTCCACTTTCTTCTGATTCCGATTCAGACCTTTCTTTATTATCTCTTATCTTGAACTTTATGATTTCACCTCTTTCCTCTAGTTCTGATCCTCCTTGTTTCTTTCCTTGATCGCCTACTTCTGTCCCTCCTCGAGGTTCTTCCGATTCTGTGTCGATCTCTCTATCTGTTTCTGTATTTCCCTGTTCCTTTATTCGCCGATCTGTCCCTATTGCTCCTCGGGAGTCTTCCGATTCTTCTGCCTTTCTATTTGAAACTATCCCTTCTTCGTTTATTAAAATGATTTCTGAAGGATCTTTCCCATAACTCGTACTTGGTTGCTCACTATTGCTGTCTCTTGACTCAGTTTTTTCTTTTATGATATCAAATTTCCAATTCTTTTTCAGATTTTCATCACAATCTGAGTGATCTGTATCAGAGGCTGAACTCGTGTCTGATATTTCCAGATGTCGACTTACAGGTCGATCTTCAGATTCTGGAACCTTTGCTATTTCATTCTCTTCTTCTATCGTTGAACTTGTACTTGGGACTTCCAGATGTCGACTTACAGGTCGATCTTCAGGTTCTGGGGCCCTGTTTGCTACTTCTTCTGCATCGGATGCTGAACTGGTATCCGATATTTCCAGATGTCGACTTACAGGTCGAACTTCAGGATCTGGAACTCTGATGGTGTGGCTGGCATGTACCCAGTGCTTCACTCCTGCACATTTGACTGCAGTGGTTGTCACCAGGATCACTTGTCGTGGTTGGTCCCAGCGAGGAACCAAACAATTTCTTCTTCTGTGGACTTTTATGCGGACCCAATCTCCAGGATTCAAATCATGAGCTGGTTTTCTTTCGAGAGTGGTCGCATCCGGTCCAACCTGATGAAACACAGAACGTACCACATCAGCCAATCATTTGCAATAATCCAACATGAGATCATCAGTTATAGTCAGCAGTTTGTTGACTGGTACGTGTGCTTGCCTCATTGCTCGTCCCATGATTATTTCGTGAGGACTCAGACCTGTCTTTCTTTCAGGTATGCTTCTGATAGTCATTAAGACCAAGGGCAAGGCATCTGGCCATTTGAGTTCTGTGGCTTGACACATTTTCCCCAACCTGTTTTTTATCGTTCCATTCACCTGTTCTACTACTCCAGAAGCCTCTGGTCTGTATGCACAATGAAGTTTCTGTTTAATACCAAGTGCTTCACATATTAATTGAATTAATTCATTTTGGAAATGTGTTCCTCTATCTGTTTCAATCGTTACTGGAAAACCGTACCTAGGGATGAATTCTCTCAGCATGAGTCTCGCTACTGTAATCCCATCATTCCTTCTGGTCGGGTAGGCTTCCACCCAACGAGAAAACAAACAGACGACCACAAGAACATATCTTAGTCTGTTGCTTGGGGGCATTTCAATTAAATCCATCTGCATCCTTGTGAAAGGACCTCCCTCATCCTATTGTTCCTAGACTCACTACTGTCTACCTTCCTGGATTTATTTGTTGGCAGATAAGACATCTTTGACAAAGACTCTCAGCTATGGCTCTGAATTTTGGGTTATACCAGGTTTGTCTAAAAAGTCTGATCATTGCATCTCTTCCAATATGAGCTTGTCCATGGTACAACCGTGCCATGTCAGAAATCATGCTATCAGGCATAACTGGTCTTAAATCGCTATAAACCCAAACATCATTTTCCTCCCTTTTCCTGCATCCTGCTTTGATCCAGCTATCTTTTTCTTCATCATCTGCTGCTTCCTGCAATTGTCTCACCTCGTCCCATGTCTCGACAGGGTTAGTAGAAAGCAAAGGACATGAAACATGCTCTCTTTCCCTGCCTCGGTTCAATGAGACTACATTTTTGGCACAATATTGAGCTATTTCATCTGCGAATCTATTGCCCACAGTTATGTAGTCTTCCCCATTTTTGTGTGCATTGCACTTCACGACCGCAATCTGTTTAGGCAGCTGTATCGCCTCAAGCAACTTTTTCACAAACTCACCATTTCTGAGACCAGATCTGCCCGAAATCATGAACCACTCCAAAGCCATATTGGCTATCTGTGATTACTGTGATTCGAACATTCTTTCCCAATTTGCATGCCTGAATTAGAGCAACTAGCTCGGCCACTTGGGCAGAACGTATTCCTCTCACACAAGATGCTTCCATTATAGCAGCTACTGTGCATACTGCATACGCCGCACTCAAAACTCCTTCACCCGTTCTCAAACATGAGCCATCCATAAACAATACATAATCTGATTCTTTTAAAGGCTCGTCCTTAATGTCCGGCCTTGGTTTTGTACAATACTCGAGTACATTCAAGCAATCATGATCAACTTCATCCATATTTATCATACTCTCTTCATCTGGCAATGATGTTGAAGGATTTACATTAGTGCATCTGTCAATGGTTACATTGTCTGCACTTAGAATTACTTTTTCATACCTAGTCAGCCGACTATGTGTCATGTATTGAGTTTTGGTTCTTGTCAAAAGAATTTCTACAGAATGAGGAACATATACTCTCAATGGATATCCCATCACAATGCCTTCACTTTGCTCCAAACTCACACAAGTAGCAGCAACTGCTTTCAGGCATCCAGGCAACGCTTTTGCTACCGGGTCTAAAACAGCTGGAAAATATGCAATAGGTCTTTTCATGTTTCCATGTCTCTGCACTAAAACTGAAAGCGCGCACCCATCTCTCTCACTACAATACAGCTCAAAATCTTTTTCATAGTCAGGCATTCCCAGTGCCGGGGCTTCACACAATTTCGTTTTTAATTCTCTGAACGCTTTCATTTCCTCATCATTCAATTCAAAAGGATCTTTAATATCATTTTTTGTCAATCGCTGTAATGGTTTTGCAATTAGTGAAAATCCACTTATCCATTGTCGGCAATATCCAACCATTCCCAGAAACATTCTTACCTCTCTTTGTGTCATTGAGGCTCTCATTCCTTGAATTATTTTTATTCTCTCAGTCGCTATTTTTCGCACTCCCTTTTCAATCTTATGACCTAAATATTGGACTTCCTATTGACAAAACTGTAATTTTGATGGTGATACTTTATGTCCTCCTTTTGCTAAATGGTTCAGCAAAGCAATTGTGTCGATAACACATGCTTCCTTGGTTTTTGATGCCACCAATAGGTCATCAATGTACTGAACCATCACAGATTTTTCGGGCATTTTTAAATCTTCCAGTGATTTCTTTAGAATCTGATTAAAGATTGAGGGACTTTCTGTGTTCCCTTGAGGAATTCGGCACCATGCCAAAATACGCTCTCCGAACCTGAACGCAAATAATGACTGGCTATCTGAATGTAATGGGATAGAGAAAAATGCATGGCATAAATCGATGACGGTGTACCATTCTGCTTCACGTGGAATTTGATATAGAATTACAGCAGGGTTTGGTACAATTGGACAACAAGGAACAACGATTTTATTTACCTTTCTCAAATCTTGTACTATTCTATATGTTCCGTTTGGCTTTTTCAGTCCCATTATAGGCGAATTACATGGGCTGCTCATTATTTCTCTCAGAATTCCTTGTTCAATCATTTTGTTTATTACAGGTGTTATTCCTTCAATTATTTCTGGCATTAATTTATACTGGGGAGTATTTGGGTAACTTGTTTCTTCTTTGACAGAAATTTTAACAGGGTCTACTCCTTTCATTAACCCTATATCTTCACCCGTAAAATCCCACACTTCTTGTTTTACTGTTTCTTTCAGCTCAATTGGGATTTTCTCTACATCAAACACAGGAAATAAATCATTCACTTCTGACTCTAAGTTCACCATTGTCATTTTATACAGTACATCTTCATCGGGGGTCTGAAATGCAATTCCATCTGGAGTACAATAGATGGTGCAATTCATTTTGCAAAGTAGATCGCGTCTCAATAGGTTCACAGGACTGCAATCACACACCACAAATCGGTGCATTTCTTTGAATGGTCCAATCTTTACCTCTACTAATTTAGTAAGAGGTGCCTTAATTTGCTGGTTCGAGACACCAACGACTTGGATATATTCACCTGAGAGAGGAAGATTTGGAATTTCCACTGATCTAAAATAGAACAGGTAGCTCCAGTGTCCACAAGGAATGTTACATTTGCACCATTCACTTCTCCATCCACAAATGGACCTGCTTGATCTACCTCTAGAGTTGCGCCAAGCACGCACTCTTCCTCCTCTCCTAGGCACCGTCATAAACTTTCATCCGACTCATTCCCATCCTGTCGTAACCAATATTGTGTTATTGCAGCTGCGCGCGGCAATTGTGTTACCTGCTCTCCTCCGTAGAATCCTGTTTCTGCACTGTATCTCTGTGGGTTTACACTCTTGGGAAGTGGTGGTTGAGGCACCTGACTCTGCTGAGTACCTGTGGTTGCTGCAGCTGTTGGTAATTCACCTCACTCTGCACCTGTGGATTTAATAATTGATTTTCCGCATTAGCCTTTGGAGGGAATTTACACTCGTTTCTCCAATGCCCTAATTTTCCGCAGTTGTGGCGTGGCCATTTTTTCTTAGCCTCTTCTATGCTCATTTGGCCTTTACCTACATTTGGTTTGGATTTAGTTTGTCCTGCCTCATTAACCTGATTTATTCAATTGAGCTTCTTGTTTTTCCGCAACCTTCACTTGTGCCCACATTGCTTTCTCTTTTAATTTACGCTGTCTATACTCAATATCATCACTACAATATTTAGCATATCTCAAAACCTCATCCACTGTGCTATTCTGCCAACAGATCATATGTTGTTTAATCATTTCACTTATCTCTGGTTTTAATCCGTAAACAAATCTATATACAAAATGACTCATGTCTTTCTCATTTAATGTCTCATAACCACTATACTGTTTAAAAACGAGAAGTAGTCTCTCGTAATAGGCATGTACAGATTCTTTACTCTCCTGTGTAGTTCTATCGATTTTTACCCAATCCGTCTCTTTAGGTGGAATTTTATTTTTCAAAAAGGTAATAACCTGATCGTATTTCCTCATAACCTCAGGTCCTGGCGCTCCTGTTTTTCCGTCTCTTGAGTATTCTACAGTTGGCCAATCAATGGTAATCTTACATTCTGTCCATAAATCAGTTGGTACTACAATGTCAAACAATCCATCCAAATCTACCCACAACACTTTCGAAACCTTAACAAACCTTTCCACTTGTCTGTACCATTCTACTGGTTTTTCTCTTAATTTTGGGAAGTCATTTGTAAATGATAATGTATCTTGTCTGGACCAGGGGATGTGCACATAACTACCCCCTGGAGTTTCTCTCATCGGGTACTCCCTTACAATTGGTTCCTTATCTGTCACCGCAAAAGCCAAAGACGCTTTATCGGTCGTTTTCTCATTCCTTCTAGTCCACCTGCTTCTCCATCTGTCCACATCACCCCATTTTCTCAATAATACAATTAATTCTTTTATCTGGGTTAACCGTCCTGATGTGTTTAAATTTTCTATGTCTTTCTCACAAAAATCTACCCTATATGGTTTCTGCAAACTTCTCACCTTTACAAATTCTACTCCTAGTTCTTTCGCTGTCTCTTCTAATTTGTCATGCAAATGTTTTGCTCTCCATGTAATACTCTTACACAGGAACATAATCTCATCGTCCTGGTAGGTTTTCAGTTTTTCTGTACCAATAGTCCCTAAAATTAACTCTTCCATATCTATTTTTAACCTAATTACATCTAGTGGTTTTGGTTCTGTCTCTTTCTTTTGCAGGGTTTTCATCCATTCATTCAATTCATCTGGAGTTGGACCTACAGGTGTACTATTTAGTTCTACCCAATTTCTACTCCTCTCTGGTGTTTCTGACGCAGATTCAGTTCCCATAGGAATCCTCCTAAACTCACTCTCATTTACTGTCAAATTAGTAGGCGGGCTTGGTCTATATGAGCTGACCAAATTTCTTGCACCTTCTTTTTCTAGTTCCACCCCCTCCTCTTTTCTTTGTAAATTTGAATTCATGGGGATGACTAAAGAATGTTCTCCTATTTTCTGATTCTCAAAAACTGGTATTACTGGACCTATTGTTACTGGTACAGTTACGGCTTCCATATTCATTGTTAACTCTCTTATTTTCTCAGTCAATTCTCTCGTGGTTTTTGCTAATTCAGTTGTATTGTCACTTTCAACCTTTTCACTTTGTGGGGTTTTCAACTGTTCTTGTGACCTATTTATTTTGTACCTTCGTTCTGGACTTTTATTCCTCCCAGTTTCCATTGGTGGTGCATTAGGTGTCACCACCGCAGAATTCTGTTGGTATGGAGGTGGGTTTCGGTTTAAAATGTCTTCCAGCAATTCATCCTCTGTCTCGCTACCACCATACCCGTACCTTTCAGTAGCTAGATGTTTCTTTTTCTCTGTACATTTTCTCCTAGCTTCTTCCTCAACCGTAAAAGCTGGAAACAAACCTCCTGTCATATTAGCGTATCTCCAACGCTTTATTCTATCCTCATGATTCACTCCCCACAGCCTTCCAGGAACAAAATCATGATTCTTTACTCCTCTGAATCTTTCTCGTTCATACATCTCATCCTCCCATTCACTCAACGCTTCAAACTGTGTTGGTCTAGGTTTAGGCTCAAGCTTCGTCATTCTCTCTCTTAAATTTCGAAGTACAGCTACGCTAAATGAACCATTTTTGGGAAAAGCTAATACTCCATCATTTTGAGTATACTTAGTCCAATTTTCTAACCATATGCAGGTATGATATCCGTATTTCAGCATCATGTGCGAAGCTGGTGATTTTGGCGGAGGAATTACTTGCCCCTCTCTAGTCACTACCTTTTTGTCTTTCTTTAAAAATTCTTAATTTTCGCCATCCACGACTTTTTCTCTCTACCATACTCATAATAAGCCATTATTTCACGATTCCTTTTCCTTTGTCAAAGCTCGCAACTCAATTCTATTCTCTATGCGTTATTTGGACCTATTACAGCGCGACTCACACCAACACACCAATCCGAAGCTTCTACGTCACTGCTTATCCAACCTATCCCACCACGTCTCACACCAACGCACCAGTCAGGGCGTTTTCCGTATTTCTATTGCACTGGCCAATCCCAGCGCGGCTCTTTGTCGACGTCAGTTCTGCTCCTGACCCCTCCTTTACAAAATTTATCGGCAAATTATATTCAGCTGTTCTTGGTTAGTTACGACATTAAAAACACATTTCCATTGTCTGATTTCGCTAACAAAAGTGACAGTTTTACTCCATTTTGCAAAAAGACAGTTTTGTTCGATAAGTGTAGCACTTCCCTCTACCCTACCCTTCTTTCAAGCAAGGGGTAAACCCGTTTCTCTGGGGATAAAACACATGTGGAGACTACACTGCTCCTGAGAATTAAGGCAGAGTTTCACAAGAAAACCGGTTGCTATGTCATTCACACACCTTTTATACGGAAATTGTCCCTATCATAACACAACCTGTGTTATCATCTATATGAACTCAGACAATGCACTATTCCATGTGACTTCTCTTGCCACACGTGTCAAAACTTTCGACTTACATATAACGTAACACAATTCAACATGAAATGTTAGACATGAAATAATCAACAATCGATAATCAATAATCACCAAACTAATCTATAGTAACCATAACTCTGCTACCAAGAAATCTGATCCAGCGCTATCAATAAAATTTCTTCTCCTTTAAGTATTGACATCCAGGTTGAAAAAACATTCCTCTTCACAACTATACCAATATGACGGTGGGGCCCATAACACCGTAATAAACTTTCACTCTCACATATATTCCCTGGAACACCTCCACCTTTACCTTGGGAGAAAAAGTTATTGATTTGCTGGAAGGAGACGGGATACCTTTTTAAATCAACATAATAATTCTCAAATTTCTCAGGTATTCCGCTCATTGGTCGATGGACCAACTAGTAGGAATCAGTTAATGGTGATTAAGACCAGCTCAATCACTATAAACTCTTATTAAAACATTTACAATTATCATTGAGCTAAAGAACCACAGACTCGTAAATTTAATTATAATATTGTTTATCTAAAATTTTATAAGCATGAATGAATTCAGTTTTATTAATCGGATCAATACATTTATTTTCATTATAAGAATAAATTGAAATTGCAATGCATACCCTTTAGATGGAAAATAAAGTTCGTCACAGCAGTTAAATTCAGATCTCAACATAGAACTCCCAAAAACTGACTGTCTGTCCTACAAAACAGGCCTCCTCGACGGACCACCATGATAGGTTTTCCGCCAATCTCTCTCGTTCCTTCTCAATCAGAATTATGAGCAAAAGATTAATCGCATTAAAATGTAAAGGCCTATAGAAAAATAGCAGCGGCTTCTCCAGCGTCAGCGTCCAGTGCTCAATAAAAATATGTAAAAACAGCGCTCCTCCTACTTAGGAGTAGGTCCTCTTATACCCTAATTCTAGCTTACTAAATAGAAAAGTTACATTTTGGGGGCGAGATTCACTCTAATTGGTCCATTTGGGGTGTCATGCATCTCATTATATTTATCCTTGTTGAAACCAGTTTTTCTTAGGAATGTTCATAGTTCCATCCTTTCTCACGGATTCATGACATTACCCATACATTTGGTAGTCTTCATTTGTATCTTCTTTCCGATACTTTAATTTTAAACAGTTCATTGTTCATTCACGGGTGCACTGCTGGTTTCTCACACTCGTTCACTAAGTTCCCCTTGGCACACGCTAGGACAATAAGGTCATCACAACCTTGATCTCACTTCCATCCTAGGCTCTGGAGACAATCACGTGGTGCTTTTGTTCATAGCCTTTCTTTCACATGGAAGCCATCCTGCGCACGCGTACTCTAGATTGTTTGCCTCAGCAGCCATTTTGTACAGCACGGCCTAGCAGGCCTAAGCGAACTATCATAGAAATAAACAGAAAATAGTTAAGAATAAGGAAAATAAGCCTTTTCGTTTCCCTCCCATCATTCTACGTACCCCAATTATAGTTACCTAGCAAAAGCAACATATAAAGCTATTCCTTACTTACCATACTGAAAACCAGGGAGATGCTCGTCTGGCAAAGATCCAAGAAGACCCGATACTAGCTGAAGGGTCGAGTGTCCATCAATCAGGAGAAATAAGTGCCAAGAAAACAGTGCAGGAACTCACCAGTACCCCTCACTTGGAATACGGGATCGACCTGTAAATGTGAAAGGATAGAGCAAACAGGTTATCCTCCATCAGTAACTAAGGAACGACCATCATGTCGCCGCCTGTATCAGTCTAATCCGATTTCCCTGTGCTTTCACATTTACAGGTCGATCCCGTATTCCGAGTGAGGGGTACTGGTGAGTCCCTGCACTGTTTTCTTGGCACTTATTTCTCCTGATTGATGGACACTCGACCCTTCAGCTAGTATCGGGTCTTCTTGGATCTTTGCCAGACGAGCATCTCCCTGGTTTCAGCGTCCTGCTGCTGCTTACTGAACATCGGCTTGCAGAAATTCTCCCACCACTTCACTGTTGTGGTATCCACGCCCTGAGGAAGGTGTTTGGCCATATCCGGCTTGCACACCGAAACGCGCGTCGGCGCTTGTGATACCTCTACGCTTATTTGAGTGTTGTGTCATTGTACCTATGATATGTATTGAACATACTGGTACCTTTCAAAATATTCTGACTTATATCTCCAAGGAAATCTGGGGTTCATATTTTTGTGTATATTGCTTTGTTGCATTGCCCTAGTCACTGTATGAATGTTGGTTGTCTGCACGAAAGAAGTATGATAGTATGTTTGCATATGTGAATGTGTTTGAATGAGTGGTGGGATTGTGTATTTATTTATATATATTTAATTATTGTTTTTGTATCATATTTGAGTATTTTGTATCTTTATTGGAACAATAAATTTATTTTGTGATACCTCTGTTTTTTCTATTTCTCCAGCACTGTATAGACTATTACATTATATGACGTGAAGCATATTGTTAAATAAATAGGTAGGGGCCTTGTTTGTTTGATTGTCCCAACATGGCAGTACCAGACTGCACACAGGCTCTGCAATGGCAGACCTGAGACACACTTTTACAGGCTGCTTCTCTGGGTGGCACAATGAGTGCTGCAAGCCCACCAGCAGCATTTGAGTCACAAGCCCTGGGCACAACCAGTGCACTGTACTAGGGTCTGACAGTGAATCAAATAGGCCAAACATGGAGTCACTAATCCATACATCAATTTACCATAGGGAGCACTTGCACTGTGGCACTAAATAGCAGTGGCACAGTGCCCAAAGCATCTATAACCAGCAAAAACACATGAGGCAACAGCGAAAAATGGAAAGGAGACCCACGCAAATGGTGCCAGGTCTAACAGTCGGGTAATAACTCTGATGAAAATGCGGCGTTGTTTGGAGTGTGTGCTGTATATGGTGGTTTGTAGATTGGCATACAGACCCACTGTGCCTCTGGCAGGTATCCTCTCCAAAGAAACGTAGGGATGTGGTTTAGGCATCACCAGCCACCACTGAGGCCTATAGTTTTTCACAATAGCCAGGCAGTGTATCCAAAATCAAAAATGTGTTGTCAATGACCTGTTCTAAACCACTGGGGATACGATGAGGCTTTACTTGTTTCTTTCATGTATTATCTCCTCTGTGTCATTAGAGGTTGTTAAGTTAGGGAAAAGCCGGAGACCGTGTAGGGCCTGCATTGTGGTTTTTAATGAGGCAAACTGTACCAAGGGAATGACCCCAGCAGGTACCCGCTCCTGTGATTCACAATGCTTTTTAAGGGAACAAGTATGTCGTACTTCTGACTTGGGTGCGGCTTAGTCTTGAATTTCCTGCTGTAAGATACACTCACTTGCAGCAAAAGAAATTCTTGTGTTTTGGTCTCAATTTTGTTCCTAAAATCATCTCCACTCTCGGATAGTCTGTTTTCAGTCTCGGTAATCTGATATATATAGTTTCCATACCTGCCAACTCACACGATATCAGCTCACTTCACACGGTCTCCCGGTGAAGAGTTGATATCACACAATAAAACTGAGAGTTCAAGGCCAGCTGGAAAACCTTGCATGGAGTAGGTTTTCAGTTTGTTATAAAATTGCTCAAAATATAAATTCCATGCCTGGGTTTTCAAATCACCCACCTGAGGCATAAAAAGCCACCCTTTCTTTCAATAAATAGCATGGAAGCCTATCCTTGGGTGTGTGTATGGCCGTTCACCAATGGTGCGTAAAGTATCGCTACATGTTGTAGCACCCAGGATAATGTGCTCCATGGCTAAATACTTATAAGGTCCCAAAGGCAAGACCTATTGGCTATGCTAATGATTGTTTTCAAACTGGTCAGGCACATCTAACTTATCCCGCCAAGAAAACACAACGGGGGAATTTCCTGAGTTTTTTTGTGGGCACTTGGACAACCCATAGAGTGGGATTTATATTGCCTGTCCAATCTAAACCACAAGCAAGTATTCTTGGCAGGGGCGGTTGATCCATTTTAAAAGTGGTGAGGTGGAAATTTGAGACCAGAGTAAAATACACGAGTGAGCGTAGTGAGCGATCTTGAGCTGAAGCTGAGGGGACCAGGGGTATTTTTCCCTGCAAAGATAGGGTTCATTGCAGATATGCTTGTTGGAATAGAATTACTGGTCCAGCAGCCATGGAAACAAACGGAAATAATTTACCTGCAGAAATGCCAATGCAAGCAGGCACTGAGGACTTCCTGATTAATCATGGGTGATCAGGAATTTTATACACTTTCCCATAGAATGTAATTTAGAGCACACAAACACAGTACTTACATATTTAACACCCTGCAGTGTTTCACCTTAGTACATTAAATTATATTGCTGCATTGAGAGGCATTTATTTAAAGTGACCGTTTTAAACATGAATTTAGAAGAATTCCTGTCACCCGCCCTGACGACAATGCCATTAGGGAATTAAGAGGCAAGTCACTTATATTCACCCTAAATGTGGCCTAAACTAGATAGAGCACCAATGTATTCTATTACATCAAACACACATTTTTGTACAGCGCACATCTTGAACACACGTACTTCAACGTGCTCTAATATGTGACAGCGAGTCAAAAGAAGCATCTGGGATAAAATATTTGCCTAGGGTCACACAAATTGAGAGCCAGCAAGCAGGGACTGATCACAGATTTCTATTTGTTTCATATTGAACAGCAGCCACCTTTAGAAGGGTTTCTCTTTCTAACATTAAAGAATAATGCTTTCTTCATTACTACTGGAAGTCCTCGTTTTATTTGCCAGTTTTACATAGGGCAAACCTTGCACAAGGAAACAAGAGCGCTTCAAAAACCGGCAGCTCTGGGTAAAAAAGACACATCATATAGTCAGGAAATTGCAGCAGTGCTCACCGGAGTGCAACAAGGCCAATGTGGGGGATAGAGACCAACCTAGGCTACACACCAATCGTGAAACTGGGGTGTGTAGCGTCCCTGCACCGAGTGCTCTGGTCAGACTCCGAGGATCTGGTTTTTCGTGGTGGCTGCTGGTGCAGGCTGGTAGTATTCACTGCAGCCGTAGTAGAAAGCTGCAGTGTTGGTCCCCACAAATTTTCCGGAATTTACGAATATTTACGATTGGAAGATCATGCTTTAATGAGCTCAGCCCAAGGAATGATAGAAGGATTGGGGACTCTCAAAAACCCCCAGCCTAGAGCCATCATTTCTGTGCAGTTGGCCCGCTGTTCCTGTGGGACTAAGACCCACCACGCCTCCTAGACTAACAGATATCCTCTTGCCCAAAGTGCATGTGTGAAATTTAGAGACATGGTACAAATGATGTTGCTCCATTGGTAACACAATCTGCATGATGCCACTGATTTCAAGCTTGGCGTAGCACGACATAAAGATGGAGCATTCGGATAAGAGGAGGGAAGCAAAAGGAATGAACGTCAATGCGAATGATTGGGTTTTGCTAAAGGACCAGCAAAAGAGAAAGTCGGCCATGTTGTTCTTCAAGATTCAGATGCCTTAACCAGTGGGCATGCATTCATGATCACAGCCTGAGCACAGATCCCACCATACCATGAAGTGTGCCCGAGGCCCAGCATTTCCTCTGTTTTCCTGAAGGTCAATAATAACACAATGACCTCGGCTAAGCTTGCAGCATAGGGGCCTGAAAGATGACCAGAGGACTTCAAACTGTGAGCCCCACTGCCCACCTTTAGAGGATGGACGTGGACCAAAGGGCGGGCTAAAATATTCCACTGTAGGAGAAGCATTGTTGTAATCCGTGTCCCTGGCAGCAGGTAGTTGAGTTTTAAATTTAAACCAGAACAGTAATTACAACAAAGGAGTCGTCCTTCCTAGTCTTAGAAAACAGATGAGATTAAAAAAAAAAAACACACGGACACGCACAGAAAAAACGTGAACGAGAGTTCTACTTTGGGGCATGTAACAGAAGAGATTTATTGAAGACCGAAACAGGCTTTGAATAGATAATGAAACTGCTACTGTTACAGGTATCAGCAAGTTACACAGAAACGTGCAATTGTAAACGTTTACGGGTGCTGAAGAATGCTAAACTCGTATGTGCTTGATTTGCATCACTCTTCTCCCCCATTCTATTGTGTTCCACCTCTTAGTCATTTATATTGGCATAGTAAAATTCAGTTTATTGTGACATTTACTCTATCGTGAATGCCCCGGTGACGTCGCCCATTAGAAAAGAACATGTGTTGATTATATTTTTTAAAGAAGAGGATGAATTAAGGTGCCAATGCCAATGCTGTAGTGGATTCTGCAACAAAACAACTCAAAATGTTATGCACCTTAGTTAGCTATGTACACATGTAACACGTACACTTCTCTCCAGCGCTTGAGAACTACTTATACAATTGTAATCACACCTGCCGCACACACTTAACACTTCCTAAAGATATGCGATTCTCAGCTCAGGTGACCTCGTTATGCACGAGGCTTGAGTTACATTTGGCTTTCAGAATATGCTCTGTGCATTCTTATAATTAGTTGCAGCGAAGACTGTGGCTCTTTTGTTTGCTTTTTCCGCTGTCAGACGGATCCCAGAACTTGCACCCCACAGGTATGTCCTCTGTCCCAATTGCTAGGTAGTTTGGCATTTTGCAGATACCAGCCTTATCACCTGTCCTATAAATTCCATGTTAGAATGGTCTTCTAAAATGTCTGCATTGTTACAGCATATATGTCTCACAGATGAGGGAATTGCATGGTGCTATATTCACACAGGACTAATGGCATTTCCTGCTGAGGGGTGATAGGTACTTCAGTGCAGACTACTGGCGATTAAATATCCCTGCACCTCTACAGGGAACTTCCAGGGATAGTGGAAGTGACATCATTCACCCTTTGAACTCAAGTGGCATTACAAGGTGGATCATTTTTCCACACAATAGTTCTTCACCAGCCTCTTTTATTGTTGGGGGTAGGTGGACGGGCAAATAGAAGAAACTAGTGAAAGGCGAGCCAGTGCAAGCCGCTTTGACCCCTTGTTGACCGTCATGCAAACAATTCAGCTATAAAAACCTAACAGTGTTAAAAAGCCCTTTGCGATTGGTCTACAAAAACACAGCAATGGGAAAGTGACTAAAATGAGCTGTTTCCAAGTTTCTGAACCCTAAGAACCTGGATGCAAGTACTTCCAAACTGAGAGTTCTCAGCCAGTTCACAACCAATGGCGTCATCAGCTCACAGACTAAGGTTAAAACAGGATCGTGTACAGCACCTCTAACAACTGTAATGATGTGTCAAAAAATCTTTGTCAGCCACTAGGGCTGGATTACAGAAACTTTCCAGGATAGTGGTATTTTTTTGGTGCGTGCTAATTTGCTTCATTACATTTTGTAACAGTCAGTGGGTTTTTGGGAAGCAAAAATGTGGTGATGGGGCAGAACAATGTGGGTTTTAGAAAGAAAAATAGAAAAGAAAAACAGGACAGCACTTTAAATATATAATATGGGCCTAACAAGCACCTTGGTACAAACTAGCAGAGAGACGCTAGGGAAACCCAGTCTCCCACCACACCCTCATCGTCAGACTCCACAACATCAGCATACAGCAGAACGCCCTTAAGTGGATTGCTTCCTTCCTTTCAGGATGTACCCAAAGCATCTGACTACCCCCCTTCACATCCGCACCCAGGAATATCATTTGGGCGTACCCTAGGGATCATCCCTCAGGCCCACCTTGTACAACATCTACATGACCCCCTCACAGAAGTTGTCAGATCCCACAGACTCAACATAGTCTCCTATGCCCACAACACTCAACTAATCCTCTCATTCTCTGAGGACCCCACCTGCACCAAAACCAACTTCTGCAATGCCATGCTCAACATGGCAAAATGGATGAGAGTCAGCTGCCTCAAACTCAACTCCAACAAAACAGAGGTACTGATCTTCAGAAGGAACACCTACATATGGGACCACAGCTGGTGGCCGACAGAACTCGGAACAACACCCACACCATCAGACCATGCACACAACCGCAGCATCTTCCTAGACAACCAATTTACCATGAAATGACATGTAAATGCAGTTCCCTCCTCCTGCTTCCACGCCCTCCAAATTAATTAATTAATTAATCAATCAATCAATCAATCAAACAATCAATCAAGGGTTGGTAAAGTGCAACTATTCACCTGTGAAAGTCTCAAGACACGGGGGTGGCTCCGTTGAGTGCTGGGGTCATCTGAAGAGCCAAGTCTTGAGGTCCTTCCTGAACTGGAGGAGTGTGGGGGCTTGCCAGAGGTGGAGGGGGAGGTCGTTCCAGGCCTTGGCTGTGAGGTAGGAGAAGGACTTACCTCCCGTTCTGGTCTTGTAGATGCATGGGACAGAGGCCAGACCGAGGTCGGCTGATCGGAGATGTCTTTTGGGTATGTGGAAGGAGAGGAGGTTGTTCAGATATATAGGTCTGGTGTTGTGAAGGGCCTTGTATGCGTGGGTGAGGAGTTTGAAGGTTATTCTTCTTTCAACTGGGAGCCAGTGGAGATCTTGGGGGTGTTTGGCGATGTGACTGCCACAGGGGATGTCGAGGATCAGTCTGGCTGCGACGTTCTGAATGGTCTGGAGTTTACAAAGGAGTTTCTTGTTGATTCCGGCGTAGAGGGCGTTGCTGTAGTCCAGTCTGCTGTTGATGAGGTCGTGCGTGACAGATTTTCCGGATTCGGATGGGATCCATCTGAACGTCTTTCAAAGCATGCAGAAGGTGTTGAAGCAGGTCGAGGATACGATGTTGATCTGGAGGTTCACTGTGAGTGATGTGTCTAGTCCAAATGCTCAGCAGACTCTTCAGCTGGATCCCCATAAACGCCAGAAAGGCCATCACGCAAGCCCACATTATCAGCCTCATTGACTATGCCAAATCTTCATAAGCCTGAATCTCCACCCAGCTCCTCAAAAGACTTCAGACCATACAGAACACTGCGGCCTGACACATCCTGGACCTCTCCAAATGAACTCACATCACCCCTCACCTCAGAAACCTCCACTGACTCCCCATCCAGAAGAGATGCCAGTTCAAGATCCTCATGCATGCATACAAAGCTCTCCACGATCCATGACCCTCATATATCAACTGTCGACTGAACTTTCACCTGCTTGCAAGACACCTGCGCTCCACCTCCCTCCCCCTCGCACACACCCTGCATCAATCACAGCCACAACAGAGGCCACTCCTTCTCGTTCATTGCCTCCAAGACCTGGAACGACTCCTCCCCCCTCCACCTAAGGAACAGCACCCTCCCTGGCAGACTTCAGAAAGAAACTCAAAGCCTGGCTTTTTGACAGAGACGCGGTACCCTCAGCACCCAGAGACCCTTAGGGGTGACAGTGCTCTGCTATACAAATGCTGTTTGATTGATTGATCAATAACAAGAAAATAGCACCAACAAAATAGGTATGGCATGTTTAAAATCTCTACTATATTCAAATATATATAGTGCCCATAGGCTGAGGTATTCTGGCATAAGGAAATATAAGAGGGAAAAATAGATGCATTTGAATGAAAATCTCGCTGAGCCTTTTAACAAGTTGGAAGATCGAAAGGAAACCATTTCATTTCTTCAAAGTCATTGTCTTGAAATGTCTTTAACAAAAAGGGACCTAGGTCAAATCGCTGGACATTATTGCAGGTGTCGGATAACATTTATCGTCTTTATTGACTTTTAATGAAATGAGTTAGCCTTAATATTATTGACTAGTTATGTAGCTTTTTCCACCACCTGATTTGCTTCCAGGTTTTTGATTAAGACGTTTTCTTATCACAGACCGGCCAACTCACATAGATGCACTGTGGGTCACACGAAACTCTCTTTTCACACGGTCAAGCAGCGGCAGACAATGTAAATTGGAAACCACTGCAGAGAGTGCTTCCGACTCACATTGTGTGGAGGTTGAGCACAGCTGATGTCCATTGGAATTTTGCTACCTCCTCAGGACATCAGAGGCAGTCTTTGATGCCTCATGTTATTTTTTTAGGGCGTTAGAGAAGCTCATGGGCTGTGACCTACACAAAGCCCCACCCCCTCTCAGTGGCTACAAACCGCCTTGAAGAACCTTCATGGATGAGGTGTAATAGACTCAATGTTCATCTCCTTCCCAGGCCCTGCCCCCTGCTGGTTCCCTTTCTCACACTGTGAGTTTTTAAAGAGATTGGCAGGTCTGTTATTAGCTTTGTGAATTCATAATTCATTAGTTTTTACTGCCAACAGGAACAAACCATTCTCATTCATCCACTACTTAATGAAGGACATTTGTACATCTGACACAAGTACATGAGGTACTCACTAAGATTGTCAGATAATAACCTCCCAAAGAGTTTTTCAGAGACCTGACCACTGCATAACCTACATTTATTTAAGCCTTCTGCAACCATCCTCTTCTAAGCTGAAGACACGTTTTGAGGAAATATTACGTTTTAGAAAAAACACAATTGTTCAATGAAGAGAGTGTAACAGGAGTCTCCCACATGTTGACAGGTAAAAGACAAAGATTCTGGCACAGACTGAGACCACCTATTGATGGAGAGGAGAAAAGGCCCTGCCAGTATTGTAGTATATATGCTCCAGCGTATGTTTGAGACATTGCATGTGTGTCCTCTTTAGGTACAGGCTTTCAAAGTGCAAAACTATTCCCAACAAATCAGGAATCAACAATCTGGATTTTAAGAATCTTTGCTTTAAAACATGTTTGTTTGCTACTTATTTTATCTCTCGTCCCACATATGTATCTTTCCTATATGACCATTAGTTCTAATTTATTTATTTCAGGATAGGCCCTGAAAGTGTGACAGGTAAAGCTGGTTGCAGTAAAGAAGCCAAAGATATTTAGTGCATTTGAAAATGTACAGCAATATCTGAGGCACGACCAGTTTGAATGGGCTGGAAAGAATCTGAAAAGTCGAGTGCAGAGGCATATATGATCTTGTGTTGTCTTGCAGTGACACTGCCTATTAAGGGCTCGATTGCGAGTACGGCAGTCCTGGGACCACCGTACCGCCATTGGTGGTCAGACCACCGCTGACTCAGCTGTCCAACCACCCAATTACAAGGTGTATAATCGGACCACCTCCAGACCAATGCCACCACCAGGATCGTAGCTCCCATGGCAGCGGTGGTGTGGACAGCAGCGGTCAATGGAGGCCATCACAACCTGCCTTTCTGCGGAGCTTTCAATGGCGGAGACACCGCCATGAAAAGGTCAGTAGAAAAGGCAGGTAAAGGGCCCCAAACAGGGTTTTAGAGTGATTTAGCCCATGGGGACTGTCGCTTGGGGCACATGTTGTCCCCCCCATGTTTGCACTGTCGTGCGCGCTCTGTGTGTCTTGCATGACATGGTGTGTTGCAACAGTGTGCCTGACACGCAAGTGGCGCTGCACTGCATTGGCATGTGCTTCAGGCTCTCTCTGTGAGCCAAAGTATGCTGGTGCCATGGCACACGCCGCCGTAACACCGCTAACTTTTCGGCAACCTTGTAATACAGCAGTCGGGATGCTGCCGGCTTGGCGGCATTCTCCCGACCGCTGCTGACATGTCTGCCTGCCTGCCCATCTTGTAATCGGACCCTAAGTAATTAGGTCTGAGGGTCAAGGTATATGAATTACTCATCAGAAAAATTGGGGTTTGTTTCTGAAGGGGAAGATGCTGTTGACTGGCTACAACTGTTAAGTATTCCATAGTTGCATTGGTCCATTAAATAGGGAAACCATAGTAGAACTGGTGAACATTTTGCCATGCTTCATCTATTATCTTTAGTCAACCATACTCTTTGATGCAGTGTCCATCATGGTCACCTTTATGAAATATATGTGCCCTCCCCTTCTGTGACATAACATTGAGATAACATATCAACATACAAAAACAGTCTTAGCAAAATAGCAGGAACACAAATATCACCATCCTATACATAAAACATGTCGACTACAAAAACATAGCTGCAAAAAATACCTACATTATATAGATATCAAAAACAAAAATAGATAAATACTAAATATTGTCAACGTAATACATAAGAAACATTAACAAAACCATGAAAACCAAACTATTGTGAACCAAAACATCACTAGAAATCATTTTAATATTTATTTATATATTATTATTAAAAACTAAGTATACATTATATTTTTATGTGTATGTATGTATATATTTTTTTATATTTGTATGTGTATATATATATATGTGTGCAAGCCTATGAGCGGAACAGCAGCTCTTGTGAAATTGAACCGTGCCTTTGTTGTTCTGATGCCCACCAGAGGAATATAAATATGCTAAAAAACAGTTTTTCTTGGAGGACCCACCGAGGGGTAATGATTGTCTTCAAGCAGACTACAAAGTCTAGCATGCTTTCCAAGAACGTGCACCTGAACGGCCCACTGGGGGCAATAACTAATAGAATTCAGCATGCGGCTTTAAATGCTTGGAGTTACCTGCGGAGACCAGCTATGCCATGCCTATGATTAAGGAGCAGGGGGCTCCGAAACCGGTCAGGCACATTGAGTCAGGACTGAAAAGCCGGTTCCCCTCAAAATAAAGATTTTTCTGAATAGCTGCTGTTGAGTGCGTTCTCAAGCTTTTGGGCAACTTTTGGAAATAAATATATATATATATATATATATATATATATATATATATATATATATATATATATATATATATATATACATACATCCCCACTGAAAAAAACAGGTTTCAGGGACGTTATAGTTAGTTGGACATTTCACTCGTACAAAACCAGAGCAATTCGGCTGTTATAGTTAGTTGAGCTAACTATAACTCGCGCCCCACAATGCACTGCTGATGACGTCACATATTACATCATTCATGACATGGTCAGTGACATCACTGATGACATCTCAAATGACATCACTGATTATATCATCCAGTGACTGTGTGTTTCTGTAAAGTTTAAATATGTTTTATATATATATATATATATATATATAATGCAAAGATGTATTGAAGAATGAGTGGGTGTATAAGTGTCTGAATGGATGATTTAGTAGGTGCATGACTGACTGTATAAGTGAGTGATTAAACGTGTCTTACTGAATGCATGGGTTAGTGACTAAACTGTGTGAATGTCTGTATCAGTCTGTCAGTTGGTGTATAAGCGGCTGCATGTGTTGGTGAGTAGCTACATGAGTGTCTATATGGGTTATTGATTGGTTGTCTGAGTATCTGTATGGGTGTCTGAGTATCTGTGTGGGTGGGTGGGTGCGGGGTGTGTGAATGTGCATAGATGTGTGATTGGGTGAATAACTGGGTGTATGGGTTCAAGAGTGCATCTGTGAAGGGCTGTATGGGTGGGTGAGTGTGTGTATGGGTGTGTTGGTGAGTGAAAGGATGTCTATGGTACATGTGTGAGTAACTACATATGTGAAAGGCAGTATATGTGAGTGTTGGAATATATAATTAACTATGTGAGAGTGAGTGATTGTGAGAGTGGCGTATGGATGAGTGTGCTTGTATCAGTGATTGTATAAGAGAGTAAGTATGTGTTAGTATCTGTATGAATAAGTGAGGTGGTGTGTGTATAACTGTATAGGTGAGTAAATGGGAGTGTGATTGATTCTTTGCATGACTGACTAGGTGTGTGAGTAACTCTATGGATGAGTGGCAGTGTGTGAGTGTCTGTATAGGTGTATGAGTGCATATGATAGTGCTGTATTGATGAGTGACTGCATGTATGAGTGACTGTATGGGTGAATGAGTGGATGTGTGCGTAGACCTAGGAATCAGTGAGTGGGTATGTAGTAACTGGTATTGGTGTGTCTATGGTTTCAAAAATGGTAGTCTGTATTTTAGAGTGGGTGTATCAAAGGTTATATTAGGGTGTGAGGAGGTGCATCAGATTATCAAGTGGATGATGTCATCAGTGATGTCATTTGAGATGTCATCAGTGATGTCACTGACCATGTCATGAATGATGTAATATGTGACGTCATCAGCAGTGCATTGCGAGGCGCGAGTTATAGTTAGCTCAACTAACTATAACGACTGAATTTCTCTGGTTTTGTATGCAGTGAAATGTCCAACTAACTATAACGTCCCTGAAACCTGTGGTTTTTTCAGTGAATTTCTAAGGTTTTTAAATGCTAATTTCCAACTATAACGTCCCTGAAACCTATGTTTTTTTAGTGAATTTCAAAGGTTTTTAAATGCTAATTTCTAACTATAACATCCCTGAAACCTATGGTTTTTTCAGTGAATTTCTAAGGTTTTTTAAATGCTAATTTCTAACTATGCCTAAAGAGGTAGGACATGCGCAGAAAGAAGCAAAAGATATGCAGAAAGAACCAACAGAGGTGCAGAAAGAGGCCTTGTTGCAAAGTCATCCTGTGCCCAGGGCACCCCCAACTTTTGCTGACTGGTACTGGTGGTAACTGACTCTGACTGACCCTGGGCTCTGCCTAACCAGGCCCAGAGCCAGTGCTATGCTGAAAGACACTTAGAATACAGTGAAAACACCTATACACTAGGGTACACTATGGGCTGGGGTACCCCTGTGATTGGCATGACCTCCCCTGTAAGGCCCTAGTACATAATAGGGCAGGGGGATTAAAACTACCTCTAAGTCCCTAGCATATAATAGGGCATGGCAGTTTAGAGGCCAGCAGACCTTTTCTTCACTTGCATGTGTGTACTGCTGAGCCTGACGTCAGTTTAAAAGTAGCCCTGTGTGTGCAAAAAGAGGCAAGAGAGGTGCAGAAAGAGGCAAGAGGGGTGCACAAAGAGGGAAGAAGGGTGCAGAAAGAGGCAAGAGGGGTGCAGAAAGAAACCAGAGAAGTGCAGAATGAAGCAACAGGGGTGCAGAAAGAACCAAGAGGGGTGAAGAAAGAGGCAAGAGGGGTGCAGAAAGAGGCAACAGGGGTGCAGAAGGAGGCAAGAGAACTGCACAAAGAGGCAAGAGAGTTGCAGAAACAGACAAAAGAGGTGCAGAAAGAGGGAACAGGGGTGCAGACAGAGGCAAGAGAATTGCAGAAAGAGGGAAGAGGGGTGCAGAAAGAGGCAAGAGAGGTGCAGAAAGAAGCAAGAGCAGTGCAGAAAGAAGCAACAGAGGTGCAGAAAGAGGAGAGAGAAGTGCAGAAAGAAGCAAAAGAGGTGCAGAAAGAGGCAAGAGGGGTGCAGAAAGAGGCAAGAGCAGTGCAGAAAGAACCAAGAGATGTGCAGAAAGAGGCAAGAGATCTGCAGAAAAAGGGAAGAAGGGTACAGAAAGAAGCAGTAGAAGTGCAGAAAGCGGCAAGTGAGGTGCAGAAGGAGACGAGAACTGCAGAAAAAGGCAAGAGAGGTGCAGAAAGAAGGAAGAGAGGTACAGAAAGAGGCAAGAGGGATACAGAAATTTGCAACAAAGGTGTAGAAAGAAGCAAGAGCAGTGCAGAAAGAAGCAACAGAGGTGCTGAAAGAGGCAAGAGGGGTGCAGAAAGAGGCAAGAGAAGTGTAGAAAGAAGCAACAGAGGTGCCGAAAGAGGCAAGAGAGGTGCAGAAACAGGCAAGAAAGGTGCAGAAAGAGGGAACAGAGGTGCAGAAAGTGGTAAGAGGGATACAGAAATTTGCAAGAGGTGCAGAAAGAAACAAGAGCAGTGCAGAAAGAAGCAAGAGAAGTGCAGAAAGAAGCAAGAGAGGTGGAGAAATAGGGAGGAGGGATGTAGAAAGAGGCAAGAGGGATGCAGAAATTTGCAAACGAGGTGCAGAAAGAAGCAAGAGCAGTGCAGAAAGAACCAACAGAGGTGCAAAAAGAAGCAAGAGGGGTGCAGAAAGTGGTAGGAGAGGTGCACAAAGAGGCAAGCGGGGTACAGAAAGAGGCAGGGGGGTGCAGAAAGAAGGAAGAGAAGTGCAGAAAGAGGCAAGAGAGGTGCAGAAACAGGCAGGAAAGGTGCAGAAAGAGGGAACAGGGGTGCATAAAGAGGCAAGAGAGGTGCAGGAAGAGGGGTGCAGAAAGAGGCAAGAGGGGTACAGAAAGAAGCAAATGAGGTGTAGCAGAGGCAAGAGAGGTGCAGAAACAAGCAAGAGAAGTGCAGAAAGAGGCAGGAGAATTGTTGAAAGAAGCAACAGAGGTGTAGAAAGAAGCAAGAGAAGTGCAGAAAGAGGCAAGTGAAGAACAGAAAGAAGCAAGCAAGGTGCATAAAATGGCAAGAGAACTGCAGAAAGAGGCAAGAGGGATGCAAAAAAAAAAAAGCAGGGTGCAGAAAGAAGCAAGAGAGGTGCAGAAAGAAGCAAGAGAAGTGCAGAAAGAGACAACAGGGCTGCAGAAAGAAGCAAGAAAGGTACAGAAAGAGGCAAAAGAAGTGCAGAAAGAATCAACAGAGGTGAATAAAGAGGCAAGGGGGATGCAGAAAGAGGCAAGAGCAGTGCAGAAAGAACAAATCGATGTGCAGAAAGAGGCAAGAGAGGTGCAGAAAGAGGCAAGAGATGTGCAGAAAAAGGGAAGAAGGTTGCAGAAAGAAGCAAGAGAAGTGCACAAAAAGGCAAGTGAAGTGCAGAAGGAGGCAAGAGAACTGCAGAAAGAGGCAGGAGAGTTGCAGAAACATGCAAAAGTGATGCAGAAAGAGGGAACAGGTGTGCAGACAGAGGCAAGAGAGGTGCAGAAAGAGGGAAGAGGGGTACAGAAAGAGGCAAGAAGGATGCAGACATTTGCAACAGAGGTGCAGAAAGAAGCAAGAGCAGTGCAGAAAGAACCAACAGATGCAGAAAGAGGCAAGAGGGGTACAGAAAGAGGCAAGAAAAGTGCAGAAAGAAGCCAAAGAGGTACAGAAAGAGGCAAGGGAACTGCAGAAAAAGGCAAGAGAGGTGCAGAAAGAGGCAGGAGAGGTGCACAAAGAGGCAAAAGGGATACAGAAAGAGGCAAGAGGGGTGCCGAAAGAAGCAAGAGAAGTGCAGAAAGAAGCAACAGAGGTGCTGAAAGAGGCAAGAGGGGTGTAGAAAGAGGCAAGAGAAGTGCAGAAAGAAGCAACAGGGGTGCAGAAAGAAGGAAGAAAAATGCAGAAAGAAGCAACAGAGGTACAGAAAGAGGCAAGAGAGGTGCAGAAACAGGCAGGAAAGGTGCAGAAAGAGGGAACAGGGGTGAAGAAAGAGGCAAGAGAGGTGCAGAAAGAGGGAAGAAGGGTGTAGAAAGAGGCAAGAGGGGTGCAGAAAGATGCAAGTGAGGTGCAGAAAGAGGCAACAGAGGTGCAGAAAGACGCAAGAGAGGTGCAGAAGCAAGCAAGAGAAGTGCAGAAAGAGGCAAGAGAATTGCTGAAAGAAGCAACAGAGGTGTAGAAAGAAGCAAGAGAAGTGCAGAAAGAGGCAAGTGAGGTGCAGAATGAGGCAAGAGAGGTGCAGAAAATGGTAAGATGGGTGCAAAAAAGGGAAGAAGGGTGCAGAAAGAAGCAAGAGAAGTGCAGAAAGGGGGAAGAAGGGTGCAGAAAGAGCAAGAGGGGTACAGAAAGAAGCAAGTGAGGTACAGAAAGAGGCAACAGAGGTGCAGAAAGAGGCAAGAGATGTGCAGAAAGTGGAAGAGATGAGCAGAACGAGGCAAAAGAAGTGCAGAAAAAGAAAGGTGCAGAAAGAAGCAACAGTGGTTTGCACACCATTAGTACCAATTTAATATCCAAATTTAGCAATAAGTAACAGGTGGCCATTCTAGGTTTGCAGAGGGCCTTCCACCACGCTGTAACGCTTGTCGCTGCATTTTTGGTAAAGTTTGAGCCGTTTGAGCTAGAAACAAGTTTTTTTTTTTGCAAATCTGCAGATTATGCAGCAGATGATGGATTATGTGACAAATGAGGAAAATGTATAATTGTGCAAAAGTCGGTGCAGCCAAGCAGTCGCATAATTCCAGTGGCCCTGCTCATACCTCTGACTAGGTCCAGAAGTGCTCCTCAGTGGTTCCTTCTTTTTTTTGTCTCATTGAGTTAATAGTTTAGATTCTATGGAAACGAGGAAACTAATCTTGAAGTTGCCACTCCACAACACAGACTATCATACCACACAATTACTCTCCATAACACATAATCCCACACTACATAACTCCTATACACTAAATACCACATACTTTCTATCCACATAATTTCACTGCACAACATACCAAATAATTCTACTACACACAACCTACATCCACTCCGCTCCAAGAAACATTCATAAAACACTATTACATTTACAACGCCAATAGCTCTAACTCTTGCAAATGCGGAACCTATTACATTGCAAATGCTTCTTTAACTAGTAGTCGCGTTTGCAGAGAGGTGGAGAAAGGGGGCTGGGCCTCCGACCACCACTCAGGAATTCCACTGCGTAGGACTTACAGGAGATACCAGGAGGGCTTCTTGGCCCCCAAAGTCCCTCAGGAGAAAAGTGGACTTCATCCCCAACCCGTAGTGTGCCAGGAGGCGCGTTTGCAGAGTGGTGGAGAAAGGGGCCTCCGAAGACCTTTTAGCAAACCCACTGTGTGGCACTTACTGGAGGTAACAGGAGGGGTAGTTGGCCCCCAACCTTGGCCAACTACCCCTCCTATTACCTCCAGTAAGTCCCACACAGCAGCATTAGTAAGTTCTCATAGCAGGCCACGCCCCCTTTGCCCACCAGTCTGCAAACGGGCTCCCTGGCATGCTCTTTGATGGGGATTAAAGTCCCGTTCGCTGCCGGGGGTGGTTAGGTGCCAATTAGCCTACCTGTTACCTCCATTAAGCCCCACACAGTGGGATTGCTGAGAGGTGGACACAGGCCACACCCCCTTTGTCTACCACTCTGCAAACGCACCTCCTGGCGTGCTCTTGGTTGGGGGATGAAGTCCCCTTGCCTCCTGATGGTCCCTGAGGGCCAACTAGCCCTCCTGTTACCTCCAGTAAGCCCCACACAGCTCTATTGCTGAGAGTGGTCTGAGGCCACGCCCCCTTTTTACACCACTCTGCAAACGTGCCGCCTAGCGCACTGCTGCTCAAGGGATGAAGTCCACTTCAGTCCTGAGGTCCTCAGGACACAAAAGGACCTCATCACCCCACCAGCAGTGCACCAACAGGCTCATTTGCAGAGTGGTGTAAAAAAGGGGTGTGGCCTCGGACCACCTCTCAGCAAACCCACTGTGTGAGGCTTACTGGAGGTACCTGGTGGGCTAGTTGGCCCCTAAGGACCCTTAGCATTCAAGGGGACTTAATCCCCCAACCCAGAACGTGCCAGGAGGCGCGTTTGCAGAGTGGTGCAGGGAGGGGGTGGGGCCTCCCGTGAGATGCCGGCTTTTCTTTTCTTTTTGTATTTCTAGAGGGGGGCTGTGTGGCCCCCCTTCTTTTAGTATTTTTTGTCCCCTGGGGGCCCCATTCACCAGGGCCTAACCCTTTTTTTTTACTTAAAAAAAAAAAAAAACGGGAAGGGGGCCACGCGGTCCCCCTGCCGAGGCCAATTTCGGCCCCCGGGGACACCATCCCCTGGGGCATTGCCTCGTTTAAAAAAATATATATATATTTTTTAATTATGCAAGGGGGGCCCCGGGGACCCCATCCCCCGGGGCCTGGCCAGCCTTGGTTTTTTTTTGGGAGGGGGTGGCGTGCTCCCCTCCTGAGGCCAAATATTGGCCCCAGGGACCTCATCCCCCGGGGCATTGCCTCTATTTTTTTTTTTAATTAATGTTACGGGAGTGGGCTTCCCTTGGCCACTTCTGGCCCAGGGGACCCCATCCCCCAGGGCCTGACCTCAGCGTTGGGGACCGTGGGGGGAGCCCCAATGCCCCCACAGTCCCAGCCGGTTCCCCGCCTCCTGCAGGAGCCAGCATTGCTTTTGGGCAAGGGGAGCTGCTGACATGCAGCTCCCCTTGTCCAAAAGCAATTTTGCTTTGCTTCTTGGAAACGAGAGCTGGTTTCCTGCTCTCGCTTCAAAGAAGCAAAGCAGTGTTTGCTATGGCAAGGCGGGCCGCCCTGCCATAGCAAATGGCAATGTCCCGGGGGTGGGCACCCTGGGACATTGCAGGAGCCGGCCCTGGGGGGTGGCGGACCCCAGGGCCATGCAGGGCTCCAGGAGGGGGGCCACGTGGCCCCCCTCCCAACTGTTTAATGCCCCTGGGAGGTGGTTGTCCCCGGGGGTCTACAACGGACCCCCATATTTAAATAATTAGTGCCCTGGGGAGGTGGTGGTCCCTGGGGCAGTGTGGGGGAGGGCAGGAGCTCCCCCCCACACTTCTATAATTTATTTGGAGCCCTGGGGAGGTGGCAGTCCCTGGGGGGGCCCTCGAGGCCCCCCACCCCTATTAAATTAAAGCCCTGGGGAGGGGGCGGTCCCTGGGGCAGTGTGGGGGGAGGAGCCCTCCCCACACATTTGTTTTATAAATAAGCCCTGGGGAGGTGGCGGTCCCCGGGGCTGTGGGGGGCCCGTGGGCCCCCGCTACATAAATAGGTATTGCCCCCGGGACCTGGCCCACCCGGGGGCTTGTAGAAAACGAAGCGCAGCTTTGTTTTTTAAAATTGTTTTCGCCCGGATTCGCGCACCCAGCGCAAATTCTGCCGATTTAAAAGGAAAATGCTTTTTTGGCCCTGGGGGTCCTTGTGGGACCCCCTGAGCAGGCCTAGGGGGTCAGGGTGTTTCTACCGTGCCGCCTTTTCTTGTTTCTTATCCTTTTTTAAACTGATTTCTTGTGACTCGGTTTTACCGAGTCACAAGATGGCTGCCAACACATTCTGGTTTGGAGTGTTGGCAGCCAATCAGAATTAAGCTCGTGCTCGGGAGAGTTCTGTCACTGACCATGTCATGAGTGATGTAATATATGAGGTCATAAGCAGTGCATTGGGGGGGTGTGAGTTATAGTTAACTCAGCTAACTATAATAGCTGAATTTCTCTGGTTTTGTACGAGTGAAATCTGACCCTAACTATAACGTCCGTGTAACCTTTGTTTTTTTCAGTGAATTTCCAAGGTTTTTTAAATGCTAATTCCTAACTATAACATCCCTGTAACCTTTGTTTTTTTCAGTGAATTTCTATGGTTTTGTAACTAGCAGTCATGTTTGCAGAATAGTGGAGAAAGGGGGTGGGCCTCCGACCAGCTTTCAGGAATCCCGCTGTGTAAGACTTAGAGGAGGGCTTCTTGGCTCCCAGGGTCTCTTGGGAGTAAAGTGGACTTCATGGCCTAACCAGTAGTGCACACTGAGCTGGGTTTGCAGAGTGGTGGAGAAAGGGAGCATGGCCTCCGAAGACCTCTTACCAATCCCGCTGTGTGGGACTTGCTGGAGGTTACCTCCAGTAAGTTCCACACAGCGTATTTGACCTGGTAGGATGCCATGCCCCCTTTCTCCACCACTGTGCAAATGCTCCTCCTGTTGCACTACTAGTACAGGGGTTAAGGTCCCTTCGCTATTGAGGGTCGTTGGGGGCCAACTACTCCTCCTGTTACTTCCAGCAAATCCCACACAGTGGGTTTGCTGGGAGGTTTTCATTGACCATGGCCCCTTTCTCCATCACTCTTCAAAATCACCTCCTGGCACTCTACTAGTTGGTGGTTGAAGCTCCCTTGGCTCTTGGGGGTCCTTAGGGGTCAAGTAGCCCTCCTGTTACCTCCATTGAGAACCACACAGCTGGATTGCTGAGAGGTGTTCAGAGGGCACACCCTCTTTCTTCACCACTTTGCAAACGTGCCTCCAGGGCACTCCCGGTTGGGGGAAGAAGACCACTTTAGTCCTGAGGCCCTCAGGAGGCAAGGGGACCTCACCCCCTCCAGCAGTACGCAAAGAGGCACGTTTGCAGAGTAGTGGAGAAAGGGGGCATGGTCTTTCTCCACCTCTCAGCAATTCCACTGTGTGGGGCTTAGTGGAGGTAACAGGGGGCCATGTTGGCCCCTAAGGATCCTCACCAGCAAATGGGGCTTCATCCCCTAAACAGCAGCGTGTCAAAATGTACGTTTGCAGAGTGGTGGAGAAAGGGGGTAGGGCCTTCGGCGAGTTGCTGTTTTTTTCCAATTTGTTTAGGACGTGGGGCCTTGTGGCTCCCCTTCCCTGGGCCATTTTCGGCCCCGGAGACCCCATCCCCGGGCCTGCCCCCTTTTTTTCTATAACAAAAGCAAACAAGGGAGGGGGGCTGTGCTGCCCCCTCCCGGGCCGATTTTGGCCCCAGGGACCCCATCCCCGGGGCCTGGCATTTCTGTTTTTTATTTCTTTTTTGTGATACAAATGGAGGGGGGCAATGCAGCCGCCCTTCACAGGCCAACTTCGGCCCGGTGACCCCATCCCCCGGGTCCTGTCCACTTCATTTGGGACCACAGGGGGAGCCTCAATGCCCCTGTGGTCTCGAGCCGGCATTGCTTTGGGATCCAGGGAGCTGCTGACATGCAGCTCCCTGGATCCCAAAGCAAAGTGTCTGTTTCCCTACTTGCTTCACAGCGAGCAAGGAAACAGATGCTGCTCTGCTTTCAGCAAGCAAGAGCATTTTGAAAGCAGAGCTGAGTTTGCTATGGCATGGCAATAGCAGTGCTCCTGCCATGCTATAGCAAACTGCAATGTCCCGGGTGTGGGCAACCCGGGACATTGCTGGAGCTGGCCCTGGGGGGTGAGCGTCCCCAGGGCCATGTAAGGCTCCACCATGGTGGCCCCCCTCCCTTCTAAGTAAGCCCGGGTAGTTGATGGTTCCCGGGGCGGGGGGTTTTGCAATGGACCCCCTTCATGTTTGTGTTTGTGCCCCGGGGAAGTGGCAGTCCCCGGAGCTTTGTGGGGGGGCCATAGCCCCCCCATGCTTTAATATTTATGTCAGCCCCAGGAAGATGGTGCTCCCCAGGGCTGTGGGGGAGGCTGAAGGGCCTCCCCCGCACTTTAAAAAAAATTGAAATATATGTGCTGGGAAGGTGGCCCACCTGGGGGCCTAATTAAATGAAGCGTGGGAGCCCGCGCTTTGTTTTTAATAAACATTTCGGCTGGATTCACAAATCCACTGCGAATCCCGCTGAATAAAAAAAAAAAAGCATTTTTGGACCCTGGGAGTCCGTATGGAATCCCCTGAACAGGCCTAGGGGATCAGGGTGTTTCTACCCTGCCCCCTTTTCTTAATTTTTTTAAAACGTTTTTTCTTGTGACTCAGTTCAACCGAATTACAAGATGGCTGCCAACACTTCCTGGTTTGAAGTGTTGGAAGCCAATCAGATCTCAGACACAAGATCGGGAGGGGTCGCAGATCCACTGTGGCCACAGTTGTAAATCTGAGAAATCTTTAAATTTCTCAGAAACTACTGTACTGCTTTACACGATATAACAAAAAGAGTGCTTTCTGGACCAAGAGCTACCTTTCTGCCAAATTTGGTGTATTTCCGTTCAGCAGTTCGGGCTATAGCTGTGTCTAAATTTTCCTATTGAAATTAACATGGAGAAAAAGCATTTTGGGACCCCCTCTCTTTCTTGGCCCCGGCTTGATGGATTACCCCAAAATTTTCAAAACAGCAGCTGAAGTGAGTGTCAAATTAGTTTTAAAAATTTCATGAAGATTCGTCAAACGACGCCAAAGATATAGGCAACTGAAAACGAGTTTTTAATAGAAACTAAGTCCTAACTATAACTACCTATTGGCGAATGCCAGTAGGTAATATATACACACACATACATATATATATACATATATATATATATATATATATATATATATATATATTCACTGGAAAAAACACAGGTTTCAGGGACGTTAAAGTTAGTTGGACAGTTCACTCGTACAAAACCAGAGAAATTCAGCCATTATAGTTAGGTGAGCTAACTATAACTCGCGCCCCTGCAATGCACTGCTGATGACATCACATATTACATCACTCATGACATGGTCAGAGACATCACTGATGACATCACTGATGACGCACTGAATTCTTAAATTATATCTGGGAACTAAAATCCTGTCTCAGGCACGCACTTGATGCTTCACTATACTACTACAGTCCTGGATCAGGCACGCGCTAGGCTCTTACTTTATGCCTGAAAAGTAAAGGTCTGTCTAGCGCGCACTTTGGGGTGCTACCTTATACCTGGGAAGTAAAGTCCCGGCTCAGTCACCCGCTTAATTCTTACATGATAACTGGGAGGTAAAGTCCTGGCTCTCGCAAGCGCTGGGGTGTACTTTGTGTCTGGGAACAAAAGTCCTGCCTCGGGCATGTGCTCGATGGTTACTTAGAATTCATAAAGTTGTATATCGGGCATGCGCTGGATTCTTACTTTATACATTGTTAGTAAAGTACCTTTGAGGCACGCGAAGTAGGCTTGTGTTATACATGATTACTAAATGCTCGCTCCGACAGGCGCTGGATGCTTACATTATGCCAGGGAACTATAGTCCTTGCTCGGGCACGCGCTTGAAAGCAGTGATACTAGCAAAGTAAAGTCCCACCGCGATCCAACGCGGGATGCTTTCATTGTACCAATGAAGTAAGCACCCCCCACGTGTTTCCTCCACGCGCTATTTACATTCATTGATCGCCCATGCTGGCACAGCAATGAAAAAGCAATATACATGAAACCTCGACAGATTTTGTGTAAAAAAATAACGTTTAACATCTACTGTTGCCTTTCAATTGCTGTCGCGCTTCGTTTTATTTTTTATTTTCTCGGCAGGATTCGCGCACCCAGTGTGAATTCAGGCGATTTTTTTTTTTTTTTAAATGCTTTTTTTGGCCCTGGGGGTCCTTGTGGGACCCCCTGAGCAGGCCTTGTTTTTTATCATTTTTTTAACTGTTTTCTTGTGACTCGGTTACCGAGTCACAAGATGGCTGCCAACACTTCCTGGTTTGGAGTGTTGGCAGCCAATCAGAATGAAGCTTGGGAGGGTTCGCGAATCCTCCTCGGTGCTCAGATATATACATTTTTATTTTTTGAATTTCTCAGCAACTACTGAACGGATTTACACCATTTTTTTTTAAAAAGGGCGCTTTCTGAACTAAGAGCTACCTTTTTGCCAAATTTGGTGTAATTCTGTTCAGAAGTTCGGGCTGTAGCCTGTTCCAAAATTCTTATGGAAATTAACGTGGAGAAAATGCTTTTTGGGTCCCCCCTTTTTTCTCGGCCCCTGCTTGATGAATCACCTCAAAACTTTCAAGACAGATGCTGACCTGAGTGAACCATTAATTTGGAAAATTTCGCAAAGATTTGTCAAATGGCGCCAAAGATATTGGCAAAAGAAAAAACGCTTTTTGAATACAAACAAGATCCTAACTATAACTACCTGCTGGCGACCGCCAGTAGGTTATATATATATATACCGCTAAAACGCATTTCTTTGTTTATTTTGTGTGCCTATAAATCCTGACCTGGATTATACCCCTGCGAGTGCTCGTGTTAGTTCTTGGAGCATAGATATATATATATATCCCGTGATCAAGTCCGAGGAACGGACCGAAACGCGTTGGGCATGGCAATGGCCCTATTGCACAAATAAAAGAAAATATAAGCAGATCCCAAGTGAGTGTGTTCAATATTCGCTTTTGGCGAAAAGTGGATGCATTAATCAACAACTTGGCCCTGCCGGAGAAACGGGCACCGCCCCCAAGAAGAAGCGCCGACGCCCAATCGAGGGCTAAGAACGGCTAGGAATATATAATGTGTGTATATATATATATATATATAATGTGTGTGTGTGTGTGTATATATATATATAATGTGTGTATATATATATATATATATATTCACTGAAAAAACCATAGGTTTTAGGGACAGTTATAGTTAGTTGGACATTGCACTCGTACAAAACCGCGCCCCCGCAATGCACTGCTGATGACGTCACATATTACATCACTCATGACATGGTCAGTGACATCACTGATGACATCTCAAATGACATCACTGATGACATCACTGATGACATCATCCAGTGACTGTGTGTTTCTGTAAAGTTTAAATATGTTTAATATATATAGGGAAAGGCGTATTGAAGAATGAGTGGGTGTATAAGTGTCTGAATGGATGATTTAGTACGTGAGTGACTGACTCTACAAGTGAGTGATTAAACGTATCTTACTGAATGCATGGGTTAGTGACTAAACTGTGTGAATGTCTGTATCCGTCTGTTTGTTGGTGTGTAAGTGGATGCATGGATTTGCGAATAGCTACATGAGTGTCTATATGGGTTATTGATTGGTTCTCTGAGTATCTGTATGGCTGCCTGAGTGTTTGTGTGGGTGGGGTGTGTGTGACTCTATACATAGATGTGTGAGTGGGTGATTCACTGGGTGCATGATTTCAAGAGTGCATCTGTGATGGACTGCTTGGGTGGGGAGTGTGTGTATGGGTGTGTTAGTGAGTGAATGTATATCTCAGTGGTACATGTGCGAGTAACTACATATGTAAAAGGCAGTATATATGTGTGTTAGAGTATTTAAATGGCTATAAGTGAGAGTGTGTTATTGTGAGAGTGGCTGTATGGATGCGTGTGTGCTTGTATCAGTTATTGTATAAGAGCGTAAGAATGTGCTAGTATTTGTATGAGTAAGTGAGCTGGTGTGTGTATAACTGTATAGGTGAGTAAATGGGTGTGTGATTAATTTTTTGCATGACTGACTAGGTGTATCAGTAACTCCATGGATGAGTGGCGGTGTGTGAGTGTTTATATAGGTGTATGAGTGCATATGATAGTCCTGTATGATAGTCCTGTACTGAGTGACTGTAAGTATGAGTGACTGTACAGGTGAGTGAGTGGATGTGTGTGTAGACCTAAGAATCAGTGAGTGGGTATGTAGTTTTTGGTGTTGGAGTGTCTATGGTTTTGAGAATGGCAGTCTGTAATTTAGAGTGGGTGTATCAAAAGTTATATTAGGGTGTGAGAAGATGCATGAAATTATCACATGGATGATGTCATCAGTGATGTCATTTGAGATGTCATCAGTGATGTCATCAGTGATGTCACTGACCATGTCATGAGTGATGTAATATGTGACGTCATTAGCAGTGCATTGCGGGCGCGAGTTATAGTTAGCTGAACTAACTATAACAGGGGAATTTCACGGGTTTTGTACGAGTGCAATGTCCAACTAACTATAACTGTCCCTAAAACCTATGGTTTTTTCAGTGAATTTCAAAGGTTTTTTAAATGCTAATTTCTAACTATAACGTGTCTGAAACCTATGGTTTTTTCAGTGAATTTCAAAGGTTTTTTAAATGCTAATTTCTAACAATAACGTGCCTGAAACCTATGGTTTTTCAGTGAATTTCAAAGGTTTTTTAAATGCTAATTTCTAACTATAACGTGCCTGAACCCTATGGTTTTTTCAGTGAATTTCAAAGGTTTTTTAAATGCTAATTTCTAACCATAACGTGCCTGAAACCTATGATTTTTTAAGTGAAATTCAAAGGTTTCTTAAATGCTAGTTTCTAACTATGCCAACAGAGGTAGGACATGTGAAGAAAGAAGAAAAACGCACAGAAAGAAGCAAAAGATGTGCAGAAAGAACCAACAGAGGAGCAGAAAGAGGCCTTGTTGCAAAATCATCCTGTGCCCACAACTTTTTCAGACGGGTACTGGTGGTAACTGACTCTGACTAACCAGAGCCAGTGCGCGTTTGCACAGTGGTGAAGGGAGGGGGCCTGAGGTGACATGTGTGCAAACGCTGCCCGTGGCGCGTTTTAAGTTGCGGGATTAAGTCCCCTTGAATCCTGAGGGTCCCTGGGGCCCAACTAGCCCCCCAGGTACCTACAGTTAGGACCACAGAGCTGAGTTGCAGAGAGGCGTTCCGAGGCCACGCACTTTTTTCACCTCTCTGCAACGCAACTCTGTTATGCTTACTGAAGGTACCTGGTGGGCTAGTTGGCCCCAGGATTCAAAGGGAATTAACTCCCCAACTTAAAACGCACCATAGGGCGTGTTTGCGCACATGTCACCTGAGGCCTCGCCCCCTCCCTTCACCACTGTGCAAACGCGCCCCGTGGCGCGTTTTAAGTTGGGGGATTAGGTCACCTTGAATCCTGAGAGTCCCTGGGGCCCAACTAGCCCACCAGGTACTTCCAGTAAGCACCACAGGCCTGCATTGCAACGCCTGTAACAAATTGTGCAGTTGTGTTTAGGTAGTGAAGAGGGTCGTGCAGGGGTAGTGTTTTAGGGTTTAGGGTAGTGCAGTGGTGTTTGTGTAGTGTAGGGGGTCATGCTGGGGGTAGATTTAGGGTTTAGGGTAGTGCAGTGGTGTTTGGGTAGTGTAGGGAGTCGTGCTGGGGGGAGTGTTTTAGGGTTTAGGGTAGTACAGTGGTGTTTGGGTAGTTTAGGGGGTCGTGCTGGGGTTAGTGTTTTAGGGTTTAGGGTAGTGCAGTGGTGTTTGGGTAGTGTAGGGGATACTGCTGGGGGTAGTGTTTTATGGTTTAGGGTAGTGCAATGGTGTTTGGGTAGTGTAGGGGTACTGCTGGGGGTAGTGTTTTAGGGTTTAGGGTAGTGCAGTGGTGTTTGGGTAGCATAGGGGGTACTGCTGGGGGTAGTGTTTTATGGTTTAGGGTAGTGCAGTGGTGTTTGGGTAGTGTAGGGGTTCGTGCTGGGGGTAGTTTTTAGGGTTTAGGGTAGTGCAGTGGTGTTTGTGTAGTGTAGGAGGTCGTGTTTTAGGGTTTAGGGTAGTGCAGTGGTCTTTGGGTAGTGTAGGGAGTTGTGCGGGGGTATTGTTTTAGAGTTTAGGGTAGTGCAGTGGTCTTTGGGTAGTGTAGGGGTTGTGCGGGGGTAGTGTTTTAGGGATTAGGGTAGTGCATTGGTATTTGGGTAGTGTAGGGGGTCATGCGGGGTAGTGTTTTAGGGTTTAGGGCAGTGCAGTGGTGTTTAGGTAGTGTAGGGGGTCGTGTTGGGGGAGTGTTTTAGGGTTTAGGGCAGTGCAGTGGTGTTCGGGTAGTGTAGGGGGTCGTGCTGGGGGAGTGTTTTAGGGTTTAGGGCAGTGCAGTGGTGTTCGGGTAGTGTAGGGGGTCGTGCTGGGGGAGTATTTTAGGGTTTAGGGTAGTGCAGTGGTGTTTGGGTAGTGTAGGGGGTCATGCTGGGGGTAGTGTTCTAGGGTTTAGGGCAGTGCAGTGGTGTTCGGGCAGTGTAGGGGGTCATGCTGGGGGTGGTGTTTTAGGGTTTAGGGCAGTGCAGTGGTGTTCGGGCAGTGTAGGGGTCGTGCTGGGGGTGGTGTTTCAGGGTTTAGGGCAGTGCAGTGGTGTTCGGGCAGTGTAGGGGTCGTGAAGGGGTGGTGTTTCAGGGTTTAGGGCAGTGCAGTGGTGTTCGGGCAGTGTAGGGGGTCGTGCTAGGGGTGGTGTTTCAGGGTTCAGGGCAGTGCAGTGGTGTTCGGGCAGTGCAGGGGGTCATGCTGGGGGTGGTGTTTCAGGGTTTGGGGCAGTGCAGTGGTGTTCGAGCAGTAAAGGGGGTCATGCTGGGGGTGGTGTTTCAGGGTTTAGGGCAGTGCAGTGGTGTTCAGGCAGTGTAGGGGGCGGTGCAGGGGGTGGTGTTTCAGGGTTTAGGGCAGTACAGTGGTGTTCGGGCAGTGTAGGGGGTCGTGCTGGGGCTGGTGTTTCAGGGTTTAGGGCAGTGCAGTGGTGTTTGGGCAGTGTAGGGGGTCGTGCTGGGGCTGGTGTTTCAGGGTTTAGGGCAGTGCAGTGGTGTTCGGGCAGTGTAGGGTGTTGTGCTGGGGCTGGTGTTTCAGGGTTCAGGGCAGTGCAGTGGTGTTCAGGCAGTGTAGGGGTCGTGCTGAGGCTGGTGTTTCACGGTTTAGGGCAGTGCAGTGGTGTTCGGGCAGTGTAGGGGGTCGTGCTGGGGCTGGTGTTTCAGGGTTTAGGGCAGTGCAGTGGTGTTCGGGCACTGTAGGCGGTCGTGCTGGGGCTGGTGTTTCAGGGTTTAGGGCAGTGCAGTGGTGCTCGGGCAGTGTAGGGGGTCGTGCTGGGGGTGATGTTTCAGGGTTTAGGGTAGTGCAGTGGTGTTCGGGCAGTGTAGGGGGTCGCGCAGGGGCTGGTGTTTCAAGGTTTAGGGCAGTGCAGTGGTGTTCGGGCAGTGTAGGGGGTCGTGTTGGGGCTGGTGTTTCAGGGTTTTGGGCAGAGCAGTGGTGTTCGGGCAGTGTAGGAGGTCATGCTGGGGGTAGTGTTTCAGGGTTTAGGGCAGTGCAGTGGTGTTCGGGCAGTGTAGGGGGTCGTGCTTGGGGTGGTGTTTCAGGGTTTAGGTCAGTGGTGTTCGGGCAGTGTAGGGGGTCTTGCTGGGGGTGATGTTTCAGGGTTTAGGGCAGTGCAGTGGGGTTCGGGCAGTGTAGGGGGTCTTGCTGGGGGTAGTGTTTCAGGGTTTAGGGCAGTGCAGTGGTGTTCGGGCAGTGTAGGGGGTCATGCTGTGGGTGGTGTTTCAGGGTTTAGGGCAGTGCAGTGGTGTTCGGGCAGTGTAGGGGGTCGTGCTAGGGGTGGTGTTTCAGGGTTTAGGGCAGTGCAGTGGTGTTCGGGCAGTGTAGGGGGTCATGCAGGGGCTGGTGTTTCAGGGTTTAGGGCAGTGGAGTGGTGTTTGGGCAGTGTAGGGGGTCGTGCTGGGGGTAGTGTTTTACGGTTTAGGGTAGTGCAGTGGTGCTTGTGTAGTGTAGGGGTTGTGCTGGGGGTAGTGTTTTAGGGTTTAGGGTAGTGCAGTGGTGTTTGTGTAGTGTAGGGGGTCATGTTTTAGGGTAGTGCAGTAGTGTTTGGGTAGTGTAGGGGGTCGTGCTGGGGTAGTGTTTTAGGATTTAGGTTAGTGCAGTGGTGTTTGGGTAGTGTAGGGGGTCGTGCTGGGGGTAGTGTTTTAGGGTTTAGGGTAGTGCAGTGGTGTTTGTGTAGTGTAGGGGGTCGTGCTGGGGGTAGTGTTTTAGGGTTTAGGGTCGTGCAGTGGTGCTTGTGTAGTGTAGGGGGTCGTGCTGGGGATAGTGTTTTAGGGTTTAGAGTAGTGCAGCGGTGTTTGTGTAGTGTAGGGGTCATGTTTTAGGGTAGTGCAGTGGTGTTTGGGTAGTGTAGGGGTCGTGCTGGGGTAGTGTTTTAGGGTTTAGGGTAGTGCAGTGGTGCTTGTGTAGTGTAGGGGGTCGTGCTGGGGGTAGTGTTTTAGGATTTAGGTTAGTGCAGTGGTGTTTGGGTAGTGTAGGGGGTCGTGCTGGGGGTAGTGTTTTAGGGTTTAGGGTAGTGCAGTGGTGTTTGTGTAGTGTAGGGGGTCGTGCTGGGGGTAGTGTTTTAGGGTTTAGGGTCGTGCAGTGGTGCTTGTGTAGTGTAGGGGGTCGTGCTGGGGATAGTGTTTTAGGGTTTAGAGTAGTGCAGCGGTGTTTGTGTAGTGTAGGGGTCATGTTTTAGGGTAGTGCAGTGGTGTTTGGGTAGTGTAGGGGGTCGTGCTGGGGGTAGTGTTTTAGGGTTTAGGGTAGTGCAGTGGTGCTTGTGTAGTGTAGGGGTCGTGCTGGGGGTAGTGTTTTAGGGTTTAAGGTAGTGCAGTGGTGTTTTTGTAGTGTAGGGGGTCATGTTTTAAGATGCAATGCTCCAATACCTGACCAGTCTGCACTACATAAAACTGCAAAAAAACTAAAAATAAAAAGTGTTTTGCACACTTTTGTCATTGGGCTATATGTGGGCTACATCTGGGTAATATTTGTGCTACATTTGGGCTCTTTTTTCACTGGTGGCCATCTTGGAAGACTTCTTTGTTATGAAGTTTCCTAATTTCTTCTTTTACTGCAGTCTCCTCAGTAGGAAATGCTTTCAGTTTTTTACTTTGATTCCATCAAGAAGGCATTCAGATGTGTCTCACATCTGCCATAAATTCAGAATGTTAGCACTCTAGTTGCTCATTAGATCACTGGAGTAAAGCTACTGCTCACCAGGGAGTTAACTGGTAGTCTGCTGCTGGTATTGAAAGTGATTGTTTCAGTCTGCATGTCAGACTTTTCTAATGAAATAGAAGAGGATTTGAGATCTCACTTAAAACATGCCCTAATTTTTCTTTCTGCAGCACTAACCATAATTTCTATTTCAAAAAGAACCCTCATTTTGTTCCTTTTTAAATTAAATGTTTTAAGTGTTACCGGTTTATTCCAATCAAGATGGCTTCAGGTGTGCCATACTTTTGTCATAAGTAAGGCTGTTAGCGCTCTAGTTGTTCTTTAGAACACTCTGGGAAGCTGCAGTAGAACACAAAGGCATCAACTGGCAGGCTGCTCCTGTTGAAATATAACAGGAAGATATTTGAGATCACACTTGAAATATGTCCTAATTTTTCTTTCTACAGCACTAACCATAATTTCTATGACAAAATGAACCCCATCATTTTGTTCCTTTTAAATTAAATGTTTTAAGTGTTACCAGTTTATTCCAATCAAGATGGCTTCAGGTGTGCCATACTTTTGTCATAAGTAAGGCTGTTAGCACTCTAGTTGTTCTTTAGAACACTCTGGGAAGCTGCAGTAGAACACAAAGGCATCAACTGGCAGGCTGCTCCTGTTGAAATATAACAGGAAGATATTTGAGATCACACTTGAAACATGTCCTAATTTTTCTTTCTACAGCACTAACCATAATTTCTATGACAAAATGAACCCCATCATTTTGTTCCTTTTTAAATTAAATTGTTTAAGTGTTACCAGTTTATTCCAATCAAGATGGCTTCAGGTGTGCCATACTTTTGTCATAAGTAAGGCTGTTAGCACTCTAGTTGTTCTTTAGAACACTCTGGGAAGCTGCAGTAGAACACAAAGGAATCAACTGACAGTCTCTGCCCTTGTTGGATGTACATGTTTTACTGAGAATGTCAGACTTCATTCTCACATGAGTGAGAAAGATAATGTGAATTTACAGAAAATATGCTCTCATTTTAGCTTCTGGAGCACCTTCCAAACCTCCATGGGACAAGCATGAGAAAATAGTGTTCTCTCAAACATGATTCATGATATCCCAGCAGAAGGTTTTTCACATGGTAAAATCACCTTAGAATACACCACAATTCCTAAAATTAGTAAGGTACCATCAACAAATAAATTCTAATGTAACTAAAGCCTGTTATCACCCTTTATAGTTCTCCTTTTGGTGACCCTCAAAATCTTCTATTCACTACAATGCATTTCAATGAGGTACTATCATTTATATTGGTTCCAAGATGGCTGCCAGCAATTCCAGGATGAAGTGCTGACAGCCAATCAGATCTCACAATGACATGTGTGGTTAGGCTCCGCCCAGATATATATGTGACTTTACTTTTGATTTTCTCAGGAACTACTGAACGGATTTACACCATTTAAGCAAAAGGCACAACACTGAACCAAGGGCTACCTCTTTGCCAAATTTGGTGTAATTCCGTTCAGCAGTTCGGGCTGTAGCTGCGACTAAAGGTTCCTATGGAAAAATGAATGGGGAAAACGCGTTTTGGGACCCCCCTTTTTTCTCGGCCCCCACTTGACGTATCACCCCGAGACTTTCAGGATAGGAGCGGACCGGAGCGCCCCAACAAGTTGGAAACTTTCGCGAAGATTCGTCAACTGGCGCCAACGTTATTTCAAATAGAATGTCGCAGATTTCCTATGGATAATAGGTTTTAACTATAACTATCTACTGGCGACCGCCAGTAGATAATATATAATGTGTGTATATATATATATATATGTGTGTGTGTGTGTATATATATATGTGTGTGTGTATGTATATATATATATATATATATATATATATATGTGTGTGTGTGTGTATATATTTATATATATATTGAACACAGAATATAAAATAAATAACACTACTAAGCCAGCAACTAATGAAATTAAACTCAAAAACAGTAAACAAATAGAAATACTTTCACACTTAAATAAGTATTTCAGAAAGGAAACAAAAACATGCAAATAGCTCCTACAAAAGAAGCCACTACTGCTAGAAAGTGTCATTTGGCCTGACTAAAGTTATGATTTAAAGCGCGTAACACTTTCCTAATATAAAGCTCCTACATTTACAAAGTAAGTATTAAATTATTACAGAAATTGAACTTAAATGCAAAAATAATTCAAATAATTTAATACACACAAATAACAATTATTCCAAAACACAGGTACCAAGACTGCCAAAAATTAAATGAAAGATGACACCTAAATTTAATTAATAATAAACTTTTTTTTTTAAATTTAGAAGCATACAAAAAATGTTGAAACTGAAAAAATAAACACACATCAATAGCTAAAACATTTCTCTCTCTCATTAGTAACAAATAAAAAAAAAAGAGTGACAAAAAGAAGAAAACAAACAGCCCTCCAAATAATGGAACTAATGAGGATAAAGAGATGAAATTCCAAAAATGTAAGTAAATAATGTAATACCTGTTGTAAAATTGTTTATACATTTTTAAACAAGATAATATAAATACAAATAGAATAATAATAATTGTGTAAGCCACAGATCTAATGTTTGATACAAACTTATATCAAATCACAAAAGGCGGAAGCTGCTGTTAAGTTATAGGGTATAAACAATTTGAGTTGGATGCGCTCTCTGCAGGGGTTTCCAACTTACATTGTCTGCAACTGCTTGACCGTGTGAAAGGAGATGATTTTATGTGGCTCACAGTGACACTACATGAGTTGACAGGTAAGTGATAAGAAAACATCTTAATCAAGAACCTGGATGCATAAGTACAAAATACTAGTAAGCAAAGTGTGACTTTTTACTAACAGCCAATGTCTACTCTTCTCTGAAAATAGCCAGAATACTACTGTAAAAATCAAAATGAAACCCTACAGCATTTTACTATTTCAATTTTCTTTCAAAATATAAAATATAAACTAATGTAAAAGTGTGTTGAAAATGTGAATATCAATGTAAATGTCAACAAAATATATATATATCCTGGTAGCCCATTTAAACCCAAGTCAAGGTTTTGTCCTCTGATGCCAGCAGACTCCATAGATGTCTTCACTGACATGGTGACCAAGGACCTTCTAAAACTTCGCAATGTAAATAATAAAAAGAAAGGCGGAGGGAACATCACGGAACTGCAGAGAAAGGCAATTGCAGACTTGAAAGAAGATAAGACCATTGTGTGCAAGCCGTCCGATAAGGGCGGGAATGTAGTCTTGATGACCAATGACTACTATATAAAGGAGGCCCTGATGCAGCTGAATGATGTGACAAGCTACACTAGAGTCACAAGGAAAGTATTTGAAGAAAGTATCAGTGCTTATCGGGCACTCCTGAACAAGTGGTATCACAGAGGGATGTTAAGTAAGGAAGAGTTTGCCTTTTTGGAATGCAAGTATCCCCGTATACCGACCTTTTACCATCTTCCGAAATTGCACAAGCATGCGACCTGTCCACCAGGCCGCCCAATCGTGTCGTCCCTAGGAGCCTGACGGAGCATATGTCAAGGTTCGTGGACCACTTCCTTTTTGTTTTTGTTAAAGAACTGGTTTCATACACAAAAGACACTAAGGACTTTTTGAATAAAATTGAGAATTTGGTTTGGGATGAGGACTTGGTTATGATAACACTTGATATTTCAAGCCTATATACGAGTATTGGTCATCTTCAAGGAACAGAGGCTGTGAGATGGTTTTTGGAAACTAGATCAATGAATTTGGCTGAACACAACAAAATGATATTGGAGTTTGTGGAATTTTGCCTAGAGAACAATATTTTTCTTTTCCAGGATGAATTATTCAAGCAGATACGCGGCACTGCGATGGGCACCTGCTTCGCCCCCAGCTACGCGAATCTCTTCGTGGGTTGGTGGGAGAAGCGGGTGGCCTGGGCAGAGGGGAACGCACATTGGACCGGTAAGGTTCTAAGCTGGAATAGGTATATAGACGATTTATTTATCGTCTATAGAGGCACAGAGCAATCAGCCAAAGAATACATTGAGGTTCTCAATATGAATAACCTCAACCTTAAGTTCACAGGTGAAGTTAGCACGGAAATGGTTAGCTTTTGGACCTGAAGGTTTTTCCTGCGGACGGAAGACTGTGCACGGCATTGCACAGGAAACCGACCGCAGGGAACTCCGTGCTGCATGCAAGCAGTTGCCATTCTGGGAAAACAATAACTAGTATCCCATATGGCGAATTATTGAGAATAAAAGGAACTGCACGCGTCCCTGCGATTTTCAGGCAGCAGCTAAGGACAGCATGAACAGGTTCGAGGCCCGAGGTTATCATAAAGAGACTCTAGAGGAGGCCAAGTCCAAAGTTGAAAGGAAACCCAGAAATGACTTGATAGCTAACTGCGCGCCTAGTGTACAGGAAGTCAAAGGAAAAGACACTAAAGCTAAGAGTCTGAGGATGATCACAGACTATTCTGAGGATGCCTCGGACATTAGAAGAATTTTTGTCAAGAATTGGCATGTCCTGAGGTCAGACCCAGTTATAGGGAAGGATTTACCAAAAGCACCCCTATTGACTTTTAGGAGAGCAAGATCCTTACGTAGTAGCCTAGTCCAGAGTCACTGTGGAAATGAGAGTAGAGCACCGCCATTTGGGAAATTGGCGGGGTTTTACCCATGTCTCAAGTGTAGAGCATGCAAAAATAGCAGAAAAGTGCTGGAGTATGCAGTGCCGGGATTGAGGGAACCTAGGAAAATTAAAAGTCTGATGAATTGTAACACCAGCCACACGGTGTACTGTTTGGTATGTCCGTGTGGCTTACGTTACATTGGAAGTACGATCCATCCAACTAAGATAAGGATTTTGGAACATCTTAGGGCCATACAGAATAGAGATCCCACCTACCCAGTGGCGAGGCATTTTGAGATATGTCACCAGAGCAATAGAGACCTTTTAAGCTTTTTTGTATGGACCAAGTGCCCATGAATGTGAGAGGGGGCAATAGACAACTGCAATTACGTAGATTAGAATCAAGGTACATTATTGATAACCAAACAAAGAAACCGGGAGGTCTCAATAGTGGCGAAGAAATGGCTGTGCATCTGTAATGTTTTCTGGAAAACTGTGAATCGGGGAGAATAAAGTGTACCGTTATGATGAAACAAGTGGGATTTTAACAGGAAACTTAGGTACGGTGATCTGACAGACATCTTCCATATTAGGTGAAACGAACACAGAAGGGTCTAAAAAAAGAATAAGCTCATCCAGGGCAAGATTGTAGATTGTTGAGTATTTATTATGACCAGTATGTGTAAAGTGGGAGAAGAAAATGTCTTTTATTATTTAAGTCCATTTGAGGAATTATGTTATTATGTTATAAGCATTTTCTTAGTTTGATGGATCACACAAATGTTATATGTTGCCAAGTAACCTGTTTAGTAATGGCTGACACCTTTGACTGTAGTAAGTCAGGGTGTCCTTTGTTTGTGTTCATCAGTACTGGTGTTTTTATACTTGTCTCAAGCCGGCGCCGGCCACTATTGATAAAGGCGGCAGCCGAAACGCGTCTGGTCGTGTAAAAGAACCTAATAAATTTGGGTTATATCGTTCCTGTGAGTGCTGGTACATCTATGGTTGTGCCGTGAGCTGGGGATTGTGTGGATCCGCGCGGTGTCCGTCACCGCGCAACAAAGCACCCGATCGTGAGTGGAAGGGGAGAAAGACGGAGAGTGAGCGTGATATATATATATATATATATATATCCAACGAAGAAGTTGTCCCCTTAAGGAAAGCCTCGCACAGGAAGGTAAGAATATGCACTGTTTAATGGTGACAGCTGTAGCTTACAACGGCAAAGTCACTAAACACCACTTCAATCGCCCAACGCGTTTCATGCTCCTCTCGCACTTAATCATGGGCAGATAAGCACAGCAGACGCCAAGCAATCCCGCACTAATAATCACTTATGGCCCCGCCTCCGTGGGCGTTAGCAGTTGCACTGCCTTTTGGTCTTTGAAGTACCGGGTAGTATTCCTCAAGTGAGTTGCTTGCACGCTGCAGAGTTAAAATGCCATAAAAACCCTAGTGGGTTTGTGAAAGTGTCCTGCACCTTGAAAGTTTACACAATAAAACTGTCATCAGGCACTTCCTGCTCAAATCTGCTGAACATCGGTTGGCGTCAGCAGTGGTCCGCAGCACGGTGGGGCTTCCCTCACGGGAGGACGGACCGTAAACAAATCCAACAAAAAAGTTGTCACCTTAAGGAAAGCCTCACACAGGAAGGTAAGAATATGCACTGTTTAATGGTGACAGCTGTAGCTTACAACGGCAAAGTCACTAAACACCAGTTCAATCGCCCAACACGTTTCGTGCTCCTCTCGCACTTAATCATGGGCAGATAAGCACAGCAGACACCAAGCAATCCCCGCACTAATAATCACTAATAGCCCCGCCTCCATGGGCGTTAGCAGTTGCACTGCCTTCTGGTCTTTGAAGTACCGGGTAATATTCCTCATGTGAGTTGCTTGCACGCTGCAGAGTTAAAATGCCATAAAAACCCCAGCAGATTTGGGCAGGAAGTGCCTGATGACAGTTCTATTGTGTAAACTTTCACGGTGTGGGACACTTTCACAAACCCACTGGGGTTTTCATGGCATTTTAGCCCGTGTGTGTATTGCCGCACGCCAGCACCAGTGTCCAGCAGCAGTGTAGTGGGGACTTCACCATCCATAGTCCCTTGCGCCAGGGGAGGCGCCAACGCTCGTTCCTCGCGCCAGAAGGCGCTTAAAGGGCGGCCGGGACTCCCACAGCACGGGAGCCCGTGTGTTTATTGCCGCACGCCAGCACCAGTGCCCAGCAGCAGTGTAGTGGGGACTTCACCATCCATAGTCCCTTGCGCCAGGGGAGGCGCCAACGCTCGTTCCTCGTGCCAGGAGGCGCTTAAAGGGCAGCCGGGACTCCCGCAGTGCTGGAGCCCGTGTGTGTATTGCCGCACGCCAGCACCAGTGTCCAGCAGCAGTGTAGTGGGGACTTCACCATCCATAGTCCCTTGCGCCAGGGGAGGTGCCAACGCTTGTTCCTCGCGCCAGGAGGCGCTTAAGGAGCGGCCGGGACTCCCGCAGCGCGGAGCCCGTGTGTGTATTGCCGCACGCCAGCACCAGTGTCCAGCAGCAGTGTAGTGGGGACTTCACCATCCATAGTCCCTTGTGCCAGGGGAGGCGCCAACGCTCATTCCTCGCGCCAGGAGGCGCTTAAAGGGCGGCCGGGACTCACGCAGCGTGGGACGCGCGCGGGCATGCCCGGGCCAAGGGCGGGCTCGTCTGCGCCCGTCAGAGCCCTTTAGAGGCTGGGCTGGGCCAGGTTTCTGTCATCTGTCTTTCTACATTCAGGCATTCAGTTTTCAACGTGTGGGGCAATATTCAAGCTAATTGTGAATTAAAAAGATGAGTAGACGCAAATCAGGGGTGGGCACTGGGGTGGTGGGGACTTTAGATGCGTTTCTGGTTCGGGCTGAATCTGCATTGATGCATGAAATAGCCCTAACTGAACGGAGGTTATCTCTGGACCCGCAATCCTTAAATGTACATCAACCTGGCAATGGTACCGGTAACGCCATAAGTAACAGTTCGGGAGCTCCTTCTGTCCTTCAACCAACTGACAATGTTATTGATGTATCGGGTTCCCCTAGTAATTCCCATATCCCGGATCCGGACCCGAGTTTTGTGTCTGAGCAGGAGCCGGAGTTGCGAATCATTGGTGTTAGCACTAGAGGACAGCAAGCAACGAGAAACCAGAGTACTAAGAAGGGAATTGACCAGCGAGCAAAGAAGAAAAAATGTATGGCAAAAAAACAACAACAGCGCGTAATACGCAAAGCTGCTTGTCAATCTACTTCCCCGATTGTGAACAATAAAGTTTCACCTTCATTGTCACCATCATCCAGCAATGTTAAGGCTAACAACAATGGGAATAGTTCTCCTGTTTGGTCAAATGAGGACGTTTTTTGTAGCCGTCTGGGATTATTGATTTCTAACCTCCTTGTTACAGAAGTTGGGCAGTATTGAAGAAAGATTAACCTCATTGGAAAAGTTAGGAGCCTCTTCTCAGCTACCTAGTCTTGTTGTAGGCAACAGCAAAGCTACTGGGATAATGGCCTTGAGGGGGAATGATGTTAAGGATAAGGGTGTTACTGCTACAATTCACTGTTTAAACCTCAAACCTAGCCAGGTTTGTAACCAAGATCCAAAGATTCCCATACCTCCTAATGCAAGCGTTAGCCTCTTGACGAGTGTACATAACCAAAGTGAGCCGGGACAAAACTTTTTAATGACACAGCCAGCAGCGCCAAAAAACCCTGCACCGTTTGATATGGGGCGGGGTCGGGGTAGTATGATAGCTGATCAAGGGTCTCTGGTTCATAAGCGGAGAAGGGCGATCGAGGCTACGTCCAATGCGGTTTTAAACCTCCCCCCTGAAGCGACCCCTTACACTGTGGTTTTAGCAAATGTGCCCCCACTGCTTGAAAACGATTATGAGCATTGGTCAACCCTACGTAACAAAGCCTGTCATTTTTTGAATACCAGAATAGGGTTAAATAATGTTCTTTTTAGTGAATTCAAAATGGCGCGCAGAGTCTCATGGATTGGTAACTCCAATAAACGCTTAAAAGGTGAGTGTGTTGTTATATCGTTTGGATCTCCAAATTTAGTGCGGCTCATTTTTGATAGAGCAAGAAGTGGGGAGACCAATGTAAATGGCATCAATATTCTTCGTCTGGGGTTTTTTTTACCATCCCCCGAGTGGCGGACAGAGCCACTGGCAGCAGGACTTACTTCCTGATAGCAGAATCCCCCATTATTCAGTCCCTACTGGCAATCACTTTGAAATATTTGAGTCCTTAGAAGCCATAGATTGACTAACTAATGAAGAATCTATTAAACCTCACTCTGACTTTACGTCTAGTCCTGCTCAAGAGTTTATATGTATTTTGTCTGAACTGCTCGTAGTTGGTGAGGATGTTGATCCTACTATCATGGAGAACAGGCTTAAAATTGATAATACACCGGGACAGGGAGACTATCGGCTAGGGACGCTAGATTCGGACCATTACCGGCTATTGTCCCCCTGTGTTAGCCAGTTAACCAATATAGAGGTAGCTCTAAGCCTAAAGACAACACAGCCTGTAATTAATTCTGCCCCACCAAAATTGTTAATGGCTACACAGGATAAGTTAGACGTGGAAGCCCTATGTAAATTTGTATCTTGGAATATAGCGGGTTTACTTCGAAAACTGACAAACCCAACTTGGTGCGAATTTATACAGAGTCTGGATATCCTTTGCTTACAAGAGACGTGGGCAAGAGACCCGTTACATATTAACGGGTTCAGAACTTTTCATACTAAGGCAAGCGAAAGCAAAGGTGGCAGATTAAAGGGTGGTCTTTGTACTTATATTGCGAACACCTTGAATTTCAGTAAAATCGAATCTAGGTTAGATAACATTTTTTATCAGGTAATTAACATTAAAATTAATAGCAATCGATCGGTTATTCTGATTAATTTATATAATAATATTGCCACGCTTGATGTAGAATCTGTTTTCAAGCAGCTAGTGACTGAAGTACAATCTATCTGGCACACGTGCTAAAGATACTAGGATTCTACTTGGAGGAGATTTTAACTGTGGTTTATGCCCAATTGTTGATACAAATGTGTGCGGGCTTGACGTGGGGGAAGGGACTAATTGCACGCATTTTATTCATTCTAAACTTGGGGAGTTGTTAAACGAGTTGTGCACTCTGGACTTAGGATTTGTAAACGAAATGTGTTCAGGAACAGAATCAATGGGTTACACTTTTAATGGGCGGGGTTTATTTTCTACGATTGATTTTTTACTGTTGTCAACTAATTACGCCTCGCAAGTTAGCTCATTCGCTATAGGTGATATATCTTTGAGTGACCATTTCCCGTTGTGTGCTACCTTTAAAGGCTGGTTACGAGGTTTTAAAAGAAATAACACTGACCCCCAGCCCTTGGAGTCAGTCGTATTGGATCGAATGAATGGTTACGCTTTGAAATGGGCTATGGTTAACCCTGAACATGTTTTAAAAACTGTGGTGACTAAGTGTAAAACTGAATTTGATATATGTATGAACGATTCAGCAGGCCCCAGTAGTATTTTAGAGTCTTTTGTGTCGATATCCAGTACTGTGAGGGAGGCCCTTTTTGTTCATAAGTCCAGGAAAACAAAACCTTTAGGCTGGTTTGACTCCCAGTGCACGAAAGCACACACAAATTTAAAAAAGGCCCTCCATATTATCCCGAGAGATCAGGAAGCCATAAGGGTGGCTAGAAGAATGTACAACCTAGCTATAAAGGAAAGGAGAGTTAGATTGAAAAAGTAAGCTTGGGAGTCCCTCCATCTGGCGGCCATAAGTAGGGATAGTAGCGCCTTCTGGAAGGCGGTTAAAGCACCATTCTTGAAACAAGACGGGGGCCCTACCATTGAGATTGCCATCCCGGAAGAACAGTGGGTCCAGCACTTCACTGAGGTTTTCAAGGGGTTAGGTCAGTCTGATAATGAATTAATTAATTTACCATCAATTAACGAACCAGTAAATACTGACCTTAAATTTACCCTGGACGAGGTGATGATGGCAATCACTAAAACACAAGGGGGAAAGGCCCCCGGACCAGACGGTGTCCCTAGTGACCTTTTTAAATCGAACTTATTTTTATGGGGTCTACAAACCCTGGACAGCGTGGACATGATTTGGAAAGTTGCGATGTTCTTAAAAAGGGCAGTTGGCTATAGGAAGAGTATAGTGACCTAATGAATTTTTAAATCCCTTGTGTCTTTTTATCTAGATTTGATGAAAAGCTGTAAAATTTATACGATGGATTTTATTCTCGTTATTTCTGATAATATTCATGTTTTAAATTATTATGTATGACTGATTTTTATGGAGATATTGAATTTTGAAAACTGTTATATTGATTGTATTGGTGTATGTATTGCTTTTATGATTGCATTATTTTATAATCGAATAAAGCATTATTTGATTTGATTTGATTTGAACTGGTGTTTAGTGACTTTGCCGTTGTAAGCTACAGCTGTCACCATTAAACAGTGCATATTCTTACCTTCCTGTGCAAGGCTTTCCTTAATATATATATACAAGTACATATGTTATGACTACACACTTTTAAAATGTTTGTTAAAAATACAATATGTTTGGGAGTGTGACTAGCTCAGTAAAGGCGGCAGACACTCTCTGAGGAGTCTTCCCCATACCTACACCTAATCCTACAATGCACTATTTGCCCACGTGCGGTTAGACTTCTCCTGAGGTTCCCTGAGATCAGAGCTGTCCGCTTTATTCTCTGTTCTAGCCGCGCTGCCAGGAGGCAGAGACTGGAGCCCTTGGACAGCCTACTTGGGCTCTGTATGGAGCTGTGTCCCACTGACACCCGGCAAATCACCCCAACAAACTGTGGAGCCTGTTCTGAAACCTTCAGGTCCTAGGCAATAGATGGGCTCCAAGGGCCTGATGCTGCCATGCTTAGGGCCTGTGAAATGAGACAGATCCTACTGGCTGCTCAGCCCAAAGCAGTGCTACAGCAGAGGGCCAGTTTTGACACAGCGAGGTGAGTCTGGTAGGCACCCCTCCCACTGTTATTACCATCCAGCCTTGTTGACACTGTCCAGCCTTGTTGACTTTGGGGTCCCCAAGTGGGCTTAGAGTGACCTGCCCAACCAGCCCTCAGAGAACTGGACCATGCAGGTTGCCTGATCGTAAAAAGACTGGTTCCGGACCTGGGGTAGAGGGGCCCTGACACCAGCAAGTGGGGAAAGTATTGATCCCCACCACACCCAGTGCAAGGCGTGAACTCATAATCCAAGCTCAGGGCTGCAGGGGGAGTGCGATTGCTAGACAGGGCCTGCACCATTGCTACCAGAAGAATTTGGCAACTGGGGAGCAGTGAGTGGGACCTTCCACCCCGGACGCCGTAGCTGAGACCACAAGAATATTGAGCACCCCAGTTCATGGACCCCTGTATGGCACCACCCTTCTAAAAGGAGGGGGCAAGGGCCCTATGACCTCCTGGCCTTGACCTCAGAGGAGAACCCGATAGGCAGCCAACTACTCATGCTGCCCCTTCCTGGTTCTATCTCTGCATCCTTCATATTCCCAGGCGGGGGATGCGGGTCATGCCTTGTGACCTGGGAGGCAGGGTCCCCCCCATGGGGTTATAAAACAGGCACATAACTGATCCTTGGTTGCTCTATGCCAGAGCGGGTCAGATTAGGGAGACTATCAACCATCCTAGGAATGGCACCTCCACTCAGTTGCATCACACACCACCCAGATGGTTGCCCTTCAACCACAGCAAACAGTGTTGGCCTAAGTACAGACTCCAAAGGCACGATGGGCAAAGACAAAGGCCAATCTATGTCCAGACCAAAATGGACAGAGCCACCACACCTTTAATGAATTTGGGTGGCAACCTGGTGGATATGTCCCTGGGGCAACCCCCAGTGGAGTGGCCAATACCAGGACTATTCCTCAGGCAAACCAAGCTTTCAGGGAAGCAGTCAAAACAAGAATTGGAGAGGTGAGGATGGATGTGACACTGCTCAGGCAGGAATTCCGTAATGTGGCGAACTGTGCTGCGGTGGCTGAAACTCGGGTCTCCACCTTAGAAAATGAGATGACCTCCCTCAAGTCCATGGTCTCTAAATTGCTTCTTTCAATGAAACAACTCGAAGCGAGATCAGAGGCCATGTAAAACCGATCCTGCAGGAACAACCTCTGGTTAATTGGATTCCCAGAAGCCATGGAGAGTGTGGACCAAGAGAAATTCCTGGAAACCTGGTTGAGATCCTTGATCCAGACCAGCCTCCTCTCGCCATTGTTTGTACTGGAGTGAGCCCATAGTTCTCTTCCACCTAAACTGCCACTGGTAGCCAACCCTTGATCAACGATAGCCCGCATACTCAACTTCCGTGACAGGGACACACTGCTCTGTGAAGCACAGAAGGCCAGAGTCCTCAGGTATCAATCTACATGCATCTTGATCTTCCTCCACTACTCGAGACTGGTCCAACAGAAGCAGAAATCCTTCAATGAGGTAAAAAAAATGAAAAACAATGAACCTCCAATACATGTTGATGTTCCCCGCTACCCTGACGGTCTTGCACAATTCACATTCTCACTTCTTTAGCACCTAGAGGAGGCCCTGGGCTGGGCAGTGGAGTGGAGGAACCTTAGCCATACTGTTGGAGCTGAATCGAGGCTGCGGGAAAACCGGGGAGATGGGCAGCCAGTTATCCGTCACCCTCGATCAAAACAAAAGACAAAGTCCTGCAGTTGTCATGAGGTATCCCTAAGATCCCCTGATGCTTCTAAAGCACAGACGGATCCACCGCATCATGGCACGCTGGAACACAAAGCTGAATCCTTAACCCTGGACCACCCAACCGAGCCATTGGTAAGATCCCAGATACACCACCTCTCAAATGAACCCAAATGTAATGCTGGAGACAGGGGATGACTTGCCGGTGCTATACACCACCCACTCTGGTCACACGGGGCCAAATTTGTAACTATCTAACCTCTAGCAGCCCTGTGGTGCAGCAGCAACATCACCACTCCTAAGAATCTGGAGGTCTTCTAGTGAGACTCTCATGTAGTAGAGATAATGTTTGGTTTTGAGGGAAGTTTAAGGGCGACAGATGCTTCTGGGAAGGAAGAATGGGGTGGAGGGAGTTGGGGGAGGTTGCAGTTCTGTTGGTTGATTTATCTACAACACGGACCAAGACTGATAGCCATGACACAATCGCCCCTCACCACACACTTGTTAAATGCCCACTTCATATCACACGGTTGCTCCGAGACTGATAGCCACAACACAACCATCCCACACCACACACTTGTTAAACGTCCATTTCATGTCACAGGGTTGCTCAACTGTCCACCTGACGAATCCCCCATATATACACTTTCCATAACCCTATGAGTCATGATGGTTAACTTCTCTGTACTGTCTTGGAATGCCAATGGTTTCCTTGCCTAGATCAAAAGCGCAGCCATCCTTCAGTATGCGAGGAGGAAACTCCCTGCTGTTCCAGTAGCCCCACTTACTGGGCAATTAATGCCCCTTTCTGGGTCGCTTCGGCTATGACCAAGTGTACCATGCTGGATTCTCTAGAGGTGCAAGAGGAGTGGCAATACTCCTCCAAAGGTCCTTTCCCATGGCTTGTACAGTGATATATGTAGACTACCAGATCAGATTTCTGGACATAGAGGGAATTAGAGGGAATTCTAGAAGGCTGCCACTATAACCACCTTAGTGTTTATGTCCTGCCACAATCACCCAAGAAATTCGGTATGATTGTCATGCACTCATCCTGAAGTTTTTCCCTGGCATTACAATCAGCAGGAGGAATTCTAAAGCGGTCTCTAATCTAAAACGTGACTCCACAAAAGGCCTCACGACACACACTGCAGCACTAAGTAATTGGTATTTATGTAGGGGAACCCGCAGACCAATATTGCGTCTTAACGCGTGGTTCCTGCCCGACAACCACTCTCCCATCTCCTGGGAGATGAAATCAAGGCGTACTTCGATACCAATCAATGCTCCATTCCTTCCATGTGTACTCTATGGCCAGCGGGTAAAGCCACGGTGTGGGGCACAGCTAAGTCCCTGCTTTGCAGTCAGAAACAAGAGAAGTACCAATAAATGACATCCCTAGAGTCCCAAATCCTACAACACCAGACCCAATGCTGACAGGACTCCTTCCCCGCTCGTCTCCGGCAGTTGGATTTGGGCAAAAATACTCTCAGAGAACTTGCCCGGGATGAGGCCAGTGGTGTGCTTCTCTTCATGAGTCTACAAACTAGGAGATAAATCCAGTAACTTGCTTTATTAGCTAGCTACTCAGGGCATGTAATCTACGATAGTGCTCAAAATCCTTGACAGTGGGGGGGGTGGGTGAAACAACATACAGCTGCAGCCAGTGGCAAAACCTTTGCCGAATACTGCTGTGCTTTATATGCTTCCTCCACAACCACAAAGTGAGCACACTACATCTATTTTGACTGATACCCCCCTTCAAAGGATCTCCCCATCCAAACAAATGGAACTAGACCCTCTTCTTATATTGGATGAGGTTGTTGAGGCTTTATCTGAAATTAAATCAAGCAAATTCCTGGGCCAAGGTGGCTTTCCAGTTGAATTTTATAGCAAATATTGGGAGCTCCTCACATTCCGGCTGCTGGAGCTATATGCAGAGGCTAAACGGGCACTCCCACCAGAGTTAGACCTCACCATCATAGTGGCCCTGCATAAACCTGGATGACCACTCGACTGCTGCACCTCATACAGGCCAATATCGTAAATAAACACTGAAATTAAAATATTTCTGAAGGCTCTTGCCTGTAGGCTACTGCGGCTCATCACGGACCAAGTCCATCCCAATAAGTGTGGCTTTATGACGTAGCGCAGCACAAGGCACTGTATTAGAAGCCTACACATGGCACTGGCACAACATGCGGATATTGGGGAACCGTGCACTCTCCTACTTATCAACTTTGAAAAAGCCTTCGACTCGGTCAACTGGACATTCCTGACTTATGTTCTGGAGCATATGGGCTTCTAATAGAAATTATGCGGATATGATAAATTGCTATACTCCTCACCCACAGCCTACGTGTGCTTTCTGACCCCTTCCCCATTCGTAGAAGAACCTGACAAGGTGTCCTTTATCACCCCTACTCTTCACCTTGGCAATTGAGCCACTGGCAGGGGTCATCAGATGCGATGCACAGATGCAGAGCTGCAGATGGTGAGGATGAGGTTAGGACAGAATTGCACTGTATGTAGATGATGTGCTCCTTTACTTGAGGAACCCTCACAAGTTAGGCCCCTGGGTGATGCTGATTCTACCCATCTAGAGAGGCATGGGGACTCCACCACAACTGGTCCAAGTCTGTCCTGATTCCACTGACGAGAGGGTCTGAAGCGATCAACTGGCAAACTAATGTCCAGGTTAAATAGCTCAGCTTCCTCTACCCTGGCATATAAGTCTCAGTGGAACCCATCCTGACTTTGTCCCTTAATTTCTCTCCACTTGTTACCAGAATGAAATGAGACTTTAACTGCTGGACTCATCTGCCAGTCCAAATTCTCTGTAGGGTGGGGTTATTTAAAATGATGGCAATTCCTAGGTTTCTCTATATACTCTAAAACCTCCTGCATATCCCTGAACCTTAGTTCTGAAATCTCACTGCCTCCCTCTGATCCTTACTTTGGGCCGGCCATTCTCTTCGTACTGCCTGGGATAGGTGCTGCCAGTCAACACACGGGGTGATATGGGTATGGGGGATATTTGCCTCTACTACTGGACTTCCCAACTATAGGTCATCAACGACTGGCTGAGCGGGAGTTGGGGAGACCTGGCTTATAAACTGGAGTTATCTCTCCTGGGACTTTGCAATGTCCTTCAAGTTTTTTACGAGGGCCCTCTCTATATATACTCTTGAGCCCACCAGAGTAGTGGTCTTCGTGTGGCACGTCGCACTAAAATGATTTGGTTGTAGAAAAATAATTACACAACAGACCCCTTTGTAGAAGGGGAGGTGGCCAAGCCAGGTTTCACATCTGAAGGGATTTCATAAATGGGACAAGATAGGAATTACTTACTTGGGAGACACATGGCAGGTATCACATATGAAGTCCTTCTGAGAATTACATTCCCAATACTTGCGTTCCACCCTAAAATGTCATAAATGTCTAACACTGAGATATGCCCACTTTTCTCCCACCAGGAAGAACAGATAGAACCTGAATACAATCCACTCGAGGCTATATTGCTGCAGGATGCTCTGGGAAAGGGAGGAATCGCACAAATATATAAATCGTTAATAATCAACTCTCCTGATGAATTTGATGTTCCTAAACAGAAATAGGAGGCCTGAGTTTGATCCTTGTCAACTGAAGGGATGCACGAATGCCCCTCGGGTGCTGGCCATTTCTTCCAGCCTCTGGCTCATTCAACTTCACTATCTACATATTATGTACCTCAACCCATACGCCTATAGAAAGCAAGCAAGCGATCCATCTCTAACTGCACCCGATATACCTCCCAAGACTATGACTTCTACCATGCAGTGTGGCAACGCCCAGTGATATTAACTACTCGTCAGCCATCGGAAAGGTGTTGATGGAAGTACTATAACAAAAGGTGGCACTCTCCCCAACAGTGGTACTGCTGGGCATCCTAAAGGACCTGGAAGGACCCCCGCGCACACAAAGCAATTTCCCAGCATTTCGGAATTGCAGACAGCAATGGACTGGTGAAGCAAGTTGGAAGAGCCCCTTTACCTGGCCAGGGGCTACCCATGCAAGCATGCCAAGATATGGGGACAATGGTGGTCCTATTCCGGGCTTAGTAGCGAATTTCATAGTAGTTGATGAAGAGACAAATTGTATTATTGCCCCCGCTCCCATTTTGAGGATTATGTAAGTGGAAGTCGAGTGGGGTATATGTGTTTTGTAAGGCTACTAACTTAAAACAAATAACATTTGATTATAAAAAAATAAAATAATGTTCTATGTTAAATAGAATTGTCACAATGAATTGTGTTATTTGACAAACAAAATAGTAAAACAGCTTAAAAAATTGTAACTTATGTTTGTATTTTTATTAAATGAAAAATAAATAATTTAAATGCCAAAATAAACTTCACCAAAATAAAATCAATTGCTGTAAGTTACATTAAGCACTACCACTTCAAACCTAACTATGGGGGTCATTACGATGGCGGACGGAAGTGCATCCGCAGTGGTGGCGGAAAACGTCAATTTTCCCGCTCCTGATGCGGTCATTGCGACTGCCATATTACAATGGGCTAACATAGGCCATTTTCCGACCGCTGCGGCGTTTCAGGCCCCGCATGTTTTTTCCTTATGCAAGGGCGGCGGACGGAGCCTATAGAGCACTATAGAACTGCGTGCGGAATCACGTCCCGTCCACCAACCAGATTACGATATATCAAACAGCCAATCCCACTACGACGGTAAAACCACCTCATTGCGGATGGCGGAAGCACAACTACAGAGCGGAAAAGTCGAACCAGAACACCTGCATACGACCAGAGCCGCCATGGATCCTGCTCTACAGGCCTTTCCGCTGCTCTACCTGATGCATCACCAGCAGATAAGACGCTGCAGTGCTCTACAGCAGAGGTACGTCCAAAACATCTCCAGGTATGCAACCCCTGTACAACAACAACTCCCAGCAAGCGTGCAGGCAGGGCCGGCTCTATGATGTTTGGGAAAACATGTGAAATGCAATGTGTGAGGCTCCCTCAATTTACATGAGTGACACCCTCAGGGCTCCCGAAGGCTGCCTTGTGCTGGCTCCTCCTGGCACGCTGCTCCCTTCTCCCCCACCTACAAGCACCACTCACACAGCTCCTATCGGGCTCAAGGTGGCAGACCTGCTTGGGGGCTGGGAGTATATACACTGCAGACTGCAAAGTGAGGAAGATGCGTGCCCAGGATGGCTAGCAGTGTCGCAGCAAACAGCTACACACTTTTGCTATCACCTACTGTCACACAACACAGGCAAACATCCATGCTGGAACAAGACAAGAGGACTGTGCTGGAAATCCATCTGTACTGTACCTCAGCAACCATGACTGAAATCCAGTCGGCACAAATAGCACATATCACATTCTGAAACAGTGCTGAGGGCCACAATGCTTCTGGATACAAATCATTTGCACACAGTACAGTGTCACACCATGGAGTGGTGGGGAGGGTCAAACGTGCATGGCATGCAGTTTGCACATGTTTTGACTAAAGTGGTGTATACACGAGAATTGTACAGGTGAGGAGTGTACAGAGCAAAAAGCCACAGTGGACTATCTCACATTGTGTAGGCCTCAATGGTATGACTGTGACTGCCATGAATCAGGCCAACACATATTGGAGCCCATAAAGTGGAAAGTGACAGCAATGCATGTGAAACTTCCCATATCATGTTTGTATTCCAGAGACATACAGCACAGTGAGAGCAAAGGTAAGCAAGAGCCCAGCTGGATCCCAAGACTCACAACACAGACATTGCAGTGACACACTCTGCATACTCACAAATGATGTGGATAAGATGTAGGTGTACCCTAGGACTGCGAGGTTACGATGTCACACTGCTCCGTCAACAATCCCAACATGTCCACAAACACTACACAAGGTGTATGACCATGGAAACAAACAGGCACTCATCAGCTGGATCATACATGTGTAAAAGGGCAATGCTTAAGGGCACATACACATGAACACCTCTGCTAATGACAGTACACTCACACTGTCTGATGACTCCAGTAAGCACATGTACATCCATCCATTTGACTATGAAGCCATACCTATCCAAGATGACAACACACCTACACTGGTGTGTATACATCAAGATAAATCACACAGATATGTTGTACCCTGTCCATCCCTCAAGTCATCATGTAAATTGGAATAGATTCTCATGATGGAGATCAAACAAATCTGACATGTATGAATAAGTAGCGCTCAGCCAACAGAATGAACAGGACCAGAGTGGACCATCACAGACAAGCAGCTCGCCCCCATCAATCCTCCGAGTCAAAAGTGGACATTAGTTGCCGGAACCTTTGGTAACACCTGCAATATCAACTTAAGTACATGCTATTGGGAAAGTTTGAATTCAGAGCATGGAACCGATGAACATATACACATATATTGTACAGCATCATTAGTAAGACCAGCGACAACGCTCAGAACATAAATATATTTTTTATTACGTAAACTCAGTAACAGCATGTAAAGTGCAAAACATTAAGGGCAACGGCCAGTCCAAACTCAAGTCCGCACATGTGTGCTTTGAAATTACACACAGATGATTGAAACACAGTCCACCGCCATGGGAATATCACCAGGATAGGGCCAGCAAATGGGCAGCTCAGGCACCGCTCTGGGAGGAATGGGGTGGGAAGGGGGACTCTGCTTCAAATTTGTGGAGAACTGGAACTGGGTGGGGGATGACTGTCTGGGGTAGTCGGAGGACTGGACCTGGGAGGGGAAGAAGTGGTTGAGGCTGAGGGATCCCTGGAGGTGGGAGCATGAGGGCTGGCTGGACCTGGTGGAGTCGTCGCACGGGGAGGTGGTGAAATGCAATGGGGAGGCTCAGTGGCTGATGTTGCATGTGGAGGGCTGGGCCTCACTTGCTTGGGGATACGATAGCCCCCAAGTGTCTTGGGCCAGGGATAGGTGAGGTGGCCACAACAGCTTCCTTCTTCCCAGAAAGTGGAGCAGGTGCTCATGGATCCTTCCTGGAAAAACCTTCGGATCTGGTTGTACGCTTGGGGGGTGGGCTTTTACCCTGCCTCCCCTGTTTTGGAGCTACCACTAACTCACTGCTTCTCTGTCCATGCTTCCTAGGGGGTGGGTGGGTGGTAGTGGAAGTCCTGGGCACAACAGTCCTCTGAACTGTGGGGGCCAGTTGTGGCAGGCAACAGGCCCACGGCAGCCAGGGCAACTTCCTGTGCTGATTCCGGATCAGCTTTGGATCTTGGAGGGCTCTTGGAGGGCGAGGAATGTGAGGTCTGCAATGTGGATGCATGTTTTTGTGTTTTGACTTCTCTATGTCCTGTGATGTGCTTGTGGTGGGGCTGGCATGTGTGCTCCTTGTGTGCCTTGGGGATGATGTCTCGTGTCTTTCTCGCTTGGACTGCTGTTGTTGTGTGCTGCGTGGGGATGACTTGGTGCCTGAGTGCAGAATGGCTGCCGTCAGTGTGGAGACCAAAGACTGGACAGTCCTGAGCAGGCCCCCGACGTCAGAATGAAGCCCTCCATGAACGCAACAACCTGTGACAACTTGTTGCCATGATCCTGGAGGGCATTCAGGAGCAGTCTGCCCCACAGACACCTGCCGCAAGATGTCAATGGCCTCCACACTGAGGGCAGCAGGGGACACAGGGGCTGGGGCAGCGGTGCCTGGGGGGAAGGATACCCTACCCTTCTTAGGGCAGCGGGCCCGGATACCAGTTGGGGGAGCATCAGGGAGAGTGGACACAGGATGGGGTGTGGCGGACGATGAAGCAGAGGTCAATCCGCCTTTGCCTGACAACACTGAGGAGTCACCGCTGGAGTGTGAGGAAGTGGAGGTAGGCGTTTCTGGAGCAGACTCCCAAGGGCACTCCTGTCCCCCTCCGATGCACTGGTCCCCTTAGTGTCGCTGTACTCCCGGGGAGCAGTGATGCCAGTAGCTTCACCAACGGTTTCAGGCCCCTCTCCTTCTCTGACCTCGGTAGATTCTGTATGGAGACAGAGACACTGTTCAGTGAAGTGGCTGGATCACAAACATGTTAGGCAATACTAACCGAAATGCTTGAACTCAAGGCACACATTTGACTCTCCATGTACTGTCTGCATAAGTCAAATTATTTCTATGATCAGCTGATGCATGTTAACATGCTTATTGGACAGTCATGCTCCATGTTGCGTACATACTGCCAATTTACTAGGCATGTGTTGGCATCTCAACATCACATCCTACTGTCTGTAGGCACATCTACATGCCTTCAGCTAAGAGAGCTACACATCTGAATTCACTGTGTGTGTCACACTGGAAGTTTGAGGTGATAGAACCCCACACATAGTAAGTTAAGGGAAACTATTGTTAAGTGACATGACATCCTTACATCCACTAATTTAGGTACACAACTAGTGTTGAACATTGGTAAGCAATCTGTAGATGGAAATGCACAACATCAATCTCAAAAATCACCCTGACATGATGCTCACTGATGTTCACTTCCAGTTGATGCCACAGAGACTGACACTTATGCTGATGTTACCTGCCCACATGACAATCCAGACGTTGTACAGGTGCAGAATATCTGCACTCACCACTGAGTCAACTGAGAGGCAATTACACCACACTAGAGACAACTCATAGGTTACTGCCTTGCTCTGGGCTGGGATTCGTGCAGTCTTTAATGTGCAACATCACACTTTGTACTATACTCAACCCCAACTTGCTGCTGCTGGGCCCTCAGGCGTCCATCCAGCTCTGGCTGTGTCACTGCCAGGATGCGGATCAATAGTGGGGTCATGCTCCGGCGCGCCAACCAACCAGTCCGAGGAACCAGGCCCAGCGTCATTTCGGCGACGTTTTTGCTAAGGCAGCAGATGTCATCCCACCTCTTGCGGCAGTGGTTGTGTAGACGATTAGAGACCCCTAGCACCCGCACCTTCCAGGCGATGGCCCTCCATATTGCCTTCCGCTGATGGACCTTGAGCTGTAGGTATGGGAGACAAGAGGAGACATTTGTAACACTTTGTAGTGGTGCATTGTGTGTCAGTACACAGTGCATAAACATGAGCGAGTCTACACATAATGACACCAAAAGAAGGATGGCAAGTCCACTGTACATTTATCAGATCAGAGAGGTAATTTCACACTAATCTAGATAGTAACAGGCCCTGTACTATTGTGCATACTGGGCTCATCTCCATAGTATCCCTGTAGAACGAGCACACCCCATAATCACTAACCTCGCCCAATCGACACTTACCATCTCACTAATGTACATATGTACACGTAATGAACTCATAGAGGACATGGCACAGGGAATGTGTGTCCAAAAAGAGATTTCATGAAGTCATCATTGTAACTGTACTACTGATCAGCCACGTTCTGGCAAAATCGTCATTGATGTACTCAGGGCTCGGGGGGAACAAGGCTCAACACCATGCACTTGAACTCGTTTGGCTACACAGACTCCAACACGTATACATCATCCTTTCTGAGATTCACATGTGTGATGTTTTGCACCTATGGAGCTGCAACATTGACGAGTGTATCATCCTCCCCACATACTCAAGTACATCAAGTAGTACGTCATGTATGGGAAATGTAGACGACAAAATCAGAAAGCACCAATATTGGCTTGCAGTCTGAGGCACAGAGCACTGTACAGTAACATGTTGTGAGCCTTCTGAGCATTCTAAGTAAGTTTAGCATTCACTTACCAGTACCTCTGGAGTACCATAGAGCCGGCCGTACTGTCCAAGGACCTCGTCCACCAGGACCTCCAGCTCCTCTGTGGTGAAGGGACGGGCCCTCAAGTTCTCAGTACGAGCCATGACTGGTTTCAGAGATGAGGTACAGCAGCAGTTCGTGGTGAGGAATGGCAGGCAGCAGTGTCTCTAGGCAAGTGACAGGAGTGGACATTTCACAGGCATATATATAGGGCCCTAGGCTCATTCCAATGTTGCTCTTCTGATACCATTGGCCAGCCTGGTTCGCATCATTCAATTGGGGCATATGCCGGGCCCCGCAGTGGCGGAGGACGCCTACTGCGAGTTTAAAAAATGTAACCCGCTGGCGGTTCCCATTGGCTGATGGCTATTTCTCATAGGCGGTGATGCACCGCGGAGGTCAGGAAGCTGCGACCGCAATCCTGCATCATTCAATTGGGGCCAATGCGTGTTACCACTGTGGATGCCAGCTACTGCGCATGTAAACACATTTTGCAATTCCATTCTCACTTTGCTAATTGCATCACTCTTCCCAACACATTTGCCTAAAGTGATTTGTGCACCCTGTTGAGGTATTGTAGAGTGTGACCTTTGAGTTAAGTCTTCACACACATAGTATGTCCAAGAAAAGGAGAGTGAAATAACATTCATTGTCATGTCTTGTGGCCAACATGGAATGAAATGAGTTAAGGAGTCAAAAAGGAAAAAGTACTCTTGCACTGTACTAATGTTGTCTATTGAAACATTCAACATGTGAACTCTGTTTGAATATCCCTTGCTATTTGTCGATTTCTCGACCATGGGTTGTCTTATGAAGGGCCAGTGATGTTGGCTGACATTTAGAGGTGTCCATTGTACGGAAATCAGACATACTTGTAAGCTCTAGCACTTTCAACACACGTACTGCTGTGGCATACAGTGTGCCTAGCTGACATTGCCTGCATACGTTTTCACACACATCAGAGGAGTGCACATGTGCTACAAACAAACATCGCTCTGGCAGACATCATCAGTCATTTTCAGCCTTGTGTGCATGTATACACAATCCATGTGTAATTGTCTAATATTTTGGTGAACATGGCAATGTCTGTCATGCAAAATCCTCACACAGTCACGATGGACTGACGCCATAATGTTCATATTTGTCTGTCCACTGTGCTGCATATTCATGTATTGTTGTCCAGCTGAAACTCACTGGCCTCATTTCGTAATGTTGTGTATTGTGGGACTGAAGCTGAGGTCGTGCAGTGACAGCAGATACATGCAACTCAGCATTGATGCTGTTAACCACATGTGCTGTGCCATCTACCCACAGGGCTGCTCACACTTTGATGTAGCAGTGCACCATATGTCATTCACATCGACTTATTTTGATGTTGTAGTAGTTAGTATGTTGATTGAGTGAAGAAAATCAAGGTCTATGCATGTCACTTGTGCATTTCACGTGTTCAAGAGTCCTGTCAATGTTGTGGTTGTGTGAGTCTTTGGTTAAGCTGTTTCCCACATCTCATCTATTACTCATCTTTTGCATGTGTCCCCTGCCAGAGTACGTAGGAGGAGACCACCTATCTATCACCCTGTCCCAGACCTGGCGAAGATGGAGGACATGGAAATCATAAAGAAATTCCATCTGGATCGCCTTACACTGTGAGAGCTATGTGCTCAGTTGGAGCCCCATTTGAAGCCCAACAGAGCTTATCCGGCTGCAATGTCTGCTACAGTAAAAGTGATGGCTGCACTGCATTACTTTGCCACTGGGTCTTTCCAGTACACCGTGGCCAGCGCCGGTGGGATGTCCCAGCCTATGTTCAGCATGATGTTGCGTGATGTCCTGTCTGCATTGATGACCTACAAGGACAGCTATATACACTTTCCAAGGAGAATTGGCAGCTGTGAAGGGGGATTTTTATGATCTTGGACGCATCCCAAATGTTGTGGGAGCCATTGACGGTACCAACATTGGCCTAGTTCCACCACAGTCACGTGAACACATCTATTGTAACCGCAAACATCACCACTCCATTAATGTGCAAGTGGTTCGCCAAGCAGATCAGATCATATCACACGTGTGTGCAAAGTATCCAGGTTCGTCACATGATTCATACATTCTGTGGAACAGCAGCATACCACAATTGATGGCAAATCTTCACCCAGAGCGTGCCTGGCTTGTTGGTGAGTGGGCTGTGTCAATGAGTGTGATGTATGTGTGACATGCTGCTCTCCTCACATATTACCATTACATTGTTTGTCTGTGTTTCTCACAACTAGGTGACTCGGGGTATACCAACCGTCCGTGGTTGCTGACCCCACTGAGGAATCCAACTACGCCCGGGGAAGTCCAGTTCAAAGATGCCCATGGGAGGACACGTTGTGTGGTGGAGTGCACCTTTGGACTTCTAAAGTCTAGATTCAGGTGTCTGGACAAGAGTGGTGGTGCACTTCTCTACTCACCCCAGAAGGTGCGTCAGATCATAGTCGCCTGCTGCATGCTACACAACCTGGCCTTGTGCAAAGAGATACCCCTGATACAGGAGTATGATGAGCAGCAGGAGCCCCGCGCTGCACACCCACACATGCCCAGTGACGACGATAGTGGTGAGGAAGAAGGTCTTGACCTGCGTGAACAGCTCATCGCCAAGTACTTCCATTGAGTTTAAGTTAGCATTGAGCAACTATGACTGTGTCTGTGCACTTTGCTGTTGTCTCCCAAACTTGGTGGATTGTTGCAGGGATTCTGCTCACAGACAGAACTATGCGCAGGATTATAGGACATGGGCAGGCAGGAACTGAGTCATCCTACCACCTGAGTACCCATAAGCACAGGACCGAATAGCTATAGTGCCTCACTAGCTCTCCTACTCACTGACAGTGAAACAAGCGCTTATACACCCCAGGACACAACACTCTCAGATCTCTCAGGAATCGCGGTAACAAGACATACCCTGTCGCCCTCACTCTTATACTTGTCCACAATAAGATCAGTTGAAGACAAGAAACGTTTTCAAATGTTTATTTCAACTAACGTGTCCTAACATGCACTATACGTGCCACAACAAGCAGAATAATGCATAATACAAAAACAGTCAGCATAGAATCATGTCCATATATCATGAAGGGAGATGTCATATTAATAAGCCCTCAGGAGGAAGACTTACAAGCCTATCCCCCCTCCCCTTGCTAGAAGACGTCTTATTATGTATCCCAAGATCTCTGGGCTTTGTCAGCAGACCCCATTCCTCAGCCTATAGATGGTGAAATGTACCTCACATGTGCTGTGTCGCTCTTCTCTCTGGAAGAATCCCTCTCCAGCTGTGGGGCACCTAGCCCGCCTCCCCATAATATCAAAAAGGCACCCGTGGGCTCTAGCAGCTGCAAGAGTTTGTTGAGTCTGGGTGCTAGGGCCTGACCAGAACAGAATAACAAGGGACATTGTTTTACAACCTTGGACACGATGTTCAGACTGTACTCCAGGACCGCGCAGAGAGCAAGCTCTGCTGACAGTTCTAATGTGAAAGACATAAACAAAGCTACTTGCAAAACAACAAAGCCATGTATTAACATGTGCTGAAGCTGCATAATGGAAGCCGGGCTCATACTAGGCGACAATGTCCACAACGGCCATTTAACAGCCTCCCCTTGCTCAGGTCTGTGGTACCAAGCGAAACAGACCGCAAAGGTAAGCAGAGTCAAAGCGAATGCAGACAGGGCCAAAGTTTGAGATAAATCAAAGGAAATTTCTGAAGGAGGCGAGAAAAGGTAAAACAATATTGAATTAGTTCCAAACAGTTGCGGATGCTGGTAAGTAGTTACGAATCCAAGAAAATACTTGCAGCTTCGAAGGCAAGCAGTTCCAAAATACGATCAGAATCAGCTTCAGCAAAAAGGACCGCCATCCAATCCAGTAGTTTGAAGGAACAGATGTGCTCCTCGCACCCCGTGGACGAAAGGAGCATTTCAGGGCAACCTGGAAGATTTTTGATGTAGGCATGGCACAGGAGACGTTGCGCAAATGCACAGGCGCAGCTGGCAGCCCGTCTGCCACGTTGTAAGGCATCCCATAAACGGCTATCACCGGAACAGTCCTAGTCGTGGGCCAACAAAGGACTCAACCACGGGTCATAATCCAGATCAGCAAGAGATGTGTTGGAAAGGCCGACATCCATGGCCCATTAAAAGGGGCATCGGCGACAGTAGAACACAGGTTGCACGCAGGTGAAATAGGCATACCGGAAGGTTAGCCTATAACTGATGCGAAGCATAGCTAATGGCAAACATCCAAAAATAAGCTGCATTCGTTCACGGTACAGTTGCAACTGACCGGGGTTGGCCTGGACCACAGGACGGGCAGCCATTGCGTAAGAGCAGTAGGAGAACCAGCACTCTGCAGAACAGCCAAAGAAGTGATGGTAAACCGCCAAATGCACTTGAAAAATTGAATGAATGACACCCGGTAGTACTCCAAAAATAGTCTGAAATGAAGTAACAAGGCCAGAGCCCACAAGTTAATAAAATATGTTCAAGGCCTTCAGTATCAGACGCTTTTGATATTTGGTATATCAGTTCCCTGAAATAAAGTGGGAGAGTCGTGTTAAGCAGTGACTGAATCTCACTGGACGTTCGAGCCACCTGCAATTCGAAGGTCTCACGGGCTGATGTGAGAGCGACTTCTTGTTGAAACAAAAGCGCTTTGAGCCTGCTTAACTCATTGAAGTCTGCTTTCATAGTGGGAATGTGAGGCCACAACTAGCTATCTACAATCCGATATGGGGGAGTAATAAGAACATTGCTACAGCAAGTTACGCGTTGTAAAACTGTTACCATATATGGGACGCCTGCACGTAAACCGCAGCGGTTGTGGTTATTCAGGATAAGATAACTTCCGTTAAAAAGGAGATTTAGCATAGGATTGTTGGCAGGGACTGGTGTTCCTTTTTTAAAAATGCACAAATCTTGCATGATACATTACAAGCCCAGTGTAACTGTTCTTGAGTTAGTGAAGACGACAATGTCCCCAACGGCCATTTAACAGGATGTGTTTGGATGCTGGCTCTTGTTGGCACACTGCTAAGGGTTACATTGTGCAGTGCTGTGTGAGTTTTACAACTTACGTCATGTCCATGTTGATGGTAGTAGGGGGATGGGAGGACACTGCTTCACCTCCCAGCACAGTTCACCCCTTAGCATCCTGGTAAATGCAGTTCAGTTCAAATGCTTACTTGAAATTTAGCTGAAGTGTTTCACCAAAGTTGGTCAGGGAGACCTGTGAGGATTGTGACAGCTTTCTCAGCAAACAGAGAATTTCATTTTTTAGCTCTACTGATGAAGGATAATATCCAGGAACACGTTACTAGAGATTCACAGCACTAACCTGCAACAACCTTGGTGAAACACTTCAACGGAAATTCAAGTAAGCATTTAAACTGAAGTGCTTTTACCAGGTTGCTAAGGGGTGAACTGTGCTGGGAGGTGAAGTAGTGTCCTCCCATCCCCCTTCTGTCCATGTTGATGGTGTTGGCCAGTGTTATCTTGTACAGTGTTGCCTAGTGCTGTGCTTTAGCTGTCATGCCATCATATGTCAACTCACTGTTATTTTCTTGTGTCGTTCTAGGTTCCTCCGCTCTCTCAATGGATTGTCGCATTCAAATCTTGTGATATATTGCAATGTGAGTTAACATTCTATTTACTATGATAAACATGTTACTGACACAAAGGCATAGGGGTGTGAATTGTGTTTATTTTGACATGAGTAACAGGTGAGTGGTGAAGTCGAAAGTGCTGGTACATGGATACTTAGGGTAGTAAACACAATGGTGGAGTTCCACAGTCCAACAGAACACTCCCATCATTGTGACAATGTGGGATCGGATGTACAACAAAGTCAATGCTCTGTGCAACACTGGTGACATCAACGGTGGCTCCTAGAACTGGTTTTGCAAGGTGCTTTGCCACATGATTCTCCCCTGGTCTTTCTCGAATGTCCCCTCTGCCGTTTGCCAGGGGGGGAACCTGCTGCATGCTCAGAGGTGTCTGAGGAGTCTGTGTCTTCTGCCTCACCCCTTGTGGCCGCTGCTGAGGTGTTGTGAGTATCATCAGGCTGGCCACTGGGTGGGGGTGCCGCTATTTGAGCTGCATGGATGTCCCTCAGAACACCCACAAACTGGCCCATGTACTCCACAAGTTGTCCCAAATGTGTGTCCATGGACCTTTGCAGCAGGCGGAGTTCCCGCAGTTCTTCCACAACCTGGCCCATCTGTCCCTGGTTTTGTTGGTATGCACCAAGGACTGTGTTCACGGTGGCCAGGGCCTAAATCTCAGTGTCCTCCTGTGACTGTCCCCCAGTTGGCCTCCCACCTGCCCTGCAGACACGGACCTGTGGCGTTGCCTGTCACTGCCGCTGCACACTGTACCCAGCGTCCCCAGGCTGCCTGGTGGTATTGGCAACAACTGCCACAGGGACAGTGTTGGAGGCAGCGGTGGTGATGGTGGAGGTGGCTGCCACACAGGTCGTTGTTGCAGGGTTCAGCGTTGTTGTTGCAGTTGTTGTGGGAGTCGTGGTGGTGGTGGTGGGGACAGTGAGGTCCTGGGACTGAGCTTGCCTGGCCACGCCGGAGGGGCCAGGTCGGTCCTCCTCATCCAAAAAAAACCAGGGAATCTGCATCCGCGAGTTCACCTTCCTGGGGGGGAGAGTGGCTTGGCTCATTCATGTCACGGTCGCCTGCTGTTGCTAGCGAGTCACCTGTTGAATAGAGGTTAGATTGTCAGCATGTTCAGTAAACAGCACAACTTTGATGATCGTGTTTTGCACATTTCATTTGAGATGACCTGACTTTTGACATTGGCATTACTTGGCATTTGTAACAGTTTGTCAGCAGTCGAACATGATGTAGAGGTACATACCTTGCTCGTTAGCGATGTGACATGGCGGATGCAACAATTTCATATCTACAGATATTGTATTTCCAAGGACATGTCTTCTGGTACCAACTTGTTGCTCATCCACTTCAGTTGATGCTAGGATATTTGTGACTTTTCTATGAGTATCTGTCTACTATGCCGCAACTTCATGATTTCTGTTGTGCTTTTTGTACTGGCCTCCTGTGGTTTGTGATGTTTGACTGAGTCTCCATGCATGTGTTGTGTTGCTTTGAGCCTCTATGCTTTGAGACAATGGGACTTGCACATTGGATTTTGGCCATTGCGTTCTTGGGTTTTGCTTTGCAGTTACATGTGACTTCATCGATGACACTGTGATTAATGTGACCTCTCAATGGGATTAGCTGTGTGCACTGGCTACAACTTATGGAGCTTTACAGAGTTGGCTAACAAGTGCGGGATGTGGTGGTCATATAGCTTCACGCTGTTTGGGAGGGAGGCCAGGGCTCATGAGCTGACTATCTACCAGTAAAGTGAAGCAGAGGAGGGTGATGGCTGCCACATGGCTCTGGGGTGGGGAGGGTGCTCCATGCTGTTTGGGAGGAAGTACAGAGGGCCTTGTGGGAGTGGTGGTCTTGCTGTCAGGTCTCAACAACCCCCTCCCCAGTAAGATGGCTACCTACCTGTTAGGAAGCACTGTCGACGGTGATGGCTGCCACATGGCTCTGGGGTGGGGAGGGTGCTCCATGCAGTTTGGGAGGGAATACAGAGGGCCTTGTGGGAGTGGTGGTCTTGATGTCCGGTCTCAACAACCCCCTCCCCAGTAAGATGGCTACCTACCTGTTAGGAAGCACTGTCGACGGTGATGGCTGCCACATGGCTCTGGGGTGGGGAGGGTGCTCCATGCTGTTTGGAGGAAGGCCAGGGTGCATGAGCTAAATACCTACCTGTGAGGTGAAGCAGAGGAAGGATATGCTAGCCTTGTGAGACATTCATATTGAAAGTGTGCATTCTACGTGAGTTTTATTTGGTCTTGCAATTGAGGCTCACTTGTTGTACACAACAGTACATTACAGTGGGATGTGATCATTTTGTTTGTACTTACCAGCCTCCACTCCCCCCTCGATTCCTGTGAGACTCTCTGGATGCAGTATGGCAAGCACCTTCTCCTCCCATTCATTGAAGGTTAGTGGTGGAATGGGAGGGCTGCCACCAGTTCTTTGGGCCACCTTGTGGTTCCTCTGGGCCCAAGCCTTGACCCGGGCCTTGAGGTTGGTACACCGCCTTTTGAGATCACGCAGTGTGCGTAGGGTGGTCCCTACTGCATTGACTTTGTTGTAGATCCTTGCCCACATCTGATTTTTGCACACAAGTGGGGTCTGTTGGACCAGGTTCCCATACAAATATGGTTCTACCCTAATTATCTTGTCTACCATCACTTTCAACTCTTTGTCTGAGAATTTGGGCATTTTATGATTGAGCATGGTGAAAATTAATGAAAGGTGCAGGGTGCAAGGTGGTGATTAAGATGTGTGTCAGGTGTGTGGATGAGAAGTGGTGGTGTGTGGAGTTGGGTGGGTGTGATGTTGTGCTGTGTGCCAAAATGGTGTCCTGTCTCTCTAGCTCTCTCTGTCCCCGCACCTGCTTTGCAAAGGATGCTGGTCCAGGAAGGGATTGGTTTTATACTGTGGTATGTGGGTGTGTCCACATGTGTGATGACCACCAGGTGTATCTTCCATGCTGACCATGGCTTTCATTTCAGAAATACATTTGTGTTGTATCATTGGTGCGAGTCTGATATGATTGAGGGCTGCGGAGAGTACAGGCACACTTTGAGCATTGTAGTGAAGTTTGTTGCGACCGCCATTCATTTTGCCTGAGCGCGACTGCGGTGGTCGGAACAGCAATGATCGTTCTACCAGCTCCGCTATCACATCGTAATTAGCCGTGCGGTCATTCCGCGGCAGAGGTGGCCTTTTTAGTCCATTGAACAGCTTTCCCCGCCCGCCGAGTTCGGATTTGCAACTTTTCCGACCATTACGGACGGTTTTTTGTGTATTCCGTCTGCCGCGGTCGGACTTTACGTGCATTGCATCGTAATCTGACCGGCAGCAATGCCGCAGTACATGAGGGCGTTTTTTTACCGCGAGCACGGCGGACGGAAAGGTTTTCCGTCCGCTATCGTAATCGACCCTTAAGTTTGAGAAACTGTAGGATATTATTATGGTTATATTCAACATCCCACTCCAAACTTAAGCATACTGGGGAAAGTGTTGGACATTGGGGAGAGAGAGTATATTTACTATTTCCACTACAGCCACTGGATTAAATGAACTTCGAGAGTTTAATTTACTATTCCCACTCCAAAATGTAACCACATTGGGTAAAGTGTTTGACTTTGGGGGTGGGGGTGGAATTCAATATTTATTATTCCCACTCTAAACGTTACCAGAATTGGGGTAGTCACTGATTTTAAAGACACCTAAAATTTACTGTTAAAACTAAAAAAAGAACCCAATTTCTTACCATTGAGAACATCTGAGAGTATTATACTTACAAGACACAGTATTCAGTAAAAATTTCAATTTGGAAATGTCAAATTACACAAATATCGAGTTTTGAATATTGTGACACAGAAATATCGACAGCAAGAATATTGTGGTCAAGAATATGGACTTTAGGTTAAGAAATATCGAGTTTAGACATATAGAATTCATTAATTTTGTTTGCAAAAATATAGTTGTTTAAAATATACATTTTTTAATTAGTGTTATGTATTCTAGTATATGTTTTAAATGTATGTGATGTACTTTTTTATAAGTATTGTTTAAGTTTTTTGATATATGTGTTAAATTTTTAGTAGTTATTAATTTTATTTTAATTCAATTTTACATGTGGGTTTATAGGGGAATAGGGTGGGAAGTAATTTAATTATATTACATTTATGAATATTTGTATTTATTAATATTTATTTAATTGAGATTTTATAATGTTAATTGTGTTTTTAATGTTTTGGGGTACATTTTAGGTGTGGGTTGTGGGGTTTATAGGGGTAAAGGGTGGGAAGTAATTTATTTGTAATTCATTAATAACTAGTTGTTAATTCATATTAATTAATTGACAATAAATTATGGTAATTGTGTAATTAATTTTAGGTGCTGGTTGTGGGGTTTATAGGGGTAAAGGGTGGGAAGTAATTTATTAATAATTAGTAATTAAATAATTAATTAATTGGCAATTAAATATGGAAATTGTGTAATTAATTTTAGTTGTGGGGTTTTTATGGGAATGGGGTGGGAAGTAATTTATTTTTAATTAATTAATAATTATTTGATCATTAATATTAATCAATTAATTGATCATTAATTAGGGTAACTGTTTAATTATTTTTTGGGGTTTTGGGTTTATAGGGGTGACGGGTGGGGAGTAAATTTATTTTACTTACTTTATAATTAGTTATTAAATACTATTAGTTATTTAATTTACATTTTTTTAATTGTGTAATTAATTCTTTTGCAGTTTATTTTAAGAGTGGGTTGTGGGGATTATAGGTGTAAAGGGTGGGATGGTAATAAAATTGTATGTTTTTTAATTTGCTTCTCAATTAATAATATTTGCTTAATTGATAATTATGTTAATTATGCACATTTTTTTTTTTTTTTCGATGTTGGTTGTGAGTTGTATGGTGTTATAGGCTAGGAAGTAAATAGATTACATTTATGTAATAATTAATGTTTTTGTTAATATATAATTTCTAAATAAAAATATTTTGTTTCAAAATAATTTTTGTATTTTATTTAATATAATATTTGTAGGTATTTGCGATATGTATTTAACATTATAACTTGTTTTTATTTTTTTATTTTTAATATTAAATATATTTTTATTTTTTACATAGTTATTTTTTTAACTTACATTTTTTTTATTCTGATGATGATATTTTGTTTGTTTTTAATTATGAACTGAAAGGAGTGAGAATAGTAAATTTTACCCCTCCGCAATCCAACACTTTCAATATTGATGCATTGACTGGAGTGGGAATAGAACATTTTATCCCTCTGCTATCCAACACTTTCCCTTCTGTTGCACTCACTGGAGTGGGAATGGAAAATGTTATCCCTCCGCTATCTAACACTTTCCCTACTGTTGCACTCACTGGAGTGGGAATAGTAATTTTTACCCCTCCGCTATTCAACACTTTCCCTACTGTTGCACTCATTGGAGTGGGAATACTAATTTTTACCCCTCCGCTATCCAACACTTTCCCTACTGTTGCACTCACTGGGTGGGAATAGTAATTTTCACCCCTCCACTATCCAACACTTTCCCTGCTTTTGCACTCACTGGAGTGGGAATAGTAAATTTGATCCCTCTGATATCTAACACTTTCCCTACTGTTGCACTCACTGGAGTGGGAATAGTAATTTTTACCCCTCCGCTATCCAACACTTTCCCTACTGTTGCACTCATTGGAGTGGGAATAGTAATTTTTACACCTCCCTTATCCAAAACTTTCCCTACTGTCGCACTCATTGGAGTGGGAATAGTAATTTTACCCCTCCGCTATCCAGCACTTTCCCTACTGTTGCACTGACTGGTTAAATAGTTTAATGTTTTAATTTATAATAGAATTTTTTTTATAGAGTTTATGTTATTGGTATATGTATATATATTTATTTGTTACATTTTTATATATGTGAGTATAACTTTTTAAATTAAATTTATTAGTTATATTTGTTAAAATGTATATTAAATCTAATTTATTTTTTTAAATTAATTTTATTCTATATATATAAAAACGATATTTTGTACAAACATATTTATGACATCGATATTTTTGTCGATATTTTTGTACTTACCATTATAAGTATAGGATGTAGATTTTTTTACATCAATATTTTGGTCACGATATTTTTGTACGGAGATACTTTGAGTGGCGATATTTTGTCAGTGTACCACAAAACACATAACCTAAAAAGGTAGAAAAAGTAACATTATAACAAATACCTATTATAAAAGTAAATGAAATTTTGAATATAAAATTCTAAAATAAAAGCACAACAGTAATAATATAAAATGTATATAATCTAAAAACAAAGGGGCCCATTAGGATGTCGGGCGGAAGCACTACCGCCGTGCTGGCGGATGCAAAAACCACCAGTCACCGCCTGCACGCAGCAGTCCACACGCCCGCCCGATTACGATGCGAAAAGTCAGCCAAACACCGCCGGCAAGCCAGCGACACCGTCCGCCATCAAAGTGCGCCCGTACACGTAGCGGCGCAGCACAATTGACACACACCGTCCGACGAAACACGTACCGCCCGGCGTACAAATTACGATGCCGCACACAAACTGAACCCACGGCTAAGAGACACCGTACGTCAAACCGAAGCGGTAACACGAACGCCGAGCACGGACACCGAAGAAGCGGCACCCCGAGCATGAATCCAGCACTGCAGGCCCTCCCTATGCTCTATCTGATGCACCACCAAGGATGCAACGTACCGCGAAGACGCAGGTAGGCACACATACAACAAGTGCACGCAAACAGCGCACACAGTGCAAGGGCGGAAAAAGCGGACAACCCCCACCCCGCGTGTACACGACACATCTACCATAGCATCCACATATGACACACAGGCCAAATTGTAACATCTCGTAACACATGTGTACACACCACCTGGGACTAGGAACCAACCACCCCGTCACGGCCCCAAAGCAGCGATGACGCTGCCACACATGCGCACAACGCAGAGGCCAACCGCAGCGCCATGCATGCGTCGCACACAGACACAGGGACACAACCAAGCAGCACACACACCAGCCCCACCCCGAACGCACATGACACGTGACAGGCCTGCCACAGACATGTCCCCAATGCCCAATTCATGGACAACACCCAACGTCACACAACCGACGCACACATGTCAGTGAAGTCACGCAACAGCAGGACACACCCCAGTGCAACAAACATGGCGAAGCACACAGCGGCGGCAACACCAACTAGGAGAAGCAGGGCCCTTCGGGAAGAGGAACGCCAGTACCACACTGAAACACCCATACCACCCTGCACATATGAACAAGACATACAAAACGGAACACCAAAGAGCCCGGGGACCGACAACAGGTGGCCCAAGAATAACACTCACACACAAGGCCCAACGCAGAGCGGAAAGGCAGCCTGCCGCCCACACAAGGGAGAGCAGACAGCACTAAATGACCTTCCATTCCAACTCCGAAACCACAGCCCTACGAAAGAAGCCGGTGAATACAGCCATTGTCCAATAAAAGACCAACACAGGCATGCAGAGGAGACCGACCACAGGGCAGATAGCGCATATCACAGAAGAACACAACGGACGGGAAAGAATAAAGAAAACACTCCCCCATGTCGGCCCCATGCAAGTTAATTGGAAGGAGTCACACATCACTGACCTTGAACTGTCTGAGAAGCATGTGGGATGAGGGCCCGTGTCCTCCGCACAAGCCAACAGAACACAAGTCCTGTCTCCCTACGACTACGCAGAGCTCACAGCAACCTCGGAGCGTGCACATTGCAGACTGCACACACAGCCGGAGCACGCCACCACAACGCACCGCTGCAAAATGGCAACCGCAACACACCTACCCAACTACGCCGGACAGGTCAAGCTGTACAAAACCAACCTGATACATATATTGGGATGCGAACTCCTGTCCCTGCTGAACGTAAGTTACCGACTGACTTACCGCATCACATTGTTCAGCTGCGTCATACCCGTCTTCTACTGTCGGAGGTGTCCCTACCAGCATCCCGTGGAGATGTGTCTCTCCAACCCGGCATGTCTAAAGGCGGACCTGCTAGCACTATTCCTCCCTCTGGACGCACACGACAGGGCCTGCTCTGCCTATGGGGGCATGGCGTATGTGGCCAACATCGCACCCGCACTGAAATGGGACCACTGTGCCTCCACACGACGGATCATCGAGCACAGCTACATCGAATGTCACCCAGCATGCCCCATCATGGTCCTCCAAGGGACAACTTACGAACAACACCTTGACAGCCACCATCCGCTACATTGGCTGGCAAACATAAACACCACCAATGACATGGAAGCCCTGCTGGACGGCATCGCATACCTGACAACCTGTAAATTCGTCGGACCCCAACGCAGGTTCCCCGATTGACCTATGATGTCCAACCCCGCACCCATGCTTAGCTTCCGCACGGACTGGCCAGTCACCACCACAACAGCCATACCAAACGACCGGCAACAATTACCACACCATCAACGACATCGCCATGACATCGGATATGACCGGGACATGCACACTGTTCCCCATCACATCCAGGAACACCGCATGCATTGTGGGAGGCAGTGGCATGGGGTCTGTGTATCGCACCCACATGGACGGAACTGCACGAACAACCAGGACACGACATGGATCCAGCGCCCATGGACACACACACCGCTCAGTGGACATGAATAGGTCGCCTGGAGTCTGTGGGTGCTGCACCCCTCCCACCCCCGCCCCGGAAATCCCATACCAGGACCTTTGCACGGACGACAAGTGCAAACAACACGACCCCAGTGACTGTGACATGTCCAGTAACCACCACATTGCAACAACAAGTGGCACGCCGCTGCATGCACGCAAGCACATGCCCTGATGTCATCTCACATGCACGAGTGCATGAGGAACAACCGCAGCAAACCTGTCACATGGAACTGAGATGGACTGTGCCCATGATGCCAAGCGGTCTGGTAGGCTACTTGTATACCGTCTGTGTCAAAGTCCGCAGCTCCGCAGCTATACGTAAATGTACATTAGCACAGCCTTGGCCAAGCAGATGTAACTCTGAAGCCCACATCCCACATGCAACAGCCAATCACATGTAACCCCACACCCTATCCCATTTGTAATCATGCTCAGTATATCCTCAACATGTATTCCGCTGCCAGTAGTGTCCACTATACTGCATCACAGAGGACAGAAGACTCAATATAATGTTTGAAACCAAAACTGTCTCCGCTGACTCATTTCACAGAGTACGAATGAGAGAGGATGAGAGTATGTGAAGTACACGGCAGTCGTGACATGACCATGTAGTCCACTGGTATTGGATGTCAACGCAAATGAGTAGCACTACTGTGGAAGACACACATGTGTCGTGTGAAGTCGTATGGACGCAGTGCTCAGGTGGGTGGGTGCGACGGGTAGATGCGCACATGCCAAGTTGGAGCACGCCGTGTTGGGAGGGGTCATGAACAGCACACCACCGCTTCCCTGGGCATTGTGAGAGGACACCTGTCGGGGGAAGTGAACACGTGTGTGCACAGCAGCCGGGCACACGAACAATGCGGAACCAGGCGCACACGTCAGCCCACCCTCCGTGGACTAGCTGGATCCTGTTGTGCGCCCGCCATGCCCCTTGACAAGGCACACACAGCCCCAGTCGACCAGGTGTAACCCCAACATAGTCAATCCGCACAGGCGATACAGGGCACGGGATGGCAGTGGAGCATGGTGTGTGAGAGGTCTCCTCGCGCTCCTCCTGGTCATATCACGCAGGCAATAGAACCTCAACGTGTAGCATGGCACAAGTCAAATGGAAGTGTAGGGGGACGCACCTCAGCACGAGCAGCACTGACGTCACGGGAGGTGGCTCGCACCATCCCATCCATTGCCCATTATACCAACCACGCCACATGCCATTGCGACTAAGTGCAAGCGCGTGCGCCACCACCCCCGAGCCCTCCCCAGAGAGGCCAAAGAGTGAATGTGTGGGCCATCAGTCACAGACGGACGTGGCCTGGCCGCAAGGGCAGCCACTGCCACTGGGTGTCGCAGGTGGCGGATCCGGAAGGCGAAGACTGTGATGCATAGTCCATGCAGGCCGGGTCTCCATTTGGGGCACCACGCAGGTGGACGGCGTCCCGCCACACATCATACCCTGAGACAGCCCACTCGTGCAACTGGACCCACACATACACTCCTTGCCCTCTCTGGTGCGAGCTTGGGGCTGCCTGTGTAAGCGCTAGCCTCGCAGGTGCACATGCATATTGGGGGAGCGAGGGGAGGACATGAGGGCTGGGGCGAAGATGACTGTATCACTGTCAGTGAGTACAAGGGATGACCCAGATGTGGAAAGGAAGAGACGTGTCCCGTGTGTACTGCAACTAGTCGCCAATCCAACTACCCCCCATGTCCGGAATGTAAGCCCGCACCTAGGCCCGCCCATCCGCCACATCGAATATACCACCAGCACAACAACCTTCCCATTCGAAACACTGACTGGGGGTGGCGACCAGTGAACAAACATGTGTAGCCTACCCACGCGTACATGTGGGCCCTCCATGATCCATGTCACCTGCGGCAAAGTCATGACATGCGCAATGAGGGAAGTGAGGTGAGCTGTCCGCCCCACGCACAGAAGGTGCATCAGCTCCACAGACCCAGCAGCGAGTCCAGCAGGGGTCACATGTGCAGGGGCAGCTGTGCCTGGTGTGAAGGCACATGCACATGGACAGCACATCGACCAATGTGTAGTCTGCCCACATCTACAGTCCATCATCATGCGGACATAGGAATTGTACACAGGGCAACACATCTTAGTGGGTGCACCCACCGTGACCAACAATGCGCAATCATCGACGTACCCGCCCTGTGCATGGCCCCCACCCAACGGAGGCACATCCAGTGCCACCATCCCACACACACAAGCCTTCCACGGAACATGCTGTGTCCAATGGTCAGTACAGAGTCAGCGCCCATCTGGTGGATCCTGAACAGGAGACACATGCACACACATGATAGCTCCCACTATGTACGTCTGCCACCTGGCACGTGCAATGTAACCTCTCACCTGTGACGTGTGACTGCAAGCACACAGCCGTCTTGGCATGGGGCTGTCAATGTGGACACCTGTCAATGTTTCGGGAGGTGTGATCCGTACAGTGCTGTACATAGGGTGCAGTGCTGACACCTACTACTGTCTCATATCCCCTCGTGCCACAGGTCCCACTTGTTTTGGCCGCTCAGCCTGTGCCCACATCGTCGTCGTCGTGTGCCATACTCATCCAGCCTCGGAAGCAGTGCCATGCTCAGCAGACATTCATGTTGCCGTGGCGTTGCCGCTTGACGAATATGCAGTCAGTCCCCATCAGCACGCCCCGCAAGTCATTGGGGCCTAGATCCCCATGTGCATGACCATGGCAGTGGTTTGCATCACTAGCCATTGCCATTGGTGGGAGACCTGTGTAAGTGTATTGTGGCCGTGCCGTCCCTGCTTGACAGCTGGGCTGTGACTCATGTGCTTGCTCAGTCATGTCAGTGATGTGAATGCGAAATTGCTATGTGTTGTGTTGCTCTGACATGTGTCCACTGCCATCTTCCCTAGGCGGAGACCGAACATTGACCGCCCATACCAATTGCTGGCGGACATGGAGGATACTGAGGTCATAAGGAAGTTTCGGCTGGACAGGCCAACCCTGCATCGACTGTGTGCCATGTTGGAACCCCATCTCCGTCCCCGCAGGGTGTATCCGACAGCATTCACCCCCACGGCTAAGGTGATGGCCGCCATGCATTTCTTCACCACTGGGTAATTCCAGCACACAGTGGGCAGTGGAGGAGGGATGTCCCAGCCCATGTTCAGCAAGGTGCTGAGGGATGTACTGGCAGCCATGATGCTGTACCGAAACAGGTACATCAGATTCCCCAGGGCTCGTGAATTGGCGGCAGTGAAGGGTGCATTCTATGCCCTTGGCAGGATCCCACACGTCGTTGGTGCCATTGATTGCACACATGTTGGCCTTGTTCCACCACAGGCCACTGAGCACCTGTACCGCAACAGGAAGCACACGCACTCCCTGAATGTGCAAGTGGTGTGCCTTGCGGACATGGTGATAACCCACGTAGGTGCAAAGTTCCCAGGCTCGGCCCATGACGCACACGTAATGCGCAACAGCATCTTGCCACGACTGATGTCCAATCTGCAACAGGATCGTGGCTGTATTGTCGGTGAGTATGTGGAGTGGTGTAGCGTGCTGGTTGTGTGATGCTGTCCCCTGTCCAGTTGGAATAGCAACGGTTCTCTGTGTCCCTCACACCCAGGTGACTCTGCGTGCACCCGAATGGGGCATGGCTGCTCAGTCCATTGAGGAATCCTCGCACCCCAGCAGACGATCGCTACAATGAGGCACATGGGAGGACCAGACGTGTGGTCAAGCGTACCTTTGGCCTCCTCAAGTCCAGGTTCAGGTGCCTGGACCGCACCGGGGGTGCGCTGGCGTACTCCCACAGAAGGTGTGCCAGATAGTGGTGGCGTGCTGCATGCTGCACAATCTGGCCATTCGGAAGCAGATCCCCCTCATTGTGGATGACGGAGATCAACCAGGGCCCCAGCCCGCAGACCAGGACAGCTCGAGTGAGGAGGACAGCGGAGAGGAGGAAGCTGGGAATGTGCGCCAGCAGCTCATCGCCCGCTACTTCACTTAACGGTGAGTGTCCATGTACGACGGCTGATGTGTCTGTATTTGTGCAGGTGTGTGTGTGCTGTGTCAGGGTGGCCTTTTGTTCACTGCGTGCTGTGTGTCAACGCTCCATGCCCAGGTTAGTATGCCACTGATGGTGGCTGTGGCATTGTGCCCTATTGCTCTGTGCGATGTGTGTACATTGCTTGTAGTTGTTGACATGTACTGTGTGATGGGTGTGTGACACACTCATTGAATGTGCTCCTGTTCTGTCTCCCACCCCTAGGTCCCTACAGGCCCTCCGGTTCCATTGCCATGCCACGCATCAGGTGCCGTTCCGCTCAAGGTGGCCGTTGTATTCCGTACAATTAAAACACAGGGCACAGACAGCAGTTTGTGGAAGAGGTGCATTTATTTCAAACTGTGACATGTGATTGTGTGTAAGGTGATGACAAAAGTGGTGCGTGCAGTGACAATGAGCTGTCGGTCATGGCTGCGTGATGCTCAGGGTGTACCCACTGGTTCTATGTCCATAGTCCAACACACACATGCCATCCAGATGGCTGTGTGGAGTGGGATCGTAGTCCAAGTCAATGCAGTGGGTGGTCAAGGAAGGCTGGCTGGCTGCCTCACTTGCGTCTGGAGCGTGCGAAGTCCTCCCGGGAGATCTGTTTCCACTTCGGACGGCCCCTTCCACGTTTGCAGGGGGGTGCCTGCTTGCGACATGCTGGTGGTTGAGGTGTGCTCACTGGCTGTGGATGCAGGGGAACTGGACACTGCTGCTCGACCCTGCGCCCCGGCAGGTGGTGGCGGAGGGGAGCTGCTGTCCTTGGCTGTGACCTCACCGCCACCACCAGCTGGCCCATGAGGTCCACGAGTTGGCCCATACGGGCGTCCATGGACCTCAGCACCCCCAGCACCTCACGCGTGTCTGTAGCTGACCTGGCCCATTGTCCTTGGGCCTCTTCATAGGCCCCAAGGACTCTGGCCATTTGAGGCAGGGCATGGCTCCCAGGGGAGGCTGGCGTTTCCCTGACCCTGCTCCTCCTACCAGTCCTGCTGCCACCGGCCTGCCCACTAGCCACATTGCTCACCACGGTCCTCGCCCTGGCTCCCAGGGTGGATCCAGTCGTCCGGGCCACCACCTGCGCTGGGGCTGGGGCCAGCGAAGACGTGGTGGCGGTTGCGGCAGTGGTAGTGGCCGCAATGACCGTGGGTGTGGCCGCAATGACCGTGGGTGTGGCCGCAATGCCCGTGGGTGTGGCCGCAATGACCGTGGGTGTGGCCGCAACGACAGTGGCAGCAGGGGGCTGGGAATGTTCAGCAGCCCTGGATGATGGGTTGGTGGGTAGGAGGGGTCCTGGGGAGCGGCTGGGCCCTGCCACACCAGATGGGCCTGCTTGGTGGTCCGTGTCCGAAGAGGAAGACAGATCCTCCACATCCGTGTGTCCTCGTTGGGGGCTTGTAGGCTGGCTGTGCTGGCTGCTGTCTCCATCCCCAGCATCCAGCAGTTCATCACCTGTGGAGAGAATGAGATTTGTTATTGTGTTGCACCTGGCGAAGTCTGTATTGGTTGTCTGACATTCTCCGTTCGTGCACTCTCGTGCACGTGTGTCCCGGAGGCGGTGTGTGGCTGTACAATCTGTTGTTGTGTGTGCTTGGCAATGGGACTGTGTGCTGTGCACATGTGGCATGGGACGGATTGGCTATGCCGATGGGTGTGTTGCTGTGCTCCTACTTATTGTGACTCTGGTGTATGCGGGCTCCAGGCCCATCCTGGGTCTGGTTTGTACTTTGCTTTTGGGGTGCATATGGAACGCTTAGGAACGCATTTGGCAACATGGGGGTCATGCCCCAGGAACGCATTTGGGATGGAATATGCTTTTGGGGTGCAAATGGAACGCTTAGGAACGCATATGGCAACATGGGGGTCATGCCCCAGAAACGCATTTGGGATGGAATATGCTTTTGGGGTGCAAATGGAACGCTTAGGAACGCATATGGCAACATGGGGGTCATGCCCCAGAAACGCATTTGGGATGGAATATGCTTTTGGGGTGCAAATGGAACGCTTAGGAACGCATATGGCAACATGGGGGTCATGCCCCAGAAACACATTTGGGATGGAATATGCTTTTGGGCTACATGCTGTGAGCCATGGGTGCCGAACGTGACATGTGTTGTGGCAGCATGACAGTGCATGGTCTGAGGTGTGTGCATGCCTGACATACCCTGCATATTTGCTGTCTGTTGTGATTACTGGACATGGCATTGGACGCATCGTTATGAGTGTGTGATGGTTGTGTGCCACCCGACGTATTGCAGTTGTCCCATCTCCTTGGTGTGCGTGCTGCCCTGTGCCATGTGCATCACTGCAGTGCTCGGGGGGGTGTGGCCCATGTTGTGTGTTGTTGCTCACAGTGTGTTGTGCGCTTCATTGACTTCTGGCACATGGTTGGTCATGGGCATGTATCTTAGCGTGACTGCTGTATGTGTGGCAGCTGTGCGGATGACATGCCTTTCATGAGACTGGGGCTGACGGATGGGATGGATGGTATGTTGTATGTGCATGGTGTGTCTGTGTGTTTGATGGGTTCAGTGGTGTTCGTGTGCATTTATGTTGTTCCGCTCTGTTGCGTCTAGTGTTGTTTGTCTTACATAGGCGTAGTTGTGGGGTGTGTGGTTGACAGGCAGTAGGGGCTACATGGACAGGACTTCAATGGTGTTTCGGTTGTGTGTGATGGGTTGCACAGTGGCTGCCGTGTGGTACTATATTCAGTGTGGCTTGTGCATGCAGACGTGGCTCCTTGGGTGTTGCTGTGTCTGTGATGGGTCATGTGGGGTGTGAGTCTGTGGTTCATGTCCGTGTGCACATTGTTCACTCGTTCGTGACAGTGGGCGGTGCTGCGTGTTCGTCTGCTACGTAACATGTCCCATGTGTTGGTCGTGTTACGGTCCTCATGCCTCCAGTAATCCAGCCCTGTCCAGTTTCCCACCTGCAGGTTGTTCGTGCGTGCACTGTACTGGATGCCACATGGTTCTAAGCGGGGGGTGCTCCATGTTGCAGGTCTGTGGGGGTGGGGGCGGTGTTGTGGGTCGTGGTGATAGCTGGACACCCACTGACACCAATTGTTGTGGACCGTGATGTCTACCTTTCGGCTGTCGGTGTGCACTGCGGTGGCTGACACGTGGGTGTGGGGTGTGGGGGATGCTCCTCCTTGCTGTGCTGTGGGACTAGGGGCCTGGTGTGTGTTGTACTTGAGCTGTCCACCCTCCCACTGCACTTTGTGTTCCTGCCACTTACCTGTTACTTGTCGGTTAGTGCAGCTATGGCGGACACATGGGTGTGGTGGGTGCTCGTTGTGGCGCTTCTGGCATACTTGGGGACCTGTTGGTGGTTACGTGGCTGGCTGAGTGTACACATGCCCCCACGTATCTTACAGTTGTTAGGTTTGGGCTGTGTGTGGTGGTGTCTGTTGCATGTGTGTGTGATGTGTTGTGTATTGTGTGCTGGACATGGGGGTGTTTGTCCCTGGGAGCTGTGGCATGGTGGTAGTGCATGTGAGTACATAGCGGTGTGCTGGTATACATTAGTTTGTACTTACCAGCCTCCACTCCCCCTGCTAATCCGGCGAGGATCTCCGGATGTATAATGACTCGCACCTTCTCCTCCCACGCTTTGAAGGTCTTGAAGAGCGCGGGATTCCCTCCGCCAGTGACGGCAGCCAGCTCTCTGTTCTTGCTCTACTTCTTCTTGACCAGGCTCTTGACGTCATTCCACCGTTTGTTGATTTCAACTCTGTTCCTGGGCAGGGTCCCGACTGCATTGACCTGGTCTACGATCCGGTTCCACATTCTGTTTCTGGTGGCTAGTGGTGTGTGCTGGACCAGGTTCCCATAGATTTGTGGGTGCACCTTGATAATCTCGTCGACCATGACCGTCAGCTCAATGGGCGTGAACTTGGGCATTCTTTGTGGTGCCATGGTGTTTGTGGTGCTGGTGCGGTGTGTGTTGTGTAATGTGCAGGGGGTTTGTGGTGCCGGTGTTTGGTGGTGGTGGTGGTGGTGGTGGTGGTTGTGATGTGTGCGTTTCTGTGGTGTGCTGCTGTCCTTGCTGTGTCACTGTGTCCTCTCCTCTCCTCTCTAGTTTGCAATGTTGCAAGGGGTTGTGGTCTGTGGGAGTGCTGCTTTTGTACTTACCTATGTGGGTGTGTCCTCATGGTCTGTTGTTTTCAGGTGTGTTGTGTCTGGTGTTCTGGCCTTTGTATTTTTTGTTTGTCCAGGGGGGTGTTTTCGGGATGTGTACTGTGCTTGTGTATTTGTGCGTGCCTTGCTGTGTGGACTTGTTGGCCATGTTGTGTGCGATTGTTTTTGTCAGCGGATGGTTTCTGTGCAGGGACGTGGGCGCCATGGCTTCTGCCGTGTCAATTCTCATCGGCGTTGTTTGCGCTGGCGGGCGGTATATTTGTGATTTACCCGCGCTCATGGCGGTGCGATCGTAATTTCACGTGCGGTGTGTCGGCCGTGAGGGCGGGTGGTTTTGTGTTGTCGTGCGTGTTTCCGTCCGTGGCGGGCGGTTTGACTCCGACTCGGACGAGGGCGGGCGGTATCTTGTGTGGTTTTTCCGCCGATGGCGGTTTTCGGTTTGTGTATTCGTAATGGCGTGGTCGGTGTTCAGACGGTGTGTGCGGGCGGATTTTTGCCGCTTTCATGCCTGGCGGATTTTTTCACGCCCGGTATCGTAATGGGCCTTAAAGTGTACATTGTTTTTTTCAAACTATAACTCCAAAAACTAAAACTCAATTTAATAATCACATGAAAAACAAATTATTACCCTTTTTAAAAATTATACCATATGAATAAAAAACAAAAACAGTATAACCAAATTGCTAACTAAAAAAATGATTTAGTCCATTAGAAAAGAATTAACTAAACAGAAAATATATAATTATATTCACTATAAAATGCAAGTTAAATATGCTAATTTACAATTACAAATTAACAAAAAATGTACAATCATTTTTTTTAAAACACCATCCTATTTCTCTACTAACTCTACAACCAAGTCTCATAATATGTGCAATCAAAATAACATACATAATAGTGAATCAATTCATTATATATCAGCTTTGATATCTCAATATTAACAAAAATATTAAACATTTGTGAAAAAAATTGATACCCTTACCTACATTAAAATATCCCAAAATATAAATACTTTCAATATATTACAGCAACAATATTAAAGACAGACAGTATTTTTAACATAATATTAAGGGGCCGATTACGATCTCGTTAGGAAAGGATTCCTACCGAATCAGTTCCAGAATGCTTTCCGACCAACCTGACCGCTAACTGACCAAACGACGAAAAACGATGGAATGCCTGTTAAATCCAACTGAATCATCCGGAACGCAATCCGTCCGATCGAATCATCTGGAAACAAGCCCGATGCTACGAATTGGAAACGCTGAAGAATAGTATTACTGTTAGTAAACAGACTCAGTTAACCCTGCGAACAGATGACGATGCATCCGACGCGGTTACTGAACCGTGTCTGTTTGTGTCACAAATGCCAAGTGAAATTTAAAAAAAAAAACATAAACAAGCATTAGCCACAACCACCAATCCAACTATATAAATGACCAAACACAATACCATGATCCTTTGCTCAAACAGAACTGCTGCCAGGTTTCAGAAGTCTGTCCACATTCACTGTTCTCTGCCACACACACTCACACTTCACCCACATCACAACTTGTACAGATTTTGTTAAAAAAAATTTAAACACAGACTCTTTTTCATAATCACACTCACCCTCACCTTCACAGTCACCCTCACATTCACACTCACCCCCACCATGGCCCCAAGGAAGCAGCAAAGGTTCACAGATAAGGAGTTGGAAGTACATGTAGATGAAATACTCAGAGTAGAGCCACAGTTATTTGGGAACTAAGTCCAACAGACCCCCTCTCCCAGAGAAATAGGCTCTGGGACAGGATAGTCAACAAGGTGAATGCTCAAGCACCTTGTCTGCACACAATGGATGATATCAGGAACAGGTACAATGTGTGAAGGAGGTTAAAAAAACTGATGGGCAGAGAACATGCCCAGAGCCAGCAGACTGGCATTGGCCCTCCTACACTACCCGTGCACTTCACTTCCTGGGAGGAGAAGGTGCGTGACATCCTTCCGCCGGAGGGTGTCTATGGAATGCCAGGAGCAACAGAGTCCAGTGAGTACCTTCTCTACATGCCACTAATGTTACCAATTACAGATCCACAGACATCACTGTCAAGGATACTGTTATACAAATTACTGTTATCAAAGGTACAACATTCTAGAGTAAATTAGCATGTGTTGTGTATGCCATATTGACAAACAATATACCTGCAATGGAATAGAACATTTAACAACTTCCAAACATGTACAAACTTCTGACAAACTCACAGTAAGGCGTTGTGCTCCAAACACCAGTCACCAGCATCAGCCATCTTGCCAGCACATGTTCACTCACTCCCAGGAAAGCTGAGTCACAGGTAGGATGGTTGGGATGGCTGGGATGGTGGGTGTGAGCACAGGCCTGATGGGAATTATAGTCACAGCTAACACTCCTCCTCCCACATAGCCCAACAAGTCCACCTGGTACTATGCTTTCCTCACAGTGAGTGGAAAAGTGCTGGCAAGATGGATGACACTGGGGACTGGTGTGAGGAGCACAAGGCCTTGATGGGAGTTGGGGTCGAAGCAAACAGCAGGCACCAGTGTTAGCCATCTTGCCAGTACATTCCCATTCACTCCCAGGTGTGCTGTTTGGGCTGGATGGGAAGGTGTGTGAAGGACTGGGCATAATGGGAGTTGAAGTCAGTGCAAATACTCATCCTTCCACCCAGCCCAAGCAGCCAACCTGCAACTGTGCTTTCCTCACAGTGAGTGGAAACGTATTCGCAAGATGGCTTACACTAGGAACTTGTGTGAGGAGCACAAGGCCTTGATGGGAGTTGTGGTCAAAGAAAACACCAGGCCCCATTGTCAGACGTTTTGCCAGTACATTTCCACTATCTGTTGTGCAAGCATTGTTCCAGATGGGCCTGTTGGGCTGTGTAGGAGGAGGAGTGTTTGCTGTGACAAGGCCATGATGGGAGTTGTGCTTAACTCAGACAAGAAGCACCCCTGTCAGACATCTAGAGAGTACACTACCCCTCATTGTCACAACATCACTCTCTCTGGTGTGCTGTCTGAGCTGTGTGGGAAGGGGGGGTACCATGCCTGATGGGGGTTACAGTGACAGTAAACACTTCTCTTCACACCCATCCCAAATAGCTCATCTGGGCCGATGGATACCTGACAGTGTGGGGAAGTGTACTTGCTAGATGGCTGGCACTGCTGCAAGGTGTTGAACTTGGATTCAAATACCATCATGGCCCTGTGACACAAACACCAGGCCCCATTAACTCTCAGGGACTGCATAGTTCCAGGTGTGCTGTTTGAGCTGGGTGGGAAGGGTGTGGAGGACTGGGCATGATGGGTTTGAAGTCAGTGCAAACACTCCTCCCCCCACCCAGTACAAACAGACACCCAGGAACCATGCTTACCTGATAGAGAGAGGAAATGTACTTACAAAATGGCTGACACTGTAGACTGGTGTCTGGACAGCTATGCCCTGCTTTGTGTGGGGGACAAATAGGCATCAGTCATCAGTGACAGACATCTTGCAAGTACATTCTCACTCACTGTCGGGGAGCTGAGTTCCAGGTAGGCTTATGGTGCTGGGTGGGAAGGGATGTGGGGGACAAGGCATGATGGGAATTCTAGCCATTGCAAATACTCACCGTCCCAAACAGACCTGCTAATTCCTCTGTGCCTATGCTTACCTCACAGTGAGGGGAAGTGTACTGGCAAGGTGGCTGACACTGGTGACTGGTGTTGAACTTGAAGACAACTCCCACCAAGGCCCTCTGCACAAAACACCATTCAACGGTGTCAGCCATATTGTTAGTACACTTCCATTCACTGTCATGTAGCCATTGTCCCAGATGAGCATGTCTGTGCTATGTGGGAGAAAAGGTGTTTGCTGTCACTACAACTACCATCAGGCTCTGTTAGACACACAACTTCCTACCTATCCCCAATAGCTTACCTGGGACTCTGCTTTCATCACAGTGAGCGGCAATGTGCTGCCAAGATGGCTCACACTGGGGACTAGTGTGTGGACAACAAAGCACTAATGTTATTTGTGCTCAACTCAGACACCATGCACAAGTGTCACACATCCTAATAATACATCTCCAACACTGTCATGAAACCATACTGCCATGTGGTCTGTTTTCTCATGTTTGAAAGAGTGTGTGCAGGACAGAGCCTGATTGGAGTTGGAGTAATGGCAAACACTCCTCCAAACACCCATCCCAACCACTTCATCAGGGCCTATAGCCACCTGACAGTGAATGGAAGTGCACTACCAAGATGGCTGACTCTGTTGCATAGTGTTTGGGGCACAAGGCCTTGTTCGAATTTGGATTCAACTTGAACACCCTGCACCAGTGCCAGATTCCTTGCTAGTACACTGTAAGTTAGCCACAGGCTCAGAGGATTTATCTGGGCTGGGTGGGAGGAGGAGTACTTGTAATGGCTACAACTCACATCAGACCCTGTCCAACATACACCTACCCACCCACCACAAACAGCACAACAGGAACTAAGCTAACCCACAGTGTCTCAAAATGTGCTAGCTGGATGCATGACACTGGAAACTGGTCTCTGACTTTTACTCAACTACAAACAGGTCCTTGTGCTACAAACACCATGCACCAGTGTCAGCCAGCTATGTCAGTACATATCCACTCTCTCTCAGGAAACCATGGTTCCAGGGGTGCGGTTGTGCACAGTGGAATAAGTGTGTGTAGTACAGGGCCTGATGAGAGATCTGGCCATAGAAAACACTCCTCCTCCAACCCAGCACTACAGGCCCACCATAAAGCATGCTTACCTGACAGTGAGTGCAAATGTAACAGTAAAATGCCTGAGAGTGGAGACTGATGTGTGGACCACAAGGCCATGAGTGGAGTTGTTCTAAAGTCAGACAACAATGCCCAGTCTCAGGCATCCTGCAGGTACATTCAGACACACTGTGAGGTAAGCTTAAGTCGTGTCGGGCTGTTCGCGTTGGGTGTGAAGGTCTATGTGGGACAGGACCTGATGGGAGACAGAGTCAGTGAAAACACTCCTCATACAGCACAAACTAAACAGCTCATCTGGGATTATGGCTACATGACAGTCAGGGCATGTGTACTAGCAAGATGGATGACACTGGGGACTGATGTCTGAACCTATCACAACTACCACATTTGCCTCTGGGCTACAAACAAAAGCCACCACAATAAACTTGCAAGTACACTCACCAAATTTGTCTGCACATTACTCTTCATGGTGGCCTCTTGCAGCTGGTTGAGAGGAGGAGTGTAAGTTTCACAAATAGAGCACACACACATAAACCATACTTCATCAAAGTCCAGTGACACAAAATGGCAGAAAGCCAAGTGTGAGAGCTCATCTGACTATGGAGTCAATGTACAAAATACATGATCTGTGTACACACTAAGGTAAGCAGTCACACATTTTGGTACTCACAGCCATTCACATCTGTATAATGAGAAGAGAGCAAGAAGCACCTCACTCAAACCATCATAAATAATATAATGGAACACCAACAGACTGTGAGTGTGTAGGAAGCTACACCAATGTGACTGCTAAAGACATGCACTAAGCCAAGTACCCTGGCCACAAAAATACATACATTAGGAGAGAAAGAGTACATATGTCACAGTGAATTCAAAGATGTTGACAACAACAACCCACCTACGCCATTCACACAGTGTCACAAACCAGTCAATGTCTTTGGTCATGTAAAGTCAACAGAACACAACATGCCCATTGATTCACATAGCTGGACATGTCAATTCATCCCCATCTTAACAGAATGTCATTGTACCCCCCAAACATAGTCCTGCTTCATGGATGAAGGAGTCCAATCTATGTACATTGACTCATTATCCTGTTCAGTAGCCTATCCCATGGGTATGATTTGTGGGGTAGTGAACATTCACATCCAGCTGCGGTCCATGCAGGTAACAGCGATGGGACCGTGGGGCAGCATGGGGGGGATTTCGAGGGACGATGCAGAGGGAAAATTAATTATTTATTTAATTTTCCCTCAGCATCGTCCCTCGAAATCCATCCCACCCGGTCCCACCGCCCCACCGCTGTTACATGCACGGACCGCTGCTATTCACATCAATCATTGTGTCTTTCATGTCCCCACAGGGCGAGCTGGAAACACCATTGGAATCAACCAGGACAGCCGGGACCAGACTCTGGTCGACCAGGAGCTCTCTGGCATTGAGGTCTCTCAAACATCTTTGGACGACGAGGAATGACCTGGCCCATCAGGTGCAGGTCAGCCCACAGCACCAGCAGCGAATACCTCAGGATCCTCTGCGACCACTCGCCGTTAGCTGACAACACCCAGCTGACCCCTACCCTTACGGACACAGCAGCCCAAGCCACCACTGACAGCTCAGCAACACAAGGGCACTCTGGAGTTGGCGGACAACAACATCCCTGTCAACGAGGAAGGAAGCTCAGTGTTGACTGGGCCAACACCAACTGTGCCTGCTCGGGTTGGTAGGGGTAATGGGAGGGGATATGGGGACCTGTGCCGTCATGCAGCTGGTGCTGCTGATGAAGAGCACCCACACCTATCCAGAATCTTCAATGCATATGATGGTTGTAGCGGAGATTTTGGCCAGGTCGTTGGGATCCTCAGGACCATGCAAGAGTAGCAGACAGCCCACTATGAGAAAATGGACAGCTACATGAACAAAATTGATGACCTGACTGCGGTGCTCAGGGACATTCTCACCTGCCTCTGCCAGATTGCCACCAACATGTCCACACCTCCCTGTGTTCCCACAACATCCGGTGCATCAACATCTGCACCAGCCACAGGGAGGGATGTGGACTCTGGCGGAGAGCCCCCTACACCGCCGCTGCCTGCACCTGAGGGTCCCCCCGAAAAACATAAAAAGGGTTGTCCGAAGAAGAGGCCTTGAGAGACAGATGGCTACGCATCAAATCCAGGAAGTGACAATCTAGTCCTGATATCCTCCATTGTGTGCCGAGCATTCACTTTGTTGACTGTCATTGAACTGTCCCACATTGGCTGGAGGGTCTAAGTCGGACTAAGGACTTAAATAACTGTGGATCTACTTTGGAATAATTCATCTACAAACAGAACCAACTCCTATCTGCACTTTGTGTTGTGTTTTTTTTGAGAATTTTTTTGAGCACTCAACCATGGTGTGGAATGATTTCATCACGTCATGCACGAAAATAATTCACTTTGCACAAAATACTAGCTCATGTTGTGACTTTGAATCCCAATTGTACAAATTGAAATGACGCACAAAATCACAAAGAAGAAAGTGTCAGTAACATTGGTAACAAATCACTTAATAAATGTTATCACTGCATTGTGAGTGAATGTACCTTGTTGCAGCATGATAGATAGACCCAACCAGGTTATCACACAATATGTAGGACATGGTGCAGACTCAATGGAAGTCTATTGCCTAAAAAACTAGCACCTATTGCAAGCACAATCAACAATTATTGCCAGCAAAACAGATCATCATAGACCATGTTTAGGTTTGTAACTAATATTTGGATGTGTTAAAACAGACAACGCACACCTCAATGTGGAGCACAGGTTTATTCTCCAGATACAACCTGGCACCTTCACTCAAAATAAGATTGCATCACACTGTGTCAAAAAGCAGAAAAGAACAAAAGATGAACATCAAGTCAGAAGTAAGTGTGTTCCAGGGATTTCAAATAACGTTCAAAGTTAGAATTTGTCACTGCATCATGGGTCTGGGAGGTCACAAGTCTGCAGAAGACAAGGCAAAGTTCCCTGGTAAGGAGAAACATAGAACAGTGTCAGGAAAGCATGAATAAGTTGACCAAGTTTACAAGAGTTTCATCAAATGCACAAATTTGTCTGTGTGAAAACTAGCTAGGATTCATGTTAGCACTGTACCTATTAACATACAACATTAATTGCAGCATTACATTTGTCAAATTCATGTTAATTATCATACACTTACACGCATACATACACATTGTACACCAGAAACACACAAGCAAACAATTAGGCGTTTTCACCTCCTCTCATTGCATACTTACACTCATGTGAAAAAGTTGTGGATGAATTGTTGTTGCACACCCAAGCCCTCCTCCTCAACACCACTGGCAACATGTCCCAGTCCTGGATCCTCCCTCACAGGCAGATGCTGGTCTCCGTCATCCTGTATCAGAGGTATTTCCTTCCTTATAGCCAGGTTGTGGAGCATGCAGCAAGCTGTGATGATGTTACACACCTCCAATGGAGCATATTGAAGGGCTCCTCCTGTACGATCCAGGCAGTGGAATCGTGTCTTCAAGAGTCCAAAAAGTCTGCCTCACTACTCGCCTGGTCCTTCCATGGGCCTCATTAAACCGAACCTCTGCAGGGATGATGGGGTTACCGAGTGGGGTCAGCAACCAAGGCTGGTTGGGGTATCCAGAGTCTCCTACATTGAACACAGAAAAGACTTCAGTTGTCTGAAACAGAGCACAATCTGACATACAAACAACACACACCACAACATAAACATACAACATCACCTACCAACAAGCCAGACACAGTCAGGTTGCAGCTGCAACATCAAATGGGGGATGACACTGTTCTTCATGATGTACGCGTCATGTGCCGAGCCCGGGAAACGTGCGCAGACGTGGGATATTAACATGTCAGCCAGACATACCACCTGCACATTTATTGAATGGTAGGTCTTGCGGTTGCAGTATGTCCGCTCATTTTCTTTTGGTGGTATCAAAGCAATATGGGTGCCATCAATCGAGCCAATGACATGTGGTATCCTTCCCAAAGCAAACAAATCACCCTTGATGTCTGTGAACTCTCCATGTTTCCGAAATTGAATGTACTGGTCAAGGTACTGTATCAATGCCTCCAACACATCACGAAGGACATGGCTAAACATGGTCTGGGACATGCCACCAGCTGTTGTCACTGTATATTGGAATGACCCCGTGGCAAAGAAATGGAGGGCTGCCATCACCTTCACTTTGGGGGTCAGCGCAAGAGGATATGTGCGTCAAGGCTGCATATGCGGTGCCAACTTCTCTGACAAATCCTCAATAATTAGCCTGTTGAAAGGATATCTTCTGCTGGTATCCCGTTCTTCCATGGTCTGGAGGTCGGGAAAGGGCCTGTAGACTGGAGGACGTCTCCAATACCTATATGTAGAGTGTAAACAGAGTTTGTGTCACTTTACAATGTACAAAGCAACATGCATTGAGACAAACTGAACATGAATTCTGAAAAAAAATAAAGGTACAGAACATTGGACATACACATTTCTATGAAAAAGGCTGACCCTAGATACATATCACAGCATTAGTACCCTTCCCAGACATGTTACCAAGGGATGGGGACACATGTTTAGAGTGCTGTACTCTAAAAAGCCTCTTCTGTCTGTCACCGTTCATGTGATCAAGCATCACATACTCCACAACTCCACACCAAATTGGCCAAGACATATTTTTGTTACAACAATTACATGGTTTGTAGGTACCCACAATTGGATCATGGAATGCCATATATGTGGGACACATGAGACACAGCGTCTCACAAACGAGAATCATGCACACCAGGGAGGACACTGTCATGTTTGCCAAACACATACAATCATATACACAGAACATGAACAATGTAGGTGTTGCATAATTTACCCCATCATCCACTTAAGTCTGGTACACAAATATACACTATTAATTCAAATAACAAACACAAGCTGATGTGGCTGATTAATGTCACAGTCTAGTCATTCAAATATTAATGCTTTCTATATGACTTCACACACCCAACATTTACAGTCCGGAATCTCACACAATGCACATTGGGTCACACAGTCCCCAAAATCAGTGAACATGTAAATAAAACACATATGTATACCCCAAAACTCATTGGCACCGTGATCAAGCCTAGAAGGGTAAAAGGAATAGATTTGTCACGATGTTGGTAGTAGCCTAAAAAAAAGTGTGTCATGTGCCCCTCAAGGTTAGCTCCTCGTGGCAGTGTGAGATATTTATTTAAAGTTCAATCTCATCATGAAAAAACTGTCACACACATGTAATGCACAAAAACACATCAATTACAGGAGTGTCTGCCCTGCAGACCGATTATTGAAAGGATGCGGTAGCCGCATCCTAACCGAGTCTGACTGAGCCATACACTGCAAGTTGTAATGCTGACCGACACAGGTGAGTATTCAAAGGATGCGGTAGATGCATCCGAACCGATTTGGTCACAGTCATTGGCTGTTGGTTGTTATAGTGAAAGACGCGGGTGAGTATTCAAAGGACGCGGTAGCCGCATCCGAACCGATTTGGTCACAGTTATTGGCTGTTGGTTGTTATGATGACCGATGTGCGTTTCTGTTCGTGTCATCATCGCGTGGAAACCTCACATCACCAATGTATCGAAGTCAATCATGGTCAGATGATGAGTTTTTGAACGTCACGGTATGTGTGTCGTATGCAAGCAATGTTGTGCATTGGACCGATTAGGATAATTAGACCGACGCAAACCTATCATTTTGTCTGCATGGATTTAAGACCACCTCTGTCTTTGAGATATAAGTCTGTCTGTTCCCTAGAGACTTCACTTGCCTGCACTACCTGCATCATTCCTGCACCTCCCCATCTTTCTGCTGCTGTTACCACATCCTCTGGGAGCTACTATGGCACGTACATGGGAGAGGGCCCCAGCTTTCAGCAAGGAGGAGAACAAGGCCCTGTTGGACACCCTCCTGCCACTGTACAGCCAGCTGTATGGCAAACCAGAGGACCAGTTGAGTGATGATTACACTGCATTTTCTTTGTACCTGTGCAATCACCATGCAATACTACCATTAGGATTCTCAATTGCAAGCATGTAAAATATTATCTGTAACTTTAAAAGTGTGTAGATAACTGTTCTTGGCAGGTACACTGCTGTAGAAGTGTGTGTACTGGTGTGAACATCTCATCACTGTTCTCATGGGACGGAGTCATCATTAAACCCAGGACAACTGCACAGAATGCCTTATGCCTAGACCTTAGACATTCTTGCCAAACTGAGCATAAACATTGTGTACAGGTGTCTGACTCAGAAACATGTTGCATGTGCACTCAGGTTCTGTCACCATGCCATCCTTACAGGTCAACCACCATGAGAAGTCCAAGATTTGGAGGGCCATCACCCGGAAGGTGCGCTCCGTGGGGTTAGAGCTTCGGCACATCCGTCATTGCCGCAAGAGGTTGCAGGACCTTTGTGGCTGGGCCAAGAAGATTTCTGAGGTCCAGCTGGGCCTGTCAAGTCCTGGCAAGCGGGGCGGGTGCCGAACCCTGACCCCCACATGCTACGCATCCTGGCAGTGGTCTCCTCTGACCTAGATGGGCAGTTGAAAGCCAGACAGCAGCAAGGAGGGGGTGAGTATGTGCCTTGTTGCACAGCTTTGTTAGACATGCATGTTACAGTACCTTAGCCTGCTGCCCCTTTTACTGGTTGTAAGCCAGCCAAACCCACTGATCCGTTTTGTAAGATGCATATGCACAGAGATAATATGATGCCCAGTTACGTCCCTTTCATCATGGAAATGTGAGTCAGTTATGTTCAGCGAAGTGACCATAGTGCCATGAAGATATGATCACCAGAAATCACAGAAACATGTGCATGGAGGTAACCTTCTGGAGTAATGCAAATGCCCAACATGTGCCAGCACATTGGTTAATGTATGACCTGCTCTCATTGTGGTTTCCACAAATGTGTGAGGCATGTTGTTATTGGCGCAGACAAGTGTGAATAGGTCATGCTATATATACATCCCTGCAGCAGGTGACATCAAGATTGAGGCCTGGGTGAGTTTTGCTTGCTCATTGTGCCACTGTTAGGTCCCAGCTATGCTGGTCAGTGTTAGGAAATTTATCCCATGGGCCAATTACAGGTATTCGAAGTATGATCATCTGTCACACTGGCCTGCCACAAGATTGTGTGGAAGATGTGTTTTATTCACAGCATCAGCACAGGCAACCGGAGGAGACAGTGCTATGGATGTAGGGGGAGCAGATTGCCAGTCTGGGACCAGTGCCGAATCGGACATGGAGGCATCCACTGGCAGGGAGGATGAGGGGAGCCACACTGAGGGAAGGTCTGCAACTCCACCTGCAACATCGGAGGACCAGTCAAGCTCCAGTGATGACTCCCTGGTGGTAGAGGACAAAGAAAATGATTCCTCAACATCGGAGTCCACCCCCACCACCACCACTCCCATCTCCATCCTCCCAGCTGCTCCCCATCCCACTGTCTGTGGCCGCTCCCATAGCAGGTGAGCCGCCTCCTTTGGGCCAGGCACCTCACCCCCTGCCTCCCCTGCTGCCCTCAGTGTGGAGGCCATCAACCACCTGAGACAGACCTCTTTGGGGCAGACATCAGTGCTGAATGTCCTCCATGCACATACCATAATTTTGACACAAATGTTGTCATTGATGGAGGGCTTTCACTTGGACATGTCTGCGCTACAGAGATCCAATCAGGCTCTGGCCTCCACACTGACGGCAGCAGTGTCCCAGCTCCAGTAGTCCCTCCGCACTCTAACCTCTTCCCCATCCACTGTCCCAACTACCCTCCCTGACCCAAGCACATGCAAACACACACATGCACACACCTCAACAGCCACACGCAGCACACAGGGACACAGACACAAGGAGAAACCCACACACATGCACAGACAGCACACTCACTACCAGGAACATACCACCAGGCAACACACATGCATCCACAGATACCCCACAGACCTCAGAACCCTCTGCCTCCACACCCCCTACCCTTTCATCTCCTGTTCCCTCTCAGCCCAGGCACCTCACCTTGTTCCCATAAAATTCTTCCCCACCAAATCCTACACACCCTCTCCAAAGAAGCGTAAATTCACCCCCATGGACCAGACATCTACATCTGCCCCCCGAGAAGAACCCAAGCCCCAAATCAGCTCCCCCAGAAAATCCACCCGGTCTTCTACCACAAATATCCACTCCAGCAACCCATACTTCCACAGCCCAGCCCAGTACCTCTGTCCACAAAAAACACACTCCTAAAGAGACCATACACCTCCCTATTCCTATCCCCACCGTCAAAGATTTTACAATCCCCAAATTAGTGAAGCTCAGCCCATCCCCCTCCCACTACAGCTGCCCCCCCCTCAATCTGAGCCAACCACTGCAGTGGACCCAACGCCCCCTCAATCTGGTACTACCACTGCAGTGGACCCAACCCCACTCCTGATCCCATCCCTTCCTAAACCCAACCCAGTACTCCTTAGTTTTGTCCCTTTGGTGCCTGGCATGCCCCCTAGATGCCCCTCCCAGGGAAGGTGACCCCTTGCAGTTTCAGTGCAGGCAAGAGTAGATGGGCAGGATGTTTGTGCCCATTGAACATATGGACAAATATGGACTGGCCATTGGCCTTATGTCGGTTATAGTTTTGTTTTTAACATGCAGATAAAGCATGTCTCCAGTTTTTTACTGATGATTTCTGTGTCCCACAAATTGGTTAGGAGTCAACCGTAAATCATGTTCAATTGGTAGTGTAAGTATCCAATGATGTTAGTATTTCATGGATTGCATGTGGTCCATGGAGTATGTGACCATTCATAGTATGTATTCAAGATTTTCTTGTCTACATTTGCTGGGTGCAAAAACAACAATTGATGGACAGAATGCAGAACAATGTATACATTCACCCCAGTACAGAGATCTGGGCCTAAATCCATCGTTTTCTTTGCTCACCATGCCATTCCAGGTTGGACCCAGCCATATGCAAATCAGTCTTGACTCTGCACCCAATGGGAATAGTCCAGCCCGAACTGCCAGGCCAGGTCCTCCCTGGACTGGAATCAAGCATCCTAGGACCGGTTTTGGGGTTTCACCCCTCTTCAGCCAGGATAGCTTGACTACAGTGGCATGGAGAGCACAGGACCCACGTCTGGGCATACCCGTCCCACTCGGGGTGACAAATGCAAAAAGAACAATTGATGGACAGAATGCAGAACAATGTCATACATTCACCCCAGTACAGAGATCTGGGCCTAAATCCATCGTTTTGTTTGCTCACCATGCCATTCCAGGTTGGACCCAGCCATATGCAAATCAGTCTTGACCCTGCACCCAATGGGAACAGTCCAGCCCGAACTGCCAGGCCAGGTCCTCCCTGGACTGGAATCAAGCATCCTAGGACCGGTTTCGTGGTTTCACCCCTCTTCAACCAGGATAGCTTGACTTCAGTGGCATGGAGAGCATGGTGTCATCGTCCACATCAGTTTTGGCTATGAGGGTGACATGAAGTTGCCAAGCTTTTCTTTTTACATCACAATTGCACATACTTCAATGATGTTAGTATGTCATGGATTGCATGTGGTCCATGGAGTATGTGACCTTTCATAGTATGTATTCAAGATTTTCTTGTCTACATTTGCTGGGTGCAAAAACAACAATTGATGGACAGAATGCAGAACAATGTATACATTCACCCCAGTACAGAGATCTGGGCCTAAATCCATCGTTTTCTTTGCTCACCATGCCATTCCAGGTTGGACCCAGCCATATGCAAATCAGTCTTGACCCTGCACCCAATGGGAATAGTCCAGCCCGAACTGCCAGGCCAGGTCCTCCCTGGACTGGAATCAAGCATCCTAGGACCGGTTTTGGGGTTTCACCCCTCTTCAGCCAGGATAGCTTGACTCCAGTGGCATGGAGAGCACAGGACCCACGTCTGAGCATACCCGTCCCACTCGGGGTGACAAATGCAAAAAGAACAATTGATGGACAGAATGCAGAACAATGTCATACATTCACCCCAGTACAGAGATCTGGGCCTAAATCCATCGTTTTGTTTGCTCACCATGCCATTCCAGGTTGGACCCAGCCATATGCAAATCAGTCTTGACCCTGCACCCAATGGGAACAGTCCAGCCCGAACTGCCAGGCCAGGTCCTCCCTGGACTGGAATCAAGCATCCTAGGACCGGTTTCGTGGTTTCACCCCTCTTCAGCCAGGATAGCTTGACTTCAGTGGCATGGTGTCATCGTCCACATCAGTTTTGGCTATGAGGGTGACATGAAGTTGCCAAGCTTTTCTTTTTACATCACAATTGCACATACTTAATGCTTTCATATGTCAACATAGTGCAAGTGTTCAAAATTGCAACAAATCAGGATGAGCATCCTGAATATGTTTGAGATGTGCAGAAAGTCACCTGTCTCACCATTACACCGGGGTACATATGGAGTTTGACTACACCATGGTGACTTTGAACACACCCATGTACACAAGGTAATGGTACAATACTTGTATGTGAATTGATAGTGGTTGACCCATGTCTGTGTCTTCTCGAGATCTGGTAGACTAGTGGTAATGACTACCTTGTCACAGGTGGCATGCCAATCTAGGCAAGTTCCCTTCATGGCTGTGACCTCATCGGATACATTGCCTGAGCCCATGGTGAGTGTAAGGTGAGGAGTATTCTTACAGTCTTCAGACCCTGTTGCCTCATAGGACTTAACTTTCTGCAGATATTCCAGTTCTGCAAGGTGTCTGTGGTCTTAATAGTCCAGTGCTTTCTTATTCATATGTGAGTCAGACCATCCTGCTTTGGTCTGGCTACATCATGTTGATGTTGTGTTTTGTCTGTCCAAACTTGAATTTCATATTTACTGCCACACATCATTCATAGGTGAGCATATGATTTATGTGTAGGTTGTCCTTTGTGCAAGACTGGCAATGGTGTCCTTTTGCGCTATGCTTCATGCTGTTCCAGATCACACAGAGTTGAACTAGTTGTGCTGTAATGTCTGTTGTATTGCCTTGCGCTACATGTGGTAAGCCGAGTGGACAGTGAGTGCACAGGAGTGTTCTGGGTCCGTCTGCCATGCAAAGGCCACTGGAGCCAGTGTCCCATTCATGCTCAGTTGCCACACAGTGAGGAGGTGGAATTTATGTTGTAAAGCCTAGTTGCAAGTGTGTTTGGCAAGGTTAATGTTGCATGTGCTAAGCTGTCGCAAACAAGTGTAGAGGTGAGAGCAACAGGTGTTTCCTACTTTGATATGGAGTGGAGACTCCTACGTAATGGAGCCAGGACAAATTTGGCTATTGTCAGAGAGTGTAAGGTATGGGTTAAGTTCATAGGCAGTTCTTGTGTAGGAGACTTGAAGTACCCACATTGTCCCATTGTGAGTGGTGTTACATGCAGGGATGTGAATCAGAGTATACAAGCTCGTTACACTGGTTTAATCCTGCACAAGGTATGGTAGGAATAGTTAGATGTGAGAGGGGTATATCCAGCTAGACATGGTCGAGTGGCAGATGATGAGAGCTGTAGTCTGTGGCACTATTGTGAGATATGAGTGGAACAGTGCTTTTACAATGTGTGAGGTTAGTTGTTAATGTGCATAAGTCAATGGGGTTATTAGGCTTAGAAGTCATATGTGGATGTGACAGGGCCACAGTGAGACAAGGTTAAACTCGTCATATATGACAAAGTGGATAAGTGTATGTAAAGGGTATACACCAGTTGTGTAATTTAGGGTGCTGAATGGTTAAATGTGAGGTGTTGTATAGTTGATGTATGTTGTTTTTGCATCTGTGTATGCATGTGTTTTATAAATGACAATCTGTAGAACTTAAGCAGAGTATGGTGGGTGTGTGGCGATATGTGAATGACTGGGGACATATCCATTGACCAATGTAAGTGTCTTGTTGTGAGATGTGGTGATGTGTAAAGTGTGTATGTCAGAGTGGGCGGTGATGCTGCACGTTGTGAAAAGAGAGCAGTCCTAGTCATTACTGAGGGTGCAACTGGTGATGAGCATGGTCAATTTGACATGTTACGTTTGACGTCTGCTGTGGTGGTGATGAGTACAGTACATTGTGTGCATATCATGTATGTGAGAGTTGTGTACATAGTGATTAAGAGTCGTGCTGTGCATGTAGGTGTGGATGTGAGAAGGGCAGCGCCAGTGTGAGGTTGTGACAATCGTGTTTGAAGAGTTTGAGTACAAGGCTGAAGCTTGCGTGGCAGACATGTATTTCCATCTAGCTGCACCAGAGGGGGCTTCTGACATGCTTGGGTGTATGCTAGTTTTGAAAGTTGAGCATGTACTTTGAGGTGGATGTGAGAGGGGTCATAACTGCACAAGTAGAGTTCATGCCGGCCATGAGGTAATGTTACTATGTACATATGTTTACATTTTGTGCCTTTAAGTAGTCAGAAACTGTTGCCTGAGTAAATATGAAGATGTGGAATGTGTTGTCTGCAGCTTGCTGTCTACCAATGGATGTTCATGACTGATTGTTTTAATGGCCACTTTGAGTACACTGTCATATGCAAGACCTATTGGCATCAACGGAAAAGTAGGCTCCACCTAGCTTTGCCTTGTCTGAGTTGTGTGTTGGCATATGTGAAGTTTCACCCTTTGTAGGTAGTTATACTCAGTTATTGGTCATTCTTGCCCTTGGAAACTGCCCTGGGATGGATGTGGTGATTGCTAAATTTGCAATGTCATGTTTCGGGAACATTGGATGACAGCCCATTCCTTAGAGGGGTACAGCCCCATCAATGTTTTAGTCATGGTTGTGTGTTGTTGTGCCACCTGGGGTCAGACTACTCCAAAATGCATCGCCACACTTGCAGTACACTACACACACATGGGTATTGCTGGCATTCTGACTTTGAATGTCTGAGGTATGGGGACACTAAGGGAGATGGAGTCATTGGGATGATATCTCTGGTCGTGCTGAGGAAAACAAATTGCACTGTAAGCAAACACACATGTGACACTGGAACAGTACACACAGTTCCATAAGTGTTTGCTTTCTCTAAATTTAGGTACCTCTGATCTGGTTTTGCAAGGGCAGCCCTTGTGTGTGTCCATGAGGGCTCCCATTGGGCCCATTAGATACTGCCCTAGGGCCTGATGGTAATATGTGTTTGTTGAAGGTCTCCTTGATGTTTCCATAGATTTTTGGACAGTGTTTCAGTGCCAAATGTGGACAAAGCAGACTTCATTCTGCACATGTGTTTCATCCTCACAAGATATATCCATATACCCTGGCTTGAGAATGACTATGTCAATTGTGTTGGTGAGCCACAGATTGAGCCACCCCCCAGCATCCTCACCCATGCTGGCAGCTTATCTTACACAATGAGCTGTGCACTAGACACACCAACATTGTTTTTGAATCCTACATCCTGAGACTCATGCGTATTCCTACTGCTGTGCAGGACACAATCTGCACATTCAAGATGGGATTATTATTTTGCGGCACACACTACAGCCTGGGAAGCTAGATGCTGACTTGCTGCGAATGACATTCTCCAAAGATGACCGTAGACGCTTACAGATTGGGAACTGTGTGCAGTGGCACCAGTCCACAATTTACAGCACAGCTGGTGAGCCGAGAAACTCCTGGCACCACATTGCAGTGGTGTGGTGGGGACTGTGTAAGTGAGTCAGTCTCTTGGTGTGGTTTACGAAGACCCAAAAACCATGGCCCACAGGTGACCCTGGTGCACCAGCCCATCAACCAATGTCCAATTGCCAGCATGGCCAAGGGCATGCTGAACACTTTCTGATTGGACTCAACACCCAGAGGGCTCTATGGTCTTCGGCCCCCTGTCGTGTGTGTCAGCCCAGGCTGAGACAGCTTCTCCACACACACATACAGTCCTTGAGCTGCTGTAGGTGGCTGGTCTGTCTTGTTTGCACATCAGCCCCCCAGTATTTTACAGCTTTTTAGGGGACCATTTAGTAGATGATGAGGCTTTGTTTGTTTTTTAAGGGTTCCTAGAGCACTTGCATCTCCACTCTGCCCATTCCTCAAAGTTGCCAGTTACTTTTGCTGCAATAGTATGGGAATGCATTTCATAGAAAATGTGCACCAGTTACATTGTTCACATACACATTGCTGGGGGTATTTGCCCCCAAACCCCAAATTTGCATCTACATTGCTGGGGTATTTGCCCCCAAACCCCAGTTTTGAATCTACATTACTGGGGGCATTTGCTCCCCAAACCTAAGATTTGCATCTACATTACTGGGGGCTTTTGCCCCCCAAACCCCAGATTTGCATCTACATTACTGGGGGTATTTGTCCCCCAAACCCCACATTTGCATCTACATTACTGGGGGTTTTGCCCCCAAACCCCAGATTTGCATCTACATTACAGGGGGTATTTTCCCTCCAAACCCCAGATTTGCACCTACATTACTGGGGGTTTGCCCCCAAACCCCAGATTTGCATCAACAATACTGGGGGTATTTGCCCCCAAACCCCAGATTTGCATCTACATTACTGGGGGTATTTGCCCCCAAACCCCAGATTTGCACCTACATTACTGGGGGTTTTGCACCCCAAACCCCAGATTTGCATCTGCATTACTAGGGGTATTTGCCACCCAAAGCCCAGATTGGCTCCACATTGGTGGGGGGGGGGGTATTTTCCCCTTAATCCAGAATATGCCTAAACATTGCTGGGGGTATTTGCCCCCAACCCCAGTTATTACTCTGCGTTGCTGGGAGTGTTAGACCTCCACCTACCACTTCTGACAGGACATTGCTGGGAGTATTAGACCCCCTGACCCCCTTTGTGTCTGAATTGCTGGAACTATTGCCCCGCACCCCAATTGCCACTACATTGCTGCAAGTAATCCCCCACCCTAAAATTAAATTAACTGTAGTTTCGCCCCTGCTTTCTCTTCTGTTGTCTTTCGCGGGGTAGTTACGTTATTGTCTATGGATAGGTGTCAGACTTACCTTCTGCGACGATCGCGCCGGTTGGGGTGGTAGTATTCTTCGTAGGCATAGAGTATGGGGATGACGTGAGCGATGGGATACATGGCTGCACCATCTCGTTCTCAGGATTCATGTTGTAGGGCGAATCGGTGCTGAAATACTCCCCTTCCGGACGCTCTGACGTGTTGGTTTTGGCGACCGATTCGGCGCATTGGAAGTATGCATCGTACTTGGGCGTTCGGAATTGGACTGGGAAAATGCCTCCGGACGACTCGATTCTGCGTATCCGGAGGCTTCTCGCTTGGCAAATGAAGACAGATTTGGAGTGACCGAGTCGTTCGGTAAGTAAAGGGTTTTGGGCATCGTACTGCATCGTTTGGTTAAACCGGATCCCAGTACGAGTCGGTTGGAAGGTCCGACTCCGGACGGCTCTGGGATGACCTTCCTAATGACATCTAACTTGGGCCCTAAGAAAGAGCACATGCTCCTTATTTTAGAGCCTAGCGATTGTCCACGGTCAAAATCACAACTATGTCACTAAGCCTGTCAGACTTTGCTAAGGCATCCAAACTTAAGGCATATGAACGCTTTGTGAAATATGGAGGTCTACAGACAGCAACATCTGCTGTGGTCACACTATGTAGATTGGACAGTTTCATTGTCCTATGCCTCTTGATTCTACTCTCTAGTTAAAAGAGGACATTTTCTATTTTCTCAACAAAAGTTCCGCTTGCTTTTTTACTGGTCTATCACTCTTCTCTGACTCTCTGTGATTCACATCAATCAACCAGCCTCAGAAATCCGGTCCTACATCCAGCTGTGTTTGCACATTTTAGGTCTGGCACAGAGCACTCATGTAACATATATTAAAATGTATGCACATACACACATATACACATACATTCATTGAGAGGCTTTGGGTCATTCCTCTTTTTCCACTGGTGGGCTCAATTCTCATTCACATTTTGCTTTCACCCACCACATAATGCAGCATGGGGCAATGTATCAGCCCACTTAAGCCATTAGCTCTCATACCCTGTAATTGACTGTATTTTCTTCATCACTTGTGCACATCTGCCTTAAAAGAAGGGCCATTCAGCGACAGAGCTGGTGGGTTACTACTTAACATTAATGTGGTAAACAAAGTGAAGCTGAGGCTCTTTTCTCAAAGAAGAAGCTTAATTCTCAGGAGACAGCTCAGACACCCAACGGGCACGGCCAGGTAATAAATCCAAATCCCAACCGCCACACAATAGAATGTCAACACAATGCCACAGAATGATGTATATGTGATGGAAGCACGAGCATGGCAGCACGAGGAGAGCTGCATAATGTTACACAAATTATAACAATTAACAATGCTTTTTTTCCCTTTTTATTTTTTAACTCATCCTTGTGTGTTTAAACTGTATTTTCAGGTTACAGATATTCAAATCAAATAGTGCATTCTCTTTCTGGCAATAAGAGTCATAGCTTCCAGCGATGAACATAAATAATAACAGGGCTTCTAGATCTGTTCTAAGTACATTTAGGCAGGAGCATGTTTTATTTTTTTATTCCTTCCGTTATTGCAGCATATGCTTCCAATACAAAATACCCATTTAAACATCTTTCCAAAGCCAGTCTTGCTCTTGTGGTGTCCCCAGTCTGATCTATGGCATTTCAGCACTATTGGATATAATGGGTACGATTAGTAACTCAGTTTCAGTTTCATTACACTCTAGAGTAGACGTTAGTCCACCAAAAACTAACAAAACACTGTTCCTCCTTCCACGGGAAAGAGGAAACAAGAGTATGCCATTCCCCTCCCTCCAACTTCAATGCGAAGCACTTCATGTCTAATTATCCAGCTTTGTGCTAAGGACGTCCCTACACAAACAGACTATCCAACACAAAAACATGGGACGTATCTCACATTTTGCTTATTGTGCATGAAAGCTCAGCTGACAGACCTCATAACAATACCAATTATTGAAACATTATTTTTAAATAGTTTCCAGCTGTTGGATTACGGTTTACTGTTGAAGAGAATCAGTAGTAGAGAATCATATAATAGGCTTATTGTTTCTCCTTGGAGAATAATAGAAAAATTCACCCAGCTGTATTTATTGGGTACAATTTATAGAAATTCCATCTACAAGTCCATGAGATGGACATGGAAAACATTAATTTGGGACATGTTTCAATATTTAGCCATTTGTTTCTTACTGGCAATGAAAGCTATAATTTCCTAAATATATTCTAAAATTAAACATGTGGCCCATATAAGTTCTATTTTTCCTTCAAGAGGGTGGAATGTTTAAAAGAATATTAGTTCTTACAAAGAAAGAAAGAAGCTTCATCAGGCTTTAAAAATAATATTTTACATTTCTGCAAAACAAAACTAAAATGTAATAGGATTGCGAAGAAAGTGTTAGTACTGATTTTTCTGTGACATTTTGGTATGTTTTGAATATAAAGCTGAATGACACTAAGGGCCTGATTGTCCGACCGCCATCCTGGTGGAAAACGGGTCCGCCCGCCAAGCTATCGGCAGTTCCGCACCCCGAATCACGATGTGACCACCTTCAAGTGGTCGCAAAGTGTATATTTTGTATTGCGACTGGTGCAGCTGGCTGCAGCACACGCTGCACTACAAAATATGCACCACATGCATATCCCTGCACTATGTGGCAGGCACCATGCGGTGCCAGCCACATGGTGCAGGGCTATGTTGGGGGGCACCATAGACGCCCCCAAGGTACCATGTCGGAGGGCCAGGGAGGAAGGGGGGCCTGCTATGGGCCCCCTATGTCCCTTTCTGCCTGCCTTTTCATGGCAGGTAAACCGCCATGAAACGGCCGGCGGGAAGGGAGATTGTTATCCCTACAGCAGTGCCTGGCAAGCACCGCCACATTTGTAGAGATACAAGTCCCTCCGATGGCTCCTTGAGGCCCCTGGGGGCCTCTTCTATGTGGCTGGGAGCACCTGTGAGGCCCCCACAAACATCCATGCACCGTGTGCCAGGCATCGCATGTGCCTGGCACACGGTGCATGGATGTATGACAAATGCTCTTTACCATTGCGGCTTGTGCAGTGGCCCTTTTCCTGGGCCGCTGCTCAAGCCGCAATGGTAAAAGGCATTTTACGACCACCTCCATGGTGGTTGCATCGTAATTGGGCTGTCGGGACAGCCGACTCCTTGTCAGACAGTCCCGACAGCCCGAAACGATGGTGGTCGAACGCTTGTCTGACCGCCATCATAATGAGGCCCATACTGTTTTCCTTTACAGAAAACACGCAGCATCAACAAGAAAAGATTGTTTTTCTTAAAAGCAACCACAGACCTGGTCTTCTACTGACTCCAGCAGGCCACCATCCCTGTGATGGCAGCAAATCGCAGTGGATGGCAAGTTGCAACCTGCCTCATTAATATTCATGAGGAAGGTCAAATTGCAACCTAGTGAGATTCCATACTTTTTTAAATGACCTATTAGTACACTGGTTGGTTTGCAAAATACTACTGGATTTGCTAAAAGTCGGTGTGCCAATTGCAAACACTTTTAGCTAATCCAATTTACGTACACCTGTCCCTGTTGTCTGTTCCCAACTCAAATGCGACTTAATCTTAGATATCCAAGAGTTGACTGAAAAAAGTGTAGCAAATAGGATTCCTGAAGAGTGGCAACATGAAGACAAACTCAATCTCCCACTGTGGCATCTCTTTAAACACACATTCCTGCATGTATGTTTGCTTCTTTAATTAGTACTACCTCGACCCTCATGGTGTAAGAGTGCTATAAATGATACATAACAGAAATCATGACAATGTGCTCAGATACGGAATTGCAAGATGGCGAAAGTATGTAAACTTGATGACTTCATCAGGCGACAGATGTGTACATGTGCCCTGTTCTGCTGCATGGCTATGGAGAGCTGAGGTGCCCTGCCCTGCACCTGTTTTCCAGGTTGACCCTGCTCCTTTTCCCTCAGTGACCTTAATAATTCTGCAAGGTCACCTATAGTATTCCTGTTTTATTTGTATGAGATGCTAGACCAGTACTCCGAGGTCAATCATATAACAGAGATATTTTGTAGTAGGGCTTGGGTTTCGAACCCTATGGTTTGATACCACCTCAACAAGTGTATGTGCCATCTCACTGGAGGTATGTGCAATCGTGGGCAGAGATCCACACTGTTAGACGATATGGGAAAAATGAGTAGGGTGGGCATAAAGGTTTGATAGAAAATTAGTTGGTTGGCACAGTGTGGAAGGTACACATGTGTAGACTATGTACAAGCAGGGTAGGTACAGTCAATCCCTGCAGTTTCTAGAGGAACGCCAGAGCTAGTGGATGGTAGATGGCAGGCAGGTGGGGGTAGACTTACACTGGTGCAGGTAGTGCAGCTGTAGGGTGGAAAGGTCAAGAAGTTCTAACCCTTCTGCAAGCCACAAAAAGAGGCATAAGGAATGGTTTGCTTGTCCTATAAAAATCTTTAGGGAACCAACCCATCATTCCTGGGTGCTTTGAATGTAGGAAAGGCAGAGATGGCATCCAATAGCTCCTCCTCAGTGATCTTACCATTCAAAAGGTTCCTTCTGTTTGGGGGCAAAATGAGCACATACAACAATTGTATAAAGGCCTCCTCAGAATGTGCAGTATTTAATGTTTTAGAGCTGTAAAGACCACCGTATTATGCCATGAAGGCCTCCCTGATGTTGAGAGGGTGGGTAAGTAAGTGATCGGGTCACAAAAGATTGTTGTAGTGGAGACTTGGAATTTGCGCTGGCGTAGATGCACCACTAGCAGTGAACACTCCTTTTCTCCTTGTTAGAACCACCTGAGTTTTAATTTGATTAGGCCCTCTCTGCCTTTTGATTATAAAGCAAATTAGGTTTGTTTTTAGGTGATTCCATTTGGTGTGTCTGTGCAGGGAAAGTCTCCCGAGCAAACCATATATCATTGAATAACCGTTCCAATAGGGATTGGGGTGTTGCATATATCTGTTTGGCTAAAACTGGCTGCCCCACCAATAGTTCCCTCCATGTGGCTTTGCCCACCACTCGTAGCACCTGTACAAATCTCGCAGTGTTAATGTTCGCTTTCACACAACGTTTCATATGCGATGTGAGAGTTTTCTTGTCTTAGGGAAAGCTATATGTGGCTGTCGGCATACAACATCATATGGGTTGCGCCATAACATGTCCTTAGTGGAGACTTACTTGGGCAGGTGAATGTTAAGTGAACCCACTCACGAGGAGGTCACATTCACCAAGTGGGGTACCTACTGGTGCTGCACCAAAAAAGTAATCAATGCGGCAAAGACATACCCATCAATAGCGCAGCTGGAGTAGTAACACCAGGCCCCAGGATTGTTAGGGGACCATTAGACACAAATCATGGCTGTATTTTACTATCCAACTAGTGAAGGGGGGTTCCATGGCATGCTTGCTACAACAGTGAATCAATGACATTGTCTTGTTGGGCAGGAGATACATGTATACTCCCTGTCAGTAGAATGAAGCAATCACCAGTCATCAGACATACCATGGTTTCCCAGTAGGTATGAAAGGACAGCCCTATCATTTACGCTACTTGTTTCTGAGTGCCACAAATCATCCAGGAGAGGGTCATGGGCAAGGCTCCAGTCCCCCCCCATGAACACAGGAGTTGTACCAAATTCAGTGAACAGTCAAGATAAAGTGGAGAAAAACTGTAATTCTTGAAAAAGAATGGCAAACAATATTTCGTATCGATTTTGCATGATTCGATATGGGGTATGTTGAGGCAGCTGTTGCACACCACTAGGCCTATGTAATTGCCAATGTAGTTTATGTGAATCTGTATCAGAGAGATTTGTCTCCTGAAGTAATGCAACACATGTTTTTTTTTCCATTTCACAAAATGTAACAGGCTTTTAACTTTCAATGAGGCTATAGAAAAACTATACAAAGATCCCCATTCCAGGCATGGTCTGACATGCCTTAGCGATAGTGTCCGTAGAACAGTGTCCAGTGACAATGCCTGTCAGGGACTTGTGTGCCAAGTGATGGTGACAGCTATAGAGAAGCGGAAGGTAATGGATCAGCAATTGGGTAATACTGTCGTGACTAATGAGTGGTTAGGCGGTGGGCAACAACAGCTGTTCCACTATTAGAGAGAGGTGGCCAGCAGAGGGAAGAGATGGGGAAGGAGGGTTAAGCAGGAGAACCACTAACAAGTGGGTCATAAGGAAGAGAAGTTCTTCTCAAAAGGGGAAGGTTACGTGGCATGACTGGAACAATGAGTGTAGGGGATACCAGCGGGGAATTGAAGTGGAAAACATTGACCTGGGAGCTATCTCCTGCAGTGAAAGGTGGTACCTTCAGGAGCGACATTGGTAAAAGCATCTAAAAATAGTGAGGGGAAGGTGAAACAAGCCATCATTGGCTCTGAGCAGAGCAACATCAGGGTCAGATGAGTAAAAGGTTACGACATTTTCACATGCAAACAACTTGGAGCCATGCATGTTCACCATGGGTTTAGGTACATCATGAGGTGTACCTGTTCATAGTCTGAGCATTTAGTTAATTTTGCACATAAAGTCAATGTTCTATTGTAGACTTCAAGAGATGTCCTTGTTCAATGGTGTAGCCAAGGAGGACTGGAGTTACAGTGCAGAGGGCCAGTGGAGAGATTAAAGCTCAGTTTATGGTCGCTCTTGAAGGGGGATCTGGATTCTTCTTTCACTCCACTATCTACTTAAGACGAACACTATCAAATTGCCTGCAGTATTTCTCTGCCAATTTACCCTTAGAGCGGTGAGAGTGCCATGGTGGTTGGTTAAGGTCTTGAGCTCCTGGTGATGGTGAACAGTTAGGATCAAGTACCATCTCCTTGGCATTGGCATCTAAATAGTCAGGAAATCTTCCATGTTTTCAGGTTCTGTGTATTCACTGGTCTTCTCATCAATTGTAACTATTGTGACAGCAAGGCCAAGCAGCCCATATTTAATGTCTCATTGCTTCAACCTGGGATGCAAAGAAAAGGAACAACTTCCTTTTAAAGTTATTGTGTGAAGAATAGTTAGCAAGTACGTGGATCTTGTTGCCACCTGTCATGAAGGATCCATTCCTTTTCTTCACATCCTAAACCACACGAGAATACATGCAATGCCAAGTCTGGCAGTTACCAGATGTCAATTAATTGGTCTTGCTGTATGAGCCATCTGGAATTTCAGTGTATTCTTAAGAGTTACATTCAACATTTTTGGTTGAAGATTTGTTAGGAAACCTTTCATTTCATATTTCTCCATCTCGTCAGCATCCCACCAAATGTGGATATTGTCTCTTCTTAAGTGATCCTCTAAGTCAGTCACATCATGTCTCATATGACAAATATCTTGTCCCTAATCTGGTACTGGCTGGTCACTTTTCCAAATCATCCAGTCTCTTTTTAGCCATGCATAAATGCTGAAGAAATGCTGAAAGTTCCCCCGTACTAATTTTGCCTCTATGGATACTTCTGAGATATGGTCTTTGAGTCTGGAGAATTTGGTGCCTGTGGAGAAGATCTCCTTCAGGATGGTGTCAAGTGATGTCGCCACCATATTTGATTGGCCATTATCTTTTGTTGACTAGTAGTTGAAAACAACTGTTGGTGCAAAGGTGCCACTGAAAAAAGTGAGGCCTCTTGCTTATGGGGGCATTGCTGGTGAGGTGAGATGTATAAATTAGTACTTAGTTCACAAATGAAGTGAGCAGTCCCTCTATTGAAATCAAACAATATAAGAAGTGCAACAGGAACTCTGCTTGTGCAGCCCTAGCACAGAGGCACAGATCAAGTGAACAGGAACAAATGGGCAGCCTTGCACACAGAAGCTTAGCCAGGTAGACGATAAGTAGACATTGGTAATCCTTCCCACTCACCTTCAAGATCATAATCTCTGGTGTGGTATGAATTATCTCAATCCCTGGGAGATTGCTGCAGCCAGCAGCAGCACTCCATGAAGTTGCCTATGCCTGAGCATCGTACACAGGCCTCACATCCTGACTGAGAGTGGGGTGGGGTGGCAGCAGCACTGTAATAGGTTGCAAGGGTCTCTTACATTGGTACTGCTGCGCCAGTGAGTGTTTTACAGATTAGAGGGCTGTCCTGTTCAGGGACTCTCAAAGGGGCTGAAGAAGGGTAATGAGGTGCCATTGTGCAGACCCACAATCTTATTATTTGATCAGGGAGTCAACTGCAGCTTCTTGGCTGAGTCGTTAGGGTGCTGGAGAATTAAGGTGCATCTCAGGTGTCACAGCACCACAGAGCAGTCTATGTGGATCATCTATGTGGCAGATCATCTCTTGTTTCCAGAACACCATCAGCAGCCCCTCCAGGATTGTGAGAGACCCCCCCAAATGCACATGTTGTCGCCTATGTGATTGGTCTGGATAATGGAGTCAGTTTATCACTTGCACTATATCTCATGACAAAAATATCACATTCACTGTATTAACTACCATTCTATCATCAAGACGAGCAGATGTGAAATTAAGAATACTAAATATATATTTTTGCATGTCTGCATACAATCTTCAGGGCTGAGTCTCTTTACTAGTACTTTGTTCAACAATATTTTGCCTAAGAAGGAACTGCAAGGCATTATGGTTGAAAAGACTGTGGTCCAGGGAAAGAAAACTGCTGGTTGCTAACTCCTTTCCAGAGTAGGGCTATGTATGGGCCAGGATACTGAAAGTATCACACTCTGGCGGACTTGTCAAGAGAGTGAGAACTTCCTACCTGTGGAGAAAATGCCTCACTGCATCTTAGAGGAGAAGAGAGCCCAACTGACTGTGTTATGTTATGTTAACCCAACTTATATAGCGCAACAGCTGCCTCAGCGAAGAGGCGTCCCGGCGCTGCCAGCAGCAAGACATAGAGGCAAGAGCCTAAGCCAGGGGGAAGAGATAGGTTTTGATAGCCTTCCGAAACATCAAATAGTTGTTCAGACAGCGAATCTGGGAGGGGAGGGCGTTCCAAAGTTTAGCCGCTAGGCTGCAAAATGACCGTCCACCGGCACGTACACGTTTCACCCGAGGGACAGTGACCTGGCATTGCCCCAAGGAGCGCAAAAGGCGCAAAGGTGTATAAGGCACTAACAGATTGGCCAAGATACCCAGGGAGGAGGTCTTCAGAATTTTAAAGGCCAGGCAAAGGGCCTTGAATTTGATAAGCTTGGCCATAGGTAGCCAGTGTAACCGTCGAATGGCACCAGTTGTTGGGCAGCTTCTAGGGAGCCCAAGCAGGGCTCTGGCTGCTGCATTTTGGACTCTTTGCAGACGTGTGACCTCAGCCTTATTAGCCCCCAGGTAAAGCGAACTGGCGTAGTCCAGCCTTGACAAGATAGCCGCTTGGACAATCGTTTGTCGGGTGGACAGATCAAAATACCCCAACAGGGGTTTCAATCCCCGAAGTAAGCCAAAACACGTGCCAGCCACTTTCTTGATGTGATCCTGAAAACTGAGGGTCGAGTCCATCCACACCCCCAGATTTTTCACCACCAACTTAGGGGTGGGTGGACTCCCAAGAATATTCGGCCACCAATGCTCACTCCAGAACTCAGTGTCTCTCCCCACCAGCAACACCTCAGATTTATTGGCATTAAGCTGGAGGCAGTTGGTGTGCTACTGAGAACATTGTGTGAGCTGTTGTCAACTCCAGGACATAAGCATGCCCCAGCCAGCTGTTTAGGAGCCATTTGTCATCACCATGTTCTGCTGCACACCATCATCATGTCCCATATGATCCCTAACCCTCCCATGCAGCGGGGTATCTGTGTGTTTGTGCTAGTTGCCTCTATGTTCTTCAGGATTACCTTAGCTATATTCCTTGGCCTTGGTATTTGACTCGATAGTTACATCAAGCTAATCACAAAGCTAGTGGGACTTCAGTGGGCTGTGCCCTATATCATGGCCACTATAACACCATTTGGTACCTCCTTGAAGGTACTGATGGAGCAGGATTTTTGCGAATAAAACCTGCTCGGATTAAACCTCCAATTGTGTGAAAATAATTAACAAGAGTTGTGAGATTTAGAGAGAAAAATATTAACATGGGGTATTTGGGAAAAGAAAACAAGAAACGTGCAGGAAAATGACAAATGGTTCCTGTAGACCGCAAATGCTTTCTGCATGAAAGACAGTAGAGCAATAATGTTAAGAGGTTTGAGTTTTCATGTGCAACGTGAATGAAACACTTTGACAAAAGAGTTTTTATACGAGTGATATTAATTACATAGAATAATTATTGAAAATATTTGCGTTTATATTAGAATAATAGAAGACTAAAATGAATAATGAAATGGAGCTTTTTATGTGAACAAATAACTGAGTCTGTTTAATTTTCCTAGAGAAACTGCATGCTTTACAGAGAAGGCCTCAAATCACTGTTAGGATTCATTTGCTTTTTTAAAATGTAGGCTGCAGAGAAATGTATTTGTCCTTCGTTATGATTGTTGTGTTCTTTCATTGTCGATGGCTACGTGGAGAGATGCCGGTGGAACTTGTTGTAATTTATTCATATTCAATGTCACGCGCTGCTGCCAGCGCGTGACAGCAACTGTTCAGGCTCTCCTGCGTGAGAGCACCCATTGTTATTCACCCCTTCCTATTGACTCTCCAACATTCCACCCTGCCCTCTCCTCTCCTTCCCTGTTCCCAACTGTCATAACGATATAGAAGCTCTGACTACTAACCGCACTCCTTGTGGGGCTGTAAAGAATAAACTTGGAATCCAACTTACCGCGTCTGCTTCATTTCCACAAGTGGCGACGAGCGGACTTCCCATCTGCAGCCCCACTGCGGTGTGTTTTAATCACGAAGATACCTGTTCCAGGTTGCTGCTTGAATGGTGAAAGATCTCTTGGCTGCGGCGCTTTACGACTTCTGTGAAGATCTTAACCAGCGCCTCCCAGATGTTCTACAGTTCCGTTGGTCCTGCCGTGTTCCTGTGGTCCAGTATTGCTGTGTTCACGATGGGAGTCCGAGCTGTCATGTGGTAAGATCAGCGCTGTTTGCATGCGCGCGGAAATTTTGACGTGTTCTGTGCTTTGACACTTATCATCCAATCTCGCCAGTTTCTGCTTCCGCATTCCGCTTTCTGCTCAACAGTTCTTGCCCTTTCGCTGACACTGCGTGCAGCTGTGCTCCTGTCAGAGACACTCCCGCCCTTCTCCTGCAAGCTGCGCTTTCCTCATAGAGCGTGTGACGTCATTGAAACGCACATGTACGGCGCCATTTTGTTTCCTTCAATTTCACCGCTACGCTGGAATTCATGTGCATTGCCTCACTCAGTGATGCACACACTGTACTATTCACGTGTGCGTTTCCTCATTCAGTGACACGCACACTTTCTTCACTCTTCCTTCAATTCTTGTGGGTTATCCAGCGCCTACAGTTACACTTCATTAAAAAAAGAAAAAAACAACAAGCAGTTTTTTTTTCGTGACAAGCTTCAGTTCATGTTCTCCAACATTATCGTTATGTTCACAATTTCTGTACGTTGCCTATTCCAGTGATGCGCACACTTACAACTCTACGGTGCATTTCCTTCCCACAGTGACACGCACACTTTCACCAATTAGAACCAATTTCACCTTGGTTCATTCAAATAATTTCAATAAAAGACAATTCTGTGCGCCACCTGTCACTTCTGTGCGTTATCACTCACGGTGACGCGGACACCTTGGTCAGCTACCACTCTTCATTGCGCATACTGAAACTTTTTTTTGCTAATAATGTGTGCCTTAAGCTCATCGAACCTCTCACAACCTCAAGCTTTTCTTCCAATCACAGGTGAACCATGCATGCCATGGAAAGAGTGGAAGGAATATTTCTGCAACTATATTGAAACTGTGGAAGATGAAGATTTCACTCCTGTGAAGAAAAAGAAAGTACTATTGTATTGCTTGGGTCCAGGAGGTTTAAAAACGCACAATAGAATTGAGAAGAAAGTCAGGGAGGGTGATGATGTATTTCAGCACGTCTTATATGACTTGGATGCACATTTTTCACCCATAGTATGTGTTGCTGTTGACCGCTATAAATTTTCAAGAAGGAAACAGGGCAAAGACGAGAGCATTGATGAATACGTCTCCGTTTTGAATACCTTAGCCTTGACGTGCAGATTTGGGCAATTACAAGAAGAATTCATACGTGACCAGATAATTATGCACGCCAGTAACTCCAACATCCAAGACAAACTTTGGGTAAATGGCGAGTCACTATTGAAAGAAGTGGTCGCCTTAGTTAAAAAAGCGGAACTTACAGGCAGATGTGCTAAAGCCGTTCTTGATGAGCCCAATGTGGTGAAGGCTGTCAATACATCCAATGCTAGCAAATTAAGGTTCAAAGAAAGTTCTCGCCAGAATCCCAGTGAAACTTACAAGAAAAGTGAACCCATCAAGAAGAAACATGAACAAGGAAAGAAATACAATGACACTGAACGTACATGCTATCGCTGTGGGTCTTCCTCCCATTTTGCAGACTTCATAAAGTGCCCTGGCAAATTTCAAAAGTGCACGTCGTGCGGGTTAATAGGGCACTTCGCTAAAGTATGCAACAGAAAATTTCTGAGACGAAGCAAGCCTGTGAAACACATCCAACATGATGATGACTCCAAATCTGAAGATTCAGATAGCTCGCAGTCTGTCGAGATTAACTATGTGTTCTCCATTGAATATGACATACTAGAACTTGCTCCCACCAGAATCAAAAAACCTATGTGTGAAATAAGAATGGGTGGGGTGCCTATGAACATAATGGCTGACTCTGGCTCCCCGTTCACAATTGTCAACGAAAATGTATGGAAGCAGCAATTTGTGGGTAAAATTGGTGCTTCACTTGAAAAATCCAACGTAATTGCTAGAAGTTACACAGGAGATAATATCGAATTCTTAGGAACTCGTGAACTGGAATTCGAATTCAAAAATAGGAAGGCGTTCTGCAAACTCTTTGTAGCTAAAAAAGGTCCTTCTGTTTTGGGTTGGTGCGATCAGGCTGACCTAGGAATCATTCTCAACCACAATAGTGTTGACCCTGTTATGTCCATTGATGACACATGCAAAAGCTCCCTTCATAAAGACTACCCTGAAGTATTCTCTGGTAAAGTGGGCCTTCTCAACAGTTTCCAACATAAAATTGAGCTTAAAGACTCTGCCTCCCCATGCATACACAAAGTTAGACATCTACCCATTTTGGTCAGAGATGATGTCCATATGGAACTTAGCAGACTGGTCAACGACGGAATAATTGAAAAGGTTGAATCCGCAGAGTGGGTTTCTCCCCTGGTGGTCGTCAAACGCCCCAACGGAAAAATTAGATTCTGCATAGATCTCAGAGATCTAAATAAGAATATAATTGTTGATCAGTACCCTTTGCCTCGCATTTGCGAAATGTTCAATGCTACTAAAGACATGCTTGTATTTTCCATTATAGATTTAAAATCTGCGTACCACCAAGTACCCTTACAAATGGATAGCAGAAAGTACACCACATTCATTACGCCATTTGGCTGTTATCGTTTCACGAGGGTACCATTTGGACTGGCCTCGGCCGCAGCGCTTTTCCAAAGAGTCATGTCATCCATCTTTGAGGGCGTTGCTGGTGTGAGGTTCTTCCAAGATGATATCTTGGTCATGGGCAGCAGCCAAATGGAACATGACACACGCCTTAAGCAGGTTTTAGAAAATGTAAAAAGGCATGGGTTAACAGTCGAATTAGACAAATGCAAATTTTCTCAGAAAAAAGTAGTTTACCTGGGTCACACGATTAGTCATGAAGGTATTAAACCCAAACAAGGTTTAGTTGATGCCATCCTTAAAGCTCCCTTTCCTTCCAGCAAAGATGATGTGAGAGCCTTTCTCGGTTTAACCGAATACTACTCGAAGTTCATTTGTAACTTTTCTGAAAAAACGTACGATTTAAGGCAATTACTCAAAAACAATACTAAATTTGTGTGGTCACCAGAATGCCAGAGCACTTTCAATTCCATCAAAAAGGAAATCAGCGATGCACCCTTTCTCAAAGGTTTTGACCCCAAAGCTGAAATTTTTGTCACAACTGATGCCAGCAACAAAGGACTCGGGGCTGTGCTAGCTCAGAAGGATGCTGACAACAAGGAATGGGTAGTGGCCTTCGCGTCGAGATCACTCACCTCGGCCGAAGAGAGGTACTCGGTGATTGAACGTGAGATGCTTGCCTGTTCTTGGGCTCTCAACTATTTCAGAGCATATATTTGGGGATACAATATACGTTTGCACACTGATCACAAACCTTTGATCAAGATCCTCTCTGCCTCTGGCCTGCAGAATGCTTCCCCCAGGCTCAGTAAGATGTCTGTCAAACTGCTGGACTACAACTATACAGTCGAATACTGGCCTGAAGTTAGGAACAAGGTAGCTGATTTCTTAAGCAGGTTACCCCTACCCCACGACGAAGCCTTAAATGAGCAAGAAGATGCTGAGAAAGTAGCATTACTTTTCAACTCAGACCTTGACGGAATCTCAGCGGAGGAGTGGAAAAGTCATATGTCAAAAGACTCCACCCTACTGACATTGTGCAAATATATCAACAGCTCCTTGCCTGAGAAAAAGCGTCTTGATGAAAATGCCAAGGTCTATTGGGAAATAAGAAATGAACTAAGTCTGGAAAACGGGGTATTGTACAGAATAGGTAAAGCAATAGCCCCTTTCACACTCAGAAAAAAAATTCTCAGCTTATGCCACATAGGTCACCTAGGTATCTCAAAAAACCAAACAAAGAGTCAGATGCAATTATTGGTGGCCCGTAATCGATAAGCAGATAGAAATCCTAATTAGAGATTGCGTGAACTGCAACGACTCGGACAAGAGTCTGAAAACTTCCAGAGTCCCTCTGTCTCCCCTCAAACCCCCCACAATGCCATGGGAGAGGATTGGTTTGGACATCACCGGACCCATTGAAGGCTCTGATGGAGTGATCAAGTATATTCTGGTGGTCATGGATCACTTCTCCAAATGGCCTGCAATAAAAATTGTATCAAGTACTGAGAGTTCTTCGGTCATCTCATTTATAGACATGCTATTCTTGAGTGAGGGATTACCCAAATTCTTGCTCACTGATAATGGCCCTCAATTCTCCTCAGAGGCATTTAAATCATTCTTAGAAAGAAATTGTATCACCCACCTCACCACCTCACTCTACCATACCGAGGGTAATAGCCTCGTTGAACGATTCAATCGAGTCATTAAAGGACATATACAACTATTCCGGAATGCCAACCTCAACCGGGAAGAGGAAGTATTCAAACTCATCTGGGCATTTAGGATTTCCCCATGTGCCAGCACTAATGAGGCACCCTTTGTCCTGATGAGGAGCAGATAACCCCTGAGCATAGACCTAGGATGGATGCCAGCTTCCAAACAAATTGAGTGGTCACCTGAAACCATCAGAAACAACATAGAAAAAGCGCAAATGTGCTATAAAGATTGGTACGACTCCAGACATGGTGTCAAAGAACATTCTTTCAAGATTGGTGATCTGGTTAAAGTTTGCCTTGAAAGGAAAACCAGGAAGGGAGAAAGCAGATTCACCGCTCCCCTGCACATCAGCAAACTGTACAACAACGCTGCCAGACTCAGCGATGGAAAAGTTTGGCACATGAACAGATTGGCCAAATGTCATTCCACTAGAAAAGAGCCAAACCAATATCTGTTGTATAGTGCCAACAGAGATGGGTCAAGTCTGTGCCAGCCCAACAGTACCAGTAAAGATTTGTGGGTAGATTACGATGAACCTGAAGGGGGCCACAGTTCCATACCCTATAACAATAGGGGGTGTTCCACCAATGAAGATGTGCAAGATCACAGTCCTCCACCCACCTCTGACTCCACAGAGTGTCACACATCGGACCAGCTTGAGGATATCAGCTCGCGCACTCCTGAGTTTGATCGGAGTGGCGATGGTGATTCACATTCTGATTCTGATGTCGTATCTGACAGTCAAGGTCTCAGGGGTAGGTTTGGAAGGTCCAATAGCGATCCCCATTCAGACACTGAGGTTGTGTCAGACTACCACAGTCTCAGAGGAAGGTTTGGCAGAACCATCAACAAACCCAAACGTTTTGATGATTTTGTTTGTGAATAATTGTCAAACATGCAAGAGAGGAAGATGTGTTGTAATTTATTCATATTCAATGTCACGCGCTGCTGCCAGCGCGTGACAGCAACTGTTCAGGCTCTCCTGCGCGAGAGCACCCATTGTTATTCACCCCTTCCTATTGGCTCTCCAACATTCCACCCTGCCCTCTCCTCTCCTTCCCTGTTCCCAACTGTCATAACGATATAGAAGCTCTGACTACTAACCGCACTCCTTGTGGGGCTGTAAAGAATAAACTTGGAATCCAACTTACCGCATCTGCTTAATTTCCACAGAACTTCCTACGGTCCGGGGAAAAGTTTGGTTTTGTGGATAACTGCTCTATTAGAACATTGGAATGTGGAGCACTCCATTGAATATAATGGAGTGCTCCGAGCTTCTACGGGCCGGTAAAGGCCCGCAGAGCAACATTCCAATGTTGTTTGAACAAAGGCCTCTCGGAGCCCTAGGGGATTTCAATCCCTTCAGGCTCCGAGAGGTCTTTGTTTAATTTGTTAGAACATTCTGCCCTCTAGTGGCAGAATGTTCTAATAGCCTTATAGCCCTTCGTAGCTGGGCTATACCGGCTATTAAAGTCCCGCTCCCTTGTTAAAGGCCCTCGCCTTCGGCTCGGGCCTTTAACGCTGGAGCAGTCCTTTAATAGCCGGTATAGCCCACTACGGCGGGCTATAGTAAAATGTTGCAATCATTTTAAAGATATGCGCGAGCATAGGAAGGAGAATATCGTGATTTTCTCTGCTGAAGGACGATGATGACCGCATGGCTCAAAAGAAAGAACTCTTGAGAGTGAGATGCGACGGAAGTGGTGTGACTGAACACCCTATGCTCCTGAACCAATGAGAACTGTGAATTGCTTGGACTTCGTTACTAAGTTAGGGATGGACTTTAACATTTAGGGTAAACTATTAGCTTTGGATTCTACTGTTTAGTGTTGTTAGGCTGGCCATGTGAGGGTGAGCATCTTCGTGTGAGCTGTTTCCCTTAAGCTCCTCTTTGGCTGCTGCTGTCTGATCCTCACTCTTTAACTTTGCTCCTCATACCTTTGTGAGGTTGCCCCAGCTTTCCCTTCCGGCCGGAGGGTTAGCTCTTCAGACTATTAGCACGCTGTGCTATGGTTTTCTCTAGGTTTGTATGATACTCTGTAATTGCATTGATCTTGTTACAATGCTCTTTTGTCTCTCTTCCTATCCACACTCACTCATGCTCGTTAAATGAGATGTTATTGTGAATTACTTCGTTTACTCTTGTGTGATAAACTGTGATTTGATACTGTGTCTTTGTTTGACCATTTCATATGCTTCAAAGAATTAGATAAAGTTAAGTGAATAGTAAATCTGAGTGTTATTATTGATGAATGTGATTAATGAGATTTGTACATAGTGATGAATAGTTGGTTTGTAAAATATTCCCTTTGTTGTAGGTCGACATAAAGGGGGTATTATCTGTCTTAACAGTTGTCAGTCCCTGACAACTCTCAAAAGCTTTGTTGGAGGACCAGTTATAGGTATGGGCCAAATTTTAGTTTCAAAAGGAGAAAAGTCTAGCGTTTATTAAATTGGTTACGTGTGGTGAATATGTTTACCCCACAGTTTCTGCTGCATCAGTACCATTGTGTTTGCCATGACCAGGTCTCCATTTTGTTTTTGGGTAAGGGTCTGCAGGCTGTCCTTCCGGTACAGGTCGGTTTTGTGGCAGGTACATGGAAAAACCTGATTTACATTTCAGCCACCAAAATTAAAATCAAAGCAGTGCTAACAAACTGGCACATTTTTGCTGTGAAGTATAGCAATGCAAACACTTCTGTTCTAGGGGTGGGCAATGAACTCCGCTCCGCTAGCGGAGTAGCATTCCGTTAAGGAATTCAAGCAAGTCCCTCCGCATAGTGGAATCAGCTACTAAACTGCACCCACAAATGCTTTGGTAAAGCAACTTTACATGCTAAAAAGCATATAACCAATTCACAAAAGTGAACTTTGAAATTAAAATATGATTTTGGGATCCCCCCTAACCTAGGGGGAGGACCAAGCAGATGCCTTGAACACAAAGAGCACATCATGCTGAACGATTCAGTGGTGGTCCCATCCTGTTAGGACCACCCCAAGCACAGTTATGGGCAAAAATACAATCTCAACCAAAGGCTCTGCAAAGCATTATGGGATGAGATTAGCAGTGGGCAGTGAATATTATAGTATCCAATATCAAAATAATTCTACAAAGAGCTGCAGTTCAACTCGTCGTTACTAGGTGTCCCTCACGAGTCAAATGCAAAAGCATTGAAATTATTACATCAAGCTGCAGTTCCACTTGTCGTTACTAGATGTCCCTCACGAGTCAAATGCAAAAGCATTGAAACCCTTTCATGAAGCTGCAGTTCCACTAGTCGTTACTAGGTGTCCCTCAGGAGTCAAATGCAAAAGCATTGAAACCCTGAGCTGAGAGCTAATATTATAAATTCTACAAAGAGCTGAACGGCAGCTTCATGAAAGGGTTTCAGTGCTTTTGCATTTGACTCGTGAGGGACATCTAGTAACGACTAGTGGAACTGCAGCTTGATGTAATAATTTCAATGCTTTTGCATTTGACTCGTGAGGGACACCTAGTAACGACCAGTTGAACTGCAGCTCTTTGTAGAATTATTTTGATATTGGATACTATAATATCCACTGCCCACTGCTAATCTCGTCCCATAATGCTTTGCATGGCCTTTGGTTGGGATTGTATTTTTGCCCATAACTGTGCTTGGGGTGGTCCTAAGAGAATGGGACCACCACCAAATCGTTCAGCAAGATGTGCTCTTTGTTTTCAATGCATCTGCTTGGTTTTCTCCCTAGGTTAGGGAGGATCTCAAAATCATCACCTCTCTCACTGCTTGCTAAATTTTCATTTTCACTTTTGTGAAATGACTATATGCATTTTAGCATGTAAAGACAGAGATACTTGTTAATTTACGAAAAGTATATGAGGTCTCTGTTTTATTAAGTGGGAAGCGGAGCGAAGTTGCGGAACTCACGGAGTTGTACTCTGCCAACTACGCCCACCCTTATTCTGTTCTGAAATGAAGCGCCTAGAGACTGATATTTAGCGCAACTGTTACCCCAATCCTTTCACAACAAAGCTGTTGTCTGTGGTACTCACGTTGTGGAAATGGGATTCATAAACAACTTTCATTAGCTATAGGTAAAATTAGTTAACAGTGTGTTCAAAAACGGAAGTATCAACTTGAAGTGAGAGATCTCAAAATGTGAAGTTTAGAACTCCAAAGCTTTGTCGGATTACTGGGTGGGGGGGTGTTTTGACACCCCTGCTCCAAAAGTATACAGTTTTGCCAAATGCAACCTCTTGGAAATGTACCTGTTCAGACCCTTGCCTGGAACGGGGATGGTTGAAGGGGGACATGGGGGAGGAGGAGAGTTTGGGGGCAGGAGATACGAGTCACATAAAAATGCCATGCAGATGTGTTATATTTTCTATTTTTGAGATGTAAGTGGTCAAAAACAAATAAAATGGTTTTTGAGAAAAAAAAGAATCATTGAACCCAAATTAGTTACCTTTGAGGACAAAGGCCCTATTTAAGAATGAGAAGTTCTCAAGTGCCTATAGGAACAGCAGCTTGGCATTTGATGCAAAAAATTGAAAGTATGTGGTAGCCAAATCACTGTAATTGGCCCCGATTGTTCCTCAACTGAATGTAATTGATGCGGAGACAGGCAGTTTTTATCTAATTAATTCTATAGTTTGGAGAAAACTCCTGCTAAACATCAGGAAGAGAGGACCCTTGCTTCCTTTCACAAAGCGCTAAAAGCCTGGTTGTTTTGTTAACCTTATTCGGCTTTCTGTTTTTTTCATTGTTCTCACACTACCACATTACAATAACTTAGTACCTAGATACAGTGTCAGTGCTTTTTACCATGAAAAAGGGCCAGCTGGAAGGATCGTGGCTATGTGTGAGTCCCAAAGGATGTGAGCCCTGGACCAGTCGCGGCTCCTGGAGGGAGTGCTGCGGGGCGGTGGGGCGGGGCTGGGGAGGGGCAGGTTGGGTGGTAGTAAACTCCGGCATACGGCCGAACGGAGGTAAGTACATAAATAAATAAATAAAATTAATTACATTGCGCGTGCCGCATCGCCATGGCAGATTGCAACCAACACATCCCTTTTATGGTATTTTTAGGTGATGTTTTAATGTGCATTAACTTTTATCTATTCAGAGAAAGAATTCCTGCTAAGATGGCATTTCTGGCCAGAGATATGTATCACCTTTTGAAAGCAAGCTATGTAATTAGTGCTTTGTGATTTTCAATTTTAAAGTTATGGGGCATGTGGAAAGGAGTGAGTCTCGGAGTCCCTTAAATCTTTGGCATGAGGGAAGAATTATAATACTTGCTTATATCATGGATATAATTATGTGACATTAGGTGTCCTCCGATGAGTGCCTTCGGGGGGGTTTAGAAGTTTCGGGATTGACTGAGCCATATGCTGTAAAGAGCTCCAGATGGATCAACATGCATGCCCCTCTTACCCAGGATGAAATGTCCAGGTCTCTGCGCTGGATTAATAAATGGATGATAGCTTAGGATCTAATAAGATTTTGTGAATTTGTCTGCAAACAACTGAAGACTGTAAACATTGTATATAGCAGAGAGAGAGATTGCTAACAGGACAGTAAGCATTTAAGAGAGGTGATTTGTGTGGTTTATTGTTGAATTAATTTGGGACCATATTTATCTATTTTTGCCTGACTGATGTTTTCATGGTATTGTTTCGTCAAGGAGTGCACATTCACTGGAGTCCTGGGAGTGGCTTTTATCACCAAAGTCTTTTTTTGTGCCTCTACAGGTTGACGCTCTATATTTTGTCTTAAGTTCTCAGCATGTTTATTGTCAATGTGGGATATTATCGGAGCATAATGTGAGGTTATTTACATTATATATCTGCATGGAGAGGTGGGTTAGATATGAGGTTACTCGGGTGTTGAGTGTGCTCGGGTGAATGGTCTTTAAATTTCTAACCTACTAATTTTTATTCTAGAATGGGTGTTTTCAGTTCTTATGTGAAAAATGGAAATTGATATTTCTGTGGCCAAGTGTGTTCTTTCATTTCTTTACATCAGGCTATTTTTTTTTATGAGAGGTGAGGAGAATGGTGGGATTTGCCGGCGTAGGATATTATTTCAAAGCCATGTCGCACAATGATGTCTGACAGAGGGTGCATGTACAGATTAAAAAGGGTAGGGCTCAGTGAGGAGTCCTGTGGAACTCCTTGACGAAAAGGAACCACCTTGGAGCAGAAAGGTTTCTGGAGGACCTGGAAGGACCTGGAGGACATGGAGGGTGCGATTTTCCTTTTTTTTTTTTTTTAGTATGCAATTTACAAAAAAGAACCTTCAAAGATACAAAACATTCCATCCACCCACCCCCCCACCCTACCCCTTAATAAAATTACAGATACAATAGGTCGATGAAAGAAAGGGCAAAGGAAGAAGGAAGTGATTATCTGATTACGGAATTCCAAAGTAAATTAATTTAAAACACCATCTAGACTACATGTGTTTTAGTCCATCCAAGATATAAAGTTCAAGTATAATGTTATAACTCCACCTTTGAGTAGTTCTTGGATAAAGTGACCAGTACTGAAAGTGCAAAAAATGTAAACAACGCGAAAAGCAAGACAGAACATATTACAGCATATTAGGATGTATATAGTGCTTGCAGAATAGAATTGAATGCAAAAAAGGACAGGGCTATACAGTTCGGTCCCACCTTTGTGGCTCAATACACAGTACAAATTATGAATTGACCTGGGAGAGCCATCTACAAAGGGGTTCCCAAATTACAATTCCCTTTTTTTTTAGCTCGTACCCCTTTTTTGGCATAAATAGCCTTCTCCAAATTCCCTATTGATAATAACCGGGCCAACCAGTGCGAAAATAAAGGGGGAGTTGGATCAATCCAGGCAGAGGTTATACAGAGCCTGTAAACAGCCATGGCAAAAAAAATTAAGGCCCCACCTTCCCTTCTGCTAATAGAATCACAAATCCCCAGCAAGATGGTCGTGGGGGTTAGCAGAATGTCCCGTGCTACTACTTTACTTAAAAAGGCTTGTATTTGGGTAACCAAGGGCCCTAATTCTATAAACGAAGCAAATATGTGTACAGGGTCTGCACTATATTCAGCACATCGGGGACAGCATGGAACCTTTACCGGTACCCCATTTTGCAATTCTGCTTGGCGTATAATAAAGGAAGAAGCAGGTTTTATAAAATTGTGCTTTTAAGTTGGCCGATAGAAGGTCACTCTGTGCGTATTGAAAGGCTAGATGAAAGGTATTGTCTGAAATTTCCAATTTCTGCTGCCATTTGTTAGAAATTGAGGTCATATCATCAGGCATAAGTCTATTTAACAAAGCATAGATAGACCCTAGCCGAGGAACCCAGGGTGCAGACAATCTCTCTACGAGTTCGTGTTTCTCAAATCCCAAGGGCCCCCCGGCCATCCGTGAAAGAAAGTCCCTAATTGCATAATACTTATAAACCTCATCCTGGCTCAGATTAAATCTCGTCTGAAGTTCTTCAAAGGCCAAGACCCCACTGGGTGAGTACAGGGCCCCTAGTGTTTTTATCCCTGAACTATACCATTTTTGGAAGTAAGAACTCTCGAAAATTCCGGGCAAATTGGAGTTGTTATTAGTGGGGGTATAATAATTAAGTCTACCCAGCCCAAGAAGCTTACGCATGGCTGTGAATACCTTATAAACTCCGATAAGGGTCTTAAATCTTACCCTCTTAAAGTACCCAAACTCTAATTGGCGCCACAGACAGCCTTTAGCCTCGTAACCCAACAGTAGTTCAAATGGTGACGGGAGCGTCATGTGGGAGGTAGAAAATTGATCTTGGAGCAATATGGCGCACCCTTGTAAAGCCGCAGCCCAATAATATAATCGCAAGTTTGGAAGAGCCCAACCCCCTCTCTCAAGAGGAAGAGAAAGAAATTTAAGTGATCTTCTGGGCTGAGAATAAGCCCAAATGAATTGGGAGAACAAACGGTCAAATTTCTGTAGAGCTTGATTCGCAAATTCAAGAGGAATAGCTCTAAAATAGTAAAGAATTTTGAGAAAGAACATCATTTTAATAACGTTACAGAGGCCCACGATAGTCAAATGTAAATTGTTGAGCCTATTCAGTGCCTTTTTAGTATCTGCAGCAAGAGGCTCCAAGTTCTCGTTCACTATTAAATCGGTGTCTGCCAGGATGTTTACCCCTAGGGGGCCGGTTCCGATCTCGGCCGTTAGGGCACCGAATCGGATTTGGCTTAACCGGATCCTATTCGGAGTCCTAGTTTCCGACCGATTCGTACGGTCGTCCGCGCGAGCAAGTACGATGCGAGCGTACGCGAAATCGCCGACCAACTCGTTCCCGGGTCCGAACCGCTCCGACCGACTCGTAGGGACACGACTCGCACCACGCAATGGAGACGTTACCCGACCGAGCAAGTACGATGCGCGCTTCGAACAGCCCGACCGACTCGTAGCGTCCGGCTCCAAAGAGCTGTCGGAGCCGGACTTCGGGGGTCCGTGTCGGACCCCCCTGCATGCGTAGCCGCACGAGTCGCACACAGGGGGGACCCAAGGGTCCCCCCTAAACATGCATGTACGGTGCGAGTCGCACCGACGCGTACCCACTGTAGGGGGCCCCCCTGTTCGCGACGTACCCATTCAGTCAATGGGAGCCCGTGTACGCGTTGTATGACTGGCTCCCATTGACTTCAATGGGAGTCCGACCAAATCGAGTCGGGCAGCATACGGCCGCATCATACTCGCTCGGTCGGACTGCGGGAGTCCGGCTCGGTCGGAAATCTCTCCGGATCTGGCTCGGTCGGAGAGATTTCCGGCCCGAATCGGAATCGGCCCCTAGGTATTTGGCCTTTTTTACCACTCTATGATCAGCCCAATTTATCTGCCTATTCATGACAATCTGGGTTTTTCCCTTATTTAGCGAATACCCCGAAATCTTCCCAAAATCCTGTGCTTCATGCTCTATGACTTTAATGGCCCTCTCGGGATCGGGCGTGACGAAAGCTAAGTCATCTGCATAGGCCATAATTTTAGTGTGCAGTCCGTGTCTGTTTATAGCCGGGATTTCTAAATTGTCAATGAGCTTTCTGATAAAGGGGTCTATGTATATAGCAAAGAGCAGCGGGGAACAGGGACATCCCTGTCGGGTCCCGCACGTGATCTCAAATTGCTCGGGTTAAGGTATAAACCTTTTATGGCTTGAATGGCATTAGATCCAAAGTTCATCCTTTTCATGTCGTGCCACAGAAACAGCCAGGAGACCCGATCGAATGCTTTTTCGGCGTCCACTAGTATAAGCGCCATCGGGTCTCCTAAAATCTGTGCCGCGTCGAACAGGGTGATGGTTCACCGAATATGATCGGTAGTACCCCTCTCCGGAATGAAACTGTGTTGCCATATGGATACCAGATGTTCAATTTTGGTGGATAGTCGGGAGGCAAAAAGTTTAGCGTAGATTTTAGAGTCACCATTTATGAGTGTAATTGGGCGATACGAGCCCATTTCTAAGGGGGATTTGTCCTTTTTTAAGGAAGATAATTATCTTGGCAGTTGCCCAGGAAGCTGGAGGAGTGGCCCCATTAAAAATCTGTTCTACCAAAGCTGTAAATATTCCGCTAATCTGAGTGGAGAAAACTTTATAGAAGTCCACTGGGATGCTGTCGGTGCCCGCCGCCTTGCCATCTGGTAGGTTTGCCAGGGCATTAGCTATTTCCTCCCAGGAGGGGGGATCTTCTAATTGCCTACGGTCCTCGGTGTCAAGATGTAACTATGACACTGAGTCTAGATATTTATCTATCTCCTCGTCTGATAGCATGAGAATCATTACCTTCTTCAGTATATAATCGAGAGTAAAAGTCGCGAAATGCTGCCCTGATCTCGCTAGGCTCGCTAATGACGTCCCCTGTGGGAGTCTGTATAGTGTGTATCCCGTTTGTAGTAAGATGTTGCCTTGTCCTTACCGCTAGCTGGTGGCCGACTTGCTCACTGTATTCGTATATCTTTTCCTTTGAAGTGGCCCATTTTGCGGCGGCTTTTCCTGCCAAGATTGAGTCAATTTCTGCCCTATAAATGACTAATTCTAACTGGGTGGGTTCGATGTCTGCCCCCTTCTGAACTGCGCCAATTAGTTTTTCTTCTGCTTGGGCCAACTTTTTCTGACGTTCTAAAATCTGCTCCCTCTCAAGTTTATTCTTTCTTAAGGAAAACTGCAAAATCTCCCCTCAAATACCTGCCTACAGGGCATCCCAAACGACCATAATTGGAGCTGATCCAGTATTGATTTCCAAAAAGTCCTGGATCCAGCCCTTCATGTGATTTAAATATTTTGCATCGAGCAATAGTGCTCTCTCGAACCTCCAAGTTGAAACTGGCTTACGAAACGATGTGCCCCTTAGACTTAAGATCAAAGGATTGTGATCTGACAAGATTCGTGGTAAGACATCTATCTTGCTTTCATGAAGTAAAGAAGATGATATCAGAAAATAATCCAATCTGGCAAAAGAATGATGTGGGGCTGAATAATAAGTGTATCCCGGCTGGTTCGGATTGAGGTTGGACCAGACATCCATCAGCCCGTGTGTGTGTATTAAATTTTTCATGGCTTGAAAGACTTTGGGTTTCCTACCCATATATTTGCAATGGCTGTTTGTTCCCCAATTGCTGGCTAAATTGATATTAAAATCTCCACAGATAATAACTGGGAGAGGCCAATGGACTAGCTCTTCGGAAATATAGTTGAATACCCCAGGATCGTCCGCAGTGCTCCCATAGATTGAACAGAGAGTGAAAGAGGATTCCAAATTAAGCCGGCATTCTGCTAAAACCCACCTCCATTGGGGATCAGATTTAATGCGTGGGGACTGCATTAGACAGTTGCGTTGAGCCAGAATGCCTACCCCTTTTATCTGGGTGCCCTGCGAGGTCCCCCCCACTAGGCTAAAACGTAATGTATTCAAAAGGTGTAATTGTGAACCCTCAATGTGAGTTTCCTGGAGGCAAACTACGTCCACTCCCATAAGTCTGAGACCTTGGGAGACTTTATGCCATTTGTGAGCGTCGTTCAGGCCACAGATATTTAATGAGATGATTCTAAACTGTGTTGTATTGGTCATTATGATGCACTATGATATTTAGCATATGTATAAAGGTTACACCGAAAAAACATACGGAAAACAAATAATACATGCTTCCCCAAAGAATCAAGTTTGCACTATCAAAAATCCTACTAGCCTTGTCTTTTCTGCAATAAATGGTGTCATAGACCAAAGTGATAACCACAATCCAACCCAAACAAAGAACCCATCCAAACCTCAAACTAAATGCCCTTCCCAAGAACTTCCCCAAACCCTCCCCCCGCCCACACTCCCGCCCCCCCCACAAAATGAGCAATCAGGTATAGCCTGAATGATGGTCGCCAGCAATAACACCCCGCCACCCAGCCCCACCACAGGAATCCAAAACTTAGAGTAGGCTAAGCTATGCTGATCATACTAAAAATAAAGAAGGAAATCCTTTTAGTAACAAATGATTATACTTAAGGATCCTCATAACATAATAAAGAGAACAGCCGAAAGACCTGCCAACCCTATCAATTAGCCCCGATCTCAGCTTAGCAAAAAAGATAGAGAGAAATTAGGCAGTGTCAGTGAAGATTAAGATGCTAATAGTAGCCTTTTAGAGTCTATTAGAGCCTAACTCTGTCCTTTCTTGGACTTTACTTCGTTAAAGTACTCTTGAGCTTTAACTTCAGAGAAGAACATTCGCAGAGTGCATTTTAGGATAACTTTAAGTTTGGCAGGGTTCATCAGAAAAGCTTGGCCCTCCAGCTGTTGAAAGGGAGTAATTAATTGACGGAGGCGCCATCTCCGCTCCACTGTTGTATGGCAAAAATCTGGTTTTGCGAAGAATGTCACCCCTTCGAAGCTTTTTTGGGAATTTGGTCGAGCCTGGTCATAAACCAGCTGTCGCAGCAGAAAGTTTCCAAAAAACACAAGGAAGGCCCTGGGCTTAGCTCCGCTACCCGTTTGTGATTTTTTCAGCGTAAGGGGGAAACGGTGGGCCCGTTGGATCTCGTGGTCCCAGTTCCAGTCTGGATGATCTGGGAAGGCCCCCTTCAAAAGTTTCATTATGAAGCACCGGGGGTTTTCCCCCTCTGCCCCCTCAGGAATGCCAAGTAAGCGGAGATTATTCCGGCGCTGCCTGTTCTCCTGCTCTTCCAGCTTCCACATGACGTCCGTCATTCACGCACTTTGGGAAGAGCATAAGTTGTTCAGCGTCGCAACTTCGGATTCCAGATTTTCCGTGCGACGTCAATCATAGTGACCCTTTCGCCTATATCCGAACAGGTTTTATTCAACATTCTGAGTCCGCCTTGAAGCTTTTTAGCGGCGCCCTTAGCTTGTTTGCTATCTGATCGAACTTCCTGCTGGAATTGTTTGATCGACAGCAGAATAGATGATAACGAGGGTTCTTCATGAGGGTTTGAAATAGCATGCGGTTTGGCTGGGCCCAGGGGCTTATCAGATTCCTCGCCAAAAGGGAAGGCAATCTGTAAGTCAGAATAGTCCCACTTCAATTGGCGATGCTTCCCAGAGTGATGCCCATCTCGTTTACTGTGCACTCTTCCTGCGTTGTACTGTGCCAGTTTTTTTGCCGGAATCACTGCAGTTGGAATCGGAGTGATTTCCATCACTAGAGGTAGAAGAATTGTCTTCACCCGCTGAATCTGTACCATCCGATACTGAAAAGAAGTGATCGCCAGCCAGGTCGGGAGACTGGGCACCCTGGGGGACTGAGTCTGGGTCAGTACCTTGTTGAGTCCTTGAGCTGCCACTAGTTTGCTGGTCCAGCCCTGAGTCGGTTAAGTCATGACAGATATTTAGAACCCCTACCTGGGGGACTTCAGTCCAGACAGCCGGAGAGGGGGCAGCAAGGTCAAGATGCTCAGGAGTTCCCTTCGAAACATCAGGAAAACTTCCTATAAGTGTACCCCCGGAGCGTACCGGCTCTGAGTTTGTAGTCTCCCACAGTACTTGGGGATCAAGCAGCTCTGGACCTTTCTGCAAAGAGTCAGTGTCAGTGTAACAATCCCCACTTTCCTGGGTTTTAGCAGTTTTAGCAGATTTTTCCCCCGTTGAGGCCATAGAGCTCACTACTGGCAACAATTTAGCAATTGAGGGCTGGGGCCCTCCACTCTCCTTAAGGGCACCCCCCACTCTCCTTAAGGGCGCCCCCACCTGTTTTCCCCGTTGCCCTCTTAGCATTTAGATTGTCTTTTTTTGCCTTTTGGCGCGGTATCCAAATCGGGTGTCGGGCCCCCCGTGTTCTGGGAAGTAGTGTTGTTGCCAGCTGTCTTTGATTTCGTGCTTCTCCCTCCGCAGGATGCCAATGTCCACAATAGTCGGCAAAGGGCTCCACTCATGGCACAGGAAACCACAGCGGGAGCCGTGAAACAGGCAAGAAATGCGGCAGCTCCCAGCAGAGAAAAGTCCCGGATCCGCCCGAATGCTGTATCTGACTGCAGCGTGTCGACAATAATGTCTACTCTCTGGCTGCAAGGTGTCCGGTGGTTTCTACGCAGAGAACTCGGAGGTTTGAATGCCAGCAGGAAAAAAATCCCCAATTAGCCCAGCTGCAGTGTCGAGTTGCGCCGAGTCAGCAGCGAGACCGGTTCTTCAGATACAATGTATCGGGCGGCCCTTTCGCGGCAAGATCAAAGGTCTAAAGACCGACGTGTCCAAGCCAGGCAGCATAGCCGAAGGCAGAGCTTGCTAGAGGCGAGGGCGGCGATGGCCGAGAGTTACGCTGCCGCCATCTTGCTCCGAAACAAAAAAAAACGGAAGGTGCGATTTTCCAGTGAAGATGCCAGTCACCTTAGGGCTTTATGACTGACACGTAACTCCATAACCACTTCAAAAGGCGGCCATGGGATACGGTGTCAAAGGCCGCACTTGAGTCCAGTAGCAATAAAGCTGCAGTGTCCCCATTGTCCATAGCCGGGCGCATGGATTCTGAAACTAACAGAAGAGCTGACTCGGTACTGTACTCGGGGTGGAAACCAGATTGTGTTCTGTGTAAAAGATCCCTTCCCTCAATAAACCTGATAATTGCTGGTTGATATATTTTTTAGCCACTTTAGATAAGAAAGGAAGGCGAGAGACAAGCTTATAATTCTCCGGCTTAGCAGGATCAAGAGAGGGCTTTTTAGCAGGCTAGGCTACGTTTTTTATGAAAGGTGAGGATAAGGGGCGACTGAGGGAGAAGTGACGATAATTTCACTTATTTCTGTACATAATCTATTTTGTATGGGTGTACTGTATTATGTATTAACAATTTTGACTCAAGCTTGCTAGGAGCGACTTGGTTATGAGAAGCTTTTTCTAGCTTTGTTTGGACTTTTTGGTGTTTTGAGTTAGAACCTTAAGGTTCCTGATAAAGATCACGATGAAAAAGAATTTATAAAGCATGAACAGGCATCAAATGTATCCTGGCACTGTGAGCATTAGAGGAAAAATCAACTGCATTGAGAATTAGGCAGAGCTTTGGAATAGCAAAGTCTTGAGATTTTTCCAGAAAGCAGATGATCTTTAAAAAATCAGAGAGAAAGAGGAAAAGAGTTCCATGACCCGTCCGCAAAGACAAAGGAAGGGCCTCCAAAGTGGGCAAAGCGAGTCCAAGGGACAGTCAGGAGCTGAAGAGAGGCTGATCGAAGTGTACGATATGGTAAGTAGTAAGGAAATTCGGTTTGAATTAAACAGGGCCCTTGTAGATGAAAGGCATGATGAATCAGACAAGATTTTGAAAGTGATGCATTTAGGAACTGCGAGTCAGTGGAAAGAGGACATGTACAAGGAGATATAAGCGTGTTAGGTGAGGTTGAATTTTAAGTGGACAGCAGTATGATGAATAAGGAGAGGCCAGTTGAGGACATAGGCCGGGACACTCCCAGGAGTAGCTGCGCACTCTACAAATACCCTGTAACATAACATAACATAAGGAGAACTGCAGTCTTGAAGTTATAATAGTTTTGACAACCGTCTTCCTGGAGGAAAAAGGGAAAAAAGAATAATCTTACTTAAAGTAAGAAAAGGAAACATAATAAAGAAATTTTATTTATCTGAGGGGATTGTTTCAGGGCTTGATCAAATACGAAAACCTACGTTCCAGAATTCTGCTGGAGTTGGGAAGGGCAGTTTGTAGGATCACCAGTAAAAGGTGGCGGAATCTTAGGAGTGTTCATCGATCAAGATGACGGGTCTATATGTGTTGATGTACAGTGAATTCTGAGTCATTCATGAAACTACTGCGATGAGGCAGTTTTGAAAGTCTGCATGACTATAAGATTTGTCAATATGAAGAAGGATCTGCTTGTTAGCTACGTAAGCCATGAAATAGAACACAACACGAGGATGAGAAAGGCTAGTCAAGAGATGTATATATTGCAGAGAATGGAACTGAGGGAGCACCTCAGTGGGACTTGGATGCAACATCTGGAAAAGTGTATCTGAATGGAGGTATTTGGATGGCTTGAAAAGAAGTCTTGAGCTAGTGAGTGATATATGCAAGGATATCATCATATTTAGAAAATATAAGGCAGCAGAATTTGGTGTTGTTTCAAATGCTGCTGACAGCTCAAGCAGGACCAAGTCATTTGAGCAGCTTTTGTTTGCCCACAGGCAAAGGTCATTAAGAATGGATGAAAGGGCAGATTTAGTGCGGCAGTGGTTGAGAGCCTGACTGCTAAGGCGCAGGATATGGTAAGTCTCCACATAGACAGATGAAAGTTGATTCTTCTCTCTAGAATCTTGATTGGAAGAAGGAGCTTAGTAATCCAAATTACAAAGGACCAAGGGTCCCTCGAGCTTTGTTTAGTAAGGGCACTACAAGTGCCTGTGTCCAGCAGGAAAGAGTGCAATTCTGTGAGATGGAAAGATTGCATAATTCTATTTTAACTGCTTCAAAGACATTGGGCTCAAGATGTAAGATACAGGCTTACAAAGATCAACGGCTGAACCATATTTGATGGTCCTGAGAAGTACGGTAGTCTTTTTGAGGTTAAAGGTGAGCTGTGGCAGCGCAATAGAGTAGAGGGTTAGTGAATACTAAGGGATTGTCTTTCTGACTAAGTGGGAAAAAAGGAGGGCAAAGAATTTCAGATTTTGGCTACTTTCTCCAAAACGTAGGAGTGATGAACTACAGCAGAAGATCTCTGAATGGGTAAACAGGAGCTTAAGAGTGTGGCCGTTCTTGTGTAAGGGGCTAGAAGCAATTTGGGTTAAGCCAAGCACTGTGCAGGAGTGGAGCAGAAGGACCGAGTTGGGATGATCTAGTTGGTCGCCTTTAAGAATGAAGTCTCCTAGTACAATATGCCCTGAGGAATGCAACTATATGAAAGAAATGTAGATAGAGAATAGACTGCTGAAGAGACTGGATGTTCCAGGAGGATGGTTTTTAAGAGTGCAGGTGAGAGTGAACAAAAGGGAGATTTTAAGGCTGAGGAGTTTGGCTTCAACAAGAGGTGCAAGAGGGAGCAATGTGACCATTAAGGTTATTTATGAAAATGATAGCTAAACCATCTCTTCTCTTACTGGAATGGGGTGCTGGAGCATTTTGTAGTTTGATGGTGAGGCAAGAGTGGGTTCTGTGGCAGAAGCTTTGTGAGTCCAAAAGTCAGTTGCAAAGATGATGCCTGGTTTGAAGTCTTGAATAAAGTGGTAGATCTCTAGACAATGTTTGTGAAAAGAGCAGAGTTGGCCAGGAGGCAGACAAGGTAATGAGGAGGACAGAAGGGGAGAGTGGACTGATTGTAGGAATGGTAGGTGAAGAGATCACCCTGATGGTATGTAGTGCTGCATAGTGAAAGGGAGTGGTATTAATGGCAAATAGGGAATCCCGAGAATATGCTTGGGAATCTAGCAACATGGCAACCAAGCATGCATGGGGCACAAACAGGCTTGCCCTATGGTGCACCTGCAGGATTGGATTTGCTATAAAGGTATTACAAAGCAGAGAGTGAGGCAGATCAGCAGAGCCAACAGCAATTGAGTGTGGAACAGAAAGAAGGACCACAGGGAAGGAGAAACAAAATCCGACTGAAAGCCAACCAAGCTTCAGGATATTGTTAAGTTCTCTACATCACCCATGTGCTTGCTTTGGATTTCAATGCATTCTCTCTGACAAATACTAATCCTGTACTTATAAAATTTTTAAACCACCACATTTCTAGAGAACATTGAATCTGTATGTGTAATGTATGTTTAGAATAGGAAAAACGGAAAAGTAACAGCCAATCTGCTGTTACACATGGAAGACACTTGGAAATGTGGATTATCAGTCACTTAAAACCTGTGAAGCACATCAATGATGGTTATATCTAGGTTTATCAAACTAATATCTTAGTGCAACATCTGCATCTTTAATACCAGAATAAAGAAGTCCACTCAGCAAACCACAACTCAGACATAGCAATGAGGAGGAAGAAAAAACGCCACCCACAAAGAGTTTTACTTCACATGGTCTCATCCGAAAGATCACCAAACTGGATCATCACCAACAACACATTAGAATGCTGATCAATGGGGCAGAGTAATACATGGGTCACTCCAACAACCACACCATTACCAAACCTTATGCAACCTAACCAGGTACGAAGCAAAACAATACTGGGCAGCCACACTGTCATTTGAGTTTTAGCATTCTTCACTCTACAGAAATTGTCAAACAACTACAAAAATTACCCACATGTTATGAACACTAATGACTAAGGGCCCGATTACAAAATTGGCGCCAAACTTATGCATGGACTGCTAGCCATATTGCGAGGTGTAGAAGTACAACTCGTAATACGGTCAGTGGTCCTTTGGCCTTTCCCATGGAGGTGCCTTGAAAACAGGCACCGCAATGAGAACGGCCAAAAAGTTCCAGCATGGCATGGATGGTGACGGGGAATACAGACAGGGGGCACATGATGTGCCCCTCTGAATGTATCCCCATGGTGGGGGGGACATGGGTGCTGCACTGCCAGCCTTTTCATGGTGGGGCTCCGCCATGAAAAGTCTGGCGGTCCAGGAATTCAAAATATGCTGAGCGGGACTGCGCCAGTCCCTGCTCAGCATAATGCATTGTGGCGCTCCTGCACCACTGCCAGGGCATGACTGTTCACTGGCGCAGCCGGCGGTCCACCGCCAATACGACTTACAAAGTCATAATCGGAAAAACGGTGGGACACCACTCCTGTGCCCCCGTGAGTCTGGCGGTAGGAAGACCGCCAGACTCATATCAGGCCCTAAGATTACCCTTGTAAGATCACCCTAGCCGAATCCACAACTCTCCGGCAAATCAACAGCATTATAGATGCCCAACCATCACAACAAAGTACTAACATAGAAGAATTTTGCATGTTCACCAGATTGAGAACTATATGAAAGTAATTTAAAAGTCCCCAGAGTCAATAAAATGTCAGGCTCCAAAATATGGCTGAGATACTTTTTTAGGGGTGGCGGAATTTGCGTAGTCGCGCTACGCAAAGCTCCGCGAAATGGTAAAAAAACTCAGCGAGCACGCAAAAGTTCCGCGAACAAGCGGAATTGCTTGTTCCGCCCGTTCGCGATGCTTTTTTCCTGTTCGCAAACGCTGTTTGTGTGCTCGGGGAGAAATATCTCGTGAACACGCATTTTGAAAGTGCGAACAAGCAAAAAACTCTGCGAAGCCGCGGATCGCTGAATTTTTGGCAATTTCGCGTTCACCGCGGAATGCGAAATTACCCAAATTCCGCGAGCGGAACAGAATTTACCGCCCAGGCCTACTTTTAATCAACTTAGCAGTCAAAACACATTGACCTTCTGCTGTCCAGCCTGTCTGCATGCTAGACTGTAAACGGCTCCTTAGCCAAGTAGAGAAGCCTGTCAACACCCCTACTAGGGCACATAGACCTCATAAAACAGAAAAGCATATGGGACCAAAGACCATACCGTACTAAAGCTGGACATAACAAGCTGGCTACACAGGAAATATTAAATCATCATTGTGATCCCCCACGCTTGATTCATAGGGTAGTGATTGTGAGCAATGGCAGGCTTCTCATCGACGTAATGTAGGGTGCTTGAGCTCAGCGCTCAACAATCAAACAACAGACATGATAATTCCAATGTCCAGCCCAGTGCTTGTCTTTTCAAAGAAAGAAAGTGCATTTAATCACATGGTTGTACTAAATACTACACAATTACATTTTTCATGCAAGTTGGTGTCTCTAAGTGCAATTCATATTCAAGGAACTACAACCCCCTAGTGTCTGTATTAATGCCTCATGGGTGGCCCTCTAGCCTCTGCTTCCCCCTGCCTTGACAAAGTAAGGAATAGCATGAATGAAGCATATATGTGCCCTTTACAGATTTGCAGTCAAATGAGCACATTTTCAAGTGGCTCACTGACAAAATAACGACCCTCAAAATATCACCATACCAAAATATTGATGTCAAAAATATCATCATCCTATACTTAGAATGGTATGTACAAAAATCTCGGAAAAAATCTCGTATTAAATACCGTTTTTTAAATATATATATAAAATAAAATAATAAATGTGAAATATATTAAATAGTAACATTAATTAACAAAATAAAATAGATTTAATATATATTTTAACAAATATATATAAACTTAATAAAAAAAGGTAAGCACACATATATAATACTTAATAGATATATTTATATATATCTACTCAAAAAAAATATTAAACTAATAATTTAATTTATATCATAATTTCAAATTTGTATATAACTAAATTCATATATATATATATATATATATATATATATATATATATATATATATATATATATATATACAACGAACCCATCCACCGACCTTAAAGTCAAAAGGAAACGAAAAACGAGGAGGGGCAGGAAAAACAGCCGAAGAGGCACCATCTCCCAGAGTAACCAGGAGCAAAGGCAAACGAGGCAGATGGTAGCAACGAAAACAGTCATCAACCTCTCAAACCGAGTACTCAGTGAAGCAGAAACACGAATACTACAATTAGGATTGACTCTCTGCCCCACCGCTGACTTCGACTTCGTAGAAACAAGAGTGGATCTGTTTAAATATACGAGGAAATTGAAACTACAAAAGATACATCTATTACGTCCTCAAATAACTTCAAATGATGAGGCTGGGCACACCAGTCATATGGATTTACTTTCTAGCTCAGACCTAGATACTCTCTTGACCCTGCAGCTATTAGAGACCTCTGAATCAGACATGGACACTAATACGCAGCCAGTTGATGATAATGACTCACAAGTAGCGGGGATTGCACAAATTGGTGGAAGAAGTGGTTTAAAGAGAAAATCACTGAAAATACCTCAAACAGCATTTGATGCAATCGATGTCTTCAGCGACGCTGTTGTTATTGATCTCAAGAAATTGAGAAATGAAAAGTCACTTAAAAACAATAAAGATTACAACGTTTCAATTGAGCAATGGCAGGCTATTCAATCATTAAAGAACAATGATTCTATTGTAATAAAGCCCTCAGATAAGGGCGGTAACCTTGTTGTTTTTTCTAAAGAACACTATGTCACAGAAGCCCTTAGCCAGTTGAAAGACACAGATTGTTACCGACCAACCACTAGAATTGTGTATGCCAATTGTATAAAAACTTTCCACCAACTATTGATGACATGGCGAGGGGAGGGTTTGATTGACACAGATGAATATAACTTCCTACTCTGTGAATATCCAGTAGTCCCTACGTTCTACCACCTCCCAAAAATCCATAAAAACGCCAGTAGACCACCAGGGCGTCCAATTGTGGCATCTATTGGCAGCTTACTGGAGAATTGCTCTACTTACATAGATTCCTTTCTGTCACCATGGGTGAGGGATCTTAGCTCTTACATCAAAGACACCGGTGATTTTTTAAGAACAATTGAGGGTGTCATTTGGGAGGAGGACATGCTCCTCATCACGTTAGGTATCACCAGCCTTTACACTTGCATCAGACATAAAGATGGGGTGGAGGCTGTTAGGTGGTTCTTAGAGAAACGACCGCTCAAATACACTAAACACAATGAGATGCTTTTGGCTATGCTTACCTTTTGCCTTGAGAATAATATTTTTATTTTCTCAGGGCAACTGTATAAACAACATCAGGGGACAGCGATGGGCACGTGCTTCGCCCCCAGCTATGCGAATCTTTTTGTTGGCTGGTGGGAGAAGCACGTGGCCTGGCGGGACTCGCCAGAACGATGGCTGGATCACATTGTACTATGGGCCCGCTACATCGATGATTTATTCATCGTGTGGAAGGGCACCCGTACAGCTGCTGAAGAATATGTTGCCTCCCTGAACAACAATAACTTCAATTTGAAGTTTAGCGGCCAAATTAGCAACAACAGTGTTTGTTATCTTGACGTGGAAGTCTATATAAACAATGCTAAGATTGCAACTCGCCTATATAGAAAACCTACGGCTGGTAATGCCCTGCTCCATGCCAACAGTTCTCACCCTAAGAGCATGATTAGCAATATCCCGTACGGAGAACTACTCCATCTAAAACGAAACTGTACGGCCCCTGAAGAATATGAAAAGGCTAGAGATGAAGCTCTACAAAGATTCAAATATAGGGGGTATTCCTCGGGGGTACTACAGCAGGCATCCCAAAAAGCCGAGAAAGTAGAGAGATTGCAATTGTTAATACCTAAAGTGAACAAATCTGCCAATACATCCACAGTTACCCCAGTGAGAATGATCACACGCTACAATGTCAAATCTCCTAAAATAGTGCAAATCTTCAAAAGAAACTGGCACATTCTTAGAACAGATTCAGTCCTAAAAAAAGTAACTCCAGAATGTCCGTTGATCACATACAGACGTTGCAAATCAATAGGCGACCAACTAGTTCACAGTCGCTTCCAGCCATAAATATTACAAGCAAATATGTTGAGAGGTTTCTTTCCATGCCTTAATTGTAAGGCATGTAAACAAAGCCATAAAGTATTGGAATATGAAACCTTGGAAAGCGGGGTAACTAATAAAAAGGTTAGAAAGATCAATCGCCTGCTGAACTGCAACTCAGAATATACTGTTTATGTATTAGAATGCCCCTGTCCGAAAAGGTATGTGGGCAGTGCCATCCATCCAGCAAAGAAACGGATTCTGGAACACATGCGAGCCATCACTAAAAAAGATCAGACATATTCGATGGCTCGCCATTTTGAACTAATGCATAACAGTGATCCCAAACTACTTAAATTCTTTTGTATTGATCAGGTGGTTAAAAGTGAAAGAGGTGGAGACAGAACAAGGGTACTTAGGGCCCTAGAATCTAAACACATAATAGACCTCCAGACCATGGTTCCCCTAGGCCTCAATATCAAAGAGGAATTGTGGTCTCACTTGGATTAAATTGGAGATGTAATTATTGTTGTTTGTTTTTTGTTTTTTCTTTCTGTACTCTCCACCTATCCTTGGACCGTTTATCCTTTCCCCTGCTATACACTGACTCCATGCAAACAAAAGATATGACTTATTGTTAGTTCCCCTTCCCTTGAAATGTCCAAATGAATTGTTTTTAAGATTTCCTCACGTTCATGGCTTTGTTTTGAAATTGCCCATTTAGGGCGCAATTTTGTATAGTTCACAGTACTTGGAGTGGTTCTTTTGCTCAATTGGGCTATATTTAAGTCAGTATGTCATTATTTTTTATAGCTATTAAGCAGTAAGATGAATCGTCATCTAGGCAAGATATAGATATTCGACCTTGCCATAATCCGCTATGCTTTTAAGACTGACTCATTTGATGGTAGTAACATTTAGGAATTTTCCTAAGAGTATGTATTTACGGATTAATCCATCAAGAAATGTGTATATAGATGTATATACAGATTCAATTTCTGACCACTTGTAAATAGCTGTATACAATGATATATAATTTTTTAGTACTGATGAATTCACATTGATTGCATTAACTTTGGAACAAGTTTTAAGATGGTCGGCATGTATTCTGCATTATGCAGTAACCTCACGAGGCCCTCTTCCGTTTTGATGTTTCCTTTTTTTTTACTTATCGATTCACATTTATCACTTTAAATATGTGTCATACACTTGGGGCCACTGACATCGAAAAAGGCAGATTGCCGAAACGCGTCTGTCAGTGCGGGGGGGTCTGTGCACCGAATAAACAGCTTGTAACAAGGACCTGTGAGTGCTCTCCTACTTACGCCGCGGAAGCTGCTGTGCGTGTGGATAAATATATATATATATATATATATATATATATATATATATATATATATATATATATATATATATATGAGAAATTGATCCTTTCTGCAGCGGTCGGAGCACCTGCGCACAGCATCCACTTCGCGCACAGAAGGACACGGCACCACCAAAGGGGCAATTCTTCAAGATATTAATTTATTAAGTGTTACATAGCATCAAGGTGAAATGGCCAACGCATTTCAGTCGTAGCCTTCGACAGGTCCATAGAGACATTGTCTAGAGTGTACTTTTTAAAGGGGCAGACGCCCCACCCACACCTCAACAAAAACTTTATCAACAAAAAATGGGACACAAGCCTGTTGCATATATCAGAACCATCCATATAGGTGCATTCGACCAAAGATTTTTTTCTCTTTTTTCTCTTTTCATTTTATTTCATTGGTAATCCTATAGATATGCACTTCATATCAGGAAATAGCACGAAAGAATATATAAAACATAAAATGAGGATGGGAATGAGAAAGCAGGAGATATATATACTTGGGTGGGCCAAGTCCCGGGGGCATGCGGGGGTTAATGTAAATTTATGTGGGGGGTTTTGAATTAAAATGGTGCAGGAGGGCTCTCGGCCCTCCCGCAACCCCGGGGACCGCCACCCCTTGGGGCTTCTTTTTATTTTTTTTTAAATAACCTGTGTGGGGGGGCTCGAGCCCCCCCACCCGCCCCGGGGACCGCCACCTCCCCGGGGCACTAAATAATAAAATGTGGGGGTCCGTTTAGGACCCCCGAGCCCCGGGGACCACCACCTCCCCGGGGCTGTGCACAGGATGGGATGGGTTCCCCGGGGCCAATAGAGGCCCAGGGAAGGGGGCCACGCGGCCCCCTTCCCGTTTTTTTATTTAAAAAAAAAAAGAAAATCCTCAGCCCCCGGGGGATGGGGTCCCCGGGGCCAAAAGTGGCCGAGGGAAGGGGGGCCATGCAGCCCCCCTCCCATACAAAAAAAAAAAAAAAGACCGGCATTGTGCCGGAGGCCCCGCCCCCTCCCTGCAGCAGTCTGCAAACGCGCCCCCTGGCGCGTTTTAAGAAGGGGAAGTAATTCCCCTTGAATACTGGGGGTCCCTGGGGGCCAACTAGCCCACCAGGAACCTCCAGTATGTGCCAGGGAGCTGCGTTGCAGAGAGGTGTACAGAGGCCACGCCCCTTTACACCTCTCTGCAACGCAGCTCTGTGGCGCTTTTGGAGGTACATGGTGGGCTAGTTGGACTCCAGGGACCCTCAGGATTCAAGGGAACTTAATCCCCCCACCATAAAACGCGCCACGGGGCGCGTTTGCACAGTGGTGAAGGGAGGGGGCGGGGCTTCAGGTGACATGTGTGCAAACAGGCCCCGTGGCGCGTTTTAAGATGGGGAATTAAAACCTCTTCAATCCTGAGGGTCCCTGAGGGCCAACTAGCCCACCAGGTATGTCCAGAAAGCACCACAGAGCTGCGTTGCACAGAGGTGTAAAAAGGGGCGTGGCCTCTGAACACCTCTCTGCAACGCAGCTCCCTGGCGCATACTGGAGGTACAGGGTGGGCTAGTTGGACCCCAGGGACGCTCATGATTCAAGGGGACTTAATCCCCCAAATTAAAATGCGCCACGGGGCGCGTTTGCACAGTGGTGAAGGGAGGGGGCGGGGCTTGAGGTGACATGTGTGCAAACAGGCCCCGTGGCGTGTTTTAAGTTGGGATATTAAGTCCCCTTCAATCCTGAGGGTCCCTGGAGTCCAACTAGCCCACCAGGTACCTTCAGTAAGCACAACAGAGTTGCGTTGCAGAGAGGTGAAAAAAGGTGCGTGGCCTCGGAACGCCTCTCTGCAACTCAGCTCTGTGGTCCTAACTGTAGGTACCTGATAGGCTAGTTGGGCCCCAGGGACACTCAGGATTCAAGGGGACTTAATCCTGCAACTTAAAACGTGCCACGGGCGCGTTTGCACACATGTCACCTCAGGCACCCCTCCCTTCACCACTGTGCAAACGCGCCCTGTAGCGCGTTTTAAGAGGTAGTTTTAATCCCCCTGCCCTATTATGTACTAGGGACTTACAGAGGAGGTCATGCTAATCACAGGGGTACCCCAACACATAGTGTTCCCTAGTGTATGTAGGTGTTTTAACTGTATTCTAAGTGTGTTTTAGCATAGCACTGGCTCTGGTTAGTCAGAGTCAGTTACCACCAGTACACGTTGGAAAAAGTTGTGGGCACAGGATTATTTTGGAACAAGGCCTCTTTCTGCTCCTCTGTTGGTTCTTTCTGCACATCGTTTGCTTCTTCCTGCACTTTTCTTCGTCTTTGTGCACTTCTGTTGCTTCTTTCTGCATTTCTTTTGCTTCTTTCTGTGCGTTTTTCTTCTTTCTTCACATGTCCTACCTCTGTAGGCATAGTTACAAACTAGCATTTAAAAAACCTTTGAAATTCACTTAAAAAACCATAGGTTTCAGGCACGTTATAGTTAGAAATTAGCATTTAAAAACCTTTGAAATTCACTGAAAAAACCATAGGTCTCAGACACGTTATAGTTAGAAATTAGCATTTAAAAAACCTTTGAAATTCACTGAAAAAACCATAGGTTTTAGGGACAGTTATAGTTAGTTGGACATTTCACTCGTACAAAACCCATGAAATTCCCCCGTTATAGTTAGTTCAGCTAACTATAACTCGCGCCCCCGCAATGCACTGCTGATGACGTCACATATTACATCACTCATGACATGGTCAGTGACATCACTGATGACATCTCAAATGACATCACTGATGACATCATCCAGTGACTGTGTGTTTCTATAAAGTTTAAATATGTTTAATATATATGCCAAGGTGTATTGAAGAATGAGTGGGTGTATAAGTGTCTGGATGGATGATTTAGTAGGTGCGTGACTGACTCTATAAGTGAGTGATTAAATGTATCTTACTGAATGCATGGGTTAGTGACTAAACTGTGTGAATGTCTGTATCCGTCTGTCTGTTGGTGTGTAAGCGGCTGCATAGGTTTGTGAATAGCTACATGAGTGTCTACATGGGTTATTGATTGGTTGTCTGAGTATCTGTATGGGTGCCTGAGTGTTTGTGTGGGTGGGGTGTGTGTGACTGCACATAGATGTGTGAGTGGGTGATTCACTGGGTGCATGGTTTCAAGAGTGCATCTGTGATGGACTGTATGGGTGGGTGAGTGTGTGTATGGGTGTGTTAGTGAGTGAATGTATATCTTAGTGGTACATGTGTGAGTAACTAATATGTCAAAGGCAGTATATATGTGTGTTGGAGTATATAAATGGCTATACGTGAGAGTGTGTGATTGTGAGAGTGGCTGTATGGATGAGTGTGTACTTGTATCAGTGATTGTATAAGAGCGTAAGAATGTGCTAGTATTTGTATGAGTAAGTGAGCTGGTGTGTGTATAACTGTATAGGTGAGTAAATGGCAGTGTGATTAATTATTTGCATGACTGACTAGGTGTGTGAGTAACTCGATGGATGAGTGGCGGTGTGTGAGTGTTTATGTAGGTGTATAAGTGCATATGAAAGTCCTGTACTGAGTTACCGTAAGTATGAGTGACTGTAGAGGTGAGTGAGTGGATGTGTGTGTAGATCTAAGAATCAGTGAGTGTGTATGTAGTTATTGGTGTTGGAGTGTCTATGGTTTTGACAATGGCAGTCTGTAATTTACAGTGGGTGTATCAAAAGTTATATTAGGGTGTGAGAAGATGCACCCCACAAAGTTTGAAAATTTCGCGAAGATTCGTCAACCGGCGCCAAAGTTATTTCAAATAGAATGTTGCGGATTTCCTATGGAAAATAGGTCCTAACTATAACTATCTACGTGTCACAGATGAACTTAAAGCACTATACCGCAGAACCAAAAACGTGAAATCTAAATCAAAGCAAAAAAGTACCCAGCAATATTTTCAACTAATGGACAAATTAAAAAATAATGCATCAGTCGTGATCAATAACTCCGACAAGGGAGGCAATATTGTCCTATGGGATAAGACAAAATACAAGATGGAAGCATTCAGACACATCAATGACATGGAGTGTTATGAACTTTCCAATGCGGCCTACGTTAGAAAGATCAGTAAGGAATACAAAGACGACCTTAACATCTGGAAAAGGGAAGGGCTTATCACGAAAGATGAGCTTAGTTTTTTATACAAAGAATTTCCTATTCTGCCCACTTTTTATCTAATTCCCAAAATCCACAAAGAAATGGACCCTGTTCCAGGACGTCTTATCATATCAGCAAAAGATAGTATTTTTGAGAACACATCCAGATATGTGGATCATTTTTTGCAAGAACATGTTGTCAATTTACCTTCGTATTTAAGGGACTCCAAGGACTTTTTGGTTAAATTAAATGCTCTACAGTGGTCCAGTGAATATATGCTTTTGACTCTTGACATTACTGCCCTATATACGAGCATAAGACACAGTGATGGTTTAAATGCAGTTAATTATTTTTTGAAGAGACGATGCATTTCCATGTACAAACACAATATTATGTTATTGAAAATGATACACTGGTGTTTACACAACAATTTGTTTATGTTCGACGACAAAATTTACAGGCAGAAACAGGGAGTGGCCATGGGGGCATGCTTCTCCCCAGCTATGCGTGCTTGCACGTAGGCTGGTGGGAGGAGCATGACCTCAAGGCGAACCACAGAGCATTATTTGATGAACACGTTATACAAATGTGGAGATATATTGATGACGTGTTCATTATATGGAAAGGAACATCTTCTCAGGCAGAAAGGTTTGTGGAGGCAATTAATTGCAACAATTTAAACTTGAAATTTACCGCACACATTGATCCTACTACAGCTAACTTTCTAGATATCTCTGTGTATATACAAAACGGAGTCATAGAGACATGTTTGTATAGAAAACCGACGGCTGGTAATGTTTTATTGCACGCCACCAGCTTTCATCCCCAACATACCATCTCCAGCCTTCCATATGGGGAATTTTTGCGTATCCGCAGAGCATGCAGCACCAGTGAGACATTAGCAGTAGCTCAAGAAGCAGCCAGAACTAGGTTTTGGAGAGAGGATACAATGCCAAGAAACTCGATATAGCCCTTAAAAAGGCCAACAATAAGGACAGACACTCACTACTGCTAACGAGATCAGGAACAACTGCTAATACTATCTTGTTTCCAGACAACTCAGAAGATACAGAGAGCCTGGGTAATTCGAGGAAGGGCACCTGTAGATTTATATCAACTTACAGCAGGCAAGCCAATGCCATAAAAAGTATTATTAATTCACAGTGGCCTATAGTTCTCACGGATGCGATTGTTTTGAAAATGTTAGTTTGTATTTTTGAGTGTGTGTATCAAAGGTTATATTAGGGTGAGAGGAGGTCTGCCACTCTATCACAAGGATGATGTCATGAGTGATGTAATCAGTGATGTCATTTGAGATGTCATCAGTGATGTCATGAGTGATGTCATGAGTGATGTCACTGACCATGTCATGAGTGATGTAATATGTGACGTCATCAGCAGTGCATTGCGGGCGCGCGAGTTATAGTTAGCTGAACTAACTATAACGGGGGAGTTTCTATGGTTTTGTACGAGTGAAATGTCCAACTAACTATAACGCCCCTGAAACCTATGTTTTTTTCAGTGAATTTCTAAGGTTTTTTAAATGCTAATTTCTAACTATAACGTGCCTGAAACCTATGGTTTTTTCAGTGAATTTCTAAGGTTTTTTAAATGCTAATTTCTAACTATAACGTGCCTGAAACCTATGGTTTTTTCAGTGAATATATATATATTTATTATACTATGTATACATGTGAAAATGTCTCGGTCCCCTGTTTGCCTCGGTGGCACGGAAAAAATGGGTGGAACTGACGTCAGCACGCCGACGAGGTCCTCTTATGGCTCCGATGATGTCATACGGTGTCGCGAGCAGAGCCGTGCTCGTTGACGTGGGAGAGCTAGGAAAGAATTTCCGTGGAATGCTGGTGCAGGGGATATTCACCTAAGTGTTCAGGCTAGTCCTTTGGGAGCAACTGTTTATGTTGCCACTCCAGAAACCGAAACCAGTGATCTGAGGGCAGAGGCCCTGCAGATGGCACACGAGGTGGGGTGCCCAGTCGTGTGCACCGGCGGGGCAGCTAAGTGACAAGCACCACAACCCACAAAAAAGGTAACGAGGGCACTGAATAACACAGGATCTTCTCTTTGTATCTGGCAGGAACAACGAAGTTAAAATGCCCTAGTACCAAAATGTAGAATTAGTGCTACAACGGTCTTCAAGAGGACCTGCGATGCCGCTTCTGCCTCCCGTACCCTGGAGGCGGCACATGGGTCACGCGGTACGGTCATACTGCGGTGGGACGCACACTCGTTGACCTCTCATGGCACTGCTCCACACTTCAGGGAGGACGCTTTCCATTAGCTATGTTTTCTGATGACATGTCGTGCCGGCCCCGTCCAACAACAGAACTCCTTTAGATCCAAACAGACTCTTCCACTCTCTCACCGGAAGTGAAACCAGGCCACGCGGACACTTTCACAATACAACAGCCGGGAATGCACTTTTCGGTAAAAAAACCACATTCCTTCCTCCTAATTAATCAAATAAACGTCTCACTGAAGAACAGGGGCCAGCTTCGATCGGTAAACAGCCGTTACAACGACTTTTTACTTTGCGATACCATTACAATGCATGCATTACCACGCATGCGTTGTACATCACGAAGTCATTACTACGCATTTTTAGAACGCATGGTCATTTACCACGCATGCCTTTACAACGAATTTTGTTGTAAAGGTATGTATGGTAAATGACCATGCGTTCTAAAAACATGTAGACGATCCATGTTGTTGTAAGGAAGCAGAGGCTGTTCCGTTTCCTCACAACGACGTGCACCGCCCCTCAGAGATGACGTGAAGCAGGAACCACGAGGAGAGAGGAACCATGAGGAGTGAGAGGTAAGGGGGATTGGGCATGGGGTGGGGGTTTCTTTTCTAGGGTTTAGGGTAGTGCAGTGGTGTTTGGGTGGTGTAGGGGGTCGTCCTGGGGGTAGTGTTTTAGGGTTTAGGGTAGTGCAGTGGTGTATGGGTAGTGTAGGGGGTCGTGCTGGGGTAGTGTTTTAGGGTTTAGGGTAGTGCAGTGGTGTTTGAGTAGTGTAGGGGGTCATGCTGGTGGTAGTGTTTTAGGGTTTAGGGTAGTGCAGTGGTGTTTGTGTAGTGTAGGGGGTCATGCTGGGGTAGTGTTTTAGGGTTTAGGGTAATGCAGTAGTGTAGGGGGTCATGCTGGTGGTAGTGTTTTAGGGTTTAGGGTAGTGCAGTGGTGTATGGGTAGTGTAGGGGGTCGTGCTGGGGTAGTGTTTTAGGGTTTAGGGTAGTGCAGTGGTGTTTGTGTAGTGTAGGGGGTCATGCTGGGGGTAGTGTTTTATGGTTTAGGGCAGTGGTGTTTGGGTAGTGTAGGGGTCGTGCTGGGGGTAGATTTAGGGTTTAGGGTAGTGCAGTGGTGTTTGGGTAGTGTAGGGAGTCATGCTGGGGGTAGTGTTTTAGGGTTTATGTTAGTGCAGTGGTGTTTGGGTAGTGTAGGGGGTAGTGCTGGGGTAGTGTTTTAGGGTTTAGGGCAGTGCAGTGGTGTTTGTGTAGTGAAGGGGGTCATGCTGTGGGTAGTGTTTTAGGGTTTAGGGTAGTGCAGTCATGATTGTGTAGTGTAGGGGGTCATGTTTTAGGATATAGGGTAGTGCAGTGGTGTTTGGGTAGTGTAGGGGGTCATGCTGGGGTTAGTGTTTTAAGGTTTAGGGTAGTGCAGTGGTGTTTGGGTAGTATAGGGGGTCGTGCTGGGGATAGTGTTTTAGGGTTTAGGGTGGTGCAGTGGTGTTTGTGTAGTGTGGGAGGTCATGCTGGGGGTATATTTAGGGTTTAGTGTAGTGCAGTGGTGTTTGGGTAGTGTAGGGAGTCGTGCTGGGGGTAGTGTTTTAGGGTTTAGGGTAGTGCAGTTATGTTTGGGTAGTGTAGGGTGTCGTGCTGGGGTAGTGTTTTAGCACTAATTTTTCTTTCTACAGCACTAACCATAATTTCTATGACAAAATTAACCCCCTCATTTTGTTCCTTTTTAAATTAAATGTTTTAAGAGTTACCAGTTTATTCCAATCAAGATGGCTTCAGGTGTGCCATAATTTTGTCATAAGTAAGACTGTTAGCGCTCTAGTTGTTCTTTAGAACACTCTGGGAAGCTGCAGTAGAACACAAAGGCATCAACTGACAGGCTGCTCCTGTTGAAATATAACAGGAAGATATTTGAGATCTCACTTAAAACATGTCCTAATTTTTCTTTCTACAGCACTAACCATAATTTCTATGACAAAATGAACCCCCTCATTTTGTTCCTTTTTAAATTAAATGTTTTAAGAGTTACCAGTTTATTCCAATCAAGATGGCTTCAGGTGTGCCATAATTTTGTCATAAGTAAGACTGTTAGCGCTCTAGTTCTTTAGAACACTCTGGGAAGCTGCAGTAGAACACAAAGGCATCAACTGACAGGCTGCTCCTGTTGAAATATAACAGGAAGATATTTGAGATCACACTTGAAACATGTCCTAATTTTTCTTTCTACAGCACTAACCATAATTTCTATGACAAAATGAACCCCATCATTTTGTTCCTTTTTAAATTAAATGTTTTAAGTGTTACCAGTTTATTCCAATCAAGATGGCTTCAGGTGTGCCATAATTTTGTCATAAGTAAGACTGTTAGCGCTCTAGTTGTTCTTTAGAACACTCTGGGAAGCTGCAGTAGAACACAAAGGCATCAACTGACAGGCTGCTCCTGTTGAAATATAACAGGAAGATATTTGAAATCACACTTGAAACATGTCCTAATTTTTCTTTCTACAGCACTAACCATAATTTCTATGACAAAATGAACCCCATCATTTTGTTCCTTTTTAAATTAAATGTTTTAAGTGTTACCAGTATATTCCAATCAAGATGGCTTCAGGTGTGCCATACTTTTGTCATAAGTAAGGCTGTTAGCACTCTAGTTGTTCTTTAGAACACTCTGGGAAGCTGCAGTAGAACACAAAGGAATCAACTGACAGTCTCTGCCCTTGTTGGATGTACATGTTTTACTGAGAATGTCAGACTTCATTCTCACATGACTGAGAAAGATAATGTGAATTTGCAGAAAATATGCTCTCATTTTAGCTTCTGGAGCACCTTCCAAAACTGTATGGGACAAGCATGTGAAAATAGTTTTCTCTCAAACATGATTCATGATATCCCAGCAGGTTTATCACAGGGTAAAATCACCTTAGAACACACCAGAATTCCTGAAATTAGTATGGTACCATCAACAAATGAATTCTAATGTAACTAAAGTCTGTTATCACCCTTTATAGTTCTCCTTTTGGTAACCCTCAAAATCTTCGATTCACTACAATGCATTTCAATGGGGTACTATCATTTATATTGGTCCCAAGATGGCTGCCAGCAATTCCAGGATGAAGTGCTGACAGCCAATCAGATCTCACGATGACATGTGTGGTTAGGCTCCGCCCAGATATATATGTGTTTTCTTTTTCAAATTTCTTAGGAACTACTGAACGGATTTACACCATTTAAGCAAAAGGCACGACTCTGAACCAAGGGCTACCTTTCTGGCAAATTTGGTGTAATTCCGTTCAGCAGTTCGGGCTGTAGCTGCGACTAAAGGTTCCTATGGAAAATTGCATGGGGAAAACATGTTTTGGGACCCCCCTTTTTTCTCAGCCCCCGCTTGCCGAATCACCCAGAGACTTTCAGGATAGGAGCGGACCGGAGCGCCCCAACAAGTTGGAATATTTCGCGAAGATTCGTCAACCGGCGCCAAAGTTATTTCAAATAGAATGTTGCGGATTTCCTATGGAAAATAGGTCCTAACTATAACTATCTACTGGCGACCGCCAGTAGATAATATATATATATATATATATATATATATATATATATATATATACCAAAGTAGAAAAACGCTCCTTTCGGGAGCCAGAGACCCGGGGGAGGTAGCGCGATGGCTGGTGGAGCAGCCGGTAATAATCCAAAGTAATTGAAAGAGTAAACGCGCTCTCAGTAACCACAGACAGAGAAGTTCATCGCATCAGATTTATTCCTTCATAAATCTCTAACATGACGCGTTTCGACCGTCAAGTGGTCTTGATCACACACAGTGCACGAACAAACAGAGCTTCCAAACATACAATGTTAAGAAAAAAAAAGTAGGACTCAACATGAGTATGCGACATAGGCAGAGGACTGCACAGCAGAAAGTCGTGTGCCATCTTGAAATGTGGAACTGTGCAGTAGGAGTTAATATACAGTGAGGTATGCGCTCATGTCTTGGCAAGAGGTAACCAATTTGTCACTTAAATGCAAAACAATTCGAAAAGCGATAATGCTTGACAACCAGCTGAGAAGAGTTTACAAGGAAATTCCACATAAACAAAATGTTTGTAACCATGTGGTGAGATGTAAACCAGTAAAGACATAGGGGCCTATTACGATGGCGGTCGGAAAACCTCCCCGACCGCCATGGTAGAGGGAAAAGACCGCCCGCATGGACCGTGACATCACCGCCGGTCAAATTACGATGACCCGCGGTCGGATGTCGAAATCCGACCGCGGCGGTAGGATCGCGGGCCTTAACATTGCGGCGGTTGCTGCTGCCCGCAGCACCGCCGCAATGTCCAAAGGAGCATGTCCTGCATTTCCCTGCACTGCGTGGCAGGCACTGCACAGTGCCTGCCACCTGGTACAGGGAAATGTAGGGGGGACCATGGGTACCCCCCCAGTGCACCCCCCCAACACATTGGGGGCCCGCAACGGGCCCCCGGAAGACAATCTCCGCATGCCTTTCCATGGCGGTTTGACCGCTGAGGAAAGGCTGGCTACCGCCGGCATCATAATCCTGCCAGCGGAGCCTGCTCTGCACCGCCACCATTATCCCGGTCCTGCTCCTTCCGCCAGGCAGGAGTGCGGATCGCAACCGGCGGAAAAGCGGCGGTCGGAATTTCCCACCGCCGCAGTCACCACCGCCATCCTAATTTGACCGGCAGTTTTCTTGGTTGCGATCACGGTGTTGTATATTTCCTAGGGTGTCCATAAACGGGCTTTCCAGACTCATGTCCTTATATAGGCACAATTCGCCTTGCCCTTATATAGGCATAAAATCCTAGACCTTATTTAGGCATAACCCATGCACTCCAAATACAGGCATGGATTCCGACATCCGTCCACCCTAGCCTCACAACGAGTTCATGAAAAAAACAGACCCTTAGGCTGCGGGAGTTTCCCTTGCCCAGGACTATTGATTTCTTCAAGGACTCATATATTATGCATGAACCATTATTCCTTAGGGGTTCATTCATGACGTCTTTCGCTGCCCAACTCACGTCAATGCTAACATTTTCAGGTATAAATATACCTTCCCAAACCCCTGTAAATCAGAGGAGACCTCGACTTCAGAGGAGCCCGATTCCCGGCCGGACGCACTGAGAAGACGCTGTCATTCCTGCACGCAGAGAGTCCAGCTTCCAGTGATCTAACTTCCCTTGCGGGGTGTTGGAGTTCGAGTCTGGGAAAGAGATTCCTACCTCTCTCATTCTTCAGGTATGGAGCAGACTAGAACCTAGAGGGACTCTTGGCATACTCCACTCTGGGCATACTGAGCTTAACATACTCTTAGTATACTCTAGTCAGGATTACATCACCTACTTCTACTTCTCCCTACACCTAGGATAGGTTAGGAACACTGGGGTAGAACTAGGCTAGAAACGCATCGTATGAGTACTCGCATTTTTAGGCTGTGTCATTTTATGTAAATGCATATATGCTGAAAAGATAATGCTAACGCAGTATTATTTATTTCTACTGCACACTCTGTACATTATTTATCTCGCATACTGTCTTGTGATCGTAACAGCACATTTAACTTACAACAGAAACAAGACTGTTCAATAAATCCTTTATTGAAACGCCCGTCTGTTATTTCTGTGTAACTTTGAGAGTAACTAGACATGCACGACTGAGCTGAGTGAAATAGTTATCTATTGTTTCTACGACTCTGGGACACGTCCTGATTCTGTAAGGGAAACACAGTGGTCATGTTTTGCGGCTGCCAGAAACTACTCCCTTCTTGTCGTCAAGAAGTTTCTAGTGGCCTCTGAGCTAGCTGGCACAAGTAATTAAGTTTAATATACTCGATAGGGACATACCGACCTTAGTCCTATGTCAAACCTATAGGATATATTATTCCAATGCGCAGAGCCTATTAGGGAAATAGGAGCGACACTACATGGCGCCCAACGTTTGGTAAGGCAGTAATTCAACGTTAGATACTGAGTAACTCAGCCGTGCTTCTTCTTTTTCTCTCAGAGACCCCTACCCATATACTCCTAAAGACGTCTGGAGTGGGCAGGGTTAAGTATCCACCATGGCTACATAGGGTAGTACCCTATATATTAGCTGTTTGGTTAGCTCAACGTTGAAGGATACAGTGTTCCAAAATATTGTGCACCTTATCTTTGTTTCCTTGAAACTTTTCTACATTTTTCATAAAACAAAATGTCCTTAAACGGGGGCAATCCCGCCGGAAACGGTGGAGCTGTGGCTGATCCAGCCCAAGCAGCACTTTTTAACAATACAGGTTTAAATGAAACCGAGGAGGGTGTCATCAACATCGCTCCAAACTTAAGAAGAGCCATTACTCTAAAACTTATAAAGCATGGCCTATCACCGAGAGGAGGTAGAGCAGTTTTCGTGATAGAGGCACATGAATCCTTTCAGACAGAGGTATTCTATTCATGGGTAATATTTCCTGAATCCAATTCAGTAACTCACACATTTCACTTCTACAAAGAAGATGAACCACCAGAGGAATACATTCCTTTCGAGGATATTGAAATTCCATTAACATACCAAGAGCATCAGCTCTGGTTTAAAGGCGCCCTAAAACATCACAAAAACATAACCAGGCTCGGTCCACTAGGTAGACCAGGAGCAACATGGCCGATTCTAGCCGGCTATACACCTCATCCCGACATCGAAATAATGTCAGATGAGGAACTACTTACTCAACTCACAGTTAATAAAAATCTACAGACAATTAGTTCAATATGTCATGCGGACTTTTACAGTCCAACCACCGTTAACAATTCCAAATCAAACCCCCCACCAGGGAATACTCTAAAAATTACACCACAGACTCTATACGCAGTCATGGGTAAAATGCCCACTAAGCGGGAGCAAATTCCATTTTGGATAGCTCAAAAATTACTCAAATTGAAGCAGTATTTCCAAATACTAGCCCACATGAGAAACACAGAATCCTAACCATTAGTTTACCAATGGGGATCACACCACAACTGGAAGACTGCACCACTTGGGGCTCAGTCTTTGCTGCCATCTATACTAAAACACATGGTATTCCATCGATTGCGGTAATACCTGATGTCCTAAAACAAATTCAAAACGAATACGGGGCAGAGCCTGCTTTAAATTTAGGTATGAAATTACTGAAAAATTTCGACCAGGTCTCAACAATAATATTATCTAATATTAAAGGGGAGGCAAAAGCAGTGGCGATCCGACAACAATTAAGGGAATTTGATGTTACAGAACATCAAACAGAGCTACCCAGAATAATAGAACAATCTTATGCAGAATTAGGTAGAGATAGTTTGGGTGGAAGACCAGTGAAGCCGAAACTATCTGACAGTCCTGAGAAGGACTCAATTAAACAAACTCCTACATCTTCTAAAAAGAAGTGGGAGTCTACTAAACAAAATTCAAATGAGAAAGGTTCTCAATCCCGAGGTAGGTCTCCTCAAAAGGAGCCCTCTGAAAGGAGGAATAACCTCAGGAATAGGGATAATTTGAGAAAACCTGATAGGTATCAAGATACTGATACACGTTCCTCTCGTCCCTTTCAGGTCTCTCACAGACTTCGGAAAGAAGAGGACGAACAGAACATAGAGAAGAACGCGTGAAATCGAAAGACGGCAAACACGCTCCAAAAATTAAAGAAAAACCTCAATTCTCCAAAAAGAAAGTAGCAGGTCTGAAAGTAAGACATGCCGAGAATACTGAGAACACAACTCAAGAACGGAGAATGGGCTCAGACAATGCTGGACAGTGCAGCAGAAGTCACAATAGCTCGCCAGAACCTGAAGGAACTTCTGGAGATAGTGGACTTGAATGAGTACATTACAGTAGAGACTGTAGACACCAGGGTTAGTACTCCACAAAAGATATTTGACATAACACTCCGGATGGAGGGAGACAAACCTAGACAGGTTAAAGCACTCTTTTGGGAAAGACTATCAAAGGGTTATGACATACTTCTAGCAGAAAAGGACTGGCCACCACAATTTGTCAGGGAGTGCCCACACGGCGAGGACATTATCATGCCTGCCTTCTCCAATTACATACCAATTCACCTAAAATATACATATGCCAGAAAATGGGCAGTGGCCCAGGCTCCAGCATTATATAAAAATCATGTAGGATGGGATGAGGACTCACCTCACCATAAAATAAATCTGAAACATGAACCAACTGCACAAAGGCAGTATCCTATTAAGCAAGAAGCTAAAAAACAGGTCAGGGAGATCTTAGATCAACTTGAATATCAAGGGGTGATTGAAACATGCACCTCCTCAATGAACAATCCTTTGTTTCCTGTCTCCAAACCAGACAATACATATCGTCTAGTTTTAAACACTTGTTCTAAAACTTTTGCAGTGCAAAATGCACATAGCACAGCATTAATGAATAACATTGTGCGTAAAAAATACAAAACAACATTAGACATCTCAAATGGTTTCTTTTGTCAAAATATAGCACCTGAAAGTAGGTACTTAACGGCATTCTCCATAATGGGGACCCAGCGTCACTTTTGTCGACTCCCACAAGGGTTCAAAAACAGCCCAGGTTTATTCTCAGCGAGGGTAACGGAGTTACTACAAATCTATGACAACGAGGCATTGTCCTATGTCGATGACATCTATCTGACAGACGATGACTTGGACAAACACTTGAACAGGGTAAGCACCATTATATTGGGATTCGCCTCTGAGGGCTACAAGTTCAACTTTAAAAAGTCCCGAATTGCCCATCTCAATGTCCTATTTTTGGGATATGAGCTTTCAAGTGAAGGCAAGAGCTTGGCAGCTAACTTCCTAGAGAAATGTGCGCTGCTCCAACCTCCAAAGACGCTAAAAACTTACAATCCATTCTGGGTTTCCTAAATTTTGGAAGAACATACATACTAAACTATGCAGAAAGGGTTAAACCTCTCTACGCATTAATTAAACCTGATTTTTCAATCAAAAACTGGACAAACGAACACACAGAAATTTTGCGTTCTCTCCAGGCTAACATGTTAGCAACAAATCACTTACAAACACGCGTAAGTCAAAGAAATTTGGTGATTCGAATAATTTCGGGTCAATGTGGATTCACCTACTTAACCTTCAATGAGGGTGAAAAAGTACCAATCGCGTACAAATCACATTTGTACACACAAGCGGAAATGCGATTCAGTTCTACTGAAAAAATTCTAACAGCAGTTCAAACAGCTGTAGCAAAAGAAAGAGCCTTAGCCCAAGGGAAACGCATAATTGTCGTAACCCCAGTACCAGCTTTAGAAGCGGTCACAAAAGCAAGCATTCCAAATGCTAAAGCACTACATCCGAGATGGATACAATGGGTTAATTCTCTTGCTGCACCTGATGTTGAATATGTTTTTGATACAGATTTAAAAATACAAGCATTTCTCCAATATGAACAAGAATGTCCTCTGCCAACTGATATTCTGCCTCTCGATCAGTATGAATTCATAATTTACACTGACGGATCCGCACAGCCCGCAACAGGGAGTAAGCAAGCTTACAGTGCAGCGTGTGCTATCGTTAAAGGTTGCATGCGAAATGGCATCTTCGGACCTATGGTCACAAAAACTCAATCACTAGGTGATTGTACAGCTCAGCGAGCTGAACTACAGGCATTCAAACTGGCACTTGAGAGTACGGATCGAGAATTCCTCACACTAATCGTGTGCGATTCCTTTTACTGTGTTCAGTCGTATAATGACTATATACGAACCTGGCTTGAAAATGGTTTCAAAGATGCGAAAGGTGTCACAATAAAGCACAAACTGCTTTGGGAACAAGTAGTTCAGTTGAAAAACGAACTACCAAATGCTCACGTGATTCACACACTGAGTCATCAGCGTGATGGCGTTCACGTTGCAGGGAATTCATTGGCTGACGAAGCCGCAAAGGGGGCTGTTCAGACGGCTTCCGTAGCTGCGATCACTCGTTCAAAAACAAAAATAGATGGTGAGATAATGTTAGCTGTCAATGCTTCGAGCAAAGGCAGCAGTGCAGCGTTACCAAAAAAGTTTCCACTCAAGTACTCTTTTGTAATTGATGCGAACAACGTTCCTTTTGCACGAATCCCTGGAGTGGGTGATAGGGTAATTCCAAACAAGGAACGCAGATTAGGACTAATCCTAGCAGCACACGAAGGGATAGCTTCTGCCCATGCAGGTGTTTCAGCGACAGTATCTTTACTAAAGCAAAGATATTGGTGGCCTGGCATTCGGAAACAAACTAAAAACTATGTTTTAGAATGTGATATTTGCCAACAGATGAAAGTCTCAACAGTGAAACGTCCTGCGCAGACACCCCTTTTAATTTCGGATAAACCGTTAGCTTGTGTTTACCTGGACCACTGCGGTCCCTCGCAGAGGGACGGTAATTATAAATATATCATGGTAGCAGTGGATTCATGCTCTAGGTTCCTATGGTTATGGCCTCAGCGCTCGGCTGACGCTCGAACTGTTATAAAAGATTTGCGAGTCTTTATCGGCACATACGCAATAGGCACGCTACATTCTGACCAGGGTCCTGCGTTTAGCTCTAGGGCTTACAAGGAGGCCATGGCCAGTCTGGGCGTTGCATTGCGGTACTCCTCTCCATTCCATCCTGAGGGAAATTCTGTTGTGGAAAGGAAAAACCGGGACATAAAGCAGTCTATAACAGCTAGGGTATTAGGTTCGGGTGATGGGTGGGTCAAACACCTCAATAGCGTACAGCGCGCTCTCAACAATCTGCCAAGAAGTTCTCTAGGGGGGGTCACTCCATATGAGGTCCTATTTGGGACAAGAATGTGGGTTCCAGACTTAGAACACCTAGGCACAGTGGTGGAAAATAAACTATTTGATATCAAAGATCGTTTGGCTGTTTTACAGGATCTTAACAAATTAAGAACGAAACAAAGCAACGTATCCCTACAGCCAACCACCACTGGGGAAATATCGGCGGTCCCAGCAAGGCCTGTCTGGATTCCGAAAGTTGGGGATCTAGTCAGAGAAAAAATTGCGGACAAGAAGGAATTTGGACCTTCTTACAGACAACCGGTACCTATTCTAGCTGTTCGAGGAACAAGGACAGTACTTCTGCCGCCCCTTGCTGGAAGAATGGAGAAAAGATTTGTGTCCATCGACCTGATCAAACCACAGTATGTGGCCAATACTAAGCAGTAGGCCTCGTGGACTCCGACCTAGTAGCAGACGCACTCCTCTCGCTACTATTCAAGAGGTTCAGACTGAAAGACTGATCACGATCGAGAATTCAGCTGTAACAAACGAAGGACTAAGCAACCAAGCTATGGAACTCATCCCTCTTGACAACCAAATAACAGTTCGTCCAAATACACCTGTCTATACCAACGTGACACGTGAAGAACTGTCTCCTGTGATTTCAACAAATCCTGATGCAATTCCAACAATTGACAGAACTGCTTCTGGCTATTTCATTGACTTTGATACGTTCTCAGAAGATCCAAGTGAACCTGAAACGACGCCAGCATCATTCAAACTCAAGCAGCAAGTACAAGACTTTATTCACTTTCTGAAAAAGACTTATCTGGTTTCGCCATGGATTGAACTCTGGATTACATCTGGACTTTTTGTTTTTCTGCTCTGGCTAGCTTTGGTAACAAAAGTAAGCGTGCTTATAAGTGGCAGATACATCCATGTGAACAGTGAAGGAAAAGACGTAAACGTACTTTTGAAACCTCATAAATCTTCCCATCGTGAAGCAAGAGACTTGTCATCAGTGAACATCACAGCTGTTCCTATACACGATAGTATAGTGTGGGACAAAACAGATTATGAAATTTTCGGACCAACGGAACAATTGAACATTCCACATTTGTTTAAAATTTCACTAAGTGATTTAATTACGTCCAGTACCTATTCAGATGATTGGGACTTTGAAACTGTGACTGACATAATGTTTGATCTAGAAAAATCTGCTGCATTTTCTAAAAATGAATATTTAGAGGGTTCATCAGACTATGAAGAACTGTATTGTTATAACCACTATGGTCATCATTATTTGCATAAAACTGCATATCCAAGAAATGTGTTTATGTTTAACCAATGGGAACATTGTCCTACACCACCACAAAGTAGTTCAAAAACTTTTGCTAGTAAGTTTCCATATTTTTCAGGATACAATACATCTGACCCAGAAACGTTTTACTATAGAAATAGAAACAAAACAGGTCTGAAAACTATGTCAACAAATACGAAACAGATTTACTCTGCAGCATTTATTGCCCAACTGTCTACACAGGGTTTCGACTTATGGAAAGACACAATTGAGACTAAAGCTGTCTGCGGTAGTAAAGATTGGCAAGTACAGGGTATAGAAGCTTTGTTTAGAGCCTGTATCATCCCTGAACAAATACTGTTTTTGAATGAAACCGTCCAACAAACATCTTGTCTTGGATTAGCCAAGATCAAAGAGATGAAATCACCTTCTGTGCCAACACCTGCCAGTGATAATAATACAAAGGCAGTGGTGACAGTTGACAATATACTACAACTCAACAGATCTGATCCAAATTGGAAGAAATGGTTGATCTGGCCCATAGACACAAACAACTGTCAGGAAAGGTTCTTGAACAAAACTCAGGGCTTTACTATACGTAGGCCAGACCCAAGATATGTCCAGAGACAACATCCGGGGGTAGTAACAACATATAGTGTAGGAAAATTATGCCTCGATTGGCTGCATAAATCTACACTACAGGATGTGAAACAACACTTATCCTTACTTACAGGAGACGCAGATCTTAGGGAATTCTTGCTTGGACCAAGAAAACCGCGTCAAAAACGTTTCATATATGCCGGCATTTATGCTGCTTATAATGAAGCATGGAAAGTGTCACAGATAGAGGCCGCAGAACGAATACGTGAACTTGATCGTATTAATTTAGAGAAAACACTCTCTGTGGTCGACAATGGGTTAACAACTTTGTCCTCCAGAATATATTCATTGGATGGCATTGTATCCTCTGCTATCGACATTCTAGAACAAGATTTGGCTATGTTACAACAAGGTCAATCCCAATTACGTTCTATAGTGTTATTGAGCTGGACGCTGCAATCTTTGCGAGCGGGCTATGTGCCTTGGCGTTTCATCAACACGTCGTCTCTGTTTGCAGAATACAATCTCACTGATAAACAGATCGAATTGGCACAAAGAGGAGCAAGGTATACAGTGCTAAGCATTGAAAAACTGGAGAAGTTACCATTCACAGTGGCAGAAAAACCAGCTACAGAATGGGTTATTCATGGCAAAATAACATTACCTGTGACTACTTTTCAGTTTCAGTATTGCCTCAGACAAGTGCAAGCAGGCAAATATGAAAGGTTGGGTAAGGAATACATTAAGACATCTTGGGATTTACCGTATACACATAGATGTGGGAGTGGGGATCGTGAAGTGTTTCTAAGCGGTACCAACTGTAAACATGCACTGACCGGTTCACTTATGTGTCAGGACATTTCTTTACACGGGGCTTGTAATCTTACTGTGGCGAATTTGTCTTGCCACCAGCAGGGTACACCAGCTGCTGTGGTTAATCCAACGTTTGGACAACTTTCTAACAGGAGTTACCTCATGTTGAATGATCAGAGTTGCTGCGGAATGTTGCCAGGCATCCCATATCTAGTAACGGTCAACTCCAGGGTCACTTGCTGTATGCAAGTATTGTTTCCCCAATAGACACAGTCAGGGAGTCGCCGCTATGGCCTTCGCTGAACGTCTCCTTTATAAGATTTGATACTTTGAGCAGAATGAAAGCCATGCTTTTACAGCAAACAGTGCCTTTGACCTCGGCCAAAGAAACCGATGATCTACAAGTAGCAAGGACTTCGGCTGAGATACAGACTTTAATACGTACAAACTGCCCTATACATTTCGTAGAAATGATATCGCGTATCTTTAAAATGTCAGATACGACCGGAATTGTACATGTATTTAAGAGCATTTGCTCCGGTCTATTAGCACCTTTCCAGGCAATACTTGGAATTATCCCCAACTTTGCACATTCGGTGTTTGGTGGCATACCATTAATTCTCGCACTTGTTGCCGGAATTTTATTCATCTTTCTGCTATTGCGCTATGGCCAGCCTATTCGCAGACATCACTCCGAGCGAAATGGAGAAAGCTCTCCTTGAAAGAAAGTGCAGTGAGCGAATAGTACAGCTATTGGGCATGACTCGTCTACGGGACCTTAATACAACTTGGTTCCTGTAATTTAGACTAATCGGGCAAAAGTGCTCCTTACCTGTTCTACGATGCCTGCTATGCGGTGAAGAATGCGTGTTGGACGCTTGTCTAACATATCCATCAGCCACGCCAAAGGATGTCGATACTTTGCTGGTACCAATAACGGCCCATGCTTTGTGTTGTCCCCAGAGGCTACCAATCCTGATGTCAGCATTCATTGAGATCTCACAGACGCTTCCGGCAGCTGCTGAGGTACGAGAGACAACTCCAGGCACACAGGTAACAACGGACGCGAACATTGCTGCGGCAACCTATGCTGAGAGCGATGCTTCACATCTTTGTGCGGTCAATCTCTTACACGAGGTGTTTCAACTTACACCAACGACAGTGGATGATGTTTTGTCTATTGAAATAGATGATCTCATGTTTACACCAGACCCGTAAACTGACTCTGATTCAGCATACTGTGTTCCAGAGATGCAGTAACAAATTGGCCTTCATTTTTCAAAAACTTGGAACTCTACCAAATTTGAACTTTTGTCCCATTTTTTCGAACGAAAATGGCACTTCAATCTGCTTAAAGTAGAACTAGCCTTATAATACGGACTTGGCAGTACTTCCAGGGACACTTAGTCATCTTGTGTGTCTAGAACAGTTCATTTAATTTTTATTTCAGGAAATAACTTTGATTTTGAACAAACTTATCGATCATTTTCGTCATATGTAAATATTGCTTTTATATTTCATTCCGATTGCATTTATTCTGAACTTTATGCTGGAAATGAAAAACATTGCTTAAATGATGTACAGAAACCTTTGCATTTTTAATATGTCTTTTAATGCTTTTAGGATATGTTTTTATATGCAGTACTCCATTTTAATGTTTTAGCATTTTATATGTTTAGCATTTTAGTGTTATCGTACACACGAAAGAGGAGTGGGTGTTGTATATTTCCTAGGGTGTCCATAAACGGGCTTTCCAGACTCATGTCCTTATATAGGCACAATTCGCCTTGCCCTTATATAGGCATAAAATCCTAGACCTTATTTAGGCATAACCCATGCACTCCAAATACAGGCATGGATTCCGACATCCGTCCACCCTAGCCTCACAACGAGTTCATGAAAAAACAGACCCTTAGGCTGCGGGAGTTTCCCTTGCCCAGGACTATTGATTTCTTCAAGGACTCATATATTATGCATGAACCATTATTCCTTAGGGGTTCATTCATGACGTCTTTCGCTGCCCAACTCACGTCAATGCTAACATTTTCAGGTATAAATATACCTTCCCAAACCCCTGTAAATCAGAGGAGACCTCGACTTCAGAGGAGCCCGATTCCCGGCCGGACGCACTGAGAAGACGCTGTCATTCCTGCACGCAGAGAGTCCAGCTTCCAGTGATCTAACTTCCCTTGCGGGGTGTTGGAGTTCGAGTCTGGGAAATCAATCAATCAATCAATCATGTCACTTATAAAGCGCACTACATACCCGCGAGGGTCTCAAGGCGCTGGGGGAAGAGGGGGGTGGTGCTGCTACTGATCGAAGAGCCAGGTCTTGAGGAGTCTTCTGAAGGCCAGTAGGTCTTGGGTCTGTCGGAGGTTGGTGGGGAGGGTGTTCCAGGTCTTGGCGGCGAGGTGGGAGAAGGATCTGCCGCCGGCGGTCGTTTTCCGGATGCGGGGGACTGTGGCGAGGGTGAGGCTGGTCAGGCGGAGCTGGCGGGTGGGGGTGTAGAAGCTGAGTCGTCTGTTGAGGTAGGCTGGTCCGGAGTTGTGGAATGCTTTGTGTGCGTGGGTGAGGAGCTTGAAGGTTATCCTCTTGTTGACAGGGAGCCAGTGCAGGTCTCTCAGGTGGGGTGTGATGTGGCTGCGTCGGGGGATGTCGAGGATAAGACGTGCAGAGGCGTTCTGGATGCGTTGCAGCCGTCTCAGGTGCTTAGCCGTCGTTCCTGCGTAGAGGGCGTTTCCGTAGTCCAGCCTGCTGGTGACGAGGGCCTGGGTGACTGTTTTTCTTGTTTCGGTGGGGATCCACTTGAAGATCCTGCGGAGCATTCGGAGGATGTTGAAGCAGGATGAGGAAACGGCGTTGACCTGCTTAGTCATGGAGAGGGTGGGGTCGAGGATGACCCCTAGGTTGCGTACGTGGTCGGTGGGTGGCGGGGCTGTTCCCAGTGATGTTGGCCACCAGGAGTCGTCCCAGGCTGAAGGGTTGGAACCAAGGATGAGGACCTCCGTCTTGTCCGAGTTCAGCTTCAGGCGGCTGGTCCTCATCCATTCGGCGACGGCCTTCATTCCTTCGTGGAGGTGGGCTTTGGCGGTGTGCGGGTCTTTGGTGAGGGAGAGGATCAGCTGGGTGTCGTCGGCGTAGGAGATGATGTTGAGGTTGTGCTGTCGGGCGACGTGGGCGAGGGGTGCCATGTAGATGTTGAACAGCGTTGGGCTGAGGGAGGAGCCTTGGGGTACGCCGCAGATGATCTTGGTGGCCTTGGATCGGAAGGGGGCGAGGCGGACGCTTTGTGTTCTGCCGGAAAGGAAGGATGTGGTCCAGTCCAGGGCCTTCTCTTGGATCCCGGCATCGTGAAGGCGTGTTCATAGTGTGTGGTGGCAGACCGTGTCGAAGGCGGCTGATAGGTCCAGGAGGATGAGGGCTGCTGTTTCTCCGTTGTCTAGCAGGGTCCTGATGTCATCGGTGGCGGCGATGAGGGCGGTTTCGGTGCTGTGGTTGCTGCGGAAGCCGGACTGGGAAGGGTCCAGGATGTTGTTCTCCTCGAGGTAGCGGGTCAGTTGTTTGTTGACGATTTTCTCGGTGACCTTCGCGGGGAACGGGAGCAGAGAGATGGGTCGGAAGTTCTTGAGGTCCTTGGGGTCTGCCTTGGGTTTCTTGAGTAAGGCGGTGATCTCGGCGTGCTTCCAGCTTTCCGGGAAGGTTGCTGTCTCGAAGGAGATGTTGATTATTTTCCGGAGATGGGGCGCGATGGCTGTACTGGCTTTGTTGAAGATGTGGTGAGGGCACGGGTCTAGCGGTGAACCGGAGTGGATGGTGTTCATGATCTCGCTGGTGTCCTCGTCGTTGATGTTGGTCCAGGAGGGCAGGCGGTTGGTGGTTGTGGGGGCAGTGGTCTCGGTGGTTGCCGGGGCGGTCGTGGTGTTGAAGCTGTCGTGGATGTCGGCGATTTTGCGGTGGAAGAAGGTGGCCAGTGAGTCGCACAGGTCTCGCGACGGCTGGATGTCGTTGGTGTTGGAGCTGGGGTTGGAGAGTTCCTTCACGATGTTGAAGAGCTCTTTGCTGTTGTGTGCGTTGTTGTCTAGGCGGTCTTTGAGTGAGGCCCTTTTGGCGGATCTGATGAGGTGATGGTGACTGCGGGTGGCGCTCTTGTGGGCGGCGTAGCTGTCCGCTGTCCGTTCGTGGAGCCAGATCTTCTCCAGTTTTCGGCATGTTCGTTTGGAGGCCTGGAGGTCTTCGGTGAACCAGGTGGCTTTCTTGCTGGTGTGGCTGTTGGGCGGATTCTTGAGCGGGGCGAGGGTGTTGGCGCAGTCGTCGATCCACTGTCTGAGGTTGCGGGCGGTGGTGCGGGCGAGATTCCTACCTCTCTCATTCTTCAGGTATGGAGTAGACTAGAACCTAGAGGGACTCTTGGCATACTGGACTCTGGGCATACTGAGCTTAACATACTCTTAGTATACTCTAGTCAGGATTACATCACCTACTTCTACTTCTCCCTACACCTAGGATAGGTTAGGAACACTGGGGTAGAACTAGGCTAGAAACGCATCGTATGAGTACTCGCATTTTTAGGCTGTGTCATTTTATGTAAATGCATATATGCTGAAAAGATAATGCTAACGCAGTATTATTTATTTCTACTGCTCACTCTGTACATTATTAATCTCGCATACTGTCTTGTGATCGTAACAGCACATTTAACTTACAACAGAAACAAGACTGTTCAATAAATCCTTTATTGAAACGCCCGTCTGTTATTTCTGTGTAACTTTGAGAGTAACTAGACATGCACGACTGAGCTGAGTGAAATAGTTATCTATTGTTTCTACGACTCTGGGACACGTCCTGATTCTGTAAGGGAAACACAGTGGTCATGTTTTGCGGCTGCCAGAAACTACTCCCTTCTTGTCATCAAGAAGTTTCTAGTGGCCTCTGAGCTAGCTGGCACAAGTAATTAAGTTTAATATACTCGATAGGGACATACCAACCTTAGTCCTATGTCAAACCTATAAGATATATTATTCCAATGCGCAGAGCCTATTAGGGAAATAGGAGCTACACTACAACGGGCGATGTCCACCGCCGGTCCGGCGGGCGCCACCGCCGGCCCGGCGGTGGACATCCGACCGCCATCGTAATAGACCCCATAGTGTCTGAATAACACCCATAGGTTCAACAAAGAAGGATGTCATAGCATGTTGGCTGTAAAGTGCATAGAGGGTTCAACCGCTAAAAAAAAATAAACTGCAAAATGTGAAAAACCTCACTTCAAAATACTGTAATTTAAATCCCCATAGTGGGTTGTGTAGCAGAAAGATATCACGTTGTAGGGGGCTCTGTCGTGAAAATGTGAAATAAAGAAAAGAGACAAAGAAAGCTAGAAATACAAATACAGATACAGAAAAGCAGAAAAACAGTATTTTGAAGTGAGGTTTTTCACATTTTGCAGAGTTTATTCTTGGCAACTAATTAATAATTAATTAGAAATAAATTACTTCCCACAACCAGCACATACAATTTACATAAAAAATTAATAGCACAATTAACCTGATTAAATATCAATTAAATAAATAATATTAAATTAAAAATAATTATTAATGTATTATAAATAAATTACTTCCCACCCTATACTCCTATAAACCCACTACGGCACTACAAATCACAACAATTAATTAAATTAAATTTGATAAATACAAAAAAATTTAACAAATATATTTACAATTATAAACTATAATTATACAAAAAAATTACATCATATACATTTAAAATATATACTAAAATACATAACAATAATTAAAAAACGCAATTTTAAACGATATTTTTGCAAACAATATTAATGATTTATAAAAATCAATATTACTTACCTTAAAATTGATATTCTTGACAACTCTATTCTTGGTGATGATGCTCCCATATCACGATACTTTGGACACAATATTTTGGTACGGGGATATTTTTTTGTTTGAATACCTTTTCTAGTCTTACCCTTTCTGTTTAGTGGCTAGGCATGACAGAATCCTTATTTGTCTTTCATTAAGCATCTATGGCGGCCCTCCAAAGCATCTATTGTAGGGGCCAAAGTGAGAAGCAAGTCCACTGGGTCATAGTTGAAGCTGGGTTTGGTATACCTGTGTCTCATCCGTGCACCCTCTGTCTCTTGAGTCGGCATGCCAGGATGGGGGCAGACACAGCTACAGTGGTCTTGCATGTTTGCAGTGATGTGATCCTGCCAGACCAGAGGACACATTCAGTCTTGGTATGGCCAACAATGGTAATGGCAGTTCAATTCTCAATCGAACCTAAAGCAGGTGCAGCACCAGCAGTGCCTGCGACAATAGCCAGTTGCAGCTCATGTTCAGGCTAAAGATACTCATGGCAGGTGTTGCCCCGCCTGGGCCTACGATGAGCATGGTTGTTACAGCCTCTGTGAGAAGTTGGCCTGGTATATGCTGTCCACTAATTATAGTGGGCACCTTGCACCAGTCCAAACAACCCCTTATTGGAGATAGGTTAAAGACAACCTTATTGAAAGCTATCCTAGTCGTAGCTATGGAGAGCAGCCTTCAGGCTAAGTCTTGAAGGAATGTAAAGCAGCTTGTTTTACCAGTCTATAATCTCTTGAGTGACCAAATGAAAGAGCACCACACCAGGTATATATTCAAAATATATGTATTTATTGCTAAACACACCCCTCTAGTCTCTTTATGAGGCTAGAGTTCGAAGTACATAAGTTAGAAGTTATTTAAACACAGTAATAGCACAAATACACGTTTGGGCCCTAGGGGCGTACCAAACCATATACCAATAAAGTGGTATAAGAACCACGACTGAACTAGACACTAGGCCTAGAGCCTCTAGAAGCGCTTGGACCACAAGGAACCACCCAAGGTAGTGACACAGGGGACCCACGGAGGACGCGTGCAGTGTAAATACACAACCGCGATACGCCGTTGACTTCTATGGAGAAAGTCGTGATCGGGAAATTAAAGAAAAGGGACACTTAAAGGAGGACTTGGAGCAAACCCTTTGAGATCTAGTACTTTGAAGAGTCTCTACCCACGGGAGCACCGGAGTACTCGTGTTACCTCACCCAGGGAAGCCGGGTGCATAGGTGTCTTTCGGGGTCGGGTTTCGTCGTCGATTTGAATGGCGATCTGCTGCAAAGTGCTGCTGGCGACCAAGTGGAAAGTGTCCGGGTGGATCCAAGAGTGGATCGGAGATCTGAAGAACCTGAAAGCAGAGGGGACAGAGTCTGGGTCACTAGCCAGTGACCAGGAAGGCGATGCCCACCGATGTCGAGTGCTTCAGGTGCGTTGACGGTTGTCTTGACTCTTCAGCCACGAGGTCCAGGAGGCGTTGTCGGTGACCAGGAGCAGGATTCGGGCTGGTACACGATGTTTGTCGAGTGCTGAGGTGTCGGCGACCAGATTGGACCCAACAAGCCTTGGCAACGGCAAGTCTCGATGCAGAGGAAGATCGTCGATGATGCAGACCAGCAAGGTCTGGGGAACTCACCCAGCGAGGGTAAGTGAGGGCAGGCCTGGAGCAACCAGGATGCCAAGTAAGAAAAAGATTGGCCTTCGTTAAGGGCTACTAGCCAATGGGCTAGCGACCGTGAAGGAGCCTCGAGACGTCACACGTGGATCTGGCTCACAGGACACTCGTGGAGTGGAGGCCAGTGATCTTCGGTGCAGTTGGTGCTGGAGGCTAGGGCTACTCGGAGCCCAAAGCACGACTTCGTGGGAGACCCAGAAGAGGATGCACTTGCAAATGTGCTCGGTGTCCAGGGGTCACGGTCTCACGTCACCCACGATAGTTACGGGCCTCAGCTTTGCTGGGGACTCAGGGTAGCCTCGGGGAAGTCTGAGAATCCACCTCTGGTGATGCGATGACTTCGGCGTCTGACGGGAGCTTCAGAAATGCAAACCAGACAGATGCTTCTTTGGTGCCTGCCAAGCAGGGGAGTCACTCCTTGACCCCAAGGGAGATTCTTCTGTCCTCTAATCGTGAGTAGAGCGTCGAAGGTCCAGGATTCTGTTTCAGAGTTTCGTCCAGGGATAATCTAAAGTCCTAAGGACTGGGTTCCTATACTTATACTAAGTATAGGGGTTGGACTACTCTGTGGCCCCACCTATGGGTGGGTCAGGGCAGAGGGGTGGCTACACCCCTTTCCTTTGTCCAGTTCACGCCAAAGCAGGGGCTGCAAGCCCCTGATCCGGTTTGAACTGGGGTATGCACAGGGACACCAAGTGTGCCCCCAGTGCAGGACTTCAAAGCACCCGAAAGTGCTCCCGCCCAGCCCCAATACACATTATCCTGTCTGGGGAGGTGGTCACACCTCCCTGGGACAGGAAACCTATTGTCCAGGCCTCCCCTGCCAGAGTTTCGTCCAGCAGCAGGAGGCCAGACTCGTGTCTGTGGCAGCAGCATCCATTTTGTGATGCCAGGGCTTTGGAAAGAAGTTACCGGGCTAGCCAGAGTTAACATGTCTTTCCCTCTAGAAGGGTGGAATGCTACCCCCGCCACCAGAATTGGCGGGGGGGTAGTATTCCAAGATGTTTGACACCAAACACGACATGTTTAGGTGCAGCCATTCCAAAGTTAGCATTTAACGCGAGGTTATAATGCGCTTAAGAGTATATGGTCAGGCTGCACTACAAACAGCATCAGAGAAGGGTCTCCGAACGCTGCAGAGGGGCCCTGCTCATGCAGGGGCACCCTCTCACATAGGAACCATGCACTCTGCCTTTAGGATTGATAAGGCCTGCCTTAGGAGTGACTTATAGGTTTATATGTGTGTATGTATTTAGTGATATAGGTAACCTATATCACAGTAAGGGGTGCATGCACCACCTTACCCAGGCTGCAGTAGCAGACCTGTGGTGTCAGTTTGGATGGCCTTCCAGGGGTGGCATAATACATGCTGCAGCCCCTGGCAGGCCTCTGAGGTACCTATGCCCTTGGTACATAGTATACCATATACTAGGGACTTATAAGGGCACTCCAGATTCCAATCAGTGATGTGCCTAAGGCACATGGAAACCATTTTAGAGAGGAAGCAGCTAGGCTGGGGTTCTGATTAGCAGGGCGCCAGCCAGACTAATGTCGAAAAACAGTGAAGCATCAGCAAAAAGTGGGGGTACCCATGTGAAGCAGATCCTACTCTCCTACACAACCCCCCAAACGTAGGGACATTAAACTAACCTTGCCCAGTTAAGTCTTCATGTTCTAAGTGGAAGTACCTAGAGAGTCCATCTGCATTGGCATGGTTACTCCCAGGTCTATGTTCCACTGTAAAGTCCATCCCCTGTAGGGAAATGGACCACCTAAGCAGTTTGGGGTTTTCACCCTTCATTTGTTTTAGCCATAAGAGGGGCTTATGGTCTGTCTGAACCAGGAAGTGTGTACCAAACAAGTATGGCCTCAACTTCTTCAGAACCCAGACCACAGCAAAGGCCTCCCTCTCTATGGCTGACCAACGTTTCTCTCTAGGGGTCAGCCTTCTGCTAATGAAAGCTACTGGCTGATCCTGACCTTCTTCATTCAATTGTGACAGTACAGCCCCTACCCCCAATTCAGATGCATCAGTTTGAACAATGAACTTCTTGGAGTAATCAGGACTCTGTAGAATGGGAGCAGTGCACATGGCCTGCTTCAGGTCATCAAATGCCTTTTGACAGCTAACTGTCCACTGAACCTTTTTGGGCATTTTCTTAGAAGTTAAGTCATTCAGGGGTGTCACTATTGATCCATACCCCTTGACAAATCTCCTATAGTACCCAGTCAGGCCTAAGAAGGCTCTCACCTGAGTCTGGGTAGTGGGAGCAGTCCAGTCCATGATAGTCTGGATCTTGCTCTGCAAAGGTTGAACCTGGCCTCCACCCACAAGGTGGCCCAGGTACACAACCTGACTCTGCCCTATCTGGCACTTAGTGGCCTTGATAGTCAGGCCTGCCGTTTGCAGGGCCTGTAAAACATTCCTGAGGTGGACCAGGTGATCCTCCCAGGTGGAGCTAAAGACAGCAATATCATCTAGATATGCTGCACTATAGGCTTCCAGACCTGTGAGAACTGTATTCACCAACCTCTGGAAAGTGGCAGGTGCATTCTTCAGACCAAAGGGCATCACCACAAATTGATAATGCCCACTAGGGGTTGAGAATGCTGTTTTGGGCTTTGCAGTATCAGCTAGTCTGATCTGCCAGTAGCCAGCTGTCAAGTCAAATGTGCTGAGATATTTGGCAGAGGCCAAAGTATCTATGAGCTCATCTGCCCTTTGTATTGGATGGGCATCAGTCCTAGTGACTGCATTGAGACCCCTGTAGTCCACACAAAACCTCATCTCTCTTTTTCCACCACTGGTGTGAGGTTTTGGTACAAGGACCACTGGACTAGCCCAAGGGCTATCTGAGGGTTCAATAACTCCCAATTCCAACATTTTCTGGACTTCAGTCCTGATACAGTCCCTGACATGGGCAGGTTGCCTATAAATCTTATTTTTAATAGGCAGACTGTCCCCAGTGTCCACTTCATGAGTGCACCAGGTGGTCTGACTGGGTGTCAGTGAAAACATATGTCTAAACTGATTGAGAACTTGCCTACAATCAGTTTGTTGCTGGGTAGTGAGGCTGCCTGCCAAGGCTACACCATCTACTGACCCATCGTCAGGGTTCTGTGAGAGCAGGTCAGGGAGTGGGTCACTCTCTTCCTCCTGCCCTTCATCAGTAGCCATGAGCAAGCCCATGTCTGCCCTGTCCACATATGGTTTTAACCTGTTGACATGGAGAACCCTGTGGGGACTCCTGTGTGTTCCTAGGTCTACTAAGTAGGTGACCTCACCCTTCTGCTCAACAATAGTGTGGGGTCCACTCCATTTGTCTTGGAGAGCTGCTGGGGCCACTGGCTCCAACACCCACACCTTCTGCCATGGCTGGTAAACAGTCAGAACAGCCTTTTGGTCATGCCAGGCCTTTTGAAGTTCCTGGCTAGCCTCAAGGTTTTTGGTTGCCTTTTTCATATACTCAGCCATCCTGGAGCGGAGACCAAGAACATAGTCCACTATATCTTGCTTTGGGGGCTTGAGAGGTAACTCCCATCCTTCCTTCACCAAGCACAGTGGACCCCTCACAGGGTGGCCAAACAGAAGTTCAAAAGGGCTGTAACCAACCCCCTTCTGAGGCACCTCCCTATATGCGAATAAAAGGCAGGGCAAGAGTATGTCCCATCTTCGCCTAAGCTTTTCTGGGAGCCCTTTAATCATGCCCTTCAAGGTTTTGTTGAATCTCTCAACTAAACCATTGCATTGTGGGTGATAGGGTGTGGTGAACTTATAAGTCACTCCACACTCCTTCCACATTGCTTTTAAGTACCCAGACATGAAGTTAGCACCCCTGTCTGATACTACCTCCTTAGGAAAGCCCACTCTTGAGAAAATTCCCAGGAGGGCCCTTGCCACCACAGGTGCTGTAGTGGTCCTGAGGGGAATAGCTTCTGGGTACCTGGTGGCATGATCCACTACCACCAGGATAAACCTGTGCCCAGAGGCTGTTTGGGGATCCATGGGACCAACAATGTCAATCCCTACCCTTTCAAAGGGCACCCCCATCACAGGTAGTGGTATCAGGGGGGCCTTTGTAGTGCCACCTGCCTTGCCACTGGCTTGGCAGGTTACACAGGAGCGACAAAACTCCTTGGTGTCTTCAGACATGTGGGGCCAGTGAAAGTGAGGGACAATTCTGTCCCAAGTCTTGTTCTGGCCCAGGTGACCTGCTAAGGGAATATCATGGGCTAAGGTCAATAGGAAGCCCCTGAACTTCAGAGGTATAACCAACCTCCTGGTAGCACCAGGCTTGGGGTCTCTACTCTCTGAGTACAGGAGTCCATCATCCCAATACACTGTATGGGGACCACTATCTTTCCCAGCAGCCTCAGCAGCAGCTTGCTGTCTGAGGGGTTCAAGGGAGGGGCAGCTCTGCTGCTCCTGGCTCAGATCTGCCCTAGAAGGTCCCCCTGTCCCCAAGAACTCAACCTGGTCAGGTTCAAGTTCCTCTGGGACAGTTCCTTCTTCAGGGCTGAGATCATCCCCCTCAAGGGACTGATCTTCCTCCTGAGCCAAGGGGAAGGCACTGCCTTAACCCTACTACTCCTCCTCTTGGAAGGCACTTGGTCCATTCTTCCAGAATCCAAGGCCAGTTCAGTGCTAGACATTTTGGCTTGTGACCTGGTCACAGCAAACACATCTGCAGGGATCCCCAGCATTTCTGCATGGGTCCTGAGCTCCACTTCTGCCCAAGCAGAAGTCTCTAAGTCATTGCCAAGCAAGCATTCGACTGGTAGGTTTGCACTTACCACAACCTTCTTAAGGCCAGTTACCCCTCCCCAGGAGAAGTTAACAACTGCCAGAGTATGGTCTGTTCTGACATTGCTAGCATTGGTCACTTGGTACATTTCACCAAGTATAACTTGCCCAGGATTCACAAGGTCTTGTGTCACCATTGTGACACTTGCCCCTGTGTCCCTAAATGCCAAAGCCTCATGTCCATTGATTAAAGGCTGTTGTCTGTACTTGCCCAGATTACTGGGACTCACAGTGGAGGTCACATCCATGCCTCCATCACAGACTAACACAGCCTGAGTCAGTTCTCTGACTAGGTCAGAGCCCAACTCAGTACCCAGGGTGAACCCTACTAAACCCTTGGCTGGAGCACTCCCACCAACTGTACTAGGGGGAACAGGTGCCTTAGGGGCATTGGTGGGTGCTGGACTGGAGTCTCTGGACTTGGTGCAATCACTGGTCCAGTGGGTCTTTTGCTTACAGACCTTGCACCATGGTTTTCTTTGGCCTTTCCCTTTGGTAGACTGTGAATCCCCACCAGAAGAAGATTTTTGGGGGCCTCATGAAGACTTTTGATCTTTACCCTTCTCCCCACCCTTTTCAGAGTTCTTAGCATCTTTCTTCTTGGTTTCCCCACCTTGGTTCTGTACCTTCTGCTTCACCCTGGTTCTGACCCATTTGTTTGCCTTCTTTCCCAAATCTTGGGGAGAGGTCAGATCAGAGTCTACCAGGTATTGATGCAACAGCTGATTTTGACAGTTATTAAGAATCTGCTCCCTCATTATCAGATTGTACAATCCTGAGAAGTCACACACCTTACTGCCCATCAACCAGCCTTCCAGAGCCTTGGCAGAACAATCCACATAGTCTACCCAGTCTTGAGTCTGTGCTTTTGGGTATCTCTGAACTTCAACCTGTACTGTTCAGTGGTTAGGCCAAACCCATCAATAAGAGCACTCTTCAAGACCTTGTAATTATCAGCATCCTCCTCTCTAACAGTGAGGAGCTTATCTCTACCTTTGTCTGCAAAGGAGAGCCACAAGATTGCTGCCCACTGCTCCTGAGGGACCTTCTGTACTTTACAGGCCCTCTCTAGAGCAGTTATCCACTTGTGGATGTCATCCCCACTCTGGTAGGGAGGGACAATCTTGCTCAGGTTCCTATGGTCATAGGGGTAAACAGACATAATATCGAATTGTAAATATCGAATTGCCAAAATATCGAGTTGTAAATATAGAATGGACAGAATATCGAATTGCCAAAATATAGTGGTTAAGAATATCGAAATTCAGGTAAGAAATATCTATTGTCAAAATATCGACAGTCATAATATAGGGGGTCATTACGATGGCGGGCGGAAGCACAACCGCCGTGCTGGCGGATGCAAAAACCACCAGTTACCGCCGGCACGCAGCAGTCCACACGCCCGCCCAATTACGATGCGAAAAGTAGGCCAAACACCGCCGGCAAGCCAGCAACACCGTCCGCCATCAAAGTGCGTCCGTACACGTAGCGGCGCAGCCCAATTGACACACACCGTCCGACGAAATCACGTCCCGCCCGGCGTATAAATTACGATGCCCCAAACAAACGGCTCCCACGGCTAAGAGATACCGTACGACAAACCGAAGCGGTAACACGGACGCCGAGCACGGACAACGAAGAAGCGGCTCCCCGAGCATGAATCCAGCACTGCAGGCCCTCCCCATGCTCTTGCTGATGCACCACCAAGGACGCAACGTACCGCAGAGACGCAGGTAGGCACACACACAACAAGTGCACGCAAACAGCGCACACAGTGCAAGGGCGGAAAAAGCGGACAACCCCCCACCAGCGCGTGTACACTACACATCCACCATTGCATCCACATATGACACACAGGCCAAATCGTAACATCGCGTAACACATGTGTACACACCACCTGGGACTAGGAACCAACGACCCCGTCACGGCCCCAAAGCGGCGATGACGCCGCCACACATGCGCACAACGCAGAGGCCAACCGCAGCGCCATGCATGCGTCGCACACAGACACAGGGACACAACCAAGCAGCACACACATCAGCCCCACCCCGAACGCACATGACACGTGACAGGCCTGCCACAGACATGTCCCCAATGCCCAATTCACGGACAACACCCAACGCCACACAACCGACGCACACATGTCAGTGAAGTCACGCAACAGCAGGACACACCCCAGTGTAACAAACATGGCGTAGCACACAGCGGCGGCAACACCAACTAGGAGAAGCAGGGCCCCTTCGGGAAGAGGAACGCCAGTACCACACTGAAACACCCATACCACCCTGCACATATGAACAAGACATATAAAACGGAACACCAAAGAGCCCGGGGACCGACAACAGGTGGCCCAAGAATAACATTCACACACAAGGCCCAACGCAGAGCGGAAAGGCAGCCTGCCGCCCACACAAGGGAGAGCAGACAGCACTGAATGACCTTCCATTCCAACTCCGAAACCACAGCCCTACGAAAGAAGCCGGTGAATACAGCCATTGTCCAAGAAAAGACCAACACAGGCATGCCGAGGAGACCGACCACAGGGCAGATAGCGCATATCACAGAAGCACACAACGGACGGGGAAGAAAAAAGAAAACACTCCCCCATGTCGGCCACATGCAAGTTAATTGGAAGGAGTCACACATCACTGACCTTGAACTGTCTGAGAAGCATGTGGGATGAGGGCCCGTGTCCTCCGCACAAGCCAACAGAACACAAGTCCTGTCTCCCTACGACTACACAGAGCTCACAGCAACCTCGGAGCGTGCACATTGCAGACTGCACACACAGCCGGAGCACGCCACCACAACGCACCGCTGCGAAATGGCAACCGCAACACACCTACCCAACTACGCCGGACAGCTCAAGCTGTACAAAACCAACCTGATACATACATTGGGATGCGATCTCCTGTCCCTGCTGAACGTAAGTTACCGACTGACTTACCGCATCACATTGTTCAGCTGCGTCATGCCCGTCTTCTACTGTCGGAGGTGTCCCTACCAGCATCCCGTGGAGATGTGCCTCTCCAACCCGGCATGTCTAAAGGCGGACCTGCTACCACTACTCCTCCCTCTGGACACACACAACAGGGCCTGCTCTGCCTATGGGGGCATGGCGTATGTGGCCAACATCGCACCCGCACTGAAATGGGACCACTGTGCCTCCACACGACGGATCATCGAGAACAGCTACATCGAATGTCACCCAGCATGCCCCATCATGGTCCTCCAAGGGACAACTTACGAACAACACCTTGACAGCCACCATCCGCTACATTGGCTGGCAAACATGTACACCACCAATGACATGGAAGCCCTGCTGGACGGCATCGCATACCTGACAACCTGTAAATTCGTCGGACCACAACGCAGGTTCCCCGATTGACCTATGATGTCCAACCCCGCACCCATGCTTAGCTTCCGCACGGATCTGGCCAGTCACCACCACAACAGCCATACCAAACGACCGGCAACTGTAACCACACCATCAACGACATCGCCATGACATCGGATATGACCGGGACATGCACACTGTTCCCCATCACATCCAGGAACACTGCATGCATCGTGGGAGGCAGTGGCATGGGGTCTGTGTATCGCACCCACATGGTCGGAACTGCACGAACAACCAGGACACGACATGGATCCAGCGCCCATGGACACACACACCGCTCAGTGGACATGAATAGGTCGCCTGGAGTCTGTGGGTGCTGCACCCCTCCCACCCCCGCCCGGGAATCCCATACCAGGACCTTTGCATGGACGACAAGTGCATACAACAACAACACGACCCCAGTGACTGTGACATGTCCAGTAACCACCACATTGCAACAACAAGTGGCACGCCGCTGCATGCACGCAAGCACATGCCCTGATGTCATCTCACATGCACGCGTGCATGAGGAACAACCGCAGCAAACCTGTCACATGGAACTGAGATGGACTGTGCCCATGATGCCAAGCGGTCTGGTAGGCTACATGTATACCGTCTGTGTCAAAGTCCGCAGCTCCGCAGCTATACGTAAATGTACATTAGCACAGCCTTGGCCAAGCAGATGTAACTCTGAAGCCCACATCCCACATGCAACAGCCAATCACATGTAACCCCACACCCTATCCCATTTGCAATCATGCTCAGTATATCCTCAACATGTATTCCGCTGCCAGTAGTGTCCACTATACTGCATCACAGAGGACAGAAGACTCAATATAATGTTTGAAACCAAAACTGTCTCCGCTGACTCATTTCACAAGTACGAATGAGAGAGGATGAGAGTATGTGAAGTACACGGCAGTCGTGACATGACCATGTAGTCCACTGGTATTGGATGTCAACGCAAATGAGTAGCACAACTGTGGAAGACACACATGTGTCGTGTGAAGTCGTATGGACGCAGTGCTCAGGTGGGTGGGTGTGATGGGTAGATGCGCACATGCCAAGTTGGAGCACGCCGTGTTGGGAGGGGTCATGAACAGTACACCACCGCTTCCCTGGGCATTGTGAGAGGACACCTGTCGGGGGGAGTGAACACGTGTGTGCACAGCAGCCGGGCACACGTACAAAGCGGTACCAGGCGCACCTCAGCCCACCCTCTGTGGACAAGCTGGATCCTGTTGTGCGCCCGCCATGCCCCTTGACAAGGCACACACAGCCCCAGTCGACCAGGTGTAACCCCAACATAGTCAATCCGCACAGGCGATACAGGGCACGGGATGGCAGTGGAGCATGGTGTGTGAGAGGTCTCCTCGCGCTCCTCCTGGTCATATCACGCAGGCAATAGAACCTCAACGTCTAGCATGGCACAAGTCAAATGGAAGTGTAGGGGGACGCACCACAGCACGAGCAGCACTGACGTCACGGGAGGTGGCTCGCACCATCCCATCCATTGCCCATTATACCAACCACGCCACATGCCATTGCGACTAAGTGCAAGCGCGTGCGCCACCACCCCCGAGCCCTCCCCAGAGAGGCCAAAGAGTGAATGTGTGGGCCATCAGTCACAGACGGACGCGGCCTGGCCGCAAGGGCAGCCACAGCCACTGGGTGTCGCAGGTGGCGGATCCGGAAGGCGAAGACTGTGATGCATAGTCCATGCAGGCCGGGTCTCCATTTGGGGCACCACGCAGGTGGACGGCGTCCCGCAACACATCATACCCTGAGACAGCCCACTCGTGCAACTGGACCCACACATACACTCCTTGCCCTCTCTGGTGCGAGCTTGGGGCTGCCTGTGCAAGCGCTAGCCTCGCAGGTGCACATGCATATTGGGGGAGCGAGGGGAGGACATGAGGGCTGGGGCGAAGATGACTGTATCACTGTCAGTGAGTACAAGGGATGACCCAGATGTGGAAAGGAAGAGACGTGTCCCGTGTGTACTGCAACTAGTCGCCAATCCAACTACCCCCCATGTCCGGAATGTAAGCCCGCACCTAGGCCCGCCCATCCGCCACATCGAATATACCACCAGCACGACAACCTTCCCATTCGAAACACTGACTGGGGGTGGCGACCAGTGAACAATCATGTGTAGCCTACCCACGCGTACATGTGGGCCCTCCATGATCCATGTCACCTGCGGCAAAGTCATGACATGCGCAATGAGGGAAGTGAGGAGAGCTGTCCGCCCCACGCACAGAAGGTGCATCAGCTCCACAGACCCAGCAGCGAGTCCAGCAGGGGTCACATGTGCAGGGGCAGCTGTGCCTGGTGTGAAGGCACATGCATATAGACAGCACATCGACCAATGTGTAGTCTGCCCACATCTACAGTCCATCATCATGCGGACATAGGAATTGAACACAGGGCAACACATCTTAGTGGGTGCACCCACCGTGACCAACAATGCGCAATCATCGACGTACCCGCCCTGTGCATGGCCCCCACCCAACGGAGGCACATCCAGTGCCACCATCCCACACACACAAGCCTTCCACGGAACATGCTGTGTCCAATGGTCAGTACAGAGTCAGCGCCCATCTGGTGGATCCTGAACAGGAGACACATGCACACACATGCCAGCTCCCACTATGTACGTCTGCCACCTGGCACGTGCAATGTAACCTCTCACCTGTGACGTGTGACTGCAAGCACACAGCCGTCTTGGCATGGGGCTGTCAATGTGGACACCTGTCAATGTTTCGGGAGGTGTGATCCGTACAGTGCTGTACATAGGGTGCAGTGCTGACACCTACTACTGTCTCATATCCCCTCGTGCCACAGGTCCCACTTGTTTTGGCCGCTCAGCCTGTGCCCACATCGTCGTCGTCGTGTGCCATACTCATCCAGCCTCGGAAGCAGTTCCATGCTCAGCAGACATTCATGTTGCCGTGGCGTTGCCGCTTGACGAATATGCAGTCAGTCCCCATCAGCACGCCCCGCAAGTCATTGGGGCCTAGATCCCCATGTGCATGCACATGGCAGTGGTTTGTATCACTAGCCATTGCCATTGTTGGGAGACCTGTGTAAGTGTATTGTGGCTGTGCCGTCCCAGCTTGACAGCTGGGCTGTGGCTCATGTGCTTGCTCAGTCATGTCAGTGATGTGTATGCGAAATTGCTATGTGTTGTGTTGCTTTGACATGTGTCCACTGCCATTTTCCCTAGGCGGAGACCGAACATTGACCGCCCATACCAATTGCTGGCGGACATGGACGATACAGAGGTCATTAGGAAGTTTCGGCTGGACAGGCCAACCCTGCATCGACTGTGTGCCATGTTGTAACCCCATCTCCGTCTCCGCAGGGTGTATCCGACAGCTGTCACCCCCACGGCTAAGGTGATGGCCGCCATGCATTTCTTCGCCACTGGGTCATTCCAGCACACAGTGGGCAGTGGAGGAGGGATGTCCCAGCCCATGTTCAGCAAGGTGCTGAGGGATGTACTGGCAGCCATGATGCTGTACCGAAACAGGTACATCCGCTTCCCCAGGGCTCGTGAATTGGCGGCAGTGAAGGGTGCATTCTATGCCCTTGGCAGAATCCCACACGTCGTTGGAGCCATTGACTGCACACATGTTGGCCTTGTTCCACCACAGGCCACTGAGCACCTGTACCGCAACAGGAAGCACACGCACTCCCTGAATGTGCAAGTGGTGTGCCTTGCGGACATGGTGATCACCCACGTGTGTGCAAAGTTCCCAGGCTCGGCCCATGACGCACACATAATGCGCAACAGCATCTTGCCACGACTGATGTCCAATCTGCAACAGGATCGTGGCTGTATTGTCGGTGAGTATGTGGAGTGGTGTAGCGTGCTGGTTGTGCGATGCTGTCCCCTGTCCAGTTGGAATAGCAATGGTTCTCTGTGTCCCTCACACCCAGGTGACTCTGCGTACCCGAATGGGGCATGGCTGCTCAGTCCATTGAGGAATCCTCGCACCCCAGCAGACGATCGCTACAATGAGGCACATGGGAGGACCAGACGTGTGGTCGAGCGTACCTTTGGCCTCCTCAAGTCCAGGTTCAGGTGCCTGGACCGCACCCGGGGTGCGCTGGCGTACTCCCCACAGAAGGTGTGCCAGATAGTGGTGGCGTGCTGCATGCTGCACAATCTGGCCATTCGGAAGCAGATCCCCCTCATCGTGGATGACGGAGATCAACCAGGGCCCCAGCCCGCAGACCAGGACAGCTCGAGTGAGGAGGACAGCGGAGAGGAGGAAGCTGGTAATGTGCGGCAGCAGCTCATCGCCCACTACTTCACTTGACGGTGAGTGTCCATGTACGACGGCTGATGTGGCTGTATCTGTGCAGGTGTGTGTGTGCTGTGTCAGGGTGGCCGTTTGTTCACTGCGTGCTGTGTGTCAACGCTCCATGGCCAGGGTAGTATGCCACTGTTGGTGGCTGTGGCATTGTGCCCTATTGCTCTGTGCGATGTGTGTACATTGCTTGTAGTTGTTGACATGTACTGTGTGATGGGTGTGTGACACACTCATTGAATGTGCTCCTGTTCTGTCTCCCACCCCTAGGTCCCTACAGGCCCTCCGGTTCCATTGCCATGCCACGCATCAGGTGCCTTTCCGCCCAAGGTGGCCGTTGTATTCCGTACAAATAAAACACAGGGCACAAACAGCAGTTTGTGTAAGAGGTGCATTTATTTCAAACTGTGACATGTGATTGTGTGTAAGGTGATGACAAAAGTGGTGCGTGCAGTGACAATGAGCTGTCGGTCATGGCTGCGTGATGCTCAGGGTGTACCCACTGGTTCTATGTCCATGGTCCAACAGACACATGCCATCCAGATGGCTGTGTGGAGTGGGATCGTAGTCCAAGTCAATGCAGTGGGTGGTCAAGGAGGGCTGGCTGGCTGCCTCACTTGCGTCTGGAGCGTGCGAAGTCCTCCCGTGAGATCTGTTTCCACTTCGGACGGCCCCTTCCACGTTTGCGAGGGGGTGCCTGCTTGCGACCTGCTGGTGGTTGAGGTGTGCTCACTGGCTGTGGACGCAGGGGAACTGGACACAGCTGCACGACCCTGCGCCCCGGCAGGTGGTGGCGGTGGTGGAGCTGCTGTCCCTGGCTGTGACCTCACCACCAGCTGGCCCATGAGGTCCACGAGTTGGCCCATACGGGCGTCCATGGACCTCAGCACCCCCAGCACCTCCCGCGTGTCTGAAGCAGACCTGGCCCATTGTCCTTGGGCCTCTTCATAGGCCCCAAGGACTCTGGCCATTTGAGGCAGGGCATGGCTCCCAGGGGAGACTTGCGTTTCCCTGACCCTGCTCCTCCTACCGGTACTGCTGCCACCGGCCTGCCCACTAGCCACATTGCTCACCACGGTCCTCGCTGTGGCTCCCAGGGTGGATCCAGTCGGCCGGGCCACCACCTGCGCTGGGGCTGGTGCCAGCGAAGACGTGGTGGTGGTGGCGGCGGTGGTGGTCGGTGCGGCGATGGTGGCGGTTGCGGCAGTGGTAGTGGCCGCAATGACCGTGGGTGTGGCCGCAATGACCGTGGGTGTGGCCGCAATGTCCGTGGGTGTGGCCGCAACGACAGTGGCAGCAGGGGGCTGGGAATGTTCAGCAGCCCTGGATGATGGGTTGGTGGGTAGGAGGGGTCCTGGGGTGCGGCTGGGCCCTGCCACACCAGATGGGCCTGCTTGGTGGTCCGTGTCCGAAGAGGAGGACAGATCCTCCACATCCGTGTGTCCTCGTTGGGGGCTTGTAGGCTGGCTGTGCTGGCTGCTGTCTCCATCCCCAGCATCCAGCAGTTCGTCACCTGTGGAGAGAATGAGATTTGTTATTGTGTTGCACCTGGCGAAGTATGTATTTGTCGTCTGACATTAACAGTTCGTGCAATCTCGTACATGGGTTTCCCGGAGGCGTGTGTGTGGCTGTACCATTTGTAGTTGTGTGTGCTTGGCAATGGGACTGTGTGCTGTGCACATGTGGCATGGGACGGATTGGCCATGCCGATGGGTGTGTTGCTGTGCCCCTACTTATTGTGACTCTGGTGTATGCGGGCTCCTGGCCCATCCTGGGTCTGGTTTGTACTTTGCTTTTGGTGTTCAAATGGGACGCTTAGGAACGCATATGGCAACATGGGGGCCATGCCCCAGATTCGCATTTGGGATGGAATATGCTTTTGGGGTTCAAATGGAACGCTTAGGAACGCATATGGCAACATGGGGTCCATGCCCCAGATTCGCATTTGGGATGGAATATGCTTTTGGGGTTCAAATGGAACGCTTAGGAACGCATATGGCAACATGGGGGCCATGCCCCAGATTCGCATTTGGGAGGGAATATGCTTTTGGGGTACATGCTGTGAGCCATGGGTGCCGAACGTGACATGTGTTGTGGCAGCATGACAGTGCATGGTCTGAGGTGTGTGCATGCCTGACATGGCCTGCATATTTGCTGTCTGTTGTGATTACTGGACATGGCATTGGACGCATCGTTATGAGTGAGTGATGGTTGTGTGCCAGCCAACGTATTGCAGTTGTCCCATCTCCTTGGTGTGCGTGCTGCCCTGTGCCATGTGCATCACTGCAGTGCTCGGGGGGTGTGGCCCATGTTGTGTGTTGTTGCTCACAGTGTGGCGTGCGCTTCATTGACTTCTGGCACATGGTTGGTCATGGGCATGTATCTTAGCGTGACTGCTGTATGTGTGGCAGCTGTGCGGATGACATGCCTTTCATGAGACTGGGGCTGACGGATGGGATGGATGGTATGTTGTATGTGCATGGTGTGTCTGTGTGTTTGATGGGTTCAGTGGTGTTCGTGTGCATTTATGTTGTTCCGCTCTGTTGCGTCTAGTGTTGTTTGTCTTACATAGGCGTAGTTGTGGGGTGTGTGGTTGACAGGCAGTAGGGGCTACATGGACAGGACTTCAATGGTGTTTCGGTTGTGTGTGATGAGTTGCACAGTGGCTGCCGTGTGGTACTATATTCAGTGTGGCTTGTGCATGCAGACGTGGCTCCTTGGGTGTTGCTGTGTCTGTGATGGGTCATGTGAGGTGTGAGTCTGTGGTTCATGTCCGTGTGCACATTGTTCACTTGTTCGTGACGGTGGGCGGTGCTGCGTGTTCGTCTGCTACGTGACATGTCCCATGTGTTGGTCGTGTTACGGTCCTCATGCCTCCAGTAATCCAGCCCTGTCCAGTTTCCCACCTGCAGGTTGTTCGGGCGTGCACTGTACTGGATGCCACATGGTTCTAAGCGGGGGTGCTCCATGTTGCAGGTCTGTGGGGGTGGGGGGTGTTGTGGGTCGTGGTGGTGGCTGGACACCCACTGACACCGATTGTTGTGGACCGTGATGTCTACCTTTCGGCTGTCGGTGTGCACTGCGGTGGCTGACATGTGGCTGTGGGGTGTGGGGGATGCTCCTCCTTGCTGTGCTGTGGGACTAGGGGCCTGGTGTGTGTTGTACTTGGGCTGTCCACCCTCCCACCCACTGCACTTTGTGTTCCTGCCACTTACCTGTTACTTGTCGGTTAGTGCAGCTATGGCGGACACATGGGTGTGGTGGGTGCTCGTTGTGGCGCTTCTGGCATACTTGGGGACCTGTTGGTGGTTACGTGGCTGGCTGAGTGTACACATGTCCCCACGTATCTTACAGTTGTTCGGTTTGGGCTGTGTGTGGTGGTGTCTGTTGCATGTGTGTGTGATGTGTTGTGTATTGTGTGCTGGACATGGGGGTGTTTGTCCCTGGGAGCTGTGGCATGGTGGTAGTGCATGTGAGTACATAGCGGTGTGCTGGTATACATTGGTTTGTACTTACCAGCCTCCACTCCCCCTGCTAATCCGGCGAGGATCTCCGGATGTATAATGCCTCGCACCTTCTCCTCCCACGCTTTGAAGGTCTTGAAGAGCGCGGGATTCCCTCCGCCAGTGACGGCTGCCAGCTCTCTGTTCTTGCTCTCCTTCTTCTTGACCAGGCTCTTGACGTCATTCCACCGTTTGTTGATTTCAACTCTGTTCCTGGGCAGGGTCCCGACTGCATTGACCTGGTCTACGATCCGGTTCCACATTCTCTTTCTGGTGGCTAGTGGTGTGTGCTGGACCAGGTTCCCATAGATTTGTGGGTGCACCTTGATGATCTCGTCGACCATGACCGTCAGCTCAATGGGCGTGAACTTGGGCATTCTTTGTGGTGCCATGGTGTTTGTGGTGCTGGTGCGGTGTGTGTTGTGTAATGTGCAGGGGGTTTGTGGTGCCGGTGTTTGGTGGTGGTGGTGGTGGTGGTGGTTGTGATGTGTGCATTTCTGTGGTGTGCTGCTGTCCTTGCTGTGTCACTGTGTCCTCTCCTCTCCTCTCTAGTTTGCAATGTTGCAAGGGGTTGTGGTCTGTGGGAGTGCTGCTTTTGTACTTACCTATGTGGGTGTGTCCTCATGGTCTGTTGTTTTCAGGTGTGTTGTGTCTGGTGTTCTGGCCTTTGTAGTTTTTGTTTGTCCAGGGGGGTGTTTTCGGGATGTGTACTGTGCTTGTGTATTTGTGCGTGCCTTGCTGTGTGGACTTGTTGGCCATGTTGTGTGCGATTGGTTTTGTCAGCGGATGGTTTCTGTGCAGGGACGTGGGCGCCATGGCTTCTGCCGTGTCGATTCTCATCGGCGTTGTTTGCGCTGGCGGGCGGTATATTTGTAGTTTTCCGCGCTCATGGCGGTGCGATCGTAATCTCACGTGCGGTGTGTCGGCCGTGAGGGCGGGCGGTTTTGTGTTGTCGTGCGTGTTTCCGTCCGTGGCGGGCGGTTTGACTCCGACTCGGACGATAGCGGGCGGTATCTTGTGTGATTTTTCCGCCGATGGCGGTTTTCGGTTTGTGTAATCGTAATGGCGTGGTCGGTGTTCAGACGGTGTGTGCGGGCGGATTTTTGCCGCTTCCATGCCTGGCGGATTTTTTTACGCCGGGTATCGTAATGGGCCCCATAGTTGTTAAAAATATCGAATTTTTTTATAGTGTTTTAAGTGTTAGTATATGTGTTAAAAGTATGTATTATTTTTGTAATGTATGTTTTAATTTTTATAAAGTAATGAATTTTATGTTATTTAATTTTTGTGTAATTTAATTCTGTAGCGGGTTGTGGGTTTATAGGGGAATAGGGTGGGAAGTAATTTAATTATAGTAAATTAAATATTAATTTTTAGGAATTATTAATTATATTTAATTTAATTGTGCGTTTTAGTTCTGTAGCGGGTTGTGGGTTTATAGGGGAATAGGGTGGGAAGTAATTTAAATTTAATTAAGTAATTATTAAATTTTATTTATTGGTATTGATAAATAATTCATTGCTAATTAATTATTAATTGGTAATTAATTTTTATTAATTGGCAATTAATTTTTATTAATTGGTAATTAATTTTTAATAATTGGTAAAAAAATTTATTAATTGGTAATTAATTTTTATTAATTGGTAATTAATTTTTATTAATTTTTTAATTGATAATTATATTAATTGTATTAATTTATTATTCAGAGCGGGTTGTGGGTTTATAGGGGAATAGGGTGGGAAGTAATTTAATTGTATATCAGTAATTATTTATTTTTATTTATTGGTATTAAGTATTAATTTATTGTTAATTAATTATTATTTGGTAATTAATTTTTATTAATTGGTAATTAATTTTTTATTAATTGGTAATTAATTTTTGATAATTGGTAATTAATTTTTATTAATAGGTAATTAATTTTTAAGAAATGATATTTATTGGTGTTTAGAATTAATTATTAAATATTTTGTAATTGGTAAGTCATTTTAATTAATTTTTTATTGGTATTGATAATTATTTTATTTTTATTAAAATATTAAATCATTATTTTCCCTACTGTTGCACTCTTTGGAGTGGGAATAGTAATTTTTACCCCTACGCTATCCAACGCTTTCCCTACTGTTGCACTCACTGGAGTGGGAATAGTAATTTTTACCCCTACGCTATCCAACTCTTTCCCTACTGTTGCACTCTCTGGAGTGGGAATAGTAATTTATACCCCTACGCTATCCAACGCTTTCCCTACTGTTCCACTCTCTGGAGTGGGAATAGTAATTTTTACCCCTACGCTATCCAACGCTTTCCCTACTGTTGCACTCTCTGGAGTGGGAATAGTAATTTTTACCCTCCCGCTATCCAACGCTTTCCCTTCTGTTGCACTCACTGGAGTGGGAATAGTAATTTTTACCCCTACGCTATCCAACGCTTTCCCTACTATTGCACTCTCTGGAGTGGGAATAGTAATTTTTACCCTCCCGCTATCCAACGCTTTCCCTACTGTTGCACTCACTGGAGTGGGAATAGTAATTTTTACCCTCCCGCTATCCAACGCTTTCCCTACTGTTGCACTCTCTGGAGTGGGAATAGTAATTTTTACCCTCCCGCTATCCAACGTTTTCCCTACTGTTGCACTCTCTGGAGTGGGAATAGTAATTTATACCCCTACGCTATCCAACGTTTTCCCTACTGTTGCACTCTCTGGAGTGGGAATAGTAATTTTTACCCTCCCGCTATCCAACGCTTTCCCTACTGTTGCACTCACTGGAGTGGGAATAGTAATTTTTACCCTCCCGCTATCCAATGCTTTCCCTACTGTTGCACTCACTGGAGTGGTAATAGTAAATTTTACCCTCCCGCTATCCTACGCTAAAAATATTGAATATTTTTTATAAATATTACGTTAATATATATATGTATTAAAAAATAAAAATGTATGTTTATTTTTTTTTAACTTACATTAATTATTTATTAATTTTAAAGTTATTTAAGTATTTTTAAGTATGTTTTAGTTAATTATATATATTATTTCATTAATTTTACATTACTTTTAAGATATTTAAAAAATTTGATATTTTGACTAACTATATTTTTTACAACTATATTTTGGATTCGATATTTTTGTACTTACCTGTTTGTAGATAGGCATTCGATATTTTGTCATTCTATATTTTTACTTCGATATTGTTGTAGGTCGATATTCTTGTATTCGATATTCTGTCAGTGATCCGTCATAGGACCTTTCCCTATCTCTAGGGACATGGCTGCCACCATGGGACTCTAGTCCCAACTTTCTTCTCTCTCTAAAGAGATCTAGGGACTCCCTGTCTATAGCTAGTTGCTGTTTTCTGATTTCAAGCTGAGCTTCCTCATATTGAACCAGCCTCTTTCTTCTCTCATGAGAGGATTCCCTCCTATGAGATGAGACAGAGCTCCCTATTGAGGTGCCAGAGTGGTTAGACTCCTGAGAAGGAGATCTAGACTTCCTGGGCACACTCATAATCCTTCCTGGGGGACAAAGAGGGCATCATTCTGATCATCCTCTTCATCTTCCTCAGGAGGGATTGGGTTATCCAGGTCAGGGCCATTGTCGCCCTCCTGGCCAGTTTCAGAGGGGGGGCTGGGGGTATTGGTACCCCTGGCCCCTTCCTCATCTTCTGCCCCACCCTCAGCTCCTACCCCTTCAGTCCCCAAGGGCTTACTAAGGTCATAAGCCACCAACAACTCCTTGAGGTGTTGGGTGGTGGGGCTTTGGCCTGTCCTTATTTTTCTCAAGTTGCATAAAGCTCTCAATTCCAAGAATGGGAGTGTATCATACTTGGAGGGTGGAAGCTCAGTGGCTTCCTGCAAGGATTCTTTAGATCCTACCCTTAAAGACATTACTAGTGTGGTGTGGTGTATGCACTACCTACTCTAGTGTGGCCTACTAAACTCTCTTGAGTTGTAGAAAGGGTTGTGCTATCCCTTAACACACAACTCTAAGTTCAGTAGAACTTACTGTATTCTAAGCTTAAATTATATGTACCTTAGGTACCTTTAGTGGTTTTCAGTTGATCAATTCAATTGAGATTATCTGGTAAAACAATAGCAAGCTGGAATGCCACACGCTGCACACCAATGTGAGAAGTTGGCCTGGTATATGCTGTCCACTAATTATAGTGGGCACCTTGCACCAGTCCAAACAACCCCTTATTGGAGATAGGTTAAAGACAACCTTATTGAAAGCTATCCTAGTGGTAGCTATGGAGAGCAGCCTTCAGGCTAAGTCTTGAAGGAATGTAAAGCAGCTTGTTTTACCAGTCTATAATCTCTTGAGTGACCAAATGAAAGAGCACCACACCAGGTATATATTCAAAATATATGTATTTATTGCTAAACACACCCCTCTAGTCTCTTTATGAGGCTAGAGTTCGAAGTACATAAGTTAGAAGTTATTTAAACACAGTAATAGCACAAATACACGTTTGGGCCCTAGGGGCGTACCAAACCATATACCAATAAAGTGGTATAAGAACCACGACTGAATTAGACACTAGGCCTAGAGCCTCTAGAAGCGCTTGGACCACAAGGAACCACCCAAGGTAGTGACACAGGGGACCCACGGGGGACGCGTGCAGTGTAAATACACAACCGCGATACGCCGTTGACTTCTATGGAGAAAGTCGTGATCGGGAAATTAAAGAAAAGGGACACTTAAAGGAGGACTTGGAGCAAACCCTTTGAGATCTAGTACTTTGAAGAGTCTCTACCCACGGGAGCACCGGAGTACTCGTGTTACCTCACCCAGAGAAGCCGGGTGCATAGGTGTCTTTCGGGGTCGGGTTTCGTCGTCGATTTGAATGGCGATCTGCTGCAAAGTGCTGCTGGCGACCAAGTGGAAAGTGTCCGGGTGAATCCAAGAGTGGATCAGAGATCTGAAGAACCTGAAAGCAGAGGGGACAGAGTCTGGGTCACTAGCCAGTGACCAGGAAGGCGATGGACAGATGCCCACCGATGTCGAGTGCTTCAGGTGCGTTGACGGTCGTCTTGACTCTTCAGCCACAAGGTCCAGGAGGCGTTGTCGGTGACCAGGAGCAGGATTCGGGCTGGTACACGATGTCTGTCGAGTGCTGAGGTGTCGGCGACTGGATTGGACCCAACAAGCCTTGGTAACGGCAAGTCTCGATGCAGAGGAAGATCGTCGATAATGCAGACCAGCAAGGTCTGGGGAACTCACCCAGCGAGGGTAAGTGAGGGCAGGCCTGGGGCAACCAGGATGCCAAGTAAGAAAAAGATTGGCCTTCGTTAAGGGCTACTAGCCAACGGGCTAGCGACCGCAAAGGAGCCTCGAGATGTCGCACGTGGATCTGGCTCACAGGACACTCGTGGAGTGGAGGCCAGTGATCTTCGGTGCAGTTGGTGCTGGAGGCTAGGGCTACTCGGAGCCCAAAGCACGACTTCGTGGGAGACCCAGAAGAGGATGCACTTGCAAATGTGCTTGGTGTCCAGGGGTCACGGTCTCACGTCACCCACGATAGCTACGGGCCTCAGCTTTGCTGGGGACTCAGGGTAGCCTCGGGGAAGTCTGAGAATCTACCTCTGGTGATGCGATGACTTCGGCGTCCGACGGGAGATTCAGAAATGCGAACCGGACAGATGCTTCTTTGGTGCCTGCCAAGCAGGGGAGTCACTCCTTGACCCCAAGGGAGATTCTTCTGTCCTCTAATCGTGAGTAGAGCGTCGAAGGTCCAGGATTCAGTTTCAGAGTTTCGTCCAGGGATAATCTAAAGTCCTAAGGACTGGGTTCCTATACTTATACTAAGTATAGGGGTTGGACTACTCTGTGGCCCCACCTATGGGTGGGTCAGGGCAGAGGGGTGGCTACACCCCTTTCCCTTTGTCCAGTTCACGCCAAAGCAGGGGCTGCAAGCCCCTGATCCGGTTTGAACTGGGGTATGCACAGGGACACCAAGTGTGCCCCCAGTGCAGGACTTCAAAGCACCCGAAAGTGCTCCCGCCCAGCCCCAATACACATTATCCTGTCTGGGGAGGTGGTCACACCTCCCTGGGACAGGAAACCTATTGTCCAGGCCTCCCCTGCCGGAGTTTCGTCCAGCAGCAGGAGGCCAGACTCGTGTCTGTGGCAGCAGCATCCATTTTGTGATGCCAGGGCTTTGGAAAGAAGTTACCGGGCTAGCCAGAGTTAACATGTCTTTCCCTCTAGAAGGGTGGAATGCTACCCCCGCCGCCAGAATTGGCGGGGGGTAGTATTCCAAGATGTTTGACACCAAACACGACATGTTTAGGTGCAGCCATTCCAAAGTTAGCATTTAACACGAGGTTATAATGCGCTTAAGAGTATATGGTCAGGCTGCACTACAAACAGCATCAGAGAAGGGTCTCCGAACGCTGCAGACGGGCCCTGCTCATGCAGGGGCACCCTCTCACATAGGAACCATGCACTCTGCCTTTAGGATTGATAAGGCCTGCCTTAGGAGTGACTTATAGGTTTATATGTGTGTATGTATTTAGTGATATAGGTAACCTATATCACAGTAAGGGGTGCATGCACCACCTTACCCAGGCTGCAGTAGCAGACCTGTGGTGTCAGTTTGGATGGCCTTCCAGGGGTGGCATAATACATGCTGCAGCCCCTGGCAGGCCTCTGAGGTACCTATGCCCTTGGTACATAGTATACCATATACTAGGGACTTATAAGGGCACTCCAGATTCCAATCAGTGATGTGCCTAAGGCACATGGAAACCATTTTAGAGAGGAAGCAGCTAGGCTGGGGTTCTGATTAGCAGGGCCCCAGCCAGACTAATGTCGAAAAACAGTGAAGCATCAGCAAAAAGTGGGGGTACCCATGTGAAGCAGATCCTACTCTCCTACAGCCTCTGCCTGGCTCTATGATGATCAGAGCACCTTCAGCATCAACTGGGCCTACGATTATCACAACAGTTGTGGTTCACCTCCAGGAACAGGGTAGAGAGACCCAGGGAGGCCTTGTAGACACATGGATTCCACCTAGCTCAATCTCAGAAAGTCAGAGGGATGCTGGGCTCTCTCCTCCTAGACATTGTCTCCTCCTGCATATACAGGTAGGCTACTTCCCTCTCTCATCAGGAAGGTAGGCTTCTAGGCATGTCTATCCACAGCCCTCAAGCAGAAAGTGCAGGATTCAGGTGATGTCCCCTCACCTCTGGAAGACTGGCTGTCAGGTAGACACTAGCCCTTGATCCACAGTAGTCCTTAGAGTACCCTGCAGAGCTTTCCCTTGCTGTGGGCATAGTGGGGTGGTGTGGGTCCCACAATTTCTTACACAACTTCTAGACAGGGGATATGGATACACTGTCTCAGAGTGTAGAAATGGTTTGAGGTGGTTCTTCATTAAAGTATCCTCCTCAGGCTGCTCTCTGGGCACAGACATTGTGTGGAGTGATGCTTCTCTCAGTAAGTAGTACTTGGGCAGTCTCCAACATGGAGCACCCACAACACAGGCAGAATGAGGTGTGAGGTTTCTGACACTTGCTTCCATCAGCCAAACTGAAGCAGTAATTAGGGCTAGACAAAAAAAACAGACCTCATCTTGAAAAGTCCTCATCTCTCACAAGAGAGCCTACAGTCCTACTCCTTATTTATTTTATTTATTTGCGGAGTTTTATGAAGCACGAACATGACCCGTCAGGGTATCAGAGCGCTATACATAGAGCAGTCAGGTCTTACATACAAGGAAAGTAAAAAAAGGAATGAAGGGAAGTGAGGGAGCAATGCAAACACAGCAAACAAATGCAAAAAAACACAGCTGCTTGGTAGAACCATGATCCAAAGGAGTCTACATGTAAATGATCAAGCACAATGATAAAGAATCACTAGTAATTAACTATTCCTATTGGAGGAGACCATCTAGCAGAATCTTTTTTTTACTTCTTTTTTGAAGAATGAAGAGGAGGGGTTTGTCCTTGTACTCCTGACCCCTACTATTCACCAAATGCCAGTACTCAGGAGGACAAACCAGCAGCTTCTTGCTAACAAAAGGCCTAATGGAATTTTTGAAGGTAGCCCTGTTCCCATCCTCCTCACTTTAGCGTCAAGTCACACAACAGGTTCAGGACCTCATATTGTCAAGAACATGACTAAGGGGCTCATTACGATGGCGGGCGGAAGCACAACCGCCGTGCTGGCGGATGCAAAAACCACCAGTTACCGCCGGCACGCAGCAGTCCACACGCCCGTCCAATTACGATGCGTAAAGTAGGCCAAACACCGCCGGCAAGCCAGCAACACCGTCCGCCATCAAAGTGCGCCCGTACACGTAGCGGCGCAGCACAACTGACACACACCGTCCGACGAAACACGTCCCGCCCGGCGTATAAATTACGATGCCACAAACAAACGGCTCCCACGGCTAAGAGACACCGCACGTGAAAGAGAGGCGGTAACACGGACGCAGAGCACGGAAAACGAAGAAGCGGCATCCCGAGCATGAATCCAGCACTGCAGGCCCTCCCCATGCTTCTGCTGATGCACCACCAAGGACGCAACGTACCGCGGAGACGCAGGTAGGCACACACACAACAAGTGCACGCAAACAGCGCACACAGTGCAAGGGCGGAAAAAGCGGACAACCCCCCACCAGCGCGTGTACACTACACATCCACCATTGCATCCACATATGACACACAGGCCAAATCCTAACATCGCGGAACACATGTGTACACACCACCTGGGACTAGGAACCAACCACCCTGTCACGGCCACAAAGCGCCGATGACGCCGCCACACATGCGCACAACGCAGAGGCCAACCGCAGCGCCATGCATGCGTCGCACACAGACACAGGGACACAACCAAGCAGCACACACATCAGCCCCACCCCGAACGCACATGACACGTGACAGGCCTGCCACAGACATGTCCCCAACGCCCAAATCACGGACAACACCCAACGCCACACAACCGACGCACACATGTCAGTGAAGTCACGCAACAGCAGGACACACCCCAGTGTAACAAACATGGCGTAGCACACAGCGGCGGCAACACCAACTAGGAGAAGCAGGGCCCCTTCGGGAAGAGGAACGCCAGTACCACACTGAAAAACCCATACCACCCTGCACATATGAACAAGACATATAAAACGGAACACCAAAGAGCACGGGGACCGACAACAGGTGGCCCAAGAATAACATTCACACACAAGGCCCAACGCAGAGCGGAAAGGCAGCCTGCCGCCCACACAAGGGAGAGCAGACAGCACTGAATGACCTTCCATTCCAACACCGAAACCACAGCCCCACGACAGAAGCCGGTGAATACAGCCATTGTCCAAGAATAGACCAACACAGGCATGCCGAGGAGACCGACCACAGGGCAGATAGCGCATATCACAGAAGCACACAACGGACGGGGAAGAAAGAAGAAAACACTCCCCCATGTCGGCCACATGCAAGTTAATTGGAAGGAGTCACACAGCACTGACCTTGAACTGTCTGAGAAGCATGTGGGAAGAGGGCCCGTGTCCTCCAAACAAGCAAACAGAACACAAGTCCTGTCTCCCTACGACTACACAGAGCTCACAGCAACCTCGGAGCGTGCACATTGCAGACTGCACACACAGCCGGAGCACGCCACCACAACGCACCGCTGCGAAATGGCAACCGCAACACACCTACCCAACTACGACGAACAGCTCAAGCTGTACAAAACCAACCTGTTCCATACATTGGGATGCGATCTCCTGTCCCTGCTGAACGTAACTTACCGACTGACTTACCGCATCACATTGTTCAGCTGCGTCATGCCCGTCTTCTACTGTCGGAGGTGTACCTACCAGCATCCCGTCGAGATATGCCTCTCCAACCCGGCATGTCTGAAGGCGGACCTGCTACCACTACTCCTCCCTCTGGACGCACACGACAGGGCCTGCTCTGCCTATGGGGGCATGGCGTATGTGGCCAACATCGCACCCGCACTGAAATGGGACCACTGTGCCTCCACACGACGGATCATCGAGAACAGCTACATCGAATGTCACCCAGCATGCCCCATCATGGTCCTCCAAGGGACAACTTACGAACAACACCTTGACAGCCACCATCCGCTACATTGGCTGGCTAACATGTACACCACCAATGACATGGAAGCCCTGCTGGACGGCATCGCATACCTGACAACCTGTAAATACGTCGGACCACAACGCAGGTTCCCCGAGTGACCTTTGATGTCCAACCCCGCACCCATGCTTAGCTTCCGCACGGACTGGTCAGTCACCACCACAACAGCCATACCAAACGACCGGCAACTGTAACCACACCATCAACGACATCGCCATGACATCGGATATGACCGGGACATGCACACTGTTCCCCATCACATCCAGGAACACCGCATGCATCGTGGGAGGCAGTGGCATGGGCTCTGTGTATCGCACCCACATGGACGGAACTGCACGAACCACCAGGACACGACATGGATCCAGCGCCCATGGACACACACACCGCTCAGTGGACATGAATAGGTCGCCTGGAGTCTGTGGGTGCTGCACCCCTCCCACCCCCGCCCCGGGAATCCCATACCAGGACCTTTGCATGGACGACAAGTGCATACAACAACAACACGACCCCAGTGACTGTGACATGTCCAGTAACCACCACAGTGCAACAACAAGTGGCACGCCGCTGCATGCACGCAAGCACATGCCCTGATGTCATCTCACATGCACGCGTGCATGAGGAACAACCGCAGCAAACCTGTCACATGGAACTGAGATGGACTGTGCCCATGATGCCAAGCGGTCTGGTAGGCTACATGTATACCGTCTGTGTCAAAGTCCGCAGCTCCGCAGCTATACGTAAATGTACATTAGCACAGCCTTGGCCAAGCAGATGTCACTCTGAAGCCCACATCCCACATGCAACAGCCAATCACATGTAACCCCACACCCTATCCCATTTGCAATCATGCTCAGTATATCCTCAACATGTATTCCGCTGCCAGTAGTGTCCACTATACTGCATCACAGAGGACAGAAGACTCAATATAATGTTTGAAACCAAAACTGTCTCCGCTGACTCATTTCACAAGTACGAATGAGAGAGGATGAGAGTATGTGAAGTACACGGCAGTCGTGACATGACCATGTAGTCCACTGGTATTGGATGACAATGCAAATGAGTAGCACAACTGTGGAAGACACACATGTGCCGTGTGAAGTCGTATGGACGCAGTGCACAGGTGGGTGGGTGTGACGGGTAGATGCGCACATGCCAAGTTGGAGCACGCCGTGTTGGGAGGGGTCATGAACAGTACACCACCGCTTCCCTGGGCATAGTGAGAGGACACCTGTCGGGGGGAGTGAACACGTGTGTGCACAGCAGCCGGGAACACGTACATAGCGGTACCAGGCGCACACGTCAGCCCACCCTCCGTGGACAAGCAGGATCCTGTTGTGCGCCCGCCATGCCCCTTGACAAGGCACACACAGCCCCAGTCGACCAGGTGTAACCCCAACATAGTCAATCCGCACAGGCGATACAGGGCACGGGATGGCAGTGGAGCATGGTGTGTGAGAGGTCTCCTCGCGCTCCTCCTGGTCATATCACGCAGGCAATAGAACCTCAACATCTAGCATGGCAAAAAGTCAAATGGAAGTGTAGGGGGGACGCACCACAGCACGAGCAGCACTGACGTCACGGGAGGTGGCTCGCACCATCCCATCCATTGCCCATCATACCAACCACGCCACATGCCATTGCGACTAAGTGCAAGCGCGTGCGCCACCACCCCCGAGCCCTCCCCAGAGAGGCCAAAGAGTGAATGTGTGGGCCACCAGTCACAGACGGACGCGGCCTGGCCGCAAGGGCAGCCACAGCCACTGGGTGTCGCAGGTGGCGGATCCGGAAGGCGAAGACTGTGATGCATAGTCCATGCAGGCCGGGTCTCCATTGGGGGCACCACGCAGGTGGACGGCGTCCCGCCACACATCATACCCTGAGACAGCCCACTCGTGCAACTGGACCCACACATACACTCCTTGCCCTCCCTGGTGCGAGCTTGGGGCTGCCTGTGCAAGCGCTAGCCTCGCAGGTGAGCATGCATATTGGGGGGCGAGGGGAGGACATGAGGGCTGGGGCGAAGATGACCGTATCACTGTCAAGTAGTACAAGGGATGTCCCAGATGTGGAAAGGAAGAGACGTGTTCCGTGTGCACTGCAACTAGTCGCCAATCCAACTACCCCCCATGTCCGGAATGTAAGCCCGCACCTAGGCCCGCCCATCCGCCACATCGAATATACCACCAGCACAACAACCTTCCCATTCGAAACACTGACTGGGGGTGGCGACCAGTGAACAATCATGTGTAGCCTACCCACGCGTACATGTGGGCCCTCCATGATCCATGTCACCTGCGGCAAAGACATGACATGCGCAATGAGGGAAGTGAGGAGAGCTGTCCGCCCCACGCACAGAAGGTGCATCAGCTCCACAGACTCAGCAGCGAGTCCAGCAGGGGTCACATGTGCAGGGGCAGCGGTGCCTGGTGTGAAGGCACATGCATATAGTCAGCACATCGACCAATGTGTAGTCTGCCCACATCCACAGTCCATCATCATGCGGACATAGGAATTGAACACAGGGCAACACATCTTAGTAGGTGCACCCACCGTGACCAACAATGCGCAATCATCGACGTACCCGCCCTGTGCATGGCCCCCCACCCAACGGAGGCACGTCCAGTGCCACCATCCCACACACACAAGCCTTCCACGGAACATGCTGTGTCCAATGGTCAGTACAGAGTCAGCGCCCATCTGGTGGATCCTGAACAGGAGACACATGCACACACATGCCAGCTCCCACTATGTACGTCTGCCACCTGGCACGTGCAATGTAACCTCTCACCTGTGACGTGTGACTGCAAGCACACAGCCGTCTTGGCATGGGGCTGTCAATGTGGACACCTGTCAATGTTTCGGGAGCTGTGATCCGTACAGTGCTGTACATAGGGTGCAGTGCTGACACCTACTACTGTCTCATTTCCCCTCGTGCCACAGGTCCCACTTGTATTGGCCGCTCAGCCCGTGCCCACATCGTCGTCGTCGTGTGCCATACTCATCCAGCCTCGGAAGCAGTTCCATGCTCAGCAGACACTCATGTCGCCGTGGCGTTGCCGCTTGACGAATATGCAGTCAGTCCCCATCAGCACGCCCCGCAAGTCATTGGGGCCTAGATCCCCATGTGCATGACCATGGCAGTGGTATGTCTCACTTGCCATTGCCATTGTTGGGAGACCTGTGTAAGTGTATTGTGGCCGTGCCGTCCCAGCTTGACAGCTGGGCTGTGGCACATGTGCTTGCTCAGTCATGTCAGTGATGTGTATGCGAAATTGCTATGTGTCGTGTTGCTTTGACATGTGTCCTCTGCCATTTTCCCCAGGCGGAGACCGAACATTGACCGCCCATACCAATTGCTGGCGGACATGGACGATACAGAGGTTATCAGGAAGTTTCGGCTGGACAGGCCAACCCTGCATCGACTGTGTGCCATGTTAGAGCCCCATCTCCGTCCCCGCAGGGTGTATCCGACTGCTGTCACCCCCACGGCTAAGGTGATGGCCGCCATGCATTTCTTCGCCACTGGGTCATTCCAGCACACAGTGGGCAGTGGAGGTGGGATGTCCCAGCCCATGTTCAGCAAGGTGCTGAGGGATGTACTGGCAGCCATGATGCTTTACCGGAACAGGTACATCCGCTTCCCCAGGGCTCGTGAATTGGCGGAAGTGAAGGGTGCATTCTATGCCCTTGGCAGAATCCCACACGTCGTGGGAGCCATTGACTGCACACATGTTGGCCTTGTCCCACCACAGGCCACTGAGCACCTGTACCGCAACAGGAAGCACACGCACTCCCTGAATGTGCAAGTGGTGTGCCTTGCGGACATGGTGATCACCCACGTGTGTGCCAAGTTTCCAGGCTCGGCCCATGACGCACACATAATGCGCAACAGCATCTTGCCACGACTGATGGCCAATCTGCAACAGGATCGTGGCTGTATTGTCGGTGAGTATGTGGAGTGGTGTAGCGTGCTTGTTGTGCGATGCTGTCCCCTGTCCAGTTGGAATAGCAACGGTTCTCTGTGTCCCTCACACCCAGGTGACTCTGCGTATCCGAATGGGGCATGGCTGCTCAGTCCATTGAGGAATCCTCGCACCCCAGCAGACAATCGATACAATGAGGCACATGGGAGGACCAGACGTGTGGTCGAGCGTACCTTTGGCCTCCTCAAGTCCAGGTTCAGGTGCCTGGACCGCACCGGGGGTGCACTGGCGTACTCCCCACAGAAGGTGTGCCAGATAGTGGTGGCGTGCTGCATGCTGCACAATCTGGCCATTCGGAAGCAGATCCCCCTCATTGTGGATGACGGAGATCAACCAGGGCCCCAGCCCGCAGACCAGGACAGCTCGAGTGAGGAGGACAGCGGAGAGGAGGAAGCTGGGAATGTGCGGCAGCAGCTCATCGCCCGCTACTTCACTTGACGGTGAGTGTCCATGTACGACGGCTGATGTGGCTGTATCTGTGCAGGTGTGTGTGTGCTGTGTCAGGGTGGCCGTTTGTTCACTACGTGCTGTGTGTCAACGCTCCATGGCCAGGGTAGTATGCCACTGTCGGTGACTGTGGCATTGTGCCCTATTGCTCTGTGCGATGTGTGTACATTGCTTGTAGTTGTTGACATGTACTGTGTGATGGGTGTGTGACACACTCATTGAATGTGCTCCTGTTCTGTCTCCCACCCCTAGGTCCCTACAGGCCGTCCGGATTCCATTGCCATGCCACGCATCAGGTGCCTTTCCGCCCAAGGTGGCCGTTGTATTCCGTACAAATAAAACACAGGGCACAAACAGCAGTTAGTGAAAAAGGTGCATTTATTACAAACTGTGACATGTGATTGTGCGTAAGGTGATGACAAAAGTGGTGCGTGCAGTGTCAATGAGCTGTCGGTCATGGCTGCGTGAAGCTCAGGGTGTACCCACTGGTTCTATGTCCATGGTCCAACACACACATGCCATCCAGCTGGCTGTGTGGAGTGGGATCGTAGAGCAAGTCAATGCAGTGGCTGGTCAAGGCAGGCTGGCGGAAGGCTGGCTGGCTGCCTCACTTGCGACTGGTGCGTGCGAAGTCCTCCCGGGAGACCTGTTTCCTCTTCGGACGGCCCCTTCCACGTTTGGGAGGGGGGTGTGTGGTGGCGACCTGCTGGTGGTGGGTGAGGTGTGCTCACTGGCTGTGGTCGCAGGGGATGTGGACACTGCTGCCCGACCCTGCGCCCTAGCAGGTGGTGGCGGAGGTGGTGTTGCTGGCCTTGCCTGTGACCCCACCGCCACCACCAGCTGGCCCATGAGGTCCACGAGTTGGTCCATACGGGACACGAATTGGCCCATATGGGCGTCCATGGACCTCAGCACCCCCAGCACCTCCCGCGTGTCTGTGGCAGACCTGACCCATTGTTCTTGGGCCTCCTCATAGGCCCCAAGGACTCTGGCCATTTGAGGCAGGGCATGGCTCCCAGGGGAGGCTGGCGTTTCCCTGACCCTGCTCCTCCTACCAGTCCTGCTGCCACCGGCCTGCCCACTAGCCACATTGCATACCGCGGTCCTCGCTGTGGCTCCCAGGGTGGATCCAGTCGGCCGGGCCACCACCTGCGCTGGGGCTGGTGCCAGCGAAGACGTGGTGGTGGTGGTGGCGGTGGTGGTCGGTGCGGCGATGGTGGCGGTTGCGGCAGTGGTAGTGGCCGCAATGACCGTGGGTGTGGCCGCAATGACCGTGGGAGTGGCCGCAACGACAGTGGCAGCAGGGGGCTGGGACTGTTCAGCAGCCCTGGATGATGGGTTGGTGGGTAGGAGGGGTCCTGGGGAGCGGCTGGGCCCTGCCCCACCAGATGGGCCTGCTTGATGGTCCGTGTCCGAAGAGGAGGTCAGATCCTCCAGATCCGTGTGTCCTCGTTGGGGGCTTGTGGGCTGGCTGTGCTGGCTGCTGTCTCCATCCCCAGCATCCGTGAGTTCGTCACCTGTGGTGAGAATGGGATTTGTCATTGTGTTGCACCTGGCACAGTATGTATTTGTCGTCTGACATTGGCAGTTCGTGCAATCTCGTACATGGGTTTCCCGGAGGCGAGTGTGTGGCTGTGGCATCTGTAGTTGCGTGTGCTAGGCAATGGGACTGTGTGCTGTGCACATGTGGCATGGGACGGATTGGCCATGCCGATGGGTGTGTTGCTGTGCCCCTACTCATTGTGACTCTGGTGTATGCGGGCTCCTGGCCCATCCTGGGTCTGGTTTGTACTTTGCTTTTGGGGTTCATATGGAACGCTTAGGAACGCATATGGCAACATGGGGGCCATGCCCCAGATTCACATTTGGGAGGGGATATGCTTTTGGGGTACATGCTGTAAGCCATGGGTGCCGAACGTGACATGTGTTGTGGCAGCATGACAGTGCATGGTTTGAGGTGTGTGCATGCTTGACATGGCCTGCATATTTGCTGTCTGGTGTGATTACTGGGCATGGCATTGGACGCATCGTTATGAGTGAGTGTTGGTTGTGTGCCAGCCAACGTATTGCAGTTGTCCCATCTCCTTGGTGTGCGTGCTGCCCTGTGCCATGTGCATCACTGCAGTGCTCGGGGGGGTGTCCCATGTTGTGTGTTGTTGCTCACAGTGTGTCGTGCGCTTCATTGACTTCTGGCACATGGTTGGTCATGGGCATGTGTCTTAGCGTGACTGCTGTATGTGTGGCAGCTGTGCGGATGACATGCCTTTCATGAGACTGGGGCTGACGGATGGGATGGATGGTATGTTGTATGTGCATGGTGTGTCTGTGTGTTTGATGGGTTCAGTGGTGTTCGTGTGCATTTCTGTTGTTCCGCTCTGTTGCGTCTAGTGTTGTTTGTCTTACATAGGCGTAGTTGTGGGGTGTGTGGTTGACAGGCAGTAGGGGCTACATGAACTGGACTTCAATGGTGTTTCGGTTGTGTGTGATGGGTTGCACAGTGGCTGCCGTGTGGTACTATGTTCAGTGTGGCTTGTGCATGCAGACGTGGCTCCTTGGGTGTTGCTATGTTTGTGATGGGTCATGTGGGGTGTGAGTCTGTGGTTCATGTCCGTGTGCACATTGTTCACTTGTTCGTGACGGTGGGCGGTGCTGCGTGTTCGTCTGCTACGTGACATGTCCCATGTGTTGGTCGTGTTACGGCCCTCATGCCTCCAGTGATCCAGCCCTGTCCAGTTTCCCACCTGCAAGTTGTTCGGGCGTGCACTGTACTGGATGCCACATGGTTCTAAGCGGGGGTTCTCCATGTTGCAGGTCTGTGGGGGTGGGGGGTGTTGTGGGTCGTAGTGGTGGCTGGACACCCACTGACACCGATTGCTGTGGACCGTGATGTCTACCTTTCGGCTGTCGTTGTGCACTGCGGTGGCTGACACGTGGCTGTGGGGTGTGGGGGATGCTCCTCCTTGCTGTACTGTGGGACTAGGGGCCTGGTGTGTTTTGTACTTGGGCTGTCCACCCTCCCACCCACTGCACTTTGTGTTCCTGCCACTTAACTGTTACTTGTCGGTTAGTGCAGCTATGGCGGACACATGGGTGTGGTGGGTGCTCGTTGTGGCGCTTCTGGCATATTTGGGGACCTGTTGGTGGTTACGTGGCTGGCTGAGTGTACACATGTCCCCACGCATCTTACAGTTGTTCTGTTTGGGCTGTGTGTGGTGGTGTCTGTTGCATGTGTGTGTGATGTGTTGTGTATTGTGTGCTGGACATGGGGGTGTTTGTCCCTGGGAGCTGTGGCATGGTGGTAGTGCATGTGAGTACATAGCGGTGTGCTGGTATACATTAGTTTGTACTTACCAGCCTCCACTCCCCCTGCTAATCCGGCGAGGATCTCGGGATGGATGATGACTCGCACCTTCTCCTCCCACGCTTTGAAGGTCTTGAAGAGCGCGGGATTCCCTCCGCCAGTGACTGCAGCCAGCTCTCTGTTTTTGCCCTCCTTCTTCTTGACCAGGCTCTTGACGTCATTCCACCGTTTGTTTATTTCGACTCTGTTCCTGGGCAGGGTCCCGACTGCATTGACCTGGTCTACGATCCGGTTCCACATTCTGTTTCTGGTGGCTAGTGGTGTGTGCTGGACCATGTTCCCATAGATTTGTGGGTGCACCTTGATGATCTCGTCGACCATGACCGTCAGCTCCATGGGCGTGAACTTGGGCATTCTTTGTGGTGCCATGGTGTTTGTGGTGCTGGTGCGGTGTGTGTTGTGTAATGTGCAGGGGGTTTGTGGTGCCGGTGTTTGGTGATGGTGGTGGTTGTGATGTGTGCGTTTCTGTGGTGTGCTGCTGTCCTTGCTGTGTCACTGTGTCCTCTCCTCTCCTCTCTGGTTTGCAATGTTGCAAGGGGTTGTGGTCTGTGGGAGTTCTGCTTTTGTACTTACCTATGTGGGTGTGTCCTCATGGTCTGTTGTTTTCAGGTGTGTTGTGTCTGGTGTTCTGGCCTTTGTAGTTTTTGTTTGTCCGGGGGGTGTTTTCGGGATGTGTACTGTGCTTGTGTATTTGTGCGTGCCTTGCTGTGTGGACTTATTGGCCATGTTGTGTGCTATTGGTTTTGTGAGCGGATGGTTTCTGTGCAGGGACGTGGGCGCCATGGTTTCTGCCGTGTCGATTGGCATCGGCGTTGTTTGCGCTGGCGGGCGGTATATTTGTGGTTTTCCCGCGCTCATGGCGGTGCGATCGTAATTTCACGTGCGGTGTGTCGGCCGTGAGGGCGGGCGGTTTTGTGTTGTCGGGCGTGTTTCCGTCCGTGGCGGGCGGTTTGACTCCGACTCGGACGATGGCGGGCGGTATTTAGTGTGATTTTCCGCCGATGGCGGTTTTCGGTTTGTGTTATCGTAATGGCGTGGTCGGTGTTCAGACGGTGTATGCGGGCGGTATTTTGCCGATTCCATGCCTGGCGGATTTATTTACGCCGGGTATCGTAATGGGCCCCTAAGCCTCTGCACACACACTTAGGGCCCGATTACGATGTAGTTAGGAAACTGTTCCGAACGAATCGGTCTCAGACTTGTTTCCGAACAAATCGGGTCCTGCGAGTCCAGATGACCGATTACGATGCTTCCCAACATCGTTCGGTCGGACTCGCATTGACTTCGATGGAAGCCTGCATTCTGAACAAGGACACAGGCTCCCATTGAAAAAAGGGGTGGTTGGGGAAAACCTTACACCCTGTGGCGGGCAGCCCATGGTGCCTGCCACATTGTGCATGATTGGAAAGAGGGTCCCTTGGGTATCCCCATGGGCCCCATTCGTATGCCTCTGGGTGAAGGAGGGCCCACAACGGGCCACCAAAGACAGATTCTGACAGCTGTTTCGTGTCAGGCAGACCGAATCGGAATGGCTGTCCGAACCGGCCATAGAGCTGTACGAATTTTCACTGAAAGACTCAGGCTGTCCGAATGCCCTTCGGAACCAATTTGGACTGCACGAACAGTTTCCGGGCATCGTAATCGGTCGTAGGGAAATGTGGACGATTCGTTCGGAAGCGAGGGTTCTGAATCAGATTCTGCAAAACCGAATACCATTCGGAGCCTTTCCGAAAGGCATCATAATCGGCCCTTTAGATTTGCGTAACACCAAGGCCAAAATAAAAGTCAGGTTACAAGACATACATGTAACTAGGCACTCAGGGCAGGGAAACACTCCTTCTGCATACAATGAAGGGGATATTCCTGTCTCAACAATAGTAGTGTCCATCACAAAGAGACACCGCTGTGTTGATACCCCAAGAAAAACTCTGATAGCCACCCAATACACCTCAGCAGACCTCACTCTCAACTTCAGTGAAATTATCATCAGAGTGGGACTTCAAAATTAGGGGCCTCACCAAGACCCATAACCAGTCTCATTGTTCACAAAACCATGACTCAATTCCAATGTGATCTTCAAAATGAACTGCTTTCACTGAATAATAACCATGCCTAAGAACAAAGATGCTTTCTAGGAAGGTGGAAAGGCCCCCATCTAGATGAAACCCTCCCAAAGCATCGGTTATAACTAACCCCTGTGATTACATTTTAGTATTCCAATCTATGATTATCAATATATGCAAATTAGTATTCCTGGCAATTAAATAAAAGAAGCTAGAGCACAGCCTATTGTTATTTGAAGATGCATGAAATTCTTATAACATCTACATTATTTAGCTAACAAAATTAAAATACTTAGACCCTCATTGTGTCTGCCTGACACCGTTGCGGTATCAGGACCGACCGACCTCCGGTCCGCGGTCCTGACCGCATTATTAGGACACACTCCCATTTCTCTTTGGGAGCTTGTGCTGCGGCCGTAAACCAGCCTTAGCACAAGCTCTCATAGAGAAATGGGCGTTTTTGTTAATACCTGGACCACGTGTCAGGCACCGTCAGGTGCCTGCCACACGGTGCAGGGATTAACAGGGGGCACCATAGGTGCCCCCCAGGCCTCCAACCAGAGGGGCCCCCAAAGTCGCTTTCTGACAGGCTTTTCATGTTGGAATGCCCGGCATGAAAAGCCTGTTGGAAACCGTCATCTTAATCCCCACAGCATAAATGCCGTACATAGGGAGTTATGAGTGGCCTCGACAAGCCGACGGGCTCCATGAGCCCGTCGGAAGCCAGTCAGTCTGACCGGCCGGTTTCAAGTCCGACAGCCTTCATCGTAATAAGATTGTCGGATTTTAAACCAACAATGTAAGTCGAAATGCATCTGACCTGCGGTCGGAGACCTTTGACTTACATCTGAATGGGGCCCTAAGTATTTCAAAAAATTAGGGACAAACCATAAGCAATTCCGATGGAAGCCATCTATATTCTGGGATTCGGAAATGTTATTAACTCCTCACCTCACATGTTGGTCACACATTAGCCAGTATGCTCCCACTAGTTTTAGACAGAGGAATTGGTTTTCCAACATAAGTAGTAACAGAGGCAACAGGATAAACAACACAATGGAAAACATTAGTAGTTAATTGGACCACTATGAATCCAATGTATAGCTAATATAAATTAAGGAAACACAAATTTGTTCCAGTGTATCAAGTATCAGAGGAAAGGATCAGGAAAAGTCTCAAATAAGTCCAAGTGTTGAATGAAATACAAGAGAGCCATCTTCTCACCAACGTGCACAATTATCACAGATTTCTACTTTAAAACTCTACATTAATGGCACTGCATTCAGCAAGGTCGTAACCTGTTTAAAAAGCCAAAATTGATTTATGGCATTAGGTATCCAGACATTACTGAGCTAGGCACTAACACAGTGGAGCAGGTCAAAATTAAAACAATTCTTAATCTCTTCAAAAGTATGGACCTCACAGCAACTCAGTTCCCGAACATCCACTTATTGCATTATTGGGTGCGTGAAGTTCAAGCATTCAAACATAACTTTCTTTTTGGCACCAGTAATAATTATAATACCATGATCCTGGAAAATCCTAATCGACCTGTAAATTGAAGAAGCAAATAAAAAAATTAACATGGTTGAGTAAGGAAAAATAAAGAAAGATTCTTATCATTTGGTCAGTAAAGTATGAGGAACACATCAATTGTAATCTAGCCAACCCATCAGTGCTAATATATTTCCAGTCAACTAATAGAAACATATTATATGACTAAATGGTTTATATGAAAATGTAAAATATTTCAGAGCCTAAAAGCCATATGAAGACACCAATTCAGAAGGTCAATACAATACAGGAGGCCATGTCATCAAAAGACTTGAAATGAAGAAAGGTATAAAAGTAAATACCTAGAGTTGTACCACTGAAATCTGGTCACCTAGAATATGGAAAAGCACATATTGGGCTCATTGCATTACATATCCACATGAATAACAAACTAAGGGCTAATCTCTATAGGAGTCCCTCATCAGGCCCAACAAAAACGTATCTCTCCCCTACCTCCTGCAATTTGTATGTGATTAGGAATAATTTGTTATTCACCTTCACTCAACCCAGATTGTTCCTCTCACCCTTCACCATGCTGAGAGCTTTGTTAGTCAGAACCATAGAAATACTAAATATATACATCTGTATATAATTACAATGTTAAGCAATTTTTAAGGAATACCAGTTATTGGAAGTTCAAAGCACAAAGCAATACTCAATTACAAAGGTTTCCACAAATCTATGCTATTACTTTCTAGCAGCAGAAGGGGCAGGTTTGTTGATGAATACCAGTAGTATTTAATCAGTCAGAATGTAGATAATGTAATTAACGTATTTGCCCTACCTCCAGGCACAGCCACATCTAATGAATACTGTCCTTATGCTTAAATGTAAAGGTAATTGCCCAGCACTGTGATGTAATAGTTTTATACAACAATAGTAATTGTCAGAGAACAGCTACACACATAAGACACTATTTAGCAGTGTCCTACACTACCTTAGGTCTCACTTCAACTAGTACCAACTTAAGTAGTGCATGTAGTGGATAAATGCGACCAGTGGTACTATATACAACATAAACTCTACATTTTGTCTCCTGTCATGCTTCTTCCGGTATCAAAATTACCCCAGCAAACTTCATTAGTAATATTGATAGAGCGGAGTTTCTTGAATCTCAATTGCTTGGAGAACTCATCAAACAGAATCCGCCACTGATCGTATGAACTTTTTATTGTCGACATGAAGTGTAATAAAGGAGCTAGCATCAGAAATATACAGTTCAAATAGAGTAAAACCTATGTGGCTCCACAGAAATGATAGAGAGGATGGTTTCCAAACCTTAAGGGTTTTGGTCACAAATTTAGATCTGGTTACATATCAAATCAAGCAGCAAACCTGATAGAAAAATATGGTGAGAACGTTCATATTTAAATGTTCACGCAGCCTATATTTATATATACTCAAACAAAATATGCAAAACAGAATAACATACAGCAAGCAAAATATAATCAAAGCAGGTTCAAAAAGGAACTTCCCTTTTCTAAATAAATATCGAAAGTAGCAAGGAGAAATTCTATGAGGAAGGTGCCAGCATCAGATTAACTAAATTTAAGGTTCAGTGAAAAGAGTCTGACTATACAAGCATGAAGCTTAACCCTCTGGGCAAGGGAAATCAGCTGAATTGAGAAGAGGTCTTTTCTCACCAAAGCCAGGATAGAGTCTGGTCTGCTATTCCAAGGAAGACACAGTTAAAGCATGAAAGAAGTTTCCAGACGGCATCTCCATATCATGTTCCACCGAACAAACCAATCAAAAGATAGTGTTCTCAGGGAGCAGTAGACTCCCTAGTTTTCCAGCTTTCCCCAAAGAAGCAGTCATCTGGATGACCTTGGATGTAACATCAGTCAATTTTGCTTGGTACAGTAGGGTGTCTCCCACCATCTCAGTCTTCATATCCGGTTCAAAAGTTAATTAAAAGGTCAGTGGTCTGCTAGTCCAATACAATGAACAATTAATCTACTCAAAGCTAACCAGGACATACATATGACACCTGCAAAGAAAGGGAGAAACAAGATACTTGCAAAACATTTTATAGAACGTAACCCGTGCACTGAGGTTCAAGATTAGGCTAACACTAGATTTAAACAGGTTTTAAATTATTACAGTTAGCATAAGTGATTATGGCAAATGCTATTGTAAAAAAGCATACATTCCTTTCATGGTGATTCCATTTATTATAATTCAGCTAAATCTATAAGTGGCTCTCATTAAAAGGAATATACCACCTCTTACTGCAACTGATGAATAAAATACACACAGATTAATACATGTTGAGTCTACATGTTACATATGAGATGGGTGGGGCACTAAATTATGCTGGTCCAATATTATAGCCCTTTAGATTAAAATTGTCAACTACTTCATATGTGAGAAGAAAGCACATCTTTTTCATGGTCAGTTCTGATTAGTGTACAGATAATTAAATTTAAAAAAAAGATGCTTACCTTGCCTCCATGGTATCCACTGTGATAAGTGGAGGAGAGCTAGTAGAGAGTGCAGTAGCAAAATCCAGCCATAGCAAAAACGCTGTCAAAGATGCATTAGCCCATCCTTCACTGTCTTCAGGCTCTTGAGAGCCAGGGTCGGACCCAGCCACTGGTTATGTGGTGGCAACAGAGGCACAGGTGGGATGGAGGGTGCTTGACATGTCAACGGAGAAGGTAGAAAAAGTACACAGTCAACTTTCATTGGTGTGATTTCACAGCAATTTAAAACAAAGAATCTCTGTCCACCGTTGCCTCCTGCGTAGATGTTCAATGCTTAATACATAATTAGGTCCCGATTAAGAAAAAATGGAAATCACTACAAGTATAGATCTACCTTCCCCTACATCTCTGGAAATACGTGGGTGTTACCCGCACAGTGCTTGATTTGCAAACAAAAGTGCAGTAACCCAAAATCTTTCTTACAAGGTTGCCCCCAACTTCTGTCACTGATGCAGTCCCCTTGCACCACAGAGGCGGGCCGACTGTTTACTTCCCTGTAATGTTTCATATTAAGCCCTGGCTCCTCTGAATGTACATCTAATGCCCCTGCATTCCTGGACTCCTGTCTGTCTATTGATGAGCCCTTCTGCTCTCTGCTTGCACTCCTGCTGCTGCCTTAATCAACTCTGTCTTCTCTACGGCCCTTCCTACTGTTCACATCTTTCTTCTAGCTCAACTACTAAGCCTTTTTTAAGATCTGGCTAGACAGTGCAGATCTCGCCAGACCTTCTGTGATCAACAGAACAAGATCTTTAAGAAGTACTATACAGACAAGGGCTTTGGCTCCACCCACGTATTGATATCATTCAGTACAGCATTTGAGAGGGCAGAAGTTGTGTACTTCACTAAAATAGAGAACTTGTACTGCAATGTTTGTCTTGTTGAAAGCTTATGCTCAATATAGCAGAGGTGTGAAAAAATGTAAAAAGCATATGTCAACCATAGTTGGCATTCAAGGATGAATTGTTATTACATTGTTCAAAAGCCTGTAGACAGCTACTGTGTTAGCTGGAATCTCACAGGTTACGGAGGTAAAGAAAGGTTTTGGTGTTGGACACCAGTTCTGATAAACCCTAATGGTGGAAGATATGCACTCTGTCATTCTTTGTTTACCCTCCTCAATGAAGTTGTATATTGTTTTGAGAACTGTAATTTTTTACATGTTTGCAATTTTATGAATGTATGCATGATGGTTGCCTCATGGAACTACTCAAGAGCAATGCAGTAGGTGACAACCCATTGATAAGGGCTATAGGCTTGATGGGTTCACTGGGAAAAGTGTGATAAGTCTGATCTGTTTATTATGAAAAGTTATTTCAAAGTATGCCAAGTTATGACAAAGACAGTAGGGCTGATATATTTATTGTGAAAAGCATATCTTAAAACCAATGGACGTATCGTTATTATTCTGTGTTAAAGCCTGTAGGCATAGTTTGTGATATGGAATGTGCTATATTAAGCTAATAAGCAGGGGTTTTGGTGTTGATTACTCCCTCCGATTAACCTTGGTGCTTGAAGATTTGCAGTGTGGTAATCATTGTTAGGCCCTCTTAAATGGGGTTGTATATTGTATGACCAACTAATTTTGCACATATTGCAATTTTACGACTGACTCGTAGATACCTTGTGTGAAAGGTTATGCTCTGTTCAGTAGGACTGAGTTGGTTATTGTTGGACCTGGCCCTTTCCTGCAGTGTTTCCCCAGTTTTATGCCTTCCTTTGCTGAACCACTTTTTATGGACTTTTTGTACTCTTCTCACTTTACTTCTGCTAATCAATAGTAAAGTGCTTGTGCTCTCCCTTCCAAACATGGTCAAATTGGTGCACACCTGATACACACCTGACACCATTTCATTTACTTATAAGTCCCTAGTACGGTACTGCATGCACCCAGGGCCTGTAAATTAAATTCTACGAGTGGGCAGAAGGACTCATTGTGCCACCGACTAAAGTAGCATTGTAAAATATGTCTCAGGCCTGCCACTGTATCCTGCTCTGCAGTTTTAAACTGCCATTCCACCTGGAAAAATGAACCTTTTGCCAGACCTAAACCTTCCTTTCTAATTCTTATAAGACACCCCTAGGATAGGCAATAAAGGCTCACAGAGAAGAGTGCATGGTATTTACATAGTTTTGTATGCCCTGGAAGACAACCCCACCACCCCCATCCCTACCCCCAAGAAGCCATTTTTCACTGTATCAAGACATGTCTCCCAAACATTAACACTGGATCACCTTATTACCCTTACTAAACAATAACGTCAGTTTTGGAGCATATAGAGAAATACTTCTTCCACTCACTTAAATTGTAATTTAAAATCCTCTTGGTGTTTTTTTCTGCTTAAACCAAATGTGCCTTTCTGCCAGTGTCTGGGACACATAACTGCCCTTTGGTGCGATGTGTATTCCTTCCGGACAGGGAACAAAAGGACCTTGGGTGTGGGGAAGGATGTTCCTTTCCTGAGCAGGATTGCCTGGGGTTTGTACTCAGCCCTTCTGAGTTTCAAAGGGTAGCCTGAGAGCTGTGCCCACCCCCTTCCTCACTTTTGAAGCTGCTTGCCCTGTCACTGGCAAATGCAGCTCACACTTGGGCCTCCTTGCCCTTTGTCTCCCTAGACAGATTGGAGCCAACCTTAGGGAAGAAGGATAAACTTACCAGAACCGTTTTAGGGTTAGACAGAGAGACTGACCCCCATACACATTACGGCACTGAGTATAAAAGTGCCACCCTCAGACCTCCTCATCAGAACACTCCTGGACCTCAGAAGATCCAGAAGAAGGACTGTCCTGCTGTCTAAAAAAGGAAGACTGAACCTGCTTGACTTGAAACCAGGATCCCAGAATTGACTCCAAAAATCAGTTGGCTGACCTCCTTTTTGAGCTACAGGGGCACAACAAGCTTCCAGAGGCCTGCCCTGCAACTACCTAGCAGTCCAGCACCACTGGAGTGAGTCCTGCCCCCCAAGAGTTGCCCCCTTAGATCATGGACTGTTGGCTGATGTCAGAGTGTACTCCTCCAACCTATAAACTGCAAGAATTGGACTGCAGATGAAAATCCAGAAGTTCTGGGCTCTTACCTTCGAAAAAGAACCATCTCCAATCTCCTCAGGAATGTGAGTGAACTTAACAGAGGCCAACACAGCACCCTAGAGACTCTTTACTTCACCTGCATGGTGTGCTTCACGTCAACAGCAACCACCCCACGTTTCCCTCCAACGTGAAGCTCAGAATGAGGCTTCTTATGTGAAACTGGACTAAGTTAGAAGGTAAACTTCCCACCAATACTAACTTGATCTCTGTGTTCGACCGTGCTTCATTGCGGTCGGCTAAAAGTTTTGACTTCGCCCCTGTCCAGCTTGGCCAGACCTTCTTGGTGCAAATTGTTCTTAAAACTTTAAGAAATTATAAATGCGGTTCTGCTTATTGAACTTTTATCATTTTGGTGTTATTCTATTTATTGAAATATACTCTTTTTTCTAAATTGGTATGCGATTTTTACTTTTACTTTGATTTCACATTTATCACTGTTTGAGTGCTGCATAAATACTTTACGCACTGCCTCTAAGTTGAGCCAGACTACGTTTGTGGCAAGCTACTAGAGGGTTAAGCACAGGTTTATTTAGTGACATTGGTGGTTGACCCTGACAAGAATTGTGATTATTACTTGAGTGGGGCTCTCATTCGTCTCAACAAATAACAACGTTTCCTACAGCTATGGTAAAAGCCAACAGGAAAAGTTATAGGCTTGATGGTTTCATTGTGAAATGCTGCTATAGGGTTGATCAGTTTTTTATGAAATGTTACAACAAAAGCAGTAGGTCTGAATTACTTACTGTGAAATTCACATGCTAAAAACAAGAGGTCTTTAGGGGGTGTTTTGTTATTGCACTGTGTTAAAGCCTGCAGACAGGTATTTTTTTGACTTTTTATGAATTACACAGTGGTAAGCCTTGTTAGGTCCTCATATGAGTGCCTTACAGAGTTAGGTATCTGCCAGGCAATGTAATCAATTCAAAATACATACATATATACATATATATTCATATACATACATAGAAGGGATCAGAGTCATCGCTCGTCTGCCAGTGGTGTGGTTGAGTGCCATTTACATTCTTCTTCTGCCCATGAGAGTATACAACAAGGGTCATTTGTTCTATTCCTCTGGGAAGAACTGCATTTTTACCTATTCTCTTGTGCACATTCACCTTGTTGCACTGTGGCACCAGGGCGGCTGGCCAAACCTTCAGTTTTCCATTTCTTATGTTATAGGTCCCTTTTCATTTCTTTACATTTGGTTTGTTTGTTTGTTTTAACTGCCTAATCCCACAAATCCCTGAAGAGGCAGTTTCAATTATAGGCCAGATCTGTTGGCATTACCAGCGCCCTAAAATGGCACCTTATAACATAGAAGCACTGTGGGTGGTGTGCTGTGGTTATGGTGACTTGGGAGGTATGCAGGATCAATTCCATAACCCTCTCTTTACTTGTACCCTAAGATTCTAAGGGAAAGTGAGGTGGCACAAAAAATTCTGTTTCGACTTTATCACAGCAACTAAACATACTTATGATGCATGTTTTCCCACCACAAAGTGCAAGCACACACAACACAGAATCCTGAGGGTGCTTTTCTGCAGCTCACATCTTTGGTACTTTGATAATTTTTGATCAATGAGATCCCAAGGTTTGTTCAATTAAGCCAAGATGAGATAAGGGTGATGGCACAGCAGTGGACACACGCCATTTCCAGGATAATGTTATCACTTTCGGGTCATATATATAGGCAGTAAAAAATGTAACAGCTTATCTGGAAGAACACAGAGAACACGTTTCAACCTTTCCTTCTCAGGTACATTAAAACAATGCAGTTGATGAGGCACATCCTGGTTTTAAAGTGAAGGCACCATTTTGTCCTGTGTATATCTTACTGCAGATGGTATCTTTCTGAGGCCAGGTGGCAGTAATGAAATCTCGTCTGGAGACTATCTACCTACAAATAAATTATAAAGAACAAACATCATGTAGGGAAGGGGATGTGGTGGAACAACCAGAGTTTGCCACTTTGGAATGGGGGAACCAGGTTTGAGTCGTTGCGTTGGCTCATCATCCTGTGATTCTGAGCAGATCACTTAATCTCCCCCAATGGCTAAAAAAATGAACAATAATTGTGACCTTGTATAATGTAACTGGTGCTCATGCTAAGTTCTCCAATACCTTGGGGTTGAGCTTGCACTATATAAAACTGTAAAAAATATATAAAAGTTCAGCTGTTCCTAAAGATTTTGTCATCCATTCAGTTACAGCCTTTGCCAGCCAACTTGTAAAATGGAATGAAGCAGTGGAAGCATGGGAATCGCACCCAATCCCAAGCTATAGGCACAACATTATGGGTCTCAGCATTTAAAGAGTGGGTGTTATAATGCTAGAACCAAAGATCCAACACCCCTGCCACATCTGTTGGTCTCTAAATGCAAATGCAACACAGTTGCTTTCTCCAGGCCCGCTGTGGATAAGAAGGACTATTTTAATGATACTGCTCACTTCACCTCCTGGAGTTGTGATGACTGCTGAGGTTGCTCAGGAGTCAAGCAGGTCAGCTGATAGCAGAATCATAAGTAGAAACGATGTGGCTGTTACCTTGGTGGGCTCTTGGAGAGCAAGCAATCTCAATTGGAGAGAGGGAAGGCAGTGGCCAGTGCATGGTCCATGGATCCATTCCCGACACCAGGCAGACAGGTAGAAACTGAGTTCTTCAGTAATTTCAGCAACACATGGCTGAAGAGGAGTAGCAGCAGGGCTGCTGGAAAAAAGTTTGACTCACTTCCCGCTACTGGACAGAACCCATTGTCTAAATGCACTATCCACACAGCACATGCCTTAGGCCTGTCCCCACCTGGTCAGCCATCCTACCAATGTAAGGCTTACCAAGGTGAGTGATGGGTGGGCTATGCAGCCGGGACACATTAAGATGTATTTTCAGACCATGTAGTGGTGTTCCTGGGTCATCTGTAAAGCTAGTAGTGTACGGCATGTCCTGAGTGTCTGGCTTGGGCAGCTGGTAGCCTTGTACAACAGGCAGAACTGGCCAATGACATCACATTTTTAAAATGGGATCACTGCCCACGGGGAGACTGAGTCCCGGTCCCCTTCAATAAGTGCCAGCGGAACCACCACCACACATCGGCTCAAATTAACTACTGTACCTGCAGTTTCGCCACTAATCCACTTTCACCACTTATTGCATCACATACACCTGGTTGAATTAGTTGCATGTTAAAAAGCAGAGATAAGTGTAGAAAAGACTTCGCAAATGTTTGTAAATACACATAAAATTATGATTATTTAAGTGTTCATGCCATAGGCATCGCCAAGCCCTGTAAACTTGCCTTGAAACATCCACTTACCCACTCTCAAGTTTTACCTATAAATAAATAATTTGGGATATTTTGTGAGATTTACACAGCTGCCATAGACTTTGGCGTTGTGAATCAAGAAGCACATTTTACTTTGTTAGCATTTACGGTACACTTGAGCATGGAGATAGCTTTGCAAGGCATGCCCTGGCAGAAATTTGGTTGCTAATTTAGCAGGAGGTTACCTCCACCCACTTAATAAAAACAATCCGGTTGGACTAAAACACAGTAATGCTGTGGGCAGACCACAGGGGTAGATGTTGGTGGGTCCAACACCAACGGCAGGTCGGTGTCGGACCCACTGACATCATAAACAGCCTCGAAGTCTTACTTTAGTGTAGCACAGGTTTTTAAGATCTCTATTTAATCTTCCTGTGAGTACCCATTAACCCCTCTTTATGTTGACCTGGACCAAAGAATGATCTCTCAAAAAATCAAGTGCAAATTTCGACTTTTTGGCATCGATTTTGGTCCACCTCAGCTTTAGAATCCTATTGGGTGGGCCTTAGAGACCTTCTGGCTTCCCAGGGTGTCGAAAAAATACCTTGGTTTAAAAAATGTCAAAAACTTACTTCAAAGATTGGGCCCAGAACTGTACTGGCCCTCTCCTGAGGAATTGTGCACGATTTCCAGAGCCAGTGTAAAAGCAAACTATTGGGAGTGTGTCGTAGTTGAAAATGTGTTGAACTGAAAGGAACGCTATCACTAGCTTGCATTGATTCTAAATCCTGTGAGCAGTATGAGCACACAGTTGATGAAATAATTCCCCCATTGGTAAGGAAGTTGTACTTGCATTTTAAGTATGACTCTTTACCCATCAAAGCCTTTAGCAGTAAATGGCAAGAGAAGAGCATTGCCAATGTCCTATGTCCTGCATGCTGAGGGGGTTCTTAATCCTTAACCCATGTACTACTCTTTTTGTCCATCTTTTCATTGCCTCCAGAAAAAGTGGATTGTACCACTTTGCAGAAACGTGGGCCCTAGAAAATACATGGAGGGATTTAGACTATTAAAAATGGCTACAAGTAGAGTAGTGGTTTTTGGTATGGCCAAATACCTAATGTCCTTGTGGTTAAGATACAAGATAATTACTGCTCTGACACTTCACCACTGGGCACTGGAACCTAGTACTCATGCAGATTCAAGTAGCCAAGATTGGTTGCAAGTATGGAGAGAGAGCCTTCACTAGGGCCTTTCACAAATGTATGGGCCACCTTAAACTGGAATTAGGAGGTTTTCCACTATTGTAGTATCAAATCCCAATGTTGGTAGGTCCAGTTTTTCTATTTTATGGCACACTGTCCGTTAGATGCTTTTGATGTATTTATGAATTGGTCACTTTAATACAATCACATAGTTTTGCACTCTACTGCAGCATGTAAGATCTTTGCTTTGATCGATAAAGTTTAATATTGTGCTGCTATGTCTTTTGGATTTCCTGGATTTGTTGTTGCTACTACGACATTTTTTTTTATTACGTATTAGTTTTATCCTCTTAAACATGTCTTGTTGATATTGTATCTTGATATTTTATTTAGGATAATATTATTGAATTATCCACTTTTTATGTATTTTTAAATGTTTTATGTGATATATGGTGGTGTACTTTCCCGGTGATCAATATTAACGTTTTTGATAATGGGTCAATATAGATTAAAAATAAATTAAACATTTAAAATATATTAATAATACAACAATCCAACAAATTTACATTTGTAAAATTTAAAAAAACAAAAGGCCTGATAAAAACTTTGGCGCAGCGGCGCCGGCTCCACCGTGCCAAAGCTGCGCAAGGACCGCCGACCGTATTACAAGTTGAAAATGTGCAACTCGTAATACGGTTGGCGGTCCTTTAGCTGTTCCCATGGCGGTGCCTTGAAAACAGGCACCGCAATGAGAGCAGCCAAAAAGTTCCAGCATGGCTTGGACGGTGACGTCCATGCCATACTGGAACTGCAGGGAATACAGACAGGGGGCACTTGTTGTGCCCCCCTGAATGTATCCCCATGGTATGGGGGACATGGGGAGCCTTTAGGGCCCCCTTTGTTCTTACACGCCAACTTTGGCATTGCGGGGCTCCGCCATGAAAAGGCTGGCAGTGCAAGAACTCAAAATATACTGAGTGGGACTGCGCCAGTCCCTGCTCAGCATAATGCATTGTGGCGCTCCTGCGGCACCATCAGGGAACGACTGTTCACAACTCTATTTTAACTGATGGAGAGGTCAGTTTACTCTTTTTTCACATTACGGGGCGTAGATGGTAGATACACATCACTCTTTCATTTCTTAATTTTTTATTACTTTAAGAGTTAGGTCACATTCTTTTTTCTGTCAAGAAAGTGCTGATAATGACAGAGTGAGCAAACTGGTGAGTACATACCAGTAGCTCCATAGATGGTGCTTACGTGAGGCACTTTCTGACTCACCTCACATTTTTGAGTTACATTTTTAGTTACATTTTGTTAGCCCATTGGGGGACCATTGGCTTATGGGCTTGTGACCTGCACTGGGTGGTTGATGAGTTTTTTACTAATAACTAACACATGTGGGTGAGCATGACTAGATATGCAAGCATAGTCTCACCAAAGAGTTAAACATGATATCTATTTGGCAGAAATTGTTTAAAATCATCATGTGTTTCTTATAAGCAAGTCTTGTCGTTTTTGGACCAACTGTAAGCTGACAAACAACCACATTTAATTTCTTTAATCAGCTATTTATATGGGGCACAGCAAGGCAGTTAGACCGATTTTTCCACATTTTAGTCAGGATGGGCAATATGGGGGATACCTGTAAAAGTAATGATTGTAATTAAAATACTCGATAAACCTGCATAAAGAATACTTGTGAGCCTTCGACTGAAGTTGTCAGGTTCAAGTAGCTCAAACAGCTCTGTTTGTTTTCTTGAACTCAGACTGCACTAATATGTTTATAATTGGAATATCAAAACTCCAATTACCAGATTGTAAAGAATGAAACAATGAATCCAAGAGAGGATATGGTACTAAAGCTACACAAAGAACAACTTGGGAGCAGGCATTTTCAGGTGTGCTCCAGGTGCAACAAGGTAACGTACCATTGTCTTCATGTGCAATGCTTCTGTCTACCTTTCTACAACTGTGCCTTATGTATGTGCAGTAAGCATAGTTCTCCTCTTACATTAGAGCATCTCTGTAGCAGAAGGATGGTGCTTTCCCTCTCCACGATCACCATAATATTCAAGCAGAGTGATTTAGTATGTAAAACTGGGGAGACTACTATGAATGCATGTAACATTCAACGGAACATAATGTCTTCAATAATGTATTTGATGACTTTCATGAGGGGAAATTGTGAAATATAATTGTGCAGCGTGAACAGTGGGTGTGCTGAGTGAGGAATAAAATAACAAATGCTAGTGGGACAGTATTCGTTTCTTTGGTCTATTCTTTAGCAGGTGTTGATGAGCTGTTACCACCAGTGATTTAAGTGGGATGAGACATCGCCTAACTGCATAAGGGCATGGCTTATGGGTGAACTAAAAATCTCTGCTTCCCATAGTGTGCAGCTTGCGTGCTATTTTGCTGCTTCTCTGTGCTTTCAATTATTGCATCCAGATATATAACATAACAACTGACATACACCTAAGGCAAGCCAGGACTGATGGCTTGTCAGTGGTTGCTATCTGTATAAGATAAATGAGTAACAATAATGATTTTGTAAATAGTATTGCAAATTTAAAATTCTGAAATTATTAGACTGTGAATTATACATGCTCTTCTCATCTTTCTGAAACCCTCCATCTGCATATCTCACACTTCATCTCTTTCCTCTTCAGCACCGTCTTTTCACTCTCCCCTGTATGTACTTCCTCACATCGCCTTCGCTTCATGACCCCCCTATGCACATACATAACGTGCACCCTACTCACCATTAAGCAGTGCATTTTCTTTTACTTACATCAATACTTTGACCACTTCACATGCATTTGCATAGAATCATAGCTGCATATGTAACCATTGTTCTGTGCACTCTGCAGCAAGGCCAAGGATTGGATGATCATGTATTATCAACACCTTTTTGACCTAGTGACATCCACTCTAAGAAACTCACACTCCAGCCTCAACTCCAGAACTCTCAACCATAGTTCACTATAAAATCATGGATGTGACTCAGTTCAAAGTATTCATTATACAAAAGTAATATGCACACTTAGGGAATGGAAGATTAATTAATACATGTGAATTATGAACAGGAATAAAGTCACTGACTAGGATTACCTAAACGTGTTTTACATCAATTGTTCAGAAATCGAGCAATGTTTTTGTCATGTAAATGTAAGGACATGATGATAGGGGCGAAACAAAGGTGTGTTTCAAAGTTAGCTTATTTACCATCGAGTCTGAGACCTGGAGGGACCCAGACCACTTACAGCCCCTTATTACACCACTGCTTTCATTACTGAGAGAAAATGTATTAGGAAAATGTACAGACAGAGAATGCCACAGGCTTATATCAAAGATGATAGATAACAAATCTAGACAAAACGTGAAGCCAATTAACCCAAACTAGCCGCTGGCTATGGGGTATGTCCAAAAGCTCCTTGCTCTATGTGGATGTGTCTATGTGGGGGGTGTAGTGGTGACAATATGTCTGGAAACATGCAGCTAAATGTGTCTGCAGCGATACCTAAAAAAGAGCTTCAGCAAAGACATAACTTTTGAAAGTGTGTGTTGGACTTGGCCCTTTTTGGCTAAAGTTCCCTAAACTTTTTGCCTTCCCCCTAGACCTTTTTTCTGACATGGCGTTGCCAACTTAGATGCTTTGGGCACTTTGCCACTGCTGATCAGTGTCAAAGTGCATGTGCTCCCTGTGTAAAGTGTAAGGGTAATTGGTTGTCCATAATTGGTATGTTTGCCTTACTAGTAAAGTCCCTAGTAAAGTGCACTATGTGTGCCAGGGCTGGTAATGCAAATGCTACTTGTGGGCCTGCAGCACTAATTGTGCCACCCACACAAGTCGCCCTAAAGAGAGAACTCAGGACTGCCACTGCAGTGCCTGTGTGCAGTTTGCTAACTGCCAGGTTGTCTTGAAAAGTGCACCCACTTGCCAGGCCTTACCCTTCCCTTTCCATGCACATCAGAAACCCCTATAGTAGGCCCAAGGTACCCCCCTGGGCAGGGTGCAGTGTCTGTGAAAGGTAGGACATGTACTGAGGTGTGTACCATATCCTAACAGTGAAATACTCTCTATTTCGTTTTTCACTGTTGCAAGGCCATCTTGCCCATAAGAAAGAATGGGGAAGGCTGTGTAATATGTTTCCAGCCTATCTTCCCATAGGTTTAAGATGGAGAGGTGAAGTTTAGTGTGCCTGAATTCACAATTTAATAACACATCTTTTTCTGTAGGTGGTTTTTACATTGTGTGTTTAGAAACCACGCTTTTAGAAGTGGCTGGTTTTTTGTTCTAACAATTCTGTGTGTGTCTGCCTGGTTGTGGATTGACTGTCTGGATTTGAATGTGATAGGATCTGGAAAATGTCCTGACCCAGGGGAGGAGGTGAGACAGCAACAGGCTGACCTGCATCTGGAGTGTAGGGGGGAGGAGTAGCCCCTGGAGGTGAAGAGGCCTGGGTTGCTGCCATAAACCAATGGCTCCGTCCCCTGCTGAATGATTAAGGATCCAGACCCCCACTATCAAAGGCAGAAGGTGTCACTGGCAGGGAGACACCCAGAACTGGTTTAGACAGGGGTCAGTGCCCCCCTGAACACAAAGACTTCAAAGACATTTAGGGGTATAACTATGAGAGCTGAAACCCCTGAACGATGGACTGATCAAGACTGAAAAGGATTGAAACTACTTCATGGACAAGAGGAACCTCTGCCAAGGAAGAAACAGCTGAAGAGACTGAAGGAAAGGACTGACCCTTGCTGTGTGTTCTGAGGCTGGCCTGCAGTTTGCTGATTTAACCAAGGAGAGGCTAAGGGACTTTGCTGTGTGCTGTGTCCCCCTGCTTGAGAGGACTTTGCTGTGTGCTGTGTCCTGAAGTAACTTGTCCCCAAGGGCCCGAGGAGAGCTGGCTCCCTGTTGTGGAAACTCAGGAACATAAAAGTTTCCAGGTGGGTCTCAGCGACGCTTTGTGCGTGTGCTTCGTGCAGCCGGAGACCTGCGTAAGAACTGCCCTGTGATCGTGGGCACCCGGAGTCCAAGTGAGTCTCAGCGACGCTGTGTGCATGTGCTTCGTGCAGGCTGAGACCTTCGTGAGGATTGCCCTGTGATCGTGTGCACCCGGAGTCCAAGTGAGTCTTAGTGACGCTGTGTGCGTGCGCTTCGTGCAGCCTGAGACCTTCGTGAGTATTGCCCTGTGATCCTGTGCACCCGGAGTCCAAGTGAGTCTCAGCGACGCTGTGTGCATGTGCTTCGTGCAGCCTGAGACCTTTGTGAGGATTGCCCTGTGATCGTGTGCACCCGGAGTTCAAGTGAGTCTCAGCGACGCTGTGTGTGTGTGCCCTGTTGCAGCCTGAGACCTTCGTGAGAATTGCCCCGTGACGGTGTGTCCCGGAGCAGTCTTGTTCTCTGCGTCGATCGAGCAGCGTGACCAGAGCTGCTGCGATCGTCATTGCCATCGGCCCGGACCGGCATCCCCAGAGGAGCTGTGCCGCCGGCCCGAGCCTGCCTTTGCCAAAGAGAGACCTCGAACCTTCATCGTCGGGGGTCCGAGATCCACTGCCCAAGATCAACGAAGTCGCACCGGAGGCCCAAGTCGCGAGGAGAGTGAGATCGCACCCCCCAGGTAACGGTCAGCGAGCGTGCGTGTGTCGCCGCCTGGGGCGGGGTACGGGCTCCGAGAGAAACGCTCTCGGCCTTTCCCATCTTTGCAGCGTGAGCCTCCGCTCAAGACCGTATCGCGGCCCGTACTTGCCGAGGAGTGGCAGTACCGGGGCCGGAGTGTGGAGCTGCACTTGTTTTCCATCATAACAGTGTTGGGGGCATGTTTTGGCAGTAGCTGACCGCGAGTCAGTAAGCGTGGCATAGAGACGATGCAGAGCACCGCGATCGGTGCTGAAGTGTCTTATTTTTGCATTACGAACTGCCTGATTGTTGCATTACGCATTGCATTATTTTTGCATTACGAACTGCCTGATTGTTGCATTACGAAGTGCCCTATTTTTGCATTACGAACTGCCTGATTGTTGCACTACGAAGTGCCTTATTTTTGGCATTACGAACTGCCTGATTGTTGCATTACGAATTGCATTATTGTCGCATTACGAACTGCCTGATTGGTGCATTACGAATTGCCTGATTCTTGCATTACGAACTGCATAGCATTGGATTAGGACTGCATTAGATCATTGAGAATTGCTCATTAATACTGCAAGAACCTACCAGTGTGTGCTGGCCTAATAGCCAGCACAGTGAAATATTACAAATACGCATATGTTGGATTTTTATCGTGTAGTCTCATCGTATATCTTTTTTTTATATAAACATATAATTGTTTTTATGAAACTCGTGTGGAGTCCATTTGTGGTGTCATCACTGTGTCACTGAGAGCGTGGATGCAAATACTTTACACATTTGCCTTGGAGATAAGCCTGGCTGCTCGTGCCAAGCTACCAGGGAGTGAGCAGGGGTTATCTAAAGGTGTGTCCCTCCTTACCCTGACGTAGAAGCAAGGGTCCCTATTTGGACTAAGGTGCATATCTCAGCCAACTAGAGACCCCCAGGTCTAACAGTGTGCAATACTCTGATTTTTAACTCCTTCCATGCTCATGATGGAATGGTTCCGTCATGAGCACAAGTACAAGTGTGCTCATGACGGAACCATTCTGTCATGAGCACATGCTCAGGAAATCCCTCTGCTGCAGACAGCAGAGGGGTTTCCCTTTTTTTTTGCCTGGGGAGGTGGGGAAGAGCTTCCCCAACCTCCCCAGGCCTATTTTTGACTTTCATTGCAATGACGATCGCGCGCATGGCGCGCGATCGTCATTACAACGAAATCTAAACTGAAACTTAGTTTCAGTTTCTCAGTTTCGGTGCTTGTGGGGCTATCTCAGCCCCCCGAGCACCGAAAAAGATGGCAGAGGTATCGTTGGAAAGGGAGAATCTCCTTTCCAATGGTACCCTTCCCTAGTGGATCCCTGCTTGGGGATCACCCCAGGAGGGCGATCCCCAAGCAGGGATCCACCCACTAGCACCAGGGAGGGGGGAGCGGCCCCTTGGGCAAGGGCCTTTGCTCCCCCCATATTTGTTTGGTCGCAACAGTCTTTCTGCCTCCCCTGGGGGGCAAATGGGGGCAGTAGCCCCCAATCTGCCCCCTGGGGGCGGAAAGCGCACTAGAAATTGACGTTGGGGTGGGGGCTGCCCAAAAAGGGCATGGCAATGCCCCCATCCCCCCAGAGAAATGTCAGTCTTTCTGTCCCCCTGGGGGGGCAGAAAGCCCACTAGAAGCCAGGGACTTTTTTTTTTATTGACGTTGGGGTGGGGGCTGCCCAAAAAGGGCATGGCAATACCCCCCCAGAGAAATGTCAGTCTTTCTGCCCCCCCAGGGGGCAGACAGGGGCAGGAGCCCCCAACCTGCTCCCTGTGGGGGGCAGAAAGCCCACAGAAACCAGGGATTTTTTTTATTGATGTTCGGGTGGGAGCTGCTTAAAAAGGTAATGGCAATGCCCCCCCCCCCAGAGAAATGTCAGTCTTTCTGCCCCCCCTGGGGGGCAGATGGGGCAGTAGCCCCCAATCTGCCCCCGGGGGGGCAGAAAGCCCACTAGAAACCATGGATTGTTGTTTTTTTTATTGACGTTGGGGTGGGGGCTGCCCAAAAAGGGCATGGCAATGCCCCCACTCCCCCAGATAAATGTTAGTCTTTCTGCCCCCCCGGGGGGGGCAGAAAGCCCACTAGAAACCAGGGATTTTTTTTATTGACGCTGGGGTGGGGGTTGCTCAAAAAGGGCATGGCAATGCCCCCACCAGAGAAATGTCAGTCTTTCTGCCGCCCCAGGGGGGGCATATGGGGGCAGTAGCCCCCAATCTGCCCCCCGGGGGGGCAGAAAGCCCATTAGAAATCAGGCATTTTTTTTTATTGATGTAGGGGTGGGGACTGCCCAAGATGGGCAGGCCAATGCCCCCACCCCCCCAAAAAAAATGCAACAGTCTTTCTGTTCATCCCCAGGGGCAGATGGGGGCAATAGCCCCTGATCTACCCCGTGGGGGGCAGAAAGCCCACTAGGCACCAGGGATTTTTTTTTTATAATGTAGGGATGGGGGCTACCCAGAATGGGCATGATAATGCCCCCACCCCAAAAACAATTACCACAGTCTTTCTGCCCCTCCCCGGAGGCATATTGGGGCAATAGACCCTTATCTGCCCCCCAAGGGGGGCAGAAAGCCCTCTAGGCCTCAGGATTTTTTTTTTTATTCAGGGTTGAGGTCAGCCCAGAATGGGCATGCCAATGCCCACACCTCTCCCAAAAAATGCCACAGTCTTTCTGCCCCCCCTGAGGGGTGGATGGGGCAGTGGCCCCTGATCTGCCCCCGGGGGGGCAGAAAGCCCACTAGGCGCCAGCGATTACGCTGGCTTTTTTTATGTGTGGGGGTGGGGTCTGCCCTGAATGGGCATACCAATGCCCCCAACCCCCAAAAACATGGCCACAGTCTTTCTGCCCCCCTTGGGGGCATATCGGGGCAACCCCCCCCCCCCCCGAGACCCCCCCCTGGGCAGCAGAAAGCCCACTAGGCACAGACTCGTTTTTAGAAATATGCCTACCTGTGGATTTTGGGCCCTAGCGCAGACGGCACATAGAGAATCCCAGCAAACCTGTACATTTTTTTAAACTAGACACCAAGGGGAATCCAGTGTGGGGTGACTTGTGTGCCTCTCACCAGATTCTGTTACCCAGAATCCCTTCCAAACCTCAAACTTAGTTTAAAAAAAACACATTTTCCTCACATTTCTGTGATGGAAAGTTATGGGATCTGTGTGGATCCATAAAATTCTACCCACCCCGCATTCCCCAAAGTGTTCCGAGAAAAATGGTACCTCACTTGTGTGGGTAGGCCTAGTGCCCACGACAGGAAACGGCCCAAAACGCAACGTGGACACACCACATTTTCACAGTGAAAACGGACCCTTTTTTTGCAAAGTGCCTAGCTGTAGATTTTGAACCCTAGCTCTGCCGGCACCTAGGGAAACCTAGCAAACCTATACATTTTTGAAAACTAGACACCCAGGGCAATCCAGGATGGGGTGACTTAACTGGCTCTCACCAGGTTCTGTTACCCAGAATCCCTTGCAAACCTCAAAATGTGTAAAAAAAAACACATTTTCCTCACATTTCTGTGGTGGAAAGTTCTGGAATCTGCGTGGATCCACAAAATTCCACCCACCCCGCATTCCCCAAAGTCTTCTGAGAAAAATGGTACCTCACTTGTGTGGGTAGGCCTAGTGCCCGCGACAGGAAACGGCCCAAAACACAACGTGGACACACCACATTTTACAGTGAAAACTGACACTATTTTGCAAAGTGCCTAGCCGTAGATTTTGAACCCTAGCTCTGCCGGCACCTAATGAAACCTAGCAAACCTATACATTTTTTAAAACTAGACACCCAGGGGAATCCAGGATGGGGTGACTTGTCTGGCTCGCACCAGGTTCTGTTACCCAGAATCCCTTGCAAACCTCAAACTTGGTAAAAAAAAACACATTTTCCTCAAATTTCTGTGGTGGAAAGTTCTGGAATCTGCGTGGATCCACGCAAGCCATACCTTTCTGGACTCCCCCGGGTCTCTAGTTTTCAGAAATGTGTGGGTTTGGTAGGTTTCCCTAGATGGCCGCCAAGCCCGTGACCAAAAACTCATGTGACCCCCCCTTGCAAAACCAGGTCATTTTCGGATACATAGGGGGCATCTGAGTTTTTGGTCCCGAGTCGGCAGCCATCTAGGAAAACCTACCAAACCCACACATTTCTGAAAAGTAAAGACCCAGGGGAGTCCAGGGAGGTATGGCTTGCGTGGGTCCCCCAACGTTTTCCTACCCAGAATCCCCTGCAAACCTCAAATTTTGATGAAAAAATCACTTTTTTCTCAAATTTCTGTGTGGGTAAGGTCTGGAATCTATGTTATCCACAAATTTTCTACCACCCAGCGTTCCCCCAGGTCTCCCGATAAAAATGGTACCTCACTCGCGTGGGTGGGTCAAGTACCCGCGACAGGCAAGAGCCCAATACGTTTTGAGGAGACATCAAAATGACCTATCACAAAACAATCTGGATTTGCAAGGGGGGTCACCTGGGTTTTTGGCCCCGGGCTCGGTGGCCATCTTGGAAAACTACCAAACCCACACATTTCTGAAAACTAGACACCCGGGGGAGTCCAGCGAGGTATGGCTTGCGTGGATCCCCCAATGTTTTCCTACCCAGAATGCCCTGCAAACCTCAAATTTAGCTGAAAAAAATTACTTTTTCTCAAATTTCTGTGTGGGAAAGTTCTAGGAATCCACGTGGATCCACAAATTTCCTACCACCCAGCGTTCCCCCAGGTCTCCCGATAAAAATGATACCTCACTCGCGTGGGCGGGTCAAGTACCCGCGACAGGCAAGGGCCCAAAACGTATTGAGGAGACATCAAAATGACCTATCACAAAACAACCTGGTTTTGCAAGAGTGGTCACCTGGGTTTTTGGCCCCGGGCTCAGCGGCCATCTTGTAAAACTACCAAACCCACACATTTCTGAAAACTAGACACCCGGGGGAGTCCAGCGAGGTATGGCTTGCGTGGATCCCCCAACATTTTCCTACCTAGAATGCCCTGCAAACCTCAAATTTTGTTGAAAAAATCTATTTTATCCACACAGCACATGCCTTAGGCCTGTCCCCACCTGGTCAGCCATCCTACCAATGTAAGGCTTACCAAGGTGAGTGATGGGTGGGCTATGCAGCCGGGACACATTAAGATGTATTTTCAGACCATGTAGTGGTGTTCCTGGGTCACCTGTAAAGCTAGTAGTGTACGGCATGTCCTGAGTGTCTGGCTTGGGCAGCTGGTAGCCTTGTACAACAGGCAGAACTGGCCAATGACATCACATTTTTAAAATGGGATCCCTGCCCACGGGGGAGACTGAGTCCCGGTCCCCTTCAATAAGTGCCAGCGGAACCACCACCACACATCGGCTCAAATTAACTACTGTACCTGCAGTTTCGCCACTAATCCACTTTCACCACTTATTGCATCACATACACCTGGTTGAATTAGTTGCATGTTAAAAAGCAGAGATAAGTGTAGAAAAGACTTCGCAAATGTTTGTAAATACACATAAAATTATGATTATTTAAGTGTTCATGCCATAGGCATCGCCAAGCCCTGTAAACTTGCCTTGAAACATCCACTTACCCACTCTCAAGTTTTACCTATAAATAAATAATTTTGGATATTTTGTGAGATTTACACAGCTGCCATAGACTTTGGCGTTGTGAATCAAGAAGCACATTTTACTTTGTTAGCATTTACGGTACACTTGAGCATGGAGATAGCTTTGCAAGGCATGCCCTGGCAGAAATTTGGTTGCTAATTTAGCAGGAGGTTACCCCCACCCACTTAATAAAAACAATCCGGTTGGACTAAAACACAGTAATGCTGTGGGCAGACCACAGGGGTAGATGTTGGTGGGTCCAACACCAACGGCAGGTCGGTGTCGGACCCACTGACATCATAAACAGCCTCGAAGTATTACTTTAGTGTAGCACAGGTTTTTAAGATCTCTATTTAATCTTCCTGTGAGTACCCATTAACCCCTCTTTATGTTGACCTGGACCAAAGAATGATCTCTCAAAAAATCAAGTGCAAATTTCGACTTTTTGGCATCGATTTTGGTCCACCTCAGCTTTAGAATCCTATTGGGTGGGCCTTAGAGACCTTCTGGCTTCCCAGGGTGTCGAAAAAATACCTTGGTTTAAAAAATGTCAAAAACTTACTTCAAAGATTGGGCCCAGAACTGTACTGGCCCTCTCCTGAGGAATTGTGCACGATTTCCAGAGCCAGTGTAAAAGCAAACTATTGGGAGTGTGTCGCTGTTGAAAATGTGTTGAACTGAAAGGAACGCTATCACTAGCTTGCATTGATTCTAAATCCTGTGAGCAGTATGAGCACACAGTTGATGAAATAATTCCCCCATTGGTAAGGAAGTTGTACTTGCATTTTAAGTATGACTCTTTACCCATCAAAGCCTTTAGCAGTAAATGGCAAGAGAAGAGCATTGCCAATGTCCTATGTCCTGCATGCTGAGGGGGTTCTTAATCCTTAACCCATGTACTACTCTTTTTGTCCATCTTTTCATTGCCTCCAGAAAAAGTGGATTGTACCACTTTGCAGAAACGTGGGCCCTAGAAAATACATGGAGGGATTTAGACTATTAAAAATGGCTACAAGTAGAGTAGTGGTTTTTGGTATGGCCAAATACCTAATGTCCTTGTGGTTAAGATACAAGATAATTACTGCTCTGACACTTCACCACTGGGCACTGGAACCTAGTACTCATGCAGATTCAAGTAGCCAAGATTGGTTGCAAGTATGGAGAGAGAGCCTTCACTAGGGCCTTTCACAAATGTATGGGCCACCTTAAACTGGAATTAGGAGGTTTTCCACTATTGTAGTATCAAATCCCAATGTTGGTAGGTCCAGTTTTTCTATTTTATGGCACACTGTCCGTTAGATGCTTTTGATGTATTTATGAATTGGTCACTTTAATACAATCGCATAGTTTTGCACTCTACTGCAGCATGTAAGATCTTTGCTTTGATCGATAAAGTTTAATATTGTGCTGCTATGTCTTTTGGATTTCCTGGATTTGTTGTTGCTACTACGACATTTTTTTTTTATTACGTATTAGTTTTATCCTCTTAAACATGTCTTGTTGATATTGTATCTTGATATTTTATTTAGGATAATATTATTGAATTATCCACTTTTTATGTATTTTTAAATGTTTTATGTGATATATGGTGGTGTACTTTCCCGGTGATCAATATTAACGTTTTTGATAATGGGTCAATATAGATTAAAAATAAATTAAACATTTAAAATATATTAATAATACAACAATCCAACAAATTTACATTTGTAAAATTTAAAAAAACAAAAGGCCTGATAAAAACTTTGGCGCAGCGGCGCCGGCTCCGCCGGCTCTGCCGTGCCAAAGCTGCGCAAGGACCGCCGACCGTATTACAAGTTGAAAATGTGCAACTCGTAATACGGTTGGCGGTCCTTTAGCTGTTCCCATGGCGGTGCCTTGAAAACAGGCACCGCAATGGGAGCAGCCAAAAAGTTCCAGCATGGCTTGGACTGTGACGTCCATGCCATACTGGAACTGCAGGGAATACAGACAAGGGGCACTTGTTGTGCCCCCCTGAATGTATCCCCATGGTATGGGGGACATGGGGACCCTTTAGGGCCCCCTTTGTTCTTACACGCCAACTTTGGCATTGCGGGGCTCCGCCATGAAAAGGCTGGCAGTGCAAGAACTCAAAATATACTGAGTGGGACTGCGCCAGTCCCTGCTCAGCATAATGCATTGTGGCGCTCCTGCGGCACCATCAGGGAACGACTGTTCACAACTCTATTTTAACTGATGGAGAGGTCAGTTTACTCTTTTTTCACATTACGGGCGTAGATGGTAGATACACATCACTCTTTCATTTCTTAATTTTTTATTACTTTAAGAGTTAGGTCACATTCTTTTTCTGTCAAGAAAGTGCTGATAATGACAGAGTGAGCAAACTGGTGAGTACATACCAGTAGCTCCATAGATGGTGCTTACGTGAGGCACTTTCTGACTCACCTCACATTTTTGAGTTACATTTTTTAGTTACATTTTGTTAGCCCATTGGGGGACCATTGGCTTATGGGCTTGTGACCTGCACTGGGTGGTTGATGAGTTTTTTACTAATAACTAACACATGTGGGTGAGCATGACTAGATATGCAAGCATAGTCTCACCAAAGAGTTAAACATGATATCTATTTGGCAGAAATTGTTTAAAATCATCATGTGTTTCTTATAAGCAAGTCTTGTCGTTTTTGGACCAACTGTAAGCTGACAAACAACCACATTTAATTTCTTTAATCAGCTATTTATATGGGGCACAGCAAGGCAGTTAGACCGATTTTTCCACATTTTAGTCAGGATGGGCAATATGGGGGATACCTGTAAAAGTAATGATTGTAATTAAAATACTCGATAAACCTGCATAAAGAATACTTGTGAGCCTTCGACTGAAGTTGTCAGGTTCAAGTAGCTCAAACAGCTCTGTTTGTTTTCTTGAACTCAGACTGCACTAATATGTTTATAATTGGAATATCAAAACTCCAATTACCAGATTGTAAAGAATGAAACAATGAATCCAAGAGAGGATATGGTACTAAAGCTACACAAAGAACAACTTGGGAGCAGGCATTTTCAGGTGTGCTCCAGGTGCAACAAGGTAACGTACCATTGTCTTCATGTGCAATGCTTCTGTCTACCTTTCTACAACTGTGCCTTATGTATGTGCAGTAAGCATAGTTCTCCTCTTACATTAGAGCATCTCTGTAGCAGAAGGATGGTGCTTTCCCTCTCCACGATCACCATAATATTCAAGCAGAGTGATTTAGTATGTAAAACTGGGGAGACTACTATGAATGCATGTAACATTCAACGGAACATAATGTCTTCAATAATGTATTTGATGACTTTCATGAGGGGAAATTATGAAATATAATTGTGCAGCGTGAACAGTGGGTGTGCTGAGTGAGGAATAAAATAACAAATGCTAGTGGGACAGTATTCGTTTCTTTGGTCTATTCTTTAGCAGGTGTTGATGAGCTGTTACCACCAGTGATTTAAGTGGGATGAGACATCGCCTAACTGCATAAGGGCATGGCTTATGGGTGAACTAAAAATCTCTGCTTCCCATAGTGTGCAGCTTGCGTGCTATTTTGCTGCTTCTCTGTGCTTTCAATTATTGCATCCAGATATATAACATAACAACTGACATACACCTAAGGCAAGCCAGGACTGATGGCTTGTCAGTGGTTGCTATCTGTATAAGATAAATGAGTAACAATAATGATTTTGTAAATAGTATTGCAAATTTAAAATTCTGAAATTATTAGACTGTGAATTATACATGCTCTTCTCATCTTTCTGAAACCCTCCATCTGCATATCTCACACTTCATCTCTTTCCTCTTCAGCACCGTCTTTTCACTCTCCCCTGTATGTACTTCCTCACATCGCCTTCGCTTCATGACCCCCCTATGCACATACATAACGTGCACCCTACTCACCATTAAGCAGTGCATTTTCTTTTACTTACATCAATACTTTGACCACTTCACATGCATTTGCATAGAATCATAGCTGCATATGTGACCATTGTTCTGTGCACTCTGCAGCGAGGCCAAGGATTGGATGATCATGTATTATCAACACCTTTTTGACCAAGTGACATCCACTCTAAGAAACTCACACTCCAGCCTCAACTCCAGAACTCTCAACCATAGTTCACTATAAAATCATGGATGTGACTCAGTTCAAAGTATTCATTATACAAAAGTAATATGCACACTTAGGGAATGGAAGATTAATTAATACATGTGAATTATGAACAGGAATAAAGTCACTGACTAGGATTACCTAAACGTGTTTTACATCAATTGTTCAGAAATCGAGCAATGTTTTTGTCATGTAAATGTAAGGACATGATGATAGGGCGAAACAAAGGTGTGTTTCAAAGTTAGCTTATTTACCATCGAGTCTGAGACCTGGAGGGACCCAGTCCACTTACAGCCCCTTATTACCCCACTGCTTTCATTACTGAGAGAAAATGTATTAGGAAAATGTACAGACAGAGAATGCCACAGGCTTATATCAAAGATGATAGATAACAAATCTAGACAAAACGTGAAGCCAATTAACCCAAACTAGCCGCTGGCTATGGGGTATGTCCAAAAGCTCCTTGCTCTATGTGGATGTGTCTATGTGGGGGGTGTAGTGGTGACAATATGTCTGGAAACATGCAGCTAAATGTGTCTGCAGCGATACCTAAAAAAGAGCTTCAGCAAAGACATAACTTTTGAAAGTGTGTGTTGGACTTGGCCCTTTTTGGCTAAAGTTCCCTAAACTTTTTGCCTTCCCCCTAGACCTTTTTTCTGACATGGCGTTGCCAACTTAGATGCTTTGGGCACTTTGCCACTGCTGATCAGTGTCAAAGTGCATGTGCTCCCTGTGTAAAGTGTAAGGGTAATTGGTTGTCCATAATTGGTATGTTTGCCTTACTAGTAAAGTCCCTAGTAAAGTGCACTATGTGTGCCAGGGCTGGTAATGCAAATGCTACTGGTGGGCCTGCAGCACTAATTGTGCCACCCACACAAGTCGCCCTAAAGAGAGAACTCAGGCCTGCCACTGCAGTGCCTGCGTGCAGTTTGCTAACTGCCATGTTCTCTTGAAAAGTGCACACACTTGCCAGGCCTTACCCTTCCCTTTCCATGCACATCAGAAACCCCTATAGTAGGCCCAAGGTACCCCCCTGGGCAGGGTGCAGTGTCTGTCGAAAGGTAGGACATGTACTGAGGTGTGTACCATGTCCCAACAGTGAAATACTCTCTATTTCGTTTTTCACTGTTGCAAGGCCATCTTGCCCATAAGAAAGAATGGGGAAGGCTGTGTAATATGTTTCCAGCCTATCTTCCCATAGGTTTAAGATGGAGAGGTGAAGTTTAGTGTGCCTGAATTCACAATTTAATAACACATCTTTTTCTGAAGGTGGTTTTTACATTGTGTGTTTAGAAACCACGCTTTTAGAAGTGGCTGGTTTTTTGTTCTAACAATTCTGTGTGTCTCTGCCTGGTTGTGGATTGACTGTCTGGATTTGAATGTGATAAGATCTGGGAAATGTCCTGACCCAGGGGAGGAGGTGAGACAGCAACAGGCTGACCTGCATCTGGAGTGTAGGGGGGAGAGTAGCCCCTGGAGGTGAAGAGGCCTGGGCTGCCGCCATAAAACAATGGATCCATCTCCTGCTGAGTGATTGAAGACCCAGACCCCCACTATCAAAGGGAAAAGGTGTCACTGGCAGGGAGACACACAGAACTGGTTTAGACAGGGGTCAGTGCCCCCCTGAACACAAAGACTTCAAAGACATTTAGGGGTATAACTATGAGAGCTGAAACCCCTGAACGATGGACTGATCAAGACTGAAAAGGATTAAAACTACTTCATGGTCAAGAGGAACCTCTGCCAAGGAAGAAACAGCTGAAGAGACTGAAGGAAAGGACTGACCCTTGCTGTGTGTTCTGAGGCTGGCCTGCAGTTTGCTGATTTAACCAAGGAGAGGCTAAGGGACTTTGCTGTGTGCTGTGTCCCCCTGCTTGAGAGGACTTTGCTGTGTGCTGTGTCCTGAAGTAACTTGTCCCCAAGGGCCCGAGGAGAGCTGGCTCCCTGTTGTGGAAACTCAGGAACATAAAAGTTTCCAGGTGGGGCTCAGCGACGCTTTGTGCGTGTGCTTCGTGCAGCCGGAGACCTGCGTAAGAACTGCCCTGTGATCGTGGGCACCCGGAGTCCAAGTGAGTCTCAGCGACGCTGTGTGCATGTGCTTCGTGCAGCCTGAGACCTTCGTGAGGATTGCCCTGTGATCGTGTGCACCCGGAGTCCAAGTGAGTCTTAGTGACGCTGTGTGCGTGCGCTTCGTGCAGCCTGAGACCTTCGTGAGTATTGCCCTGTGATCGTGTGCACCCGGAGTCCAAGTGAGTCTCAGCGACACTGTGTGCATGTGCTTCGTGCAGCCTGAGACCTTTGTGAGGATTGCCCTGTGATTGTGTGCACCCGGAGTTCAAGTGAGTCTCAGCGACGCTGTGTGTGTGTGCCCTGTTGCAGCCTGAGACCTTCGTGAGAATTGCCCCGTGACGATGTGTCCCGGAGCAGTCTTGTTCTCTGCGTTGATCGAGCAGCGTGACCAGAGCTGCTGCGATCGTCATTGCCATCGGCCCGGACCGGCATCCCCAGAGGAGCTGTGCCGCCGGCCCGAGCCTGCCTTTGCCAAAGAGAGACCTCGAACCTTCATCGTCGGGGGTCCGAGATCCACTGCCCAAGATCAACGAAGTCGCACCTGAGGCCCAAGTCGCGAGGAGAGTGAGATCGCACCCCCCAGGTAACGGTCAGCGAGCGTGCGTGTGTCGCCACCTGGGGCAGGGTACGGGCTCCGAGAGAAACGCTCTCGGCCTTTCCCATCTTTGCAGCGCGAGCCTCCGCTCAAGACCGTATCGCGGCCCGTACTTGCCGAGGAGTGGCAGTACCGGGGCCGGAGTGTGGAGCTGCACTTGTTTTCCATCATAACAGTGTTGGGGGCATGTTTTGGCAGTAGCTGACCGCGAGTCAGTAAGCGTGGCATAGAGACGATGCAGAGCACCGCGATCGGTGCTGAAGTGTCTTATTTTTGCATTACGAACTGCCTGATTGTTGCATTACGCATTGCATTATTTTTGCATTACGAACTGCCTGATTGTTGCATTACGAAGTGCCCTATTTTTGCATTACGAACTGCCTGATTGTTGCACTACGAAGTGCCTTATTTTTGGCATTACGAACTGCCTGATTGTTGCATTACGAATAGCATTATTGTCGCATTACGAACTGCCTGATTGGTGCATTACGAATTGCCTGATTCTTGCATTGCGATCTGCATAGCATTGGATTAGGACTGCATTAGATCATTGAGAATTGGTCATTAATACTGCAAGAACCCCCGGGGGGGGGCAGAAAGCCCACTAGAAACCATGGATTTTTTTTATTGACGCTGGGGTGGGGGTTGCCCAAAAAGGGCATGGCAATGCCCCCACCAGAGAAATGTCAGTCTTTCTGCCACCCCAGGGGGGGCATATGGGGGCAGTAGCCCCCAATCTGCCCCCCGGGGGTAGAAAGCCCATTAGAAATCAGGGATTTTTTTTATTGATGTAGGGGTGGGGACTGCCCAAGATGGGCAGGCCAATGCCCCCACCCCCCAAAAAAAATGCAACAGTCTTTCTGTTCATCCCCAGGGGCAGATGGGGGCAATAGCCCCTGATCTACCCCATGGGGGGCAGAAAGCCCACTAGGCACCAGGGATTTTTTTTTTATAATGTAGGGATGGGGGCTACCCAGAATGGGCATGATAATGCCCCCACCCCAAAAACAATTACCACAGTCTTTCTGCCCCTCCCCGGAGGCATATTGGGGCAATAGACCCTTATCTGCCCCCCGGGGGGGGGGCAGAAAGCCCTCTAGGCCTCAGGATTTCTTTTTTTATTCAGGGTTGAGGTCAGCCCAGAATGGGCATGCCAATGCCCACACCTCTCCCCAAAAATGCCACAGTCTTTCTGCCCCCCCTTGAGGGGTGGATGGGGCAGTGGCCCCTGATCTGCCCCCGGGTGGGGCAGAAAGCCCACTAGGCGCCAGCGATTACGCTGGCTTTTTTTATGTGTGGGGTGTGGTCTGCCCTGAATGGGCATACCAATGCCCCCACCCCCCAAAAACATGGCCACAGTCTTTCTGCCCCCCTTGGGGGCATATCGGGGCAACCCCCCCCCCGAGACCCCCCCTGGGAAACAGAAAGCCCACTAGGCACAGACTCGTTTTTAGAAATATGCCTACCTGTGGATTTTGGGCCCTAGCGCAGCCGGCACATAGAGAATCCTAGCAAACCTGTAATTTTTTTAAACTAGACACCAAGGGGAATCCAGTGTGTGGTGACTTGTGTGCCTCTCACCAGATTCTGTTACCCAGAATCCCTTGCAAACCTCAAACTTAGTTTTAAAAAAAACACATTTTCCTCACATTTCTGTGATGGAAAGTTATGGGATCTGCGTGGATCCACAAAATTCTACCCACCCCGCATTCCCCAAAGTGTTCCGAGAAAAATGGTACCTCACTTGTGTGGGTAGGCCTAGTGCCCGCGACAGGAAACGGCCCAAAACGCAACGTGGACACACCACATTTTCACAGTGAAAACGGACGCTTTTTTTGCAAAGTGCCTAGCTGTAGATTTTGAACCCTAGCTCTGCCGGCACCTAGAGAAACCTAGCAAACCTATACATTTTTGAAAACTAGACAGCCAGGGCAATCCAGGATGGGGTGACTTAACTGGCTCTCACCAGGTTCTGTTACCCAGAATCCCTTGCAAACCTCAAAATGTGTAAAAAAAAACACATTTTCCTCACATTTCTGTGGTGGAAAGTTCTGGAATCTGCGTGGATCCACAAAATTCCACCCACCCCGCATTCCCCAAAGTCTTCTGAGAAAAATGGTACCTCACTTGTGTGGGTAGGCCTAGTGCCCGCGACAGGAAACGGCCCAAAACACAACATGGACACACCACATTTTACAGTGAAAACTGACACTATTTTGCAAAGTGCCTAGCCGTAGATTTTGAACCCTAGCTCTGCCGGCACCTAATGAAACCTAGCAAACCTATACATTTTTGAAAACTAGACACCCAGGGGAATCCAGGATGGGGTGACTTGTCTGGCTCTCACCAGGTTCTGTTACCCAGAATCCCTTGCAAACCTCAAACTTGGTAAAAAAAAACACATTTTCCTCAAATTTCTGTGGTGGAAAGTTCTGGAATCTGCGTGGATCCACGCAAGCCATACCTTTCTGGACTCCCCCGGGTCTCTAGTTTTCAGAAATGTGTGGGTTTGGTAGGTTTCCCTAGATGGCCGCCAAGCCCGGGACCAAAAACTCATGTGACCCCCTCTTGCAAAACCAGGTCATTTTCGGATACATAGGGGGCATCTGAGTTTTTGGTCCCGAGTCGGCAACCATCTAGGGAAACCTACCAAACCCACACATTTCTGAAAACTAAAGACCCAGGGGAGTCCAGGGAGGTATGGCTTGCGTGGGTCCCCCAACGTTTTCCTACCCAGAATCCCCTGCAAACCTCAAATTTTGATGAAAAAATCACTTTTTTCTCAGATTTCTGTGTGGGTAAGGTCTGGAATCTATGTTATCCACAAATTTTCTACCATCCAGCGTTCCCCCGGGTCTCCCGATAAAAATGGTACCTCACTCGCGTGGGTGGGTCAAGTACCCGCGACAGGCAAGAGCCCAATACGTATTGAGGAGACATCAAAATGACCTATCACAAAACAATCTTGATTTGCAAGGGGGGTCACCTGGGTTTTTGGCCCCGGGCTCAGTGGCCATCTTGGAAAACTACCAAACCCACACATTTCTGAAAACTAGACACCCGGGGGAGTCCAGCGAGGTATGGCTTGCGTGGATCCCCCAATGTTTTCCTACCCAGAATGCCCTGCAAACCTCAAATTTAGCTGAAAGAAATTACTTTTTCCCAAATTTCTGTGTGGGAAAGTTCTAGGAATCCACGTTGATCCACAAATTTCCTACCAACCAGCGTTTCCCCAGGTCTCCCGATAAAAATGATACCTCACTCGCGTGGGTGGGTCAAGTACCCGCGACAGGCAAGGGCCCAAAACGTATTGAGGAGACAGCAAAATGACCTATCACAAAACAACCTGGTTTTGCAAGAGTGGTCACCTGGGTTTTTGGCCCCGGGCTCGGCGGCCATCTTGTAAAACTACCAAACCCACACATTTCTGAAAACTAGACACCCGGGGGAGTCCAGCGAGGTATGGCTTGCGTGGATCCCCCAACATTTTCCTACCTAGAATGCCCTGCAAACGTCAAATTTAGCAGAAATAAACACATTTTCCACATATTTTTGGGTGGAATCACTGTGCCGGCACAAATGTCCTACCCCACAGCGTTCCCCTCAGTCTCCCGAGTAAAATGATAGCTCACTTGTGTGGGAGGGGCAAGGGCCTGTGACTGGGAAGAGCCCAAAACATAGGGAATAAGGGTATAGCACCGAGAATTCTAAGCGCTACATTTTTTTTAAAATACGTTTTTAGCAAATTCTGCATTGGACACCTACATAAGTGAGGTATCATTTTACTCAGAACACTAAGGAGAACGCTGTGGGGTAGGACATTTGTGCCGGCACGGTGATTCCACACAAAAATATGTGGAAAATGTGTTTTTTTCAGCTAAATTTAAGGTTTGCAGGGGATTCTGGGTAGGGAAACGTTGGGGGATCCACGCAAGCCATACCTCATTGGACTCCCCAGGGTGTCTAGTTTTCAGAAATGTGTGGGTTTGGTAGGTTTCCCTAGATGGCGGCGAGCCCGGGGCCAAAACCCCAGATGCCCCCCCCAAAACCAGGTAGTTTTGTTATAGGTAATTTTGAAGTCTCCACAGAACGATTTGGGCCATTGCCTGTTGCAGCGACTATGCCTACCCACACAAGTGAGGTACCATTTTTATCGGGAGACCTGGGGGAACGCTGGGTGGTAGGAAATTTGTGTCAGCCTGGTGATCCTACAACTTTCCCACACAGAAATGTGAGAAAAAATAGATTTTTTCAACAAAATTTGAGGTTTGCAGGGGATTCTGGGTAGGGAAATGTTGGGGGACCCATGCAAGCCATACCTTGCTGGACTCCCCCGGGTGTCTAGTTTTCAGAAATGTGTGGGTTTGGTAGTTTTCCAATATGGCTGCTGAGCCCGGGGCCAAAAACCCAGGTGACCCCCCTTGCAAAACCATGTTCTTTTGTGATAGGTCATTTTGATGTCTCCTCAATACGTTTTGGGCCCTTGCCTGTTGCGGGTACTTGACCCACCCACGCGAGTGAGGTACCATTTTCATCGGGTGACCTGGGGGAATGCTGGGTGGTAGGAAATTTGTGGATCCACGTAGATTCCAGAACTTACCCACAGAGAAATTTGAGAAAAAAGTGATTTTTTTCATCAACATTTGAGGTTTGCAGGGGATTCTGGGTAGAGAAACATTGGTGGATCCATGCAAGCCATACCTTCCTGGACTCCCCCGGGTCTCTAGTTTTCAAAAATGTGTGGGTTTGGTAGGTTTCTCTAGATGGCCGCCAAGCCCGGGACCAAAAACTCATGTGACCCCCCTTGCAAAACCAGGTCATTTTCGTGTACATAGGGGGCATCTGAGTTTTTGGTCCCGAGTCGGCAGCCATCTAGGGAAACCTACCAAACCCACACATTTATGAAAACTAGAGACCCATGGGAGTCCAGGGAGGTATGGCTTGCGTGGGTCCCCCAAAGGTTTCCTACCCAGAATCCCCTGCAAACCTCAAATTTTGATGAAAAAATCACTTTTTTCTCATATTTCTGTGTGGGTAAGTTCTGGAATCTATGTGGATCCACAAATTTCCTACCACCCAGCATTTCCCCAGGTCTCCCGATAAAAATGGTACCTCACTCGCGTGGGTGGGTCAAGTACCCGCGACAGGCAAGGGCCCAATACGTATTGAGGAGACATCAAAATGACCTATCACAAAACAATCTGGTTTTGCAAGGGCGGTCATCTGGGTTTTTGGCCCAGGGCTCGGCGGCCATCTTGGAAAACTACCAAACCCACACATTTCTGAAGACTAGGCACCCGGGGGAGTCCAGCGAGGTATGGCTTGCGTGGATCCCCCAACGTTTTCCTACCCAGAATGTCCTGCAAACCTCAAATTTAGCTGAAAAAAATAACTTTTTCTCAAATTTCTGTGTGGGAAAATTCTGGAATCCACGTGGATCCACAAATTTCCTACCACCCAGCATTCCCTCAGGTATCCCGATAAAAATGATACCTCACTTGCGTGGGTGGGTCAAGTACCAGCGACAGGCAAGGGCCCAAAACGTATTGAGGAGACATCAAAATGACCTATCACAAAACAATCTGGTTTTGCAAGGGGGTCACCTGGGTTTTTGGCCCTGGGCTCGGTGGCCATCTTGGAAAACTACCAAACCCACACATTTCTGAAAACTAGACACCCGGGGGAGTCCAGCGAGGTATGGCTTGCGTGGATCCCCCAATGTTGTCCTACCCAGAATGCCCTGCAAACCTCAAATTTAGCTGAAAAAAATTACTTTTTCTCAAATTTCTGTGTGGGAAAATTCTGGAATCCACGTGGATCCACAAATTTCCTACCACCCAGCGATCCCTCAGTTCTCCCGATAAAAATGATACCTCACTCGCGTGGGTGGGTCAAGTACCCGCGACAGGCAAGGGCCCAAAACTTATTGAGGAGACATCAAAATGACCTATCACAAAACAACCTGGTTTGGCAAGGGGAGTCACCTGGGTTTTTGGCCCCGGGCTCTGTGGCTATCTTGGAAAACTACCAAACCCACACATTTCTGAAAACTAGACACCCGGGGGAGTCCAGCGAGGTATGGCTTGCGTGGGTCCCCCAACGCTTTCCTACCCAGAATGCCCTGCAAACCTCAAATTTAGCTGAAAAAGTCCCTTTTTTCTCACATTTCTGTGTGGGAAAGTTCTAGGAATCCACGTGGATCCACAAATTTCCTACCCCCCAGCATTCCCCCAGGTCTCCTGATAAAAATGATACCTCACTCGCGTGGGCGGGTCAAGTACCCGCGACAGGCAAGGGCCCAAAACGTTATAGAAAACAAGCACAGGTGCACCACAGACTCGCTATAGAATACAAAAGTACATAAATATAATCTATATACAATTCAAATATTATTCAAAATTTCTTTTTATTCCAAAATTCTCTTTTTAAAACGTAATCATGTGCATCAAATTTTCACAGTGATACAGCCACAGCCGACGCGTTTCGTCCTACTAGAGGACTTCTTCAGGGCTGTTAATTAAAACATACAAATATATAAATATCAGTGAACATAAACCAAACAACACATACAAAATACACATACATTTTAAAAGATTCCTTCTTTTTTGAAAAAGGCTATATTGATAATCCTATATACAAAAGCAATAGAGAACCCAGACATACTAACAACAGACAGACTTTTTTAATATATTGCAAATTCAAGATATAAACAGCATTTCTATACATTTACTTGTATTTACAATGAAGAAATAAGAAAAGCTATTTCAATTGATATTTCAAAACGATATTAACGAGAGGCATCCTAACAGAAATTAGATAAATTATGTGGATGTGGTCATCATACAGGAGCGCAAAACAAGAAACCACAATTTTAAATATTAATTTAACATTTCTAGAAGTTCCTTTCACTAAACAGGTACGGATAAACGAATAGAGGAACCTACCGCTAGTAACTTTAAAGAGATCAATCACCACAAAGAGGAAGAGTCAAAGGAATAACCAGAGAGACTGCCTATCTCTCGTTCCCCATCTAAGTCACAGTTATCCAGCATACCTACAAGGAGATAGATGAAGGTTTATACACCAAAAATGGCTACTAGAAAAAAGAGACCTGCACAGATTGGAACCAGAAAACTTACTTCATATCAGAAGTTGAAGCAATGTTCCTCAGAGCTATCGGTATTAAAAGAGTATGTACAGCAAGAATATCAAAGAAAATGGATGAAGGGGTAGGGCGTGCATATAGATTAGTACCTTGCCGCCTATTGAATGGTCGCCCAATTCAGTCACCTAAAAAAACAAAAGTGACCATAGTATATTTTTTCATAGAGTCCCTACTAACACAGGACTAATACTCAGTCAAATCGTCGGATTACCCCATCCCAATGAGAGCAAGCAAAAGCTGCACATGAGATTGATAATCTCCCCATTATCATTTCCAAAACAAATGTTACATTTATCCTCAAATTCCCACCACAATAAATTTCCATAAAAAGTCCTATGTACCCACAAGTCTGTAACATAAGTTCTAACCCCAATGTGTGGCTGAGCCCATGTTCGCAGGAAACCATACTCATGTGATATTAATTAAAGGATAATCATGATGTTACAAGAATGAGGCTCCAATACTTACATGGGTATCATATCACCAGCCCCAAAACCATATGCTGCAAACCCCAGCCTTATCAGTTCCAATGCAAAATATATGTGCCGGAACTGTTGTTAATAGTCTACAATATAAGCAAAAAAAAAAAAAAAGGATAAAGAGTCGTCATTAAATTGCCCAGACTTGACATGGGCATTATCATAATCTCAGCACAAAAAACGAGCAGTGAGAGATGGGTATATATTAGGCCTGGGCGGTAAATTCCGTTCCGCTCGCGGAATTTGCGGAATTTGGGTAATTTCGCGTTCCGTGGAGAACGCGGAATTACCAAAAATTCCGCGATCCGCGGCTTCGCGGAATTTTTTGCTTGTTCGCGCTTTCAAAATGCGTGTTCGCGAGATATTTCTCCCCGAGCACGCAAACAGCGTTCGCGAACAGGAAGAAAGCATCGCGAACAGGCGGAACAAGCAATTCCGCGTGTTCGCCGAACTTTTGCGTGCTCGCGGAGATTTTTTACCGTTTCGCGGAGCTTTGCGTAGCGCGACTACGCAAATTCCGCCCACCCCTGGTATATATTAACCATCGTATTAGTCACCCTGTATAGATCCCAGGGTCTTACCTCATAGCTGTTACGCTAGAGCATTTTAACCAGAATATACTCTAATCCATCTCCCCCTCAGGAAGATATACACCACATTGTCGCTTGACTAAGAGCAACACAACTCAAACTAAAAAATAACAACTAAAAATTAAAGAAATAGGGCAGCAAATAAGATAAAGCGGCATGTTCCCACTCCCCCTTGAAGGGGTATGCACAGTATAACTGCTCAATTACAGATAGTACGAAACAGGGAAAAAACTATATATATGTAACAAAATAAGGAAATGGGGCGGCAATCGGACGAGAAAGCGTGTTCCCTAGTAAAGCTTACCGATATCAGGCTATCAACAGGTTTCCAGGCGTCAAACGTCACGGCAGGAAGGACGGAGAACCAATAACTTGCCCGAGCCGATTTAAATACTCGCGGCAATCAAAATAAATTGAGAACAGCTGAGTCTCATCAGAGAGTGTTTTTTAAGAGAAGGCAAACTAGACCGTATTTCATGGCGGCCATCTTATAGTGGCAATAGTATCATCAGCACGTATGTGCTCAAAGAAGTAACCGCGATCCAGCCCATGCTGTCCCGAGCAGTAAAGATGTCCCATTTCGTCCAAAACGGGAAAAATCCCCAAGGTGCATTAAGCGATAGTCTAACCTGTAAGTAATACTCTCCGGTGCTTGCCTAATCAGAAAGGAAAAAATATATAAATATGGATAAATCATGGCGGCCATCTTGAAGGTACATTAAGCAATAGTCTTTCATGGCGGCCATCTTATAGTGGCAATAGTATCGTCAACACGTATGTACTCAAAGAAGTAACCGCGATCCATCCCATGCTGTCCCGAGCAGTAAAGATGTCCCATTTCGTCCAAAACGGGAAAAATCCCCAAGGTGCATTAAGCGATAGTCTAACCTGTAAGTAATACTCTCCGGTGCTTGCCTAATCAGAAAGGAAAAAATATATAAATATGGATAAATCATGGCGGCCAACCCAGGTGACTCCCCTTGCCAAACCAGGTTGTTTTGTGATAGGACATTTTGATGTCTCCTCAATACGTTTTGGGCCCTTGCCTGTCGCGGGTACTTGACCCACCCACGCGAGTGAGGTATCATTTTTATCGGGAGAACTGAGGGAACGCTGGGTGGTAGGAAATTTGTGGATCCACGTGGATTCCAGAATTTTCCCACACAGAAATTTGAGAAAAAGTAATTTTTTTCAGCTAAATTTGAGGTTTGCAGGGCATTCTGGGTAGGACAACATTGGGGGATCCACGCAAGCCATACCTCGCTGGACTCCCCCGGGTGTCTAGTTTTCAGAAATGTGTGGGTTTGGTAGTTTTCCAAGATAGCCACCGAGCCCAGGGCCAAAAACCCAGGTGACCCCCCTTGCAAAACCAGATTGTTTTGTGATAGGTCATTTTGATGTCTCCTCAATACGTTTTGGGCCCTTGCCTGTCGCTGGTACTTGAGCCACCCACGCAAGTGAGGTATCATTTTTATTGGGATACCTGAGGGAATGCTGGGTGGTAGGAAATTTGTGGATCCACGTAGATTCCAGAATTTTCCCACACAGAAATTTGAGAAAAAGTTATTTTTTTCAGCTAAATTTGAGGTTTGCAGGGCATTCTGGGTAGGAAAACGTTGGGGGATCCACGCAAGCCATACCTCGCTGGACTCCCCCGGGTGCCTAGTCTTCAGAAATGTGTGGGTTTGGTAGTTTTCCAAGATGGCCGCCGAGCCCTGGGCCAAAAACCCAGATGACCGCCCTAGCAAAACCAGATTGTTTTGTGATAGGTCATTTTGATGTCTCCTCAATACGTATTGGGCCCTTGCCTGTCGCGGGTACTTGACCCACCCACGCGAGTGAGGTACCATTTTTATCGGGAGACCTGGGGAAATGCTGGGTGGTAGGAAATTTGTGGATCCACATAGATTCCAGAACTTACCCACACAGAAATATGAGAAAAAAGTGATTTTTTCATCAAAATTTGAGGTTTGCAGGGGATTCTGGGTAGGAAACCTTTGGGGGACCCACGCAAGCCATACCTCCCTGGACTCCCATGGGTCTCTAGTTTTCATAAATGTGTGGGTCTGGTAGGTTTCCCTAGATGGCTGCCGACTCGGGACCAAAAACTCAGATGCCCCCTATGTACACGAAAATGACCTGGTTTTGCAAGGGGGGTCACATGAGTTTTTGGTCCCGGGCTTGGCGGCCATCTAGAGAAACCTACCAAACCCACACATTTTTGAAAACTAGAGACCCGGGGGAGTCCAGGAAGGTATGGCTTGCATGGATCCACCAACGTTTCTCTACCCAGAATCCCCTGCAAACCTCAAATTTTGATGAAAAAAATCACTTTTTTCTCAAATTTCTCTGTGGGTAAGTTCTGGAATCTACGTGGATCCACAAATTTCCTACCACCCAGCATTCCCCCAGGTCACCCGATGAAAATGGTACCTCACTCGCGTGGGTGGGTCAAGTACCCGCAACAGGCAAGGGCCCAAAACGTATTGAGGAGACATCAAAATGACCTATCACAAAAGAACCTGGTTTTGCAAGGGGTCACCTGGGTTTTTGGCCCCGGGCTCAGCAGCCATATTGGAAAACTACCAAACCCACACATTTCTGAAAACTAGACACCCGGGGGAGTCCAGCAAGGTATGGCTTGCATGGGTCCCCCAACATTTCCCTACCCAGAATCCCCTGCAAACCTCAAATTTTGTTGAAAAAATCTATTTTTTCTCACATTTCTGTGTGGGAAAGTTGTAGGATCACCAGGCTGACACAAATTTCCTACCACCCAGCGTTCCCCCAGGTCTCCCGATAAAAATGGTACCTCACTTGTGTGGGTAGGCATAGTGGCTGCAACAGGAAATGGCCCAAATCGTTCTGTGGAGACTTCAAAATTACCTATAACAAAACTACCTGGTTTTGGGGGCATCTGGGGTTTTGGCCCGGGCTCGCCGCCATCTAGGGAAACCTACCAAACCCACACATTTCTGAAAACTAGACACCCTGGGGAGTCCAATGAGGTATGGCTTGCGTGGATCCCCCAACATTTCCCTACCCAGAATCCCCTGCAAACCTTAAATTTAGCTGAAAAAAACACATTTTCCACATATTTTTGTGTGGAATCACCGTGCCGGCACAAATGTCCTACCCCACAGCGTTCTCCTTAGTGTTCTGAGTAAAATGATACCTCACTTATGTAGGTGTCCAATGCAGAATTTGCTAAAAACGTATTTTAAAAAAAATGTAGCGCTTAGAATTCTCGGTGCTATACCCTTATTCCCTATGTTTTGGGCTCTTCCCAGTCACAGGCCCTTGCCCCTCCCACACAAGTGAGCTATCATTTTACTCGGGAGACTGAGGGGAACGCTGTGGGGTAGGACATTTGTGCCGGCACAGTGATTCCACCCAAAAATATGTGGAAAATGTGTTTATTTCTGCTAAATTTGACGTTTGCAGGGCATTCTAGGTAGGAAAATGTTGGGGGATCCACGCAAGCCATACCTCGATGGACTCCCCCGGGTGTCTAGTTTTCAGAAATGTGTGGGTTTGGTAGTTTTACAAGATGGCCGCCGAGCCCGGGGCCAAAACCCAGGTGACCACTCTTGCAAAACCAGGTTGTTTTGTGATAGGTCATTTTGATGTCTCCTCAATACGTTTTGGGCCCTTGCCTGTCGCGGGTACTTGACCCGCCCACGCGAGTGAGGTATCATTTTTATCGGGAGACCTGGGGAACGCTGGGTGGTAGGAAATTTGTGGATCCACGTGGATTCCTAGAACTTTCCCACACAGAAATTTGAGAAAAGTTATTTTTTTCAGCTAAATTTGAGGTTTGCAGGGCATTCTGGGTAGGAAAACGTTGGGGGATCCACGCAAGCCATACCTTGCTGGACTCCCCCGGGTGCCTAGTCTTCAGAAATGTGTGGGTTTGGTAGTTTTCCAAGATGGCCGCCGAGCCCTGGGCCAAAAACCCAGATGACCGCCCTTGCAAAACCAGATTGTTTTGTGATAGGTCATTTTGATGTCTCCTCAATACGTATTGGGCCCTTGCCTGTCGCGGGTACTTGACCCACCCACGCGAGTGAGGTACCATTTTTATCGGGTTTTTGGCCCCGGACTCTGTGGCTATCTTGGAAAACTACCAAACCCACACATTTCTGAAAACTAGACACCCGGGGGAGTCCAGCGAGGTATGGCTTGCGTGGGTCCCCCAACGCTTTCCTACCCAGAATGCCCTGCAAACCTCAAATTTAGCTGAAAAAGTCCCTTTTTTCTCACATTTCTGTGTGGGAAAGTTCTAGGAATCCACGTGGATCCACAAATTTCCTACCCCGCAGCGTTCCCCCAGGTCTCCCGATAAAAATGATACCTCACTCGCGTGGGCGGGTCAAGTACCCGCGACAGGCAAGGGCCCAAAACGTTATAGAAAACAAGCACAGGTGCACCACAGACTCGCTATAGAATACAAAAGTACATAAATATAATCTATATACAATTCAAATATTATTCAAAATTTCTTTTTATTCCAAAATTCTCTTTTTAAAAACGTAATCATGTGCATCAAATTTTCACAGTGATACAGCCACAGCCGACGCGTTTCGTCCTACTAGAGGACTTCTTCAGGGCTGTTAATTAAAACATACAAATATATAAATATCAGTGAACATAAACCAAACAACACATACAAAATACACATACATTTTAAAAGATTCCTTCTTTTTTGAAAAAGGCTATATTGATAATCCTATATACAAAAGCAATAGAGAACCCAGACATACTAACAACAGACAGACTTTTTAATATATTGCAAATTCAAGATATAAACAGCATTTCTATACATTTACTTGTATTTACAATGAAGAAATAAGAAAAGCTATTTCAATTGATATTTCAAAACGATATTACCTAGAGGCATCCTAACAGAAATTAGATAAATTATGTGGATGTGGTCATCATACAGGAGCGCAAAACAAGAAACCACAATTTTAAATATTAATTTAACATTTCTAGAAGTTCCTTTCACTAAACAGGTACAGATAAACGAATAGAGGAACCTACCGCTAGTAACTTTAAAGAGATCAATCACCACAAAGAGGAAGAGTCAAAGGAATAACCAGAGAGACTGCCTATCTCTCGTTCCCCATCTAAGTCACAGTTATCCAGCATACCTACAAGGAGATAGATGAAGGTTTATACACCAAAAATGGCTACTAGAAAAAGAGACCTGCACAGATTGGAACCAGAAAACTTACTTCATATCAGAAGTTGAAGCAATGTTCCTCAGAGCTATCGGTATTAAAAGAGTATGTACAGCAAGAATATCAAAGAAAATGGATGAAGGGGTAGGGCGTGCATATAGATTAGTACCTTGCCGCCTATTGAATGGTCGCCCAATTCAGTCACCTAAAAAAACAAAAGTGACCATAGTATATTTTTTCATAGAGTCCCTACTAACACAGGACTAATACTCAGTCAAATCGTCGGATTACCCCATCCAATGAGAGCAAGCAAAAACTGCACATGAGATTGATAATCTCCCCATTATCATTTCCAAAACAAATGTTACATTTATCCTCAAATTCCCACCACAATAAATTTCCATAAAAAGTCCTATGTACCCACAAGTCTGTAACATAAGTTCTAACCCCAATGTGTGGCTGAGCCCATGTTCGCAGGAAACCATACTCATGTGATATTAATTAAAGGATAATCATGATGTTACAAGAATGAGGCTCCAATACTTACATGGGTATCATATCACCAGCCCCAAAACCATATGCTGCAAACCCCAGCCTTATCAGTTCCAATGCAAAATATATGTGCCAAAACTGTTGTTAATAGTCTACAATATAAGCAAAAAAAAAAAAAAAGGATAAAGAGTCGTCATTAAATTGCCCAGACTTGACATGGGCATTATCATAATCTCAGCACAAAAAACGAGCAGTGAGAGACGGGTATATATTAACCACCGTATTAGTCACCCTGTATAGATCCCAGGGTCTTACCTCATAGCTGTTACGCTAGAGCATTTTAACCAGAATATACTCTAATCCATCTCCCCTCAGGAAGATATACACCACATTGTCGCTTGACTAAGAGCAACACAACTCAAACTAAAAAATAACAACTAAAAATTAAAGAAATAGGGCAGCAAATAAGATAAAGCGGCATGTTCCCACTCCCCCTTGAAGGGGTATGCACAGTATAACTGCTCAATTACAGATAGTATGAAACAGGGAAAAAACGATATATATGTAACAAAATAAGGAAATGGGGCGGCAATCGGACGAGAAAGCGTGTTCCCTAGTAAAGCTTACCGATATCAGGCTATCAACAGGTTTCCAGGCATCAAACGTCACGGCAGGAAGGACGGAGAACCAATAACTTGCCCGAGCCGATTTAAATACTCGCGGCAATCAAAATAAATTGAGAACAGCTGAGTCTCATCAGAGAGTGTTTTTTAAGAGAAGGCAAACTAGACCGTATTTCATGGCGGCCATCTTATAGTGGCAATAGTATCATCAGCACGTATGTGCTCAAAGAAGTAACCGCGATCCAGCCCATGCTGTCCCGAGCAGTAAAGATGTCCCATTTCGTCCAAAACGGGAAAAATCCCCAAGGTGCATTAAGCGATAGTCTAACCTGTAAGTAATACTCTCCGGTGCTTGCCTAATCAGAAAGGAAAAAATATATAAATATGGATAAATCATGGCGGCCATCTTGAAGGTACATTAAGCAATAGTCTTTCATGGCGGCCATCTTATAGTGGCAATAGTATCGTCAACACGTATGTACTCAAAGAAGTAACCGCGATCCAGCCCATGCTGTCCCGAGCAGTAAAGATGTCCCATTTCGTCCAAAACGGGAAAAATCCCCAAGGTGCATTAAGCGATAGTCTAACCTGTAAGTAATACTCTCCGGTGCTTGCCTAATCAGAAAGGAAAAAATATATAAATATGGATAAATCATGGCGGCCAACCCAGGTGACCTCCCCTTGCAAAACCAGGTTCTTTTGTGATAGGTCATTTTGATGTCTCCTCAATACGTTTTGGGCCCTTGCCTGTTGCGGGTACTTGACCCACCCATGCGAGTGAGGTACCATTTTCATCGGGTGACCTGGGGGAATGCTGGGTGGTAGGAAATTTGTGGATCCACGTAGATTCCAGAACATACCCACAGAGAAATTTGAGAAAAAAGTGATTTTTTTCATCAAAATTTGAGGTTTGCAGGGGATTCTGGGTAGAGAATCGTTGGTGGATCCACGCAAGCCATACCTTCCTGGACTCCCCCGGGTCTCTAGTTTTCAAAAATGTGTGGGTTTGGTAGGTTTCTCTAGATGGCCGCCAAGCCCGGGACCAAAAACTCATGTGACCCCTTCTTGCAAAACCAGGTCATTTTCGGGTACTTAGGGGGCATCTGAGTTTTTGGTCCCGAGTCGGCAGCCATCTAGGGAAACCTACCAAACCCACACATTTATGAAAACTAGAGACCCATGGGAGTCCAGGGAGGTATGGCTTGCGTGGGTCCCCCAAAGTTTTCCTACCCAGAATCCCTTGCAAACCTCAAATTCTGATGAAAAAATCACTTTTTCCTCAAATTTCTGTGTGGGTAAGTTCTGGAATCTATGTGGATCCACAAATTTCCTACCACCCAGCATTTCCCCAGGTCTCCCGATAAAAATGGTACCTCACTCGCGTGGGTGGGTCAAGTACCCGCGACAGGCAAGGGCCCAATACGTATTGAGGAGACATCAAAATGACCTATCACAAAACAATCTGGTTTTGCAAGGGCGGTCATCTGGGTTTTTGGCCCAGGGCTAGGTGGCCATCTTGGAAAACTACCAAACCCACACATTTCTGAAGACTAGGCACCCGGGGGAGTCCAGCAAGTTATGGCTTGCGTGGATCCCCCAACGTTTTCCTACCCAGAATGCCCTGCAAACCTCAAATTTAGCTGAAAAAAATAACTTTTTCTCAAATTTCTGTGTGGGAAAATTCTGGAATCCACGTGGATCCACAAATTTCCTACCACCCAGCATTCCCTCAGGTATCCCAATAAAAATGATATCTCACTTGCGTGGGTGGGTCAAGTACCAGCGACAGGCAAGGGCCCAAAACGTATTGAGGAGACATCAAAATGTCCTATCACAAAACAACCTGGTTTTGCAAGGGGAGTCACCTGGGTTTTTGGCCCCGGGCTCGGTGGCCATCTTGGAAAACTACCAAACCCACACATTTCTGAAAACTAGACACCCGGGGGAGTCCAGCGAGGTATGGCTTGCGTGGGTCCCCCAACGTTTTCCTACCCAGAATGCCCCTCAAACCTCAAATTTAGCTGGAAAAAATCCATTTTTTCTCACATTTCTGTGTGGGAAAGTTCTGGAATCCACGTGGATCCACAAATTTCCTACCACCCAGCGTTCCCCCAGGTCTCCCGATAAAAATGATACCTCACTCGCATGGGTGGGTCAAGTACCCGCGACAGGCAAGGGCCCAAAACATATTGAGGAGACATCAAAATGACCTATCACAAAACAACCTGGTTTTGAAAGAGCGGTCACCTGGGTTTTTGGCCCCGTGCTCGGCGGCCATCTTGGAAAAGTACCAAACCCACACATTTCTGAAAACTAGACACCTGGGGGAGTCCAGCGAGGTATGGCTTGCGTGGATCCCCCAACATTTTCCTACCTAGAATGCCCTGCAAACCTCAAATTTAGCAGAAAGAAATCACATTTTCCACATATTTTTGGGTGGAATCACCGTGCCGGCACAAATGTCCTACCCCACAGCGTTTCCCTCAGTCTCCCGAGTAAAATGATATCTCACTTGTGTGGGAGGGGCAAGGGCCTGTGACTGGGAAGAGCCCAAAACATAGGGAATAAGGGTATAGCACCGAGAATTCTAAGCGCTACATTTTTTTTAAAATAGGTTTTTAGCAAATTCTGCATTGGACACCCACATAAGTGAGGTATCATTTTACTCGGGACACTTAGGAGAACGCTGTGGGGTAGGACATTTGTGCCGACACGGTGATTCCACACATAAATATGTGGTAAATGTGGTTGTTTCAGCTAAATTTGAGGTTTACTGGGGATTCTGGGAAGGGAAACGTTGGGGGATCCATGCAAGCCATACCTCATTGGATTCCCCAGGGTATCTAGTTTTCAGAAATGTGTGGGTTTGGTAGGTTTCCCTAGATGGCGGCGAGCCCTGGGCCAAAACCCCAGGTGCCCTCCCCCAAAACCAGGTAGTTTTGTTATAGGTAATTTTGAAGTCTCCACAGTACGATTTGGGCCATTTCCTGTTGCAGCCACTATGCCTACCCACACAAGTGAGGTACCATTTTTATCAGGATACGTGGGGGAACACTGGGTGGTAGGAAATTTGTGTCAGCCCAGTGATCCTACAACTTTCCCACACAGAAATATGAGAAAAAATAGATCTTTTCAACAAAATTTGAGGTTTGCAGGGGATTCTGGGTAGGGAAATGTTGGGGGACCCACGCAAGCCATACCTTGCTGGACCCCCGCGGGTGTCTAGTTTTCAGAAATGTGTGGGTTTGGTAGTTTTCCAAGATGGCCGCCGAGCTCAGGGCCAAAAACCCAGGTGACCCCCCTTGCAAAACCAGGTTCTTTTGTGATAGGCCATATTGATGTCTCCTCAATACGTTTTGGGCCCTTGCCTGTCGCGGGTACTTGACCCACCCACGCGAGTGAGGTACCATTTTCATTGGTAGACCTGGGGGAATGGTGGGTGGTAGGAAATTTGTGGATCCACGTAGATTCCAGAACATTCCTACACAGAAATTTGAGAAAAAAGTGAGAAAGTGATTTTTTCAGCTAAATTTGAGGTTTGCAGGGGATTCTCGGTAGGGAAATGTTGGGGGACCCACGCAAGCCATACCTTTCTGGACTCCCCAGGGTGTCTAGTTTTCAGAAATGTGTGGGTTTGGTGGGTTTCCCTAGATGGCCGCGGAGTCCGGGGCCAAAAACTCATGGGACCCACCCTTACAAAACCAGGTTGTTTTGTGATAGGTAATTTTGAAGTCCCCTCAAGAGGTTTTGGGCCCTTGCCTGTCGCGGGTACTTGACCCACCCACACAAGTGAGGTACCATTTTTCTCGGAAGACTTTGGGGAAAGTGAGCTGGGTGGAATTTTGTGGATCCACACAGATTCCAGAACTTTCCACCACAGAAATGTGAGGAAAATGTGTTTTTTTTTTACAAATGTTGAGGTTTGCAAGGGATTCTGGGTAACAGAACCTGGTGAGAGCCAGACAAGTCACCCCATCCTGGATTCCCCTGGGTGTCTATTTTTCAAAAATGTTTAGGTTTGCTATGTTTCCTTAGGTGCCGGCAGAGCTAGGGTCAAAATATACAGCTAGGCACTTTGCAAAAAAAGGGTCCGTTTTCACCGTGAAAATGTGTTGTGTCCACGTTGCGTTTTGGGCCGTTTCCTGTCGCGGGAACTAGGCCTACCCACACAAGTGTGGTACCATTTTTCTCGGAAGACTTCGGGGAATGCGGGGTGGGTGGAATTTTGTGGATCCATGCAGATTCCAGAACTTTCCACCACAGATATGTGAGGAAAATGTGTTTTTTTTAAACAAATTTTGAGGTTTGCAAGGGATTCTGGGTAACAGAACCTGGTGAGAGCCAGTCAAGTCACCCCATCCTGGATTGCCCTGGGTGTCTAGTTTTCAAAAATGTATAGGTTTGCTAGGTTTCCCTCGGTGCCGGCAGAGCTAGGGTTCAAAATCTGCAGCTAGGCACTTTGCAAAAAAAGGGTCCCTTTTCACTGTGAAAATGTGGTGTGTGCATGTTGCGTTTTGGGCCGTTTCCTGTCGCGGGTACTAGGCCTACCCACACAAGTGAGGTACCATTTTTCTCGGAAGACATTGGGGAACGCCGAGTAGGTGGAATTTTGTGGATCTATGCAGATTCCAGAACTTTCCACCACAGAAATGTGAGCAAAATGTGTTTTTTTTTTACAAATGTTTAGGTTTGCAAGGGATTCTGGGTAACAGAACCTGGTGAGAGCCAGTCAAGTCACCCCATCCTGGATTTCCCTGGGTGTCTAGTTTTCAAAAATGTATAGGTTTGCTAGGTTTCCCTAGGTGCAGGCAGAGTTAGGGTTCAAAATCTACTGCTAGGCACTTTGCAAAAAAAGGGTCCGATTTCACTGTGAAAATGTGGTGTGTCCACGTTGTGTTTTGGGCCATTTCCTGTCGCGGGCACTAGGCCTACCCACACAAGTGAGGTACCATTTTTCTCAGAAGACTTTGGGGAACGCGGGGTGTGGGGAATTTTGTGGATCCACGCAGATTCCAGAACTTTCCACCACAGAAATGTGAGGAAAATGTGTTTTTTTGGACACATTTTTGGTTTGCAAGGGATTCTGGGTAACAGAACCTGGTGGGAGCCAGTCAAGTCACCCCATCCTGGATTCCCCTGGGTGTCTAGTTTTCAAAAATATATAGGTTTGCTAGGTTTCCCTAGGTGCTGGCAGAGTTGGGTTCAAAATCTAGAGCTAGGCACTTTGCAAAAAAAGGGTCCGTTTTCACTGTGAAAATGTGGTGTGTCCACGTTGCGTTTTGGGCCATTTCCTATTGCGGGCACTAGGCCTATCCACACAAGTGAGGTACCATTTTCTTGGAAGACTTTGGGGAACGCGAGGTGGGGGGAATTTTGTGGATCCACGCAGATTCCAGAACTTTCCACCACAGAAATGTGAGGAAAATGTGTTTTTTTTTTACAAATTTTTAGGTTTGCAAGGGATTCTGGGTAACAGAACCTGGTGAGAGCCAGTCAAGTCACCCCATCCTGGATTCCCCTGGGTGTCTAGTTTTCAAAAATTTATAGGTTTGCTAGGTTTCCCTAGGTGCCGGCAGAGCTAGGGTTCAAAATCTACAGCTAGGCACTTTGGAAAAAAATGGTCCGTTTTCACTGTGAAAATGTGGTGTTTCCACGTCGCGTTTTGGGCCGTTTCCTGTCGCGGGCACTAGGCCTACCCACACAAGTGAGGTACCGTTTTTCTCTGAATACTTTGGGGAACGCTGGGTGGGGGGAATTTTGTGGATCCACGCAGATTCCAGAACTTTCCACCACAGAAATGTGAGGAAAATGTGTTTTTTTTTACAAATATTTAGGTTTGCAAGGGATTCTGGGTAATAGAACCTGGTGAGGGCCAGTCAAGTCACCCCATCCTGGATTCCCCTGGATGTCTAGTTTTCAAAAATGTATAGGTTTGCTAGGTTTCCCTAGGTGCCGGCAGAGCTAGGGTTCAAAATCTACAGCTAGGCACCTTACAAAAAAAGGGTCAGTTTTCACTGTAGAAATAAAGTGTGTCCACGTTGCGTTTTGAGCCGTTTCCTGTCACGGGCACTAGGCCTACCCACACAAGTGAGGTACCATTTTTATCGGGAGACTTAGGGTAACACAGAATTGTAGAGCAACTGTTATTACCTATTGACTTTCGATGCATTTCTGCCTTCCAAATGAAAGACAATGTATAAAAAAGAAGTCATTTTGAAAAATGACCTATAATTCTCATGCTAGTATGGGTACTCACAATTTCGGAAATGTGCAAATATCTACTGTTTCTAAACTCTATATTTTGTTCCAATTTCAGAAATACATAGGTGTCTTTCATACCGATTTTTCCATGTATATATTTTCCCAAATTAATTGCTATATACCCGGTACATGATAAAAAACCATTGCAAGACGCTGCTCAGTTATTGGCTCTGGGTTCGTCGGGTTCTTGGTGAACCTACAAGTCCTATATATCCCCACAACCAGAAAGGTCCAGCAGATGTAACAGTATATTGCTTTCAAACAGCTGTCATAATTAGAAGAAGTTACAGGTGAAAAAGTTGACACAAATGGCTGTTTTTTTCAACTAATTTCCAATTTTTCCTATATTCATCGGTTAGTTTCTATAAAGAAACCTTGAAGGATCTACACAAATGACCCATTGCTGAATTTAGAATTTTGTCTACTTTTCCAAAATGTATAGCTTTCCAGGATCCATTATTGCTTTCATACCCATTTCTACCATTAACTGGAAAGTGGTTGAAAGCACAAAAAATAGCAAAAATAGGCTATGTCCCAGAAAAATGCCAAAACTGTGTAAAACAAGTTGGTTTTCTGACAAAAGTCTGCTTGTCCCTGAAAGCTGGGAAGATGGTGATTTCAGCACCACAACCCCTTTTTTGATACCATTTGCAGGGAAAAAAACAGACGCTTTCATCTGTAGCCCTTTTTTCCCATTTTTCCCAAAAATTACCTGTATTTTGGCTAATTTCTGGGTCCCCTCCAGGGAATCCACAAACCCTGGGTACCTTTAGAATCCCCATGATGTTGGAAAAAAAGGACGCAAATTTGGCGTGGATACCTTCTGTGGCCAAAAAGTTACAGGGGCCTAAGCGCGAACTACCCCAAATAGCCAAAAAAAGGCTTAGCACAGGGGGGGGGAAAGGCCTAGCATCGAAGGGGTTAAAAGCTGCCAGATTTGCTTTGTTGCAGTGTGGTTAGATGCACTTACCTTTCACGCAAAACACTCACGTGTAATTCAATCATTGTCTGCTGGAGAATAATGAGCCTTTTGCTCGGGTCTTTATCACATTCCTAATTTGTTTGCAGGAATTCGTGCACCGCTGTGTTTCTTGCTGTACTGTATGTGCATTGAGGATAAAATGGTTGCAGTTTGCGTTTGGTTTAAACCATGTTACATGTTCTCCTGTCCATGCAGTTAGCAGTGTCACGCTCTGCGAATGAGGACAGCAGCTGTAGGCCTACTTTAGAGTGTATGTGTTGGAGAACTCCCACAAAGATGACAACGGAGAAAATGGCCGGATTCTCAAATTACAGGAAAAATATATTGCTAACCAGGCTAGAGACAAACACCCTGCCACCGAGCTAGCTATATAAAATTATACATCAATCTGCTGGTGGCGCTATACTATTCATTTTTTGTATCCTCACAAAATGTACTCTAGCTGTGTGAGACAGTACTCACGTCGGGTTTTCTCTGAGCGCATTTGAGTCCAGGTGGTCAGAGGTGAAAAGAGCACGGTAGCTCTGGTTGCAGCTGTGACATTACATGCATGGGCAGAAAGGTCTGGGTTTACCATTGACTTTTCCCATGCTTGCAAGGGACTCCTTGCTGAGACTCTATCACCAATGGAAATAATTTCTGGAAAATAAAGACGACACCCCAAAACTTCAGTGGGTTGATACGAAAGCTGATGAACTACTCATTCGGTCATTGCCTGAATGAAGCCAGTTGAACCCAACAAGCCAATGGCTGGAGGGGCAAGCCCAAAATCCCATTCCACTATGTAAATGTGTCTGTATATGATTGTGCATGTTTATTTTGTGTGTTGTGCATTGTATGGTGTGTGTGTAGTGGTGACAGTAGCTCTGTCTACAGGCAACTGAAAATGTCTGTAGGGAGGCTTAACCATGAAAAATATGAAATATTGGACGAGCTTTCAAATCAATATTTGTGAATAATTTGACTTCAGACCTCAAGGAGCCCTCCATGATCTACTTCAGTGTATATCCGTCTCACTCTGTGCGTAGTTTTTCTCCTTTTTCAGACACCTATTTTTCTTTCGTTCTGTCTTCTTTTCGCTCACTTTCCAATCAATCAACAATGAATCAGCATTTGTAGAGCGCGGCACTGTCACCCCTGGGGAGCTTTCACTCTCTCTCTCCCAGCCTATCAATCTGAGGTATTTCTATTCACATTACAATCTCTCTGGCTAGCCACTCACTTTCTATACCTTTGTTCTTATCACTGGTTTCATAGTAACCCGAGTTCAATGCAGTCTATTTTGATATGCTTAGGTATGAAAACGGCTTCTTGTAAAATGCTCACCAGCAGGTTTGACACCGTATGTTATGATATCTTTGGGGATTTAAACCTTTTCTTGTAAAATACTCTGCTTTACCTGTTTGACTGCACTGCATTCTGATACCGCTGAATTAGTGCTCTGTAACAGAATGCTAAATAATTGCGAAACGAATACAGAAAAATAAAATTGTGCCCTGGGCCTCTGACCTTTTTATATTTATATAACGTGTTTCTAAATTAATGTATTCTATTTAAGACATAGCTTGAGCCTTCTCACTAAATTAAGAATGATAGATTTTGCATTCCAGATCGTACTATTAATATAGCAAATTTTCCATATTCATTTCAATGCACGTTTGATTATTATAGTTAGTTACTCTACAACATGACGCAAACGTGAATTCATTTGTAAATTATATAAAGTACCATTTTGAATTTTTTTTATACTGTTACCTTACAGTGTTGTGTAATTTATTCTGATTATAGTAGCTATTTCTGATGTTCACTTTAAATTGGATTTGACATCTGGGGCCATATTACATAAGGTGCCCCGGGGGTGCAACGGGGGTTTGCGCCCACTTTGCGCGCCCTTGGGGCACTTTGGTATTATAGAAGGCGGTGCAGACGCTTGTGCGTCCCCTTCTATAATACGGATAGCGCTGGCACACTTAAAGCGCCAGCGATATCAACAGAGGGTGTTCCCTCATTTGCATAGGGGTGTGCTCTATGCAAATGAGGGAATTCCTTTGATTCTGCGACTGCGTCATATTACAGACGTGGGCGCAGAGTCAAAGAAGCCCTCAGAAGGCGCACTGACAGTGTGCAATTTAAAAGGTGGCGCACTGTCAGTGCGCCCCCTGAGAGCAGCCCTCTGCAGGGGGTAAAGGGGGTCCAATGGACCCCCCAGACATCCCCTTGCAGGCGGGTACAGTCACTGACTGCACCCGCCTGCAAGGGGATCTCTAGTCCTTTTTGAAAGTGCAGCCCGACTTCGGGGCTTCCCCCAGGGGAGCGCATTCACCGTAATGGGGCACATTGGCATTGCTTGCGCCCGGCGCACCATTTCAAAGGTGCGCCGGGCTCAAACAATACCAATATGTAATACGGCCCCTGTTGTTTCTTGTTTATCTTGTAGGGAATTCGCACCTATGGCAGTGAGATCCACTCCATCCATCTGCAATTCTGTCTATAGATGGTCCTTGTAATCTATAATTTTGTAGGGTCAGTATTTTGTTTATTTTTGAGTAGCATAATGCTCTTTTGTGCAATGTTGAGATCCAAACCATGAATTATTTGTTGGGCTGATGGCAAATGTGACCGACCACACTGTCACCATCCACGGGAGAGTGATGCTGGTGAGGAAACTTAGAGCAAAAACCTTATTCTTTAACAGAAGTCGGGCTGTTACCTGGCTTCTGCATTGAAGGTCCATCTTGTTCATCTGATGAGGATGACCAGTGCACTGATGTCAGCCATTATTAGGGCATCAGAATATTAGGAGAAAATAGTGGTCAGTAGAACAGGAAACCTCCATTACCACACTCATAAAGGTTAGATTAAAATTAACCTGGAAGACCAACAAAGGGTCTTCCTTTTCATGGGGGATTTCTGCTTGTTGCAACCAGAGAATGCCAGCCCTTATCACAGCTTTTGGTTTGACTCATCTTATGTTCTCAAACAAACCTAGTGGTCATCCTAAGAAAATATGTGGTATCTAAAGGCAAGTGTAATAATGGAGTCACCTGTGGGACAAACACTGCAGTAAATGATCATTGCACAATATACAGAATTTTAGTTATTCAGAATGACTGGCACTTAGTGAAAATATCTTACCATTCTCTTACCAAGCCATACAATGTTATCATTAGAAGACTTTAGTCAGTTCTTGCCAGATGCAAACAAGAGGGAATATATTTGCAGGACATTCCATGTGGATGTCTCCTATAGAGAAAACTAATGCTTGATCTTAGAAGAAAGTTAGAATGAGGGAATGACTAGAAAAACAACTTCAGAGCTTCTTGGTGTTGAAGATGATGTGTTGGAGAACATTTGTTCTTGTGCATTGCTATTTAAATGTGTGAATTTGATTTGAAGTAGGCAATATAACAATGGGTTCTATCTGGGAGTCATCATAGAGCTCTACTGAATTCAGGTCAAAATACCAAGTGGACCTCAGCACTTTGTGCGAGTTGCAGCCTTTTCTCATATTATATGGGGCCCTAGCATAAAAGGAATTGGTATCATTCAACAACACAGAGAACTAGAGCTTTACCCGCTTTTGATATTTTCAGTTTGCTGCAGGAGTCCTTTGTCTGGAGCCTGTTTTTATTGTTTGATTTTACAGGTTTGGCCAGGCTAAATTTATTTTGCTTTTGTATTCTCCCCAGAGCAATGAACAAAATGATGAACAAGATCGTAAAGTAGTGACTGATTTATGTATGTAATTTCATTACTCCGAGTTCAGTGTTCCTCTTTCCAGTCAGTCCCTCTGTCCGGTTTAGAATTTAGCGTGACCGATAGGTTAGGGTAGGGCTTGAGTATGTTACAGTATGTCTTTTGGGTAGGTGATCCGGATACATTTGTTCACGAGGGGTTAACTTTACTTTAAGATGAGGATTGCCTGTCTGTGAAGATGGGCCGTTACAGTGTAATAACTGGAACAAGGAACAATGGAAACAAAGTAATAGAAGTACCTAATGTAATTTCGCTTTTACTTGGACAAATGATGATGGTGCTAGCTTGAGGCAGATGAGCTAAATGAGCAATTGCACATTAAATTGTACACACTCACATGCGAATGGGAAACAGCGCTCGCACTTTCACACTGAAGGATGCAGCAGCAGGGCACCCAGGATTGCAGCCAGTGCAGTGGACTGCAGGGTGACAGCTGGGGACCACTTTACAATTGTGATGCTTGAAAGACAAATGTAATCTTTCTGAAAATGTAGCAGGAGGTGCAAGCTCTGCAAAGCATGTCCCTTCCCTAAGAACCCCTGGGGCTGAACACTCCAAACTATCCTACTTGGCTGTGTCTGCTCCTTTCTCTTACAATCTGCTTTTGCTTTCAGTTTCATTCTGATTTTCTTCAGGTGAACGCTGGGCTCCATGAATGCTTTTTTGTTTCCCTTCATTCATATAAACCAATCAATAATTGATATCATTGTGGTTTTTCAACTAAATGCCTGACCATTCTGGACAACCATGTACTCAAGAGTTCACTCCATAAAAAGTGTTTATTATAATTTTTCTAAACTATTATTTTTAATGTCCTTGTACGGTGTCTCAGCAGCTCCCAAAGCACAGCAACCGGGCCCTTGCTGCATTGCGTCACACCTTTGTGCGCATTGCTAGGCATGAAGGACGAATAAGCAATAAACGTACTTCGAAATTTCATGTCCACCCTATATTTGCCCAGTAGGGCACAACTTTGTATATGCTGAGAAAAGTTTTTACAAACACAAGACTACCATTATTTTATTATTAATTTATAATCACTATCACAGGGGTGCTTGAATCCTTTTCTTTTTATATATTTGCAGGAAAGACCATTATTTTTAACAGTTGAGTATCTTTGAATTGTAGGGTATTGGTGAATGGGACCGTCCGCCATAGGAGCGGCGGTCCCGCCGCGAGTATTAGGATGCCACCGCCACGGTGGCAGTGGCATCCCCTATTCCCAACATTGTGGTGGGCGGTGTTCACGGCACCGCCCGCCACAATGCTGAGAATGCACGTCGTGCATTGGCACGCACAAGGTGACAGGCACCGCGCGGTGCCTGCCACCTTGTCCATGCCAATGCAGGGGGGTACCATAGGTACCCCCCATGTGCACCCCCCCTCCCAACACTCTGGGGGCCCGCAACGGGCCCCCAATAGCGAAGACCGTATGCCTTTCCATGGCGGCATTGCCGCCAGCGAAAGGCTGCTCTCCGCAACCATCCTAATATGGATGGCGGTGTCTTGCAGAAACCGCCACCATATTAGTGCCTTTTTCCACCCGGTCACCTGTGTGACCGGCAGAAAACCGGCGGACGGTCTTTCCGTCCGCCGGGCTCCCCCCCCACGCCATCGTAATGTGGCGGGGGGAAATGGCATGCGGGCGGAGGGGAATGGCGAGCGGATCGCCACCGCCATACGGGCGGTGGCGATCCGTCCGTCATCGTAATGACCCCCTAAGTTAGTGTTGCTTAGTTTCAATTTCTCTGCCCTGTACACTTCATAGCGAGGTGCCATGCCTAACGCCCATATAATTAAGCCAACTGTTACTTTGCCTTGCCCAGTGCTACAAAATCATGCAGGATGTGGCTTTGTGGAGTTAAAGATTATTAGCATTAGCAGGTGGGATATGTACATCATTCAAAATATATTAGAAAAACGCATAGGGCCTGTACAAAATTCACTTAATCAGCATGAGCATCACAGAGTGTCTACCTTTTAGTTGACCCTATTTTTGCTTGATGCAGTGGGTGTGCTTTGGCCCTAAAATGGTATTAGTAAAATTGGCTTCACCCAGTTGATCAATGTAACTTTTTCTGTACACCCGTAGTAAATGATACTGAAAATGCACCAATGGCATGAATTAAAATTCATATGTGGGCTGTCGTATATATTTACACTAACCACCTCTAGGGCACCACTGTGCTCTGGCTGAGCAGCCATTTAAAAGCACTATAGTAATAGCCTTTGCCTCACAGAAAAACCTATTTTTATATATTGATAAGTCACTCCTAAATTATGACTTATTAGCCGACAAGGCAGGATCAGGATGCCTAATAAATAAAAAGAGGCACATGAAATATTTGAAATAGGTGGGTTCACAGTGACTGAAGGCCTAAAATCTATTTCCATTGTAGAAGTACATCAATATTTACCATAATGCAGCAGTAAGTGTGATTAAGATATTTAATTCTACACTCCACTTTGAAAATGCTAGAGAAACAATTCAGTTATTTGTTTTGTATTAAAGTGTATATATGTGTGTGTGCATGTGTGTTCATGTGTGTGTGTGTGTGTATGGTAAAATGTTATTTTGTGTTTTCTAATTTCAGTTTTTTTATTTAAATAAATCCAATTAATATTTTTTGTGGGATGTCAGGTTTATAGAGGAATAGGAGAATTATAGGAGTTTATAGGGGATATTGTGGAAGTTTTTGTTTTTAGATTCCTGTTTTTTAAGGTTTTATATTTTAGGTACTGTATTTTCAAATTTAAAAAAATAAAGTTACATTTTGAAACATTTTGAAATGTAAGATTTAATATAGATTTTTTTAATTGTTAAAATAAATTCTAATTATACATTTTTGTAAAACAATGAATGCATAGTTTTTAATATTTAAATTGATTTTTATTTTTTTAAATATATTTTACTTTGTGCATATGTGTATTCATGATATATATATATATATGTATATATATGTATATAGCAGGGAACTCGATCCTGCATGCTTCGAGTTACCACCCGTTCCTGAGGGCGAAACGCAATTGCAGTTCTGCAGACAGCTATCAACATACAAAACGAGAGATGATAGAACATTTCACGGGAAGAGGTCACTCACGCAAAGCTCTGAAACAGTCAGAAGTTCGAGTGGAAACATTGAGTTGGGAGGAGGTCTTGTTCCAACCACCCGACCCTAGTACCCCCAAAGAAGGAAAATTCAGCAGTCAGGCTGGACAACTGCACAGAATACTAAAAAATAGATGGGGGCAGCCGCGGCCGCTGCAGGTAAGAGCGGTGGGCCAGGTGAGGGGGGTTTCGAGAGACGACCACGAGAGAAAATTAATTATTTATTTAATTTTCACTCGTGGTCGTCTCTCGAAATTCCCCCTCTCCTGGCCCCACTGCCCCACCGCTCTTACCTGCAGTGGCCACGGCTGGATGGGGGATACTGAGACAAGATCCCATTCTGAGAAACAAGGTGGGTCCTAATCCAGAAGTTCTTCACTGATGGATCTCCTAGTTCATAATCATCTCTCAGCTAAAGAGACCAATTGGCTGAAACGAGCGAAAGGATTCCGCAAATGCGGAAACTGTAAAGCCTGCAGACACAGTGAAAATACTACTGAAGTTACCCTCGAAAGGATAGGAACCAGATGGAAAATCCCAAAATTCATTATCTGCAGCACTGACTATGTAGTGTATGCCATAACCTGTCCTTGTAATCTGTGGTACATTAGCTCGACCACCTTTTCAGTTAAAAAAACGAATATTAGAACATTGGAGAGCCATTACAAACAGAGACTTTAGCTACAGTACAGCTAAGCACTTTGTGGAAAAACATGCAGGATATTGGACCCAGGCCAAATACTTTGGCCTGGATACAGTCATTGTACAACAAAGAGGGGGCAATCGGCTTTCGTCACTACCGAGACTTGAATCCCGATTTATCCTGCAATGCCGAATGGTTTAAACTTTGATGAAGAAGTACACTCTTATTTATAAGGAAGTTGCACCCTGTATTCAAATATGGCTCTGTCTCCCTTCTTCTTTACTTCGTACAATATAACACCATTTCTCATTAACACTGATAATTTCCTTTATTGTGGTATTGTATCTGATTGACCTTATATTATGAAGCACCTTATTAGCATCCAACATAATTTACTATTATGAATGTCTCTATAAACAATTGGTTTCCAGTGCGGTTCCAATATTTGTTTGTTTTATTACATTTTTTATAGGAATTGATCCAGGATCTGACAGACGCACCACTGTTAAAGTTATGTGCACAGGGACGGAGAGATGTTCCAGTGAACACCCACCGCTCCTAGTAACTATAGTCGAATGATGCATAGCTCCTACTGATATTCATGTGTGGCCTGTTTAATTTAAATCTGTGTAATAGGCGTTGGTGTTATAGGCTGAGATCTGTATGCCACTAGGGCAAGGAATTAATGTACTTTCACTTGTAGCACAGCACAATTACGAACATAGGGTACTATACCTGCATTCCAGATGTATCAATCCAAGGTGACATGAAGAGTAGGTAGTAGCAAAGAGGAAACACTATTGGGGGTACTATACCTGAATGTGTTGCGTTGTTTACCATCTCATAATTGCGTTATTGTACTCGATGGTTTTACACATATGCAAAATTTCCAATCATTAAAACAATAGCATGTTTCAGGCATGATGAACCACATTGAATGTGTATAGCCTAATGCACTGTCACTCTGTCTGTGGATCCAAAAAACTGGAAAAGTTGTGTCAATTTAATGTAACTTTATTGAGATTGCCGCTGTGAACACACAACCGAACTAATGATGTAAATAACTTTCAAACTCAATGTTGGCAGAGCAAACCATAATGTGGGATGCTGATGTAATCACAAATTACTGTCAGTTGGTAAAATGTATTTCTGTTAAAAATTGGTCATTAACTATCGCGTGTGTGTGACGCTGATTGTAGTACCTTTAAGAACTCCATGACCCCGGCTGGGAGTCTTGTGATCAAGACCACGGCTGTGGTCACAACATGTCTTCTCTCTGCCGTTTAAACAACTTACCGATGATCAGTGTGGCTTGAGAATCATATCTTTGGTTGATTAGTCTTTTGGAATATATATATATATGATCCAACAAATCAGTCCAACCGCAGTACGTGCTTTGCACAGCTGGTGCAGGCGTCGGAGGTGGACTTCCCCCGAAATCAATCGTATAACAAAATAGAATAACGCCGCACTTCCAAAGAGAATATTTCAATTCAATTTAATGAGTCATTATAACTCACGCCATTACACTCCCACTCTTTTGTTGGACGATATATATATATATATATATATATATATATATATATATATCCAAAAGACACCTGCTCTGCATTGAGGGCCTCACACATCGTGTCATTATTTTCCATTTATTGCCAGATAAAAGGTTTACAGACAATGTCCTTAAAAGCATTCTTTCAGCAAGCCTCGGGTTCCAAACATGTTTCGGGCATAGAATCGCCCTTGATCACTGGCGTAGGCAAGAGCAGTTAGCAGCCAAAGTTTAAAGCACACCTGCGCCATCTTAAATACTCGCCCCACTGGGCTCGAGCACGCTGTGCATTCTGGTAGACATAGTTTCTACTCAATATTCCTTCTATAGTAGAAGCTGCCAATTGACTTTAACTGTTATTTTTCCCACAGTGGGTTGCCTTACAGTTCATTGCTGCTCACCTTCTTTTTAACATCCCAGCGCTATATATATATATATAGTTAATTTTTAATTACACTCTTGTTAAATTTATAATTATTTTAAAAAGTGTCAAATTAAATTTATATTTTTTTGTAATTGTATTGTATTTTTATATTGTTAGAAACATTCTTTCGGAAATTAAAAATGGTGTACTTTATAACTATTTTACCTATATTATTATTTCGATTTTGTTTCTAATTTTAAAATGTTTGTTATTATTTTGTTTTAAATGTTCATGTTTTTGTTTTTTTATTTAATAATTGTTGTTTTCAGTGTTTATGTAAATTGTAAATATGTCTTGTCATTTATAATTTTTTGCTATTTATGAATTTCAAAAAATATTTTATTGTTTTGTAGGAATCCTAAATGTTACCCCTTTATTGTCCAAAACCTTCCCCAAAAAGCTTTTGACCGGAGTGTGAATAGTAAATCTAACCCATTTATCATCCAACATCTCCCCCAAAATGGTTTGGATTTGAGTGGGAACAGTAACTTTAACCACATTAGTGCCCAACACTTTCCCAAAATGTATTAGATTGGAGTAGAAATAGTTAATATTACCCCTTTAGTGACCAACATCTTCGGCAAAATGTTGTGGATTTAGGTGTGAATAGTAAATCTAATATCTTCAGTGGCCAACACCTTTCCCAAAATGTTTTACGTTGGAGTGCACATAGTAAATCTAACCCATTTAGTATCCAACACCTTCCCCAAAATCGTTTATATTGCAGTGGGAATAATAAATGTGACCGCTTTAGTGTTCAACACCTTCCCCAAAATGGTTTAGATTATAATGAGAATAGTAAATCTTACAAATTTAGTGTCCAACACCTGCCCCAAAATGGTTTACGTTGGAGTGGGAATAGTAAATCTCACCCCTTTAGTGTCTAACATTTTCCCCAAAATGGTTTGTAGTTTGTAGTTTTGAATAACGTGTAGCTGTTTAGAATAAGAACAAATAAATGTCAAGGTCTTTTCATATTTAGATAAAAATACATCATTTTCACAAGTTACAGGGGTACAACATTTTATATACTTTTTTGCTATAGTATCACATGCACTATATTTTGAAGCGGGCCTTATTACGAATTTGGCGGTCCTCCTGTCGGCCCACTACCACCACGCCGACAGGAGGACCTGCCATGACAGTGCCTGCAGCACAATCCTGCACGTGCTGGAACTAGGCTGCAATTCCAGGGGGCACAACATGTGACCCCCTGCATGCACCCCCAGGCCTTGGAGTGACCTGGTGTCCTAGTTGCCTCTCCGCCACCCTTTTCATGGTGGGCTCACTGCCACGAAATGGGCAGTGGACAGGCAACTCGTAAATTGCACGGCGTTGCTGAAGCATATTTCTGCCCCCTAATGCTGCACAACTGCTGCAGGATCCTGGATTACCGATGGATGCAGTGGTCCTGTGGCTGCCTGACCACAACACTATGAACACTGTGGGCGGATCCAAAGTGGTGGCAGTAATTGGACCGCCGTACTCGTAATAAGGCTCTTAGCATGTTGTAGTGGTTATCTACCTCTGTAACAGGTACATATGCCGGAGATATTGAATTTTTTATTTCAGAAGCAACTTGGCTGCTTGATGCATACTCCACACTTAGGGGCCAATTACGATGCTGGGTGGTCGGACCACCGCCCGCTATCACAGCGGTCAGGAGATCGCCTGACAAGCAGGGGGCAGTCCGACTGAAGCATTACGACACAACCGCTGGGCTTGCGGTCGTAAATTGCTCCTTTTCATAGCGGCTTGTGCTGCGCCCCAGGAAAAGGGCTGCAGCACAAGCCGCCATGAAAAGGAGCACTTCTTGCACGACCATATGCCATACACCGTGTGGTGCATGGAGGTGAGTGGGGCACTACGTGTGGCCCCAGAGACTTAGCAGTGGCCCAGAAGGGACAGTGGCCTGGTTTGGGGCCCCCAATATCTCTTTCCGACAGTCTGTACATGGACTGCGGTGTTCCCACCATGAACAGGCTGTCTGAAAGGAATATCTAAATCCCGATGGAGGTGCCTGGCTCCGCACGGCCGCTATTAAAGCTGCGATCTGAGATCCTGGCGGAGGTGGTGGTGTGGACTCTGACCATATAGGGTCCGACCCCCAGCATCATAATGCTATTGTAATGAGGCACCTTAGTGCAGATTTTTGCAGATGTTTCCAAATACTTTGTTTGATGTGGTAATAGCAGCCTTGTATGGCTGTGTTAGGTATAGTTTAAGTATTGTTTGCAACATTGCCTGTTCAAAGTCTATTGCAATTTTGTGTGAAGCATAGTTGTCACTTTATACTTTTATGTGATTTACAAGTTTACAGTAAGTTTCAGTTTGTTTGTTAGGCATCATTGCATAAATGAGGGGTATGTTGGTGTTATGATATTCACCATGTATCGTATATATCTGTGGAATAGTGGAGAGCACATTCTAAATGTTCTGCCCATCATCCACATTTTACATTGGCTTAGTTTTAGGAGGTTATTTTCAGCTGCAAATATGGTTATTCACCTGTCCTTATTGTGGTTGTCATGTAGGAGGAAGGGTTCTTCATTATGTGTAGCAGTTAGGTGTGCTGGAGTATGTATGTCTGAGTATCACCTGGGGGCAGCAGAGGTTTGACTTGTGACATTTTTAGTATGTGATATTATTAGTTTTAAAGTACGAATTGCTTGTAGCTGACCTGTCATATGCTCAGGTACTTTACGAAGTATGTCTCTTAAAAGTTTAATAGTGCACTCTTAGAAACTAGTGCTTACCCATTTTAAAATATGTGCCTTACTTCTATCTTCATTAAATTAGGGCAGTGGTTGTGTTCTCTGGCGTGAATTACAATATTGTTTTAGATTGTAGTCCTCCCATAACAAGCATTTGTATAATATTCAGTAAATTTCCAATGAACATTCTCAGTTCTTGCGCTTTCCGGGTTGTATGTGTATCCCATGTGCAAAAGCAATTGTTTGCCTTTCTGTGATGCCATATATGTGGCCCTTTCTGTGATCCTGACTGAAAGTAGCATCATTTTAAAATTATATTGTTAAGTTTTTTGTTTGATAATATAATTTAGACATGCTTTCAAAACTTTTACATTTTGTACTTATACATATCTGCTGTTGCTTTAAATTGCCCTTGACTTTCTTCTGTTTCTCTTTCGATGTTGAACTGGCACTCCTTGATTAATACCCACGTACAGTATTTTAATAGAGTAGCCCACAGTGTAGATGAGTTCTCTAGGCAGCTTGTTCATTCCCACATTACGACAGTTATTGACCTTTATAAAGCTTAATGTATCCTGACAGTGAGTTTTGGCTGTGAGATTTGGGGTTGTGCAATTTGCAAATCTGTTCAGGTGGCAGAAAATACATTTTTGAAAAGGGTTTTGAGGATTTCCTAAAGTGTATCATCGGAGATTGTCCTCAAGGAACCGGGAGTAGGTTATATTTTAGACTGTACTCAAACCCGCCCTTTGTCACTGTTGCTCTCATTATGGCTGAAAGGTGATCTCGCTTTTAATAGAGTTGCTGGTATGAGTCCACCTGGCAACTACTCGGTTCAGTGCATTCTTGAGGTGGAGATGTGTCCTTGTGCCCTGATGAAATTGCTGCAAACGTTTTATAGCAATGAAACATGTCAGTCGTTCAGGTTAAATGGTCTAAACATGCTGTCTTTTTAACTGAGTGTGAACACTAGTAAAAATTGAAAAATATGCGTGATAGATGTTCACAACTCTATTTTAACTTATGGAGAGTTCAGTTTACTCTTGTTTCACTTCACGTGGCGTAGATGATAGATAGATGTCACCTTCACTTATACACCTCACTCTTTCATTTCTTAATTTTTTACATTACTTTAAGAGTTAAGTCCCATTCTTTTTTCTGTCAAGAAAGTGCCGATGATGACAGAGTGCGAAAACTGGTGAGTACCAACCAGTAGCTCCATGGATGGTGCTTACGTGAGGCACTTTCTGACCCACCTCACATTTTTCAGTAACATTTTGTTAGCCCATTGGGAGACCATTGGCTGATGTGCTTGTGACCTGCCCTCGGTGGTTGATGAGTTTTTTAATAATAACTAACACATGCAGGTGGGCTTGACTAGATAAGCAAGCATGGTCTCACCAAAGAGTTAAACATGATATCTATTTGGCAGAAATTGTTTAAAATCATCATGTGTTTCTTATAACCAGGTCTTGTTTTTTGAAGTTTGTGAGTGGAGGGCGTCCAGGCTATAATTACCCTCTTATGCTCCTTTTTTGATAGATAGATGAAGCTTACAGTTGGTGCCCTGTAAATATGCTTGCAATTATGTATTTGTAGGTACATCAACATGATTGTTTTTTTCACATATAAATACAAATATCACTATGAGTACTGGTATATTTCATAATCAAATATGGATGTCATTTCTTATTGATCTGAAGTGTCCTACAGCCCCAATTAAGCTTGCTAAATTTCATGACTAGTAGGTCCAGAAGCCTTTTTATTCAGAGTAGTACATTTGCACATTTCTGCAACATGTAACCTCATTTTCGGTGTTGGCAGCAAGAAGTGGGGTTTTATGAAAATAATGAACTCAGTATTGTATTTATGAACTATATTTTTTCCTCAAGGACACCAGGTGAAAATCTTACCACCTGATTTTTATCGATGTTTTTGCTGAAAGTAACAAGTTTCTGTCACATGATTAAGTTCCATAGACTTCAGTGGCCGCTGCCACTGAGTAATACGGGTGTGGCAGGGGACGAGGGGAGATTGAAAATAAAATTTTTAAAAAGTACCTTGCTGCCGACCGCCGCCTCTCCTTGCGTCGTCCTCTGAAGCAGAAAGTACAGGCTCCCTCCCCTAAGCCAATCACAATGCTGCAATGCAGCATTGTGATTGGTCTGGGCTCCGCAGATCGGTGCTCAGACAGGGAATAGGAGCCTGTACATGTTCCATAGCAGGCTGCGTAATGCAGCCTGGTGAGGAACATGCAAAGTGCGCAGGACTGTTTGGCTGGCACAAGAGGGCCAACCAAACAGTCATGCTCGCTTATGTGCCCACCATCTCTCCCCTTGCTGGCTGTGACGACAGCCAAGCCCTGCCCCGCCCGGTAAAGCTGCATTACAAAGGGAAAATAAAATGAGAGAGCTCTGGTCAGTTAAAATGGTAATTGTCATATTATTTTTCACTGCCCTGCTTTTTATATTTGCATTAAGTGCATGATATATGGGAGGGCCTCCTGAAGTGTTTTGTTTTATCTGTAACAATTCTACACTTTACATTCGTTCTGAGCTCAAATATCTATTTACTTTCAGCAATTCAAAAATATATTCATGTGTAGGACACGCCAGGCACAATATGGTTGTTGAAAGTGCTGTATGTATGTGGTATTTCTATAGTCGAACTTAGCCAAAAGACAGCAGAGCACTGTACAGGGTTTAAGACAAGCATACAGTCAACAAGTGATAGGAGAAGTAGCTGGTTTCCCAATGCCTTGCGTTTTTTTTAAAGAGGAGTGTCTTTAACTCTTTCCTAATTTGAAGCAGCGTTGTTGCATTCCTGATGGATATGGGGATTTTGTTCCAGGCCCTGGATTTATAGATGGAAAAGGCATGCTGTGTTGTTTTGAATTTCTTTACACTTCTTAGTCTGCAGTCTGATGGTGTCTTTGCTGTGAGTGTGCCTATAATCGACATGGTGAATTTGACTGCAAGATAAGTGGAGATGCTGGTCATGATGGCTTTATATATTATGCAGCTGGTTTTGAAGATGGTGATTATACTTCTTTAGGCCCTTATTGAGACATGCTTCTGTGTCCAGGATGCCCTTAAGGTGTCTCAAGGAGTATGAGGGCTTGAACAGCAATTCTGAAGTCTCCTTCTGGAAGAAACTATTTCACATTCTTTTAAAGGGAGATCAAGGACCAGGCCTTCTTTGGTTTGTTTTTATTTGGCAATGTGTTCCTTGGGGGTGAGGTTGATTGAGTGTTCCATAAAATGTCTTCCTGTTTTAGGTCTAGATTTAATGTGCTAATGCATGCAAACACAAGAATGTACAAATGTGCGTGTTATGTTTGTATGTGTTAGCAGTTTAAAGCCAGACCTATTGAAAATGCTTGTTTTTTTTAAAATTCAAGATAGCCACTTTGTGCTATGCCAGAATAACACATCCCTGGCATTCAGCTCTTGTTTATCACTGTGGCACTCAATATTACGCCCTTTGAGAATTATGCAAACTGTATTTTATTAGCTTCATGCTGCATTGTCCCTATCCCTTAATCCTCTGCTCCAGGCACCAGCGCTACCACCCCAAACCACAGCCTCTTGCTGGTGGTGCTGAGCTGTTAAGTTTTGACAGCCATTTGAAGGGAAGCATTCTGACAATTTCAGTTATTGCCCGGGCTATTGTATTTGACAGTGCTTCCTTAAAAGAGAACTCAAGACCGATGGGCTTTACCAATACTTATTTATGCCCAAACCAAAAGAATCCGTATTGTAAATTGCCACAAACATGTTTTAATAACGTATATATTTTTCTCCTGAATAATTGGCTGTTTTTTTAGAGAGAAACAACCACCCTCTTAGTACAGTTTTGGGGGATATGAACTCTGTTCCACTGTTAGTTATCTTTGCATGTAGAGCACCTTAAAATGAAATTAGTTTTACTTCAAAGAGCTGCAATGAGCTAGAGCCTGTGATTCTTTTGTCACCCATTTAGTGGTTATCAATCAGTCTGCAAATACACTCTTTCTAATACTGTTACAAAATTGTGAAGATATATTACTAAAAGAAGCTTTTGTTGATTTTTTTTCCATGGATTAAAAATAGCCATACACAAATGTGAAAGTCCATATTTTTTTGCCATTAAACCACTTGCTTGAAAATATGAAACAAAATATAAATATGTAATAATATGCTTTATCCACACCTTAGGAATATATGATCAGAGCAGAGAGATACTGTTCGGAAATAGGAGACATAGTAGAAATTCATGTGCACCTAAGAGAAATTATTTGAATTATGACTAAAAAATCCTATTATGCTGACAGTTCAAGTGTTGTTTTAAGACACCACACTGAGATAACACTGCAAGCAACATATAAATAATATATATGTGTATATTTCCTCATCATTTCTTTCATACAATCACTGTCTTAATTCAAGAATGTCTTAGTTCTCAGTTTCTAAAATCTAAACATGCATTGGTAATTCCAATAGGTCTGGCTTTAAAGGAATGTTTTACTGTAATGTGAGGCATTACGAGTAAATAGCACGAGAACAGATATGTATGTTTTTGGAAGCAAAGAACTTAAGAATAATATTAGTGTAGGTTAAAAGTCAAGGTGACAGGTGCACTGACAAGTCAGACCTAAAAATCCATGTAGGTTTAAGCTTAGGCAGCAGGATAAATGCACAAAATTATACATTGAAGTTCGTTACTATATGAAGCAAAGCGGATACAACTGGATTTTTAACATCTTCTGGCGGGAGAAGATCATTTTGTGATGGTGGGTGCAAAGGTAGAGGAAGGCGACCCTCAAAGAAGACTTTGACACAGAAGGCTCATTCAGATTCCAGACATCGAGACTGTATCAAAGGCGGGCTGTAAGTTTCCAGAAAGAACTTACAGTTGAAGTCCAACTAAAACCTTCACATTCAAACAATATTGATGATAACCTACTCGCAGTCCTCCCTAAAGTTTCTGAACTTCTGAAACTTTTTGAACCAAACAAGAAAGCCAGTTTGGAGATGAAAAGGCACAGGAAGTAAAGGAACCATGCCTACACCCCCCTCCATGGAAGAACACCTTCCTTGCAGGGCCACGAATAACAATTAAGAAACCCGTTGGTTTCCAAAAGACAAACTACGTGTCCCACAAGAACATATACTGCCCTGAAGAAGACCTTCAACAAAATCCACACTTAGGTCCAACCTGTTATGCTAGCCACTCACCTGCACTCCAGTTTATTCCTTCCGTGTTGCTGACTGTTCCCGAATCCCTCCAGAAACTACAGGAATGGCAAGGAATGCACGGTTGCCGCTCCAATAATTCCTCGGGGGAAGGGGGAAATAGGATGGAGAGACAAGAGAAGACAAAACTGGACTCCGTTGAAACTGCTCTTCATGTAGTTCACTCTCTCTAGGTATCTCCTAAGGTAGGGGCGATGGAATCAATGGAAGCGCAGGATGTCTAGGCTGGATTGCGCGAATACCACTAAGAGAAAAAATACAATTTACATAAATCTCCTGCTACCATTTACAATGAATGTCATTAGATACTTGTGTACATTAGTTTACCAGTACTTGTATGCCTACCCGTTAATAATTGTAGGCAGATTCTGAGTTGGTATTGACACAGGTGATACCCAATTATTTAGTATGACTTCTGTACAAATCTAGAACACAAACCACAACATCAGCAATCATGCTTTACATAAAGCCCATCATAATCTTTTTTAAACAATTGTTAACTCTGTTAACATACCTGTTCAAGTCTTGCCCAATTCGTAAAAGGGGTTCCTTAAATTAAAAAAAAATAAACAAAGAAAAGACAAGCATACATATGCATTTATATAAAAATATCACTGTTTAGTACAGTAATCTTAAGGCCTTTATATATCTGCCGTTTAACAGTTTTTACTTGTAGCAAGCCCTAAGTTTGCACATCACTCCGGTAAGTGTTATTGTCCAGATATCAAGTTTTTGGCAACAAGGTTTGATCCACTTTGCAGCTTGTCAGGAAAATCTGTCTTTGAATAAGAAATGCGGAAAAATGAAAGTTCTACAGTTTTCTTTATAATTCTAAACTGTGCCTCTTCTATGATTCACAACACGCGTTTAAAATGTCATCCTGCTAAATTAGAGGCATCAAATAGAATCAAGGTCTCCCGCAATGGCTCGTTACCAAGTTAACTGGATCGCAAGGTTTAAATAGCCTTTTGTCTTACCGTAATGCTGAAACACGCATTCACGATATTTGTTTACCGTTGCCTGGTAACCTGTGCATCAATGTCTTTTTCTTCAGGAAGAGCGTCGGGGGACTGAATGCTGCGAGGGACCGGAAGCAGCGTAGGGGAGCAGGAGTCCGGCAGGAACTGGAGACCGGCAATCAGACGCGAAGGGAGGAATCACGCTGATGCAGACTGGAGCCAGGTAAGTGTAGCCAACTCGAAAGCGAAGCGCTCATTCAAACGCGAGCGCGGTTTAAATAACCAAGTGCTCATGCAAATGTCCAAGTTCACGTATGCACGTTGAGAGCTCATGCAAATGTCCAAGTTCACGTGTGCACGTTGAGACAGTTTACACGTGCGCACGTGTTCCAACTGCAACAGTTGCAAACGCCCATGTCTCATGACTTAAACAATCAAACATTGGCAAATCCAAGGGCACAGGATTCCCATATTAAAGAGGCATGTTTCAAACAAACAAGACGTGGCATACATGATGCTATAAACAAGCCTTGGCAACAATTAGCAGTCCAACTACTATGCTCAGCTTACTTATAATAAAATACACATGTCAATTATGCAGAATGACTGAGGAGCCTAGTCCACCCGTAACACAACCCAGAAGGTCGAAACAAGTCGGCACATTTCAACCTGAGGCCAAGAGCTACCTTGAACTATCAATTGGAGCACAAAAGGCTCCATAAACTAAAGCACAATTGAGATCGCCTAGACAGAAGTCCACATATTCATGCTCTGACCTCCACAGGACCACACATTACCACAAAAGTGTACGAGGACATAAGGGCAACAAGTCCCAATATCAAATTGTAGTTGGACACTAAAGTATCAATATATGAAACAGCACACAAGAATTTCAATTACTGTGTTGGATACGTGCATTGTAGTAAGTCTCGACTCACTGTACAAGAAACGTTTATATATAAAATGTATTTTCAGTTCATGTTCTAACTATTATTTCATTTATTTTTATATTTACAAATTGTCAGTATTGTCACTTTATGTTTCAATCATTATCTTATTCACTTTTGTATTTGCAACCTGTCATCATTGAGTTATGTGTAAATATGTATGTTACTGTTATAGTCAAGTCAAAAAATATGAGATGAAATCTAAGAAACAAAAAAGATAAACATCTAATCTAAGTTAATGACCTGGCAAATGAGTTATTTTTTTACTAAACAAGTTGGGTTTCATATTCAAAGTAAGATATGGGAAACGCTAGTTCTTTTTCAAAAGCAATCCTAAGTGAGGACCGTCCATTGGTTGAACAATGATGGGGAGACTTTTTTTAGCTCTCCATCGATGAAATAAACACAATTCATGGTCTGGGAGGCACCATTTTGTAGCGATTTACTGTAATGTGAGGCATTACAAGTAAATCGCATGAGAACAGATATGTATGTTTGGGGAAGCAAAGAACTTAAGAATAATATTAGTGTAGGTTAAAAGTCTAGGTGACAGTTGCACTGACAAGTCAGACCTAAAAATCCATGTAGGTTTAAGCTTAGGCAGCAGGATAAATGCACAAAATTATCACAGCTGCATGGGCGGCAAGCACCTTTTTTGTGAATGTACACAACCTCTGTCCAATCAAAACATGTTCTCCTGGCTCCCAACATGTGGGTGGAGCCAAAATCCCCCTCTAGTAATGCTCACATAATTGGCAGGTGACAGCTGTGCTGTCAAGCAAGACCATTAATATGTCTTCCATGGGTCCCTTTCTTGTCCACATTTTCACTTCTTCCAGTTTCCTCCTACAATCTATGAATATATTGCTTACCATCAGCCATCCTCCTCCTTTTATCATAGCTGTTCCGATTACCCTTTGAGTACCAATTGACAGTGAATGGTGTGACAATCACCACATGTAGGCAAGGTTTCAAAGGATGTGTGGCAGCTCAATTGCATAAGAGCTTGGATTTTGCAGAGGAACATTTATAGTTTTTACTTAGGCAAGCCTATCAAGGTTTGACAACTATCTTTAGTGGGCTACAATCTAGCTAGTCATGAAGTAACTATTCATTATATCAAGGAGGAGTGGCATGTGGCATGCACTTTTTTGAAAAAGATACATTACATTGTTGATAGCAGGATGAGTGCTACACACAACTTGCAGCACATAGGTTTGTTGAAGAGCCCTCATAATAATGTTTTTTATTAAAAGTTCAAGGTACTGACATAACTGTAACTTGAATTTGGAACACTTACTCAGGCAGTAGAAGGAAGAAACCACATACACAGAGTCAAATCATTTTTGGTACTTTATAGAATACATTGTGGTCTATATGATCAGTCATAGCATGGGTTAGGAACAAGTTAAGTACCAACAAATAATTAATGAATACCTGGGTAAGAGAGCATGATGTGGGTCCCTTACACTCCGCAAAAAGCTTACGTTAGTTGGACTGTTCGGTGCTGAACCCAAGTTTCAGCAGAATGTTATGGCTTTGTTTATGACAACCACTAATCTCAGAATTAGCTGAGAAAGGGACACCCGCAAATGCAGAAAAAGAAGAATTCAAATGAGTGCTGACCCCCAAGAAGGGCTCTAAATTATAAAACATTAAAAGCCTCCTCAATCATCCCAAATTGTATTTCTCAAGTATTAAACTAAAAAATAGATGTATTCAGAATACAAGCACACTTTCCTTGCTTGCAGTGGATAATAGAAAATCGAAGTTTCCCAAATAATATTGATATTTGATCCAGCCCTGAAGATAGCAAACTCATCAAGAACAGAGTTGTGGGGTAAAGGAACTAACATTCAAACTGTAAACATGATACAAAACAGTATCCAAGTGTAGTGAGATTAAACTAATAGCAGGCTTTGCCTTAATGCCAATACCTTTATGCCTTTTCCTAAACATGAGCCTCCGTGAGTGGTACCATTATGAACAAAAAAGAAGCAGAAAATGGGAGCACTCCACTTGGTTCCATGGAATATAGACAACACATTACAGATGTCATTATCAGTGAGTATCTGGATAGTAAGTAGCTTATCTAAGGAGGTCATATATGACCCAAGCCCTGTAAGTTGCAAGATGCCAAATCTCTGAGAAAGAGGTTAACACCCTCTTTCAGAATCAGTTGTGGCAACCAATTGGAGCTTTGACTCAGCAAGGTCTGTCAAACCTCAATGCACCAACACAAGTTATGAGACATGGCTCTACATAGACTAAAAGCACAGGTGGAAGGATGAACGAGAGTCACCAGATGACAATTACAGCTAGGAGCAATAATCTTAGTAATGCTCATACTATCTAAATGAAAGAGAATGTAGTTCAATAAATTACAGTAATATTTGAGACTTTAAAGTGGAGTGTATAATCTATTACAGATTTACCTGTTAAATGAAAAAGAGGCCATTTTTTCAACACACAATATATCTGGGATAGTATGTGTGCTACTATAACCTTCAAAAATCCATTTAAAAAAGGCCTATATATGCTGTTGTGAACAAGGACCTTTTCTTATGGAATTAAATGTATGGCTTTATATATAGCTAAACAAGAGAAGCTAAAATACCCATGGTGAGAGTGTTGAAACCAGTCCATTGAGATGCCAATGGGCTATTGTCTTGCACAGATTTCTATATCTTTCATGTGATGATTAGGCTATAAAAAATGAATTGAATGTATCATTACTACATGATTTCACAATCAGCAACCCCTGGTAGACTCATTATGACTGTGAACAGGGATATTAATCAATGCTAGTATTTTATTTTCTAAGACTCCTTTATTATACTAACCCCAGACAAGCTATCCACACAAGTAGATGTTGGATGTGAGTGAAATATGAGTTAGTCTGCAGAGAACCCTAGAACTGGCAGTAAAGCAGGGTTTTCACTTATAGAGAATGCATGCTTTCATCATGTAGGCAGGACTGCTATAGCATGATAATTGAAATTCATTTGCATCTTACGAAGGCAAGAACCTTCCTGGCGGCCTTGGTGGCTGAACTTGTCAAACCACAAACATTTCATGAGTGATCTATAGTCATTTTTAGGCAAAGATGCTTCCAATCATCTCTCACTTCACTTAAACTTCATTGCCCATTGAAGAATTTGACTCGCATTCTCACCATTAAATTGAACATTTATAAAATAGTAGCAAATATCTTATATTGGTGAGATGATTGTGCAGTTATCAACAATTGGAAATGAGTTCTTCCTTAAACAATCTAACCTCAAAAGCCACCTTTCTCATTTAGGTGTAGTAAACCCCACCATGCCAACTAAATTAACCCTACCAAAAGAACCAATACATCTAATAGATGCAAAAGTAAGTCAATAAACACTTATGGAGCTACACAGCAGAGTTACATAACTAGATGTATTGTAAAATTCATACTGCGTTACTATCCTGTTTAGGCAGAAACCTAATTCAGTGAAATATAAATCATTATCCCTCTTCATATAGATCTTGGGTCAATGGGGTTGTATGCCAACCATTTTGAATTACCCAATATGTTTTCCGAAAACCTATGTTCACCTGTTGCAAGCTACATAACATGCTCCCCTTTTAAAGAGCACTTGATATGGTGATCTTTGGTACTAAATGTGAATGAGAATTGATTTTCTGGAATTAAATACCTGTCAGTTAAGATAAAGCAACTCCACTTCAATTGCTGCAGCACACCAAACATTCCAGTGTCCCTGTCATTGTGAGGAATGAAGTCATGGCCAGAGTATCATGCAAGATGTTACAGGACAAACTGTTGGGACAAAGCCAATGACTGCATCAAGAATCAACAAGTATATCTTCTCCACAAAACATTCTATGCTGGCTCTCTGAAGGTTTTTCCTGTCAACAGCTGTTGATAGCTATGAAACGGTCATGTCAAAACCATCCTCTACATTTCTCCTTAGTTACAAATATACCTGTACAGTTATACCCTGACAACATTTTAATTATGCTAGTGTAATTTTTTTAATTTTGGACATATTGTGTGAAATTCCTACTACTAAGCCATTATGCAACAATGCATTTACACCAAACCTTTGTCGCAAAATTGTAGCGTGGGAACAGCATGAACAATTAGAATGGGCCCGTTGTGCATGGCAATACTGTTTTTCACACTAAAATATAGTGATAAATGGCAGTTTTACATTTTGTGGAATTACACATAATTTTGTGTAATTTTACCAGAATTTTGTGTAATTATACAAAAGCAAATGTTGTGAATTTTACACACCGCTACTACAAATGCTTTGAGATGCTTTGTCAGACTATGTTAAATAGTCACTAGGCTTAGAATAAAAGAAAATATTAAAACAAGAGGGACAATGGCGAAGAAGGGGCAGAGAAAACATATTTTGACGCTGTGCTGCAATTCACTTAGGAAGTCTGAAATGTACTATGTTTGTGGAATTTCTGAAAGCCATGTCCCTTTGATATGTAATTGAAATTGTAGTTATGTAATGTAAAGTCATTGACCAATGGATGACAGTCACTTCATTGTGTATTTCTGTGCTACAGTAGAACACAAGCAAAAGACATGCGCTTGTATCACCTCATTCACTATGTATGACTCAATCAAAGGACATATAGGTAGTAGCAAAGCAAATGTAGACAATAACACCCTCTTCCCTGGTACGGTGGTATTATGTGCAGCAGTGATAGCAAGTGGAGACAGATCAAGACTACTGATGCCTTAAAAAGGTTTGTGCTTCATTTGAACAATAGGGGTATTTCAACACTGTGCCTTCCTAGCAGATAGTCCTCTGCTTTGTTTGGAAGGTTTTTATTCCTGTTCCTCACAGCCCTCTAAGATCAATACAGACATAGAAAGCTAAAAAATAGCTGAAAGCCTTACTAAAATGGTGTGTAGAATGCTGGTTGGGCCCTCCTACAGGGGTGTCAGGAACTCACACTTTAGTTGCTTTAGCAAGGATGGGTACCAGTGACCCTTTCTGTGAAACAAAAAACACATTAAATGTTTTTTTATGACTAATTTTAGTTTGTTCAAAGATGATGAACTTTAAATAGAGGCCAAAGGATAGTATGATGGAGCTGTGGGTGAAAGGAAGAGAGTGAGTAAGGGGTCAACAATAGAGAGATGGATGGACAGAGGATGGATCTGAGGATGAATGAGTGATGGGAGGATGGACAGAGGGATAGATGAAGAGAAGAAAGGATGTATGGAAGGATGGACAGCAGATACAGAGAAGACTGGATAGATGAAGGAATGGGTGGTGGGAGAGGGGAATCGAGGGATAAGTTTAAAGGGTAAACAGCCATTACAACAAGGCTGTTACCACGCAAGTTGTTACATCGCATGCGTAACAACGCATGCGATGTAACAACGACTACCATTACAACGCAAACCATTATATCGCATGCGCTTTTAAAACGCATGCGATGTAATGGTTATCCACATCGTTGTGAGAAAACTGGGCTGTTCCGTTTCCTCACAACGACGTGCACCGCCCCTCTGTCGACGCTGGAACCAGGAGAGAGAAACCACGCGGAGAGAGAGAGAGCTAAGGGGGATTGTGCTTGGGGTGGGGGTTACTTTTTCAGGGTTTAGGGTAGTGTCGAAGTAGTGTAGTAATGTTTGTGTAGTGTAGGGTTGTGTGTAGGGGAGGGTCGTGCTGGGGGTACTGTTTTAGGGTTTAGGGTAGTGTTGTGGTGTTTGTGTAGTGTAGGGAAGTGTTTTTGGGTTTAGGGTAGTGTCGAGGGGGTCGTGCAGGGTAGTGTTAGAGTGTAGGGGCCGGACTGGGGGTCATGCGGGGGTAGTGTTTTAGGGTTTAGGGTAGTGTTGTGGTGTTTGTGTAGAGTAGGGTAGTGTTTTAGGGTTTAGGGTAGTTTGTGGTGTTTGTGTAGGGTAGTGGTTTAGGATTTAGGGTAGTGTCGGGGGTCGTGCAGGGTAGTGTTTGAGTGTAGGAACGGACTGGGGGTGGGGGTGGGGGGAGGGTTGTGCGGGGGGTAGTATTTTAGGGTTTAGGGTAGTGTTGTGTTTGTGTAGTGTAGGGTAGTGATTTAGGGTTTAGGGTAGTGTAGGGGGGGTCGCGCCGGGTAGTGTTAGAGTGTAGGGACAGGACCGGGGGTAAGGGGAGGGTCGTGCAGGGGATAGAGTTTTAGGGTTTAGGGTAGTGTTGTGGTGTTTGTATAGTGTAGGGTAGTGTTTTAGGAATTAGTGTAGTGTCGGGGGGTTGTGCACAGTAGTGTAGTGTTATTGTAGGGAGAGGACTAGGGGTCGGGGGAGGGTCGGGGAATTAGTGTAGTGTCAGGGGTTTGTGCAAACGTTTACCATGAGTATACCTTTACCACGCATGCCTTGGCGTTGAAATGGCATGCGTGGTAAAGGTATAGTCGTGGTATAATTTTGCGTTGTAACGGTACTCGTTGTAATTGACATCGCGTAGTAATACCCGCGTTGTAAAGGCATGCGTGGTATTTCTATGCGATGTAACGAGATTCGATTTAAAGTGGATAGATGAAAGGATTGGGTGGATGTAGAGGAGGATCAGGGGATAGATTGAGAGCAGGAAGGATGCATGATAGAAGGATGGGCATATGTCTGGACAGAAGTATGGATGGATAAATAAGAAAAATGTATGATGGCAGAATGGAGGACTAGATAGAATAGTGGATGCCTGGAGAGAAGGATTGATGGTCAATAGATGTAGAGATGAGCTGTTGGATGGATAAACAGAGGGATGGATAGATGGAATCATGGGTGTAATGGGGAGAGAGATGGGAAAAAGATAGTTGTGGGAAAGAATGGAGAGAAGAGTGAATGGTGGAAGAAATGATGGAAGAAAGAAAGATGGATGATGGAGAGAAGTAAAGATGAATAACAGAAAGAAGAAAGAATGGACGTAGACAAGATATATGGGGAAAATGAAGAGAAGAATGGATGGAAAAAGGTTAAATAGATGGATTGAAATACTGAAAGATTGATGGAAAGAAGGAGGGATGGATGGATAAGTGATACAAGTATGTGAAATAGAAGAATGAATGGTTACAAAAGACAAGAATGAAGAGTAGAAATTAAAGCAATATGGGAAAATGCACAAAAGATAGAAAGAAGGAGGCAAATGGCTTTAAAATCCATAGCTTTTGAGCCAATGTACAACCTGGATCAATTTTTCAAATTTTTCTTTTGAAGGAATGACTCCATCGACATCACTGAGGAAGGTAGGCTACAGTAGGCAACCCTTGATGAATCTGATTATTTCATAAATGATAATATAGACTTCCTGGCCTGGAATGCATTTATTTTATCGACAAATTCTGTGCCCCTCTCCAACCAAGGGCCAGGCTCGCTCCCTTCACTCGTTGTTCAGTGCCATACGGAAAATTATTTAAACTGGGGTGTTTTTCTGGTTGTCCGAGGCCCTTCCACCAAATTTGGAAACAAATTCTTGTTTCACCCTGAGGAGTGCATGAACCACCAATGAAAGTGCAGCAATAAAATTGACAGGAGGTTATTGATTGTCATAGTTTTGGCGCTGCCGGTCTTTAGAATCTCAACTAACTATTATGTAATCCAGAGGTATATGGCAGGACCACTGGTGCAGAGTCTATCTGACTACATAATGCCACGTGAAGATTACCACTTTTACAGAGAATGTGGCTTGGTACACGTCTTTAGCTTCTCCCTCATTAACTGGTGGCTTTGATAGACCAATCTGCCCTCTGCTGCATTCATATGAACAATGTGTATATTTTTCTCTTGCTCATTCAGAAGAGACGGCCTGATTTAGATATAGGTGGATGGCCCGCGGGTCTACCAGGGATATGGAGTGAATTACTCTGTCCCCATGGTGGAGAGGTCACCCACCTAATTTATAAATGACGCCAAACAGGCAGTCATTTAAAAAGGTTTGTCAGGAAACGTCATCACAGCAGTTCCTGTCAATGCATTTTTCTGTTTGCTACAGGGCTGCGTCGGAAGGACGCAGCCCTGTAGCAAACAGCATTCTTTTTTCTTTTCAAAAAGAAGATCCCGAAATGGGATTTTCTTTTTGAAAAGAAAAATTAAAACTTCTCCCATGATGGGGAGAGCATTATAATGGTTTTACTGTTCCTTACTGCCAAACTTTACCAGGCGGTAAGAAACAGCAAAAAAGACTTCATGTCTGCCCATCTAAATTGGGTGGGCTGTCATGTAGCCATTTCTCTGACAGCCCTAACTCCCCAGGGCCATCGGGAATATGTCCATGGCAGAGACAGAGGGGTCGATTCCGATTCGGGCCGGAAATTTCTCCGACCGAGCCGGACCCGGAGAGATTTCCGACCGAATCGGACCCGTGCAGTCCGACCGAACGAGTACGATGCGTCCGTATGTTATCGGACTCGAGTCGGTCGGACTCCCATTGAAGTCAATGGGAGCCAGTCGTACAACGCGTACGCGGGCTCCCATTGACTCAATGGGTGCGAGTCGGACAAGGGCGCCCCTACAGCGGGTACGCGGCGAAGCGATTCGCGCCGTACACGCACAGGTAGGGGGACCCATGGGTCCCCCCTGTGTGCGACTCGCGCGGCTAGGCGTACAGGGGGTCCGACACGGACCCCCAAAGTACGGCTCCGACAGCTCTTACGAGCCGGACGGCGCGGCTCGGTCGGACTGCTCGCGGCGCGCATCGTACTTACCCGGCCGGGAAACGTCTCCATTGCGCGGTGCGAGTCGAGTCCGAGCGAGTCGGTCGGAGCGGTTCGAGCCGGGAGCGAGTCGGTCGGAGCGGTCGGGACGCCCGGACGAGTCGGTCGGAGATTTCGCATCGTACTCGCTCGGCCGGACCCGTGTACGGTTCGGTCGGGAAACAGGGCTCCGAATCGGATCCGGTAAAGCCGAATCCGATTCGGAGCCCTACCGGCCGAGATCGGAATCGGCCCCAGAGTAGTTACTGCCATGTCCAAACTTAGGGCCCGCCCGCCATTCAATTTGGTAGACGAACCACTATATTGGTGGGGAGGCAACTTCGTCACCGTTGCGATGGACTACCCTCTCCGCCAATATATAAATTAGGCAGAGTCTCTTACTGTTGCTACAATAGCGCTGCTGTAAAGAATCTGAAAATGTATTCCTTTGTGTTGTGCTGTGCTTTAAAAATATTTGAATCACTTTAAAGTGCTACAGAACACTAGCTCTGAATGCAAATTCTATATTAAAATGTGAGCCCACACAGAATTGGTGGTGGTGTACTGCCAATGGGCACTGTAAGCTACCGATACCAGTGCATCTCTATCCTTTAAGAAACTATGATTCTGTGCAATTTGATTCTGTTCAACCTCTCAGTGGTCACCGCCTTCATATGCCTTACAATTTTCAGATCTTTAAGCATTTTTATTTGCATACATCCTGCGTTGAGCCAACTCAAGTGCCAAATGTTCTTTTTTATGTGTCTCACAGATAAAGGCATTCACGAAATCAGGTTCACTTCTCCAGCCCAAATATCGACTCTAGAACCTAATGTGCCTTGCTCCATTTCCAAGCCATGAGTGAGTACAATCTTTAAGGTCGCGCAACAGCAGATTTTCAATATAATCAATCATTATTGAATATGCAAATGAACCTGTTCAGAATCATTGTGTGGGAAAGGTCTCGTGAAAATTAAATGTGGCAATCCTGAAACCCCGACTAGATTCAGCCATGCTGTTCAACTAATTTGTAAGCAAGTTTCGATAACAATACAGGCTCTTGTATTCGCAATAATCGATTTCTGTGGCACTACCGACTCCTTATATGAAGGATGTATGAATATGAGCGTGAGCAATCGCAGTCACTGGGCAGATCAAGTACAGAGGGTTCTATCTAATCCAAAATGGAAAAACCAAGGCAGAAACTCTGTTAGTCTTTTAGCTACTGTGCATGCTGGAGATGCAAACCTCTGTGGTAAATGGTCATGTAAAACACAAGAGAATTTTGTAGAAAAATGCCCTTTGGTGTAAATGTGTTTGTGAAGTCTTTTGCAATCAAAAAAGTGCAGTATAGAGGGCTGCTGAGCCGGGCTGGTCCCTTACAACCCACACGCCAACCCATGGTAGATGGAATCGAGCTCCACAAAGGGCTATTTTCAATAAAATATGGTTTCTGGTAATAAAAAGTCAGGGTATAATTTCTTTTTGCTGACTTTCAAGTCTGCCTCGCTGCAGTAAACGAGCTCTCATTTCAAACGCTCGCCCGCATTGATATCAGAACAGGAGAAGCAAAATGACAGCCGCCGGCTCGCCCTTTAGCCCCGCTAACAGGGCTGGTGGCAGCAATGAAGCTTAATCAATGCAATGGAAGTGACATTTCACAGTCAAATCAAATTAAATGGGATTGAAAGGAAAATGTGAGGTCCATCCTAAAGGCTGTTCCTCTTGCCACGGAGGTCATTGCCATGGCAACTAAATGCTACAAATGTGAGAGCAAATCCTTAACAAATCTGCAGAAAGCATGTCCAATTGTGTCTGCTGTTATCTGTCACTGTACTTAAGCTCTCCCAGTTTAAAGAACTATTTTTAAAAACAACTAGAATGCCTTCAGCCAAAAGCGTTCGACGGGTTAACACCTTCTCTCGGGACAGTGTGCGCGTGAGTGCCCAGGCAGAGCAGTTTAAAGGCCGGCCATTTAAAAACCTAATTTTTTAGACGGGTATTACATTTAGTATGTGCTGCCAGATTTCATGGTGTCAGAACCAATACATAAGGCTAAAGCCGCACGGAGTCTTTCTTTTCAGATGTTTATTGTTTTAAATTAAAAACTATAATTAAATACATTAAAAATGATGGAATTCGGAATCACTCCTTAACCACTTACACGAGGGTGTGTGACTGAATCGTTGTAGACTAAATTTATGCAAATTGGGGTAGAACAGTTTGCCCAACTACTGATGTATCGTATCAAATTAAAAAAGGACAAGAGAGTGTAGCAGTGCAGTGTTCATTACACTGGAGAGATAACACTTTTTTTACACAGCACTTCTCACCGCAAACAGCGTTTGTTGCAATCAATGCATTTTAATGGTACTCATTTTACCTACCTTGGAAGGATGGAATACTAAATCTCATTGCCAGGTTTAAACTTGTGGGGGCTTATTTACAAGCACCTTGCGCCACTTTTACGTCACTTTTAACATGGGAAAAATTACGCAAAAGTGGCGCAAGGGGCTTGTAAATAAGCCCCGTGATCGTTAAGCTCAGCGCATTTCTTAGCAGCCAGCGAAATGGGGCCTGATGCACAAAGCTATTTTGCAGTTCCAAAGGTCAAAGTTGAGCCGTTGCGACTACAAAATAGCATTTTTAAATGTACAAACCCAAATTACGAATCGCAATTCGGGTTCCAGGCTCAATACAGAATCAGTATTTGTAAAGGGTTTGTAAAGAGCATACCTTCCAAATACCGATTCTTAAACTTATTTATTAATGTTTTGCAACCTAAATCCGGTTGCAAAACATTAATATTTTACAACCAAATTCAAATTGATGGTAACCATTTACAAAAGAGAAGGGGTCCCTTGGGAATGTCGATAAACATTTTTTAGAAGGTTGCATTGGTTCTTAGGACCATTGCCTGCTCCTAAAAAATGTTTGTAAAATTATTCATTTTCTTTTTTAAACGCATTCCGTTTTCCTTTTAGGAAAATGCATTGCATTACATTTAAAAAAAAGTGTGCTTTATTTAAAAGCAATCACAGACATGGTTGTCTGCTGACCCCAGCAGGGCACCATGCTTGTGACTCTAACCAAACGTAGGGAGTCTCAATCTGCAACCCACCTCATGCATAATAATGAGGTAGTTCAAACTGCGTCCCACTACCAATCAGTATTTTGAGAACCACCCTATTAATATATAGGTTGTTTCACAAAATACCCATGCATTCGGAAGAAGTCTGTGTACAGATTACACCCACTTCTACTGAATCCATTTCATTAGATTCTTAATAAGAAATTGCAAATTGCAAATCATCACTTGATGCAATTTACGATTTCATATTAGGAATCTTTGTACATCAGGCCTAAACTCACTTTCTGGCTTTGAAAATGCAGTAGAAGTCTGAAAATCCTGAAATTAAAAAACAGTCCAGCAAACGTCCATAAATACCTCTTGTCAAAACACATTGTAACAAAGTGCAAAACATATCCTTCAGTGCTCTCATGTTCATTCTCTGATGCCCCAATAGGCAAATCATTAATGTGAACGTGCTAAAAATAAGCTGCAATGACCTAATCATATTCATTTTTTCTCAATTTTCAAGTTCACTAAAACTGAACTATTAAAACAAATTTTGACCCAGAATCAGTCCCATATTTACTATTTGAAAAGACAAGCAGCATTTGCTTGCCCCATTTTCAAGTTTGAAGAAACAACATATTTACACAATCGGTATATCCTATTTAAGCACAATGGAAAACCTTCCTTGAATCTTCCATAGCACTGTCTTTAACTTTCTCTGTTTTCTTCTAACTTTTGCTTCTTCTCTTTCTTAGGTTGCAGTTGCACAGCTTTTTCCCTGCCCTGAGTTATATTGTCTACCCCACCATGGAACAGGTCCCAGCATTCCTCCACACAGGAATGTATAGCTTTTACAACTAAAATGTGAAAAATGCCTAAGCCAAAGTGGTCAATTTATATCCAGTACAGTTAGCCTCCAACCAGTTGGCCACTCAGGGTCAAAGGTGGGCTCCAACTTCTAGAGTGAGAAAATCCCATGAAGCTCATTACATTAAGTGTGCTGCAAATTTATGACAATTAAGTTACAGGGTAATTTTTACTCTACATTTTTGAAATCAGGTCAGATGATCTTTCAGTCAGATGCTATTGCTGGCCTTCTTATTCTTGATCAGAAAAAGACACCAGATTTCAGGAATGGAAAAGAAGCCAATTTCTTTGGCCAAGGTATGCAGCTTTGCTCATGTTCTTAGCCAAGGTAATTGTTTAAATTTTACTCCACTCAGGCTGTACTCTTTGCATTCACTATGTTCACAAGGTGCAAACACAAAAGGGTCACCTTGCTTAATACAGTGGATGGAATTTCAAAACCAGACATATGTGCTACCTTTAAATTGGCTTCTGCAGGGAGGAGGGAAAGAGGAGAGCAGGGCAAGGGTAAAAGCGGCGAAGAGGCGAGTTGACAGCACTGACTGAAGGGACCTTAAGACCTGGATGGTCAACCAATTTGAGAACAGGCAACATGCTTTCCCAGCACCTCGAGACCCTCACAGGTGATGCAGCTGCACTCTACAAATCCTGATTGATTGACTACTACTAAAACCTATAGAGTACACTAACAGTGTAAGGGCTTGTTAGAAATAGGGGTCTCTATTTGGTAGTGGTGTACACCCTGTCCAAGTAGGGACCCTTCCTTCTAGTCAGGATGAGTAAAGTACACACCTAAGTTTGCCTGTGCTCACCTTCTGGTAGCTTGGCACAGAGCAGCCAGGCTTAACTACAGAGGCAGTGTGTAAAGCATTTCTGTACCCATGCAGTAACACAGTGAAAACACCACAAAAAGACTCCATACTATTTTAGAAAAATAGCAAATATTTATCTAATCAAAACAAGACCAAATCGACAAAAATCCGACATTACAGATATAAAAAATGACTTTTAAAAGTAAAAACAGTTCTGTCCATAGAAAACTATGCGTCACCTTTTGCACAAAGTTCCCTGGATGCTCCAAAATTACAGGACGAAAACAGGTGCAGGGTATGTGATGCATTCGTTCCTTACTCACAGGGAAGGTGATGCGTCAATTCCTTGCTCCAGGGAAGTTGATGCGTTGGTTCCTTACTTGTTTCCCTGAGACTTCTTAACAGGATGAAAGCTCAACATCAAGCCCTTGGAGAATCTTCTTAAGCAGGATACCAAAGCAAAGTAAAAGTCAAGTTCTTTCCCCTGCCCACAGACAGAAACAGCAACTGCAGGCCAACCCAGCAAAGCAGCACACAACAAAGGTGCAGTACTCCTCCAGGCAACTCCTCAGTTGGCAGGGTCCTCTCAATCCAGAAGTGTTCTAAGGTTTTGGGGTCAGGGCCCCTCTACTTATACTACTTTCAGACTTTGAACTGTGCAGGATTAAAAGAAAGCCTTTCTTGCTTACTAGAACCAGTTCTGCCCTCCCTGGTCCAGGCACACTACATGGGGTGGAGACAGCATTGTAAAAGGCAAACATAGCCCTATTCAGGTGTCAGGGCAAACTCCTCCCACCACTGTAGCTCAAGAAGACCCATCAGGATATGCAGGGCACACATCAGCTCCCTTTGTGTGAGTGTCAGGAGTGATACACAAACAGCCCCTGTCAGTCTGAACCAGACGTTGATTCCACAAGCAGGCAGAGGCACACAGAATAGTAAAGCAAGAAAATGCCCCCTTTCTAAAAGTAGCATTTTCAAACACACAATTTAAAAACCATGTGCACTAAAAGATGTATTTTTAAATTCTGAGCTCAGGGAGCTCAAACTCTAAATCTCCATCTCTTCCCAATTGAAAGTTACACTTGTAAGATGTTACAAGGCAGCTCCAATAATAACCTATGGGAGAGACAGGCCTTGCAATAGTGAGAAATGAAATTGGCAGTATTTCACTTTCAGGACATGTAAAACACACCAGCACATGTTCTACCTTTCACATACACTGCACCCTGCCCACGGGGTTACCTTGGGCCTGCTTTAGGAGTGACCTACATGTAATAAAAAGGGAAGGTTAGAGCCTGGCAAGTGGGTGCACTTGCCAGTTCGACATGGCAATTAAAAGCTGAACACACAGACACTGCAGTGGTAAGTCTGAGACACATTTGAAAGAGCTTTAGAAAGCTGTGGTTGCGGCACTTATCCTGTCAAAAATTGATTACTGCAGTAGGATTTTCTCAATATACACTGGCGATACCTCAACAAATTGCAGGTCCGCCAAAATGCAGCAGCTCGCCTGTTGCTTGCTATCCCGAAACATCAATCAGCGGCTCTTGCCCTCCCAATTTTGCACTGGCTACCAGTTAAAAGACGAATGAAATTCAAGGCCCTCTTTATCGCCTTTAAAGCTTTACATGGACTTGGCCCCGATTACTTTACACAGAGTTTCAGGTGGTACATCCCGGGGAGGCAGCTTCGGTCAATGGCCTCCTCCAATCTGGTAATCCCTAGGGCCAAAACTGCCTCATGGGGGAGGGGGGGAGAAGTTTTGTGGCGGGCACTGCTAGCTTGTGGAACTCCCTCTCTCTGACACTTAAGAAGGAAAGCAAACTTTTAAAAACCTGGCTGTTCAAAAACTAGCCCGCATGCACACATCCAGCATCTGCTTCTGGTTAGCCAATACAGCAGTGACGCCGTGCCTAGACACACTCGGGTATTAGTGCGCGTTACAAATCTTAATTTCATTTAATTTAATTACAAAGGCTATTTGAGTGGGTGGCACAATCAGTGCTGCAGGCTCACTAGTAAAAAGTAGAAAAAAGAAATGGGCATGGAGGAAATGATATCTATATCCGCTAAATCATAGGGGACATCATATTACCCTATTAATAGTACACAGTCCTATTATTATTCATGAGAACCTCATTCAAAAAACTGAACACATACCACGGAGACATTTTCTGAAAAAATTAATTAATCATTGTTTTTGTTTTTCTTTTAAAACATACAAACATTTATATACAAAAACATTTACATCACAAACAAACACAAACCAAATTCATTAGTTACCTATACCCACTTGATTCAAAAGTAATCAGTGTTTACAGACTAAATCAAGGCAATACACTGTGAGGAAGTCCTCTATGCACACGAGGTTACTACACCTCTATAGACCTAATTTCAAGTGTGCTTAAATCATAAGGAATCTTATTGATTCCAGACGGACTCCTCTCGTCAAAAACTGTCGACGCGGACGCGTTTCGGCCCTCATTTTCATCTAGGCCTCCTCAGGACAAGTGATTTTCCTCACTCTATTTGTTACCTCGGGTAGAAATGCCAAACGCGGCACGCTTATTCCTGGCAATGATGCACTTTGTTAGTGCGAAGCGATCCTCACTATAGCATTTGATTTACAGGCCCTGGAAGCCCTCTGTGCACTTTACTAGAGACTTACCAGTAAATCAAATATGCCAATCATGGAGAACCAATCATGATCACAATTTACGCAGGGAGCACTTGCACCTTAGCACTGATCAGCAGTGGTAAATTGCCCAGAGCACCTAAACCAGCAAAAACAAAGTCCAGCACACAGTCAAAAATACAGGAGGTAGAGGCAAAAAGACAGGGGAAACCACGCCAAGGAGGCAAGGTCTAACAGGGCTACATACTTACAGGGGTATCTGGTCCTGGGAACCCCATCTCTTATGAACCTAAGCAGTCTCATGCAAACCAAATACACTCAGGGGAAGTAAGGTAGCCCAATAGCAAGGCACTTCAAGGATTTACTTAGGGAGAGCAATGGATGCAAATAAAATGGCAAGTGCCCCACAGCAGGTAATCAATTGTCATCAACTATTAGTTGTGCCATCACTTGGTCAATAGGACTGGGGTCCTCAATGTTAAAATGAGTGCCACTTTAATTGTATCCCTATTACCAAGTGACCACAGCAGTCTGTCAGTGAACAACATACCAAATCAAATAAAAACATGCCTTAGAACTGTCAGACAATTCTCCCTCACGAGGAAACATACCAGGTCAGTAGGACCGAGAAAATAAGTAGCAGAATGTAATATGTGCACTACGATAAGTATTTTCATATTACATAAGCCAATAAGAACATCGAAAGGCGGTGAGACAAGAAGGTGTGCAGTGGCTTGAACTGGCATTAACCCTACATTTCTTCCTGCTTGGGGCTCAAGGAGTCGCTGTGACTTACTCAGAGCCATCTGTCAGTGACTCAGTACTCAGGCCAGGTCGTGCATCCAACCCTCTAATGTGCTCAGTTAAAAGGCTTGCTCAGTAAGGGATTTGGCTGAATATGATTACAAAAACTCAGAAATGTACTTAAAAAAACAAAGGTTAAACTGACATTATAGTTTGGTAAGAAAATTTACTTTATGTTAAAAAAACATTACAAATTCACTGAAAAAAGAAAGTTTAAAGCAACATTGCAGTTAGGTATGGCAATAAGATTATACTTTATACTTCATATTAAGAAAAAATGGAATTTCACGGAAGAAAACAGATTAAAGTGATGCTATAGTTAGGTATGGTAATAATATCTAACTTTATGTTACAAAAACCTCCTAGAAATTCACAGAAAAAACCAAAGGTTAACATGACGCTATAGTTTGGTGAAAATGTCAGTCATTACATCATGTTTTAAACTCAAAAATACACTTAAATTCACCAGTTGTAGTTTACTGAGCTAACCACAGTCTATGTCTGGGCTCATTTTGCTCTTTGGTGCCAGCCCTAGCCACCAAAAGCATTTTCTCCAGGCCTCCTGGCCTTTAAGGGCACATTTTGCAGAGAGCTGGGCTTCCTGCACCAGATATGTCATCTGCCTGTGCTCCTGATGCTCCCTTCTGTGAGGGGGTTGCTTTTTCCACAGCCAGCAAGCAGAAAACCCTCCCTGTTGCAATGTCCAGGTCCCAGAGCATCCTGGCTTCTTGAAGAGCACCTGTTTGTCAGTGGAGTCAAGTGCTAGTCCTAAGAAGTCCCAGGGACACCCTCCAGGGTACCCCTATAGGTCCACCCTGTTCCTCATGGGGCTTAAGGGGTCCAGTGTCCCTGGTTCTGAAGAGACCAATCCTAGTCCTGGGGGTTAGATGAAATCAAAGTTCCAATGCCCATCCTTGCAGGGCATCGGGCACCTTCTCCTTCCAGCAGGGCATTATTTTGCTGTCATTGCTCTAAGGTCCAGTGTCTTTTCATCTGTCTCTCAATGCAGGGTTTTTAAGTGGGAATGAATCTTCTAGAAGCCAGGCATCCCAGACCAATCATAGGGTGCCACATTTTCACTTCACTCCATCCTGTACAGCATTCTGGGTCAATCAAATAAGACAACTTCAAGCTGTCTATGGAAAGACCTCCCCTGACAGCCTCATCTCCACCGCTAGCTGACTTAGCTGCCTGATCGATTCCTACCAAAACATCTAAGGTGAGCCTCTTCTGTGTTGGCTCCAAAGGTCTGGCCATCTTCATTTGTTCCTGTGTGCCTGGGGTGTCCCAGCCCTGGCGCAGTGTGACAAACTAATTATCAGTTGTAGATTTCCTTCTCAACACTTCCTTTCCCAGGGAGTGGGTCAAACACTATTAATTGCTCTATTGTGATGTTTCTAATGGGGGAGTAGAGCCATTAAGGTGTCCCAATAGTAATGACAAAGGCCTGGAATTTGATTATGAGGTGAGCCTGGAAATATGACAATTCTTAAGGTATCACAAGGGGTGTAGATAGGATGTTTGGGGCTGCAAACCTACACTTGGGATGCATGTTTACATCTAGATTAGTACCCACTAGACCTTGTAGGCTTAAGTGGACAAAGCTGTACTTTAGTGAAGATTGTCCCTTTAATGTACAATATAGTGTAACAACTATCGAATGATTACCTCACGTTCCTAGACCGGAGAACGTTACCCCAGGAGCACACCAAAACAACATAAATTTGAGGAATTTAAATTGAAAAACTTTATTCAACCAAGGTTGTGCGCGAGCACTATAATTTTTGAATTTTCAATATAGTGTAAGCTCTTCATGCCCAACCCGAGCACCTTACTCTTTCAGTAAACTACTGACTGGATTTGCACCAAATAAAGCAAAGGCACTTCCTTGAGTAAAGTTCTACTGATATGCCAAAATTGGTGTAATTCTGTTTAGCCATTTTTTTCTGTATCAAAGAGCAAAAAAACATATGGAAATTTATATCGGGACTGGCACTTTTGAGATATCCCCTTTTTCTTGGCCTCGCTGGACAGATCTGCATGAAAGTTTATTGAATGGCACATGTTTCCCGTGGAATCTTTGACTCAACCATAACTACACTGGCCCTATCATAGGACTATGACATGTACATATTTACCTTTGAGTTGTGAAGTCTCTAGTCACCTGTAATAAGACATTGATGTAGTTGATCACCAGCAATATCTTAGCAAATCTGAGTTGTGTTGTCATAATGCCTGCTGCCAGAAACAACAGCCACTGTGAAAGGCAAGTAACTGAGCATCATTATGACTGCAATTTAAATGATGAAAATGAGAACTGAATTTTTATATTTATGATCAGTTTTCTAAACTGAACAGTGATCAGCTGAAAGAAGACGCTTGTGGTGAAATTTGTTCGCAATGCTATAATACAATACAGGAAAGAAAGAATCCCTAAGCTCCTTCAGAGTTACAGACTTTTTTTTATTCTGACTTACATTAAAGTGATTGTAAGATGTGTTTACAAAAACATTACCCACTTTTTTGGTGTATATAATTTCACACTACAGATTCCAGTTTCATTCTTCATATCTTAAGCCTTGCTGTCCTTGGATGGTGTGACCATGTATTATAAAGAATAAAATACCCTCTGCAGTATACTAATGACTATTGCAAGTTACCTTTGAGTTACTTGACCTTACGAATGAACTCTATATGCTCAAGGAACTCATTGGTGCCTTGCAATATGCCTCATAATATAAAGAAAGAGTACTTTCTTGCATATATACATATTTAAAACTCTGGTGCTTATAGCGCCAGAGTACTTAAAGTTAGGTGAGACTATCAATAGGAAAGGCATTTTTTGCTTTCTTATTAACTTTTGTACCATTTAACAAATCTACACAAAACTTTAATAAAAAAAGTTCCTCCCCTTTGGCTCCTTCAGGGAAAGTTTTATTCTGATCCATCTAGTGGTGTCTAACAAAAAATGGGGTGTTTCAAAACATTTGTTTCCCATTTTAATTCCCATAGGAAATGTTGCTGTCCGCTACAGAAAAAAACCGCCAAATGGAAATACACCAAATTTGGCAGCACGTTAGAACTTTAGTTCGAAAGAATGCCTTTCATTATTTGGTGTACATTTGTTCAGTAGTTTTCAAGAAATTAGCATTTAAAGATGCTCAAGGTGGGAAAGGAGGCATCAACGATCAAAAAAGGTTAGTGAAAATTGGAACATTGTTGTCCAGATATTCTCTGATTGGCCAGTTTAAAGGAAATTGGTCAATCCTGATTGGATGGCCACAATATGAATATATTGTGGCATCTATTACAGGTCCCAAGGAATTAATGATCCCTGCATCCTGAAAATGAATTAAAAAAACATAAGAGGGCAAGGTGAGCACACCCTGACCACAAAGGGCATGTGGTGGGAGGGGCAAAGGGACCCAACCCTCAAATGGTTATCCACAACATGTTTTGTAGAAGTGAATTTAGAATTAATAAATAATGAAATGGGTTACAAATAAAATAATTGAGCTGTATTTGACATAAAAAAAGCTTTTTAAGTTGACATGATTAGGCATCAATACCACTTGCAATTATTGTGCATTGCAAATTTTATATTGTCCCATTTTTCTCTCTCTGTGCAGCTCAAGTTAAAATGTGTCCTTCAGTACTTTTTATAATACTCTTAATTCAAGGAGTTTTACGGTCTGGTTTTATTTGTATCTTTAAAATGTATTCTTCTTTGTATTTCTAGTGTTTCTGGAGCTCAGGTGTATTTTTAAAAGGCCACTTCCTCTGGCTAGCGGAGGCTGTGCATGTAATTTTAAATGTGCTTTTGTTTTCTCTAGTGTAGTACATTCATATTAGAGCAAAAGTTATTTTCAGTGTGCTGTGTTTCTGTTTTTTTGCCATTGAATATTGAGATGTGTCATTTGTTTCACACCATGCTGACAGTGTGATTCTTCTGTTTGAAAAACAATATTTCCCCGGTTTTCATATTGAGCAGTCCCTATCCCAGTCTGACTCTCTGCTTAGACTATAGTTGCATTGTTTTGCTTTGTGCTAGGCCATACTTGATTCTTGCTAGGTATTGATTCTTGTATACCTAGAATATAGCTCTATTATTCTATGCTAATTCCAATGTATTTGCATTTTTGAGATTTGCCATTTTAATTTGAAATTACTATCTATTATTGCCTTCTGTAATGATTCCTAATTTTAAATACACCTTCATGGATTTGACTTTGAATCCTGTCTTGCGTAAGTTTAATTTGACTTTATCTATATTCCGGGGTCATCATTCTTTGAGACCTACACAAGGCCCCCAACCATGAAAATGAGCACATTGAATAACAATTTCACTGTCAACAGTTTTCGGGAGAAAAAAAAAGTGCCAACAGTTTTGGAGGAGAATACTAAGGGGGAAGGGAATAGGGACAGAGAAAAAAAGATCCAATTAATATTAGAACATTGGAATGTTCAGAGCTCCATTGAAAATAATCAAATGCTCCAGGCTTCTAACGGCCGGTCAAAGCCTGGAGCATCAATTATACAATGTTTAACAAAGGCCTCAGCAAGCCCGAGAGGAGTTTAATCCCCTCGGGCCAGTGAGGTCTTTGTTTTACAAATTAGAACATTCTGCCCTCTAGGGGCGGAATGTTCTAATAGCCTTAGAGCCCTCCGTAGTGGGCTCTACCAGCCATTAACGGCCCACTAAAATTGTTTAAGGCCCTCACCTTTGGTTCACTGATAGAATATCGATTCCCAAAATATCTCCATACACAAATATCGATGCAAAAATATCGATGTCAAAAATAGCGACATCCTATATTTAAAATTGTAAGTACAAAACTATCAAAACAAAAATATCAATGTAAAATATATAGATGTCCAAAATATCGATTTTTTTATTTAAATAAAAATTAATGTTAAATATATTAAATAATAAAACTAACTTTAACAAAATTATTTAGATTTAATATACATTTTAACAAATATAATAAAATAAATTTTATTTAAAAAATATTTAAACTTATATAATATGTAATATATACATTTCCTTAAAACAATTAATAAACTATTAATTTTCATTTATTTTATAATTTTATAAATATATAAAAATTTACAAATATATATATATATTTACATACACTTATAACATAACATCTAATTAAAAAATTATTATATTAAAACATTAAAATATTTAATAGTCTTTAAAATTAAATTTTGCACTCCATTGAGTGCAACAGTAGGGAAAGTGTTGGATAGCGGAGGGGTAAAAATTACCATTCCCACTCCAGTGTGTGCAACAGTAGGTAAAGTGTTGGATAGCGGAGGGGTAAAAATTACTATTCCCACTCCAGTAAGTACAATAGTAAAGAAAATGTTGGATAGCGGAGGGGTAAAAATTACAATTTCCACTCCAGTGAGTGCAACAGTAGGGAAAGTGTTGGATAGCGGAGGGGTAAAACTTAATATTCCCACTCCAATGGGTGCAACAGCAGGGAAAATGTTGGATAGTGGAGAGGTACAAATTACTATTCCCACTCCAGTGAGTGCAACAGTAGGGAAAGTGTTGGATAGCGGAGGGGTAAAACTTAATATTTCCACTCCAGTGAGTGCAACAGTAGGGAAAATTGTGGATAGCGGAGTGGTAAAAATTACTATTCCCACTCCAGTTTGTGCAACAGTAGGGAAGTGTTGGATAGCAAAGAAGTAAAAATTACTATTCCCACTCCACTGGGTGCAACAGTAGGGAAAGTGTTGGATAGCGGATGGGTAAAAATTACTATTCCCACTCCAGTGGGTGCAACAGTAGGGAAAGTGTTGGATAGAGGAGAGGTAAAAATTACTATTCCCACTCCAGTGAGTGCAACAGTAGGGAAAGTGTTGGATAGCGGAGGGGTAAAAATTACTATTCCCACTCCAGTGGGTGCAACAGTAGGGAGTGTTGGATAGCGGAGGGGTAAAAATTACTATTCCCACTCCAGTTTGTGCAACAGTAGGGAAAGTGTTGGATAGCGGAGGGGTAAAAATTAATAATTCCACTGGAGTCAGTTCAAAATTAAAAACAAACAAATTAACAACAACAACACAAAACATTTTAAAAAATAAAACATATATAAAAGTTTTAAATATTACAAAAGATAGAAACAGATTTGAATGTTAAAAAGCTCTAACAAATACCTAGAATAATTATTTTAAAAAATCAAAAATAATTTAACAACCAAAAACTATTTTTTAATGGAAAATATTTATAAACAAAATCATTATTTATTGCATAAATGTAATAATTTTTATTTCCTGCCCTATAACCCCACACAATTCACAACCCACATTTAATTTTTTTTAAATGTACCTCCATAATTAACATAATTAATTATCAATCAAACAAATATTATTAATTATTTTATTTTTTAAACAAATAAAGATTTATTTACTCCCCAAACGTTACCCCTATAAAAACAAAACACACACACAAAGTAACAATAAACACTTACCATATATATTCATCAATTGATAAATTGATATTAATAATCAACTAATTATTAATTACTTAAACATAAATTACTTTCCACCCTCTACCCCAATAAACACCACAAAACACACCTAAAAATCATTACACAATTTCGATAACTAATTTTACATTAATAAATTAATATCAATTAACAACAACTTATTAATTAATTTAAAAGTATTTACTTCCCACCCTTTACCACTATAAACCCCACAACTTACATCAAAAATTAATTACACAATTGCCATATTTTAACATTAATTAATTAGCATTAATTAACAAACAATTATTAATTAATTATAAATAAATTACTTCACACCCTATTCTCCTATAAACCCCACCACCCACTCCTAAAAAAATGACACAATTAACATAATTAATTACAAATGAATTAATTAATAATAATTAACAACCAATTAATAAATATTTAATAATAACATAACTCCCACAATTAACACTATAAAATATAAATTAAATAAATATTAATAAATTAAAAATATTAATACATTTATTATAATTAAATTACTTCCCACCCTATTCCCCTATAAACCCACAACCCGCTCCTAAAAAAATGACACAATTAACATAATTGCCAATGAATTAATTAATAATAATTAACAGCCAATTAATTAATAATTAATAATAAATGAATTCCCACAATTAACACTATAAAATCTAAATTAAATAAATACTAATACATAAAAAATTATAATTAATTTATTATAATTAAATTACTTCCCACCCTATTCCCCTATAAACCCACAACCTGTTCCTAAACAAATGACACAATTAACATAATTGCCAATTACTTAATTAAAAATAATTAACAACTAATTAATACATAATTAATAATACATTAATTCCCACAATTAACACTATAAAATCTAAATTAACTCAATACTAATAGATAAAAAATAAGCATTAATTTATTATAATTAAATTACTTCCCACCCTATTCCCCTATAAACCCACAACCCGCTACAGAACTTAAAAACGCAAAATTTAATTAAGATAAAATTAATAACTACTAAAAATTTAACACATATATTAAAAAACAAAACAAATTCTTATACAAAAAAATAGATCACATACTTTTAAAATACATACAAAAATACATAACACTAATTAAAACATCAATATTTTAAACAACTACATTTTTGCAAATGATATTAACAACTTCGATATTTCCAAAAACAATATTTCTTACCTGCAAGTCGATATTCTTGACCACGATATTCTTCCTGTCGATATTTCTGTATCACAATATTTAAAACTCGATATTTGTGTATGTTGACATTTTAAACTCAATATTCTGTCTGTGCACCCTCGCCTTCTGCTTGGGCCTTTAACGCTGGAGTGGGCCTTTAATGGCTGGTAGAGCCCGTTGCGGCGGGCTCTAAGGCTATATTAAAATTCACAAGATATATTTAATTCGTGTTTCCATTGTTGTGGATCGAATTAGAGTATTAAAAGTGTTCCTGAGGCTGATTTGAGTTGAAGAACATGAGTATCAATTGGGAGATTTGCAATCCGTGCAGTGGAATCTGTTGTATTATGCTGTGTCTCAATGCAACGTGAACTGGTGGAGCATTGTGATACTTGTAGCTTTGGATGCCTTTAGTGGTATTGTGATCCTATGGAATATTGTGTGTGGGAAATTTCTAGTGATTTAGGTTCACGTACAGTCTGTTGCAAGGTTTGGCTGTTGTGAATTTTTATCTTGTTTTTGAGACATATTGTTGATGTTCCGTGGTGTGCATGTGCATAAGTTTCAAAGGTAATTTTTAATTGTGTTGTATTGTTTATGGTATGTGATATTGCTGCATTATGTTGTTTGAACTCTAATGAAGAGTCATTGTGATTTTTATGTTATATTGTGAGAATGTTTATGTTCTAGATTTGTGTGGAAAAGGTTAGTGGAATTACAGAAATCCAAGATCTTGAGATATTATTGATATTATGTTAATTGTCTGTTAATCAGAAGTGTGAGTTCTGAGGCACCACACCACACTATAGTGTTTGAGTCCTTAAAGGTCCTTAAAGGTCTAGTTGTGAATGTGAAATAATCAAGTTTAGTGTTTTTTCTTCTCCTCTTGTGCAGAGAGATAGATGCACTGATCAAAGGGGGGTAGGACTGGTTGATAACCTGTCCTGGACTGAATGAAAAGGTACTATTTCCTTTTTCTAGAGTGAGTCTGAATACTTTCCCTTGTCCAGGTAAAGCAGACAAAGGTGAATGGCTTAGTTAGGTTTACTCTGTTTTGTTTTTGTTTTGAGCTGCATAGTAATTGGTTGGCTAATTTTGACAACAATATGTATTTAGTAATAAAAGATTTTTGAGGAGTGCAATGTATGAAGCAAAGCCACAGCCTAGACCAGCATCATTTGAAGTTTTAAATGTGGATCATACAGAAAATGAAAAGGAGGAAAGAAAAAGAAGTGAGGTCAGGTTAGAAACCCAGTAAGCCATTTACTGAGTTCAAGATGATGCATGCAAAGGAAAGTCTGGAGAAAAGACATAAAAGAGGGTGTGTGTTCTTTCCTTGTGATTGTTAATGAAAGAGACAAAAAAGAATATAAGTAATGACAAACATAAAAACAAAAGCGAGAAAGCAATTATGAAAAGGAGGATAGATTTTTAATGACTTGTTAAATTTGAATCCACCTCTATATAATAATGAACTGAGACTGCAAGGGCAGAAGAGAGGAGCTGGAGAGCAGAGTGTATATGCGAGTGAAGCAGGACCTAGTATGCTTGCTAATGCGTCAGCACCTAGTGAGTCAAAACCAACAGAAATAGATGTTTGTAGACTCAAAGATGAATTTGGAGAAATTATTAATGGTACTATTAATTTAGAGTTAATAAGGTCATATAATAAAGAAGAGTTCAAATACAAGACTAAGGAAGCAGCAAAGTGTGAGTGTGTGTGCATATGAGAAGCTTCAAAAATTGATGGATGAATTTAATGTGAATTTATGTAAAAAGAGATTATGTGGAAGTTATAGAATGGACATAAGCGAAGACGAAAAACAAAGAATGTAACTTGTGAGCATGAGAGAACTTTAGAAATGCAATTACTTTGGAGCCTAAATGAGTGGGAGGAGTTCATGGGAATTAAAGATAATTGGTTGAAGAAAAGGGGAATATGAAGTAGCAAAAGAAAATTAAAATGAAAGACAAATAAGCATGTGTGATTCTGAATATGGAATAATTGCAGGATATCTATTGAGTGAAGTGCATGGAGGAGCATACGTACATGTACTATGGATGAGATTTGATCTTACATTTACGAAAATCTTTTCAAAGCTTGAAGAAGAACCAGATACGTGGTATACTGAAGTAGAAAGGATTGTCACAATTTTGAAGGTACTTTGGATAGATTTGAATACACTGTTTGAGATTCTTATTCCTACAGATTTATAGATAGAGTGTAAAGGAATTGTAGGTTGACTACAGGCAAACACAAGGAGATGCATACAGGCACCACCTCCAAACGTGGCTCCCTATAATAGTCCATCTCCCACTGTAATGGATAAATATAATTTAGTGATTGATAACCTGAAGACTAAGGTTCAACAGAGAAATAAATTGTTCAAAAATTATGAGGGCAACATAGGAGTCTAAAAAATCAGTGCATGCATATTATGATAGATAGATGCAGATTTACAAACACAGACAGTACAGTCAAGTTGAAAACCCACAAATTAGGGCTTTAGTGGACTTGTCTACACGTTTGTCTAGAAATTTGCTCCCAAATTCAGCAAAGTGTGATGTGTTGACAAGCAAGGCCTTTAGGTGAAATTGTAAAATACCCCAAGTATTGCAGTGATTGTTTTGTTGCAAAACAGAGAGACTCAAGGCAAGTTGATGGAAAGCGCAGAAAAAGTATTTCCAACAAGGTTCTCAAATGGCAGATCCTGACTTTTTCTGGTTTTGTCCTGGTTTTGTCTTAAGTACAAGTTCAGGTATTCAAGGGGTTAATGTGCAGAATAGCAATTTTTAATTCATGCAAACTGGAACTGTTGATTCATAGTGTAGAGGATTTATTAATTCCTCAAAAATGGGCAATGATGACATTACTATGAAAAATAGAAATGCACTGGAAACGTGAATGTGGATATAATCCAGCAAAAGCATAAAATGAGGTGCAAATATCTCCTCAATTGTGACAGAACATGAATGAAATGGAACAAAATGGAATAACATGATCAGTAGCTCCAGCCATACTAGCCTCTGTGCAGAACAAGCAGAATTAAAGGCAGTTCAATGGAAACATGCCTCCATAAAAAATGATGCATCATAATACACATTTTAGAATGGAGAGTTTTCAATGTCATCCTGTTTTTCAACAAAATCTTTTATTAATTACTACCAATTTTCTAAATTACTGCTGCACATTGATGGTGCCTGAGGGTGGAGGAGAATTGCATGCCTGATGCAGTCCTAGAGGTAGATCAAAGTGGCCCATATGCTGATGGTAAGGTGAATGGCCACAAAGTATCAGTTTTGACCAATATAATTGCTACCCCCTCCACAAATAAACTGATTGAGGTTCCTAACTGTTGGGACAGAAACGTCCTCTGTATGGTTATGGATGTACACCCCTGCTCTGAGTGCCCAACTGCACTGATGTCTGGATCCCTAATGTTGAACAGGGTTCCCTAATGTTGAACAGGCATCCTGTTAACTCCTGTTAACTTGTTGGGTCGTGATCTACTTTGTAAAATGAACTGTGTCATTTATCACACACCAGAGGGTGTAGCAGTTCAAATACAGGACAGAGATTCTGATTTAAAACTAAAATCACAAGAGACAAGTGGATTTATTCCCAGTTCTTATGAAAAAGGACTTATATCCATATTTAAAGCACACAGTGAAAGGGCAGGTTGGGGATTTTACAGGAAAAGAATTTGGGTTAATAAAAAGTGCACAAATAGTGCAGCTTAAGGGGAAAGCACATGTGGTGTATCCTCATACTCTCAGTTCAAGTTTACTCGTGAAGCAAGGGAAGGGATGACACCAGGCATTGAGGAGATGATTGAGAAATGCATTTTATAAGAAGTGCTGGGATCTCCGTGCAATTTACAGATTATGGGCTTGAAAAAAATAATGGAAAATGGTATAGAGTACAAGACCTGCACAAAATGAATAACATTGTAGTCCTATGATGTCCTGTGGTACCGAATCCTACTGTCATTTTGTTCCAAGTCCCTGTGACTGCAGAGTGGTTTACACATGATTTTTGTCAAGCATTTTACTCCATTCCTCTTCATGGAGATAGCAAGTATCTATTTGAGTTCAGATTTCAAAGTAGATTAATGGTGTGTGTTAGAAATGGGGGTCTCTAGTTGGCAATGGCTGGCCACTGTCCAAGTAGGGACCCTTCTTCCTAAGTCAGAGTGAGAGGGCTACCCTCTTTAATACCCCTGCTCAACCCTGTGGTAACGTAGCACGAGCAGGTAGGCTTATCTCAGAGGCAGGGTGTGAAGCATTTATGACCATACACAGTAACACAGTGAGGAACACTACAGAGGGACACCACACAAGTAGTTATAAAAAATAAGTATCTTTATATAAAGGCAGATTTATCACAAGACCAATAACTGTAAAAGCCACAATACTGTCAAAAATAGGATAGCTGTTGAGGGGCTGTCAAAGATAGTTCAAAGGTTGCAAGAATAAGGTTCAAATTCAAGGCAGTGGTCTCTGCGACCCTTTCTCTCATAAGACTGTCAAAAAATAGGATGGCTGTTGAAGGACTGTCAAAAAATAGTTCAAAGGTTGCAAAAATAAAGTTCAAATTCAAAGCAGTGGTCACTGCGACCCTTTCTCTCACAAAGTACCTGGGTTTAGTAGCAAAACCAACAAAATGTCGCAAAGAAGTGGTAGCGATGATTCTCGGCACGCGAGGCCGGCGATGCGTTGAAATCCTTGCCGCAAGGGAGGATGATGCGCTGATCTGCGTGATGCGTGCGGAGACACTGCGACCAACTTCTGCACGCTAGGCCGCCGATGCGATGACTTTCTTGCCGCGAGGGAGAAGTCGATGCGACGATCCTGTTGCGCTGTGCGATTGTGTTGCGATGCGAAGAGATGACGCTCCGCGAGGGAGCGACGAAATCCGGTGCGATGCGATGAAAATGGCGGACGCACGGCGTCCGCAAAGCGATGTCTTGAAGCGATGATTTCTTTAGGGGTTGCGAGTGCTCGGCGACAGCAGCGCGATGATTTTTCCAGCGCGTCTCAGCTGCAGCGGCTCGCAAAGGGGCGTTAGCGATGGTTTCGTGTTGCGAGCACCCAGCGGCAGCAGCGCGATGATTTTTCCAGCGCTCTCGGCTGCAGCGGCTCGCAAACGTGCGTTAGCGACGATTTCCAGCACTCTTTTCTCTGTAGCAAAACTAGAGGCCCTGGAACTCACAGGAGCCTCATCAGCAGATAGCAATCCTCACAGGGAGGAAGCAGGAGGTTGGTGGTGGAGTCTGATGTGCCTGAGACTCCAGCAGGAGGCTAGCTCTCTTCCTAGCCCTTGGGTAATTGCTGTAACAAAAATAAAAGTTCTCTCAAAAGTTCCTTTTCCTCTTCTTCAAGGTCCAGTGGTCACTGCTGCAGGCCAGTGCAAGAAACAACACACAAGCACAAGGACAGTCACTTCCTGCAGATTCCTCCAGTGGCACGGACAGAGTTTCCTCTCCAGATCCAAAAGCAATACAAATTGTAGGGGTTTGAGCACAGATATTTATACCCCAAAAGTCTTTGTTCTCAGAAGCTACAAGTCACTGAACCTAGCCAGAACCAGTTCTGCTCAGGCCTGGAGCACTTTGTTTACCAGGCTGCATTCTTCCTTTCAGAAAGAGGGGGTCTGCTAGCAGACACACAGTAGGAGGTGGAGCCAGCATTCACCTTGCCAGGCACAGCCCTATTCAGGTCAAGGAGCCACCCCTCCCCACACTCTAAATGCAGATCTCTCTATTCAACCCAGGTCTGACTCAGCCTGCCCTGCCCCTCTAAAACCAGACAGCCAATACACATAACAGCAGAGCACACTGGAAGGCTTAGGCAAGAAAATACCTACTTTCTAAAAGTGGTATTTTCAAACACAGAATATAAAAATAAACTTCACTAAAAGATGTATTTTAATATTCTGAGCTCAGGCATACTAAATTCGTTTTTCTACCATGTTCCTGGGGTCAGTTAGGACTATAGAATGTAATAGTCAAACTGCCCATTCTAGCCTATGAGGAACAGGTAGCCTTACAGTAGTGAAAAACGAAATGGGGCATAATTCACTACCAGGACATGCTACACACAGCAAGGCGTGTCCTACCTTACACATACAATGCACCCTACCGTAGGGGTGACTTACAAGATGCCAAGGGAAGGTCCAGGGGCTGGGAAGTGGGTGCACTTCACAGCCAAGATGGCAGTTCTGGACTGCACACAGACACTGCAGTGGCAGGTCTGAGACACACTTTACAAGCTGCTTCTGTGGGTGGCACACATCAGTGCTGCATGCCCACCAGCAGCATTTGGTTTACCAGCCCTGGGCACACACAGGCCACACTACTAGGGACTAACAGGTAAACCAAATAAGCCAATCAGGGATATACCAATTCACATAGTCATATTTACAAAGGGAGAGCATATGCACTTTAGCACTGAACAGCAGTGGTAAAGTGCCCAGAGTCATAAAACCAACAGAAACAGGTCAGCAAAAATACAGGAGGCAGGCAAAAAGTTTAGGGGTGACCCTGCAAAAAGGGCCATTTCCAACACAACCCCTTCCAGCCAAAACGCAGGGTAGACCAATCACTACTTTGATGGGCTTCCCTGCTTCGAGGCGATAGAACACGGAACTGGCCCGCAACTGCAGGGGCATATGGCAGCTCTACTCCAATCTGAACCCTGGTGGATCTCTCTGTCCACACTCCTAGGGCCCACTAAGATAACCAATGGGGAACTCTTCCCCTCACCTGTGGATACCACCTGTGCAGCATCTAACCTTAACTGGCCCCCAGGTGTGTCCCAACAGATAAACAACAAGCCCCAGTAGTCACTGACAGTAGTCAGTGATAAAATCCAAGCCCTATACCTCTCAGGGCTCTCAAACTTTTGTGGCATCAGAGAGTGCGGGGCAGTAACCCCAGGTGTCTGGCACCTTTTGTCCACTCTCCCTCCTGTCAGGTCAGGCAACGCGTCCTGACACTGACCCACCAGCCCTGGGCCTGTACCCAACGGCGGGGCCAGCGACTGGGGTGGGCTCCCCCACACCCGGTCCTTCTCTTTGGGGCTCGGTACCCTCCCACTTGGAGCGGTACCCCCTCCAGAATTGTCAGGGCACCTGAGGCAGGTGTCCTGCATAATTCGCCCACCAGTTCAGGGGTTCTATCCTGCAACTGGTATCCCAGCATAGGGTCTGTACCCTTAGACTGGGCGGAGGTCAGGGGTGAGGCTGCCCTCTCCCCGCCCCCTTTACTGGGGCCCGGCACCCTCCCACCTGGAGAGGTGCCTCCATAACACAAACCGGGAGGGGCACTGTTAGCAGTTGCCCCTTCCTCCAGATCACGGGGGGCACCCTGAACCTGGCCCCCCAACCTAGGGTCTGTACCCTTAGGCTGGGCCTGTGCCTGGCAACCCAGGACTTCTGGGGGAGTACACCAATTCCCCCCAAGGAAAATACATTCTTCCACTAGTTTAGGGCCTTGTCCCTGCAACTGATCCATCAACCTGGAAAAACCCTCAGGTGGTATTGGGGTCAGAGGCGAGGACTCCCTCCCTCTGCACCCCCTTCCAGCATACTGCACCCTCCCACCTGGAGTGGTGCTTTTAGGGAAAAAATGGTCGGGACACTGCTTACAGTTGTCCCTTCCTCCAGGTCAGACAACACCTGGACCTGACTTACCATCCCAGGGACCAACCCCTGGGGTTGAACAACCGCCTGGCCACCCAGGACTTCCTGGGGAGCACACAGGCTCCCCTCAAGGGAAACACACCCCTCCACCAGTTCAGGGCCTGGACCCTGCAACTGACCTACCAACCTGAAAAAACCCTCAGGGTGCACCGGGGTCAGAGGCGAGGACTCCCTCCCTCTGCACCCCCTTCCAGCATACTGCACCCTCCCACCTGGAGTGGTGCTCTTGGAAAAAATGGTCGGGACACTGCTTACAGTTGTCCCTCCCTCCAGGTCAGACAACTCCTGGACCTGACTTACCAACCCAGGGACCAACCCCTGCGGCTGAACAACTGCCTGGCCAACCAGGACTTCCTGAGGGTGACACATACCTAGCGTGTTGCGTGACAGTCTGCCTGGCACAGAGCTCACGACCTCCTGTCCCTCTGACAGTGCGTGAAGATGCCCCAGGACAGAAGTGGCGTCACCATGGCCAATCCTATGAGGCTCAGCCCTTCTGGCTGGCCCCTGACCCACTGTTTCTTCCACTGGGGACTCTTTCCCCCTTTCATCCCTCAGACTGGACTTCTGTACCCTCCCCTAGGAGTGGCACTGCCAGGCACAAGAACTGATGGAGGCCTGACTACAGGCACTCCCAGCTCACCTAACACTGGGGTACCCCCCACAATGGACGGTCCATCCAGACAGACTAAGCTCCCCACCTGGTGTTCCCTCATGGAACCATCCAGTCCTGGGGACTGAGGCTGGGGCACTTCGGGACCTATCCCAGTCTCACTCCTGCTCCCACGAGACAGGATGTGAGGCCCTACAACCTCCTCACAACAAGGGGACCCAGCTGTAACACTCCTAACCTTTCCCAGCACTCTGGGTTGGAAAACTTCTGAACCACTTCTCTTAGGGTCATTCTCTAATGCCTCTACAGAGCCTCTGGTACTCACCCAGAGGTCTGCCTCCTGTGCAAGTTCCCTAGGATCAGAGAACTCGCAATCTGACAGGTGTTGGCCTAGCTCTGGAAAACAGGAACTCACAATATGCTCTCCCACAATTGGATTACACAGCTCCACACAGGTGCTAACCTTTACCTCACAATCCAGTGCCTCACACACGTACCCCACACCACTCTCTTGAAATGGGCGAGACATTAACTGACTGTCTCTATCACTCAACCCACACTCTTCTGGGCGGTCCTCACACTCATACACCAGGACTTCAACCACGGGGAACCCCTCTCCCTGCACCTCTCATCCAGAGTCGGTAGAGTATCCCTCCTTTCACTAGGACTATGGGCCCCTGCGCTAGTTCCTCAATCCACCTCAGGGACACTACACACCAATGGAGCTATCTCAGGTCCTTGAATCCCCTGGTGTAGATCAACCCCCTCCTTCAAGTCAGGTGCCACATCCCTGGGTGGGTGTACTACACTGTCATCACTATATACTTCAATTTTGCTGCCACCACTGGACCCCACCCTCTCTGGGGAATCCAGACAATTAAAACTGCGCTCCAGGGGTAACCTCCCTCTGGAGCTAACTTCTCCTTTTCTGCTATCTGCGCTAGGTGCGCCTCCAGCTGGGCAATCTCTATTTGGAGCCTCTCCAATTCCAGCTGGTACTCCCTCTCCCTCTGTCTGTCCAACTCCTCTGCGGACCATGAAGGGGATTGGGCACTACCTTGTGCACTAGATCCAGCAAGGGACTCCCTACCTATGGGACCTTCCCGCCTGTCCCCCAACTCCTCTGGGGACCATGAGGGGAATCTGGCACTACCATAGGCACTAGGCTCATCAAGGAACTCCCCACCTATGAGATATTCCATAACACTTTCTTCCTCCTCTTCAGACTCTCTAGAGCCACCCTCAGACCAACTACCCTCTTGGTAGGTGTACTGGGACTCCAAGAATCTCCATCTGTCTTGTTGCCAAAGTCTCAGGGATGTCTGCAGGGATAGCTGAGTCTCCTTCCTACTCACTGCTAAGCCCTTCTCCTCACAGAACCCCCTTAGCTCCTCTAGACTGTAGGTTAACAGATCATCTATATAAAAGGTAGGTCTCATTTCAGCAAGACCCATTGTAGCAATATCTGGCAATATCAATAATAAAACAAATTGGCTTGCCCGTTGTAACAATCACGGGCAATATCAATAACAGATAGAAGAAAACTTCTCAAGAAAATGTATGCGGGTAAAAATCACCGGCAATATCAATCACAATATAGGATCCAAAAACTTTCAAAAATGTATGCGGGTACTATCACCGGCAATATCAATAAACAATAGGCTTGCCCATTGTAACAATCACGGGCAATATCAATAAAAGATAGACGAAAACTTCTCAAGAAAATGTATGCGGGTAAAAAATGACCGGCAATATCAATCACAATATAGGATCCAACAATTCTCAAAAATGTATGCGGGTACTATCACCGGCAATATCAATAAAACATAGGCTTGCCCATTGTAACAATCACGGGCAATATCAATAAAAGATAGAAGAAAACTTCTCAAGAAAATGTATGCGGGTAAAAAATCACCGGCAATATCAATCACAATATAGGATCCAACAATTCTCAAAAATTTATGCGGGTACTATCACCGGCAATATCAATAAAACATAGGCTTGCCCATTGTAACAATCACGGGCAATATCAATAAAAGATAGAAGAAAACTTCTCAAAAAAATGTATGCGGGTGAAAAATCACCGGCAATATCAATCACAATATAGGATCCAAAAACTCTCAGAAATGTGTACGGGTGAAAAATCACCGGCAATATCAATTACAATATGGGATCCAAAAACTCTCAAAAAATGTGCGTAGGTGAAAAATCACCGGCAATATCAATTACAATATGGGATCCAAAAACTCTCAAAAAATGGGCGCGGGTGAAAAATCACCGGCAATATCAATCACAATATAGGATCCCAAAAACTCTCAAGAAATGTGTGCGGGTGAAAAATCACCGGCAATATCAATTACAATGTAGGATCCCAAAAAACTCTCAAAAAATGTATGCGGTACGTTATGGTCTGCACTCACTAGTAGTGTACACTATAATTATTGTATGCGATCATAAATGCAAGTCCAGATCCTCACCGCTGACCACCAATGTTAGAAATGGGGGTCTCTAGTTGGCAATGGCTGGCCACTGTCCAAGTAGGGACCCTTCTTCCTAAGTCAGAGTGAGAGGGCTACCCTCTTTAATACCCCTGCTCAACCCTGTGGTAACGTAGCACGAGCAGGTAGGCTTATCTCAGAGGCAGGGTGTGAAGCATTTATGACCATACACAGTAACACAGTGAGGAACACTACAGAGGACACCACACAAGTAGTTATAAAAAATAAGTATCTTTATATAAAGGCAGATTTATCACAAGACCAATAACTGTAAAAGCCACAATACTGTCAAAAATAGGATAGCTGTTGAGGGGCTGTCAAAGATAGTTCAAAGGTTGCAAGAATAAGGTTCAAATTCAAGGCAGTGGTCTCTGCGACCCTTTCTCTCATAAGACTGTCAAAAAATAGGATGGCTGTTGAAGGACTGTCAAAAAATAGTTCAAAGGTTGCAAAAATAAAGTTCAAATTCAAAGCAGTGGTCTCTGCGACCCTTTCTCTCACAAAGTACCTGGGTTTAGTAGCAAAACCAACAAAATGTCGCAAAGAAGTGGTAACGATGATTCTCGGCACGCGAGGCCGGCGATGCGTTAAAATCCTTGCCGCAAGGGAGGATGATGCGCTGATCTGCGTGATGCGTGCGGAGACACTGCGACCAACTTCTGCACGCTAGGCCGCCGATACGATGACTTTCTTGCCGCGAGGGAGAAGTCGATGCGACGATCCTGTTGCGCTGTGCGATTGTGTTGCGATGCGAAGAGATGACGCTCCGCGAGGGAGCGACGAAATCCGGTGCGATGCGATGAAAATGGCGGACGCACGGCGTCCGCAAAGCGATGTCTTGAAGCGATGATTTCTTTAGGGGTTGCGAGCGCTCGGCGACAGCAGCGCGATGATTTTTCCAGCGCGTCTCAGCTGCAGCGGCTCGCAAAGGGGCGTTAGCGATGGTTTCGTGTTGCGAGCACCCAGCGGCAGCAGCGCGATGATTTTTCCAGCGCTCTCGGCTGCAGCGGCTCGCAAACGTGCGTTAGCGACGATTTCCAGCACTCTTTTCTCTGAAGCAAAACTAGAGGCCCTGGAACTCACAGGAGCCTCATCAGCAGATAGCAATCCTCGCAGGGAGGAAGCAGGAGGTTGGTGGTGGAGTCTGATGTGCCTGAGACTCCAGCAGGAGGCTAGCTCTCTTCCTAGCCCTTGGGTAATTGCTGTAACAAAAATAAAAGTTCTCTCAAAAGTTCCTTTTCCTCTTCTTCAAGGTCCGGTGGTCACTGCTGCAGGCCAGTGCAAGAAACAACACACAAGCACAAGGACAGTCACTTCCTGCAGATTCCTCCAGTGGCACGGACAGAGTTTCCTCTCCAGATCCAAAAGCAATACAAATTGTAGGGGTTTGAGCACAGATATTTATACCCCAAAAGTCTTTGTTCTCAGAAGCTACAAGTCACTGAACCTAGCCAGAACCAGTTCTGCTCAGGCCTGGAGCACTTTGTTTACCAGGCTGCATTCTTCCTTTCAGAAAGAGGGGGTCTGCTAGCAGACACACAGTAGGAGGTGGAGCCAGCATTCACCTTGCCAGGCACAGCCCTATTCAGGTCAAGGAGCCACCCCTCCCCACACTCTAAATGCAGATCTCTCTATTCAACCCAGGTCTGACTCAGCCTGCCCTGCCCCTCTAAAACCAGACAGCCAATACACATAACAGCAGAGCACACTGGAAGGCTTAGGCAAGAAAATACCTACTTTCTAAAAGTGGTATTTTCAAACACAGAATATAAAAATAAACTTCACTAAAATATGTATTTTAATATTCTGAGCTCAGGCATACTAAATTCGTTTTTCTACCATGTTCCTGGGGTCAGTTAGGACTATGGAATGTAATAGTCAAACTGCCCATTCTAGCCTATGAGGAACAGGTAGCCTTACAGTAGTGAAAAACGAAATGGGGCATAATTCACTACCAGGACATGCTACACACAGCAAGGCGTGTCCTACCTTACACATACAATGCACCCTACCATAGGGGTGACTTACAAGATGCCAAGGGAAGGTTCAGGGGCTGGGAAGTGGGTGCACTTCACAGCCAAGATGGCAGTTCTGGACTGCACACAGACACTGCAGTGGCAGGTCTGAGACACACTTTACAAGCTGCTTCTGTGGGTGGCACACATCAGTGCTGCAGGCCCACCAGCAGCATTTGGTTTACCAGCCCTGGGCACACACAGGCCACACTACTAGGGACTAACAGGTAAACCAAATAAGCCAATCAGGGATATACCAATTCACATAGTCATATTTACAAAGGGAGAGCATATGCACTTTTGGCACTGAACAGCAGTGGTAAAGTGCCCAGAGTCATAAAACCAACAGAAACAGGTCAGCAAAAATACAGGAGGCAGGCAAAAAGTTTAGGGGTGACCCTGCAAAAAGGGCCATTTCCAACAGTGTGGTGTAGAAAGACCTAGGGGCATATTCACAAGAACCTACCGCCGATTTATCTCCACCTTAACGCATCCAAAGTGGAGATAGATTTAACACCCCATTCACAAGCGGGTGCAAACTGCAGACATCGCCAGTATTCCCGCGATAACAGCCCCAAAATTTATCTCCACGGTGGACACCACCAACTAACCCTAATGAGATGCAGAGTATGCGTTCCCGTGCAAAAACACACAAAAAAACCACAACACCACTTTCACAACGAACTGCCAGATCTGCGATGCGAACCAAAAACAGGCGATAAGCCGCGGTAGCACCAGTGATTTAACACCTGCCTCTTGCTGGTGTTAAGCAGGACGACTACCTGCAGCATGAAAGGGAGCCCAACCAAGAGCCACACCCGAAGACCCACAGATGCCATGGAGACAATGATCATGCAGCACGGAGACCCATGAGGGCCACAACACCCACCCCCAGCCCCCCCCTCCGGCCCCCACCCCGGACATACACATATCGTGCACGACACAAGAGCCACAAAAAGCGCATGATTACGCACATTGTCAAAAAATAACACACATGTGTGGCCAGAAGAACGAGAAACAGTCACACAGCACTGAAGTAACAACCAAAAACTTTATTGAAATACAACACAAAACACCAATGCGGAAGACTCCTGTCGGGTCCGTCCGGGACAATCACGATGTCACAGCCTGGAAAAAGAAGCACAAAATCAGAACGTGTGCCATGCGCACATCAAAGGAGCGAGAAACAGAGAAGGAAAGAAAGGCAGAGAGAGAAAGAGAGAGAAGGAAAGGAAAGGAAGGGAGAGAGAGAGGGAAGGGAGAGAGAGAGAGAGAGAGAGAGAGAAGGAAAGGAGAGAGAATGAGAGAGAGAGGGAAGGAAGGGAGAGAGAGAGAGAGAGTGAGAGAGAGAGGGAAGGAAGGGAGAGAGAGACACCGCCGCCCCTGCACACCCAGGCCCCAGTGTTCACCTGCTGCCACCGGTGTGTCTCCAACCACGTGCCGGGATATACTGCAAGCCACCAGGTCTGCAATCTGTAATCGAGGCCAGAGTCAATCATGGCAGAGTCCATCACACAGCACACTGCAACAACGCCTGTCCGTCCCTGTGCACGCATGCAGCCGCACCCTACCCCCTCCCGCCAGCCAGCGCTGGCTGTCCGCACTTGCGCACCCCAGGCCCACTGCTCACCTGCCGCCAACGGTGTGTCCACCAGTGGGCACACCACGTGCCCGTGCAAGCTCCAGGCCCCGGTCCCGCCACCATGGCATGGTCCACATCATGCGGACCCGCCCTGCGGCCCAGCAGGTCCCACACATGATGCTGAGTCCTGAGGCATCAATGGCAGAGACCACATCAGTGCACACTTCATCATCGCAGGCTGCACACCCGCTCAGCTATTTCGGTGCCACTAACCCTGTGCAACCCCAGTCAGCGCCACGTGGTGGTAGGCCCGTGACGGGCGCAAGGCTTCGGGTGCCACTAACCCTGTGCAACCCCAGTCAGCGCCACGTGGTGGTAGGCCCGTGACGGGCGCAAGGCCTCGAGTGCGACCAACCCTGTGCGCAACAAGTCATGGGCCCTTTATGATTGAGTATCGTGGAACGTCCGTCATCCAGTCACCACCAGCAGTGGGGAATGTGACATTGTCGGCCCCTTATATTGGCGGAGTCACATGGCCTGTGACGCCTGTGCCGGCCAGGCGTGGTGTGTGTGCAAACCTGCCCTCAGGGAGTGGCCGTGACATGCTGACAACTAGACCAGTGACCTGCATACCACCAGCATGTAGGCCTGCAACATGTAGCTATGTGGGCCCCCCTCGGAGCGTAAGCGGAGTGGTCTGGCCTGGCGTACGCCGGACCAGCGCAGGGATTGCAAAAATGACTCGGGGGGGGGGGCTCTGGGCGTGGTTCAGTCCATGTCCAGACAAGGAAGTGACTAATGCGTGTGTCCCTGTTGTAGTGTCTACGGCACCCGGAACGCAATCGGCAATGTAGCACCCTGTGACTGGAATTCCACTAGATGAGCATCATTGACGTAAGGGAAATCACTGTCCCTACATTCATCCACACATTCATACATGAATGATGAAAGACATGACGCAACAGTGTGTTTCTGGATGTTTATTGCACATCCAGTGGAGTTTTGCAGCTGGAGCGGTACAGGGCCATGCCAAGCACACTGCACAATATGGGCCCGTGGAGGGCCAGCCAGAGTCCATTCGGGGATGACAAGTACTGCGGAAGAGGAAGGGTACAGTCCGCAGTCTGGTCGCCGTGTCATTGGTCATCAAACAGGATATGGCAGTCCATGTCGCGGTCCAAGGTGAGTGCAGCGGAGTGTATCGGGGGTCAGTGGAAGGTCATGGGGCCATGTGCGGCACCAAGCAGAAACAGGCAAGGTGGCGGAAATGAATGCTGGTGCCTCCTTCTGATCTCAATCCCATCCACGTCCTCGTCCTCGGATGTGCGCTCTGCCCCACCTGTGGGTGTTGCAGTACCGGCTGCGGCACTGTGTGCCACTTACACATCAGGGGCCGGAGGAGGATTGTCGGGCGCACTGTGTGGCAGTGACACATCAGGTGCCGGAGTGGATACGCCTGCCGCACTGGGAGGCACTGACACACCAGGGGGCAGAGATGTGGATGGTGTGGGGGCAGCAGCATTCATCATCGCTACGCCTTGTGGCAGCAATGCCATGATGAGGATCTACAGGGCATGGTAGATCCCAGCTACATTTCGCTGATGTGCAGCGGTGGCTGCCATCCTTTCCACCTCCATCCGCACCATGTCCTCCATGAGCCTCCGCATGTGTGCCAGCTCACGGCTGGGATCGCTGGAGCCACTCTGAGCGGACAGGTGTTCTTGTCTCCGAGTCATGACTCCAGCGATGTCAGTCAGGGCTCGTTGGAGACCATGGAGCGGGCCGTGGGTGTCCGTTAGGGACTGGAGCTGGTCCCTGATGGGGCCTAGACACCCATGGATGGCGTCCAGTTTGGTAGTCATGAGGTCGAACCCCACCCGCACCTGCTCAGCCGTCTCCAAATGGCCCTCCAGCACACAGCATTGGATGGCCATGTGTTGTTCCTGGGGGTCTTGGGAGACTGCCGGGGCTGTGGGTGCCTCCTGCTGGGTGGTTTGGGTTGTGGGTGGGGTCTCCTCGATGCAGCTGGGCTGCCCTGATCCTGGAGGTGAGTTGCGGATGATGTCAATGATGTCTTGGAGGGCTTGGGTGTCGATGCTGGGGGTGTCCTCCTCGTCATCAGTGAAGAGTGACTGGGACTGCTCTGCAGGAGGTGTTGACGGTGCCCCTGCAATGTGAAGGGGAGATGGTGTATTACAATGTGTCCGCATGTATGTAGCCGCATGGTACAGGTTCACATTCAGACAGCATGGCATTGTACATTGTGACAGTCTGTGGATCAGGGCCATGATCCAGAGTCATTGTGGGTGTGCACTGTGCTCTGCTTGATTGTGCATGTGTGCCATTGTGGCCATCTCCACCCGTCACCCCAGTACCTGGTGGTCACTCACCCTGTTGCGGTTGTGTTGTGTCCTGTCGAGCAGTGTCCGTTCCCCGACTCCGGCCACAGTCTCCACACTGATGACTGTCGACACCAGCTCTTCCATGTCATCCAGCTCCAGCTGTGGCGCTGGGCTCCCACCTCCAGTCTGCATTGCTGCCTTCTGGTTGCCTGCGAGTTTCTCCTTGGTCTTGCGCTTGATGTCAATCCATCGCCTCTTGACCTCGTCCATTGACCTCTTGTGCTCTCCGACGGCATTCACCTTGTCCACGATGTCCCGCCATATTCCATTTTTGGTGCCCAATGACACGCTGGAGGTGACGAACAGTTGTTGATGGTGTTCCATCACCTCAGTGACCAGGATCCTGTTTTCCTGCAGACTGAACTTCCTCTTCCTCTTCTTCTTGCCCTTCCCTGTCACCGAGGTCCCAGGCTGGTCATCCAGGGTGCTTGTGGGGTTGCGCTCGTCCTCTGCGCCTGCTCCGGCTACCTCCTTGGTGCTTGGGTGTTGGTCATTTTGTGTTTGTGTGTTTTTTCTACTTTTATAGTGTTTTTTCCCACCTGCCATGTGTGTATTGCAGGCCTGGCGCTGCTTATCGCTGATTTCCTCATCGCGCTCTTGGCCCATCGCATGTTTTTTCGCATTGAGGTTTGTGTTTTTATCAACGTCGCGGTTGTTGTATCGCGGACATTGGCCGCGTTTTCGGGGGACTATCGCATGGTACCGCTGTGTTGTGAATTCCACGTTAACACAGTGTTATTTTCCCGCGATAGGCTGCGATGTGTAAAGTTGCGTTAACATTTTTTGGAGATGTTTAGCACACGTTCTTGTGAATATCCCCCCTAGAGTTTGCAACTATCCTGTTATTCTGTGCTCGTGCAAAACATAGATAACCTGATGGTAGCAGCCAAATCAAAAGAAAATTGTAAGTTTGACACAATTACACTGCTAAACAGTCTAGCAGAACAAGGTCATAAAATGTCTGTCCCCAACAAAGCTGCAATATTGCCAAAAAAAGCTTATTTATTTGGGTCACAAAATAGAAAAACAAGTAAGTGAGCAAGGTGTCCCACAACTGCATCTCTTGAGATTGTACAAATTAACCCACCAACCACTCAGAAAGAAGTGAGGATATTTTGTGAAATAGTTGACTACTGTCATCAGTGGATTCCAAACTTTTCCCTGAATGCAAAGCCTTTACAAAGGCTTACTCACAGTGATGGGATTGATCTGTTCCATGGATCACTGAATGCATGAATGCCTTCCTAGAGATCAGACATAGTATATGTGTGTTGGACTTGGCCCTTTTTGGCCGGTTCACCCCTAAACTTTTTGCCTTGTCTGGAACCTGGCATTGGTGATTTTAGGCCTCTGGGCACTTTCGCACTGTGGTCCAGTGGAAAGTGCGTGCACTCTCTGTGTTACATTGGTAAGCTTGGCCTGCCCTCCCATAGGAATGCATGGGGGATTCCCTGATCAGTGTGTGTCAGTGGTAATTCCTGTTATGAGAGGAGCAGTATGGTCAAGTCTGGTATGTATGAAATTGTGTGAATAAATGCTGCGCAATGGTGTGCGCAGATTTATTATGACTCGTGTAGAAATGCCACTTTTAGAAGTTGGCATTTATGTGTGCTCTGTGTCTGCCTGCCTGATGTGAATTGCATGTCTGGCTTGTGAGTGACAGGGGCTGGGAGGTGTGTGTGGCTCCAGGAGGGGCAGGGTGAGTCAGCACAGTGCTCAATAGAGAGATCTGCATGCAGATGGGAGGTAGGAGTTGCACCTGGGACCTGAATAGGGCTGTGCCTTCCCTCCACAATGTTGGCTCCGCCCCCTGTGGTGCGTCTAATCCCTGAGCCCCCACCTGACAAAGGAGAGAGGAGCTGAGCAAAACAAAGTGCTCCAAAGCTCCCCTAAACCAGTTCTGACTGGTATCCCCAGACCCTGTGCTGTGACACAAAGGGATTTGCTAATATAAAAATAGGGGCTGTGACCCCATGAAATTGTTCAGTTCTTGTTCTGGTGCTGTTCCTGACGTGCTGGGGGCTTGCTGCTGCTGGGGCCCAGGAGGAACCGCCATGAGGGCTTGCCTCCCTGCTGGAGGGCCCTGTGTGCTGGCCTCCCTGGGCCCAGCTGTGCCCCTGGCCCATGGAAGGCTCTAGCGCCTAGAGGAGCGCTTTACTTGTATTGTTGGAGAAGCGCTGTGCCTTTTTTACCTACTGCGGGGAACGTGCCTGTCCTGCAGCGCTGGGCTGCGTGCAGAAAGGGAATCCCCGGCGTAGGGATTCCCCCGCATTTGCTTGGATTTGCAGCGGGTGCCCACCCCGCATTTGGCCAAACCGAGCGGGAGCCTACCCCGCTTCATGCATAATTTCCAGCGTGGGTGCCCACCCCGCATTTGCGTGCTCTGGATAGGCGGGAGCCTACCCCGCATTGTGGTGCCGAAGGAGCGGGTGCCCACCCCGCGTTTTATGCATATTTTATTAGCGGGAGACCACCTCGCGTTTTGTGCTTTCAAGCGGGTGCCCACCCGGCAATTGTCTTTATTTCGAACGTGAGCCTACCCCGTATTGCCGCCGAGACCTCAAGGGAATCACCGCCGCGGCCCGGGAGAAAGACAGAAGCCCCCACCGAGAGCACCAAAAGCGGAAGTCAGGCGCGACGCCTGGAGGTGGGCGGGGCCTTGCGTGCAAAAGCGGAAGGAGGCGCAGAGAGAGGAAGTCGGCGCCTGCCCAAGCAGGGCTCCCGTGTGCCGGTGGGAGCCCTGCGTGTTGCTCAGGAAGTCTTCAGGAGTCCCGACGTGGAGCCTCAAGAGGATCCTGTGGCCGCAGATGAGACCGGCGCTGGAGAAGGAGACGGAGCCTGCAGAGTTGTCCCCGGTGAGTGGGGCTTCATTTTTACACAGCGTGGGTGCCGAGATTGGCACCAGAAGGGCCCCGGGGATTGGGGCTCCCTCGAGGCACATTGTCGGTGCCTGGGGGCTGCATTGGTGCTCCCTGGGGCACCGTAGTGCCAGTGCCTTCGTTTGCTGTTCACAGCTGCGCCGCCGTAGCGGGCAGCTGCAACGTTTGGGGGCAATTGTGGTAGAAGTCCCAGTGGGGGTCAGAAGGCACAGTGATGCCGAGCCTAATTCCCCAGCTGCACCGTGAGAGAGAGCGGGCAGCTGCAACATTGTTGGGCATTCCTTTGGAGGGGAGAGAAAGGGGTGAGGTGAACCCCAGCCCCCCAGTGCATTGCGCAGTACCTTCGCTGCATTGGCAGCCAGAGGGCCCGTGGAAGGTCCTAGAAGAGCCCTGACTTTGCTGGACATAGGGCATTGGAGCCCTAGAAAAGGCCAGTTGGCCTGGGGGTCAGTTTCTAAGGTGGGCCCTACAGTGATATGATGCCTATTGCGTAATGTGGCTATATTGGTGATTTATTGCCCCATGTCATTTATGTGATGCCTAGGACAAATGTGATTCCGGCACCATGAGTGTTGCATAATGTGTTTATGCTAATGCCTAATGTCATGCTATGATGTTTTGGGGTAGTAAATATTAGCGTAATGTGTTTATGCAGGTGAGGCCCATTGCGTAATGTGTTTATGCTAATGAGGTTGGGCCTAATGTGGGTTTGTGTCTAATGCTAATAGGATAATGCTTAGGTCATTATGCTACCAGTAGTTACTGGTTGTGTTTTATATTTGCATTTACTTACCTGATCTGATGGTTCTGACCATGGCCCGATTGGCCTGGTCCTGTATATAATTCCCCTGTGAATATTGCCCGTGCCAGTTGGCACAGTGTAAATGTGTGATTCTGTTTCTAATGTGTTTATGATAATACAAAGGCTATTTTTTATATAACCTTGTGTGGAGTTCTTTTTGTAGTGTGCCTAGTTTGTTGCTGCTGTGTGTGTGTGTTGCGCAAACGCTTTACACATTGCCTCCGGGATAGGCCTGACTGCTCGTGCCAAGCTACCAAGGGGGTGAGCAGGGGTTATCTTGGGTGTGTAACTCCCTTGCCCTGACTAGAGTGGTGGTTTCTGCCTGGCTTTGGCGCACGCCTTAGCCAACCAGAAATCCCATTTCTAACAATGTACTACACACATTAGAGGAATGCCAAACTACGAAAAATATTTTTACTTAGTCTGTCATGAGAAAGGAGGGTGCTCACTTTCAGTATTAAGTATTTCTGCAACGTGGAGGAGCAAAGCAACCAATAGGTTATTTCTCAGCTACATTAGATCCAGTAGCTGCCGCACTTCCAGTCTGCCTGAGGAGCACTGCTGCAACCCGTCTTGCCATTCAGCAAAGTGAAAGGATTGCGATGGGCTATACACGAGTTGGGTATTCAGTATAGATTGTGCTGACTCATACTCAAACTCAGCATTTGGCAAGCAGTTGCATGACAAAATACGAGCAAATTATTCTTGCCAGTGAGAAAATTTCAATTACACTTTGCAATGCCCTGAATACATTCATACATTTGCCAATGCGTAATGGAGATGATATTGATGGTTGAGGTAATAATTGTGATCATGACTGCATTGATGTGACCGAATTGTGTGCCAAACCAAGACTAGACATTCAAGATGTGCAACCTGAATTGGCTGATTTCTTTCTTTTTTTGTGGATGGTTCTTATCTGAGAGATCCATCAAAAAACATTGAAAGCCGCATATGCAGTCTGCACAATAACATAAATTGTTGAAGCATCATAGTTGTGTAATGTAATTTCCACACAAGTAGCAGATTAATTGCCATTACAAGAATGCACAGAGGGGGCAATGAATTGAGGGTTACAATCTATACAAAAGCCAGTATGGTTTTGGAATGGTCCAAAATTTTGGACAGCTGTGGTCACAAAGGGGTTTCTTGACATCCTGTGGCACACCCATCAGGAATGGCCAAGAATTTTGGACTTGTTGAATGCATTACAATTACCATGAGAAGGTGATGTTGTAAAATGTACCACACACAAGAGTGAAGATGACACAGTTACACTTGGTAACTAATACGTGGAAGAGGTTTAAAAATACTGTGCTCTTGTGAACGGTACATTGGAATCAAATGAAGATTGTAATTCTGAAAAAGAAAGCATAAAATATTTCTTGTCAACATCAATACAAACTCTTGAACTGCTCCTACCTCGGGAGGAACTACTATTGGCGGTTGTGGCTGTTGTTCTTGTTGTTGTCTACTTCTATGAGTTTCCTGCAATGATTGGGTACTACTTTGCGCTAGAGATAAGTCAATGTCAACATCACTGCTCATTGGCATTGACGTGATTAGACTGGCTGCCTCTGTGGCAGGCATGGGCTTGGGCCTAGATTTGGGTGGATCCACTGATTTGGGGGTGCTGCTCCCAGCTTGCACCCCCAACTGTGCCGGCGCAGCAGGCACAGTTTTTTGTTTTCCCAAAATCATCTGGGGCGACACACCGGTGGTGGTGGTGGTAAGCTCCTTCTTCTTCTCACTGGCTACTTTCCTGGTAACCATTTTAGCACCTTTCTTTGGGGCCATCTTGAAGCTGTCAGTTAGCAGTGGCACTTAGCTTCACAAGTTGAAGTGATGTCTGATGTGTGGGACACTCACGCATCACGCTCACACCGTGCACTGGCATTCTTTCTGGCAGTACTGTGGGTGATGTTTTGTTGTCTTGTCTTTTGTTGTTGTCTTCTTGTCGTGCACCTAAAAGAAAAGAAGCAAGAAGGACATCAGTGAAATGTGGCATTGTTGCATGTCAATTAGTAGCACAAACAAAACAATATAATTTAGTGTGGTCACTTCTGTTACTCCCTTAATTAACAATACAGTGTAAATACTACTCATTTGTAAAATGGTAAACCACACCAACATATACTTTCATGGTGACTGACCACTTAGGAAGAATAAGAGAGAGCAAAAACAACAACAACAACAACATACAGATGAAACTGTTTGCTTTATGTGTGGCATGTGATGTCACATCACTCACGACGTATGATGTGCCACAGCACTGAGGGAGGTGCACCTGACAAATGACAATGGAAGGAATACTCCCTAGACAATGAATGCTGTTGTGTACCTATAGCAGACATGGGGCTGATTTGATTGATGGAAGATGTAGTGGGAAATGGTGTAAACAAAAACGGATTGTTTTTTAAATTATACAAAAAAATTGAATACAATTTACCAATTACTTTAAAAAAAAATGGAAACATTAATATAATTAAACATAAGTGAAGTTATCCTCAACAATATAATAATACGTTATTATTAAACTGCTATCTCATTGCTCAACCATCCATGCAGCCTATGGCAATAAGGGCTGAATTTGGTTGGGCGCACAAGATGGCTGCCAACCAGTGCTACATTATCATCAACAACAACAGTGAATAGGAAGGCATTCATTGGGGACAAGGAGAATACATGCAGGCCTAATGGGAGAGTGCACTGCCTGGATCCACAAAATGGCTGCCACCCACATGGTCACAACAAAAGCTGGGGGCCTAGAAAAAAGAACGCATGCAGGCCTATTGCAAATGCACACTGGCTACCTAGTGCCTACACAAAATGGCCACCAGCCACATGGTCACAAGAAGCAGGAGGCCTAGAACAAAGAACACATGCAGGCCTATGGCACAAGTGCACTGGCTGCCTAATGCCTACACAAAATGGCCACCAGCCACATGGTCACAACAAGAAGCTGGAGGCCTAGAACAGAGAATGCACACAGGCCTATGGCAAAAGCACACTGGCTGCCTACACAAAATGGCCATCAGCCACATATTCACAAGAAGCAGGAGGCCTAGAACAAAGAACTCATGCATGCCTATGGCAAAAGCACACTGGCTGCCTAGTGCCTACACAAAATGGCCACCAGACACATGGTCACAACAAAACGCTGGAGGCTTAGAACAAAGAACGCATGCAGCCCTATGGCAAACGCACACTGGCTGCCTACACCAAATGGCCACCAGCCACATGGTCACAACAAGAAGCAGGAGGCATAGAACAAAGAACGCATGAAGGGCTATGGTAAAAGCTGTCAGGAACGTCCCGTCTCGAGCGCGCAACTCCTGAAAACTGCTTACTTCCGGGTTGCGGAGGACCTGCTCCGCGGCATACCCGGAAGTGAGTGCATGAACTACAATCCCCATGATTCCTTGCTATGTCGACACACAGCGTCAGAATCATCTATATCACTGAAGATGGACCGCGCTGCAGTGTCGGATATTCTGGAGACCCCCACAGTTCGTGTTGGTGCGGGGAGCCCTGGAGGTCCGGTAAGGGTGCTCCGCCCCGCCTGATTGTTGCTGGAACTCTTGTCCCTGGGTCTAGGGATTCTGCCTCTCTACCGTTTGCGAGCAGGATTGCTCTTACGGTGGAAGAAGCACTGTACTTGTTTCATTGCCGGCAACTATTTTCACAGCTTGATTGGCGAGCTACATCCAGTAGCTCTTGCGGTGGAAGTTATTATCTCTACGGTATTTTGACTGAAATTGGATTTCCTGTACTTTGCTGTGCGAATCTAACACCGTTGAGGTGTCCTTATTGTTTATATTTACTGGGACTCCGTTTTCTTTGGATAACTTGAATTAACCTGGAGCCATTTTGGTGTTACCGGAAAGCGGTATTTCCGGTGTCAAGCGATAACATATGTGTATACATATTCATGTATGTTTCTATGTCTTTTGGCTCTCTTTAACAGGGGTAGTGAGGAGAGTGCTAATGAACTACGCTCATTCCCTGTGACGCGTAGCAGAGTCATACTATAGTACGTTGAGGCAAGAGGTACATGATTTGTATGGTATAGTTATAGGGGAGGAGGGTACTGTACAGTCTGTTGCAATGTTGTTATTGAATGTGCATTTCTCTGTTCCCTCGCAGTAGCCATATCAGCCTGTTGGAGAATCTACACAGGCACCTCAGGAGGCTTAGACATACTGCAGACGCTTAGTTATATTTCTTTACAGGTAGTAGGAATATAGAGTGTTTGATATTGTGTTTACAAGAGTTGTATTTTGAGAATACCAGATTCAGGGTATTTATGATTTCCTGGTGTCGTTCCAGATCTCCCTCCCTGCTGTTCCCTTCCTTACCTTCCCTCGCTTGATCATCCTGTTGACCAGTGCTCTAACAGCAATCTGGCATGGGAGTATCGAGAGGTGGACCCTTCTATGCAACAAATCCATCCTGATATCGACTGACAAAAGCACACTGGCTGCCTACACAAAATGGCCGATGCCACATAGTCACAACAAGAAGCTGGAGGTCTAGAACAAAGAACGCATGCAGGCCTGCGGCAAAAACACACTGGTTGCATTCACAAAATGGCCGTGAGCCACATTGTCACTCACAAGCCACAACAACAAGGGGCAGGAGGCCTGTAAAACAACTAGCACATGCAGGCCTAGGGACAGTCCACTGACAATATAAAATGACCCCTGTCCAGTGGCCACATGACATCTGAAACAAAGGCAAATGTTGGCATATGGCAAACACACAAACACACACACTGGCCAGACAAAGGAGACATGGTAAATCAGAAAACATCATTAATTCAGCAATGCCAAAAACGAACATTATTGGGCTAAAAAAAATGTTTACAACAACACAACACATATCCTTCAAAGGCATTACCCCACCTAGTCCTATACACTGTTTGCATGAAGAACAAAAACATGAAATACCACAAAAAAGCAAATTTTGTATTTCAATCTAAATCCAGCCGTGTCGCAAATGCTGTAAACACCACAGAAACTGTTGTTTCATGCACCCGTGACTAGAACTGGGCCTGCTGGCTGGAAGGCCAATTGGCAGACTAGGCCACATAGTGAATTCAATCAATATTTCAAATGTATTGAAAAAAATGTAGAAAATGTAGTAAACTGTAAAACATGTTTCCTTTACAAAAGAAGAAAAATGAAATGCAAAGAAATCACTAGGCCCCTACTTAAATAACAGGCCACCCACCACAATACATTTTAAAAATCCATTAACAGTACAAATAAATCCAGGTGCATGGCCCCAATCAAACAAACAACACCAGTTTTTCAACTTACTTGTGAAGTCCTTAAATCCAATGGGATATGCAGCAGACACAAAGAGTGATACTTCCAGCTCCAAATCCAAATAAAAAGTGACCAGAGATGGACAGGAACAGGAAGTTGGAGACTCTGGGGCACTTCCTTCCAGTTAAAAAAAAAAGTAAAAAAACAAAAAAAAGACTCCTCGTGCAAATAAACGACCACCAAATGTCAATTCGAGGAGGTTTTTAACTCCAAATCATCAGTTTGGGAAGATTTTGATGCTGCTCGAGGAGAGAATCTTCCCCAGATTGCAGCCGCAGTAGATCCTGAACATTCGGGTTCGGGTACAGCAGAAAACATCTGCTGGAAGTTGCTGGCAAGACGTGTTGGTGACCGCAAAATCTCGCGGGAACATGCGTCCAACTAGCAAATCTCGTGGCGCCCGCGAACTGCCCTAAAAATCACATGGGCGATTGCGAGCGCCCGGCAAGTTGCTCACGCGCGCATGAAATGACGTTTTGAGCATGCAGACCAAAAAAAAACTCCACTCCGTTGCAGACTGCGGAGTTTAACTGTAACTCCACATTCTGGACTGAACGTGGAGTTGCCGAATTCCACAAACTCCTCGAATGGAGCGGAGTTTTACACCCAGGCTTACAGTGCGCATTGTCTATAAGTTAAGCCTGACTGCTTTGCGTTGAGCACAAGATAATTTAGGGTTTGCTTGTGACCTCGACCAGTAACCTAATTTCTTACATTGTTCTTCCTGTTCCCCAATTTGAGCTTCATCATCACCCTTTGAAACCAAGTAGCAAATTCGAGTTTAACTCTGTAAATCAATGGTTAGTGCCCCTACTTCTTCATCTGCAGTCTTCATTCTTTTCATGTGAGATGTGTTCATCCACTGTGGCAAGCCTGCATACTTCACAGCAGTATTTGTCACAATTATGATTTGATAGGGTCCATGCATCTTGTCTCCATACAACTGTTTCTTTACCACAACTCAGTCGCCAGGTTCCAAATTGTGGCAGGGTTCTTTAATTGCTGAATGAGTTTATGATTTCACCCAGTGAGAGATAGAGCATGCCACATCAGCTAGACCTATGCAATAGTCAGATCAAGATCATCAGAAACGTTCACACGTACAGCTGAAGAAGAACCAGGAATTCACATTGTTCTGCCTGTCATCATTTTATGAGGCCAGAGTCCAGTTACTGGGTCTGGTAGGGCATCTGTACAATTCAGTGATGTACAGCTTTAATATAAAAGTATTGTTGTTTTATTCAACCATGCTTGATGCTTTTGATCAATAGCTTTAGTGAACCTTTGATCTATATTGAGTGCCATACATACATTTTCATTAATTCTCTTTTGAAGTGACTGCCCATGTCTTACTGTAAAGAAATTGGCAACCCACATCTATTAATCAACTCCCCAACAAGAGCTTGGTGACAGTAATAGTTGTCATAACTTCTAATTGGATAAGCTTCTATCCACCTGGAAAAATGACAGATAATGACTAAAATATATTGTAGCCCATTACATGGAAGCATTTTGATGAAGTAAATCTGTAGCCTAGTGAATTTTAAATACTGACAAGTAACACAACACTGATATAAGCTTTCATCTACATCTCTGAAATGAGGATTAAACTAAACCTGTTTAAAAAGCTTTAACATCTCACCATGTCCGACAAGTGTAGATCCATGCATATATCTTGCAATTTGCTTCAAAATACAAGTTTGAAAAACATATTTTCATCAGCTGACCCCCACAAATCATGGTCATCTTCAGTACAACGTGCTGTAATCCACTTTTCGCTTCATCCTCTGGCACATTGTTTTATAGATTTACCAATCTCTTGTGCTCCAGAAGATCCATTGTCTTCCAGATCTCCAGCTAGAAAAAGGAGGGTTAGTGGTGCATCATATTCTTCTTCAAGCCGCCCTTCTGATGATCTAGATGCCACTTGGATCCCACCTCAGTCTGAGAGTGAGACACGCCACGAGACGACTCAGACGAGGTTAGGGAAAAGTAAGGTTCCAGAAATCCTTAGAGTTATGGAGGCAGATGTAGAAGAGGAGGATGATGACGAGCCAGTCATCATGGATGTTACCCAGCCCCAGTGTAGACCGATGTTACCCCATCCCAATTTCCCGTGGGGGATGTGGCAGTGGCACCACAGAGCCAACCACTGCAATCTGCAATATTTGCAAAGTCCCGGCAGTGACCTACATCCAGAACCACCTCAATAGAAGTAGGTACTGCAGAGAGTCAGACGTCAAAACGCCCACCTACAGCCAGTTCTACCGACATTGACAGTGGCACCAGTGTCAGAAAGTTGAGCTCCCCAGTTAGGGATTTCTTTTAGGCTAGCCAGAAGGAGGCGTACATTGCCATATGCTCCCTTCGCGGAGCAAGTGTTAGTTGGGATAAGCTTGGTAGAAACTGTGGTACCTGGGGCCAAACAACCCATTTGAGAAAGCACCATACGATCCGTTGGGAGGCACACCTTAGCGGGCAAAGAAAATGCAAGTGTTGTTGGTGAAGGGGGTGAAAGCCGGCTGAGTAGGGAATCTGAATCTGATCCGATCACGGTGGAAGATGAAGAAGAGGAAGACATCTTCACTATGCAAAGCAGCCCTCTTCCCAGAAGTGCAGTAGTATCACCCACATCAGCAACATCGCAATGGCACAAGACTCAGGTCGAGACACCAAGGCAACAGAGGACAGTGACTGCCCCGCTGAAAAGCACATTGAGCCTACCACCGCCTGCTCTCAAGAAGTCACCTGAATCAGTAGCATTAGAAAATAAATAAATTCAGTCTACTTTTCCTGCCATGTTTAGGCCGGAGGGGCAGTATAAACGCAACCATCCAATGGCTCGTCTGTACAATGCAAACCGGCTAAAATGTTAGCGCTGGACCTCCTTACTTTTTCTTTTGTTTAAAGGGTGGGTTTTCTTGAGTTTGTGGCAGCCGTCTGAGTTGCTGTTCCAGCGCTACATCACAATGTGCTTTAATTTCTTGGACAAGCTTTGCAGCAGAGTGCTGTCCACAGTATCCACCTAACAACAGGCATGTGGACCAGTCGCCAAGCGACTGATTACATGTGCATCACTGCACACTGGATCTCTTTGTGGGGGCTAGAGAAAAAATATCTGCAGGTTTGACACTGCTGTGATTTTTTTTTTTTGTTTGTTGACATTTTTAAACAAACATTTCCGTAACATACGAACAAGCCAGTTCAATATCGATCAGAAAGATGTCTCATACAGCCATAGTCATATCAGTGCACAAATCTAATAACAGCTTGCACGGTATCCCACCCTTAGTACGCACAATTTAGCAAGTGTTAACACAAGGGTCAGCATTGTGCACTTACCGGCCCCAAATGGGCTGCTGCTACATTTATGCAGTGGGCTACTGGTCACATATATCAATACATGCGTCCCAATCATCCGAGTTAGGTGTGTCGTGTGAAGATATTAAGTTTAGGGTGCAGTCTGCGCATCTCCCGTGGCCACCACCCCAGTCGTTGTTCGCAAATCAGCGCTCCATGTTAAAAACGGTTCCCATATGTTGCGGGGTCTAGAGGAGGGCGGCATCAATTCCCAAAATGTGCTCAATTGTGCGTGTCCATATATAAGGTCTCTAACCCAATCTGTGATTGTAGGCACTCTGCGTCTACCCCAGTGGACTGCAACCTGTCTCTTAGCAAACAAGAGGAGGAGAGCGTGTAATTTACGCAACTTGGGCGGTGTGTCTTTTACATATCCTAATAGGCCAAGCATGGGAGAGGGGGCCAGCGACGCCCCCAAGATGCTATTTACTGACTCAAAGATCTGCTTCCAAAAGATAGCTATCCTGGGACAGTGCCATGCAATGTGAAGGAATGTAGCTGAGGCATAACCACATCGCCAGCAGTTATCATCATCTCGGATGCCCATTCGGTGGAGGCTCACTGGAGTTCTGTAGTATCTATGCAAATATTTAAAGTGGATTAATCTCAACTTATAATTCGGGGAAAGTTCTGAGAGTTGACTACAGCAATAGGTCCACTGGGCCTCGGTCAGGGGTGTCTCCAACTCATCGTTCCAGTGGCTAAACAACGTGGGCGTCACTATCGGGGCAGTATCTTGCATGCGGGTATAGAGGCGCGTAATGAGTTTACGGGGAGAGGGGAATTTCAGCAAGTTATCCAACGCAGGCAGGGTCGGCGGCGGCTTCGGGAATTCCTCCCAGAGGGCACGGCATGCCGTGCATATTTTATGATATAAAAACATCTCGGAGAACGGTACTGCCTGCCCCTCGGGAGCCACAGGGGGAGGCCTAAATTCATCACCTGGATATAAGTCCTCAAACGTCTGAAGGGTCATTTTCAGAGCTAGAGTCTTGCTCATGCTGTCACGTAAGCAAGGCATCATTGGGTTGTGAGACAAGGGGACAGAAGGTGCATATAGCAATGGGATCCCCGCTCTTTTACGCAATTCATCCCATGCCCAGCACAGAGTCCCAGCAGAGTCTATGTCACCTTGAGGGCGGCGTGCCTTTTGGTATAGCGCCACTTTAAGCGGGGTGGGGGCCATTACATCTGTCTCAACCGCCACATGCGGCTGGAATGGGGTCGGTTGGACCCAATAATGCAAAAAGTGTGCTTGTGCGCATAGCGCGTATAGCCTCATGTCAGGAGCTCCCAAACCGCCTTGTCTCAGCGGGAGAGTGAGTAGATCCCAGGAGGCTCGGACCTGTTTCTGGCCCACGCCAGCGTGGTCAGTTGTGCTTGGAGTGTATTAAAAAATTGTTTAGTGAGTGGGAGTGGTATATTAACAAACAAATATAATAATTTCGGCAAGATAACCATTTTGGCTAGGGCAATCCTGCCGGCTAGCGACAGTGGCAACCGAGCCCACACTTTCACCTTTTCTTCCAACCACATAGCAGTTCGGCCGTAATTGAGGCGCCACACCTCCTGCGTGTCTCGGCTTATCCAAACCCCTAAATATTTAACCTCAGCAGCCTCCCAGCGCAAGGGGAACTCCGACGTCACCGGGGGGGTGCCATCCGTTAACGGAAATATGACAGATTTAGCCCAATTGATAAATACACCCGAAAGTCCGCCAAAGCGTATAAATTCCCTCAATATCGGATCTAAGTTCTCAGCGGGGTTTACAACGTATAGCGTGACATCATCCGCATATAAGGAGATGAGCAAGCTACGAGAACTGAGTCCAATACCTCGTGCAGTATGGTGTTGTCGAATGCAGGCAGCCAGGGGTTCCATTGCAATTGCAAAAAGCAATGGGGATAAGGGACACCCCTGTCTAGTGCCGCGTGAGATCCGGAAGGGACCTGTAAGCACACCATTTACCTGGACTCGTGCTGTGGGCGAAGTATACAGCAACCGGATGCGGTTCATGAAAAGTGGACTGAATCCCATGCGTTCTACAATGGAGAAGAGATAGGACCACTCGAGCGTATCAAACGCCTTGGTGGCGTCTAAAAACACCACCGCTCCCTTTTCGTCTGGGTGCAAGTAGTGTAGTACCGAAAATATAGTCCGTAAATTATGGGACGTCGATCTCCCCGGGATAAATCCCGATTGATCTGGTAGCGCTATTATTGGCAGGAGTGGCTGCAATCTATTGGCGATCAGTTTCGCTAGGATTTTGACATCCACATTGATCATAGAGAGTGGACGGTAGGAGTCCAGCTCCTCCTCCGGTTTCCCAGGCTTTAAAAGCGTCAGAATCGTCGCCTCCCTCATGGACTGCGGTAGCACGCCCATCTCTAGCGCCTCCTCATAGACCGCTAGCAACCTAGGTGCCAATTCCTCAACATAAGTTTTATAAAAGGATGTAGTTAGGCCATCAGGGCCAGGAGCTTTCCCTAAGGGCAAACTTTTAATAACCTGAGCCACATCTTCCACCGTAAATGGAAGGTCCATGTATTCTCTATGGGTGTTGTTGAACCAGACCAGTGCCATGGAGTCGAGGAATGATTGTAGCCCCCCCTCACATGTCCCCCGAGTAGTCGTGTACAGCCGGGAATAAAATGCGGAGAACTCTTCAGACACCTCCATGGGGCCTCTAACCATGTCGCCCTGCGGAGCTCGTATCTCATGGATAAATGTCGCCGATTTAGATGGTCTAATCATGCCCACTAAGGTGCGCCCCGGTCTGTCCCCCTCCCCATATCGACGGGCTTCTGCATATTTACTTAAAAATTTCGTCTCGCGCTGCGCCTCCTCAGCATAATCTAATAATAGAGATTTCAAGGTTTGTGCAGTGAGGGGATCATTTGTGGAGTAGAAGGTGTCTTCCAATACCTTAATCCGGGTCTCCAGGGATGCAAGTGTATTACGAATGGCCTTTAGCACCCCCGCCTGCCTCGCTATGCATTGACCTCTAATCACCACCTTGAAAGCCTCCCAAAGCGATGCCTCTGTATCTACAGAGCCTAGGTTATTAACAAAATAGTCAGTAATGTCCCCCCTTATCTCTTCCTTAAAGGCCTCATCTAGCATGGCATGCGGTGGGAGACGCCATGTAAACGCACGGGGGAGTGATCCCGGGAGCAGCAGTTGCAACAAGCATGGGGCGTGATCCGACAGTGTGCGCGGTAAGTGCGAAATTTCAGTGGTCCAGGCCGCAATGTCTCTGGAGACTAACCAAAAATCCAAACGGGACCACGCACTGTGATGATCTGATATACATGTACCCTCCCTCACCAATGGATGTCTATTGCGCCATATGTCTACTAGGTCCCCCTCTGTAGTTATGGAGTGCAAAGCGGCACTAGCTGCCGGGTGTAAGGAGCGAGCGACTCCCTTCCTGTCCATGGCATCATCGAATATAGCATTAAAATCTCCACCCCACAGCACAGTGTCATAGCCTGTCACCTTGATTCTGGACCATATGTCCTGAAAGAATTCGGGGGAGTCAATATTCGGACCATAAATCGCTGCAATCACCAGGGAAACCCCTCCCAGCAGACCACATATGATGACAAACCTCCCCTCGGGATCTCTGTTTACTTCTCGCTCGCGCCAGTCTATCCCCTGCCTAACCAGCACAGCCACACCTCTAGCGTAATTGGAATATATGGAGGAATACACGTGTTCCCATCTGCGATGCCGCAATCTCTGAGACGGTGCAGCGTTTAAATGCGTCTCTTGTAGCAAAGAGACGTCAATGTTGTGTCTAGTTAAATAAGCATGTACTAGTCTGGACTTTCGACTGTCATTTAACCCTCGGATGTTCCACGTTAACAAATTTAGTGGTTGTGCGTGGTCTTGTCTATATGGATCCCTACAGTGCGAACGAGGGGCTCAGTGTGTGCAATAAGCAAATCATAAGATGTGTACTGTGACCAATGTCTAGTGTCCGTACTGGCTACAAACGAAGAAACAATACCCGCTGTCCCCCCACCACCCACTCCAACCCCCCAATCAGGTTGCAGCATAACCCCCCCTAAGAAACGAAAACAAAACAGACTTCTGAAAATGGAAGGGAAACTTCCCATGGGGGCGTAGTGGCTTCAGCAATCGCCCCTGTGTGAACAAGGTGGCTGGGAATACTGCAGTGTACGCTGCAAGCCCACCCCGACATCCCCCGGCAACTCAGCTAGCTGAAACAAATAGAGTTAAAAGGACCCACAGTCCTATATATATAGAATACCACATATTTCAAAAACTCGTTGAATGAGGCACTCAGACCTGCGGAGAGCAATGTCAGAAATCAGTCATTGTCACTGAGTTGGCCAGACGTCGACGTAGCAGTTTCACGAGGGTCTTTGCCTTTCCTCCCCCCGACGTGTTTGGCGAATTTCAGGGCAGATTTGGCCTCAGTGAAATAATGTGCGGTACCATCATACGAAACTTTCAACTTAGCAGGGTAGAGCAAGGAGTAGGGAATTTGCGCCTGTAGAAGTATGCGTTTGGCCGGGAGGAATTCGCATCTCGCCGCCTGCACCGCTGGAGTGAAATCCGGGTAAAGTGAGAGGTTATTGCCCTGATAGGACAGTTGGCCTTTTTCCCTCGCCATTCTCAAAACATTGTCCCGGTCCTGATAGTTCAACAATTTGGCCAAAATCGGTCTTGGCGGCGCCCCCACCGGAGGTTTCTGACCGAAGGATCTATGTGCCCTTTCCACTACGAAGACAGGAGACAGATGGGGGTCAAATAGCGCATGCAGGAGGTCCGCTACATAGGTTTCCATCTTGGTGATAGCGGTTGTCTCCGGGATACCAGTAATACGCAGGTTATTTCTCCTTGACCGCGCCTCCAAATCATCATTTTTGGCGCGGATGACCCCTAGAAGTTTGTCCATATGCAGCAGCTGTTCCTTAGTCGCCACCTGAAAGTCGTGGAATTCGGTGTGTCGATTTTCCAGGACATCTAACCGATTTTCATGAACAGTAACCTGGGCCTCTACCGAGTCCAGCTGCGTAGTCAGGGTGTCCAATTTGGAGTCAATATTCCTCAGGCTGGACCGCATCTCCAACATGAGGGTACGTAGGTCCTCTCCCTGGTCATCAGGGTGTGTCTCTAGGTGCTCCTCCATTGGTGTTTCCGAAGGTGGCTCAGTGTGGCGCGTGGAGCGTTTATCAAACGTGAGCTTCGGCTGCTTGACAACCTGTTTGCCCATGTTCAGGCAGACGGGTGACAAGCCACAAGCGCCCGGGCAGATGGGAATTCGCAGCCTCAATCGATTCTCAAGGCTCCGCAGCCGTCAGCCTGCTCCCTGCGAGCGTCTCAGCGCGAGGTGCACTGATTCAGCCCGTCCCAGCGCAGATGTTCCCAAACTGGCCAAGTCGCTGGACACCCGCACACAGCCACACCCTCAGATTATTCTACGCCACTCGAGCCTACCAGGTGGAATCATGGAGGTAGGCCAGCTCAAGCCCCCACAACCCCGGCAGGCACCAGGAGCGGGACCGCAGGGAACTAAACCTTCAGCGAGCGGTGGTGGGCAGGTCAGCTCCGGGGCCTCACTCAAACAGCCAGGAGCTCATAAGGTTGTCGCAGCGCCTCCCGGGACTGCGTCGCCAAAGCGCCCCAAGATCAGTATGTCGGGTCACCTGCACTCTCACCAGGTCCATCCGGCACGCAGCAGACGCATGTTCAAGCGCCAGGGCGAGCGTGCAACTGCCTCCCCTGGGCCTCGGCGCCCCCACTCCTCAAAAGTGCCTTTATGGGTACCGGGCAGGGAAATTCGCCCAGGTCGCTCAGCGGCTGATCGGAAGCACGGCCCCCTCCGCTTCACATCTGCCCCAGCAACGCAAGATGGCCACCCCCGTGATGGCCTATCCTCAGCAGTAAGGGGAGCAGGCATGATGGCGAAGTCACGGCCCTCACTGCAGGCGGCCCGTCTTCACCCAGCACTTCACAGGGCCTAGCAGCAGGGAGGAATGGCCGAGGGCGCCGAGCCGTCCTCGCAGCGTGTGTCTTCCCTCACCTCCAGCCACAAAGCATCAAAGATGGCGGCGGGAGGCCGCCGTGTTCGCGCCGAGTCCACCGTACCTCCCAGCAGCAATCGTCCGCTGGTGCCGAGTGGGTCGGACACCATAAATTACAGTCCCTGCAGCACCGCTCGTCGCTCACATACCCCACCTCAGCAGCAGGACTTGTCTTCGCAGGGTGTCTGCGTCTCCGCCTCCGGGTCTCGGCCTGTAGTCACACCGCAGCCTCGGGCTCGAGTCGTAGGACGGCCGCTGCCCGCATTCACCGCGGGTATGGGGCGCAAAGGCGAGAGGCAGCGCCCCCGCTGCGCACGTCTCGGAGCTCACACGGAGCTCGGATCTCGCAGCAAATCAATCCGCTGTGGGTCAGGCGTCCAGGGGCATCGTACAGGGGCTCGCCACGCCACCTCAAAGAAGGATTAGAAAAGGATTAATAACCCAGCCGGCGGAGCGCACTCACAGAGCGGCCATTCCGCTGCTCGGCAAACCACGCCCCCCAACTGCTGAGATTTTTAATGCTGCTTGGAAGCATGCAACAGTAGCGATGTTCACAATGGAGAAATTCCATACAGCTGCAAACATTTTGGAAGACTTTACCAACAAGTTCTTTGAATGGCTGCGACCAAGAGCGCATAAGATTGGATTTGTTGCCATGGAAAATGGCAGTAATATAGTTAAGCCCATTGCCGATGGTGGTTATTTCAGGGTCCTGGGTTTGGCGCACTGCATCAACATCATTATACAGGACTTTCTCAAAAAGAAGACCAAGTAAGCAACTTACTGTCCACCTGCAGAAGAATCTGCACTCATTTCAGCCATTCATTTAAAGCCCGGAAACAGCTGAGGGTCATTCAGCGTGATAATAGAATGCCCGTTAAAGCACTCATACAGGAGATGCCAACACACTGGAACTCCACTTATTACATGCTTGAACGCCTGTTTGAGCAGTACAGTCCTATCAATGAAAATGTAATGCAAAGAGGAGATGCAACTGTAAAAGGCATAATTATTGAGATCTCTCACCGCAAAACGTGGAGAGATTAACAATGATCAAAATGAATCAGCAATTTATACCACCGGATTACACCATACCTGTAGTACCACAGGAGGAAGATGACGGAGACTCAGGTCATGAAAGTAGTGTGCTAGATGCGAACCACCAGAGTTTGAGGATGAGCTCTACTTCCCTGACTACTAGGCTTTCTTTCTTTGACACCCAAAAAAAAAATATAGCTATGGAACATTATTTACTATATTATTTGTGTGTTCTGTCTGGTTGACCAATTCATCCCCACCGTCTTACTCTTAGACACATTTTATTTCCGGATTGGAGTCGTACTCGCAACTGTGTGCAGTGAAGAAGTCCCGACTCACTCTCCAAAGCCATTTCCCTCAAGCAAGACATTGGGCGGAAAATAGACAAATGTGTGCTTGCCTCAACCCTGAGCCGTGACCGTGACTATCTATCCATTCCGTTCCTCCCCTAGAGCGACTGCCCCACATGTGACATTATTACAATTCGACTTACACTGGAAATTCTCTGCTTTGCGAACAAATGGAGGATCTGCATTCTGCAATGTACAACCAATCGAACATACCGGAAGAACAGGTAAATGCTGGCATGCATTGCGCGCTGAGTGATTGTTGTTTTTTTTTTCAGAGGCAGTATCCCAAGACGGAGTAGTATAATACTTCGCCTGACTCCGTGATTTAAGTTAAAAGAGATATACTGTTGCGTTTTCTTAAATACAATAGTTTCCACATATTGTTTGTACATTGATAGTTCGGAGCAATGTTGGATATCCAGATCCATGCTTAACCTTGGTGTTAGATGTTTTAAAAAAAGTTTCAAATGTGCTAGTGTCCAAGATTTCAACATGCCAAGAGTAACATTTGATAGTTTAAAAGCGATAGATACGTTTCTATAAAATACATACTTCGGCGATTCTTGCTCAAATGTCTCAATTTTTAGCAAGGATCGTAGAGTTCCTTGATCCGCGTGAACCAAATTGTATGCCCATCTTATTATGTTAGTGATCCCTCTTGCATAAGAGCTGACTAATGATAATTCGAGCCGAAGAGCTTGTACCGGCACAGCTTGTGACGTCTTGGTCAGTTTCCGGAGGACTTTCCCTTCTTTCAGGTCGAGTTGTTTCCATTGATTTATTGGAATATATTCTATTGCATATGATAGTACCGAGGGAATCTTTGAGCTATATACTTGTAGAAGAGAAGAGAAGTGTCTTTGCCCAGTGGAGGAATAAAGTCGTTGGAGAGCCCCTAAATGGACATCGGCTTTTCGGCCCATGTTTTGCAAGTGGGGCAGATTGTGCAAAGATTGAGAAAAAATTCTCCCAAGATATGTATATTCTTTTACAATTTCCAGCGGTTTTCCCCCTAAAGACCAGTTGTATTTGACATAACTCTTCCTTCCTGTAAACGGGACGATTTTTGTTTTTGTGACGTTAGGTATTAAATAGTTTTCTTCTGTATATTTAGTGAGTGCCTGCAGATTTCTTTGAAGACCGAATGGAGTCAGATCCAAGATTACAACATCATCTGCATACATCATAGAATGAATTTTAAAAGCTGCAATTTTAGGTGGGAAATTATTAACCTGATTGAGTCTTTCCGGCAAGTCACTGAGGTATAGAGAGAACAGTAAGGGAGCTAGGAGGCACCCTTAGTGATTGTTGTTTGTTGTGATGTGAACTTGTTGCAATGATATGTCATCTTCATGTGTGTTGAGACTGAGAAGAGATGATTCATGTGGTTGCAGGCAGTGTGAGACTGGGTGCTTGTTGGTTACGCTTAATGTGTTAGTGATGATTCAATTTGAGATTCACAATGTTGGTGGCTCAAGTACCGATGGCTGATCAATAATTTGCCCCTGAAGGTTATTTGTTTTCCTTCCCCTTTGAGAGATAGGATAGCGAGATTCCTTCACCGGGTCCAGTCCACACAGTCCACACTGCTTTGTTTTTTATTGTTTTATGCTTTATACTCCTCAAAGACTCAGACCCGGCTAGTCCCTTATTTAATGCAATGTTTGCAAACACAAAAAGTAGCTCGATCTTTCCATTCTTGTTGTTCAATAACAAAATTGTACTACTACAGGCCTATCTATTGCAGTTTTGAGTCGGGACTCTGGAAACTGTTGGTACGGAGTTGGACACCATACTCAGAGTCAGACTCAGACTCAGGAGGATCAGAGATGATGGAATGACTCAGGAAGTGGGCGAGAGCTTGACTACTTCGAGGACTGCCACCAGAAGAAGATGGACGTTTTCAAAATCAAAACCAACTGATTTGGATGATTGTTGATGACTTTGAAGTGGCCAAAAGGTAAACAACACACCAGACCTACACAAGTCTGTGTAGTGGTAGTGGTGAGTGGTGTGACTGACAGCGGTGCATTGATTTTTTACTTGATTGGGACAATGCTATGTTGCTGGGTGTGTGTGTGCTGCTCAGTGCTGTCTGGTTCAAATTTGAAGCAAAGTGGTGGTTGGGTGGGGGGCCTGTTGTTGAAGGTAACTGGAGACAGACATTTAGTCATGAATGATAAATAATCACATTATGCATGTGCTGCTGTTAGGCTACATATTTTGTTATATATTATCTGATGATGAAATGATGATCAAGACCGTTTGATCAGCCAGATACCGATAGTTACATTACATGCAGCCATTCTTTTGTGGGATTTTTGCTGGTTGTTGTAACATTGGCCTCACCAATTTGTTCAAACACCAGGCATAAAATGAATTAATGCAAAAACTAAAGGACTATTCTTTTCTCCTCTTGCGCTTCCTCTGAGTCTTCATGGTGCACTCCTAGTCCTTAGTTTAACTTCTTTCTGTCTCCTAGTCCTTGATTCTTCAATATCATTTTTGTTTTCCAATCTGCAGGCCCTCTTATCGGGCACCAAACTGGAAAACCAAAGCTTACTTTACCGGACCGCATCTGCCAGGCACCCAAGATTGACGGACCGTACAAGAGGAATCAATGCACATGCAACTCCCAGTCCCAATTTGGCAAAACAGTATCATTTTTTCTTTTAATAATCATTTGAACTGCGTGTGTTTGTGTTGTTTACTTGAATCCTACATATTTCTATTCTCTCTCTTCTGTCTGTTCTAGTAGTCTAGTCTCTGGTGACTGTCATTTTTTTTGAAGCTTGCATATAATAGCGGCATTAACCTAGTTTTTATTTCAATTTGTTAACTTCCCTGCGATGAATAGTCTCCTTATCCTACAGTTCAAGTTCGTCTAGGACTCGGAAGGAGTGGGACCTCGCTTCAGTTCTGATGACTTTGCCTTCAATTTTAAAATTCTAGCAATGCATGCTGCTACTACTACCACCACCATGGCACCTTGGGAAATCATGCAGCCCTCGCTTCATCTAATCAGGTAAGAGAAGTGAACTGTGGTTGATGTATTCATTGTTGAACAGCAATCATTCTATACAATGGAAATTCACCCCCCATTCCCTTGAATCCTTAGGGGTTAATAATAATATATAGTAGCAGAGTAGAATGAAGAGACTAGTAGGAGAGAGTAGTAGGACAAGGGTGGGTACCGCATAACTATTTTGTTGTTTATACTATCAGCAGATTTTTAAAACTGGCTGCGGCAAAGTCAGCAGTACAAAGTAAAACAATAACCCCACAATTATTTTTTAAATCATTCATAATGTAAAAGTATGAAAACTTTATTCCCTGAAGAAATCTAAACTACAATACCTACAGCTGGCTAACCCCTCTCCCTAACCCCAACCAATGTCCAAGTAGTGTCCAAGACTCAGAGTTCAAAAACAAAATTGTCCATAAGTAAAGAAAAACCCAACAATGCCCCAACTCCCACCCACCCACCCAAAAAAAGATTAAAAAAGGGGCTGAAGAGAGAACTAACGGCGGGCTAGGAGCTTCTTCAGGTGCCTGTCCATCCTTTCCTGCCTGGCTTCAATATTTGCCAGCCTCAGCATGATGCCGCGCTCAAATTGGCGGAAATAAGGGGGAGCAGCAGTGATGATGGAATGGCGGCGGGCGCCCATTGGACCATGGCGACGGTGTGGTGTTGTGGCATGGCTGGGGCCCGGGGTATCTGCAGCTGCCTCTTCATCCTCCAAGGCCACCAGCCGCCGGTACTTGGCCATGATGGCCTCCAGTTTCCGCTGCCGGGTCCGGCCTGCAATCTCCTGCCTGCTAGTTGGTTTTGGATCAGCAGGAGTAGCTATATATCAAGAAAGGAAAAAGACAAATTGTAAACAATGCTCTTAGCAAAACACATCAAAAAGTATGCCATGGGTATGGAGGGAGGGAGGTGAATGATGATGGGTAGGTAGGAAAGATACATAATATGTTGCACTTGAAAACTACTGTGAGTCCAGGGAGGAGTCTGAAATACCACCTCCTCAACTCTTTGAATCAAAACAACCTCGAAAAATTCCAGGCAAGTAAAGGTAAGAAGAACACCACTACAGAGGAGCACCCTAGTCCCTTGTTTATTCTCTTTCCCAAGGATTTTTTCATTCATCATTGCATTGTTCTTCTAGTATTTTATTTTTTATTCTTCACTTTTGGCTTTGCCACTCACCACCATTTAAGGTTTACATTTTCTCAATCCATTCTTCACCATTAAAACCATCCATCCATATAGCCATCCATCAAAACATGGCTCTCTGTCTCACTCTCAACAAACCTTTCAGCAACATACATTTGTCATTTACCCCCATGCGTCCTTAAGTTTCTTTCAATGAAAAGAAACCACCACAGGATTCCAATCACCCACCCAAGCAGGCATCCTTTCACACATACATTTTCACCCACCCAAGGCAGGCTTCCCACCCATATCCCTTTCATCCATCCTTCACCCACCCATGCATCCTAGCTATCAGCCACCTATAGTATATGTATCCAGTGCTTTCTCCCACGCATCCTTCTCTTTCAGTCAAATATATTACATTTCACCCGTCCTTTCTCCTTCCATCCTACTTTCCCTTATCCATCAACCCATAGTTAAAGGTCTTGTTCATGAAAGTTTATCTGCTGAGTTGAAGATAGGAGCGGCCATTAGTTACTCAGCTCAATTCCTGCTGTGTTTACCTGTTGCTCACAAGTTAACACTACACCTTTACAGTGAGTATATAATTAATTGTCAAAAAGCAAGCAATATGACTTACCACCCCCGTCACTGCCGCTGGCTCACCCCCTTCCGCTGCCGCATCTGCAGACTGGCTGGCGCCGTCACTGCTGGCCCCGGCACTGGTGGTCAGTGTGGCTAGAAAAAAAAGATTACACATTTTTTAGATGCCAGATACGCCTCCTCCTATTAGTTTTTTTATAACAAAATACTCAGTAACTACAATTTGGATACATTGCAGACAGTATCGTCTATCAAAAATATCAGGTTGGGCATTTTGTTGGTTGCAATTTTTAAAAAAGCCTCAAGACAAACTGTTAAGGAGTGGCTGGAGCTATTGATGAATCTGATGTTTTGAGAAAAAATAGCATATAGCCTTGGTTGGCAAATGCAATGGAGCCGTCCTCCTCGTACTTCCTCCCAGCCATGGTGCACAGTCATCAATTCACCGACTGCTGCTAATAATACTAGTCCTAACTAAGAAGACACAACTTTGGGGTGTCCAACGTGACCATGGCCACTCTCTTGTTTTATTGATTGAGCCTTCTCATCTCAACAAACATGCGTAGAATACCTTACTTGGGCAATGGGCATGCAATCTGCACAGCAGATTAGTAGAAGTAGTATGCGACCAATTTATTATTTATTTATTTTTTATTAAAAGGTTTTATATAGCGCGAACATGACCCAAAAGGGTATCAGAGCGCTTTACAGAAGAGCTGCGACAAACATAGGGGGGACAATTGTGTCAAAACAGGAGCAGTATGCAAGAAAAATAACAACAGGTACATGATGAAGAAAAAATGGAGGGGATCAGAACCATAACATTGAAAAATATCATAAGTGAGCAGAGGAGCAAGACAAGGAAGGCAGAGGAACATGAGAGTAGAGAAAGGCAAAAGGCGTCAACGTGGCACTAGATGAGGAGGAACAGGCCATTGGTCTTGGGTGACCAGCCAGGACTAGGCTGGTATGCCGAAAGGCCTAGGCTAAACTTCTAATTCAGAAAGATACTCATCAGTAGAGCTTTCACTTTCTTTTTGAAGGACACTGTTGATGGAATCAGTCTTGTTTCCGTAGGTAGGGAGTTCCAGATTCTCGGGGCAATACCTGAGAAGGATCGATTGTAGGTTTTCATTTTTAAAAATTTCTTTGGTTTAAGCAACAAGGTATTGGAGCTCCTGGAAGAAAGGACACCGCCCGAGAGTTCTAGCTTATTTACAAGATACAGAGGCGTGTTGAAATTAAGTGCTTTATGGGTCATGTAGGCAAGTTTTAGTTGAATCCTTGCTTCAAAAGGTAGCCAATTTAGAGATTTCAAATCCAGGGAAATGTGGTTGGTTTTCTTGGAGCCTGTGATGAGCCTCGTAGCTGCATTCAGTGAGGCCCTGAGAGGGGCCAGTCTGTAACTTAGTAGACCGCAGAGGGTTGCACTGCCATATTCCAGCCGTGAGATGACTAATGCTTGCACAGCGGACTTGAAGTCATCAGGGGGAAGAAAGGGATTTCATTTCCTTAGAAGGCTCAGTTGGACGTTCGCTCCTTTGGTAGATGAGCTGATATTGATCCTGCATGTTCAAGTTCTTATCCAGCACTATTCCCAAGGATTTTGTAGAGTCTATGATGTGAGGTGTGCAGTTGAGAGTGGAGAGATTTTTCATATGTTCCTCCATGATGTGGGCTTGCTTGGGCGATGAGATAAGGAGGAATTCCATTTTGAGGACGTTCAGTTTGAGATGGTTGAAGGTTAGCCAGTTTTGGGTTTTGTGCAGGGTACTGTTGAGTGACTTGATATCATCCGGAGAAGCGATTTTCATGTACAATTGGGTGTCATCCGCATACATGTGGTAATGGATGTTAGATGCTTTGAGGATTTTGGCCAGAGGTTCCATGAATAGGTTGAAAAGTGTGGGTGAGAGAGAGGATCTTTGGGGAACCCCCAGAGTGCAAGGACTGGGATTGGAGAGGGTTTGATTGGTTTTCACTCTCAGTTCTGTTATGGAGAAAAGAGGCAAACCATTTTAGTACTGAGCCAGAGAGCCCCATCTTACGTTCCAGAAGGCTCAGGAGATTGTCATGCTTGACAGTGTCAAATGCTAATGAGAGGTCGAGTAGTATTAATAGGCAGGATTCATTCCGGTCAAGCAAAGTGAGAGCGTTGCTGACTATATGAGCGATGGCTGTTTCAGTGCTGTGGCCCTGAAGCCCGATTGGAATTGATCAAGAAGTTGGAATTCCTCAATGTGAATACACAGTTGTACATGAAGACATTTCTCAAGGAGTTTAGCCAGAGTAGGGATGTTTGTGATAGGGCGGAAGTTATTCAGATCCTCTGGGTCAGCCGTTGGTTTTTTGAGAATGAACAAAACCAGGCCGGACTTTAAGCAGTCAGGGATCTCCCCTTGAAGTAGGGAGGCATTAATAATCTTGGTCCAGAGTGGGACTAGTGTCCTTATCATCTCTTTAAAGAAATTGGAGGGAAGGGGATCGTTGAAGTGATTAGAGGGTTTCAGGGTAGAAAGAATGTTGAGAATGGATGTGTTGTTGACGGGTGAGAATTGACTCCAAAAGGTATTGTTTTTAGGGGAGTGGCATGCGACAAGATGGGGCTGCGAAGGTGAGGGGGGGTCTGGTAGGAATGATAGATAGGTCAGGGCAGACCTGAGATCAAATTCGAACTTGTTAGACTTTTCAAGAAAGAAGGCGGAAAAGTCCTCGCAGTTTGGTTGTGGACTGGAGATGACTGGAGATGAGTGGAAATTGAATGGTAGTGTTATTGGATTGAAGTTTAATCAGATCAATCAGCATTTTGGGGCGATTTTTGTCTTTGTCCAGTTGGCTTCTGAAGAATTTTGCTTTCACCGTTCTCATGTGTTTGTTGTACTTACTTCTTCTCAGTCTTAAAAGCATAAGGAGTTCAGTAGATGGAGATGATCTCCATGAGAGTTCTGCTAGTCTTAGGTTGCGTCTGTCTGAGTTTAGGCTGTCATTGAACCATGGTTTGGAGTCTTTGTTGGACTTTCTTTTTAGTTGGAGGGGGGCAATTGCATCCAGGACTTTCCGCATGGAGTTGTTGTAGTGCTCAGTTAGTTCATGGACGTCTGACATGGACATAGGAGGAGGCAGGGATACGTTAGAATGGTATATAAGCTCATTTACGTTTGCATTTTGAAGCAATCCTTTCCAGTGTCACTGTTTCTTGGGTTGGAGACTTTTGGAGTTCCATCGTTCAAAGATGAGGAAGGTGATATAGTGGTGATCCGACCAGTCACAAGGGGCAATCGATTCCAGCTGAATGGAGTTGGGATTGGCGATGATTAGATTGAGAGTCGTGCCTAAGTTGTGCGTTGGGCTGTCACAAAATTGAGTCAGGTTGAGGTCAGCTAGTAAGTTTTTGGACCAATGGGTTCTCTGTGTCTTAGAGTACCACTACTAGGCAGTCCACAACATAAGGGGAGAGGAAAAGCTGACTGACAAAGCAGAAGAAAGGAATCTACAGACAGACTAGTAACTACAGACTAGAGACAGTTTGAAATAAAGTACAGAAACTTGAAATATAGAAAATAAGTAAATTGGATAACGCAGAGATAACAAGAATTCAGAAATGGATAGATCGAAGAGGATTTGGAAAAAAAATATAAAACGGGTAGACATAATTCAAAAAGGAGCGGTTAAATTTAGGGGAATAAATATATTATTAATGTTAACACCAGGAGGACTTACTGGGGCCAGAAGAGCTATTGGCCGAGGAACTCTGGGAGGTACCTGCAGCTCTCGGACCCTCACCCGCCTCAGCCCTCTTCTTGCCCCTGGATGCTGATGTAAGACATAAAAACTAAAAAATATTGGTGGTAAATAAATAATCTCCCCAAAACATTTTTTGACAGGAAAGGCAATCGCAATAACATTGAACTTTTCTAAATCAGATCGACTAGTAGTAGTATATCGTGGACCGTCCTATCCTATTCCAAATTTCCAAAACCGACCTACCTAGCCCTATTCCAAATTTACTAAACTACATTTTGGAATTACTAATAACAAATTGCAACCAATGATGTTTGCTTCTTCGCAAATCTCATTCACAATCTCTCAATCCCTTTTGATAGGCCAATTCACTAAGGGCCTTATTAATTAACGACGATGTCGGGTAGACGCCATTGTGGTTCTGGAACTGCCCGACCTTAGGTCGGCGGTCACGACCGCCCTATTATGATTATTTTTATTATTAATGCATACTTGATATAGTGCATGGCTACCCACAGGCGTCCCAGCGCTGAATGCAGACCATTAACAGAAGACCGTTCATGCCAGGTTCTGGCAGAGCCATGTTTTTAATTGCTTTCTAAATGCAAAATGGTGCGTCAGAGAGCGAAGGTGGAGCGGGAGTGTGTTCCACAGAGTTGTCGCATTATATGAGAACATACGTCCCCCTTTCGTACCCTCCGAACTTTAGGGGCTACCGCCTGAAATAATTTGGCTGATCTCGGGTTGCGCAGGGGCTGGTAGAAGGACATCATCATGTGATTAATTTTTGGGCCCGTGCCCCATAAGGTTTTATGTGCAATGCACAGTGATTTAAACATTATACGCTCTTTAATGGGGAGCCAATGTAGGACTTTTAACGCTGGTTTGGCTGACTGACTTTTTGGGGTATCGTATAGAAGCCTGGCTGCACAATTCTGCACCACCTGCAGTTTCCTAACGGTGGCCTTCGGGGTGCCCAGATACAGAGAATTACAATAATCCAATCTGGACAGTATCAGGGCCTGAACCATAGTCCTGCGTGCAGTTATGGCAGCAATGGCAACATTTTTCTCAGTTGCCTTATGATGCCAAAACAGGTGGATGCTACTTGTACCGCTTGGTAGTCTAGTTTTAATGAGTTATCAAGCCATATTCCTAGGCTTTTGATCCTTTATTTAGGTTTGGGAGGAGGACCCAAACAATCGGGCCAGTTTAAAGAAAGGGAGCTAATAGGATGACTGCCAAGGATCATTATCTCTGTTTTATCTCCGTTGAGTTTGAGATATGACAGGTCCATCCACGAGGCCACCTCTTCCGGGCAGGCTTCTGTGTTGACTGATACCTCCTTAGGGTGGTTTAAAGCCACCACTAACTGGGTGTCATCCGCATAAGTTACGATCTGGACCCCAAATAGGAGAACTATCTCAGCAAGGGGTCGTAGATACACATTGAAAAGTGTGGGGCTCAATGAGGACCCCTGCGGCACCCCACACCTCAATGGGACCTTTCGTGAGGTGTAGTTTCCTTCAAATACTTGATATGATCGATCTGTTAGGAAGGATTTGAGCCATGTAAGGGCCTTGCCTGACACTCCCACTTCTATAAGTCTGTCACAAAGAATGTTGTGATTGACAGTGTCGAACGCGGCGCTCAAATCAAGCAAAATGATCGCCACTGATCCTCCTTGATCTAGAACTTTCCTTGATTCCTCCACCACTTTAAGCAATGCAGTTTCTGTACCGTGGTTAGGTCGAAAGCCAGTTTGCGAGGTATGTAACATCGAGTGGCTTTCCAGGTGGCTAGTGAGACTGTTATTTATATGTTTTTCTAGAATTTTACTGGTGAAGGGCAGTAACGAAACTGGCCTGTAGTTGTTCCATACTTCTGGATTAAGGTTAGTTTTTTTTAGTAGTGCCCTAAGCATGGCATGTTTCTATGACTTGGGCACTTGAGCGGCCATAATGGAAGCATTAAGTACTTCCAATAGTGCCGGTAGTATGGTCTCTTTCACTTTGTGCATCAGATGTACTAGTGCAGCGTCACAAGGGGATCCTGATTTCACTTTGGTAAAGATTTTAGATAGCGTAGCTAGATCTAGAATGGAGAACTCTTCTAGCAATGCAGGGCCATCATCCCCTCTCTCCCGTTCCGTGTTCGAGTTCACTGGACCAAGGGTTGGTGGGAACATGTTAAATATATCCAGAATTTGTTTATTAAAAAATTCTGCCAATTCCGTGCAACGCTGTGAGGCCGACTCAGTGGGTAAATCAGGCTGTGGGCTATTGGTCAATTGTTTTGCTATCCTCGCAATTTCCCTAGGTGCATTGGCTGCTCCATTAATTTTCCCCTCGTAATATAGAGCTTGAGCTCTCCTAGTTTCAGCCTGATATATTTTAATTGCTTCTCTGTATTTCTGTTTTCTCTCTGCGCTGTAATCTTTTCTCCAAGATCTCTCAAGTTTTTTACATTTTTGTTTAAGTTCACGTACTTTGGGGGTGTACCAAGCTGATCGTTTTTCTTTAGGCCTTTTTTTACTCCATTTGTATGGAATAATGGCGTCCAAGGGTGAAACAATCCATTCATTAAAATTCTCGGACGCTCTACTAGGATCGGGGTCTCCTGAAGTGGGTAAGTTCGAAAGTGTATGTGCCCAGTCCTCTGGGGCAAGTTTTGCCCACGGTCTGTCCCAGCTTTTCTGAGGGTTACTGTTGGTATATAATATTAAAGGTTTCCAACAAATTGGTATTAAAAAATGGTCCGACCATGGGACTGGGGATGGGCTGCCTACAACTATCCTTTCAACATTTGAAAATACTTGATCTAGAGTATGACCCTTATCGTGCGTTGGGCCTGTAATTTTTTGGGAGAGTTGTAAAGCCTGTAGATTTTGGATAAGACTCAAAGCATCAGCTTTATTGGGATCTTCTAGGTGCAAATTTAGGTCCCCAGGTAGGTCGCTCCCCCACCACACAGCTCCGCCTGTGTTGTCTGCCCGCTGCTTCTGCAGGTAAGATCGCCCTCCGCTTGTGGCCCGGTGCCCGTGTTTCTTGCCTGTCTCCCCTTTTTCCTTTCTGTGCCCCTCGCTGCCCCATTTGCGTTGTGCTTGTAATTTGTCTGTTTCTCCCCCCCTTTTTCCTTTCTGTGCCCCTCGCTGCCCCATTTGCGTTGTGCTTGTAATTTGTCTGTTTTCTCCCCCCCCTTTTTTTCCTTTCTGTGCCCCTCGCTACCCCATTTGCGTTGTGCTTGTAATTTGTCTGTTTCTCCCCCCTTTTTCCTTTCTGTGCCCCTCGCTGCCCCATTTGCGTTGTGCTTGTAATTTGTCTGTTTCTCCCCCCTTTTTTTCCTTTCTGTGCCCCTCGCTGCCCCATTTGCGTTGTGCTTGTAATTTGTCTGTTTTCTCCCCCTTTTTTTCCTTTCTGTGCCCCTCGCTACCCCATTTGCGTTGTGCTTGTAATTTGTCTGTTTCTCCCCCCTTTTTCCTTTCTGTGCCCCTCGCTGCCCCATTTGCGTTGTGCTTGTAATTTGTCTGTTTTCTCCCCCCTTTTTTCCTTTCTGTGCCCCTCGCTGCCCCATTTGCGTTGTGCTTGTAATTTGTCTGTTTCTCCCCCCTTTTTTTCCTTTCTGTGCCCTCGCTGCCCCATTTGCGTTGTGCTTGTAATTTGTCTGTTTCTCCCCCCTTTTTCCTTTCTGTGCCCCTCGCTGCCCCATTTGCGTTGTGCTTGTAATTTGTCTGTTTTCTCCCCCCTTTTTTTCCTTTCTGTGCCCCTCGCTGCCCCATTTGCGTTGTGCTTGTAATTTGTCTGTTTTCTCCCCCTTTTTTTCCTTTCTGTGCCCCTCGCTGCCCCATTTGCGTTGTGCTTGTAATTTGTCTGTTTTCTCCCCCCTTTTTTTCCTTTCTGTGCCCCTCGCTGCCCCATTTGCGTTGTGCTTGTAATTTGTCTGTTTCTCCCCCTTTTTTTCCTTTCTGTGCCCCTCGCTGCCCCATTTGCGTTGTGCTTGTAATTTGTCTGTTTTCTCCCCCCTTTTTTTCCTTTCTGTGCCCCTCGCTACCCCATTTGCGTTGTGCTTGTAATTTGTCTGTTTCTCCCCCCTTTTTTTCCTTTCTGTGCCCCTCGCTGCCCCATTTGCGTTGTGCTTGTAATTTGTCTGTTTCTCCCCCCTTTTTCCTTTCTGTGCCCCTCGCTGCCCCATTTGCGTTGTGCTTGTAATTTGTCTGTTTTCTCCCCCTTTTTTTCCTTTCTGTGCCCCTCGCTGCCCCATTTGCGTTGTGCTTGTAATTTGTCTGTTTTCTCCCCCCTTTTTTTCCTTTCTGTGCCCCTCGCTGCCCCATTTGCGTTGTGCTTGTAATTTGTCTGTTTTCTCCCCCTTTTTTTCCTTTCTGTGCCCCTCGCTGCCCCATTTGCGTTGTGCTTGTAATTTGTCTGTTTCTCCCCCTTTTTTTTCCTTTCTGTGCCCCTCGCTGCCCCATTTGCGTTGTGCTTGTAATTTGTCTGTTTTCTCCCCCTTTTTTTCCTTTCTGTGCCCCTCGCTACCCCATTTGCGTTGTGCTTGTAATTTGTCTGTTTCTCCCCCCTTTTTTTCCTTTCTGTGCCCCTCGCTGCCCCATTTGCGTTGTGCTTGTAATTTGTCTGTTTTCTCCCCCTTTTTTTCCTTTCTGTGCCCCTCGCTACCCCATTTGCGTTGTGCTTGTAATTTGTCTGTTTCTCCCCCTTTTTCCTTTCTGTGCCCCTCGCTGCCCCATTTGCGTTGTGCTTGTAATTTGTCTGTTTTCTCCCCCCCTTTTTTCCTTTCTGTGCCCCTCGCTGCCCCATTTGCGTTGTGCTTGTATTTTTGTCCGTTTTCTCTCCCCTTGTACTTGTGCCCCCGCTGCCTCTCACCATTCCCGCCGCTGCGTCCCCTGCGGCCCCGCCCCCCTGACTGCCCATTCGCTGCCCCTGCCTCCCGCCTCCCAGCTGCTCCTCCCTCCCACCTCCCCATAAATGGCGGCCGCTGCGCGGTGAGGAGAGCGACCCTTGACCTTGCCAGGTAGGTCGCTCCCCCACCACACAGCTCCGCCTGTGTTGTCTGCCCGCTGCTTCTGCAGGTAAGATCGCCCTCCGCTTGTGGCCCGGTGCCCGTATTTCTTGCCTGTCTCCCCTTTTTCCTTTCTGTGCCCCTCGCTGCCCCATTTGCGTTGTGCTTGTAATTTGTCTGTTTCTCCCCCCCTTTTTCCTTTCTGTGCCCCTCGCTGCCCCATTTGCGTTGTGCTTGTAATTTGTCTGTTTTCTCCCCCCCTTTTTTTCCTTTCTGTGCCCCTCGCTACCCCATTTGCGTTGTGCTTGTAATTTGTCTGTTTCTCCCCCCTTTTCGTTTCTGTTCCCCTCCGTGCCCCATTTGCGTTGTGCTTGTAATTTGTCTGTTTCTCCCCCCTTTTTTTCCTTTCTGTGCCCCTCGCTGCCCCATTTGCGTTGTGCTTGTAATTTGTCTGTTTTCTCCCCCCTTTTTTTCCTTTCTGTGCCCCTCGCTACCCCATTTGCGTTGTGCTTGTAATTTGTCTGTTTCTCCCCCCTTTTTCCTTTCTGTGCCCCTCGCTGCCCCATTTGCATTGTGCTTGTAATTTGTCTGTTTTCTCCCCCCTTTTTTTCCTTTCTGTGCCCCTCGCTGCCCCATTTGCGTTGTGCTTGTAATTTGTCTGTTTCTCCCCCCTTTTTTTCCTTTCTGTGCCCCTCGCTGCCCCATTTGCGTTGTGCTTGTAATTTGTCTGTTTCTCCCCCCTTTTTCCTTTCTGTGCCCCTCGCTGCCCCATTTGCGTTGTGCTTGTAATTTGTCTGTTTTCTCCCCCTTTTTTTCCTTTCTGTGCCCCTCGCTGCCCCATTTGCGTTGTGCTTGTAATTTGTCTGTTTTCTCCCCCCTTTTTTTCCTTTCTGTGCCCCTCGCTGCCCCATTTGCGTTGTGCTTGTAATTTGTCTGTTTTCTCCCCCCTTTTTTTCCTTTCTGTGCCCCTCGCTGCCCCATTTGCGTTGTGCTTGTAATTTGTCTGTTTCTCCCCCTTTTTTTCCTTTCTGTGCCCCTCGCTGCCCCATTTGCGTTGTGCTTGTATTTTTGTCCGTTTTCTCTCCCCTTGTACTTGTGCCCCCGCTGCCTCTCACCATTCCCGCCGCTGCGTCCCTGCGGCCCCGCCCCTGACTGCCCATTCGCTGCCCCTGCCTCCAGCCTCCCAGCTGCTCCTCCCTCCCACCTCCCCATAAATGGCGGCCGCTGCGCGGCCGCGCCGCTGGCGCGCCAAAGGCGCGCCTAAGGCAAGCCCGTCTGCGCCCGTCCGCGACTGGACCGCGCCCAGCGCCAGAACCCCTGGATCCCACCGATGCAACACTACTCGACGGACCTACGACGCCGCCACCCTCACCGCACTCAATGCCGGCCGGAACCCTGCCTGCTACCGAGCCTCACCGAGACGCACCCACGGACCCTTCACCTGCCAAACCTGCCGATTCACCTGCCCCCGGACGTGCACCACCTCCGCCAAGTCGAGCACCAGCAGCAACCACCTGAAATGCATCCTGTTGAACACCCGCTCCGTCCACAGGCACGCTGTGGAACTCTGGGACCTGCTTGACGCAACAGCACCGGACATCGCCTTCCTCACCGAAACCTGGATGAACGCCTCCTCAGCGCCCGACATCGCCATAGCCATCCCGGACGGATACAAGATCACCCGGAGGGACCGCGTCAACCAGACGGGAGGAGGCATCGCCATCGTACACAAGAACACCATCCGCATCTCGACTAACTCCGACGAGACCTTCACCGCCGCCGAACACCTACACTTCCAAATACACACTGACCCCAAGACCACCCTCCGAGGAACCCTCATCTACAGACCCCCGGGACCACGCACACTATTCAGCGAAGACATCGCAGACTTCATCAGCCCGCACGCCATGCCCTCCGCCGACTACATCCTCCTAGGGGACCTCAACTTCCACCTGGAGAACAACAACGACCGAAACACCACCGCCCTGCTGGACAACCTCGCCAACCTCGGACTCAAGCAACTGGTGAACACGCCCACCCACTACGCCGGCCACACGCTTGACCCCGTCTTCTCTTCCAGCAAGCACATCTCCTTCAGCCACGCCACCGGACTCCACTGGACCGACCACAGCTGCGTCCACTTCAGCTTCAGAAAGACTGCGACCCACCACCACCCGCAACAGGCTCCCCGCCGGAGCTGGAGCAAGATCACCGCCGAGCAGCTCACCGCCTCCCTCAGCCAGAACACACCCACCAACACAACGGACCCAAACGAAGCAGCCAACAACCTCGCCAAGTGGCTGACCGCCTGCGCCGACGACCTCGCACCACTAAAAAACCCTCCCAGCAGACCCGGAAGCAAGAAAACCCCTTGGTTCACCAACGAACTCAAGGAATCCAAGAAGAACTGCCGCACTCTCGAGAAAACCTGGCGACACGACCAGACCACAGACAACAGGACCGCCCTCAAGCACGCCACCCGCAAACACCACCAGCTGATCCGTGCCACCAAGAAGTCGGCACTCAAAGAATGACTGGACAACAACGCCCACGACAGCAAGGAACTTTTCAGCATCGTCAAAGAGTTCTCCAACCCCAGCGCCGGAAACAACGACATCACCCCCTCGCAAGACCTCTGCAACTCACTCGCCGCGTTCTTCCACCGCAAGATCACCGACATACATAACAGCTTCGACGCACAAACCACGCACCCTACCGCTGAACCAACGCCCGCCACCACCACCCTCTGCAACTGGACCCCGATCAGCACCGAAGACACCACCCGCACGATGAACTCCATCCACTCCGGATCACCAACCGACCCCTGCCCACACCACGTCTTCAACAAAGCCGACGCCACCATCGCACCCCATCTCCGGGACATCATCAACTCCTCCTTCCACACCGCCACCTTCCCGGAGAGCTGGAAGCACGCCGAGCTTACCGCCCTCCTGAAGAAACCAACAGCGGACCCCACCGACCTCAAGAACTACCGTCCCATCTCGCTCCTTCCGTGTCATCGAGAAGACCGTCAACAGACAGCTTGCCGCCTTCCTCGAGACTAATGGATCCCTCGACCCCTCGCAGTCCGGGTTTCGGGCCAACCACAGCACCGAGACCGCCCTTATCGCAGCCACCGACGACATCAGAACCCTAAACGACAACGGGGAAACAGCAGCCCTCATCCTCTTGGACCTCTCCGCGGCGTTCGACACCGTCTGCCACCGCACCCTAGTGAAGCGCCTCAGCAACATCGGAATCCGAGAGAAAGCACTGGAATGGATCATCTCGTTCCTCGCCGGAAGAACCCAGAGAGTCCGCCTCCCCCGTTCAGATCCGAGGCCACCGAAGTCATCTGCGGCATTCCACAAGGATCTTCACTCAGTCCAACCCTCTTCAACGTCTACATGAGCCCCCTCGCAGCCATCGCACGCCAACACAACCTCAACATCATCTCCTACGCCGACGACACCCAGCTGATCCTCTCCCTCACCAACGACCCCACCACCGCCAGAGCCAACCTACACGACGGGATGAAAGACGTCGCCGACTGGATGAGGAACAGCCGCCTTAAACTGAACTCAGACAAGACGGAAGTCCTCATCCTGGGCTCATCACCCTCCGCCTGGGACGACTCCTGGTGGCCCCCGGCCCTGGGCACCGCGCCCAAGCCAACGGACCACGCACGAAACCTGGGCTTCATCCTGGACTCCTCCCTGTCGATGACCAGACAAGTCAACGCCGTCTCATCTTCGTGCTTCAACACCCTGCGCATGCTCCGCAAGATCTTCAGATGGATCCCCACTGAAACCAGGAAGACCGTCACCCAGGCACTCGTCACCAGCCGACTGGACTATGGGAACACCCTCTACGCCGGAACCACAGCCAAACTTCAAAAAGACTCCAGCGCATCCAGAACGCCTCCGCACGACTCATCCTGGACATCCCCCGACACAGCCACATCACCGGACACCTGAAAGACCTGCACTGGCTCCCCGTCAGCAAGAGAATCACGTTCAGACTCCTCACCCACGCACACAAGGCCCTCCACGACCTGGGCCCAAAGTACCTCAACGACCGCATGACCTTCTACACGCCCACCCGCCAGCTACGATCAACCAGCCACGCCCTCGCCACCGTACCACGCATCCGCAGAACAACCGCCGGAGGAAGATCCTTCTCCTACCTAGCAGCCAAGACCTGGAACTCCCTCCCCACTCACCTTCGGCGAACCCAGGACCATCTCTCCTTCAGGAAGCAGCTCAAGACCTGGCTGTTCGAGCAGTAACTTACCCCCTCCCCAGCGCCTTGAGACCCTCCCGGGTGAGTAGCGCGCTCTATAAATGCCGTGATTGATTGATTGATTGATTGAAGTTTGCAGCCGTACTTGCCAGCGTTGCCGCCATGTCAGTCAGGGATTTGACAAACGCCCCACACGGACCCGGGGGGCGGTATATCAAGATACCTGTTAGAGAGCAAGTGGGTGCCAAGGTGAGTACGAATCTCATACTCTCACAATCCTGCAGAATATCTGGTTCAATGCGGCCCTTTATATGATCCTTGAAAATAATTGCCACCCCTCCACCCTTTCGTAATCCTCTATCCCTCTTGAGAATATGATAGCCTGGGGGTAAAGCTTGTATTATGTCGGGTTCTGCATCTTTGTGCAGCCAAGTTTCTGTCAGGAACAAAGCATCCGGCTTTTCCTCGCTAAGCAAAATATTAATTTCAGAAACGTGTTTAGGCAAGGACCTACAGTTCAGAAGGAGCATTTTAATCTCTGTTGTGTTCGTATTGCGAGCAGACCCCTGTGTGGCATCACCTAATTTAAAAAGGCAGTTTGGGCATGTTCTGGGGCCTGAAGTTATGCTGATACAATGGTTGCAGTTAGCATTATCGGTTGCATTTAGATCATGCAGCTGATGTGCTGAATATCTCAAAGGCTCTATTTGGGGGCCAGGGTTCCTGGCCCCTGGTCCCGGTTGGGCGCGGACGGGCGCAGACGGGCTTGCCTTAGGCGGCCTTCGGCGTGCCAGCGGTGCGCCCGCTGCGCATCCGCAGCGCACCCGCGCTGCCATGCGATTAAAATAGTCAGTGGCCCCGCCTCGTGACCTCTGCCCAGTGTCCCGCCTCCTTCCTGTTACCCTCCACACAACCGGAACTCTCCGTGGTGGACCGGGGTATGACTGAATAGGAGGGTGCGCGACAATATTAAAATCAGGTAAGTGAATAAAAACAGATTAAAAACAATATTAGCAGTTTCTTAAAACAGTCCCCCGCCCTTCAGAGTCTGAGTTACTGTATCCCTCGGATACCGGAATAGCTAATGGAAAGCTAATGCTAATAGAAAGTGCTAGTGCTTATTACCGCTTCAGTGCTAGTGCTAATTACCGCTTCAGAAGTACGAGCGCGTCTTTCGTTACAACCTGCCTATTCTCTGTAATGTCTGCGATCGCCCATAGGCCATAGGGTATTCGCAAACCTCAATTTGTCAATGGAAGGTTGTGCGGCAGCCAAAAAAGGCCTGAAGCACAAGCTTCCCTTGAAAAATGGATGTTGTTGATCACAAACATCCCTGCACTGTCCGTGTGGCATGCACCATGCGGTTACAAATTATAAATAACTAATTACAGAACTTCTTGCATAATCATCACTAATCATCAGCCCAAGCGAGCAGCAACAAGTACAATAACTAGATTAGGTAGCGCTAAGTAAGCTAAGCACTATCTAGAATAACTATTTGGGAAAATATTATTAGCTATAGCATAAAACACACAAGTAATAATACAAATTAATAATTGTAATAATTACTTAGCTACTCACCTAGCCCAGCGACCTAAACCCCTAGCAGAGCCAGCAGGTCCTGCTCTCAGTCCAGGATGTCGGACCAGTGGTGCGTCAACTGCTGATGGGTGCGCCGGACCCCAGAGCAATGGTACCCTGCCCGGCGCACCCTCGGCCAGTGCTGTTGGTGCTCCCGCATCCCGTACCCAGACCCAGGCCTGCCGTCTGTTGCCAGTGTCAAGGGAAAGTGGCACTGGATATAAAAAACCAGCGCTGCCACCTCCACCTCAGAAAACAGGGCACAGGACTGCACCCCTGCCTGGTGCCTCCTTCCACAAGGAAGGTGTCTGCTACTTGCGCGCCTTGGTGCACCCTTATCTGTCATGGCGCTGGGGGGAAAGAGAGATAAAAAAGAAAGGGGAAAAAGAAGGAAGGAGGATAATAAGGAAGTAGTAACACAAAAAATTAATAAAGTACAAAACTATTCAAAAACACACAAAAAATAGAAAAACATGCAAAATGCACACTTAGGAAGACATAGGGTAAGATAATAAATAAAAAAAAGATGGGAAAAAAAGTTTTAAAAGCCAAGGATTACACAGATTAAGGAAGGATAAAAAAAGTAGGCCCCAGCACCATAAACAGAGTAAGAAACAAGATGGCCGCACCCAGGCATGACCGCGTGTTGCAGTTTGTGCGATATTTCCATACTACGGAAACGTCACATGAACGGGCAGGACAAGCAACTCTGCCTGGTTGCGAAAATCCGTGTAGCCTGCCGGAGTTTTTTAACGCTTCATGGAGTTCCATGTAGCGCGACTATGCAAAATCCCTTTATGCTGTACTCACAATGTACTGTACCTATCACCTCCTCAGCAGCCGATAACCGTATCATGTCAAATATACCACTCTCATCTCCATCTCTCCCCTTTCCACTGGCTTTGGAGCACTCATTTTTGCAAAGGTGCACCATTGAATCCACCTCTGACATTCACTCTTAAAACCTCACCACATCTCTCATCCTGACCCTTACATGGCTCACTGAATCTGGCGTTAGTCATTAGCCTCTTGCCATTCACTCACTCTACTATGCTTAAGGACTACTAAGAGTAATTAGACAAACTAGAGCATCCGTATATTCAAACACACTATCCATCTACTGGCCAACACCTCGCATCTCTCCATCCAACAGCCTAACTTACATAGCTGGTGTATCCTCTTGACATCCACCAAGCCACTTGGTTTCCCAAAAAACTGTTACCTTGCCTCACTGTTGCTCTCTTACATCCACATCTCAGTTCCATGCTCCATACCTCCATTATCTTTTGCATATTAAAAACTACGGGGCAGATTTACAAGCCCCTTGCGTCACTTTTACGCTGCAGTTGCGTCACTTTTGTGACGCAACGGCAGCGTAAAAAATGCGGCAAATTTACAATGTGACGCATCTAGGGAGATGCGTCACGTTGTAAAGCCCTGCATGACATTATACCTGCGTCAGGTATAATGTATGCAGGGTAGGCGTTCCCACGCAGGAAAGCCTCGTAAAAGTGACGCAGTGAAATCTACAAGATTTCACTGCGTGACTTTTAGGACGCCACTGCGTCAAAACCGTACGCCTGCTTGAAGCAGGCGTAAGGAGTGACGCAGTGTATTTGGAATAGGCCGCAACACGCATTGCTGGAGGTGCGTCGTGCTTGCGACACGACTCCAACAATGCGTGACTTTTCCGCCAACAGATGCGTCAGAATCTCTGACGCATCTGTCAATCCTTGCACCATAGTGCGCCGTATTGTAAATACGGCCCATCTACAGTGGCGCAAGGGTTTGTCACGTAGGCGCAGGGAAACTGACGCATCTATATAGATGCGTCAGTTTCTTGTAAATCTGCCCCTACCTTTCTCAATGAATCTGCCTCTATCACAGCCCCCTTTCACCGTAGTGGCACATACTTCAGCTCTCATCTCTTGCTAGCCTCTAACCTTGTCTAGCTGGTTCTACCTCTTTCACATCTATCTCTTTCACATCTACCAAATCCTATCATACCCCAGCCAGGCATTAACCATTTTTTCAAGTTCCTACACTCTGATATCCACACCCCAGCATTTCCTCCAATTCCCAGTGTAATAATGAGGATACTTTACGTATCCTATCCAAGCACTGCCTTTGACCGTAACTACTTCCTTCCACTCTCATCTAATTTTTTTCTTGTTCTGCCCCTATTTCATCTGAGTCTCCCCTCCATGCACAAAATGTTATCAAAACTCTCTCTCACCTCTACCCTTCTTTAGCTAGCTTAGCCCCTCAAACATTAAGCTCTCCAACAACAAGTGCAGCTATGCTTCACAGTTCAACACCCACCTCCTCCCTTGTCTGTCAATTTAGTGCATGGGTGTAACACAGGCTCCTGTAGCCCCTGCACAGTACACAGGCCCACAACACTTCTGGGGACTCACAGTCCACTAGGCTGACCACATGTAGCACAGTGTAATCCACTAGCCTTAACAGCCCTTCAAGTACATCTATGTTTGATCAGGGCCAGAATCAAGCATTTCTCAAACCTCATTTATTATTTTCAATACACAAATAACTAAATACACAGCTATCATATGCTGAGCTCCAAATGATGTGTGTGTAAAATAGTATAGTCATAGCTTGTACAAACAAAAGACTCGTCAGTGGAAAAGTGTAAACAAAATGCCAATCTCATCCATTCTCCACTCTTCTCCCTTTGCCGTCATACCTGGTGAGCAGTGCCCATTGTGACATGATGGCATAATGGATGTTAGACGTACGTTTTTTGTGTGTCCCATAGCATCACCAGCTTTACATTCAGGCAGGGGCAGGTGCCGGTCTCATCAATAGCACCTTTAAGTGCTGTGGCTATTTGCTGTCATGATTCCGATGCATTGTTTATGCAGAGTGAGGGGTGATAGCAAGGCAAGTCTGTCTGAAAAAGACATTCAAATTAAACAAACTCAATACAGTTTGTATACTGAAAGGCTGTTTGTGACAAACATTTTGCCATTTCAGCCCATTCCTAAGGGACCCAAGTGAGGGGTGTTGTGCATTATTTGTGCATCACATTGCTGCACTATGGCTGCAAAACCCAAGGGAGGGGGCTAACCACCTGTAGCTCATAACACTGACGTGCTCCCTTGGCAGGCGCTAGCATTTGTGAGGCCTTTGTGAGGTCCACGGGCAGCGCCAGCCCGGACTGGCACACAGCATTCACCCTGAACTAAATATCCTCTACACCACTTTTGTTAACAACGACTGAGGTTCCATTAGCTTGCATAAACTGAGCCAAGAAGGAGAGTGTTGCTGTGCAGTGTTACCTTCTGGTGTATCACATGAGGGGGCTAGAAGGGCCATTGAATGACCAAGCACAGACAAATGTATTTCACTCCTAATATACTAATAGGACTTGACAAAGCCTAACATTCACAACATGTTAATTTAATGTACATAAAAAATACCATTTGAAATTAATTGAGTTCAGCTAAATGTTTGAAACATAACTAACACACTTAGCCCATGCAGCACCCACAAGTGTTCCAGAACAAGTAGATGAAATATCTTGGATACAACAGGCACAATCCACTCCTGTCAGTATCGTGACAGCTCCAAATCCATATGGAGCAAAGTCACATGTGTGTCACATAACTGATATGACTATCACAGCCTTTGCCAAACACAAACTGTCAGCCATCTTAGGTACAATGTTAGGTGTGCAATATACAATCCCAGATTCATCATATGCCTGAAAGTACATTTAGAACTTGTGCCTATATGTGAAAAGCACGATCAAGTTGCTCATTTGGGTGAAAAAGGTAGCCACATACTCATGATACACATCCCTATGACTCTCCACAACAAAACACTTGTCAAATTAAAATACCCAATATGATGTTGTGAGAAACAACCTAAACCATGTCACAATGCAAATAAACACTACACTAATCTACTAAATCACAAACCAGAAGTCAGAAGCCTTGTGTCTTGGTCACAGTTTGCAAGTCACACATACTCTCTGGACATATTGACACACTCAACTTGACTTAGCTCACAAACACTCTATGAAATGCTTGAAGAACACAATACAACCAACATTACCCTTGGATAGGCCATACATCCCCTATCCTGCTGCTTACCATTCTCTAGTATAGTGCATCATATTTCAGGGTGTAGGAGCAAACGCAGGGCCATGCGTGCACCAACACAGTTTCTAAAGGAACATCACCTAAGCATGATGTTGTCTATGTCCAGTTCACAGATTAGGGAAATGCCCAGAGTTCCATACTCTAACTGTGGCATCAGCCCAGAATGATATGTACATTACAACGCTATGTACTGTAGAACTCTACAATCACACTAGCATTCAAAATGAGTGTCAACCATTCATGTGCCATACACTGGGTGCACAAACAACTTACACCTACAACAATAGTGTCTTTATAAGGACAGAAACACATTGTAACTTACTGAACCATGTCATGGAAACACATACCATCCACATGATGTACCCAAAAAATTGGGATGTGATGACTAACATCAAAATCAGAATGCACTGGAGGTTACAGACCATAGACACCTTGCCTAACAGGAATATCTAAGTGAATGGGAGTCCGGGAAGGCAACAGGTCCAGGACACTGTCAGCATCATACCCACCTATGCCTATGGTGCCTCACCATAGGCACAGGACATGTATAATATGGGCCAACTGCCTTGAAAGGGTATTGGCCTACAGTGGAAGCCACCTGGTAACCATCGTCAGAAACCACGGGCTCAACATCATCTCCTACGCCGATGACACCCAGCTCATCCTCTTCCTCACCAAAGAACCCGATATCACCAGGCACAACTTCCAAGAAGGAATGAAAGCCATCACAACCTGGATGAAGAACAGCTGCCTGAAACTCAACTCAGAGAAAACAGAAGTCCTCATCCTCGGTTCCACCCCTCCTCATGGGACGACACCTGGTGGCCCCTGCCCTCGGATACCCACCCACACCGACAGACCATGCACGCATCCTCGGCATCAAACTGGACTCATCGCTCAACATGAAACGCCAGATCAACGCCATCTCCTCCGCATGCTTCAACACCCTCCGTATACCCCGCAAGACTTTCAAATGGATACCCTCCGATTCCAGAAAAATGGTCACGCACGCCCTCATCACCAGGAGACTGGACTACGGCAACACCCTCTATGCTGGAATCAACCAAAAACTCCTCCTCTAGCTCCAGACCTTCCAGAACGCCGCAGCCAGACTAATCCTTGACATCCCACACACAACCACAATACCCAGCACCTCCGTGACCTCCACTGACTCCCCGTCGAAAGAAGAATAACCTTCAAGCTACTCATGCATGCCTACAAGGCCCACCACAACACCGGACCACAATACCTCAACAACTGTCTCTCCTTCCACACACCCAAGAGAAACCTCCGCTCTGCTGACCTCTCCCTAGTCACCGTCCCATGATTCTACAGGAACAGAGCGGGTGGAAGGTCCTTCTCCTACCTTGCAGCCAAGACCTGAAATGATCTTCCCCATCCCCTCTGTCAAAGCCCAACACTGCACCAATTCAGAAAGGACCTCAAGACCTGGCTCTTCGAATGACCCTAACGGAGCTGCACTCACCCCCTTCCAGCGCCTTGAAACCCCAATGGGTGAGTAGTGCGCTCTACAAACGCCTGATTGATTGATTGACCTGTGGCAATGCTGTCATTGCAACTAGTTAACCAGATCTATTGAAGGCACAGACATTGGTCCACCACTATCAAGTCGCATACATCAATTGTATCCTTACTCTGTGTACATATGTGTGTCTAAAGTCACTACCATGTAGGCAGAGTTCATATGTATGAGAAAATTACAAAAGGAGGGAGTGTAGAGGTCTACAGGTAGAATCTACCTCCTATATAACTTTTTGTAAACAATATGATTCTACCCTATGTGGTAACTACTAGGTAATTTTTGTTTTTTTAAAATAATTAAGAAAAAGTGTATGTTGCTGATCCTTGAAACAATCAGGGAAAAGCACTATGTGTTTTTAAAATACCCCTCACACACTACAAAATCCTGTAGTGTCATGCTTCATCATAGGGGTCTTCCCGTCCCTCTACGGGGCTGGGCGTGCTACAACCTACGAATACGTGGGAGCACTTGATGTTTGTGAAAATAGGCTATGTGTAGTGTTGGAGTGAGTGTTTTAGGGTCAGTGAAAAATACAAAGAAGGGTCGTTAAAAATTCCCTGGCTAGTGGAAAAAAACCAAAATCTGGTATACTGTTTAAAACAAATGTCAGGCATCATGAGCTTGCACTGAAGGTGAAGTTGTCTATACTCTTTCCTTTCCATACCTCCGTGCAGCCACGGAGCTGCACGGAGGTATGGAAAGGAAAGAGTATATCCTATTTCATCGCTGAATCCGAGACAACTTCACCTTCAGTGCAAGCTCATGATGCCTGACATTTGTTTTAAACAGTATACCAGATTTTGGTTGTTCTAACTAATAGGGGCTATTCACCCCCTTATTATTTTTCGGTCTAGCTTATTTTTGCAGACCATTTTTTGAAGGATAGGCATATTACATATATATATATATAACATTTTTAAATATATGAGTGCAGTAGGGATCATACTAGGTCCTGATGAGTGAAGCAGTGGGGACTGCTTACGAAACATGTTGACCCAGTAGGAGGTATCATATTTTGGTATACCACCTACATAACCCCATTTTTAGCGTTTCCAGCTAGGGAAGTGAATAAAATTTGTTTTTTTCCACTAGCCAGGGAATTGTTAACGACCCTTCTTTGTATTTTTCACTGACCCTACCACACTCACTCCAACACTACACATAGCCTATTTTCACAAACATCAAGTGCTCCCACGTATTCGTAGGTTGTAGCACGCCCGCCCCGTAGAGGGACGGGAAGACCCCTATGATGAAGCATGACACTACAGGATTTTGTAGTGTGTGAGGGGTATTTTAAAAACACATAGTGCTTTTCCCTGATTGTTTCAAGGATCAGCAACATACACTTTTTCTTAATTATTTAAAAAAACAAAAATTACCTAGTAGTTACCACATAGGGTAGAATCATATTGTTTACAAAGAGTTCATATGTATCCTGGTGTATTGATAAGACAGTTATCTTTCAGCCCATTACATACATATGCAGCATGCTTCTCCAAAAATGTTGTACTTTGCCACAATGCACTATGTTGACATCAGTAAGCAGAAACTATGAGAAAGTCTAATTTCAAAAGCAAAGGTTTGTGACTTCATGTCACACTCCTAGACAAGGCTAATCTTGACATTGACACACAGCCAATGTAGGCACAAGAATGTATGCTACATCCTAATCGAGTGCTCATACTCCATGGACCATATGCAATCCATGCCATACTAACATCATTGTATACTTGCATCACTAATTACACATGAACGACAGTTAACAACAAATTCATTTTGGGGACACAGAATTATGAAAACAAAATTATAACATGCTTTATTTAGCAAACATGGGTTTTTTCATGAGAAAAAGGTCAATGGCCAGTCCATAACAGTTCCTCATATGGACCACAAAGTTCTTGCCCATCTTTACTTGCCTGCACTTGGACTACAAAGGAACACCTACCCTGGGAGGGGCATCTAGGGGGCATGCCAGACACCAAGAGGACAAGACTAGGGAGGACTGGGTTGGTCTTTTGGAGGGCTGGAATCAGGAGGGGGGTGGGTGGGACAACGTCAGTGGGAAGCCTAGATGGAGGGGGTAGGACAATATCAGTGGGAGGGCTAGATGGAGGGGGGTGAGCTGGGCTTCAGGAGTTTTGTATGTGTGTGTGTGTTTGCCCTTATGAATGAATGAATGAATAAATGTATTGTAGCAATTAATAAAAATTGTTACAAAGAGATCGGGCGAGAATATCTCAGCCCACACACTTTCTTCAATCTAAGTAATACATAATTAACAGATCTAATAATCATAACTAAAACATGAACAAGACAGATCTAATAGTCATAACACTTAAACAATGCGGAACAGATAAAAGAGATATAAACCATATATTAAAACCGTAATCTGATTCTAATCCGTGACTGAGGCTTTGCCTAAAAGTTTTTTCACCTGGTGTGCAAATTGCGCTAATCTGGCCAGTTCCATTGGGATCTCCAAATTGAAAAGAAGTTTCATGGCATCTGTGCAAGTACGCGTGCCATATTTTAAAAACAGAGGTTTCAATAAAGTGCAACGTGCGTGATTCAAACAGTGACATATGCACACCAATTGAACCAAAGATTCCTCATACTGGTGACACAGTCTACAAGTAGTAACCGCCTCTAATGTTTTCCAGCGAGTGTTGATATCTTTTATCGGCAATACCATAAGTCTCACTGATAAAATTTGCTTTAAAATTGTCTTGTTCAAGGTGGCATCAAGGTATGGCTGCCTCAATCGATCATGGTAGGAGCTAGCTAATATCCTAATGTTACTACTGGAAGACTCCAGTTCCTTCATGTCATCTTCCTTGGATAATAGTCTGACTTGTTTTTTTAAAATAGATTTTAAAATTCCAGGTTGATGAATAAAATCCTGCCAATTAGTCATATCAAGGTGCAGGTCAGTGCAGGCGGTGAGGAGTCCGTTGGTCCATGAATTATTGCCTTTCATAAAAATTTCTTTCAGAATTGATTTCATTGTGTGCGGCGGTGCCACACAGACCCCTCGATAGTACCGAACAATCGATGCCCAATATTCGTAACTTTGTTTGTTTAGCACAAATTCAAGTCGTACCAAAGCGTTCCGGGCGTGGGCTGGAATCTGAAAGATCTGCTTGAATGCTCGCCAGTTGACACGTTCCATGATGTTAATTAATGCCGCAGGAAATACTAGTTGGCCGTACGTAATTGAGGGGAGTAGCTTAGCTCTTATAACCTGTCTGATGGGTTCAGTTGTCGGGCTGCTTAGTTTGGAGTACAATTTACATAGGGCATACGTCACTGCCTTAGCTTTTGATTAGATGGATGCAGTGTGTGCTATGGACTTCCTATTACTCATAATCCAAACCCCCAAATAATTATATTTGGTTGTTGTTACTATTTTCAAATTGCCCATTCTCCATTGTTGTTTAAGTTTGTTTGCATACTTTCCGAATATTACTACCTTGGTCTTTCCTGCGTTTGCTCTTAAATCATTTTCGTTGTTATAGGTGCTTAGTGCATCCAGTGTTCTTTGCATACCTGTTTTGGTATGATCCAATAGCACCATGTCATCTGCATACTGCATTAAAAACTGTCTAGTTGACCCAATTTTAGGGGGTAACTGAATGCCTTTAGATATTGTTTTGCCGAGGTCCGCAGTGTATAGATTAAAAAGCAAAGGCGCCAATACACAGCCTTGTTTTAACCCTCGGTCTGTATAGATCTTTTTAGTTGCTGAATTCATCAATAGTTTCACCCGTACCCAAGTTCCAGTGTAAAGGGAAATGATTGCTTTCAGCAGCGTCGCCGGAATCCCCCAGTTTTGTCATTTCCGCCACAGCAGGCTCCGATTAACGCCGTCAAATGCCGCAGAATAGTCCACAAAACATGCGAAAAGTGGTGGTTGCTTTTTCTGAGTGGACTGTTCTACCAGATAAGCGAGAGCTAAGATGTTGTCCAGTGTTGACGCTCCTGGCCTGAAGCCGGATTGATAGGCTGGTAGGATTTCATTGTCGTTGGCCCAATCTTGCAGGTCTTGCAAGAGGAGGCTTGCATATCCTTTTGCCTCAAGATCCAAGAGAGCTATCAGCCTACAATTCGATGGATCTCCGGTATCGCCCTTTTTGTGAATAGGTTGAAGCAGAGAGCCTTTCCAGGCTTCCGGAATCGTTGAATTAGCCAAGCAATACTGATAGAGCGCGTAAGTATGGTTCCCCAAAAGTCACAGTTTTTTTTAAAGAGATGTCCCGGTAAGCCGTTAGGTCCCGGAGCCCTGTCCTTTCTGATGTTTTTTAGTATTGTTATCACATGATTCCCCACATCAGAAGATTCGGTTGTTTCTTCAGTGGTTGGAGGAAGAATGTTGGACAGACTAATGCCGGTGAGGAGACGTTGGTGATGCAATGGAGTCTGATTTGGTGCACTACAATACAATGTAGTCACGTGGGTGATCCATGTGTGACTGGCGACCCCATTACGCCGATCATGGCCATGCCCAGACAACCTATTGATGTATGACAAAATTCCGCCTGTTTGCTTGGAGTCAACAAGCTGAAAATATACAGCCATTGAGAATCTTGCTGTTGTCTTTTAAAGTCCCATACATTTTTCCTATGTATTTTCCTTGCTAACAGTTGGTTTTGAAATGTTTTGTCGTTTTCCTCTCGCATGTGAATGCGGCTGGCTTGTCTCAAGGCCCGCTTACTTTCTTCCACTTTTTCGCACCTGGGTTGAAATTGTCAGCATACCCTTTCTCCGGAAGCTTGGTGTTTTGTTTTATTACCTAACAAAAGGTGGTACACCTCCGGCGCCAATTTGGTCCAATTCTCAGAGACTTTGCCTGCTGTGAAATCTTTAGCGAGTGTAGACCAATTACTTTTCCAGTTTAATAGACCTGATGTATCTATTTTGTTCCATTTTAATCTTCTCAGAAGTGCATGAATTTCCTCCCCATTGGACTGACTCAAAAGGGAGATGAGCGGAAGACTGGCCATTTGTACTATGGCCAGTGGAAGATGATCACTGGTCTGCAACGCAGGTTTTTGGAATTCTGTCACTTGTTCATACACATAAAGATATAGTCAATCGAAGATTTACTTTTCCCCTGTAGGCCTTTATTCATAGCAGAGTTGGGAGATTGAAGCGTTTGTATTGGCTTTACTCTGTACGTATTTAGAAATATATTCATTAACGTTCCAGCGCGGTCCTTAGGCAATGATGCATCTGTTGCTGTCCCCAGGTTTTGGGTGTTAAAGTCCCCAGTCATTATAATCCCACAGTTTGGCTGACTGCTAAGCAACTCTTCAAGTATATCCACTAGAGCCCTCATCTCGCAGTATCTAGGTGATTCCTTGCAGTTGAAGTAGACATTCAGAAGTAGGATCGTTAATGGGCATCCATTCAATTTCAGGCCCTGCAGATGAATGGCTTGGACCATATCCGTGTTTAATAAGAATTTAGCTTTTATATTGCTGCTTATTCGTGTATATATGGATAAACCCCCAGATGGCCTTCCAAATATGTTATACTTTGTTGCTGGCTGCTGGAATTCCGTAAAACCTGGGATGACCACTGGAGCAACCAACCAAGTCTCTTGGAGACATAACAGGTCCCCAGTCTGTAAAAATTCGGATGCGGCCCTGTTCTACAGTGTAGTTTTTAGCCCGTAAACAATCCATGAGATTACTTTCAAAGTGTTGTTCAGTCCGCTGCTGAGACAGCCATTTCTTTTTGTGCTAGGAGCAGTTTAATTTTGAGGATGTTCGAATCATTACTGTTCCATCTTGGGTGTTTCTGTGTTGATCAATTTTTCCTCTTTCTGTGATCGTACGCCCTGTTTCAGTAGAGTTGGGCGAGAGATGTATTCTTAAATTAAGAAATGCTGTAGTGCGAGGCACTGGATTTGTCCCTCTTAAGATGGACTTTCGTAAGATCTGTGTCTTTTTGGCATTGGATCCACCTCCTAGCAAAAATGGGTATCTCTCCTCTTTTGGTGTATGTACCGCGATCCCCCATTTCGCGAATTGATCTCTTTCTTTCATAATTTTTGGGGCTTTCGAGTTATTTTTCCATTTTAATATTGTTGACCCTCTTATTGTATTGTTGCCCAATGCCTTAAATTGTACTTGAATGAGGTCCTCAGTCGCGATAGAGGAAAGCTCTGGGATATGTTGGAAGATTTGTAAAATGTTAGACCTGTTTAATATATCGGAGCTTCTCCGTGATATATATTCGGGTGTGAAGATTGTGATGTTGTTCTCCACTTCCCTTTGCCCTTGAGCCCTTTAACTGGCAACAGGAGAATGTATTTCCAAGCTTTGAGCATTTGTTGTAGTCACTCTGATATCTTTGTGAATGGCCTTGGTCCCCCAAATCTCAGTGTTATCAAGTAGAGGGAAAGATATCCCTTCTCTGTCCATAGCATGTGGCCGTGCATCCAGCTTTTGGCTTTCTGGGTACTGTTCTGCAGAGAGACTCCCTCTGCTGTCTATTTGTAGTGGCGCTTCAGGCACTTGCTGGGACTGCTCATCCTTCTTGTTAATCTGTCTGTCCTCACAAATCGAATTTATGATTGATTTAGATGTTAGTTTATTATTTGGCTGGCCATTTCCTGGCCTAACACAAGATCTTTCCTTTTGAAAAATTGGATAGAGTTTCTGAGGCTCCGGACTGCTTTGTGTGAAGTCCTTCTTTAAATGTGTTTTTTTACCCCGGATGCCATCTAGTGGAATCAGGCCCAGCTGTAATTCTTTTGCACGGCTGAGTTGTTTGATGTTTTTAGCTTGCTTATTCAAACGTTTTTTTGCTCTCCTAGATAGATGTTTTACAGGGCTCCATGGCGTTTTCCAGGTTGACTGCCCCATTGGTGTTGCTATGCAGAGTCTTGCCCATTGCAACTTCCTCATGTTTGAATGTGCTATGGCACGTCACTGTTGCTAACTGCGAGGATGTCGGCGGTGTGTCCGTCCCCGAAATCGATTTGCTGACTTGAATTTTGGTATGCGTAGAGGTCTTTGCTTCTGAGCATGTGTTCTGTGGGATATGGTTTGCGCTCTTCATTGTAATTTGGTGTAACAAATTGGGGGGGCTTGCGGCCCCAGCGGAATCATTAATTCCGTTTTGTTTTGCATCATTTAATGCTCTTTCAGTTATTCTTTGTTTTGGCTGATCTATGGTTTTTTGTTGTCTTTGCTTGAGTTCTGTAATGATTGATGTTAAAACTTCTGGTAGAGAGCTAAGCTTCTCCACAATTGGAAGACAGGAACACCTAGCAGTTGGCTGCATCCTCAGCAATTCCAAATTTCCTGCTAAGGTATCGATTTTAGCTTCAATATTGATCATGGCTATTGCGATTGCCTGCATTGTATCCATTTGAATTTCCAATTTTTGTGTTTGCCAAGTAAGCGCATTGATGGCCGTTGTTAATGTGGAATTTATTGAGGATAACAGAGAATTTTGATTATGACAACCGCTTTGAAATGTGCACTTTGTTTCAGCCGTGGAGTGAAGGAGGCTCTGCTCTCCCAAGGGGCTATTCTCTATCCGCCCCGCTCCCAGCAAGGGCGAGCTTTGATTAAAGGTGAGGATTTTAATTGCTGATAGACTCAGTGACTGGGACGGGGACAGGGACAGATCATGTTGGATATTTCTGCCCCCTGCCTGTGGGTTCGCCATATTCTCTCCATACATATGTTGGTTGTCCTTATTTGGTGGCTCCAGTGCTGAGGATATTTCTAGGGCTTCCAGATTTCCCTGCCCTGGTGCATCTTGCCTCTTTTCCTGGGACTCCAAGTACTCCAATACTGATGAAATTTCAAGAACTTCCGGATCTCCTTGCCCCAATATGTCTTGCCCCTTTTCCTGGGGCAGATTCATGTCTGCTCTGATATTCCCAAGGGGGGGTTGGGTCTCGTCAGCCGGTTTCTCAATGCACCGGCTTTTCGTTACCTGGCTCGGGCTCGGGCTCAGGCTCAGGCCCTCTTTAACTTGTTGCATTGGCTGCTTTAATGCACTACTGTAGGACTCTCTCTTTGTCCGGGCGTTGTTGGCATGAAATATTTGCAAATTGTCATACCTTTTGGTTTGGAGTTTGAGTTTAAATTTGAATTTGGATGCACAATGGGGGCGGACTCTAGCCGCGCTTGGACCTTCGTTCCCGGATTTATCCTACTGCCGGTACCCATACTAGTTGTTTTGCCCATTTTGGTATTTGGCCTACTCTTTGTCTTTTCCTCCCTTGCTGTGCGCGAGCTTGTTTATAATTTGCTCACGTGATTCTATCCTCGAGTTTGTAGGGTAATTTATGATTTCCTCGCGCAATTCTATCCTCGAGTTTGTAGGGTAGTTTATAAATTAGTTTCCAGCTATGTACCTGGGATTTGCTTACTTTGTTATTGGTTGAACTTCCCTCAATAGCTCCGTTTTCCCTATTTTCTCTGTTTTCCCTACTATCCAAAATATTGTTTGATGTCATTTAAAATAAGCGAAGGAGGCAAATGAGGCCTGCAGAGTTTTCGCCCAGACCAGGCCTGCTCGTTCGCAGCCCACTCTAGGCGTACGCTGACAGACGGCAGCTGGACTCAGCAGGGCTCACTTGTAGGGCCCTCCGGCGTTGCTTCACAACAAATCCCGCAACAAATCCTGGCAGTGCTACGCCTTCTCCCTCGTGCAAACGCAGATGCACCTGGGTTCAAGCGCAGCTCAGCCTCTTACCGCCGTATGGGTCGAGCCCCTCATCTAGCCCCTCGTGGCATCTGGCCGGTGTCCTGCCGTTGCTGTTGCGGAATGCTGGAGACAATGCTGGTCGCCAATCTCCAAATGCCAAACACTGCCAAACACTGCCCGGCTCCTGCCCGTAGCCTACCCGTAGCCCCGAGGGCAAGAAGCTATGGGAAACCACGGCCCGGATTGCCCGCCTCAGAGCCAGGTATTGGAGCCAGGGGCTCAAGGCGGGATGGAGCAGGATGAGGCGAGGCAGCGGTGGGTGGAATACACGCGCACCGCGCCGAGCTTCAGGTGACCTGCCTGAGGTTACGACTTTCTGACTCCCCGTCCTCCCTCTGGGAGTGCCAAAAGGGTGTCTCGGGATCAGCTCCCCCACCTCGGTCCTCGGGCTGCACCGGGCTGCGCCAACTGCTCCGGAGCCCAGAACCGAGGCGACGACCGGAGGACCGGGGGCAGGTAACGGCAGGTAACGGCAGGTAACGGCAGGTAACGGCGTGACAGAGCTCTCTCCCCGCAGCAGCTCTGCTCACCGCTCACAGCTTGCTACTCGCTTGACTCAGCGTCCCGGCGTCCTCGGCTGATGCAAAACACATGCCCTTATGTCTGTGTGTTTGTGTGCTGAATGTGGATGTTGAGGTGGATGCATGTTTTTGTTTGCCTGTGCTTTGGTCAGGGAGAGTACTCAGGACTGTGAATGGGGAAGAGGCAGGAGGGGGGTGGGCAAGCTGAATTTGGGCTAATGCTGCAGTCAGTGTGGAGATTAGAGCCTGATTATATCTCTGACGGGAAGACATGTCAGAGTGAATGCCCTCCAGAAAAAGTACTATCTGCATAAGGTGATTGGTATGCACCTGGAGGACATTTAGCATTGCTGTCTGACCCTCAGTGATCTGCCACAGGAGGTCAATGGCCTCCACACTCAGGGCAACAGGGGAGACAGAGGCAGGGAGTAAAGTACCTGGTGCAAAGGAGACGCCTCCCCTTTTACGGGAGCAGCCACGGACAGGGGCATGGGGAGCATCTGGGAGGGTGGAGATGGTAGGGGTGGTGGTAGACTCTGATGGAGTGAATACAGGTCCAGGGTCATCCACCACCACATGGGAGTCATCCCTGGAGTTGGAGCTTGAAGTCGAGGTGACAGATGTAAAATTGCTCATGCCCTCAGTGATGCTCCTGTCACCCTCCTTGCCATGGTGCTCACTCGCAGCACAGGAACCACTCTGACTAGCTGCTTCCCCAACATCCGTGGAGCTGTCTCCTTTGCTGCCCGGGTCTGATGCTGTAAACAAGAAGTAAAATTAATCACATGAGATGTCCATATGGACTTGCCACATAGATTTCATCACAACTCTTCCAAGATTACACAACTACATTAATCGAACTTGTGGGTAAAATACTTGATACTGTTCTGTAAATACCACGTTTGAACACGAGTAAACCTGTGTGTCCTCACACATGAATATGTCAGCAACATTGTGTGCTGCAACTTCTACTTCCTCATTCACAATATTTGAGCATAGGTATGTAGCAGCTGGTTTCTTGTCTCTCACTACTGATAGCCTTGTATCATAACATACTTGTCTCATCTAATCCAAGGCAGTTTAAACCTCATAATGAGAACAGGAGTCACACACTAGATTGTTGATATGGTATCTAATTTTCTATCCAGGTTCATCAACTTGGGAAACAGCAGGTCTAGTGTCACAGGTTACATATCTTGATTATCATATATCAAGGTGGTGTAGTCATTGAATGGGCCATATCACACAGATCACAATGAAGTTGCTCATATGTTCAGTAGCAGATGTAGCTGTTTGCAGTGTCACATGGGTTTCTCTTATTGTGGATACACATAGGAAATAGGCATAGCTAGGATGAAAGGTATTTGACCGCAAGTCTTGTGGCATTTAGGCACAGTGTCACATAGGTGAAAATTATTTTTTTCAAGATTGTAAACATTATACCAGTTTGGGCTGTAAACACAGCATATCACACTGCAAAATCCAATGGCTTCATCTTCCTTATGCTTCATGTGGATCACTATTCCACCAGGCCAGCTTGATGCATTGTTTGTACAATATGGTAGTCCTGAACATTGTACTTGAAAACGTGTATTCAACACTTCTTACCATTGTGTCAACTCTGCAGATGTCCACATTTAAGAAGGCCAAGTCAGCATGTCCCCCATTATTTCTTGCATCATGCACACAATGTATAGCTTAGATGCTATAGCTTTTCATCTCAAAATATCATGTACCTCAAAATGATGTTCCTGTGACTTTTCTAAATCTACTGGTAAGGCAACAACACCATGCTTTTCAAAGCATAATGTATGAGCAATGAAGACCATTTGCACACATACTAAACTTTTTTTTTTTTTCATCATCCCTCTACTTAAAACCCTGTTTCCAACAAAGACCTACTTTGGTAGCCACTCAATGACGTGTGTCGTCACTTTTACAGACTTAGAAACGTGGACTCAGCATTGGAATAGATATGATGATATCTGACACTCAATCATGGGAATGGCCAGTGTGAAATGTGACAAGAGTAGGCAAACTTATCATTTGGCCATCAGATACATTTGAGTGCACTTAGCACCAGTTCTGAAAACTAACATTGCCACAATGGACAATCACTAATCACCTAGAGCTCTACATGGACATTACCTGCTACCTGGATGTGTGGCATGTTATTTCACGGTTAAGTGAGCCAAGATCAATTGACTTAACATTGTTGTTGTGGCCACACAGAGAACAGGCCAAACATTTGCTGATGTGCTGTGCCATGTTGAGCAATAACAAATAATACTGAAGGTCATCTCCCTGCACATGGTGTTCCCATGCATTCATATTACAATAGAATGGCACTACTGGCAATACCTTGACTATCTTAGCCTTCCATGTCCCAGATGAAAGGGACATAACCATGCATCTTCAAAATTTGTTGCATATGCATCTTTTAACACTGAACAGTGGTTTTGTGCGTCTCACAACCTAAAAAAGGGGCAGCCAGGCTCAAATACTTGCACATGCATGGATTAATATGTTGTGCAACAAGGCACATACTCACCCTCTCCTTGCTGCTGTCTGGCTCTCAACTGCCCATCTAGGTCTGGGTAGACTTCCGCCAGGACGCGTAGCATTAGGGAGGGAGGGTCAAGGTACGGCATGCACCCCTCCTGCCTGAAGGTGACCGGCCCAGCTGAACTCTTGCAATCTTCTTGGTCCAGCCTCTCAAGTCCTGCCACCGTTTCCTGCAGTGGGCATTGCGCTGACGTGTGACCTCCATGGAGCGCACCTTCCAGGCGATGGTCCTCCACAGGTTGACCTCCTGACTGGAGCTGACCTTTAAGGATGACATGGTGACATGCCCTTAGTTCACATGCAACATGTACATATACAAATATTTGTACACATAGATAATGAACAGCTTGCCCAAACTATCTAAAAGTTAGCATAGTGGTATTCTGTGCACTTCACCTGTGTTCAATGAGGACTCTTTCCCATGAGAATAGTGATATAATGTTAACACAAGTACATACACATCTACAGCAGTGTACTTGCCCAGAATAGTTGCATACACACTTTGCTAGTTTAAAAATCAGCTTTAAATAGTTGTCTCAATGATTACTAATGACAGAAGTGCATGGTTATTGCACATGTAATCTAACAATGCCGTCAGATCATCACTCATCTGCTCCTTTTGTGTGCCATAGAGCTGCCTGTACAGGGGCAGGACCATGTCCACCAGCACCTTGAGTTCCTCAGCTGTGAAGGCTTGGGCCCTGCACTCTGTATAGCAAGACATTGTAGCTCCCAGAGGATGTGGACAGCAGCAGAGAGATCCTGAAATAATGCAGTTAGTGCAGGCATGTGAACTCTCTCGGAAACCGCCAGACTTATATCTCGACTGCATAGGCGGTATTCAGTTCAGGCGGACAAAGCGATAGGCCTGCGTTGGTCGCATTTTCCGAACCCGTCCAATGCATTTTATTGCTTGCTGACACCACGCCTACCGTGTGGTTTAAAAAATATCTGTGGTCCGTGAGTAACTTTGATACATTACTAATGGGAGTTTACCGATTCGGTTTACATGCGAGGCGCACACAATTTGAGATCCACAACTGTCACCATAACAACTAACAGCCTATGGCTGTGTCTGAATCGGTTATAAACTGCCTACCGCAATCTTTAAAAAATCAGTCTGCGGTGCAAACACTTTTGTAAATGTGGTGAGTTTGTAAATTCCAAGCCTGGATGCAGCATATTTCCGGTGAAAGGGACATCTAACTGAAACGCTCACACTCTTCTGATGACCTAACCTTTAGGGGCACATAACACACTGATTGGGAGGCTAATCCCAACAGGAAAAGAAAACTATGCCATTTTGCTACTTAGGGTGTATAACAGTCAATATGCGTCTCTGGTGCATTTCAAGTACAGTTTACACCTAGTTACTGCATTACAGGACAGTGTGACCTAGTGTGCGATCTGTGTGATGTGCAATTGGAAAGGGTGTATGTGTTTGAATCCCTGGATACTGCATTCCCAGAGTAATGACTGCACTCTAATTTAAAGCAGCCTACACATGCCTTGCTCTGATATGTGAGTTTCTAGGACATCTTTGTGTGCTACACTTAATTGTACAACAGCATTTTCTGACACTTCTACATTGTAAATGGTTTGTGTATGTAATTGTTTGTGGAATACCGACATGACAACATGACTGTGTCCACCTTGTGACATTAGTGTGCATATATTGCATTGTGATACTCTAGATGTATGTGCTGTCCCAGATATCATGTATTACATGATCTAATTGTGTGTACAGATGAACCATATAATTGATATCACAAACATAAGTCTAGGCTTCTTGGCTTGTGCGTTTGGAGTATGTCCTGCTTGATTTGGCATGAACAATAACTGACACTAGTGAAGATTACACTACTGCGCTCTAATTGCTGTGTCACCAAACCTTTCATACATGTTTAGCAATGACATGTACGCTGTGATATGTATCTAAGGATAACATTGATCATTGAAATGTGCTTTTCACTGACATGGAGTGTTATGTGTGTTTATTTGCTCTTTGCTGTTGGTGTAAGTACATGTTGCTTGTTACATATTGAACTGACACAAACTGTGTATACACTCTACACATAGGTATTGCAGAGGAGCCGAAAGACAGTCTGCTGTTATGCCCTTTTCAGACATTGGAAGAGAAGGGCATAATCAAAAAATACTGTCTCTCAAGGACATCAATCGATGATTTTTGCCAGCAGTTGGCACCTTTATTTGCGGCCTCAGCGCACCTATCCAACAGCACTAACCCCCAAGGTGAAGGTGATGGCAGCACTGCATTTATTGCCACAAGCACATTCCAATACATAGTGGCAACATCAGGTGGAATATCCCAGCCCATGTTTAGTAATGTTCTTTGGGATGTGTTGCAGGCATTGACCCGATACATGGACCACTATATCACGTTCCCGAGACCTGGAGAATTGGCCGCCTTCAAAGGTGATTTTTACGCTTTTGGATGAATACCTCATGTAATTGGATCAATGTTGCTTTGATACCACCACAGGCCAATGAACAGGTGTATCGCAACAGGAAACATTTCCACTCCATCAAAGTCCAGGTGGTGTGACTGCCTGACATGTGCATTTCACACGTCTGTGCCAGATTTCTGGGGTCTGCACACGACGCATATATCCTGTGTAACAGCATCATCCCATATTTGATGAGTTCAACTGCAACCTGAACGGGCCTGGCTTGTTGGTAGTTGATGTTTTATATGAATGTTGTAGTGTGTGTTGGTTGTATATCAGATAGTGATATCTTGTTTGACATCTGAACTATTTTCTGTGTTCAATGTATGAGACTCTGGATACCCCAACCAGCCATGGTTACTGACACCACTGTGCAACCCAGTCACCCCAGCAGAAGTGCGCTTTAATGAGGCACATGGCTGGACCAGGCCGATAGTGGAGCGGACTTTTGGCCTCCTGAAGTCAAGATTCCATTGTCTGGATAAGACGGGAGGAGCCCTCCAATATGCCCCAGGAAAGGTGTGCCAGATAATCGTGGCTTGCTGCATGCTACACAATGTAGCAATATGTAAGAACATACCTCTAATTGAGGATGAAGGAGACCAGCAGGTGCCACCGATGGAGGATCAAGGAATGGGCAATGATGAAAGTGGTGATGATGATGATGGAGTGGATTTGAGACAACAGCTTATCCACAACTTTTTCACATGACTGTAAGTATGCAATGAGAGGAGGTGACTTACCACCATTGCTTGTTGTTGTGTAGCTGGTGGACAATGTGAATGTATGCTTAAGAGTGTAGGATAAATATCCTGAAGTTTTTTGGAGACTTGTTTTTGAAATGTTAAAATGTACATGTACAGTGTTTCAGTGAACCCTAGCTAGTGTTATCAATGACATTGTTGTGGCTGAGGTATCATACTTCTCTGACTTGTGAGACATTATTTCTGATTGCTAAACTCTGTTCTTTATGCTTTTTTCCCAGTGCACTTTGCCATGTCATCTACAGAGTGGACTTACATAGTTGTGACCTCACCAGACATATGATGCTGTGACAGACACTAACATGGAAATCCTGCCCTCAGCCAAACTGCAATGACTTTGCCGACTTCTTCCTTGAAAAGGCGAGCAAGATTAAATTGGATCTAAGATCTGCCCTGATCGATCTATTACTCTCTCAGGACTCCTCCTTACCCTCGCTGCCTCTTACTGTGCCCTGTCTCTCCCCTAAAAACAATGCCTCTTGGAGTCAATTCACACCCCTCAACGACACATCCATCTTCAGATGGATTTAATAAAAGGTGCAAAAATGTTTCCAAAGCAACTGCATCTAGGTGAAAGCAATTTCTGGATCTTCGAACCCCAGCTTTGGGCTATTAATGCCAGATTATCAATTTTATCATATAATCTTATTAAGCGCGCAGCAACCCAAAAACGGTTTAACCGACGCTGAGCAAAGGAAAAGAAATCCAGATTAACAGCTGAAAACAGCCAGGTCTTCAGACCTTTATGGAATGTGAGTAGAGAAGTGCAATTTATCAGGGGCTCTGTAAGGGAGTTCTAGAGTTTTGGGCACAAGAATACAAAAGAGTGCCCTCCCATATGGGCCAAGCTAAACCGAGACACAATGCATAAGGCCTGGTTCAAAGATCTCAGCGTACATGTGGACTGGTAAGGACCACCAGATCCTTAATGTAGCATGGACCAACCCTGGTTCTGGCCTTGAACATGTAGCACAGAGCCTTGAATTGAATACGCTTTGGAACCGAAACAGAAGTTTAGCCACTGAGTTCTTTACTATCTGTAGACAGCGAATGGACGCCTGATCTATTCCCAAGTACAAGATGTTACCATAGTCCAGTCTAGATAATACTAGAGCTTGGATCACTATCCTTTGGGCTGATTGGGGAATCATCCAGATGATCTTTTTTACCCACTTGAGCACAGTGAAACAAGTGGTGGCAACCTTGACCACCTGAGGCTTCATGGAGAGATTCTTGTCCAAAACAAAGCCCACATTCTTAACCTTGGGGGACAGTTCAAGAAGAGTACCTAGGGAATCCTGCCAATGTTGAGGACCCCACAGTTGGGGATTCATACCCAGAATCATGACCTCCATGTTATCAACATTGAGCTTGAGGGAGTAGTTATTCCTCCAAATGGTGATTCTATGGAAGTCCAGGTTAAGATTGGATGGTCCATGATCCTGTGCAGATGACAGAGATAAAATTATTTGGATGTCATCTGCATAAGAAAATAAAGTAAAATTACAACTCTCCACTATGTCTGCCAATGTGCGACATAGATATTGAATAACATTGGACTTAGCACTGAGCCCTGAGGGACTCCAGATGTTAAAGCACATGTCTCAGATCTGACATTAGCTGAAAAAACTTGAAACGACCGATCCTTTAAGAATGATGTTAGCCAGGCCAAAACTGTTCCTTTGCGATCTAATGATGTCAATATTTTGAGTAAGATGGGGTGGGACACAGTATCAAAGGCCGCACTAAGATCTAACAATATAAGCGCAGCAGTTCTCCCCCCATCCAGGAGTCATCAAAGATGATCTGTACCTCCTAGGAGGGTGATTCAGCACTGTGCCCAGCCCTGAAACCCGGATGCCAAGGATGTAAAAGATTATGGGCCTCCATATACATTGTAAGCCATGCATTCACATGTTTCTCCAACATTTCGGATAAACTAGGCCACAAAGAAAGTAGTCTGAAATTCAACCAATTAGTCTAAGATTGGGTTTTTTAAAGAGCGGAAGCACCATAGCATGCTTCCAGCTCTGAGGAACATAGCACACCCGTAGAGAGGAGTTAAGGAGATTCATTACCACCTGTAATCATTTCAGATCCAAAAGGCAGAGCTTGGAAGGCGGTAAGGGATCCAGCGGAGAACCAGATTTAATTGACTGTAAGATGGTTGAAAGAGTGGAGATATACAGAAGGGGCCATAATTTCATACTAGGGGTGAGATCAGACCTAATCAAGCTGTCGTTATGCACTTGTTGGGAGTAATTCAAAGTGAGACCAACGTCAGCAGAGTCAACAGATTGTACTCCACCCTTGATGTCCTTGGACAAATGAAGATGGATATCTGCCACATTTTGATGAAAAAAAAGGGCAAGCTCCACGCACTGTATCTGAAAAGGGGAGGGTGCTGAAGATGTTTTGCAAAGGTCGGAGAGTTCTTTGACCACATTGAAGAGCGTCTTAGGGCAGTTTTGAGCACTAACAATGTTGTCGGAATAAAAGAGTGCTCCTACTGTTCTACAGAGTCCATGATAGTTTTTTATTGCTGTTCTATACTTATTTTTGGACTCTTCGTCATAAGACTTCCTCCAGAGTCTTTCCAGGCCCTTATGTTTTTTCTCAAGCCTAAGTGTTTCATTGAACCACCGAGCCAATGGGAGAGATCTAGCTGAGTGAATAGATGAGGCCGGTAGAATTAGAAATCAAGCTATCTATCAGCCTCTGATCAGAATCAGCTACTTGCTCTAAAGCAGGTTTGGTACTCAGAAGATGCAAGTTCAAGCTAGAACATCAAGTTTAGACCAATTCCTAGACTTAGGGGTCGATTCCGATCTCGGCCGGAAGCGCACCTAACAGTATTCGTCTGGAAAAAATACAAGCCGAACGCGTATTTCCCGACCGATTCGAACACTCGTCCGAACGAACAAGTACGATGCGCATAACAGCCCAGATTCCGAGCGAGCCGTACTTACCCATTTCAGCTCCTGTTCCCCGCCCGAGCCGGATCCGTAAACGCCGATTCGAGTCGCACGGAGCCAAATACACAGCACCTTCCGGCCGGACGAGTACGATGCGCCTTCCGTACGCGCCGAACCCGTCGCTACGTCCGGCACGTTTGAGCATCCGGGAGAGCCGTACATAAGCTCCGATTCGCGCCACAAGAAGATCCACGGCTACGAGACGAACAAGCCAGCAACGAGTATGAGTCGAAGACACGCAAAACCCGAACGAGACGACCCAAGCATGAATCCCATCGCGCAGGTCCTACCTATACTCTACATCTATTACCGGGACCGGCACGGACGCGTACGGCGCAGACGGTAAGTCAAACACCAACAACACAAACAAACGACACGTACCCGAAATATGTCACACACACATAGGGATGCACAAATGACGTACACCAGCAACAGCGTAACCATAGGGGTGGGATGGCCATCACCAATGCCATACACACCCATAGGGGGATGGATGCCTACCACTACCACCACTCCTACTCAGGGGGGCCTAGATGCCTGTCACTACTACCATCCCCACTCATAGGGGGATGGATGCCTACCACTAACACCACCCCTACTCAGGGGGGCCTGGATGCCTACCACTACCACCACCCCTACTCAGGGGGGCCTGGATGCCTGTCACTACTACCATCCCCAAATAGAGAAAACAGGCCCTCCCTAAGTTACATGTAGGTCCAAGAGGAGGGAGGAAGGGAACCAAGGAAAGAAAAAGAACCTCTATACCGACCTATTCAATTTATTACACGACCAGAAAGGTTCTATGTTAACATCATACCCTCATAATATGCATCTAATTGGATATATATCCTAATTACATAGATAACTCATCAGACTTTTACTACTTTTCCAAAACATTTTATTATACAAGTTATTTCTTTGATTATATAATTTTTTATAAAAATAAATTGCAAAGGTACATACATTTATAACACATAAGATGGGCTAAATTTTCACAAAAAATTGTTTTTGAATATCAATCCATTATTTTAACATAAGACATCCCAAAGCGAACACAGACTAAAGATAAAACTGACTCTCATCATCCACTACCAAAAAATTACTGTCATTCATCCACATTTATACCATACCACACATTTCATAGAACATACAAGTTAAAAAAGTTTCGACCCTGTGGAGGGTCCAAAAATGGTTGCATAAGAGTTGATGAAGATGTTATCAAAAACCCAGCTCAAAAATATTATGCTCCAAGGGACCACTTCTCAAAAGACAATTATGGTCTACGCGCGTTTCAATGGAAAAACCATCTTCCTCAGGACCAAGGTGTAGTGAAACTCAATTAAGACATGGGATGTCTAAAATTAGAAAAACAAGAAATTGCCAATAAGCTAGAGGGAGATGAAAACAATGTTAATTCAAGTAAAATTAATTTATTTCTTTGGATTATATTTTATTTTATATCCTTACTCATACTGATGCTCAACTCCAGTGAGAAAATCACATCTGACGGTGCAGTGAGATATTTTGTGCCATGCTAATAAATACAGTGAATTAGAATTAATAGAGAAACAAATAATGCCCAGATTGTGTACTAGGACAGGATTGAAAAAGTTTACAGAAACAGCAAAGAATGGGAGAATTCATTCCAAAAGATACAGAAACCGATACATACCCAGGTGAACTATATTTCCAACAGAGAGACCAGACTTATAGTGAAACAACTACTAAACAGTACCTCAAAGTAATTCTCATATGCGACCTGCTCCAGTTAGTATGTCATCTGGCAGCAGCAAGGTAGGATAATGTACTACAAGTGAGAATAAGTCAAAAGTGAGTTAGGAACAATTTTTTGATTTCTGTGGTGGAACGAAAAAGCCAAAATATACTTCCCAGTACCTCTAGAAATGATGTCCAAAGACAATAAGCTTCAATGTCTATTTAAAACCTGCAAGCCAGCAAGTAGAAGCCAAAATACTGCAAAGTAATAATAATAAGCACATCAGGGTTTGTCTTTGGGAATCTTATAGACGAAAAAAAAGGGGGGGGGGGAAATCTATCAAATACATATGTATTTACCCTTAGAAGAAATGAAGCCTCATTCCTTTATACGATGATGAAACTGGGACCTTAAAGTGCAAGCTGTGAATATGCGTTCTGGATTCTTCTGTCACAGGCTCTTGTTAGACCTTTTCAAAAATCTGCCAATGGGGAAGACACAAATATTCCTCTTAGTATATGTCAGAGAGACTGCCTACTCCCTCCAACCGAAAACAGAGGCAGCGATACTATACTATCAGAACCAAGTTCTAGAATGCCAGTAACTCTTCAACCTTGCAGGCAAACTCTGAGACTACCGTGTAGTTACATTTTCCAAAGCCGGGGAGGAACTAGATTTTATTATTTATAATTGAGCCTTTCTTCCAGTATGTATTTACAAAGGTTTCCTCTTACACCTATAACTGTCTATCCAAAAGCTCACACTCGGGAGAGGGCGCCAATACTATTAAACCCAGAAAGAACCTTAACCTTAGCTACCGGAATATATTCGGCAGTACAAAAACGGGCATAAGCCCGGCCAGGTAGAAACCACTATCTAAGAACAAGAAAACGGCATGGAGATCTTACCTCTGATAGATATCGTCCCGCTGTTAGAAACACCATCCACGTGCGGTATACAACCGTGCGTACAGAGGATCTATTTGTGCGTGTAACCATTGCGTAAACTAGCGCGTAGCGTGCCTGTCAAAACTCGCGTTGTTTGACGCGACCAACAAAAAGCCCTCAGAAAGCGGCCGCCATGTTGTAGTGGATGTAACTATCGATCCCTATTGTGAGAATTTTATCGTCGTCTTATTCGTACCATCCCCTCTTGAGCTAGGGGGTCTAATACTAACAATTCAGAAAAGATGTAAGTTATCCACATTCAAAATACTATGGGACATCCATACGATTATAGTTCCATCTCAATTGAAACTGGGACAAATGCTGGCATCCATAAAAGTCCCAGAAAATGTTGTTCACATCTAACCACGTTCGAGAGTATTAGGAAATATCTATACAGACTTTAAATGGTATATGATGCAAATCCACATCATATCTCACATTATATATGGTATTCCCACGGGAATCACCAGAAAACGGCCGCCATATTTAAGTGGGAAGCTCAATATCAGAACGAAAATAAAACAAACTCAAGACCTCCAAATGTTGCACGCTTACATAGTAATTCTCAGCTTAATGGTCCCATATATCTACATCTTTATCCAATAGTGAGTGCAAAAAAAGTACTTAGGCTGCCATAATGCGTCAGGGCTCTAAATAGATCAAAGGTAGTCGAGGTACTTTTAACAGATAATAATAAATAATAGCACCTACTCTACCCATAGTCAGATACTATTAATTCAAATGATCGTATATTATGAATTAGTATTAACGATCAGATGGTAAGACTCTGTCCACTAGTGTACTCTATCTAGTGCAATACACCTCGAGTACAGCTAATTACAATCTAGGAAATAAAGATGCAGAAAATGAAAGGGCACTTATAAATGATACATTTATGTTACAATCCACGTGATTTCTTCATTAAGACCTCTCCGTACTGTATCGCAATGAAAAATCCCAAAAGTTTCCCTATTCTTTCTTACTTTTTCTGTATCATATCCCGGTTTCGGGTTGATTTTTTCTAAAATCAGCCATTTGAGATCATACTCACTGTGATTATTTTCCATATAGTGTTTTACCATAGGAGCTTGTGTTTTATGTGTCCTAATGGCAGATTTGTGTTCCGACAGTCTCAGGCGAAATTCTCTCCCTGTTTCTCCTATGTATCCAAGTCCACACGGACACAGGATAAGATATACTGTGTTACTACTTCTACAGTTTGTGTGGCTTTTAAGCTTCCCTGTTTTCGTGCCATAAGACCATACTTCCGTAGTCATAGCTGTTGGGCAAGCATGGCAGGTACCACATCTATGGTTACCTAAGACTGGTGGAAGCCCATCTAGTGTACTTTGCTCCCTGGTTTTTATAGGTGATTTTACTCTACTATGGACTAGCTTGTCTCTTAAGTTAGAATTTCTACGAAATGCCACAATCGGTTTCATTAGTGCCATACTGTCTTCGTTGGTGTTTAAAATCTTCCAATTCCTATGTAAAACCTGTTGTATTTTGTTGTTGTAGCTGGAATGATTAACAACACATACAAGCCTTTCTAAAGGTTGTTTTTCCCTTACGCTAATAAGACTATCTCTATTATAGTATTTAGCACGTTTCATGGACTGTCTAATTAAACGTTTAGGATATCCTCTGAGCAGAAGTCTCTTTTTCAATTGCTCCGCGTGTGTCATAAAGTCATGTATATTAGTACAGTTTCGCTTAATTCTCAAGAATTCCCCAAAGGGGATCGAGTCTTTTTGACATGAGGGATGAAAACTTGAATGCTGTAAAACTGTATTTTTAGCCGTAGGTTTCCTATACAGGCTAACCTCAATTCCCTCATTGCCACTCTTGATCCAAATATCCAAAAACTCTACTTTACAATGTGAATATTTGGCCGTAAACTTAAGGTTACAGTCACTCAAATTAAGCCACTCAATAAACTGGACTAGGCTGGGCTCATCACCTGTCCAGACAAAGAAAATGTCATCTATAAATCTAAGCCAAGTTGTTATATTCTCGTAGAAGGGAGCCATCTCATTAAAAATATGTTTTAACTCAAATTCACCCATATATGTATTCGCCACACTGGGAGCACAAGAAGCTCCCATACTGGTGCCCTGTATCTGTTGGTAAAGGTTCTCCTTAAACTCAAAGAAATTATAGTGCAGGACTATATCTAAGCACTCTATAATAAAATTATTTGGTCTCTCCCCAGGAGTTCTAGCCAATAGAGTTGCCACTGCCTCCATGGCTAGATCCTGGGGGATGTTGGTATACAAGGATTCTATATCCAGAGTGACCAGAAATTGTGTCTCACAGTTAAAAGGTTTATACTCAATGGTCGCTATCATGTGTCCTGTGTCTTTTATGTATGACTCATACATTTTGGTAAGAGGACATAGAAATGAGTCCACATACTGGGAGAGTGGTTCAATACAAGAATTTATCGATGAGACAATGGGACGCATGGGCGGATCCTGTATATTTTTATGTGTTTTCGGGACTCCATATAGAGCAGGAATAACTGAATTACTCTTATTCAGGAACTCCAACTCTTTTTGGCAAATATTTCCATCCATAAAAGCTTTAGCTGTGCTCTCTTCTATTTTTCTCTTTAGATCTACTAGAACTGATCTGCGCACAGGTTGATAGTGCTCAGGTACAGATAACATGTTCTCCATTTTAGCCAAGTACTTATCACTGTCCATGACCACTATGCCCCCTGCCTTGTCACATGGCTTAATAGTGATATGTGTATTATTCTGTAGGCTTTTGAGTGCCTGTGTTTCCAAATTGGTAAGATTAGGGAGTGGTTTACGGACATATTTGGTAAGCTTTTCCATTTCTTTTATCACAGTTTTCTCAAAAACTGCAACTTCAGGACCTATCATTTCAAGAGACGGTGTAAACTTAGATGGAGGCTTACACCCTGAGTAGTTGGTATCTTCTTCTGTAGGTATGTTATTAGTCATACATTTTTTTAAACGAATTTTTCGAAAAAACGAAAAAAGATCTTTATTCATAGTGAAGATGTCAGGTTGAATACTAGGGACAAAGGAGAGTCCTTTACTTAGTAAACTAACCTCTTCTGAGGTAAGATGATGGCTAGACAAGTTAAAGATGGGGATGTTTTCTCCATTAGAAGTGTTACTCTCTAAGGCCTCCAATACTGCTGGTTTCGTGTCCTCACGTATGGCTGTTGATGTACTTGCTCTGTCTGAGGATACTGGTTCCTGTCTTGTCTTTGAAATCTCACACGGCCCCTGCCCCTGCCTTGTTCTAAAAAAGGCGACTGACCAGATTGCTGTTGGTTAAACGATTGTCCTCGACGATTTCTAGGATTGTAACTTGGTCCTTCATTCGTTATAGGACCATCGTAATCTGAATCTGACGAATTTGTATCAGAAAAAGTTAGGGTTTTATGTCTTTTGTATGCACGTGCGTTAGTTTGACCTCCTTCATAACGATCTTCCTGATAGAAGTTACTTTGGAGATAGGGATAAACCTTTTCTTTAGAGAACCAGCGAATGTCTTTTTTTAATTTTTCTGTTTTTTTCTTAAAGAGATAGTCTTCAAATTCCTGTAGCTCCTGGTTGATACTAAGCAATTTGTTCTTACCTTCTTCTACACTTGTGTTAGATTTAAGTTTTTCTTCTAGCTCTAGAATCTCTTGGTTTAAGACCTGTATCATCTCTTTCACTGTCTCAATAATAAGAATCATCCAGTCCCTGGAGCAACGGTTCGCAATCTGCGACCATCGCTCCAGGAACTGGCGCACCTCAACAAACAATGCTGGTATGTTTCTGACTCTCAATCCCGACGGGATAGCTCCTGCCTTTAAATACTCCAACATATAGTGGGCATGAGACTCCATTCTCTTTGCCTTCTTTTTTAGATTTATTAATTTGCTCCATTCACTGTTATCCTTCACCATGCCTCTACCATCTCCATTGGTGCCAGCTATTTGACCGATGAGCGCCGAAAAATCATCATCGGAAAAACCAAAAGTTTTAAAACCTTCCATTGTCCAATGTCTGATTTTAAAAAATTAGTGAATATACCTTAGGGGGATGGATGCCTGCCACTACCACCACCCCTACTCAGGGGGCCTGGATGCCTGTCACTACTACCATCCCCACTCATGGGGGATGGATGCCTACCACTAACACCACCCTACCACCACCCCTACTCAGGGGGCTGGATGCCTGTCACTACTACCATCCCCACTCATAGGGGATGGATGCCTACCACTACCACCACCCCTACTCATGGGGGGCTGGATGCCTGCCACCACCCCTACTCAGGGGGTGCTGGATGCCTGCCACTACCACCATCTCTTTCACTGTCTCAATAATAAGAATCATCCAGTCCCTGGAGCAACGGTTCGCAATCTGCGACCATCGCTCCAGGAACTGGCGCACCTCAACAAACAATGCTGGTATGTTTCTGACTCTCAATCCCGACGGGATAGCTCCTGCCTTTAAATACTCCAACATATAGTGGGCATGAGACTCCATTCTCTTTGCCTTCTTTTTTAGATTTATTAATTTGTTCCATTCACTGTTATCCTTCACCATGCCTCTACCATCTCCATTGGTGCCAGCTATTTGACCGATGAGCGCCGAAAAATCATCATCGGAAAAACCAAAAGTTTTAAAACCTTCCATTGTCCAATGTCTGATTTTAAAGAATTAGTGAATATACCTTAGGGGGATGGATGCCTGCCACTACCACCACCCCTACTCAGGGGGGCCTGGATGCCTGTCACTACTACCATCCCCACTCATGTGGGGATGGATGCCTACCACTAACACCACCCTATCACCACCCCTACTCAGGGGGTGCTGGATGCCTGCCACTACCACCACCCCTACTCATGGGGGCCTGGATGCCTGTCACTACTACCATCCCCACTCATAGGGGAATGGATGCCTACCACCACCACCACCCCTACTCATGGGGGCCTGGATGCCTACCACTAACACCACCCCTACTTAGGGGGGCCTGGATGCCTGTCACTACTACCATCCCCACTCATAGGGGGATGGATGCCTGCCACTACCACCACCCCTACTCAGGGGGGCCTGGATGCCTGTCACTACTACCACCCCTACTCAGGGGGGCCTGGATGCCTGTCACTACTACCATCCCCACTCATGTGGGGATGGATGCCTACCACTAACACCACCCTATCACCACCCCTACTCAGGGGGTGCTGGATGCCTACCACCACCACCACCCCTACTCATGGGGGCCTGGATGCCTACCACTAACACCACCCCTACTTAGGGGGGCCTGGATGCCTGTCACTACTACCATCCCCACTCATAGGGGGATGGATGCCTGCCACTACCACCACCCCTACTCAGGGGGGCCTGGATGCCTGTCACTACTACCATCCCCACTCATGGGGGGATGGATGCCTACCACTACCACCACCCCTACTCAGGGGGGCCCGGATGCCTACCACTACCACCACCCCTACTCAGGGGGCCTGGATGCCTGTCACTACTACCATCCCCACTCATGGGGGGATGGATGCCTACCACTAACACCACCCTACCACCACCCCTACTCAGGGGGGGCTGGATGCCTGTCACTACTACCATCCCCACTCATAGGGGGATGGATGCCTACCACTAACACCACCCCTACTCAGGGGGGCCTGGATGCCTACCACTACCACCACCCCTACTCAGGGGGGCCTGGATGCCTGTCACTACTACCATCCCCACCCTTAGGGGGATGGATGCCTGCCACTACCACCACCCCTACTCAGGGGGGCCTGGATGCCTGTCACTACTACCATCCCCACTCATGGGGGGATGGATGCCTACCACTAACACCACCCCTACTCATGGGGGGCTGGATGCCTGCCACCACCACCACCCCCTACTCAGGGGGTGCTGGATGCCTGCCACTACCATCACTCCTACTCAGGGGGGCCTGGATGCCTGTCACTACTACCATCCCCACTCATGGGGGGATGGATGCCTACCACTAACACCACCCTACCACCACCCCTACTCAGGGGGTGCTGGATGCCTGCCACTACCACCACCCCTACTCATGGGGGCCTTGCTGCCTGTCACTACTACCATCCCCACTCATAGGGGGATGAATGCCTACCACCACTACCACCCCTACTCATGGGGGCCTGGATGCCTACCACTACCACCACCCCTACTCAGGGGGCCTGGATGCCTGTCACTACTACCATCCCCACTCATAGGGGGATGGATGCCTGCCACTACCACCACCCCTACTCAGGGGGCCTGGATGCCTGTCACTACTACCATCCCCACTCATGGGGGATGGATGCCTACCACTACCACCACCCCTACTCAGGGGGCCTGGATGCCTACCACTACCACCACCCCTACTCAGGGGGCCTGGATGCCTGTCACTACTACCATCCCCACTCATAGGGGGATGGATGCCTACCACTACCACCACCCCTACTCATGGGGGCCTGGATGCCTGTCACTACTACCATCCCCACTCATGGGGTGATGGATGCCTACCACTACCACCACCCCTACTTGTGGGGGGCTGGATGCCTGCCACCACCACCACCCCTACTCATAGGATGGGTAATGCATGACACAACCAGCATACTCCCACATAAGTAATGTCTGAAAATTACATCCCCCCAACACCATGACAAGCGTGTGTAGTCTGTGTCAAATGCCTACAACACTGAACATGACATTGAACATACAATGTGACCCCCATCACATGTGTCGCACATAAATGTGTGTGGCCTCCACAATGCAAGCCGACCATGACCACTGTGGCAATGGGTTCGAACACCCCATCACCACAGTGACCAAAAGGTAAGTGTGGGGTCCATAGCTGAAGCACATTTTGAACAGTGTGGCAATGGGGCCTAAAGCCCCATCACCACAGTGACCAAAAGGTAAGTGTGGGGTCCATAGCTGAAGCACATTTTGAACAGTGTGGCAATGGGGCCTAAAGCCCCATCACCACAGTGACCAAAAGGTAAGTGTGGGGTCCATAGCTGATGCACATTTTGAACAGTGTGGCAATGGGGCCTAAAGCCCCATCACCACAGTGACCAAAAGGTAAGTGTGGGGTCCATAGCTGAAGCACATTTTGAACAGTGTGGCAATGGGGCCTAAAGCCCCATCACCACAGTGACCAAAAGGTAAGTGTGGGGTCCATAGCTGAAGCACATTTTGAACAGTGTGGCAATGGGGCCTAAAGCCCCATCACCACAGTGACCAAAAGGTAAGTGTGGGGTCCATAGCTGATGCACATTTTGAACAGTGTGGCAATGGGGCCTAAAGCCCCATCATCACAGTGACCAAAAGGTAAGTGTGGGGTCCATAGCTGATGCACATTTTGAACAGTGTGGCAATGGGGCCTAAAGCCCCATCACCACAGTGACCAAAAGGTAAGTGTAGTCATGGTAAAAGCTGCCAAAGCCAAACTGCATGGATGATTCCTGGTCACACAACAACAAACACATCAGTGGCATAGTAGTGCTTGTGTCCCATAGCAACATAGATTGGGTGAGGCAAACAGTGCAGTGCCAATGAAACATCGTTTTGGCCATGTGCATACAAACATCACCCATGGGGGCTCACATTGTCAACATTCACAAATAACACAATGACATAAGTGACCATCATAATGCAGACCCACATATCTGCACCAATGGACACACAAATGTAGATATCCTGTGGAGACTGTAGATGTCAGGTGAACAAATACCATACCATGGCAGCAATGGGACATACAAACCATGATTATTGTGCTGACTGATGACCTAGGAGTCCCAGGGACAGCAGGGGAAAGCCACCAAACAACATACAGCCAATGGCACACTCAAGATATGCCAATACAGTGGTGCAAATGCACAAACACAAACAGGCAGACTCACACTGCATATCAAACACAACAGGTGATGGGGATGTGTGCCAGTGTCCCCAGGCAACCACACAACACATGAGGAGGCCTGAATTCCAATTACACAGATGTGTATACAGTGCCATACAAAAGTAACTCATGGATCGGATTCCCCTATGTGGGCAAACAGGCATTGTTAGATGAGAGGGAGCCCAAATTACACATGTCACACAAGCTTGTAGGAACAGCAACTAACACAGCAAGAGATAGACCCACCACAGCACTACCCCCAGGGACCCCACATTGTGGTGACACTAGCCTGCATGATAATCCCACTGTGATGACAAAGGTAGATGTCATTCACACTGTGTACCACAGCCATGTGTCCTGAGCAACAAACTACCATCACACCTACACAAGCACAAATCAATCAAAACGGCCTGCCAGCCAAGGCCAATATGGAGGTAGGGGTCTAGCCGTGCAACAACTCACATTTGCACACACTCAACACCACACACCTTGATCTCCACCAATGTGCAGCAGTGAAGCTCACATGGACTGGTGACATTGCACATGCACCCATGACAATCCCAGGGGTGGTGGTGGGAACTAAGGTGCAGAAACCCATCACACATGGCCAGTCAACAAGACTCGTGAATGTCTGACACACTGCACAGTACACGGTACATGGGCATGACGTGAAATCCACCGCAATCAATGGGATCCCGGCCATAGTCACACACCAATGAAGAAGCCAAGGTGACCCACAAAGAACACACGTAGACGACTTCCAACATTGCAGCTCTGACCCTGAGGAGTGGCAGCAGTCACAGACACAACGTGTCACAATCACTGAAAGCTAGCAGAAACTGTAAATTACATGACCTGTGTAACCAACAAGTGCCAAGGGGAATCCTGACTGTGTCCCATCTGCGTTTGCCCACATCCCCAGCCCTGACAACAAAGACAACTAGGGATGACAACCTGATGAACATTAGTTTGCCATGCACCCACATCCCGGAGAAACCAGGTCCAAGATGCTGGATGAACACAGAACAACTCAGCAAGCATCACAAACAGGAACATCCGTAGGGACACAGCCTGTGTAGGTAAAGGGAAGGGAACACGCACAGACATGCTTACACAACACACAACACGGGCTTAGGCAATGTCACGGGATTACACACTGCCATGAGGGCACTCCACTCCTGTGGAAGGTCCGCTGTGCCAAACCTTGTCTGTGCACGACTCAAACATGTCAGCAGAACACTCGGTCAGTGAGTCAACAACTACAACACACTGACGGCTCTGCTCACATCAGCCTGGGTACTGAAGTGTCACGTCAGTCATCTGCATACACCCAAAACACGTGTCAAGCAAATTGCACTGTATACACAGATGAGTCCTTCAACATTGATGTGCTAAACTGCATGTCCAGTGGAGATGGGCACACAGTCAGGGAAATAGAAACATTGAACAGTGGTAAGCCCACCAGATGTGCATCAGTGTAAGACAAAGATGTTAATTAACAAATGCAAAACGTACATCCCTGTGTCAAATGCTGAACATTACACCCTCAGACTGCAGCAAAGGATGCTATAGATCCAGACTACATCAGGACACATATCCCATGGACCACATGGAGTCCATCACAGCAACACTTCTTTTTCCTGATCTGAACACTATTACAACTGCAAATGCATGATGATACTCATCTACATCATGTACATCAAAAGAAAAACCACAAGTAAACAAAAAGAGGCTTTATTCAGCAAATGTCAAACTAAAATTTTAAGTCCAAAAGAAACTAAGGCCAATGGCCAGTCCAAATACACAGTCTCAACAGAGTGATATGTGACAACTTGTCACCCATTGCTTGCCTGCACTGGTACGGACAGGGGACATCCCCCTTGGAGGGGCATACAAGGGGCAGGCCAGGCACCGCAAGGACAGGATCAGGGGATGCCAGAGTGAGGCAGTGAAGGGGTGGTGGGTGCAGGAGTGTCACCGGCAACTGCAGTGGAGGTGTCTGACTCAGGGGGGGCTGGCACCATTGTAGGGCACAAGTCAGATGGTGTGGGTGCTGCAACCACTGCAGTGGGCCGGTCAGATGGAGGGGACTGGGTCCCCACTGCAGTGCCCGAGTCAGACGGGGTGGTTGTGGACTCTACTGCAGTGCATGAGTCCAAGGGAGTGGAAGGGGGGCAGATGAGGTGGGCAGGACAGAGGGGGGACCCGGTCTCCACACCAGTGGCACAAACAGGCAGAGCGTCTGGTTTGGGGGTGGAAGAGCAAGTGGCAGGGGGAGGGCCTAAGCAGTTTGGGGATGCGGTATCGGTGTGTGGGGGAACCTGGGGCAGGGTGTGGCGGTGGAACCTGTGGAGTGGTGGCCTGGGGGATGGAGGAGAGAGACTGGGTGGTGGAGCTGCGTGGTGGTGGTGGTGGGGTCTTGCCCTTCCTGGTCCGGGGGACTTCCGAATGGGGTCCTCAGTCTGCCTGCGCCTGGGGGAGGGTGTCCGGGGGCGAGGGGCACTCCCCTCTGTATGGGTGGACTTCCTCTTCCCCCGGTATGCTGGATCAGCAGGATCGGAGGGGAAGAGGCCGAGGACACAGAGGAAGAGCTGCTGTGTAGGTGGGGTTGCAGGTGAGGCAAGGGAAGGGGTATTGGAGGGAGAGGATTTGGAGGACTGCGGAGTGACCGTGGATGCCTGTGTGTGTGTCTGTTCCCCATCCGCTGTGTGTGTGGTATCAGTCCCCTGAGGATGCTTGTGTGCACGTCTTGCCTTTCTTTTGGGTGTGTCTGTGCTGCTCGTGTCTGTGTGTTTGGGTGATTGAGCAGGTGTGCATGTGCTTTGGACAGGTAGGGTGCCAGGAAGTGTGGATGGGCAGAGGTAGGAGGGGTGAGGGACTGTTGGAGGAGGGACACTGCTGCCGTCAGGGAGGAGTCCATGGATTTATTGCTCCTCTGTAGGGCAGACATACCCGCCGAGATGCCCTCCATGAACGACACCAGCTGTGTCAACAGAGTGGTGTGTGCATGGAGGACACTCAGCATTGCTGTCTGCCCTACATGGAGCTGCCGAAGTAGGTACACAGACTCCTCACTCAGGGCAGCAGGGGACACAGGGGCAGGGGGTGCGGTGCCTGGCACGAAGGAGACACGCTCCCGAACACGGGAACCTCCATGGACCTCTGGAATCGGAGCCAATGGGAGGGCGGTGGTGGTGGTGGTGGTGGCGGGGCCAGACAGACTAGCTGGGGTGTGGTGGCTGCTGACACCCGCCTCCACAAGGGAGTCATCCTCCGAGCTGCTGTGGTCCTCAGCTGAGGTGGATGGTGCTGAGGACTCCTCGGTGTGGCTCCCCTCGCCCTCCGTGCCACTGGGTCCCTCCGACCACTCGTCGGCTGCTGACCCAGTCTGGCTCTGCAGCTCCTCCTGGTCCGTGGAGCTGTCCCCTCCTGTGGTCGTGGATGTATCTGCAAACAATTAGGGAAACAGACAAACATCAGTCACCTGCACTGACCGCACACACCACAGTAAGTACAGCACATTACAGAGCAAGCCCTGGCATCCTTAGTTGAACATTGCCAAAAGTCCTCACACAGATTCGGAGAAGCCAATTGTCAGTCTGATGGTCAACCATGGAACTCACACCCCTCCTGCCCTTGCACCCATCTGTCTCGTGCCTGTCTGATGGTAATACCCCAGTGTGGACACATGCACCACCTACACAGTTGTTGGACATTGCAGAGAACACGGTGAAGTATGTGAACATGCACACATCACATCTCTTGCCACTGAGTCAGTGCAGGTGTCCGGATAAAGGGATGGCCAGAGTCTAAATAGAAATGCATGTGATGCATACCAGCACCAGACACCATGATGCACCCATGTCCGGATAGTCAATGCCACAATGGGGTGCATGTTGCACATGTCACTCCCCTGCAGGATCACTCTTAGGAAGTTTAATGCCATGACACAGGCATGCGTGCAAAGTCATACATCACTGTCTCCAGTCACATGGCCATGGCAGCCAGCCAACAACAGTCTGCACTGTGTCACAATCCTAGGACATGGGGAATGCAAGTTATGTAACTGACAAGTGCACATGTCCATCCCCCACAAACCACATCATCTGAACTCGTATTTGTCCACGTCATACCAATTGGACATATGGGAGACATGAAACACAACTCTCAGAACCTGAGCACCTCACAGTGTGCTGTGAATGAAAAACAGCTGCCTGAAAGTCACAGTCGCATACACCTGTGTGCACAGTCAAGTGATCAAACACCTATAAGTCACAGAAGTATCGTCTCTCATGGTCACATCTCAGATGGCATGCTGAGCCCTAACCGATAAACATACCAGTAGTCCTGACAACGAAGCCACAGCACAATGACACAGAGGCAGACACCTGAGGGAACATTTCACTGATCACAACATGTCAGCTGATACACGGGAGTGGGAGTACAGAGTGTATTGTATGCCCTGGAGTAGGCATGACTGTCCAGCTCCACCTGTAAGAGGGATGAGCCCTGGACAGTAGGCAGGTGGCTAAGCATGTGTGACATACATGACATACATACTCCTGAGGCCCAAACATTGTTCCCACCCGCAGCATGGGGGTGTGCCAAATACCCCAGGGACATGTGGTGATTCAGATCAGCAAGTGGACCACATATCAAAGTTACACCCAGATTACATTTCACGACTTAGGCATTGTGTGAGCAATCGACCCACCCATGAAGCCCACCACAAAGTCACGGGAACAAAAGCTGTCCCCCACCTTGAGCAAAGCAAAATGCAAGGACCCTGTACCCAAGTGACACAATTTCCTGACCGTAAGGACCACACCTGCGTATCAGATGAGGAGTGGGCATGTCACAATTGAGGGACATGGGTCCTGGACCACAAGACTGATGTACTGTGGAAGTTTAACCAGGCCAGAGGAGGGCACATAGCATGTCAGACAGAGTTCACAGTGCAGTCATGGACTCACCCCTCCTTGCTGCTGTCTGTCCTTCAGCTGCCCATCCAGGTCAGGGAAGACCACCGCCAGGATCCGGAGCATGTGGGGGTCAGGGTCCGGTGTCCGCCCCTCCTGTGAGGAGGCGACAGCTTCAGCTGGACCCTTGCGATCCTCCGGGTCCAGCCACGAAGGTCCTGCCACCTCTTCTGGCAGTTGCGGATCCGGCGCTTGTAGACCCCCACGGATCTTACTGCCCGGGCGATGGTCAGCCAGATTTCCTGCTTACGGTGGGCATCAACCTGTGAGGATGACAAAGTGAAAAGGCCATTACTACACATGCAACATATCCGTGCATCACACAGTCGGATATACATGTCTCAATCACAGGGGCATATGATGTACACAGGCAGTGCAAGGATGGCTATGAACAGTTTGCCAGCAGTTACTACATGGTATCATTGCATGGGAAGTAAACCTTGTTGGAATGCACTGTTACTGCACTGTACCTGTTCAGTGCATGTGACTACACACTTTGGGGGTGAGAACTACTCAGTGAGCATGCTTGCCAGTGGTGTGCACACTGGAAGTCTTGCTAGTCAGACAACATGCACAATTAGTAAGGCAGTGGACAGCACACTCACCTGCTCCCCTGGTGTCCCATACAGCTTGCTGTACTGTGGAAGGAGGTTGTCCAGCAGGGCCTGGTTCTCCTCAAGGCTGAAGGCTGGGGCTCTATCCACTGTACGTGCCATTGCAGTAGCCAGAGGATGCAGAGACAGCAGCAGTGTTGGTGGCAGATGTCGTCCTGGAGCATGTAGTGCAGGCAAGTGAGCCCTCAGGGGAACAGCCAGCATTATATGTGTGCTGCAGAGGCAGATACTGTCCCATGTGTCCAAAGTGATAGGTCCAAGTCATTTGCATCTTCTGAATCTGACCAATCCATGGAATAGCAGCACTAATACACGCCCACAGCATTCTTCAAAACTTCAACTTCATGACACCCATGAATTTGCAACATTGTTGTGGCTGGCCAACTGAATTCACTGCATCAGACTCGTTGAAGCTTCGAAAACGCGTCCGTTGCCATGCCAGGCCCCAGCCAATGCGTGCGCACCGTTCGGTCCATTGCTGTACAACGCGTATTCCGGGATACAACGCGTACCCGCTCACAACAGATGCAATGGGCCGTGCGGGCACACTGATCAGTCCATTGCTGTACAACGCGTACCCGCTCACAACAGATGCAATGGGCCATGCGGGCACACCGATCGGTCCATTGCTGTACAACGCGTATTCCGGGATACAACATGTACCCGCTCACAACAGATGCAATGGGCCGTGCGGGCACACCGATCGGTCCATCTTAGCCCTAGTGGTGTGTCTCCCTCATATGTGTCACGTCACCATGACTCACATGACGGTGTTGTACTTGCTGTAGCAATTAGCATACACAGTGTAATTTAGCAGATCATCATCCCCATGACAGTAACCACGTTGGAATCACAACAGAGGCAAGTATGGTGTAGTAGTGATTTTATTTACAGACATGTGTGAGCATAGTGCACAGGATGGTGGGTGCTGTACATTGGGATTGTGATCCGAAGTTCCCAGATGAGTTGGAAGTCTTGGTAGCAGAAATGTCCTGAGTGAAGTCCACAGTCATCTGATACATTAGTCCAACTTAGACTCCCCATGTCATGTGGGAGAGTTGTGTTGCATTCTACAGGGTGAACAGTTTGCACACAAAGGAGACTTTCCAGAGCAGGTGTTGGCTTCCTGGGGGATGTACATGGCCATCAACCTCTCAGTTTTCCTTCCTCGGACGACCCCTCTTCTTTGGGTGGGGACCCTCACGTGCAGGCTGCTGCGGTGCAGGGGACTCTCCGCCAGAGTCCTCCTCCCTCCCTGTGGCAGTTGCAGTTGTTGCAGCACCAGATGTTGTGGGCACACAGGGAGGTGTGGCCATGTTGGTGCTAATCTGGCGGAGGCATGTCAATATGTCCCTATGCACCGCTGTCAGTTCTTGCCATGTGTCCCACTTGGACTCCATGCGAGACATGTGTGTCTCCACACGGGACATGTGTGAGTCCAAGCGGGCATGATGGGCAGCCTGCTGCTGTTGTATGTCCTTGAGGATCCCCACTACCTGGCTGACCTCTCCGGTGCTATTCTGGTACGCATCAGCAATGCGTGCCAGTTGTGGGTCATCATGCAGTCCAGACCCCTCTGCAAACAGCGACCTCTGCCTACCACCCCTCCCACCACCCCTGGCGACACGTGCGGGACCTGCGGTGGCACGCCCAGGTGACCCTAGGCCCCCTTGGGGGTTGTTACTGGGGTCGTTGTCCGTAGCTCGACGTTGGGCTAGGGTCCCTGTGCTGTTGTCATTGGTGGTCCTTGGTCTGTCCGTGTCGGCGGGGGTGGTCTGTGTGTTGGCAGTTGTTGGAGGGGTGGGTGCAGGGGGTGCAGATGTTGGTCCTACTGGTGCTGCATGATGACTCGCACCGGAGGGGCCAGGTAGCTCTTTGCCATCCGAGGAGTGCAGAGGCTGTTCCACACCAGTGAGCTCAGTGTCCCCCGGAGCCTGGGACAGGGACTCCTCCTCGCCTGCTGCTGTGTCCCCATCATCACCTGTTTTTGGAAGAGACACACAATGTATGTTATATTTCTACAGGCATCAATGGTTCACACACCTGACAGTTGTGACTGTACCTCCGGATGCGGGCCTGTACATTGCATTGTCCTAAGTTGTAACAGTAAGAGGTTGATAATGGTGTAGCACATTGTCCTGCAAACCTGAGGCTTTTCAATGTGAATGTTGAGGTGTGTGCATGGCCAGCATTGGTTGTATTTGGTGGACATCCGGCCCTCCTTCTCCCCCAGCCCAGTTATCCCACCATGAAGCATGCCACCCTTACAGTGTGTTCAGGTTGACTCTCAGGATGTCATTCAGTGGTGTCCTGCTGTTGGTTGGTGCACAGGTCCCAGCAGGGCCTGGTACTCCCCACAACAGAGCACCATTGTCAGACATCTTTGATATGGCTTTTCACTCCCTGTGAGGTGTGCATGCTTCAGTGCTAGCTTACTGGGCCATGTGGGTGGGCGATGTTGAGCTGTGACTACCACTCCCATCATGCTATTGCCTACACCCCCCTTCCCAGCATGCCCATACTTCCTTCCTTTTGACTCTGCTTCCCTGTGGGGTAGTGTGCCTGTGCTGACAGGATGGCTGACAGTGTTGTCCTGGCAGTTGTTTGGCCACAAGTCCCAAGAGTGTCCCTGTGCTTCACACAGCATAACCCAGGGTGGTGGTTCTTTGTGGGATCTTCAATTAGAGTGTGAGGCATTGCATTCTCCCAGGTGGGTTATGTGGAGTTAGTGTTGAGGGGGTGTGTGAGGAGAACTGCTTGTAACTATGGTCAGTGCTGTGAGTCCTCCTTCCCACCCAGCCAGATATCCCACCATGGAACGTGCTTCCATTGCAGGGATTGCAAGTTGGCGTTCAGGATGTCAGCCAGTGGTGTCCTGCTGTTGGTTGTTGCACAGTTCCCAGCAGGACCTTGTGCTCCCCACAGCAGTACCCAGTGTCAGCCATCTTGTCAGTCCTTTTCCACTCCCTGTGATGTGAGCATGGTTCAGAGTGGTGTTGATGGGCCAATTGTGAGGGTGACCAATATCTGTGACTCCAACTCCCATCATGCTATTGCCTACACCCCCCTTCCCAGCATGCCCATACTTCCTTCCTTTTGAGTGGACTTCACTGTGTGTGAGTGTGACAGCAATGGCAAGATGGCTGACGATGTGGTCCTGTTGTTTGTTGGTGCCCAGTTCCCAGCAGGGCCTTGTGCTCCCCACAGCTGAGGCCAGTGTCAGACATCTTTGAAGTGGCTTTTCACTCCCTGTGAAGTGGCCATGTGGGTGGGGGATGTTGAGCTGTGACTACCACTCCCATCATGCTATTGCCTACACCCCCCTTCCCAGCATGCCCATACTTCCTTCCTTTTGACTCTGCTTCCCTGTGGGGTAGTATGCCTGTGCTGACAGGATGGCTGACAGTGTTGTCCTGGCGTTTGTTTGGCTACAAGTCCCAAAAGTGTCCCTGTGCTTCATACGGCATAACCCAGTGTGGTAGTTCTTTGTGGGATATTTAATTAGAGTGTGAGGCAATGCATTCTCCCAGGTGAGTTGTGTGGAGTTTGTGTTAAGGGGGTGTGTGAGAAAAGCTGCTGGTGACTATGGTCAGAGCTGTCAGTCCTTCCCACCCAGCCGGTTATCCCACCATGGAACGTGCTTCCATTGCAGGGAGTGCAAGTTGGCTTTCAGGATGTCAGTCAGTGGTGTCCTGCACTTGGTTGGTGCACAGTTCCCAGCAGGGGCTTGTGCTCCCCACAGCAGTACCCAGTGTCAGCCATCTTGTCACTTCTTTTTCACTCCCTGTGATGTGAGCATGGTTCAGAGTGGTGTTGATGGGCCAATTGTGAGGGTGACCAATATCTGTGACTACAACTCCCATCATGCTATTGCCTACACCACCCTTCCCAGCATGCCCATACTTCCTTCCTTTTGAGTCGACTTCACTGTGTGTGAGTGTGACAGCAATGGCAAGATGGCTGACAGTGGTGTCCTGCTGTTGGTTGTTGCACAGTTCCCAGCAGGGCCTTGTGCTCCCCACAACAGTACCCAGTGTCAGCCATATTGTCAGTTGTTTTCCACTCCCTGTGATGTGAGCATGGTTCAGAGTGGTGTTGATGGGCCAATTGTGAGGGTGACCAATATCTGTGACTACAACTCCCATCCTGCTATTGCCTACACCCCCCTTCCCAGCATGCCCATACTTCCTTCCTTTTGAGTGGACTTCACTGTGTCTGAGTGTGACAGCAATGGCAAGATGGCTGACAGTATGATCCTGTTGTTTGTTGGTGCCCAGTTCCCAGCAGGGCCTTGTGCTCCCCACAGCAGAGGCAAGTGTCAGACATCTTTGAAGTGGCTTTTCACTCCCTGTGAGGTGTGCATGCTTCAGTGTGAGCTTGCTGGGCCATGTGGGTGGGGGATGTTGAGCTGTGACTACCACTCCCATCATGCTATTGCCTACACCCCCATTCCCAGCATGCCCATACTTCCTTCCTTTTGACTCTGCTTCCCTGTGGGGTAGTGTGCCTGACAGGATGGCTGACAGTGTTGTCCTGGCGGTTGTTTGGCTACAAGTCCCAAGAGTGTCCCTGTGCTTCACACAGCATAACCCAGGGTGGTGGTTCTTTGTGGGATCTTCAATTAGAGTGTGAGGTATTGCATTCTCCCAGGTGGGTTATGTGGAGTTAGTGTTGAGGGGGTGTGTGAGGAAGACTGCTTGTAACTATGGTCAGTGCTGTGAGTCCTCCTTCCCACCAGCCAGATATCCCACCATGGAAGGTGCTTCCATTGCAGGGAGTGCAAGTTGTCTTTCAGGATGTCAGTCAGTGGTGTCCTGCTGTTGGTTGGTGCACAGTTCCCAGCAGGGCCTTGTGCTCCCCACAGCAGTACCCAGTGTCAGCCATCTTGTCAGTCCTTTTCCACTCCCTGTGATGTGAGCATGGTTCAGGGTGGTGTTGATGGGCCAATTGTGAGGGTGATCAATATCTGTGACTACAACTCCCAATATGCTATTGGCTACACTGACTTCACCAGCATACACAGAATTCCTTCCTTTCAGTGAGCTTCCCTGTGAGGTGGTGTTCTAGTGGTGGCAAAATATCTGACTGTGTTTGTTGGTTATATTTGTGCCACTGCCGTGCTGTATTTGTTGTTAGGTTTGTACATGTCATGACACAGTTACATGTCACTATGAGATGGCAGGTATTGTGTTTGTCTGACTAGCATTCACATCTTGGGATGATTATCTTTTGGTTGCTGTGGATTTGCTAAGGGTGCATGGTTTGACTATCCCCTTGACAGTGATGTGTGTGTATTGTCACACCATATTGTGTATATTAGTTGTGTACTCACCAGGCTCTGGGATGTTTGTTAGTCCATATACGCTCACTGGTGGTAGGATGGCCCGCACCTTCTCCTCCCAGGGCCTGAGGTATACTGGTTTGGCAGGAGGGCCACTGTCGGTGTGCTGACTCAGGAGGTAATCCTTCTTCAGTAGGTCCCTGACCCTCCTGCGCACATCATACCACCGGTTCTGGATGTCTTCCTTTGTGCGCAAACATGGTGATTGTGCGTTCACCCTGTCGATGATCCTCTCCCACATCTTGGTTTTCTGCGCCATAGGGGTCTGTTGGACCAATGTGCCAAACAACTGTGGCTCTACCCTCAGGATCTCGTCTACCAGGACTTCCAATTCACTATCTAGGAACTTTGGATTCTTCTTTGGGGGCATGGTGATGGGTGGTGGTGGTGATTGATGTGTGTGTGAGTGTGCAAGTGAGGGTGGGTGAGTGTAGGTTTTGCTGGGTGTGTGTGAGGGTGCTATTTGTTGAGGTGCTAATGGTGTGTGGCTTATGTGATGGATGAGCTGTGAGTGTGTCTGTGGTTGCTGTCTGATGGTGTTCTGTGCTGGCAGGTCAGTGGAATTTGCAAAGGATCATGGTAGGGATTTGTGGCCTTTATATAGGTGGAGTTGGGGGTGTGTCCTTGTTCCATTTCCCCCCCCCCCTGTATTTATTGGCTTTGTGATTGCTTGTTTGGCCCTTTTTTTGTATTTTTTCCTTTGTATTTTTTGTGCATGTAGGAGACGTTCTTCTGACCGAGTAGGACGCTGCAGTTGTCTCGTGCGATCTTCTCCGACTCGTTCCCGCTGTGTTTCAGCTAGGTTTCATGTGCGGAGTACGAGTCGGTCGCAGAGTTTTGTGTTGTTTCGGCTGGCTTTTGTATGCGTGTCGGTCGTACGGCTTGAGCTCCGTGCGAGTCGGTCTGGTTTTGCACGCATTGCATCGTACTGCGCGGGTCGGAGTTCGCGGGTACGTTTCGTTCGGGTTGATTCCTGGTGCGTGTCGGTCGGTTCGATTCGCGTGGTTTCCCGGCCGGATAGCTTGTTTCCGTCCGGGTCGGTCGTTCGTTTTGTGTTCCGTACGGGTCGGACGTGATTCACATGCATTTCATCGTACTACGCGGGTCGGACGGCGCCGGTACGTGTCGGTCGGACTAAATTCCCGTACCGAGTCGGTCAGTACGTTTTCCGTCCCGAATCGGAATCGGCCCCTAAGTAGTTGGTTTGTATGGCCCTAACAAAGGAATAGCAGGGATCCTAATAGCAAATGGCATTGCTAAATAGTCAAACCAGAGTAATGGTATGAGAAACTCTATAGACAGCCCTTTATGTTGGAAAATATCAGATCCAACAAATGACCGGCCTCATGAGTAGGAGCTGAGTTACAAAGGGTCATATTCAAGACACCCAAATATTTAATAAGAGTAGCTCCCTGACTACACTTGGGGTCTTCTAACTAGATATTCAGATCTCCAAGCAGCAAAAAATTGGAAAATTTCAGAATATAAGGAGCCAGTCGGTCTGGGATCGTGGCACAGCAGTTCCAAGCATAACTTGGAGGCTGATAAATGAGAGCCTCAGATAAAGTAAATTTGTGTGTAAGGGAGAGAGAAAGAGCAAAGCCTCACAAGCAGGGAATGGGAGTTCTTCTATTTTGAATTTATATACATTATTGAAAACAATAGCAATCCCATCACCTATCCTATCCAGTCTATATGTTCGAGCAATAGAATAGTTAGAAAGGAGATTAGTGATCACATCAGGTAGTGATCCATCATGAAGCCATGTCTCTGTTGAAAACAGAGCATCCAGATTATGTTCCCATAAAAAATTGAATAGATGTTGCTGATGCCTTGGAAGAGAACGACAATTAATATTTAAAAAATTAAATTCATTCATGCAGCTTCTGCCTAGAGGCATTGTGGTATCACAGAAATCTGCATTACTAGTCACCTTATTAGAACTTTGTTCAAGTGGTGGGAATGAAAAACAACCATTGGCAAAGCCAAACTGTCTCAACAATGGCCGAGCTTTTGGCATTGTCAATGTGGATTTTTTTTAATCATATGTTTCTGAGGTTGCGGATGTGTCATGTGTGCCTGTGTTCAAATGTGTGCGCTATTACCTTTGAGAGGATGCCTGTGGCTGTGTGTTACGTGTGAATATTTGTGCAAATTATACATCTGCCAACATCGCAGCAGTCGGACTCAGGCTGAACATAATTAATTTTGAAATGTACATAAAAAGAAAAACTTGTCCATCAGGGCAGCGCCTAGAAGCGATCAGAATGCGTCTAGGCACCCCGTGCAACAAATACGGACTGCTGTGGCGGCATGGGGTGCTTCTGCTGTATGAATAAGATAATACTTGTCACAGAAAATGCAGTGGAAGCACTATATTTAAATATGTCTGTGTAAAAACAATGTGTTCAAAGAGCTTGCATTAGTAAAATGATCTGTCGGTGACCCACTCCCTCCCCAACAAACTGTTACTAAATAGTCCAGAATCTCTCCACAATCTATATGGGAGGCTGCAGTATTATTCTGAAACCTGGACTGGCCCTCTCATTGTTTTCATTTGGAAGAAGCTCATGCGTGCAGGGAGGTTGGCTGTAGGATGTAGGTGAGGGTAGAGGGTACAACCGGAGAGGGCAGGTGGCTACAATCAGAGGGAGAGAGAAAAGGCCAAAGAGAACATGGAAGTGACAATAAAGAGATGGGCGAGTGTTCAAGAGGCATTCATAGGAAAGAAAGAAGTATCAGTTACAAAAGAGATTGGAATGGAACTAACTTTGCAACAGTGCGTAGAAAAGCACCAGTGTACAGTCAGCTCAGCCAAGTCTTGGCTGCAGTGGATGTCCACTCCGTGGTTACTTGCTTGGATCCAAGGCGCGCTCATTAGAAAAAGGTGTCTTCTGAATACAAATACCCTCACTGGCAGCAGGAGTGCAACCGACCCATCCTCGCTTCAAGGTAGACTGGGTCGTTCATGGATGCCTGTGAATGGGTTCACTGGCAAAATATTGCTTCCTAAAATATTGTGCTACAAAATTATCGGGACATAACTATCGAAGTGAAAAATATCGGCATCCTTTCCTTATAATAGTAAGTGCAAAAATATTGAAAAAAATATATCGTTGTCACTAATATCGACATACAAAATATTGTTTTTAAAATATCTATACATTTAAATTGTAAATAATAAATATATTAAATAATAACACTAATATAATAAAAATAAAATATATTTAATGTTTATTTAAACAAATCTAACAATGATACTCAATTAAAAAAGTTATACACACATATATATTTACATATATATAAATATTTACATATAGTTAGTTTAAAAGGTATTATTAAAATAATAATTTTAATTCATATTATAATTTCACATTTTTTTAAATGCCCGTTTTGCCTTCTGTTTCCCCTCGTGCCCCCATTTCCTGTGTCCATTTTGCTTTCTGTTTCCCTCGTGCCCCCATTTTTTGTGCCCAATTTTTCCTTCTGTTTCCCCTCGTGCCCCCATTCTGTGTGTCCATTTTTGCCTTCTGTTTCCCCTCATTGCCCCCATTTCTTGTGCCCAATTTTGCCTTCTGTTTCCCCTTGTGCCCCCATTCTGTGTGTCCATTTTTGCCTTCTGTTTCCCCTCGTTGCCCCCATTTCTTGTGCCCAATTTTGCCTTCTGTTTCCCCTCGTGCCCCCATTCTGTGTGTCCATTTTTGCCTTCTGTTTCCCCTCGTTGCCCCCATTTTTCTGTGCCCAACTTTGCCTTCTGTACCCCCGTTGCCTCTCTCCACTCCCGCCGCTGCGTCCCCTGCGTCCCCGCCCCCCTGACTGCCCATTCGCTGCCCCTGCCTCCCGCCTCCCAGCTGCTCCTCCCTCCCACCTCCCCATATATGGCGCCCGCTGCGCGGTGAGGAGAGCGACCCTTGACCTTGCCAGGTAGGTCGCTCCCCCGCCACACAGCTCCGCCTGTGTTGTCCTGCCCGCTGCTGCTGCTGGTAAGCTCGCCCCTCTGCTGTTGCCTCGGTGCCCGTTTTGCCTTCTGTTTCTCCTCGTGCCCCCATTTCCTGTGTCCATTTTGCTTTCTGTTTCCCTCGTGCCCCCATTTTTTGTGCCCAATTTTGCCTTCTGTTTCCCCTCGTGCCCCCATTCTGTGTGTCCATTTTTGCCTTCTGTTTCCCCTCGTTGCCCCCATTTCTTGTGCCCAATTTTGCCTTCTGTTTCCCCTCGTGCCCCCATTCTGTGTGTCCATTTTTGCCTTCTGTTTCCCCTCGTTGCCCCCATTTTTCTGTGCCCAACTTTGCCTTCTGTACCCCCCGTTGCCTCTCTCCACTCCCGCCGCTGCGTCCCCTGCAGCCCCGCCCCCCTGACTGCCCATTTGCTGCCCCTGCCTCCCGCCTCCCAGCTGCTCCTCCCTCCCACCTCCCCATATATGGCGGCCGCCGTGCCGCCGGTGCGCCTAAGGCAAGCCCGTCTGCGCCCGTCCGCGCCTGGACCGCGCCCAGTGCCAGAACCCCTGGGCCGCGCGTCCCCCGCTCCAGCCTTGAGGACCGACGCCGTTACGATGCCACCACACTCCACGCTCTCAACCCCGGACGGACACACAACTGCTTCAAGGCCGCCCTGAAACGCACTCATGGCCCCTTCACCTGCCGGAACTGCAGCTACACCAGCCTCAGAGCCACCGAAGCGCCCGCCAAGAAGGACCTCAATCACCTCCGATGCATCCTACTGAACACCCGCTCCGCACGCAAACACGCTGTCGAGCTCTGGGACCTGCTCGACACATCATCACCAGACGTCGCCTTCCTGACAGAGACCTGGATGAACGACTCCTCCGCACCCGACATCGCCATAGCCATCCCAGACGGCTATAAGATCACCCGCAGAGACCGCGTCAACGGAGTAGGAGGAGGAATCGCCATCGTCCACAAGAACTCCATCAGGGTCTCGACCAGCACCGACGACTTTCTCTGCACCGCCGAACACATGCACTTCCAGATCCACACGGACCCCAACACCACCCTTAGAGGCACCCTTGTCTACAGACCCCCTGGGCCCCGACCCCAGTTCAGCGACTCCATCGCCGACTTCATCAGCACGCACGCCCTGACCTCTACCGACTACATCCTCCTCGGAGACCTGAACTTTCACCTGGAGAACAACAACGACAGTAACTCCACCACCCTGATCGACAACCTCGCCAACCTCGGACTGAGACAGCTCGTCATAACACCGACTAATTCCGCCGGCCACACGCTCGACCCCGTCTTCTCCTCAAGCTCCCACGTCTCCTTCAGCCACACCACGGAACTCCTCTGGACCGACCACCGCTGCATCCACTTCACCTTCCAAAAACCCACCACACACCACCGCACCCAACAGATCCCACGCCGCTGCTGGAGCAAAGTCACCGAAGACCAACTACGGGCAAACCTCGCTCTCAGCCCTCCCTCCGACCCATCCAACACCGACGACGCTGCCTGCAACCTCAGACGATGGATAGACGACTGTGCCAACACCCTCGCCCCGCTGAAAAAACTCACCTACAGCGACACCACCAAAAGAGCCAGCTGGTTCACCCCGGAACTCCTAGCTTCCAAGCGTACCTGCCGGAAACTAGAGAAGAAATGGCACAGTGATAAGACACCGGACAGCCACGCAGCCCACAAAGACGCCATCCGTAACCACCACCACCTCATCAGGTCCGCCAAGAGAATCTCCTTCAAAGACCGCCTCGACAACAACGCAAACAACAGCAAGGAGCTTTTCAACATCGTGAAGGAACTCTCCAACCCCAGCTCCAACACCAACGACATCCCGCCGTCGCAAGCCCTTTGCGATTCCCTCGCCACCTTCTTCCACCGCAAGATCGCCGACATCCACGACAGCTTCAACACCCAGACAGCCCCTACTAAGATAGATACACCAGACCCGCCGCACACCATCGACCATGACCCCTTGCCAGCCTGGGCCAGAGTGAACATCGATGACACCATCAAGACCATGAGCACAATACACTCCGGCTCCCTGTCAGACCCTTTCCCGAACCACATCTTCAACAAAGCCAGCAGCTCCATCGCACCCCACCTGTGCAACGTTATCAATCTCTCCTTCGAGACCGCGACCTTCCCAGAGAGCTGGAAACACGCAGAGATCAACGCCCTACTCAAAAAACCCAAGGCGGACCCGAGAGACCTCAAGAATTTCCGGCCCATCTCCCTGCTTCCGTTCTCAGCCAAGGTCATTGAGAAGATCGTCAACAAACAGCTAACCCGATACCTCGAAGAAAACAGCATCCTGGACCCATCCCAATCAGGGTTCCACAGCAACCACAGCACTGAGACTGCCCTCATCGCCGCCACCGACGACATCAGGACCCTGCTGGACAATGGTGAGACCGCAGCCCTCATCCTGCTGGACCTCTCCGCCGCCTTCGACACTGTCTGCCACCGCACTCTACGCGCATGCCTCCACGACGCAGGGATCCAAGACAAGGCCCTGGAATGGACCACCTCCTTCCTCGACGGCAGAACCCAGAGAGTCCGCCTCCCACCTTTCCGATCCGAAGCCTCCGAGATCATCTGCGGCGTACCCCAGGGATCTTCCCTCAGCCCAACACTGTTCAACATCTACATGGCCCCGCTCGCACGCATCGCCAGACAGCACGACCTCAACATTATCTCCTACGCCGACGACACTCAACTGATCCTCTCCCTCACCAAGGACCCCCTGGCCGCCAAATCCAATCTCCATGAAGGAATGAAGGCCGTCGCTGATTGGATGAAGATCAGCCGACTAAAGCTGAACACGGACAAGACAAAGGTCCTCATCCTCGGCTCCAACCCCTCAGCCTGGGACGACTCCTGGTGGCCAACGACGCTGGGAGCAGCCCCGACACCCACCGACCACGCACGCAACCTGGGAGTCATCCTCGACTCAACGCTCTCCATGGCCAAGCAAGTCAATGCAGTCTCCTCCTCCTGCTTCAACACCCTCCGCATGCTTCGCAAGATCTACAGGTGGATCCCGACAGATACAAGAAGAACAGTCACCCAGGCCCTCGTCAGTAGCAGACTTGACTATGGGAACGCCCTCTACGCGGGAGCCCCGGCCAAGCTCATCAAGCGACTGCAACGCATACAAAACGCCTCCGCACGCCTGATCCTCGACGTACCACGCCACAGCCACATCACCCCCCACCTGAGGAACCTGCACTGGCTCCCCATCGACAGGAGAATCTCCTTCAAACTCCTCATCCACACGCACACAAGGCACTCCACAAGACTGGCCCAGCCTACCTCAACAGACGACTCTTCTTCTACGTCCCCAACCGCCAGCTCCGCTCCACCGACCTCTCCCTCACCACCGTCCCTCGCATTCGAAGAACAACCACCGGCGGCAGATCCTTCTCACACCTCACCGCCAAGACCTGGAACACCCTTCCACTAAGCCTACGACAGACCCAAGACCTGCTGACCTTCAGGAGGCTACTCAAGACCTGGCTGTTCGACCAGTAGCAGCACCCCCCTTTTTTCTCCCCAGCACCTTGAGACCCTCGCGGGTAAGTAGTGCGCTCTACAAATTCTGTGATTGATTGATTGACATGTTGCGACTGCTGGAGTGTTCAATGATTGTGTAGATATGTCAACTCTCTCAAGGACCACGCTAATATGATCCTAGAGATGATAGAATATTGTCTAAAAAATAAAAAAAATCTCTTCAATGGTACCCTGTACAAACAAACCCTTGGGACCGCGATGGGTTCATGCTTCATGCCCAGTTTTGCAAATCTGTTTCTGGGACTCTGGGAGGAGGTAATATTCAAAGATATCATGACTTTTCCGGAGATTGAACAGGTCGTACTTTGGTTGAGATAAATCGACGACCTGTTCATCGTCTGGAAGGGAACTGAATCTGAGGCCACTGGGTTTATTGAGAAATTAAACTCCAACGACTGTAACCTTCACCTCACTAGCACCATGAGCAAAACCACAGTAGAGTACTTATATGTGAGAATAGAAATAAAACAAGACACCGTACACACTAGACTCTTTAGGAAGGAGACCACAGGCAACAGTATACTGCATGCCCTTAGCAGTCACCCAGAGACTCTCAAATGGAGCATTCCCTTCGGGGAACTGCTGAGAGCGACGCACAATTACAATACTGAAGATGCTTATCACCTTGAACAAACCACCATGATAGGTAGATTCAGGGAAAGGGGGTACCCACAGTGGGTTTTGAACAGAGCCATAGACAGAGCCAACAGAATCAACAGAAATGAGATCCTCTTTGACACCAATAACGCGAAAGATGATGATAGTGAGGACAACACCAGAATCATCATGATGCATACAGAGAATTCCAATGATAGTAAAAGTATTCTGGTTAAGAGCTGGGACATACTTACCAGCTATCCCATTATAGGCAGTTCCATCAAGAGCAGACCCAACATCACTTAAAGAAGAGTACGTAATATAAGGGATATGCTGGTCCACAGTGACATCACTGCACAGCCCATTAGTAAGGAACACAACTTATAGTGTTTCTTCCCAGCTGGCCACTGTAAAGCCTGCAAAAACAGCTGAATGCAGAAGGAATTTTCTGTTGGCAAAACTGTCAAACGTATCACCCAGTTTCTCACATGCAGCACGACATTCATTATATATGTTATTGAATGTCCATGCAAATTGTGGTACATTGGGATCACAACATTGATGGCCAAGAAAAAGGGTGTTGGAACACCTGAGGGTAATCACCAACAAAGACCCACATTACCCTGTTGCCCGTCACTTCCAAGCCAAGCATTTCTCAGATACTTCTTCCCTGTCCTACTTTGCCATTGAGCAAGTCGTGAACAACACCAGAGGTGGCGACAGGGTTCTCAAATTGAGAAAGAAAGAGCCCAGATATATCATTGACTTCCAGACTAAGAACCCCCGGGGTTTAAATCAGGATGAAGAATTGGGGATCCATTTGCTGGAAGAGTTGTTGTATGCAGCCTCCCCCAGGATGAGAAATTGAGGTTCCATTGGCGGAAGCAGCAGTCATTTGTACCCCCTCTTGAAACCCTCCCTGTAGCCCTCCATTGACACCCTTCCCCTTTACCATTTCCAACACACCCCTCCCCCAACCCCTTCCCCCCCACCCCCCCTTTTCCTGACTTACCTCCTCCTACCAGGATGATACTAGTTTAGGTATTTAAAACTAGATCATGTATGACATATGCAACACTGTGTTTTTTATTGTTTTACCTCTAATGTTATCATTATTGTTCACTCACACTTTTTCATCTTTTCTCCATTTTTCAGGAGGAAAGGAAGGGATCCATTCACATGAGTGTTCACCAGCATGGGTTCCCTACTCTTTTCTTCGGAGGCACTTCTGGGAGTTTCTTTCACAGTTAAGAAAATTTCCTTCACAGATAAGACTTTTATTTGTAACGTGATGATACATTTGTTGGACTTCGAGCTGTGCACACAATTTTCACTGACATGTACTGATCTTTGAAACTTCTCATATATATATATTTTTGAAACTTCTCATATCCTTAAATGGGGTTACTATGGTGGATGTATGTGAATGCATAGAGGGCCACTAACCGCAGTACAAATTACATCATCTTCCTCACCTGCTCACGTGAGGCCTTTCCCGTCATTCCAATCCCAGCCTTATTGGATTATAATTCCACACATGCATTTAAGTTGGGGGGAATGACATGGTCTGGCACTATGCTATCACTGTGAGGTTTCCAACCTCGATTGTTTCAGTACTGTACGGACATTATGTCAAATCTCAGTTGCTCATATTTTTCGTACTCTGTTCTCCAAACCTGTCTTCATTTGATGATCAGGTGGTAACTATCATTTTAGCGATCACTTATGGTCTTTGTGTACCCCCGTAATGTACAGGCTGACATTTACATTAGTAAGAAGGGATTGTTTAAATTTTGTCACAATCAATGATTTGCCTGTAGGTATTGATAACAAGTGCATTTCACATACCAGGGCATTCATGCTAACTGGATTTTGGTTTTCTTTGGCCACATTTCATTTTGTATGTTGGACTGCAACACACTCCAGGATGGCCGAAACGTTAACATGTAGCTTTTGTATCATCAGTTCTTTCTTTGTCTCACGTAACAGAGTCATAAGGGTTCTGGATTGGTGGTGATTTACATGTGATCAAGGCTGCTGTGCAGCCGAAACGGGTTATGTAAAATAAATGGATTTGAGCATTCACCTTGCCTGAGATTGCGTGTTTACGACAGCGAGAAAATAAAAAAATAAAAATATATATACATATATATATCCCAGCAAAATGCTCCTTCTGGAACCAGTGGACCCGTAGGAAAGTGGTGCGTACGCCGGCGGAGCACATCAGCAGTCTCAATGAACAATACCCGCTTCTGTAACCACGCACTCTCAGAGTATATATATATATATATATATATATATATATATATATATATATATATATATATATATATATACACATTTTTATCATTGGGGGTTTTTAACTTTTAAGGTATATTTAATGTATAGTTGAACTTTCAATGATTTTATGGATAAAACTGTATGATTTGTTTGCATAAACTTTAGAGGTTCTATGAAATTAATGAAAACCTGTACCAATGCTGCTATCCCAATACTCCCTCCTTTATTATGAAAATGTTTACATATTTGGTTCTCAACAAAACTGTATCAACTGGTTTATATTTGAATGCACTTTTCTGCACTGGCACTTTATTTGAAAATGATGCATTTGCACTTTTTTGGGCAATACTTGTATAAAGACTCGTTATATCAAGGGTTATCAACAGCATGTCTGACTCCCACTGAATGTCTGTTACAATAAAGGGTTGACTGCTATACAATTCTTCCTGAATAGGAGAACTCTCAGATACCAAGAGCACATTGAAATGTTGTTGGAGTTAACATCGTTTTGTCTGAAGAATAACATTTTTTTGTTTTCAGGGGAGCTCTACCACCAACAGGGAACAGCCTTGGGCACGTGCTTCACCCCCAGCTACGCAAATTTATTTGTGGGCTGGTGGGAGAATCACGTGGCCTGGTCTGGCAGAATTGAAAAATGGTTGAACAAGATAACCCTTTGGTCTCGTTATATAGATGACCTTTTTATCATTTGGAAGGGCACACAAGAAGAGGCAATAAGTTTCATCACAGCTCTCAATGATAACGACCTAAATCTAAAATTTACTGAATGCATTAGCAGCACACATGTGGCATATTTGGACCTTTTGGTCTACATTGATGATAACTCTCTACAAACCACATTGTATCGGAAGCCCACGGCAGGAAACAGCACACTGCACACAGTTCGTTTCCACCCTCGGAGTTTGATCAGCAGTGTCCCCTATGGGGAGATACTGAGGATCAAACATAATTGTTCCACAAAGGAAGAATATTTGAAATTAAGAGATCTGGTCCTCAACAGATTTAGAGAGAGGGGATACACTGAGGGGGTGCTGCAAGAAGCAGTAAAAAAGTCAGACAACATACAAAGACAGGATCTCCTAGTGGAAAGAACTAACACAATGGGGGGGAAACAAGAGGAAAAAGAAAGGATAAGAATTATCACAGACTATACAACCGGTTCTTCTGAGGTATACCAAATCTTTTGCAGAAATTGGAGAATCCTGAAACCTGATAACATTGTGGGCCCACATATCCCCAAAGTACCCCTCATCACATATAGAAGAGGCTCCGCTTTAAAGGACCATCTACTCAGGAGCCACTTCATGAAAGGACAAAGGAAGAGGGACATGGTCACAGGATTCTATCCCTGCATGAGATGTAAGGCATATAAAAATAGTCATGGGCAGAATGACAAAGCGAAAAATCAACAAGCTGCTCAACTGTAATTCCGAATATACGGTTTACTGTCTCTCCTGCCCTTGTGGGAAGCAGTATGTTGGCAGCACGACACACCCTAACAAAAAAAGAGTATTATAGCATATGCGAGTGATTAAAAATAAGGACCAAACATATCCAGTGGCCCGTCACTTTCAGGAAAAGCACAATAGCAATCAAAACTTATTGAGGTTCTTTTGTTTAGACCAAGTGCCAAGAGAAGAAAGAGGAGGAGATAGAACAAAAAGACTCAGGGCACTTGAATCTAAATATATTATTGAACTACAAACGAAAACCCCAAGGGGCCTCAATAATGAAGAGGAACTGTGGGTACACATCCAGTAAAAAGATATCTAGGGACCCCAGCATGTGTGACTAAATTGATAGGGTTGAATGCTGCTATTAAGTACACTGTAAAGTGAATATTATGAATCGAAAAATGAAAAATTAATCATTCATGGTATGAATTGTTTTGCTTTAAATATGAAACTGAAGGGCTTGCCCATCAAGGGCATTATTGATTCTTGGTGTTTCGATCATGTTACAAGGAATCACAAGTGCAATACAAACTTTAATTACATATGTCATTGAATTAATTGATATTGTGTGTAAACAAACTAGTGATATGCATATATATATCCTTGGGAGAATGGTGATTAAAAAATGCGAAATGAATTACTTAGTTGTCAATTTGTTTGGGGGCGTTTGCCCATCCAGGGCGTTATCTAATAATACTGCATAACAAGGAGCGCTCGTCTCCACATTGATTTCATTATGACTTTAATTCAGAAATATAAATACCAATGGAAATGATTGAAACACAATGCAATAATCATGCATATATGTATATTTTGGGACCCTTCCTTTAGGATTAGGCATTGCATTTGCTAAAAACAGTACCATTACAAAATGGCCGACAGTGAAACATACCTCTGTGATGTGGAAGAGACTATCTCTATTTCCATTATGATTGAAATTGCTTCCTTCTTTTATGTTTATTTTTATTTACTTTAAATAATGCATGAATAGTAAGTCACACCGACATTGAGGAAGGCGATTGTGCTGAAACGCGTCTGTTCGGTGTTTTGAGCGTGTTGGCAATAAAACTTTGAAGAAATGAGCATTCCTAGTGTGTGCCTCAAATCTGTGATCACGACAAGATCATTTTTCTGGGATATATATATTTACATATACATATATATATATACCCAATAACATAACATTTTTTTTAAAAGCGTCATTTTAATTACAAATAAAAAAGTAAACAACGTAAAAGAATTGCAATTTACTACAAATATTTAACACATTAAAAACAATAATTTTAAATAAACAAAAACATAATATAAATTGTAACAATATAAAATAAACTATAAGTTTTTACATTTAATACATATACTATTCCCACTACAATTTATACAAAAGTAAGCAAAGTGTTGGACTGAGGAGGGATAAGATCTACTAGTCCCACTTCACACATTGCAGCTGTAGGAAAACTGTTACATTACACAGGGGTAAAATGTACTATTGCCACTCCATTCAGTGTAACAGTAGGGTAATTCTTAAATTGTGGCCGAGTAAAATTTACTATTCCAACTCCATCCAATGCAACAGTAGGGAAAGTGTTGGATTGTGAAGGGGAAAAATGTACTATTCCCACTCCAGTCAAAGCAACATTGGAAAAAAACGAATTCACTCCAACAAATATTTTCAAAAACATAGTAAACAATAAAAAAAACACAAACATGTTAAAAAAGAAATATATATATAATTAAATAAATGAAATAAATATGTATTACATTATTAAATATGTATCATAAATTACTACAAATATTATATAATTAAAATACAAAACTATGGGGCTTATTACGATGGCGGTCGGAAAACCTCCCCGACCGCCATGGTAATGGGAAAAGACCGGCCGCAAGGCCCGCGACATAACCATAGCTCGTATTACGATGTTCCTTGCTCGAAATCCGACCGCTGCAGTTGGATCGCGGGCTTTAACATTGCGGCGGTTGCTGATGCACGCAGCACCGCCGTGATGTCAAAAGGAGCATGTCCTGCATTTCCCTGCACTGCGTGGCAGGCACTACACAGTGCCTGCCACCTGGTACAGGGAAATGTAGGGGGGGACAATGGGTACCCCACCAGTGCACCCCCCCACCCCAACACATTGGGGGCCCACAACGGGCCCCCGGAAGACATTCTCCGCCTGTCTTTCCATGGCGGTTTGACCGCTGAGGAAAGACTGGCTACCGCTGGCATCATAATGGTGCCGGCGGAGCCAGATCGGCACCGCCACCATTATCCCGGTCCTTCTCCGTCCGCAGGGCAGGAGTGCGGATGGCAACCGGCAGAAAAGCGGTGGTCGGAATTTCCCACCGCCGCGGTCACCACCGCCATCCTAATCTGACCGGCGGTTTTCTGGCTTGCGATCGCGGCGGATGTCCACCGCAGGTCCGGCGGTTACCACCGCCGGCAGGGCGGCGGTCATCCGACCGCCATCGTAATAGGCCCCTATATTCTCAAAATAACAACTAATAAATACAATATTTACATTTGAAAACACAACACAATGAACCCCTACAATAATAAATAACATAATTAAAAAAAATATATCTATTTTTAAATCTGTTATTACTTAAGTAACTTTCTACCCTATTGTTCAACAAAGTACACAACACATATTTAAAAGTCTATATTAAATAATATTATGTACAAATGTTAAATAATTAAATATTAGTTAAAATATTAATATTAATTATTTATTCCTAAAGATTTTGTAGTTAATTACCACCTCACCCTTTATCTATACCAATAAATCAACACACATCAAATATATAAATGTAAAAATTCCTATTTCCATCATTTTCATAATTAAATATTAATTTAACATTTATTATTAATAATTAAAAGTAATAATACATTATTAATATTTAATTAACTTCCCACAATTTACTCCTATAAATTCAACAACTGAGAGCAAATATATAATATAAAAAATAGTTTAATGACATATTTTACATAATTGTTTCTATACTTTTTATAAATTAACTTTATTAATAAGTATACATAATTTCCTACACACCCTTTAGATATAAACACAAAACACCCCCCAAAAAAACATTTAATATGTTACACAACTTGCATAATTATTTTTCATTTAAAGAATTAATTTTGTTTAAAAATTACCTATTAACAAAAAATTAATTGTTAAATAATTCAAATTTATTTTCGTCCCACCTTATTCCCCTACAGAACCCACAACCTGATCCTAAAATTAAAAGTAACAAAAAATTATTTACACTATTAACATAATTAATTGTCAAATAAATAATTAATTATTACTTAATTAAAATTAATTTACTTCCCACCCTATACCCTTCAAAGCCCACAACCTTCACCTAAAATTTAGCTTTAAACTAATTGCAGAATTAACATAATTAATTATCAATTAAATTAATAATATTAATTAAAACAAATGTTTAATTAATTATAATGTATTTACTTCCCACCCTGTACCCCTCTAAACTCCACAACCCACACCTAAAATGTAACTTGAAAAAATGTCTTGCACAATTAACATAATTAATTATCAATTACATAATTAATATTAATTACAAACGAAATATTAATTAATTGTAAATAAATCACTTCCCACCATGTACCCCTATAGGCTCACAACCAGCTATGGAACTAAAATTTACAAAAATGTATTACATTTATTTAATATAAGACTAAAAATGTAACAACTATATTAACCCCTTCGCTGCGCCCATCGGCCAACGGCCGTCGCGAGCACTACCTCCGTAGTGCAGCGCACGTCCGTTGGCCGACGCGGCCCCGCCCACTGTGCTAAACCGCCGCACCGCGGCGGAATTGCCGCCGCGGTTAAGCGGTTAAAAAACATAAACAATAATTATACAAAAAATGTACAAAATATACATTTAAATTATATACTAAAATGCATACCAATAATTCAAAAACGATATTAATAACAACTATGGCCCTAATTACGATGCCAGTGGGATGAGCGTCCAACCATCATCACGTCAGAATGGAAACCGACCGACTAGTAGTATTTGGATGCGGCTTGTGCAGCGGGCGGAAAAGGGCCGCTGCACAACCCACATTAGGAAAATGGATGTTTACAAACATCCATGCACCATGAGCGAGGCACTTAGTGAAGACTGCGGAGTGACGGGTCCCTGCTGGGGGCTCCCAAAGTCTGTTTCCGAAAACCTTTTAATAGCGGTCGGACCGCCATTGTAAGGCTGCCTGAAACTTGCATCGTAATGCCTATGGCATTGCCTGAGCAGGTACCGCTCGATTGTAGGGGATTACTTTCAACCCGCTACCTGGACAGGCTCCTTCAGCCCATCGGATAGGCAGCGGTCGATTCCTCTGCCCCCTGCCTCTGACCAGCGCATCATAATGCGGCGGTCGGGCTGCACGTAAAGATGTCGGTCGGATCCGACCGACATCGTAATCGGGCCCTAATTTTTGTAAATGACATTAATTACTTCAATATTTTCAAAATCGATATTACTTGCCTTAAATCGATACTCTGGACAACGATATTCTTGCAGACGATATTTCCATATAACTATATTTTGGACATATTTTGATAGCACAATATTTTTGTTTCGATATTTTGTCTGAATAGTGGTGCTTGGAAATCTACAGACTTTTTCTATCAATTCAAGTAGAAAATGTTTTTTTTAATCAAAATCTGAAAATAAGCAGATTAATTTGAAACCAACCTTTATTTGAAGCTAGCATGCAGTGCAACTCATTTCATATTTCCTGATTTTCTTTTTTACATTCACATGCTCTGTATTTATTTTTCTCTAATGCAAATGTTAGTTGCATTTTTTGGCATACTTCTTTCAATTCTCCAAGTTAGCCACGCAGTCCAATAGAGCTCCTACATTTCCACAAGGAACAATGCAGTTGGTTTTGGGCACAAAATACTGCATTTTTAGAGACTGTAAGTAACATACCAGTATTAACAAACATGCAAATGAGTGTTTACGATTCCATTTTCAAGACGGAGACTCGGGTTCTCCAAAGAAATGCAGCATTTGTAAAAGCAGTCTATTGGCTTCAAGATGTAAGGGTGGTCTTCTTCTGTGTCTATTGTGAAGTGGAATGTTTGTTCTAAGACACAACATCGATATACATGAGTCGATGGGCAAGCGCATAGTGGGTAATTACGGAACAATTTATTTTAAAATGCAATGCTATTCAAGTGGTTTAATTGTTTAATCCTTGGCCCTCTGCAGAAAAGCAGGGTACAAAATGTAGTTTCTGGTGAGGTGGGAGACGTGGACCACTGGATCGTGCGCAACAATGTCGGAGAGGCAGCATCTTTGGTTCGCCCGACTGTTGCGAGTAAAAAAATATTAAAATAGTCCCAAAACAGTGCCATACAATGCCCCCTGCATTTGTTTAACTGTAGTTAAGCGGTGCCCAGAAGGAGATACAGATGTCTCGGTTTGAGACGCTTCTTCAAAGTGACATATAGAGGTAGAACTACCATTTATACTGATCCTGGTGTCGTAAAAGAATTTTGCACTGTCACCAGATGAAAAATATGGAAATTGGTGCACAAGTTAGTGGTTAATGTGCTTCAGTTTAAGTGATTTTTAATGCATTATTATCTCCTTCCGGTATTCTAGGTTTGAAGGTTCCAATGTTATCCCTTTAATTTCTTCTTATGCAGATACTAATTTTTACCTCATCGCATCTCTGCATGTTGTCCAGTCATTGTGTTTGGTGGAATCTAGCTGGTCAGTGTTGTTGATTTCGTGTTCGAATTATTTGTCCTATGTGTAGGTAAGTGACAATGTTTCCTTTGTGCTACTCACTGAAACCAGTTCTTATTAAATGTTATACTTTTTCCTATTGTTGTGTAAATTGATGATATTGTTTTCAAATAGGAAGTACCCAGGTTCGGCATGTCTTCTTGAGGGTGTCCCCACTCCCCTGTGCCTGGCACAGTGTGTGTCTTCTTGTTTGAATGGTATCCACATGTGACCTCTTTTTACACGGTCACCATTTCTTCTCGAATTCTTTTTCTAGGAATTGTTTTCCCATTTCCTTATGAGTTTTTAGTTTCCTGCCTTTCCTTTTTCATTTGTCTTTTTTTCTTTTCTCTGTCTTTCTTTCTTCACTTCTATTTCTCTGAATCTATCTGTACATCAATAGTGAATGTTGTTATCAGTTACATAAACATGTCAAATGAACCTTAGAGTTATTACTTGGAACATTAAGGGTCTAAATAATCCTATCAAGAGGCAGAGAGTCTTAACTCACCTTTCAAGGTTGAAGGGGAACTTTTTTGACATGAAACTCACTTATCAGAAAATCTTATTAGTAAACTTCGGTCACAGTGGGTTGGAAATGTTTTCTACTCTCCTGCATTGGATAATAAGGCCAGAGTTGCAATTTTGAGTTATAAAGATTTAACAGTGAACATAATATTGTAGTAAAGGGATTCAGAAGGTAGATGAGTGGTGGTTCATCTTCAACTTTATAATATTGAAATGTGTGTTGTTAATGTATATGGTCCAGATAATCCGGATCCCTAATTTTGGTGCACTTTATCACAAACACTCCTAAAGTATCCTATTCATAATTTGATTTTAAGTGGTGACTGTATTCCGATATTTGACCCCTTTTTAGATAGGCTTTTACTAGTTAAATTCCTCCCTTATGCCACACATAAATCTTTTCTGAGTGCTCTATCACAAAGAGGCCTAAGAGATGCATGGCCAATAATAAACCCAAGTCTTAGAGGATACACTTTTCACTCTGCAATGCATCATTCTCAATCAAGGACTGACTATTTATTCATGGCTCAAGCCTTACATAATTCAGAGATTGGTTCCATAGTTATTTCAGACCATTCCCCGGTATGGTCTGATTTTGATCTTTTACACAATAAACCAAAATTCTTATGTTGTAGGTTCAATAACAATTTATTAAGTAATTCCACCTTTCTGAACAAACAGTTCACCCTTATGCAACTAAATCTGAATAATAATATTGCAATTCACACTATCTGGGATGCATTCAAATCGGCATCTAGGGGTTTTATTATTAACTATGTCTCTGTTTAAAAAAGACTGCTGAAAAGAAGTCCTAAAACTTTTGTCCAAAATTAAACCATTAGAATACAAATTCTATACCACAAAACAGGATACAAAAAATGAGAGGAACTAATTTAAAACTGAAATACAATTTAACAAAACTTCCACATATAAAGCCTCTGGTTAATTGTTAAACGTTAATGCCAAATTATACAGTGAAAGAAACAAATCATATATTATTCTAGCCAATGACCTCAAAATCATAAAAAGAGAAGGCTAATTTAAAATCTATTATTAATTCACAAGGGTCTGCAGTTTATAGGGACTCAGAAATTCTAAACTGCTTTGTTCATTATTACAAAAATAATATCCCTGACAACCCTCCCTCATACATTTATTAGACTTTAACACCATTTTATTTGATGAAATAAGGACATTGGAAAATTCAAGATGAGAGAAACAGAAAATAAATAATAATGAAAATATCCATTTCAGAACTCGGGACATGTTCCGCATCGAAGTGCATTGTAGTGAAAGTCTGTTTTTCTAGGTCACAAAAAGTAAAATATTCGAAGGATGATAACAGATTTTAGTAACAATATTCATCATTTATTTGTTGGTGGTTCTATTATAATTTTAGGAATTGTGGTGTGCTTTAAGGTGATTTTACCCTGTGAAAATGTTGAATCTTTGCTCAGAATTGATGAACCATGTTTGAGAGAAAACTGTCCTCCCTCGTGGTTTTCTAAAAGACGTTGTAGAAGGTCTTCCAGGAGCTAAAATGAGGAAACCTTTCCTATAAATTCTCAAATTTCTTCTTCATCATAGTCAGAGGAAATGTCTGGTATGTTGAGTGAAATGTATACTTCAGACATCAGCAGCAGCCTGTCAGTTGATTCCCAGTGTTCTATTGCAGCTTCACCACATGTTCTAATAAACAACTAGAGCATAAATATTTTAGATTTATGACAAAAGTGTGGCACACCTGAACGCCACCTGGATTATGGATCAGGAGCAGATATGTAGCCAGAGTGTCAGCATGACCTAGAACATACTATTCATGCAATGATAAACATTACTTGTTACACTTTGGTAAATATGTGCCCATGCGCTACTTCCCACCTTTCTGTCCCTCCCTCCCCCTTTCCCACTATGAGCATTAAGAAACATTAGTAAAAAGAACCTAAGGTTTCTGGGGGCATCTTGTAGATATTCTCGGCTATACATCAGTGTCCACACTTTTCTGTGCATAAGTGCAAAGAAGAAGTAATGGGGTCAGCATAGCAATATCAAGTAGTCCTTAATCTCCACCTAAACCATTAATATCAGTGACCTGTCATTAGACAGTGTAATGTATCGCCTCCTAAAACTTATCAGTCACCTTTCAATCTAGAGAAGGTTGCCCCAAACGTTTTAAAAAATAGACAGGCGATCTTTCAGTCTGTATACGACTTGTTTGTGTTTGTATGATGCCATTAGAAACATTTCTCTTAACCACATGTTGACAGTGCAAATTATGTCAGTTTTCCAAAACCAAAGAACACACAATTTAGCAATTGATAAAGCCATAGCAAACCAACGACCCTGATAGTGGGATAATCTCTGGGTATGGTGATAAGTCATTGAGCATTAATGCTTGATCTCTCAAAACCCCTTTGATCCTGGACAGGGTCCTCATTTCAGTTCAGACATTGCTCCAGTAGGTTTGTAATTTTTGGAATTCCCACACTATATGGATGATATTACTGTCTGCTCCGCAGCATCTCCAGTATGTTGAATATTCTGACATTTCTCATCTTTATCATGAGTCTGGCGGTCCCTCGCAGGGGCCAGTGGTGTTGATCTTCTGACCGCACCATTATGACCAGGGCGGTCTGGGCCACCTTGGGACCACTGAAAAGTGTGGCGGTGAGGAAACAAAGGAGTCCCAACAGGGCCCCCTATGCCTCACGCCATGTGGATGCACACAGGGGGCACAACATGTGCCCCCTGTGTGCATGCATACCAGCACCTGCACGGCATGGACTGCAGCAGTCCATGCCGTGCAGGTACTGTCTTTGATGTTCCCATTGCAGTGCCTATTTCATAGGCATCGCCCTGGGAATGCCAAAGAACCGCCCGCCAGACAGGAGAAAACTCCTAATCTGGCGGGAGGTTTGTACATGGGTTTGGCGGTGCGGTCCAGCTCCCGCACCACCAGACTCATAATGAAGCCCTTGGTCTTTGAGGGGACTAATGTCACCTGTGAAAGTATTTGTAATATCCTAGCTTTAGTCTGACGTCACACAGATATTGGTCATGATGTAGGAAAAGCTCTGACCAACTCTCATCCTTGTAATCTTAGTGTAATCCGTTGGACAACCAGCCTATGAGCTGTGTCTGTAAGGGGGACAAAAAGTTGGAATGAACCTAGATTTATATAATCTGGAGACCTCCTTTTGTAAGTTCTCCATATTTGTAAATAGGACTATAGGGGAGATTTCAGGAGGATGATGGGTTGTGGGCCTAAAGTGGCAGCTAGACAGTGTAATAGCTGAAGGTGTCTCCATCTTTGGGACATTGTGAAGTTGTAAGAGGTATGGTCTTCTGCAAACGACATTTACCCTGCCTTCAGTCAGTAAGTGAACTATTTTAGTCACCCATTAACAACAAAATCCATCCATATGGGTTCATGAGTTCTTATCTGAATTTTGCCACTGCCCCATAAGGGCGCCTCTTCATGCAATCTCTACTTTCAATAAGCGGTGTGCTTTCCACCATGCAAATGATGTGGATCACAGTATTGGGTGTGCTTCCATTAGTTGTTGTTTATCCTTCAAATAAAGTGTGCACAAATCCCCCATATTACCCAAAATGCTGGTATGGCTTGGGTTCTGTAGGATGCCTAGGTACTTTAGGTTAGTTGGTTTCCGTTTGAAAGGATGGGGCCTGAACACAGCTATGGGGGAGGTGTCAATTATTGGCATGGCCTCACATTTCACCCACTTAATCAGTAACCAGAAACAACCAAAAATGTCTAAATCAAGGTTGTGAGATGTGAGAGAGTGGTTACTGGAGTGGAACGGTTAGTATGATGTCATTGGAATAAAGTAATGCCTTTAGATCCCCCTCTGTAGTAGCTATACCTTTAATCCCTTGATGACGTCTGATAGCTTTTGGTAATTGCTCAAGGGATAGGACAAGCAGCAATGGGGAAAGAGAACACCCCTGCCTCATTCCTCTGTTGATTTTGAAGGGGTGTGAGGTATGTGTATTACAAGAAACTACAATCATAGGATTGGTATAGAGCCATTTAAGTCTGGCCAGGAATCTTTGACCCAGACCTATGGAATTTAGCAGTCTGAATAAGTATGCCCATTCCACCCTATCAAAGGCCCTCTCTGCATCTAGTAAGACAAATATTTTCCCCTCTGTGTCGTTGTGCATCTGCCAAAGTACATGCGCTATTGCCTCAGAAGCCAGAGGCTGATGATCATTATGGGATGAAGACCACTTGGTCACTATCTATCATTGATGGTAACAGGTTCATTAGATCAACATTAATTAAGGAGATCGGTCTGCAGATTGCACAGTCACAGGAATGTTTATTTGGCTTGAGTAAAACTATTATCCTCACTTTGTTTGTATTTGTGTGTGGGGAGAAACTTCCTGAATTGCATTAAATATCTTACATAGTAGGAGAAACAAACTGTTCCTGTTCATTTTATAGTATTCTTCCGGGCAGATGTCTACTCCTGGAACCTTGGAGATGGGGAGATGATTGATAACCAGACTCACTTCCTCTTCCATGATATCCTCTGCTAGATGGGCAGTCAAATCAGGGGATGATTTAAGTATAGGTATAACAGAGAGAAAATTCTTCTCCACTTGTTGGGACCCGTCACATTCTGCTGCATATAGTGCTATAGTCATAATGTTTGAAAGGCCTGCATAATGTGGGTGGGGTGTGTTAGAATCTAGCCTGAGTCATTTCTAATAGCAGCTATCATACATAAGGTTTCTTGCTCTCTCAACTGATAAAAGTCTTTTCTCCCTTCTCATAGTGCAGTTGTTTCAAGGTAAAAAGAGATTTTTCTGCTTGGGATGTAAATAAAAAGTCTAGATTTTTTTCTGTAGAAGTTCTCCGAGTGGTCCCTGGGAGAGTGTTTTACTGTAACAGGCATTGAGGTGCGGTATTTGGAATTCTAGTGTTTACTGTCCTACAAGTGCCTGGCTTCTAGCAAGTGCTGAGTCGCGCACAAGTTCCTCTCATATACTCACCTTCCAAGCTTCCCATAACACATGAGAGACAGTCACTGACTGGCTAAGTTCCTCCAGATATGTGTGTGTTAGAATTTGGACTTTACATTTGGCTTCTGAAGTATTGAACCTGGAGGTGTTAAAATACCAATGGCCCAGTGGTGGTGGGATTTGGAGAGCCCATTGCTAGCTACATCATTACTGCATCGTGTTCGGAAGTGCCATATTGAACGATCTCCACAACTTCAATATATGGTAGAAAGTTGATTGATAAGCTGTAGTAGTCAATCCTAGTGTGTGTGCTACGCATGCTATCAGTGAATGTATAATCACAAACAGAAGGATGAGTCAGTCACCATGGGTCTACTAGTGAGTGATCTGACATGATGTTGACTAGGATATGTCCATCTCTGTGACTGAGGATCACCTAATGATTAGATTTATCCAACGTGAGGTCCAAAACAAAGTTCTACTCCCAAGATCACTTTGGTTTTGGGCATGGAAAGCAGGATACAATCTAGTGCTCTTAGAAAGTGCCCTTTATCCCCTGTCAGGGAGTAGACAGAGCCAAGGGCCAAAGTGAGTGCTTACATGCTTGCCTTAATATGCAAGTAATGTCCTTCAGGATCAGTCCATGTTTTATGAACTCCAAGAGGCAATCCCTTCCGGACTAAAATGGCCACCCTATCCTTTGTGATAGGGTCTGCTTGATAATATTTCATCTCCCTGTCGTGAGCCCCCAGAAGCGTGGTACCCCCTACCGCCCCAGAACCATCTGAGTTTCTCACTTTCTGTTTGGGAGAGGTGTGTTTCTAGAATGAGGGCAATGTCCTGGTGATGTGTATGAAGAAAAGTCAAGATTTTCTTTTCTTTAATGTAGGGAATGACATTAGGATAAATGACATTAAGATTGCTGTTACTCTTCCTGCAAGCCCCATTCATATCACCTCGTGTCGCATCCCTCAGGTAGAGCGGTACCTCCTGTGAGGGACTGGTTCTGTATTATCGAAGTGGTGGGATCCCTGGTCGATATTCATCAAGGAGGTCCTTAAAAGTGTATCTGTTACAATTGAGATATTTGAGGCCTATGTGGAGCCAGAAGTCAGAATTATGGCAGAAGCCTTAGAGCAACAGGTGGAGCTACTCTTGACTCAAGTATTAATCAATCAATCAGGGAGTTGTAAAGCGTGGCTATTCACCTGTGAGGGTCTCAAGGCGCTGAGTATCAACTTGTGCAGAAAAAGAAGGTGAACCATTAGGCAAGGGAAGAGGGGTAAGAGACTACCAGCTGCTTCTGATTAAAGTGGCGTTGACAAGTGAGTCGACCGACTGTTTGCCGCAGCAGTTCGTGATCATGGGTATGTCCAGATGGAGGACTTGTGTAAGAGTGCATATTCCTCAGTGAAAGGGAGCGCTTCCTTGACCTAATCCCAGCAAACAGCCTTAAGCAAAGGGCAGAAGTGTATCAGATGTGTGCTGTCTCTTGTCATTCTTTGCATCGGAGACATGGCAATGTGAATTTCCCTTCCAGGACTACCCTCCCATATTCTCACAGAGACAGGCCCAGAGTCTTTTTACTTACATGGAGTCACTCTGAGGAAGTGACCTGTGGACTTGGTGTGCACTATAGGAACATACTGTTAGATGTAAGGGAGCTTGGTTTTGCATATAGTTTAATCTTTCTTTAAGGGGACTCTAGACTTATCTCTTGCTGGGAGTGGCCAATGTTCATGCTTGTGGGTTGGATCGAAATGCCAGTTCCTTGTGACAGCGATGAGCCACTCCCTCTCTTGCTGTGTGGAGTCATTTGACAGCTATATGGTCCCCCACCTGGGGAGTGGCCTCTGATCTGTAGAGCAGGCTGAGTCCCTGTCATCCACGTCCAAGGTGTTGAGAAAATTGTTGAGTTGTCCAAGGTCATCGAACTCCTTTCTGTGTCCCTCTTTGGTAATTAGCTTTCTCAAAGGGTCCAGCAGGCCACAGCAAATGCCCATGCATTTCAAGCGAGGTTGTTGAGCTAGAAGCCATTTCTGTTTGAGCATAGTTTTGTGAGAAAAGTTTTGGTTTACATACATTTTATGTTCATTGTTAAAGAAATGGGCCTTGTTTTTTAGCTAGTTGAATCAATTCCCTCACCTACTGATGCCTCAAAAAGCATACCATCACTGGACCCGGTCTGTCCTTGCTTTTGGTGAGTCATGTTTTGATTTTATGTGCCCTCTGTAACTCAAGAGGCGGATGGATCTCTATTTTGGTGAGGTACAGAATTAATTGGAGCATAAAAGTCATCATATTATCCCCTCCATTTTTTCTAGGATACCAGTAAATTGTGAGTTATGTCTCATATTTCTGTGCTCCAGTTCTGTTATTTTTTCCTGCATATGCCAATGATCTTACTCCCAGTTGGTCGAGGTATTTAATTTCTATTACTCCAAGTCTGTGAATCTGAAGTTGAAGATCGCAAGGTCCTTTTTCATCAAAATGATTTCGTGAGGAGTCTTTGAAGTATTTTTGTGTATTGACATGTTTGTGGTCCTGAGGGTTACCAGCTCTTTAGGGATAATATCCAGTGTGGAGTCTTGCACTGTGGATCCTGATCCTTTTGAACTTTTGACATGTTTCCTGTGACCGCCTCCGTGAAAAGAAGTTGGCTGGCTGTTTAGATGAGAGGCGGAGGTGAGGATGGATTGTTCTTGGTTTGGGTCACTAGTTACATGGCATCTGCTACAAGATGTCGACTGCCCTTGAGGATTTCATTGCCTGCAAGGAATTCCTTGAACAATTACACCCCTCCACAACTGAGCAATTGTAGGGGGAAAACACCTGTGCTGTTTGTGCTTGTGGCTGTTTTGGGGTTGCACGAACGGTGATTGAAGCATATGCATGCTCAATATGATGGGCAGTGTCGAAGATAAATAACTTTGAATTCTTCTTGGGCCGGTCTTTAAGTTTCCACCGGATCCCATGAGGGGGCCCTGATTTGTTCACACATTCTCTCATCATATTTAAGGCCAGATTCCAGATTTTTCTCAAAATTATTGATGCAGTTTCCTCATTTTGGCCATAATCGAATACGCTCTTGGCTTTGAACGTTTTTTGACTTCAAATGAACACATTTTTTCTACTGGATACTCTGATATCTGTTTTGTCTGTCCGATTGATGGCCATATCAAATTAGTCTGGTTGAAACGCCGTCGACGGTTATCTTTGGCATACATTGAAGAGGAAGCATTTATTGCCACTTCTATTCTTGTAATTTGGCTGACCAGTTTTTATGTTAATTCACTTGCCTCTGCCATTGTCTCATTGTTTAAGTAAGTAAGTAAAACATTTCTAAAGCACAACGAATGCCTAGGCGTCTTGGCGCTGAGGGAAGCACGAACTTCATCTAAGATAGAGGGAAAATATTACTTTTTACTTGGGGCGGAAAAGCCAAGTTTTGAGCACCTTCCTGAAGGAGGATCTATTAGATTGTAACCTAATTGAGGCAGGCAGTGTATTTCATAGTTTCACTGCCCGGTAGGGTAGGCTTCTGCCGCCCCATCCTGGCCTTTCTAATCCTAGGAACTTGAACGAAACCCACATTAGCAGATCTTAGGTCCCGTCGCGGGATGTACCAAGCAAAGTGTTTTTGGAGATTGAGAGGCCCCCTCCCGTACAACGCTTTATGCACCAGACATAGTGCTTTAAACTTGATCCTTTCTTGGACAGGTAGCCAGTGAAGGTTTCTAATGCTGTTGGATATGGGGTCAAATTTGGGAATATTCAACAGCACCCGAGCTGCAGCATTTTGTAAGGACTGTAGTTTTAATTGTAAGCGTTTATCGATAGCCAAAAAGGGCATTGCAGTAGTCTATTCTAGAGAGGATCAGGGCCACTATCACATTTTTTTTGCAGCTCTTGTGGGATGAATGGAAAAATCTTTCTCAAGATTTTTAAAAGGAAAAAACAGGCGGATGTAACATGGTTAATCTGTTGCGAAAAACAGAGTTGATCATCGAACAGTACTCCCAAATTTCTAGCTTTGTTAACCGGGTCAGGACGTGGACCCACGTAAGCAGGCCACCAGGAGTCATTACAAAGGGGGGAGCTGTTTCCAAACTGGACCACCTCCATTTTATCTGTATTAAGCTTGAGGCAATTCTTGTGCATCCACCCAATGATATGCGTCAGACAGTCATTAAACTGACTTGCCACTGAGTCTGCACTAGATGTTAAAGATATAACTATCTGCATATCATCTGCATAGGATACCACCGAGAAACCATGAGCTCGAATGAGTTTAGCTAAAGGGGTGACGTAGATGTTAAATAAGGTGGGGGACAACGCTGACCCCTGTGGAACTCCGCAGGGGAGTGAAAACTTGTCTGAAATGACATTTCCCCAGCACAGCTTCTGCTCTCTATGAGAGAGGAAGGAAGTGAGCATAGTTAAAGCAGCCCCTTTTATTCCTACTGTCTCTAACGTCTGCGTTAACACCCGATGGTTAACGGTGTCAAAAGCGGCAGAGAGATCAAGTAGGATAAGTACCACTTTCAAACCCCTTTCTAGCTGCTTAGGGATTTCCTCTGTGGCCATGACCAATGCCGATTCCGTGGAATGATTAGGTCTGAAACCGTGTTGTGATGTATCAAGGAGATCATTTGATTCCAGATAACTCACCAAATCTTCATTCATGGCCTTTTCCAAGATTTTGGTGTTTACACTGTCAATTGTGTCTTTTTTATAATGTCTGTTGTGTAACTGTATGAGCACCTTTTGTCCATTTTTTTATTGTCATTTTATATCATTATTTTAGTAAAAGATGTTTTTTGCAGTATATATTGTTTGATTGTGTACGGGTATCCTTTTCATAGCCTTTCATAATTTCTTTTCTGATTTTTTTTTTTATCTATATTGTTTCCAACACTAGCTGCATTTGCTTTTTGTGTAATTTTGTGCTTGAACCACTGTTATTATTATAATATTTTGGGGTTTAGACCACTAGATAGGCTTGCTAAGCAAAGGTGTATTCAGGTCTACTTTAATCCCAGTCCTGCAGTTGACACTCGCCAATCAGGCAATCCAATTTCTTCCGTTTCCCCTTTATTGACCTCTGCCAGTATATCACACTCTGTATGGTCCTATGTTCACGGGACGCTTATTCTTTTCCTTCCTTACAAGTGTCTATGATCAAGGTGCACCAGTAGTTCTCAGACTTTTACCTTGCAGCCTCACTCAGAGGTTCTGGAAAGCATGGGTGCATTGCACACGTTTAAAGTGTAACATCATGTGTTTAGGTAGTAATTGCCAAATATGGAAGCCCAGACATGGAGAGGTCATTCTGTTATGGCTCATTGCCCCTATCTGCTTTTGACGTCCACATTCCTATCTGGCACCAATTAACAGGATTCCTTCCTCCTCAGGAGGTATAAGAAAGCTGCGGCAAGGGCAGACTAGATGGAGCTCTACATAAGCTCCCCCTTTTTTTTGGTGGTTAGCTCCGCCCCTCTCCCCCCGAACTGAAAGCATTTGCTAAAGAGGAGACTGTAGTAAATGATGAAATTATTATTTTTAGTCATAGAAATTATGGTTAGTGCTCTAGAAAGCTAAAATGAGCACACATTTTCTATGAGTTCTCCAATATCTTCCTCATCCCTGCCAGTAAAACATTCTTCCATGCAGAGTGAAACATGTACTTCCAAAACCAGCAGCATTCAGTCAGATAACTTCCAAGGAATCAACTGCAGTGTCACCACAGAGTTCTAATGAACAATTAGAGCACTAACCTTTTGTACTCAAGACAAAAATGAGGCGCTCCTGAAGTCCATTTTCTTGAAATAGGAACAGTAGAATTTAACGCCTGCATAGGCACCCAATCCCCATTCTACATCTGTTTACTCATCTTTTCAGTCACATAGCAGCTCACTGATTTTAAAATATTAATATTTTAGTAGACAAATATAAACAGTTACTGAAAAAACAACGGTTAAACTGATAGTATAGTTAGGTTAGGAGCTAAAACCTTAACTTGGTTGAAAATAAAATCCATAAATTCACCTGACAAACGATGGTTAAAATGACTTTATAATAAGGTGTTGGAATAAAGCACGAGCTAAGGATAAAAAACGTGAAATCCATGCGACATTCTGGCAATGTATCCTTTCAAAATTCCTAGACAGACTTCTTGTGCTTAGGTGTAAACAATGCATCTGCTCCATCATAGTGCCTTAGTTTACGGGAAATTCTCAACAACTCCTAGCAGCTGCCCTATTTTCTCCCTTTAGAGGGGAAGATGAAGCTGAGACAAAGCCGTATGCTATGTACATTTACACACATGTATAGTATCAATTAAAGCATAAAAGAGGAAAGCGTGAGAGACAAAAATACAAAAGGGATACTGCTTCAGCCAGTTAAAACGACCCTAATAAGGAACAACATGACATCAGAGATTAAAAGCAAGAACCTACATCATAAATTCAGGGCCTATAGATCTAAACCAAAAGTTAACAAAGCCTCATAAATATGTTTGTTCATTAAGTACAAATAAAGTCAGACTTTGTGCTGCTGTTATAACAGCGTGCACCAAAACCATTCTCATTTTAGCTCAACTACAAAGCGACCATTGTAGTGTACAATAGGAAGGTTTTTGATCATTCTAATTAACCGCCATTTTGCTCAAAATAAACAGATACGACTTTAATTGCCTTTTTTACATAAGAAAGGCAAGATCTTTAAAGTGAGCGCGGGCAAAGGGAAAGATCAGACGTACGACTCTGGCAGGCCGGTAAGCAAAAGCACCGTGTGATCTGAGCCCACAGGACGGCTGAGCAGGGGCCTAGATTGACAGCGTGGAAAGCGGAGCTAGGAAATGGTTCCTTAAGGTGAGCAGGGCAGTCCATCTTCCTTATTATTTCTGCCACCTTCCTGAATGTTATTTCTTCTATCGAGCTCTTAGTAATTGCCCAGCACACAGCACATGCAATCGGCTTTACCCTGGCACCACTACAAAGGCTAACCTCCTCTCACAAGTGTCATGCATGCGTTGTACTGATTTGTTTTAGTACTAGTGACGGAAAGCCCTTCGCCTTTTAGCAGCTTTTGACCTTGGATGATTTAAATGTTATGACAATGTTGAACTTGTGGACATACAATTCTATTGAAACAAAACATTACCTGATCATCAATAACCCCTGCTCCAGCCTCGCCCAAAGCAGCACTACCTCATGTTCTATTTCAAGAGTTTTCATCGCAGAAACAAGACACACAGAAAGGCTTGGGTTTGTCAGTGTTAATAGAAGAAACTGTAACTTGAGCTTTTACCATGATTTTGAATGGAAACCCTTAAAGATGGACAGAAAGGTGTACCTCCGGAAATGTATGCAGATAATCATACTTACAGTTAATTTCTGTTTTCATATTTTTATTCCCCATTCAACCGACATTGGTTGGCTCTGACCATCCCAGTTGTGTGATCTCTCTCGGGGCTGTCCTCTGCATTAGTGACGAGCCGCAAATATGCAGAAAAATATATATTTTCCTAAACTTAATGATCAGAAAATCCCAGATAAAACCCCAGAAGTAGCAGTCATCTTCCTTCTATTCAAAAGCTGCGAAACAAAATAACATTAACAAACAATGTAAAGTTCAGATCATAATGAAGATACTACAAAATGTCTTCCTTCATCTGGCAGTCAGGTTATTCTTCTCCTATCACACTATCACGGCTACTTGTCTCTAAGGGTGGGCATAACTTGCGTAATCTGCTGTTGTGCAATTTATGAAAGGGCAGCAATATTGTGCAAGATTATGTGGAACTACGCAAGAAGTCTAACCCTGCATTTAATGCTATTTTCTTAGCACAAAATGTATCATCTCATTTAAAATGGACCCAAGGATGCATCTTGCAATAAGAAAATAGCGCTAAACACAGAACAGGAACAGCAGCCACTCACGCTGTGTTCTTGTGCTCTTGCAGTGGCACCCGCACAAATTACTCTAAATCACGTCAGTGGATGTAATTGTGTAAAGTTTGGTAATTTCACGTCACAAGAGTAACATGAAATGACCAACATTACTCCGATTATTCTGGCGTATTTAACATTTCTGCCAGGCCTCCTTTTCTCATTATTTTGGCACCTCAGTGGGATAACCTTATCCTTCTTGTCTTAATAAAACCCACATTTTCTGACTACCAAGTCTAGGAAAATCTACATTTTATGGCATGTCACAGAGGCCAACATTGTCTGTACATAGACTCAATCGCCAAATCTGTAGAGCATAAAATATTCTGTAAACCTCCCCAAAGAATAAAAGTTTTCAAGGCAGGCACACCTTTGACCAAATGTGCTCCAAAACAGCTCACATCGACTCCAGTCTCTCTCATAATTTCCTTTACCCATCTAGCTAAGGTAGGAGCAAAAACAGGCCTATATGGATGTTTATATGATTTGACTAACCATGATACTCTAACACTCATCACACTCTCAATTCACCTCCTACAAACATCTGACCACACAAAATATATTATTCTCAGAATATGGATAAAAATGGTTCTTGAATTAGTCTTAGAGCCCGATTGCGACTTTGGCCCTGTTGCGCCGGTTCTCCGCCAGCACAGCTGCACCAAAGCTGCACAAGGACCGCCGACCGGATTATGAGTTCAACTCGTGCAGGCGGACGGTTCTTTTGCCTTTCCTATGGTGATGCCAGAATAACAGGGACCGCAATGGGAATGGCAAAAAATTTCCAGCTGTGACGGTGACGTCCATGCCATGCTGGAACAGGGGGTGCAAGCAGACAGGGGGGCACACTGACTGCATCCCCATGGCAGTGGGGCATGAGGACCCCCTTTGTTCCTCCACCGCCATCCTCTTCATGGCACGTAGCCCACAATGAAATGGCTGGTTGTGGAGGGAACTTGTAACATGCTCAGTGGGACTGTGCTAGTCCCACTCAGCATGCTACATTGGGCCCCCGCTGCACCAGCGCAAGGGAACGGTGGTTCCCTGGTGCAGGCGGCAGTTCACCGCCGGTACGACTTTGAAATTTGTAATCCGGTAGACGGTGGACCGCCACACTCGTAGTCAGGCCCTTAGTTCTCGTCTCAGTATTAAAACATACACGATCGGGTGGATGCACTCTATTGTTCACATTTAACTCTCTCTTGCCTGATGTCCTTTTAAAGGAAACTAATCACAGTAACATCGTCAACTTGAAGGGCAAGTCTTTAAGATCCAAAGACCGATTCTGACCCCAATATTCCAAAACATTGAAAAAGCAACACATCCCAGAGTGTAGAATAACAACTGATAGCTTCAACGCCCTTAGAGTTCTCATTATTCTTCTCACAAAGGTATCCTCATCAACCTTGTCACCATTCACCAAAGCATGACCTGCTGATATTGTTGATCTGTATAAGTTCGCAGTTCTACGAGACAATCCCTTCTAAAATAATTTTGTCCAAAGTTTACTGCCTAAACAACATCAACTGAAACAGAATCAAAATTCCATTGTACATACCAACATACCCATTAACTCCATGCCATTCTATCTGCCTTCTTGATGGCAGGAGCCATTATTCTGATTTAAGCCTGAAAGCTCCTGCTGAAATGCCAGGTATTTCCCACCGTCACCTGAAATCCTCAATGTCATCAGTACCACATTACCTTACATCACAAACTTTTGATATTTTCCTTGAGGGCTAATTAATAATCCCAAAAATACCTGTAGTAAGATGGGGAAGTCTATCAAAATCTCCATCATCACTGGGAACCATGCCCGAGCCCTCTAGTCTGGTGTTATAATGACCTCTGTCTTTTGACAATGACATACTTGAAACTGCACCTTAGGAATCCTCTGAAAGGATGAGAACACATATGGAAACAATCCTCTCTGATCCTGTAAAATAGCATCTACTACACATGCCTCCAAATTTGGGGCCATATTAGCAACAAAATGCGATAAATATCGCAGAGCGCGCTTAGCGCAAAATATTTTATCGCCAGCTATCGCTGGAATATATCGCCACGCTAACGCTGTATTAGCAACAATTAGAGCTATGGCGATGATTATTCCAGCGATAGCGGCATAATGCGAGAATATCGCTGGAAAACCAGCGATATTCTCGCATTAATGCTAAGGTGGATTCAGCATTAGAATCCACCTCCTATACCTTAAACAGGTAAGTCATAGTCAATAGCAGGTGTTAAAATCTAGCGATAAACGCGCTTAGCGCGATTTATTTTATCGCTTCGCCTGCCTTGATAATAGGGGTTAGTGGTGTTAGCGACTGTTTAGAGTCGCTTTTAGTGGGGAACGCCTACCTTGCATGTCATTAACGATAAATATCGCTGACATGCAAGGCGATGTAATACCCGACCTCTAACGCCTGAAAGCTGTCGCTAACGCCTGTTAGCGACAGCTTGCTAATAGGGCGTTAAAAATATCGCCGATTTAGCGGCAAAAAGTGCTGCTAAATCGGCGATAAAGCCCTTGATAATATGCCCCTTGGTTTTTAACAGAAAAACTTTGGATGTTCGGAGTTCAATCTGTTCTCAAATTAACTGAGTTTGATAGGATCCCATTCTCTGTGAATATTCAGGAATACCTCCCTCTCTAACCTCCAATCACTGGAATGGTAAAAAATCCAGGAGAACAAGTCCTCCACCCCATTCATTTTGCCTGGATTGCGCTCCACCACTACTTTGATACCTTTGCTCAGACAGAAATGCCACAAAAACTTTGGCCGCTTCCACTAAAGATTTTGTTCATGGTTCTACGAAATGGGATTATTGGTTCAAAGAGGTGAGAACACACTTTAAAGATTATTCATAATCTTTTTAGGGCAAACCTGGGCTTAACCCTCTGGTAGCTTGGCAAAAAGAAATGAGGCTTAACTTAGAGGCAAGGTGTAACATATTTATACAGTATTCAAACAGTAATAAAGTGAAAACACAAGAATAATCCCAAACCAGATTTGACACATAGAGTAGATTTCAATAAATAAAATGCCACTGAAACAACTAAAATCTCATCAGTAGAACCAGAGTTATGAGTTATTAAAGCTTTAAGTAAAAATAGCTCCAAGAGGCGCAAAGTCCCAACTGGGGGAATCTGGTCACGCTGGACCTAAACAAAGTCACAAGTTCAGGTAGACCGTGATAGAGCGCGGGTTAGGTACGGGACCAGATTCACCCTGGTGGGAGTTATACTGTCTGTCCTTGGTGTGGGGGCTGCACAGTGCTGCAATGAGAGGTCTGATCTGTTGAAACCGGTGATCAGGACCTGCATGGTGCTGTTATGTGAGGCTCTACATCGGACCCATTGAAGCTGCTGTTTAGGAGCTTCATGGCATTGTTCTGCACATCTACAAGGCGGGAGCAGGCGAGCACTGAGAAGGAGGAGCACCACCCTTGGAGTATGTGTGACTACAGGGGGTCTCTCCTTGCCCACCGCTAGTTTTAATATGACTTAGTGGTAAACTTGTAAAATCCAAGAATCTCTAGAGAGGAAATTCCTCAGAGTAAGAATTAGGGTTTCGAACACCTACTACCTCGATTGGAGGACTGAGTAGTGACGTATACACTGGGACCGGGAGAGTCCTGACGAAGGCCGACGTGACTCCTAGAATTGGGCACACCCAGACGGCCGAAACATGTTGACCACCGGGCAGTAAGGAGGGGTGTAAGGAGCACATTACATCTCCCTAGCACCACCATCCTTCACGTTTTTAATCCTGGCGGGAGGATCCAGGAATAAAGTATAGGTTTAGGGATACCTCCGAGTTAGTTTTAACACTCACTTCACTGCACTTTCACCTCCATTGTTCCCAGTCACAATTTGAAACATTGTTTTCTTCTTTTTATGTTGTGTTTGTCTTCCTCTACCCTATTGCTCCACCCCAGGCGTTGGCTGCGCCGGGGTGTATTGTAAGCAGCCCTATGATGAAGCATGTCACACCTGTGTGAGTGAGGGCAGTATTAAAATACACAGCGCGCGCCTACACTAGCTCACAACACCACGTTTTCTCACTCCCTACTCCTTTTGGTGTGTATAAATTGTTCTGCACCGCTCTGCATCAGATCTAGTGAAACCTTCAGTTAAGTAGGGAGATGTACACTCTGACTCCAGCCAAGAGTCCAGAACCTTGAGGACAGAACTTAGGGGCCAGTACTCACTGCCACAAAGGCTAGCAGAGGGAACCAGGTCAGGTGCAGTTGGGTCTGGTCAGCTGGAAAACAGGAAATTTGGCCTCCTTCCTTCTTCAGGCAGCAGGGCTGTTCTTCTTTGGAATCTTCTCAAGTCCTGGTGTATTCTGATCTTTAAGTTCTGGCTATGCCACTTTTATACCCTGTGCCAGCCAGTGTGTGGGGTCTACCCCTTTGTCTAACCCTAAAACTGATTTTGGTCAGTTCTTCACTTCCCCTTCCTATGGCTCCAGCTTTTCTTGTGAAACAAAGGGCAGGCTGGCCCAGGTGTGAGCTGCATCTGCCAGTGACAGGATAGGTATTTTCTTACATCATGATACGCTGGGTACAGCCCACCAGGAACCCTTTGAAGTGCAATCAGGGCAGGGGCACAGCTCCAGCTCCTCCCTAGACATCCTGTCAGGAAGACCTATTCCCCTCTACCTCCAAGTCCCTTTGTCCACTGTCTGGCCCAATACACATTTCCCAGTGGGGGAGGCATCACCAGCCCCAGCGCAACTGGCCACTCACAGAAGGGCCCTAAAAACTTTAGGCAGGTAAATGCTAATTTTCTACAAGTGACATAATCTAAAATAATAATTTAAAATCAGACTTTGCCATTAAAGAGGATTTTGAATTATGATTAAAATGAATGGAAGATGTATCTGTGTAGCTGTTCCCAAACAGAATTTATCAACTATTAAATGTAATAAAGTTAACCAGTGTTAGCCTATAGGAGGCCAGCCCCGCCACAGTGAAAAAATGATTTTAGGGTTTTTTCACGACCGGGACATATAAAACATGAACACAAATGTCCCACTTTTTAAATACCGTGCACCCTACCTTATGAGGGGTGACTTACATGTATTAAAAAGGAAGTGTTAGGCCTGGCAAAAGGTTTATTTTGCCAGGTCGAAATGGCAGTTTAAAACTACAGACAGTGGCTGCAAGAGCAGGCCTGTAGACATATTTTAAGTACACCTTTAATGGATGGCACAATGTGTGTTGCAGACCACTTGTAGTATTTAATTTACAGGACCTGGGTACCTGTAGTAGTATAAACTAGGAATGTATGAGAAATTAAACGTGGCAATTATGTATGTGCTAATTTTACCAGGTTTAAAAGAAAGAGCACACACACTTTACCACAGGTTGGCAGGATTAAAATGCATTATCCTAATGCTAACTAAACTGGTTTCAGCTAGAGAAGGCAAAAATCTGGGGTAATCCTGTAGAAAGGGCAGATTTTCAACAATGGTCTTCCCAGTTTGTCCACATTTCAAACTGCTGAGACATTGTCCATTCTTTACACCACACAACATCTCATCTTGTCCTCTGTGAGGTAACGTACAGCAAATGAACCTGCCAACAACTCCAAACAATTGATCTGCAGTCTCCTGTATTAGGCAATCCACTGACCACCCACAAATAAGTAACCACATCTAAACACCAGCTTTCCAAACCTGAGTCTGACTATCACTATCTCCGGATCGTCCACAAAAATACCTCTGCCATTCCATGTCTTCGTATTCCACATCTGCCAACGTAACTCCTTCCTCGCTTCCATACTTAAAATAATCTTCTCTGAGTTTTGCATTCCTTTACCCTGATACTCTGTTGTCAATTTCTGCAATGCCCAATAAAGTGGCTCTGGAAAGATAGCGTGAATGGTGGATGATAGCAAACCAATTATTCTTGCCAACATTCTCAAAGTCACACTGTTGTCTTCTAATGTCCATCAAGTTTCTCTTCTCATCCTCTTCAATTTCTCACCCAGCAATTTTAAGTTTTCCAATTCTGTGTGGACCATGAAATGCCAAATCTGAGTCTGCTGCCTCAGAACTAAAGAGGACTCCTCTTTGTTCAACATAAATCCCAATCTTTCCATAAGAACCACTGCCACCCTTGTCTGCTCTACAAGAAGCTCTTTGTCCTAGGTTATAATCAAAATATCATCCAGATAAATTATTAATCTGACATCTCCATCCTGCAAACAAGCTACCACTGGATGCAAAAGATTGGTGAAACACAAAGGAGCTAATGATAGCCCGAACCGGAGACACAAGAATTTCCAAAGTTCCTTTGCTCAGTGAAATTGTAGAAAATCCTGATGAGAGCTCCAAATCCGTACAATCAAGTAATGATCTTTTAAATCTAACATTCTCCACTTGTTTCTCTGCAAAACCTCCCTTAAAAGATAAATCCCTTCCATTTTAAATTTGTAATACACCACCCTGTGATTTAACTCTCTGAAATGTATTATAGGATGCAGAAATATGTTGCCTATGAAATCATTTACACCATCCTTCACTTCTATATTTGCTCCTTTTATTCACAAATCCTTTGCTTCTTTGCCCACTGAATGGTATTGCTTTTGGAGCATTTCCCTAAAATGATCAGCCAATAAACTCTATCCTAATATCTCTGACTGTCTCTACAGCCCAATGAGTCTGACTTATTTCTTGCCATACATTGGGCTAGTCTACCACCTAGCCTAGAGGAGGTAGGCAAAGGGCTTAGTCTTACAGTTATCTGGTGCATTACGTTGGGGTCTCTTACCTATGCCTCCTCTTCCTCGTGCCCTTGCCTCTGAGCGAAAAACACTGGGATACTCTGTACCCACACTGGTTAAATTCGAAAGGGGTCTACTTCCACTGAAAAAGTTGTTGGACTCTGACTCCAATTCTGGAAACTGACCCCTGGCAAAAAGGTGCCCCCACAAGCTTCTCTTTCCCTTTTAGAAATGTATCCCCAAAGAGACAACCCTGTGTTGCAGCACCTTTTTCCTTGTTTGCCAGATCAATTAACTTGGGGTCAGTTTTGAGAAAAAGACTCTTCTTCCAGTCAGTAGTTAATGCAGTGTTTGTGTGCCCCAAATAACATACTGGGTGCTGCACCCATTGGTGCAGTTCCTCTCTATCTGCGGATTTACTACTCAAATGTGTATCCTCTGGCAAGTTGAAGATCTTTGTGAGAGGGCCAGTTATATCAAGTAATCGATCTTGGCAGCATTTTGATCCTATACCCACTCCCTTATCTTACCCCCTTGATTAATGAAAGCCAAACCTTTTACATCAAATTTGGTGTTCGCAGTTATATTATCTGATAGAGTGGGTTTGGGAAGTCAGAGTGTAACCGCGTTCTTACACTTTTTTAGAAACTCCTTACATAACAAATACCTTACACACTGCGCTAAATGAAACAATGGAGAACACTGAGGTGATAACAGATGCATTATCATGAACGGATTAAACATGTAATTGCTGAAAGGGTCAACTGATCAGTGTTTTACGGCCTTACCTGCATCTTTTGGTGTTTTCTTCTGACCCACTACTAGCACTCTTGATCAGATTAAAATTCTGATGAGCATGAATGCTCAATCTCCACATCTTCTGATGCTTCTTCTTTTTCCAATGTGCCTTATGCCTATGTTTCCCAGATGTCTTTTATGTGGAAACACCTCTTGTGCCTCCTTTCTGCCTCCAACAGTGACTTCAACACTAATCTTGTTCCAGTCAGAAATGTCATGAGCTGTAGCCTTAGCTGTTAGCATTCTCCTCTTTTCTGTGACCTTAGTATCACCTTTACTCCTCATTTTCTGCTGCATCTTGCCTACCCATCCACTGCAGCCTGCGTCATTACTTGGGTCTGGTCTAAATACCCCCATCATGTGACTCATTCATCACCGCCTGCTTCCTTAATGTTAGAAACAAACTCTCTCATTTTCTTTCAATTGCTCTCTTAATGCTCCCCACAAATGTTCCCATTGTTCTATTTACAGAGCTTTCTGTTTGATCATCCATATTATCTGTACTAAATTAGCTAAAATAGGTATGACTGCTGGTACTGTAAGCCATCACCACCAAAAGATCTCTCAGGTAATGTCCGTTCTTACAAATTTTTGTCTAGAGCCCATCTTTTAAAATGGTGCCCTAACTAAAGTCTGTTTTAAATGCTCAATGTAAAAGACAGCCACATTGTTCGTAATGCATATGGTGCCAGACTGCAGTTTTTCCTTTAAGGCCACACTGTAAAGAAAGAACCACACCAGTCAGCCAAGACTGCTGCTTATGTTCTCACGCTGGGAGTGTGAGGATTCCCTTGCACCAAGATGGTTAGCTCTCAACACTAATGACAATTACAGTCGAAAACAAAGTAAGAAAAAAACTTCACGTTCATAATCTATTCTAGTACTGTCTTCACTTGAAAATATGCACTGCCATAGATTGAGAAATTTAAGGAAAGTCATTATCTAGCTTAGTCCCTCAAGCACCATTCGCAATGTGAGAGGTACCATGAAAAAGGGAGATGATCACCTTCCCATGGTACCTCACTCTAGTGGATCTCTGAGTGGGGATCGCCACAGCAGGACAATCTCTAAGCATGGATTTTCATGAGGGACTTGAAAGGGGGAGCACCTCGTCCAAGCATGTGCAACTGCTTCTCTCACCAACCAATATTCTCAAGAATCTTTCTGTCCCCGTGGTGGTCAGTTGAGGGATTTGCCCCAATCCGCCCACCCCAGGGGGCCAAAAGCACACTAGACACCAAGGTTTGTTTTTACATAAATCAGGCTCCACCCTCACCCATACATTCTTTATTCCCCTCTGGGAGAATATTGAGGAATTTACCCCGAAACAGGCCCCCGTGAATCAAAAAGCAAAATAGGCATCAGAGAGTGTTTTTTTCCTTTTAAGAATGAGTGGAGACCAGTCTGTCCTTGCTTCAGCCTGCACCGCCACCCTGGACTCACATGCATGCTTTCTGCCCTGTGGGGAAACAGACTGGAGCCTATACCTCATATCTGCCATCCCCAGGGGGGTAGAAAGCATACTCGACATCAGGTAGGGTGTTTTTTTTTAATTGAAATGAGGTGGAGGATGACTCGGACTAGCACACCCAACTCTGAAGCTCAAATAACCCTCCTGAGGGGTTTAGAAGGCACACTAGACACCTGCATCTGTTTTTCATTTTTAAAAGGAAGAAAATGAAGAGGAAGTTCACCTATCCTAGCATTGGGCCACACTCCTGCATCTAAGATGGCCTGTCTTTGGGAATTTACCCTAAATCAGCTCTCTCCACTGGAACAGAACGAACACTAGATATCAGGGTTTAACAATGGGGTGAGGTACCAGTCTGTCCTAGCATAAGGCTGCACCACCCAACCTTAGATCCCAAAAAGGGTTGTAGGATAGAGGCACGCATGGTTGCATGCCTCTACACACAGCCCAAACCATGAATGCGTCTTAACCACACATTTCTTTACCACTCATGCCTTTACCACGCAATTTTGTTGTATAGGCATGAATGGTAAAGGGATATGTGTGGCTAAGGACACCACTACCCCGATCCCCCTGCCCACCCCCCACCCACGTGCTGTCCCTAAAACTCTGCCCCTTTAAAAACACTACCCAAAACCCCCCAAGCCCCACGCTGCCACTAAAACTTCCCTGTCTACCAATTCCCCTCCCCTACACTAAGTCCTAAAACCCTGCTCCTTTACTTACCGTATCCAACCCCCTCACCCACTGCGCTGTCCCTTAAACTACACCAATCCCTTCCACTGCCCTGAGACCTACCCCAATCCCCCAGGCCTAAAAATTACCCCAACTACCCATTCCCTTCCCCCTGCCCTAAGGCTTCAATCCCTACCCCTTTACATATACTACCCACACCCCTGCACTGTCCCTAAAACTACTCTAACCCCTTCCACTGCCATTAAACCTACCCCGACCCCAGCCCTAAAAACTACCCCCTACTACCCATTCCCCTCCCACTACCCTGAGACCTACCCCAACTACCCATTCCAATCCCTCTACCCTAAGGCCTAAAACCCTCCTCCTTTACATACACTACCCCGACCCACCCTCCGTGCTGTCTCTAAAACTACCCCGACCCCCTCAGCCCCCAAATTTACCCCCCCAGCACCACTTACCTCACTGTCCCTTCTTAGCATCTTCCTGCTTCCACCTTCACCACAGCAGCATCAGCCAGCAGCTAGACCGTGCACTGCCTTAACCACGCATATGCGTGGTTAAGGTATATGCATGGTTAAAGCAAGAGTGGTTAAGCTTGCGCTGTCAGAACACGCATGGTTAAGACCGCTGTGTTCTGACTGTTTGCCCTCAAAAGGTCTTTCTGCCCCTCTGGGGGGAACCAGTTTGGGGGATTTACCCCCAATATGCCCTCACCAGAGGACAGAAAGCCCACTAGACACCAGTGACTGTTTTTTAAGAAAACAAAAATAGAATGGGACTGAATGGGGTGCGGGATGACCTAGCAAAACCAAAGGGGATGACCTACCATTGCGTCAGGCTGCCCCCCACAAGCCTAAATAGCCTTTTTGCCCATCAAGGCCAGGTTGGGGGGTTTACCCCAAATCTGCCTTTCCTGGAGGAGGGAAGTAGAAAGCACAATAAACATCATTTCTTTTCTTTAAAAAATTTGAATGGGGCGGAGGCCGGGGGGGGGAGGGGGAGGTATGTAGGTACAGGTGAGTGAATACGACTCATAATTCAAAATGCACACAGTACGTACAATAAATCAATGTCCAGCCAAATACTTGTTTTTATAAGAAAAAGTCATATTTTATTTCTAACTCTACCCATGACATGCAACATTCATAGGCAACAACACATTCCCCCTTGAGGTCGGGGCTCTAGTAGTCATCAGATTAATCCCTGTCCCACCCTCCTTCGTGTACCGTGTTCAGGATTATTCCCGATACACTGGTGTCCACGTCAGGGAATGCCGACTATCAGGCCATACTCAAGAGTTCCCTTTTGACTCTTCAGGATTTCATTCAAAGGTGTCTGTGGTGCTGCAGCACCTACAGCAATGAACCCCACAGGGGCCTCAAAGGCCCTAGTCAAGTTTTATCCGCACCTGCAGCACAGAAGTGCTTGGTGTTACAGCGGGTGTCCTCAGTGCCGACACTAGTTCAAGGCTTACCCACACCTGCAGCACAGAAGCATTTTGCGTTACAGCAGGTGTCCACAGGCCAGACACTCGCAAGATCCGATCTTTCTCAGGGAAGTCGGACTACTTGCGGTACATGTGGCAGCTTTGGGCGGACTCAGGCTCACTTCCCCGAGTGGCACGGATGCTCTTCCCAGTGATCGGAGCAGCTTCCAGTTCACAATGAAGTGGTAAGTCAAGTTCTCTGAGGCAGGGGTAATTCAGTCCTTCGGCTCCCGACAGGAGTCCCGCGAGGTGTTAGAATAAAGAGAATCCTACTTATGCAGTATTACATGTATGTTAGCATTCGCGGCGCCATTTTATATGTAGGCGCCATTTTGGGTTACAATCGAAACTTATACTCTGCTATGTCCGAGAAAAGGCCTCTGTCAGGTTCTGTTTTCCCAAGGTTAGGTTTTGTTTCACTAATGAATACACTGTTCTTATTAGTGCATACCTTTCCCCTTAGACAGAAACCTTCTCTCACTTGTCTAGTGGCAGGCACAGGCAGAATGACCTTGACTGCTAGATAGTGTGTGTCCGGCTGCAGAATCGAAACTTATTTTTGGTATTCCACTGTTCTGCTGTGTTGGAAATGGCCCTTTTTGCAGGGTTATCCCCAAACATTTTGCTTCTTCCTCCTATTTTTTCCTGACCTGTGTTTGTTGGCTATAGGACTCTGGGCACTTTGCCTCTGCGCAGTTTGTTAACTGCCATGTCGACTTGGCAAGTGCACCCACTTGCCAGGCCCTAACCTTCCCTTTTCTTACATATAGGGCACCCCTATGGTAAGCCCAAGGTACCTCCCTGAGCAGGGTGCAGTGTATGTGAAAGATTGGACATGTACTGGTGTATGTAACATGCCCTGATAGTGAAATACAGCCAGTTTCGTTTTTCACTATTGAAAGGCTATCTTGCCCCATAGAACAGAATGGGAAATGCTTTGTAACATTTTACAGGCATATCTTCCCATAGGGATAAGATGAAAAAATGGAGTTTGGTATCCCTGAACTCAGGATTTAATAACACATCTTTTAGTAAAGATCGCTTTTAAATTGTGTGTTTGAAAATACCACTTTTAGAAAGGGGCTATTTTCTATGGTGCACAGACAGAATATCGATGTGCCAGAATATCGAATTTTTATTATCGAGGTGGCACAAGATCGACATGCAAGAATATTGTTGACCAGAATATCGACATGAAGGTAAGAAATATCGTTTTTTTAAATATCGAAGTTAGTAATATCATTAGTAAAAATATTGTTGTTAATAATATCAACATTTATTTTAGTGTTTTGTATTTTACTATGTGTGTTTAAAGTATGTGATGTAATTATTTTGTATAAGTATAGCTTATTTTTTTAATGTATGTGTGAAATTTTTAGAAGTAATTAATTTTATGTTAATTAATTTTTGTGTATTTTAGTTCCGTAGCGGGTTGTGGGTTTATAGGGGAATAGGGTGGGAAGTAATTTAATTAGAATACATTTATTAATAATTTTTAGAAGTTATTAATTTTTTTTAAATTACATTTTGCGTTTTAGTTCTGTAGCGGGTTGTGGGTTTATAGGGTAATAGGGTGGGAAGTAATTTAATTATAATTAATTAATTAATATTTCTTATTAATTAATATTTAATATTTTATACTGTTAATTGTTATAATTTAAGTGTTATTAATTAGTTATTAATTGGGTATTAATTATTAATAATTAATTGGTTAATATTTTAATTGTGTCATTTTTTTAGGAGCAGGTTGTGGGTTTATAGGGGAATAGGGTGGGAAGTAAATTAATTATAAATAATTAATTAATATTTCCAATTAATTAATATTTATGTATTTAATATTTTATATTGTTAAATGTGGTTATTAATTTGTTATTAATTAGTTATAAATTGGTCATTAATAATTATTAATTAATTATTAATTATGTTAATTGTGTCTTCTTTTTAAGAGCATGTTGTGGGATGATAGGGGAGTAGGGTGGGAAGTAATTACATTTTAATATTTTTTTTAATATTTTTTATATATTATTTATTTAATTTTATTTAATAGTGTTAATTCTGTGAATTAATTTATTACTGATTGTTTTTCATTTGCTTGTTAATTGTTATTAGTTAATTAATTAATTGTTAATTTATTATGTTAATTGTGTTATGTTCGACAACATTGGTGGGGTTATTTATAGGGGAATATGGCGGGAGGTAAATTGTTTTTAATTAGTTAATTATTTGGTAATTAATGTTCATTATTTTGCTGGAGTGGGAATAGTAAATTATTCCGCTCTGCTATCCAACACTTTCCCTACTGTTGCACTTGCTGGAGTGGGAATAGTAATTTTATCCCCTCCGCTATCCAACACTTTCCCTACTGTTGCACTCACTGGAGTGGAAACAGTAATTTTATTCTCTCCGCTATCCAACACTTTCCCTACTGTTGCACTTGCTGGAGTGGGAATAGTAAATTATTCCCCTCCGCTACCCAACACTTTCATACTGTTGCACTTGCTGGAGTGGGAATAGTAATTTTTACCCCTCCGCTATCCAACACTTTTCCTACTGTTGCACTCGCTGGAGTGGGAATAGTAATTTTATCTTCTCCGCTATCCAACAATTTCCCTACTGTTGCACTATCTGGAGTGGGAATAGTAATTGTATCCACTCCGCTATCCAACACTATCCCTACTGTTGCACTCTCTGGAGTGGGAATAGAAAATGTTTCCCCCTCCGCTATCCAACACTTTCTCTATTGTTGCACTCGCTGGAGTCGGAATAGTAATTTTATTCCCTCCGCTATCCAATACTTTCCATACTGTTGCACTATCTGGAGTGGGAATTGTAATTTTATCACCTCCGCTATCCAACACTTTCCCTACTGTTGCACTCGTCGGAGTGGGAATAGTAATTTTATACCCTACTCTATCCAACACTTTCACTACTGTTGCACTCTCTGGAGTGGGAATAGTAAATTATTCCCCTACGCTATCCAACACTTTCCCTACTGTTGCACTTGCTGGAGTGGGAATAGTAATTTTTACCCCTCCGCTATCCAACACTTTCCCTACTGTTGCACTCGCTGGAGTGGGAATAGTAATTTTATCCCCTCCGCTATCCACCACTTTCCCTACTGTTGCACTCGCTGGAGTGGGAATAGTAATTTTATTCCCTCCACTATCAAACACTTTCCCTACTCTTGCACTTTCTGGAGTGGGAATAGTAATTTTATCGCCTATGCTATCCAACATTTTCCCTGCTGTTTCAGTTAATGTAGTGTAAAATGTTGTTTTAAAATTAAAAAATTATTTTAATATTTTAATTTATTATATATTTTTTTATTTTTATGTTTATGTTACAGGTGTATGTATATATATATATATATGTATTTATAATTTGTATTATGTTTCTAACATTTTATAATTTATTATAATAATTATTTATTAATATTAAGTAAATATATATATAATAATTTCCATATATATATGTTTAATTTATTTTTACATTACATTTATTATTTATAATTTTTAAATTTTTTAAATAATTCTCACTATGGGGCTCATTACGATACCCGGCGTAAATAAATCCGCCAGGCATGGAAGCGGCAAAAATCCGCCCGCATACACCGTCTGAACACCGACCACGCCATTACGATAACACAAACCGAAAACCGCCATCGGCGGAAAAATCACACAAAATACCGCCCGCCATCGTCCGAGTCGGAGTCAAACCGCCCGCCACGGACGGAAACACGCACGACAACACAAAACCGCCCGCCCTCACGGCCGACACACCGCACGTGAAATTACGATCGCACCGGCATGAGCGCGGGAAAACCACAAATATACCGCCCGCCAGCGCAAACAACGCCGATGCCAATCGACACGGCAGAAACCATGGCGCCCACGTCCCTGCACAGAAACCATCCGCTCACAAAACCAATAGCACACAACATGGCCAATAAGTCCACACAGCAAGGCACGCACAAATACACAAGCACAGTACACATCCCGAAAACACCCCCGGACAAACAAAAACTACAAAGGCCAGAACCCCAGACACAACACACCTGAAAACAACAGACCATGAGGACACACCCACATAGGTAAGTACAAAAGCAGCACTCCCACAGACCACAACCCCTTGCAACATTGCAAACCAGAGAGGAGAGGAGAGGACACAGTGACACAGCGAGGACAACAGCACACCACAGAAATGCACACATCACCACCACCACCACCACCACCACCAAACACCGGCACCACAAACCCCCTGCACATTACACAACACACACCGCACCAGCACCACAAACACCATGGCACCACAAAGAATGCCCAAGTTCACGCCCATTGAGCTGACGGTCATGGTCGACGAGATCATCAAGGTGCACCCACAAATCTATGGGAACATGGTCCAACACACACCACTAGCCACCAGAAACAGAATGTGGAACCGGATCGTAGACCAGGTCAATGCAGTCGGGACCCTGCCCAGGAACAGAGTCGAAATTAACAAACGGTGGAATGACGTCAAGAGCCTGGTCAAGAAGAAGGAGGGCAAAAACAGAGAGCTGGCTGCCGTCACTGGCGGAGGGAATCCCGCGCTCTTCAAGACCTTCAAAGCGTGGGAGGAGAAGGTGCGAGTCATCATACATCCCGAGATCCTCGCCGGATTAGCAGGGGGAGTGGAGGCTGGTAAGTACAAACTAATGTATACCAGCACACCGCTATGTACTCACATGCACTACCACCATGCCACAGCTCCCAGGGACAAACACCCCCATGTCCAGCACACAATACACGACACACACATGCAACAGACACCACCACACACAGCCCAAACAGAACAACTGTAAGATGCGTGGGGACGTGTACACTCAGCCAGCCACGTAACCACCAACAGGTCCCCAAATATGCCAGAAGCGCCACAACGAGCACCCACCACACCCATGTGTCCGCCACAGCTGCACAAACCGACAAGTAACAGGTAAGTGGCAGGAACACAAAGTGCAGTGGGTGGGACGGTGGACAGCCCAAGTACAACACACACCAGGCCCCTAGTCCCACAGCACAGCAAGGAGGAGCATCCCCCACACCCCACAGCCACGTGTCAGCCACCGCAGTGCACAACGACAGCCGAAAGGCAGACATCACGGTCCACAGCAATCGGTGTCAGTGGGTGTCCAGCCACCCCCACGACCCACAACACCCCCCACCCCCACAGACCTGCAACATGGAGCACCCCCGCTTAGAGCCATGTGGCATCCAGTACAGTGCACGCACGAACAACCTGCAGGTGGGAAACTGGACAGGGCTGGATTACTGGAGGCATGAGGACCGGCACACGACCAACACATGGGACATGTCACGTAGCAGACGAAAACGCAGCACCGCCCACCGTCACGAACAAGTGAACAATGTGCACACGGACATGAACAACAGACTCACACCCCACATGACCCATCACAGACATAGCAACACCCAAGGAGCCACGTCTGCATACACAAGCCACACTGAAAACAGTACCACACGGCAGCCACTGTGCAACTCATCACACACAACCGAAACACCATTGAAGTCCTGTCCATGTAGCCCCTACTGCCTGTCAACCACACACCCCACAACTACGCCTATGTAAGACAAACAACACTAGACGCAACAGAGCGGAACAACAGAAATGCACACGAACACCACTGAACCCATCAAACACACAGACACACCATGCACATACAACATACCATCCATCCCATCCGTCAGCCCCAGTCTCATGAAAGGCATGTCATCCGCACAGCTGCCACACATACAGCAGTCACGCTAAGATACATGCCCATGACCAACCATGTGCCAGAAGTCAATGAAGCGCACGACACACTGTGAGCAACAACACACAACATGGGCCACACCCCCCGAGCACTGCAGTGATGCACATGGCACAGGGCAGCACGCACACCAAGGAGATGGGACAACTGCAATACGTTGGCTTACACACACAACCATCACTCACCCATAACGATGCGTCCAATGCCATGTCCAGTAATCACAACAGACAGCAAATATGCAGGCCATGTCAAGCATGCACACACCTCAAACCATGCACTGTCATGCTGCCACAACACATGTCACGTTCGGCACCCATGGCTCACAGCATGTACCCCAAAAGCATATCCCCTCCCAAATGCGAATCTGGGGCATGGCCCCCATGTTGCCATATGCGTTCCTAAGCGTTCCATTTGAACCCCAAAAGCATATCCCCTCCCAAATGCGAATCTGGGGCATAGCCCCCATGTTGCCATATGCGTTCCTAAGCGTTCCATTTGAACCCCAAAAGCATATCCCCTCCCAAATGCGAATCTGGGGCATAGCCCCCATGTTGCCATATGCGTTCCTAAGCGTTCCATTTGAACCCCAAAAGCATATCCCCTCCCAAATGCGAATCTGGGGCATGGCCCCCATGTTGCCATATGCGTTCCTAAGCGTTCCATTTGAACCCCAAAAGCATATCCCCTCCCAAATGCGAATCTGGGGCATGGCCCCCATGTTGCCATATGCGTTCCTAAGCGCTCCATATGAACCCCAAAAGCAAAGTACAAACCAGACCCAGGATGGGCCAGGAGCCCGCATACACCAGAGTCACAATGAGTAGGGGCACAGCAACACACCCATCGGCATGGCCAATCCGTCCCATGCCACATGTGCACAGCACACAGTCCCATTGCCTAGCACACACAACTACAGATGCCACAGCCACACACTCGCCTCTGGGAAACCCATGTACGAGATTGCACGAACTGCCAATGTCAGACGACAAATACATACTACGCCAGGTGCAACACAATAACAAATCTCATTCTCTCCACAGGTGACGAACTGCCGGATGCTGGGGATGGAGACAGCAGCCAGCACAGCCAGCCTACAAGCCCCCAACGAGGACACACGGATCTGGAGGATCTGTCCTCCTCTTCGGACACGGACCACCAAGCAGGCCCATCTGGTGTGGCAGGGCCCAGCCGCTCCCCAGGACCCCTCCTACCCACCAACCCATCATCCAGGGATGCTGAACAGTCCCAGCCCCCTGCTGCCACTGTCGTTGCGGCCACACCCACGGTCATTGCGGCCACTACCACTGCCGCAACCGCCACCATCGCCGCACCGACCGCCACCACCACCACCACCACGTCTTTGCTGGCACCAGCCCCAGCGCAGGTGGTGGCCCGGCCGACTGGATCCACCCTGGGAGCCGCAGCGAGGACCGTGGTGAGCAATGTGGCTAGTGGGCAGGCCGGTGGCAGCAGGACTGGTAGGAGGAGCAGGGTCAGGGAAACGCCAGCCTCCCTGGGAGCCATGCCCTGCCTCAAATGGCCAGAGTCCCTGGGGCCTATGAGGAGGCCCAAGAACAATGGGTCAGGTCTGCTTCAGACACGCGGGAGGTGCTGGGGGTGCTGAGGTCCATGGATGCCCATATGGGCCAATTCGTGTCCCATATGGACCAACTCGTGGACCTCATGGGCCAGCTGGTGGTGGCGGTGGGGTCACAGGCAAGGCCAGCAACACCACCTCCGCCACCACCTGCTAGGGCGCAGGGTCGGGCAGCAGTGTCCACTTCCCTGCGTCCACAGCCAGTGAGCACACCTCACCCACCACCAGCAGGTCGCCACCACACACCCCCCTCCCAAACGTGGAAGGGGCCGTCCGAAGAGGAAACAGATCTCCCGGGAGGACTTCGCACGCTCCAGTCGCAAGTGAGGCAGCCAGCCAGCCTTCCGCCAGCCTTCCTTGACCAGCCACTGCATTGACTTGCTCTACGATCCCACTCCACACAGCCAGCTGGATGGCATGTGTGTGTTGGACTATGGACATAGAACCAGTGGGTACACCCTGAGCATCACGCAGCCATGACCGACAGCTCATTGTCACTGCATGCACCACTTTTGTCATCACCTTACACACAATCACATGTCACAGTTTGGAATAAATGCACCTTTTTCACTAACTGCTGTTTGTGCCCTGTGTTTTATTTGTACGGAATACAACGGCCACCTTGGGCGGAAAGGCACCTGATGCGTGGCATGGCAATGGAATCCGGAGGGCCTGTAGGGACCTAGGGGTGGGAGACAGAACAGGAGCACATTCAATGAGTGTGTCACACACCCATCACACAGTACATGTCAACAACTACAAGCAATGTACACACATCGCACAGAGCAATAGGGCACAATGCCACAGTCACCAACAGTGGCATACTACCCTGGCCATGGAGCGTTGACACACTGCACGCAGTGAACATACGGCCACCCTGACACAGCACACACACACCTGCACAGATACAGACACATCATCCGTCGTACATGGACACTCACCGTCAAGTGAAGTAGCGGGCGATGAGCTGCTGGCGCACATTCCCAGCTTCCTCCTCTCCGCTGTCCACCTCACTCGAGCTGTCCTGGTCTGCGGGCTGGGGCCCTGGTTGATCTCCGTCATCCACAATGAGGGGGATCTGCTTCCGAATGGCCAGATTGTGCAGCATGCAGCACGCCACCACTATCTGGCACACCTTCTGTGGGGAGTACGCCAGTGCACCCTCGGTGCGGTCCAGGCACCTGAACCTGGACTTGAGGAGGCCAAAGGTACGCTCGACCACACGTCTGGTCCTCCCATGTGCCTCATTGTATCGATCGTCTGCTGGGGTGCGAGGATTCCTCAATGGACTGAGCAGCCATGCCCCATTCGGATACGCAGAGTCACCTGGGTGTGAGGGACACAGAGAACCGTTGCTATTCCAACTGGACAGGGACAGCATCGCACAACCAGCACGCTACACCACTCCACATACTCACCGACAATACAGCCACGATCCTGTTGCAGATTGGCCATCAGTCGTGGCAAGATGCTGTTGCGCATTATGTGTGCGTCATGTGCCGAGCCTGGAAACTTGGCACACACGTGGGTGATCACCATGTCCGCAAGGCACACCACTTGCACATTCAGGGAGTGCGTGTGCTTCCTGTTGCGGTACAGGTGCTCAGTGGCCTGTGGTGGAACAAGGCCAACATGTGTGCAGTCAATGGCTCCCACGACGTGTGGGATTCTGCCAAGGGCATAGAATGCACCCTTCACTGCCGCCAATTCACGAGCCCTGGGGAATCTGATGTACCTGTTTCGGTACAGCATCATGGCTGCCAGTACATCCCTCAGCACCTTGCTGAACATGGGCTGGGACATCCCTCCTCCACTGCCCACTGTGTGCTGGAATGACCCAGTGGCGAAGAAATGCATGGCGGCCATCACCTTAGCCGTGGGGGTGACAGCAGTCGGATACACCCTGCGGGGACGGAGATGGGGCTCTAACATGGCACACAGTCGATGCAGGGTTGGCCTGTCCAGCCGAAACTTCCTGATAACCTCTGTATCGTCCATGTCCGCCAGCAATTGGTATGGGCGGTCAATGTTCGGTCTCCGCCTGGGGAAAATGGCAGAGGACACATGTCAAAGCAACACGACACATAGCAATTTCGCATACACATCACTGACATGACTGAGCAAGCACATGAGCCACAGCCCAGCTGTCAAGCTGGGACGGCACGGCCACAATACACTTACACAGGTCTCCCAACAATGGCAATGGCAAGTGAGACATACCACTGCCATGTGCATGCACATGGGGATCTAGGCCCCAATGACTTGCGGGGCGTGCTGATGGGGACTGACTGCATATTCGTCAAGCGGCAACGCCACGGCAACATGAGTGTCTGCTGAGCATGGAACTGCTTCCGAGGCTGGATGAGTATGGCACACAACGACGACGATGTGGGCACGGGCTGAGCGGCCAATACAAGTGGGACCTGTGGCACGAGGGGATATGAGACAGTAGTAGGTGTCAGCACTGCACCCTATGTACAGCACTGTACGGATCACACCTCCCGAAACATTGACAGGTGTCCACATTGACAGCCCCATGCCAAGACGGCTGTGTGCTTGCAGTCACACGTCACAGGTGAGAGGTTACATTGCACGTGCCAGGTGGCAGATGTACATAGTGGGAGCTGGCATGTGTGTGCATTTGTCTCCTGTTCAGGATCCACCAGATGGGCGCTGACTCTGTACTGAGCATTGGACACAGCATGTTCCGTGGAAGGCTTGTGTGTGTGGGATGGTGGCACTGGATGTGCCTCCGTTGGGTGGGGGGCCATGCACAGGGCGGGTACGTCGATGATTGCGCATTGTTGGTCACGGTGGGTGCACCAACTAAGATGTGTTGCCCTGTGTTCAATTCCTATGTCCGCATGATGATGGACTGTGGATGTGGGCAGACTACACATTGGTCGATGTGCTGTCTATATGCATGTGCCTTCACACCAGGCACAGCTGCCCCTGCACATGTGACCCCTGCTGGACTCGCTGCTGGGTCTGTGGAGCTGATGCACCTTCTGTGCGTGGGGCGGACAGCTCTCCTCACTTCCCTCATTGCGCATGTCATGTCTTTGCCGCAGGTGACATGGATCATGGAGGGCCCACATGTACGCGTGGGTAGGCTACACATGATTGTTCACTGGTCGCCACCCCAGTCAGTGTTTCGAATGGGAAGGTTGTCGTGCTGGTGGTATGTTCGATGTGGCGGATGGGCGAGCCACCTCCCGTGACGTCAGTGCTGCTCGTGCTGTGGTGCGTCCCCCCTACACTTCCATTTGACTTTTTGCCATGCTAGATGTTGAGGTTCTATTGCCTGCGTGATATGACCAGGAGGAGCGCGAGGAGACCTCTCACACACCATGCTCCACTGCCATCCCGTGCCCTGTATCGCCTGTGCGGATTGACTATGTTGGGGTTACACCTGGTCGACTGGGGCTGTGTGTGCCTTGTCAAGGGGCATGGCGGGCGCACAACAGGATCCTGCTTGTCCACAGAGGGTGGGCTGAGGTGCGCCTGGTACCGCTATGTACGTGTGCCCGGCTGCTGTGCACACACGTGTTCACTCCCCGACAGGTGTCCTCTCACTATGCCCAGGGAAGCGGTGGTGTACTGTTCATGACCCTCCCAACACGGCGTGCTCCAACTTGGCATGTGCGCATCTACCCGTCACACCCACCCACCTGTGCACTGCGTCCATACGACTTCACACGGCACATGTGTGTCTTCCACAGTTGTGCTACTCATTTGCGTTGTCATCCAATACCAGTGGACTACATGGTCATGTCACGACTGCCGTGTACTTCACATACTCTCATCCTCTCTCATTCGTACATGTGAAATGAGTCAGCGGAGACAGTTTTGGTTTCAAACATTATATTGAGTCTTCTGTCCTCTGTGATGCAGTATAGTGGACACTACTGGCAGCGGAATACATGTTGAGGATATACTGAGCATGATTGCAAATGGGATAGGGTGTGGGGTTACATGTGATTGGCTGTTGCATGTGGGATGTGGGCTTCAGAGTGACATCTGCTTGGCCAAGGCGGTGCTAATGTACATTTGCGTATAGCTGCGGAGCTGCGGACTTTGACACAGACGGTATACATGTAGCCTACCAGACCGCTTGGCATCATGGGCACAGTCCATCTCAGTTCCATGTGACAGGTTTGCTGCGGTTGTTCCTCATGCACGCGTGCATGTGAGATGACATCAGGGCATGTGCTTGCGTGCATGCAGCGGCGTGCCACTTGTTGTTGCACTGTGGTGGTTACTGGACATGTCACAGTCACTGGGGTCGTGTTGTTGTTGTATGCACTTGACGTCCATGCAAAGGTCCTGGTATGGGGTTCCCGGGCGGGGGTGGGAGGGGTGCAGCACCCACAGACTCCAGGCGACCTATTCATGTCCACTGAGCGGTGTGTGTGTCCATGGGCGCTGGATCCATGTCGTGTCCTGGTTGTTCGTGCAGTTCCGTCCATGTGGGTGCGATACACAGAGCCCATGCCACTGCCTCCCACGATGCATGCGGTGTTCCTGGATGTGATGGGGAACAGTGTGCATGTCCCGGTCATATCCGATGTCATGGCGATGTCGTTGATGGTGTGGTTACAGTTGCCGGTCGTTTGGTATGGCTGTTGTGGTGGTGACTGGCCAGTCCGTGCGGAAGCTAAGCATGGGTGCGGGGTTGGACATCAAAGGTCACTCGGGAACCTGCGTTGTGGTCCGACGTATTTACAGGTTGTCAGGTATGCGATGCCGTCCAGCAGGGCTTCCATGTCATTGGTGGTGTACATGTTTGCCAGCCAATGTAGCGGATGGTGGCTGTCAAGGTGTTGTTCGTAAGTTGTCCCTTGGAGGACCATGATGGGGCATGCTGGGTGACATTCGATGTAGCTGTTCTCGATGATCCGTCGTGTGGAGGCACAGTGGTCCCATTTCAGTGCGGGTGCGATGTTGGCCACATACGCCATGCCCCCATAGGCAGAGCAGGCCCTGTCGTGTGCGTCCAGAGGGAGGAGTAGTGGTAGCAGGTCCGCCTTCAGACATGCCGGGTTGGAGAGGCATATCTCGACGGGATGCTGGTAGGGACACCTCCGACAGTAGAAGACGGGCATGACGCAGATGAACAATGTGATGCGGTAAGTCAGTCGGTAACTTACGTTCAGCAGGGACAGGAGATCGCATCCCAATGTATGGCACAGGTTGGTTTTGTACAGCTTGAGCTGTTCGGCGTAGTTGGGTAGGTGTGTTGCGGTTGCCATTTCGCAGCGGTTCGTAGAGGTGGCGTGCTCCGGCTGTGTGTGCAGTCTGCAATGTGCACGCTCCGGGGTTGCTGTGAGCTCTGTGTAGTCGTAGGGAGACAGGACTTGTGTTCTGTTGGCTTGTTTGGAGGACACGGGCCCTCTTCCCACATGCTTCTCAGACAGTTCAAGGTCAGTGCTGTGTGACTCCTTCCAATTAACTTGCATGTGGCCGACATGGGGGAGTGTTTTCTTCTTTCTTCCCCGTCCGTTGTGTGCTTCTGTGATATGCGCTATCTGCCCTGTGGTCGGTCTCCTCGGCATGCCTGTGTTGGTCTATTCTTGGACAATGGCTGTATTCACCGGCTTCTGTCGTAGGGCTGTGGTTTCGGTGTTGGAATGGAAGGTCATTCAGTGCTGTCTGCTCTCCCTTGTGTGGGCGGCAGGTTGCCTTTCCGCTCTGCGTTGGGCCTTGTGTGTGAATGTTATTCTTGGGCCACCTGTTGTCGGTCCCCGTGCTCTTTGGTGTTCCGTTTTATATGTCTTGTTCATATGTGCAGGGTGGTATGGGTTTTTCAGTGTGGTACTGGCGTTCCTCTTCCCGAATGGGCCCTGCTTCTCCTAGTTGGTGTTGCCGCCGCTGTGTGCTACGCCATGTTTGTTACACTGGGGTGTGTCCTGCTGTTGCGTGACTTCACTGGCATGTGTGCGTCGGTTGTGTGGCGTTGGGTGTTGTCCGTGAATTGGGCGTTGGGGACATGTCTGTGGCAGGCCTGTCACGTGTCATGTGCGTTCGGGGTGGGGCTGATGTGTGTGCTGCTTGGTTGTGTCCCTGTGTCTGTGTGCGACGCATGCATGGCGCTGCGGTTGGCCTCTGCGTTGTGCGCATGTGTGGCGGCGTCATCGCTGCTTTGGGGCCGTGACGGGGTGGTTGGTTCCTAGTCCCAGGTGGTGTGTACACATGTGTTCCGCGATGTTACGATTTGGCCTGTGTGTCATATGTGGATGCAATGGTGGATGTGTAGTGTACACGCGCTGGTGGGGGTTGTCCGCTTTTTCCGCCCTTGCACTGTGTGCGCTGTTTGCGTGCACTTGTTGTGTGTGTGCCTACCTGCGTCTCCGCGGTACGTTGCGTCCTTGGTGGTGCATCAGCAGAAGCATGGGAAGGGCCTGCAGTGCTGGATTCATGCTCGGGTGCCGCTTCTTCGTTGTCCGTGCTCTGCGTCCGTGTTACCGCCTCTCTTTCACGTGCGGTGTCTCTTAGCCGTGGGAGCCGTTTGTTTGCGGCATCGTAATTTATACGCCGGGCGGGACGTGTTTCGTCGGACGGTGTGTGTCAGTTGGGCTGCGCCGCTACGTGTACGGGCGCACTTTGATGGCGGACGGTGTTGCTGGCTTGCCGGCGGTGTTTGGCCTACTTTTCGCATCGTAATTGGACGGGCGTGTGGATTGCTGCGTGCCGGCGGTAACTGGTGGTTTTTGCATCGACCAGCACGGCGGTAGTGCTTCCGCCCGACATCGTAATGGGCCCCTATGTTTTTATTAATTTTATGTATTATTTAATTTATTTAAAATTATTTATTAGAGATTTTTAAAAAACGATATTTTGAACAACGATATTTTTAACAACGATATTTTTAACAACGATATTTTTGTACTTACCATTGTAAAGATAGGATGTCGATATTCTTGACATCGATATTTTGAACACGATATTTGTGTAGGTCGATATTCCTGTCGTCGATATTCTGTCAGTGATCCATTTTCTTGTTCAACCATCATGTGTGCCTCTGCCTGTTTGTGGACTGACTGTCTGGCTTTGGAGTGACAGGGGCTGGGGAGGTGCAGTGGCTCCAGGAGACTGGATGAGTCAGCACTACGCTGAATAGGCCTGATCTGCATTTGGAGTGGTGGGAGGAGTAGCACCTGTACCTGAATAGGGCTGTGCCTGCCTTCCACAATACTGACATCGCCCCCCTGTGGTGTGCCTGGAGCCAAGGCTCACACTGACAATGGATGTTGTTGTGCACTTGCAGAGTGCCCCCCAGAACTGGTTTGAACTGGGCTCAGAGCCCCTTGCACAAAGAGAACAAAGACATTTTGGGGTATAAGTATCAGACCCAAAACCCCAGACTTTAGATCATTCCTTGAATTCAAGAGGAACCTTTGCCAAGGAGAAGAGCTGGAGAGACTGAGGAGAAGTACTGCCCTTGCTGTGTGTCTGGGGTTGGCCTGCAGTTGCTGTTTGTGCCAAGGAAAAGAGAAGGACTTTGCTGTGTACTGTGTCCCCTGCTTGAAGGAGATCTCCAAGGGCCTGAAGTGTGCTGGCCTCCTGTTCTGAAGTCTCAGGGACACAAAGACTTCACCCCCAGCTCCCCTGAACTCTGCTGCTGAGAGTTCTGACCTGCCAAGAGGTGCCTGTGCCAGTTTTAGGCCTCTGGAGGTTGTTGCTGCTGTTTGGGAGCTGGAAGCAAGAAGAAACTCAAAGAACTACAGAAATCGACGCATCGCTCTTCTTGCGGCTGTTTTCTCGACACATCTCCACAGCGCAGAAAGAATTTCCACGCATCGCAGTGCCGCTGTGAAAACCGTCGCAGTGCCTGTCGACGCTGCAAGAATCGACGCATCGAGGGATCGCGGCTGAAGAGGACCGATGCAGCGTTGCTCGACGCCACCGCATCGATCGCCGGCGAATCCCGGATTTCCACACATCGTACCTGTGCGGCACGCTTTCCCGACGCATCACCCCTGCGAACCAGAACTGTTACGAAGAATCAACGCATCACTCCCCATACTGACCGGATTCGACGTAACTCGTCCTCTGCATGTCGCAGAACTGTCACATCGCCTCCCCAAGGTCTCAGGAGTGTCGCATCTCTTTGTTTTCCGACTCTGCAGCTGTTTGGCTTTTGGAACTTTGACGCATCTACAGGTACTTTGGTGAAAAATCATGCATCCATAGTTTTCTATGGTACAAGTTCTTGAAACCTTTTGAAAGTCATATCTTTAACTGTGTGTGTTGGATTTTTGTCTTTTTGGTCTTGTTTTGTTTAGATAAAGATACTTTATTTTTCTAAACTGGTGTGGTGTCCTTTTGTGGTGCTTTCACTGTGCTACTGTGAGTGTTGGTACAAATACTTTACACATTGCCTTTGGGATAAGCCTGTCTGCTCATGCCAAGCTACCAAGGGGGTGAGCAGGGGTTATCTAAAGTGTGCTTCCCACTTACCCTGACTAGAAGCAAGGGTCCCTATTTGGACAAAGGTACCTACCTCTGCCAACTAGAGACTCCCATTTCTAACTTTGGTGGTCAGTGGTGAGGATTTGATCCTGTATTTGTACTTGACCCGCGGTGATTGATGTATATCACTAGTTTAGTGCAGCCCACTACGCAACCACATACTGTGTTTTGTTTTTGGTTCTATTTTTGAGTAACCCTTAAAGTATCCACGCATCATGTCTCAGAAGGGTTAACCAGCAAGTGAGATGGCAGAATTGGAATTTGATATTGAGGTTTTGCATACCTACAGAGTAGAACAGCTCAAGCAATTTTGCAAAGCTTTTGGCTGTCCCATGAAGAGCAGCTCCAGGAAGGAGGAGCTACAGAAGGCCATAAGGGCCTGGTGGGAGGCCAAAGAGGCTGGGGAGACAGGTGATGCAGAGGTGGATGAGGATGCACAAGGGGATGGTTTCAGGTCACAGGATCTACCTGTGTCAAGAGTAGCCTGTAGGGCTGGCAGCAACCATTCCGCTAGACGTTTTTCTCCAGAGGAGTTGGAGGAAAACCAAAGGGTTAGAGATCATGAGTTAGAAGTCATGAGGCTCGAGATGAAAATATTGGAAATGGAGAACCAAAAAGCTGCCATAGAGAGAGAAAAGATGGCAGAGGAGAGCAAGAATATTTATGCCTTGGAAGAAATGAAATTGACCTTGGCACATTAATTAAGAATGAGGGAGCTCGATGTGGAGCTCGAGAGGCTTGAGGCCATGAGTGTCTTAGCTGAAAAGGAAATGTGTGCAGCTCATGAAGTGAGCTTGGCTGGGTTGGAGGTGGAGTCCAGCTCAGATGGTGGCAGCAAAAATGTAGTGTCTAGTGCTGAGGGAGAAGTACACACACCCAGAGATGTGGCGCCTGACTTGAAGGAGGGGGTTGACATACACCAGGGGGTTCAGGTTTATGAGGTAGCTCCAGTGGTGTGCAGTGTCCCTGAAGTGGATTGGGGAACTGACACCGGGGATCATATTCCTAGTGGTGGGAGGGACACTCTACTGACTCTAGATGAGAGGTGCAGGGAGAGGGGTTCCCCCATGGTAGAAGTCCTGGTATGTATGTGTGGAGACTGCCCAGATGAGTGTGGGTTGAGTGACAGAGACAGTCAGACACTGTCTTGCCAATCTCAGGAGAGTGGTGTGGGGTACTTGTGTGAGGCACTGGATAGTGGGGCAAAGGGTAGCTTGGTTAACAACTGTAGGGGGCTGTGTGATTCAACTGTTGGAGAGCATATTTTAAGTCCCTGTTTTCCAGAGCTACTCCAACACCCGATGGAGTGTGAGTTCTCTGATTCCAGGGAGCGTGCGCTGGAGGCAGACCTTTTGGTGGATTCCAGAGGGTCTGAAGAAGCTTTTGGGAGTGATCCTGAACGGGGTGGCTCAGGTTTTCCCCAACCAAGTGAGGTAGGGGAGGTTTGTGGTAGCCCAGATAGGTCCCAGTGTAGTGGGAGGGGTGTAGGGTTCCACGTCCTGTCTCAGAGGAGAAGGAGTGGGAGTGGGCTGTGTCCCAAGGTGCCCGAAACCCAGTCTCAGGACCTGGTTGGTTCCATAAGGGAACACCAGGAGGGGGGCATAGTCTGTACCAGGAGGCCATTTCCTGAGGGGGATCCCAAAGTGTCAGGTGAACTGGGGAGGACTGCTGTAACCAGCATCCCACCAGATCTGGTGTCTGGCAGCACTGCTCCAGTGGGGAGGGTGCATGAGTCCAGAGAAAAGGGTGAGGGGGACGCAGTCCCCGGTGGAAGGACCAGTGGGTCAGGGGTTGCCAGCTCTGAGGTCAGAGCACCCCAGGACTGACCCTGGTGGGGCCACTTCTGGCCTGCCGGACGGTGCCTTGCCCAGCGGTCATCCTGGCTAGAGTCCTAAACGGCGAAACCCTTGGATCTGACCGTTTGGTCTGAAGAGTCGGCAGTGGAGAATTAATTCGTTTTGACCTTTGTATATCAGGTGAGTTTGTTTTGGTGCTTTGTGGATATGGAACCATTTTGGTTTGCATTTGGTACGGTCTGAAGACCATCTTTGGGATAAAAGCATTTGCAATGGCTTTGCCAGGCATAAATAGTTAACTTGTTTTCTTTTGAAAATGCCTGGAGTTAGCAAGTTGTTTTCTTTGTGTTGTCGTTGTGTTGTTGTTGTTCTGCAGATGCTCGATTGGAAGCAGCTCAGCCGGCGCCTCCAGAAGGCACTCCAAATTTTGATATGTATGTGAAACATGGCCCTATTATGTTTAGTACATTATGGCACAAATATACGAGGGACAATGCCGAGTTGCAGTGGCTGTTAACGGGCACTTTTGATGAACAAAAGATTGGGTATTTACAGGAACAGTTATTTAAGAGGTGAAGTAGACAGTCTATGTTTGATTCTCTTAGGACGTGGCAGAAGGCAGCTAGGCAGAGACGATTGAAATCCGAGAAAGAGGCCCGGAAAGGAAAAATGCAGACACTGACTCAGAAAGCTGTAGCATATGATAGAGAAAAACAGGAAAAGGGAGTTGAATTTGAAGATAGGAGGTTCCGATTGCATATTGATAAATCGTATTTGGCTCAGGAGAAAACTGATACTTTTGTGGAAGAACTGTTAGATACTCGACCCCCGCCCCATATGCTCCGCAAAGGATATATCATACTGTCCCTGTGCCATCACAGCCGCCTGTTACAGCTGTTCTTTCTATTCCTGCATCTACTACTGTCATTTCAACGGCTGTGGCTTCGGCTCCTCCTCCTCCCCTTTCTTCTGTTTCTTTGCCATCTGTGGCAACAGTGACTGTTAGTACTCCTGCCACACCTATTGCTTCAGCATCCTTGTCCCCAGCTCTTACTCCTGCGACGCACCTGCCAGCGACAATTGTGCCTGCTACTTCTGTTGCTTCTCCCTCTACGGTTCTTCATCCCCCGATATTTATAAGCACCTAGACACCAGTTTGTGGGTTCGAGGATAGAGACTTATTAAAATTTCATGAGCGTATGGGCTCTTTTGTACGGTCTGCAGTGGGAGATGAAGAGAAGAAGGTTGTGGCCAATCAGGCCGCGCAGTGGGATTGTAATCCCATTTAAAGTGTGGAGGATGTCTGGGATGTGAGGAAAGATTATGAGCGTTTTATACAGCAGCATGCTCTTAAGCATATGTCCTCTACATTGATTGGTCTTTGGGAGCAACACTTTGGGAATGCCGTGCCGCAAATTTTATTTGATATTAAAGATCGTGTGTATACCAATGGTATGGATCCAGGCAAGTTTTTAGTAACATTACCACATTGGTTGCCTATAGGGTCAGGTTGCATGATAAGAGTCCTACTACAGTGTCCCAGTTTCCGATGAGAGAGTTGCATCCCATATATCACCCCGAGATACCGGACCAGTGTGGTAATGTTACTCGAGCGGCAGTGGCGGCCAGGTTTCAGGAGCAATGGGTTTATACTCCATGGAAAAGAAGTGAGGTTTTGCCTCTTAAGACTCATTTGCCTGATCCTAGGAAAAATCCTACTACCTATTGTAAGGAATTGACTGGAGCTGCTTCTTCGACAGTAATGACTCTTGCTGATATTGAAATGTTTTTCGGTCTTCTAGTTCCGGTTGATATTTGGAGGCAGGTCCATACTCAAGATCATGTTCCGGAGTTGGGTGGTACTTGGGATCAAATTAAAGCATGGGACCAGGAGAGAAAACCAGGTGATAAACCCCGAGCAGAAATTTTAGCATTGCCAGGCCGCATTATTACGTATATGCATTCTCTTATTCCTCCGAGGAAAGTGGATTGGGATAAATTGTCGGCTTGTCGCCAGAAGAAAGATGAGAGTGTGTCTGATTTTTTCACTCGGTTTGAGGACACGTTTTTGGATTATAGTGGCCAGGATTTGTCTGTTGAGGGGGGGGTTCGATTGTTAACAGATTTTTCTCTAATTTGCTTCCTGAAATTGCGACTCAATTGCAGGCTTCTGAGAGTACCTGGTCCACCTCTTCTTCTTCCGTTATTTTGAATATGGCTCAATATTATGAGCATCGAGACAATGAGGAGAAATAAAGGACAGAGAAGAAGCATAAAGATTTACAAACCAAGGTGTTGTTGCAACAAGCTTTTAGAGGGAATGGTAGAGGACATGGTGGTTCTGCCCGACAGCTTCCACGTACTAGTAGGCAGCCGAATACGACGCCTCTGGGGCCGAATCAGTGTGCGTATTGTAAGGAGGAAGGTCACTGGTGTAGCGAGTATCCCGTGCTTTTGCAGAAGGTGGCGGTCCCCAGAGGATGAGGTCCCCGTGGATGGGGTCAAGGGGCTGGAGGGGCTGAGAGGGTTCAGAACGCTGCAGCCTCACAGGGTCGCACCTATAATAATTACTTTGACGACACTCGTGATGGACAGTACTATCATGATGATTATGATATGGAGGAAGTGACAGGAATGTCTTACAGCTAGGACAGCCAGGGACAGAGTGAGGGACCAGTTCCGATACCTGTAGACCAGCGTGGACCTTATGTAACAGCGGAACTGCAAGGTTCGACTAAGGAATATTTGGTGGACACAGGTGCGACAAAGAGTTTTGTTTCTCCAAATATGGTGCCTGGGGCGGCTCTGTCTGACCATAATAATGTTTTGGTAGGTTTTTCTGGTGTACCAGTAGTAAGCCCCATTTCAAGACCCCTTGCATTAACTGTTGGTCCTTTTACTGTGGATTCACCATTTCTGCTAACATCTAAATGTGGTGTGAATTTGATGGGTTTGGATTTGTTGAAAAAATTGCATGCTACGATTTATTGCTCCCCAGAAGGTGTTTACATGACGATGGGTCCAAATGTGAGTCAATGATGAATGTGAAGCATTAGAGTTCTGTTTTTATCTCTCACACCATTACACCTTTAGAGGCACCCTCATCTATAGGCCTCCGGGCCCGAGAGGACGATTTTTAACACAAGTAGGCAGTATACCGGAAAATGGGATTAGCACCAATTCCCACACAATACTAGGAGATTTTAACTTCCATCTCGAGTCACTCTCTGATCCAGACACCGTCAGCCTGCTGGACCTGATGAAGGGCGGAAATCTAGAGCAACTGGTGACAGGTGCAACTCACCAGGCTGGTCACACTCTTGACGGCATTTTCTCCAATAATTCACAGTTGTTATTTACGAGCCTTCTTCCCCTAGTCTGGTCAGACCATATGGCAGTATTGTGTGAGCTCACCATGCCTGACCGCACGTTTTCGAAACTACCAACAAAATATTCAGAAAAAAGAGCTTGGAGCAAGGTAGAAGCCGATGAGTTACATGAACTGTTAACCTTGACTCTTACCACAATACCTAGAGATCTGGACGAGGCAACCCGGTCCTATACAAAGTGGTTAGAAGCAGCAGGGAACAAGTTAGCTCCCAAAAATATCCTTCACCACACTAGGCAGCAGCCTTCCGCTCCCTGGTACTCTCAGGAGCTTGGGGGCCAAAAATTGGTATGTAAGCACCTGGAAAGAAACTGGAGGAAGGAATACAAGGAAAAGGATAAAAAGGAATATAAATTAAGTCTTGCTTTCTACAAACAGCTGCTTCAAAGAACCAAACAAGAGTATTTTACTAATAGAATTAACTCTGCTAAAAACTCGCCTAAAGAGCTCTTTAAAATAGTAAATACCTTAGCCCACCCAAGCTCTCCTACCATCCCAGCTAGTCAAGAGCTGTGCAACAAAGTGGCCAAATTCTTTTTTGATAAAGTTAATGCTATTTTCTTAACTTTTTCGGACTCCTCAACCAAAACAACGATCGATATTACAACTGGCCTGAAGAGAGAAAAAACGTATGCCCCCCGATTGGATAGATTCGCCCTTTTAATGGAATCGGACACTCTCAATCTACTTGCGAAAGTGAAGTCAGGCTCCCCGTATGATCCATGTCCGATAGCCATAGTAAAACTAGCTGCGGAGCCAGTGTCACAAAAACTGACTTCCATCATAAACACAATGTACCTGGAAGGATACTTCCCTAGAGACTGGAAACAGGCATCCATTCTGCCTCTGCTGAAGAAACCCAGTTTGGACGCTAAAGATCCAAACAACTTTAGACCTATATCCAGGCTACCACTCCCGGCAAAAATTATAGAGAGAAATATGAACGCTCAACTCAACCAGTTTCTGCAAGAATCTCAGGCGCTGAACCCAACTCAATATGGTTTCAGAGAGGGTCACAGCACGGAAACTGCGCTCCTCAAAGCCACAGAAGAGATTAGGACCATTCTTGACCAGGGAGGTAAGGCTGCATTGATCATGTTGGATCTTTCAGCGGCATTTGATATGGTCCATCATGCCTTGCTGATGGACCGATTGGATGAGATAGGAGTCAAGGGCACTGCCTGGAAACTACTTAAATCCTTTCTCTCTGACAGAATGCAAACGGTGGCCCTGGACGAATTCGAAGCAGAATCATTCTCTCTACCCTGTGGAGTGCCGCAGGGGTCGTCATTAAGCCCGACGCTCTTTAATATTTATGTGTCCTCACTGGCTCCCCTAATTGAATCCTTTGGCTTCACTCTGACTTCCTACGCAGATGACACCCAAATTGTGGTGGCTATACAGCCAGAAGTGATCCAGGAAACTGCGTCCAGGTTGCAGGACTGCATGAATGCTGTGGGTGTATGGATGGCCCAAAATTGCTTAAAACTCGACTCCGGTAAAACGGAGGTTGTGTTTTTCGGTAACAATCCCAACTTCTGGACCCCGATTGTTGGCCGGATGCTTTAGGTCCGCTCCCCACTCCTATTAGGAAGGTGAAGAACCTGGGAGTGTGGATTGATGATAAACTTAGTTTCAGGGACCAGGTGAACACTGTGGCTTCATCGACATCATATATCCTCAGAACTTGCAAAAAAATGATGCCACTACTACCCAAAGACGCGCAACAAACAGTTGTCACCGCGTTAATAATGTCCAGACTCGACTATTGCAACAGTCTATATCTCAAGATCCACGAAGGATCGATGAACAAACTACAGATCCTGCAGAATGCTGCGGCCAGACTCCTCACAGGCACACCAAAGTTTGCATCAATCTCAGCCAAAATAAAAAAACTTCACTGGCTGCCGGTCAAGAAGCGCACTCAGTTCAAGGCTTTATGCTTGGTCTTTAAAGCCCTTCAGGGAACCGGGCCAGACTTTTTAAAACAGCGCCTTCGCTGGTATACACCAAAAAGAGCACTGCGGTCATCAGATGCAAAATTGGTGGTGGTGCCCTTGGTGAAAAAAGCCAACTGGGGTGGCAGAAGCTTTGTAGCCAATGCGGCCAAAGCATGGAACGCCCTCCCACTACACCTGAGATGCATGACAAACCTTATGGCCTTTAGGAAGGCTTTAAAAACATGGCTTTTTACAAATTAATCTTGTCAATACCCACACCGCTTTAGTCATCAGTAGGTTTTCACATAGCGCCAGGACACCTTCGGGTAACAGTTAGCGCTCTATAAGTGCCATTAACATTAACATTAACAGTACTAGACTGTGTCTGTCTCTCCCTCCTCCTTCTAAATTTGCTGACATACCATCTACTTTGTGGGCAACTGGTGATACAGATGTGGGATTGCTGCATATCCCGCCGGTTTTGATAAAAGTTAAAGACAATGCTATTCTGCCTCGTATTCCTCAGTATAAAATACCACAGGCCGGAGAGCGAGCCTTATTTCAAATTATTCAGGATCTGATCAAGAAGGGAGTAGTTGAGGAGACGTCTGCTAATATTTATGTAATAGTCCTATTCTTCCGATTCTTAAACGGACACCCTCAGGTTCCCCTGATGATCATGAAGATGTTTATCGATTTGTGATTGATCTGCGTGAAGTCAACAAAATAGTGGTTCCTCAGTTTCCAGTCGTCCCACATATTACTACGCTTTTGACGATGATTCCTTGCACTGCTAAATTCTTTTCTGTAATTGATTTGAAAAATGCCTTCTTTAGTATTCCCATACATCCGGATAGTAGGTACTTGTTTGGGTTTACGCTAGCTGGCAGAAGCTTTAGGTTCTGTCGAGCTCCTCAAGGCTATACTGAGAGTCCAAGTATTTACAGCCAGGCTTTGAAAAGTCAATTGGATTCCCTTTCGCTTCCTACAGGTAATGTATTGGTGCAGTATGTGGATGATCTCCTCATCGCTTTCGATACAGAGCAAGGTTGTAAAGATAGTTCGGTTCAATTGTTGCTGCATTTGGCTCACCATGGACATAAAGTTTCTCTTCCTAAGTTTCAGTATTGTAGACAGGAGGTCACCTACTTAGGTCACCTACTGTTGAAGTAGGGTAGGAGATTAACCCCTGAGCGCATCAGCACCATTGTTAAAATGCCTGTTCCACAAACTCAGAAAGATGTGCGCGCTTTTATAGGTATCACTTCCTACTGTCGGCAGTGGATACCTAGTTATTCCCTGCTAATCAAACCCTTGCTTGCACTAACAACGAAAGATGTGCATGAGCCTTTGCCTTGGATGCCTGAGTGTCAGCAGTCTTTTGACAATTGAAAACTGCGCTTTGTTCGGCTCCAGTACTAAGCACCCCAGATTACAATAAACCGTTTGTGTTGTACGTCCATGAGATGGCTGGTTGCGCGCTTTCTGTTTTAACACAAAAATTTGGAGATGAGCAATGGCTGTGTGCTTATTTCTCTGCTGTTATTGATCCAGTCGCAAGAGCCCTCCCGAGTTGTCTAAGAGCGGTCGTGGCCACTTCGATTAGACAATTGGCCGGACTTGTGCTGGATACTGATCTCACAGTCATGGTACCCCATGCTGTGGATACACTTTTGAATAAGACAAAGACACAGCACCTCACCAGTGCACTTCTGACTGGCTATGAATTAACGTTGTTTGCTAAACACATCACGATCAAAAGATGCGCCACTCTGAATCCAGCCACGTTACTGCCCCTCTCTTCCGAAAGTGATGAAGTCGACAAACATGATTGTGTCTTCCGGACGGAAGAAGAGACAAAAGGATGGGTAGACTTGACTGATGTTCCCTTATCTGGCCCACAAGGGGAACTATATGTCGATAGTCTTGTTTTAAATTACCAGATGGCACTACCACTGCTGCTTATGCTATTACTACGCTGCATACAGTAGTAGAGACATCACAAGTCCCTTATCAGTCGGCTCAAGCTGCTGAGCTTGTTGCGTTTATACGAGCTTGTGAATTGAGTGAAGGACTGGTTGTCAATATTTATACGAAGCCAGTATGCCTTCGGGGTCGTGCACAGTTTTGGGCGACTCTGGTCAGAGAGAGGGTTTCTTACTTCACATGGCACCAAAATTCAGCATGTGCACCTTATATTGAGGCTTTTGTCCACTTTGATACTCCCTAAGAAATTGGCCATAGTGAAGTGTAGCGCCCACCGGAAAGTCACTGACGATGTAGGAAGGGGAAATGATTTTGCAGATCAGACAGCTAAAGAAACGGCCCGAACTAAGATGAAACGGATGTTTGTAGCAGGCCCGGCTAGGTGGGTGCCTGAAGTTACCATGTTTGAAGATACACTTGACAATGTGAAAGAGATACAGAGTGAAGCCACAGTAGAAGAGTTAGCAGCGTGGCAGGAAAGTACAGCACAACTGAACAATGAGGGATGTTGGATTGATAAGTCAGAAAAGCAGAGATGGATGTTGCCTGATGCATATGTTCTTCCTGTAGTTACGATGGCCCATGGTCCAGCCCATATTAGTGCTAAGGGTATTTGCAAGTTGTTAGACCCTGTATCGCAGAATGAAAACATTTAGAAAACGGCTGCACATTTAGCGAAGTACTGTATGGTGTGCATGATGCACAATCCTGGAAAGGGTACCCCCACACTGGCTGGTAATTTTGCACCACCCACTTTCCCTTTTGAGGTCCTTCAGACGGATTATATAGAATTAGAAAGGTGCAAAAATTTGAAGTATGTTTTGGTAGTTGTGCATTCAGTAAGTGGGTTGAGGCCTATCCCACTAAGGACAATACAGCCATTACGACGGCAAAGGTACTCCTGAAGGAGTTCTTTCCTCGTTTCGTCTTGCCCTGTTTTATCTGGAGTGATGACGGAAGTCATTTCAATGCGAAAGTGATTCAATTGATTCGTGATGGTCTGTGCATTAAACAGAAGTTCCATGCTGTCAATCATCCACAGCCAGCAGGTTTGGTTGAGAAGTACAATGGTACTCTCAAACTTAAACTGGCAAAAATACAGGAGACCACAGGATTAAAATGGCCAGATGCCTTACCGTTAGCTCTTTTGTCAACAAGAACAACAGCACATTCTAGGACAGGATTGTCACCATACAAGGTCGTGTTTGGACGCCCGGCAAATGTCTGGGGCGCCCCATGCCCTTGGCGGTTTTCTGATATTGAGTACTCGTTGTTGATTGACTATCTTTACCAGTTAACTGAAAGTTTGAATTCTATTCACCAACAGGTCCGAGAAACCCTGCCAGCTACAACCGAGGGCCCCGGACACAACATTCAGCCTGGGGACTACATCCTCGTAAGGAATTTTCAGCAGAAGAAAAGTTTTTAGCTGCGTTGGAAGGGACCAGAGCAGGTCCTTCTAGCCACGCTCACAGCAGTAAAAGTTGCTGGCCGTAAGAACTGGATCCATGCAAGCCATTGTCGCAGGGTCCCCCTGCCTTTGCGTTATGATCAATGGGCGAAGGATGAAGTAGGAGACTCCAAGTGTGAGACGGTGCCTCGGTTTGTCCCCTTCAGCGACGCCAGGCTGACCTGGATGCGAACAGATGAGGAAAGTGCTGAATGCAGCAGTTCCTCCAGAAATACGAGCTATCCAGGAGCCACTTTTTATTGAGCCTTCTGTGCCTGGAGTCACCAGGTATATTTTGGGGAAAAGTGCACTAAAGGAGAAATCAGATTAGCTAGAGATGGACTGTGTAAGTTAGGGTGTACTTTGCTATAGTACCAACGGAGTTAGCTTAGGGTGATGAGAAATTTGTGCACTATTTGAACATTGGACAGGATGGATCAAAAGTATCCCCTTAGGGATATATTATCCTGGTCGACGTGGGAACACAAGCTTAGGACAGAGCAAGCTCCACTGCAGGTGCTCTAGAGCGCCAACGTTTTGATGAACAATAGGAGCCTGTACCAGTGAGGCTCTGACAGACACTGGGAACTTGTATATTTTTCTCATTTGCATTTAGCCCCATTTCATCATTTGTTATGCATCCCTTTGGCAGAATGGTTGATGAGGAAGAGCAGCCAGTGTTTCCCCCTGTTTTTACACATGTATTTTGGTCTACAAAGAAAAAGTTCATATGTGCTGTTCTTGTGATTATGTTTCTGTTGACCTTGGGTGGGGTGTCATGGGTTTTGGAGCATAATAAGGATGTGACATCATGTACTGAGGTTAAAGTTACCCCTCAAGTTCGACAGAAAAGAACGAGACCGAATAATATTTTTTTAGATACACATAAAAGATTTTTTTGAGAAGGTACAGCTTGCTATCCAACTGAATCTGTCACAAGTTTATGGACTGCTTACCCATTGTCACTTGTCAATTATACGTATACCCGCCCATCTCAATACGTAGAAGTAACGGGTGAGTATGGTATGGGGTATCCTGGCCCTTGTCTATATTACAGGAAGCCACGAGGAAGGGGATATCCAGGGTGTGACAATAATGCGTATTGTGATAATTTGTATATGAAAGAACAGAATATTACCTTAGTGGGCTGGCATTACCGAGATTTAACAGTCACTCGGAAAGCTGATTATTATCCTGCCTGTTGCCCGATAATAAATGGTACTGATCCATTTCTGTACATTAATTGTTCTGGGATAGTGTTGTTCAAAAATACGATGTCCTTAGCTAAAGATAAAGATCCGAGTACCTTTGGAATGAAATACCAGATATGCTCCAATAGATTATGAAGGACCACTTTATGCACATTCAGGATTTTACTTTCTGTTTAATGGTACTTACTCAAATGTTTATAATGGCACAGATGATGTTGCTCTAGGAATGGTGCTTCCCCTAGGTGTGCCTTGTAAGTACAGTAAGCCAAGTGTAAGATGCGTAAAAAGAACATTGGCTGTAGAGTTCTGTGATGGAGTGACAGATTTGTAAGTCAATAATTACAGTAATGGGATCACTTTTGGTTACATTCTCTCCTCCATAATTACGTTTGGTGGTACTGCTATGGCTAGGGGTGAGAGAGCTAGAGAGTATTTTGGATGTAAGCTTTGTGTGACATCACCACTCAATTGGAAAGTATGCAGATTTATTCCGAGCAGACTAGATATGCAGTTGACTTCATCTTGGCAAAGAGTGGTGGTGTGTGCGCTGTAGTCGGGGACCAATGTGTAGTCGGGATTAAGAATATGGAAAAACTATCACTAAACATATATGGATTTTTGAGAAAATAATTTATTTAGTTGTAGTGCTGATACTTTGCTGTATCCTCATTCAGTGTCTCCCATTCTATTGTTCCTATTGCACCACTCTTTTACTTCCAAAGAAGACATCCATCCATGATACTAATGCTGCAATTATGGTGCAACAGGACATAGACGCCCTTATGCAAATTGATGAGGGCATTTTTCAGACTTCTTCCCTCCTTACTGTTTCCTTCCCTGATCCTGAGGATATGGACTTTTCATAGTCAACTTTACTTATGATTTTTGTTCTATTGTTTTACATCTTTTATACTGTTATAAAATGTTTAGCTCATGCTAAAAGGAGGGTCTGTTAGAATAAAGAGAATCCTACTTATGCATTATTACATGTATGTTAGCATTAGCGGCGCCATTTTATATGTAGGCGCCATTTTGGGTTACAATCGAGACTTATACTCTGCTATATCCGAGAAAAGGCCTCTGTCAGGTTCTGTTTTCCCAAGGTTAGGTTTTGCTTCACTAATGAATACACTGTTCTTATTAGTGCATACCTTTCCCCTTAGATAGAAACCTTCTCCCACTTGTCTAGTGGCGGGCACAGGCAGAATGACCTTGACTGCTAATAGTGTGTGCCGGGCTGCAGAACTTATTTTTTGTATTCCACTGTTCTGCTGCATCTTCTTGGAAAATTCCATTGTGGGCGTGCCTTCATTGGTTCTGAAATGTACATAATGTATCTCTATGCTTGCTGATGCCAGTCCCTCTGCAGCACTCCTAAGTGACTGGGCAGACTCGGCTCCACTCTGAGTGTAACTGAATAAACAGATACTGGTTTGTATTCTCTACTGTCTGACCGACTCTTCATTTGGTATGGAAGGCTGAGAGGTGGTCGTGAGTGACCCGGGTGACCCTATTCGGGTCGCTTCCTTCAAGGGCACGTCATTCTCCTTGGTGTCCTCTTGGCCCATGGGGGTCAGTGAGGGTAGATGCTTCAGTGCGGCTAGACCCGCCAGTCACAGCCTCACTGCAGTCCTGGGCTAGGGTCCTAAGTCTTCAATGAATTGGTCCTGGCAGCCTCCCCTCAGAACACGGGGTTGCTGTGGTACCTTCCGGACCCACTGTGGATGCCTCAGGTGCAATTGCCTGCACCACAGCGGCCCTACCTGGCATATGGAGTCACTGCTCAAGCACTCCTGAGTCTAGGCATGCTGTGCCCACAACCTCTTCACCAGTGGCCCCCTCTGGCATACGGAATCACCACAACAAGACTGTGTGGCTTGGCACCCTCCACACAGCACTCAATACTTGGCACAGTCTATGGAGGCCCACTCTTGGCACATGGGGGTCACGAAAACATTCTTGCACAGGCTCTATGGCCCGATTTGTGCAAAGCCGAATGCTCACACCTTGCACAGGGAGTCCTCATGGTAGGTCTCCCCACCGGACCGCACTACCTCCTGCACTCTCCATTTCCTCACAGGGCACACTGGTCTTGGCAAGCAGACAAGCTGGCAGGCAGGCGCTGGTGCTCCAGGCTCCAAGGCAGGTGGTCCTGGTTTCCCTGGGTGATGTCCTCTCACCCAACAGGGCGACTAGCAGCCCATGGCCCCCAGTCCTAGTAACAGGCAGAAATCTTGCAGAGCTTCCCCTTCTCATACAGCCTGCCTGGCTGCTTTGCAGAGGACACATTTTTGGGGACTCAACCTCCCCTTTTTATAGTCCTTTTCCAGACACCAAATGTGAGTTAGGGTCATTGAAGTTTTATGTTGGGGTTCTACCTCTTTTGAAATAGGCACTTGTACTTTTCATCTTCCTTCATGAAAGAGGTCTACCACAGCAGGCACAACTCCGAAGCCGATTGTCCACAACACAACTCATGGATGTGACCAGAGTTCACACTTGGATATCAGCCAGAGTGAGATGTACATCAAAAGGTTAATCCCATACTCCGATCCCTACTTTGTATTATTCTCCTATCAGCCCCATCTCCCTTCCTGAGTTGTGTCCAGGCCCCTTCCTTCTGATCTATGACTAATCCAAAGAGCAGTCTTTGGATTTGTAAAATAAGTCTCTTCCTTTTCCCTCTAGTGTGTCACCACCCAGATCACAAAAATGCAGCAATACACAAATCTGTCTGGGGGGATTCCTCTCATCCTCATGTCTTTACCAGGCAGGCCTAGGCTTCCCAAAATGGAACCCAGTATCCTCTGTTAAATTGCAGGTGCACTCACTCAGAGTGCACTCATAACACACTTTCTATTCAGCACTAATACTTCTATGAATTTTACCCTCACATGTACACATGCATTTAGCACACACACTCAGTCTGCACGCACTTTTCAGCACTGAAGCTTTCCTATCTTTAACCACGATATGTTATTTCAAAACACATGCACTACCTGCACACTCGCTATGTGTGCGCTGCTCAACTCTTCACCCTTCATGTATTGTACTTCACACAAGGACACATACAGCCATCACATGCTGGGTGCACACACTGCAGAGCACTACATCTCTCATGTAATGTATTCCTCCCAGGCATACACATATGAAGTACATGTACTTACCACACATGTACTACACAGTACTGCTCCATTCTTGTACTGTACCCTTCCCAGGCACACATACAACTAACGCAGAGCCACTACCTACCTGATGAAGGCCAAGGGTGATTTAAGCACCAAGCAGCGGAACGTTTAATAGGGTGAGTGAGCCTGTAGGCCTCACTCCAGTGACACAGGGTAAAAAGGTCCTGCTCACTACTACTGACCAGTACACGGTATGCTGCCACAACCACATTTGTGCTGCTTAACTTCTGGTAAAGGCGGCAGCCTTCTACCACTTTGAGGGTCGCACTTTTGTTGCCCCTCCTGGTACAACAAGACTGCAATCTGTAAGGAACGCACATGATAGGTGTTCGCCTATAACAAAAATGACAAAAATCAGCATTATGGAACCAGACAACAGTACAGTTGGTCACTCAGGGCAGGGGTACACGTCTCTAACCATGCAGAGGACATTTCTGTCCCAACAGCCACCCCTCCCAGATCAGTACACCCCAAACCAACTTCTAACCTGTAGAGGTTGGGTGGTAGGATCAGTAAAACTGACAGGAAAGTCCGTCAGCATTCCCGTGGCTCAATCTGGCTCTGTGCTCCACTACAAAATCTAACCCTTGCAACTCAACAACTTGGGATTCTCTCCCTTCATATATATCAAACATTTCAGTGACTTATGATCTGTTTGCACCACAAACCAAGCGCCATACAAATACGGGCAGAATTTACGCAAGGCCCACACTATGCCCACACACTCCTTCTCAATAGTCACCCTGTTCTGCTCTCTAGGTAGTAATCTCCTACTAATAAAGGTTATTGGACACTCTCTACTTTTGTCATCCAGTTGAGCTAACACTACTCCAACTCCTTTGTCAGAGGCACCCGGTTGTACAATTACAGACTGTCTGTAGTCTTGTGCTTTCAGTACTGGTGCAGTGCATAGTGCCTTCTTCAGTTCCTCAAATGCCTTTCGACACTCTGCAGTCCATATTACCTTCCTGGGCTGTTTCCTAGAGGTCAAAACAGTCAATGGGCAACTGTACTTCAGTCTGGGTAGTAGGTCCCTGCCACTCCGTCACAGACTGAATCTTGGCATTCAACGGGTGAATCTTCCCATTCCCCACCACACACTCAAGGTAGACTACAGAGGACTGCCCCACCTGACAATTAATTGTCCTGATGGTCAGTTTTGCCACCTGTATCCTCGCTAACATGTGTGCACGGTGCCTCACGTGCTCCTTCCATGAATTGTTGAACACTGCAATATTGTCCAGGTAGGCCACACAGAACTCCTCCAAACCTGTGAGAACATGGTTCACCAAGCGTTGAAAAGTGGCAGGGGCATTCTTCAACCTGAAGTGCATCACTTTAAACTGATACAGCCTCTCTGGCATAAGAAATGTATTGTTCTCCTTAGCATTTGGTACCAAAGTGATCTGCCAATAACCACTTGTCAGATAAAAGGTGCTCAAGTACTTTGCAGGACATAACTCATCCACAAGCTCATCTGGATAGGCATCGGTTTTGGTTACCTTATTGAGGGCATGGTAGCCCACACTGAACCGCAAGTCAGTAGGACCTTGCTTTGGTGCTAGAACTACAGGAATACACTAAGGCTTATGAGATCTCTCAATGACTCCCAGGTTCTACATTTTGTCAACTTTTGCCTTAGTACATCCTGGTCAGACATTCTGTGCATTCTGCCCTACACAGACAGTCACTGGCATCTATGCCATGCACACAGACATGTGTCAAACGTGTAGTCACCAAGAAGAGGTCAGAAAACCATCCCAACACGTCTCTACAATCTCCCTGCTGCTCAGGCATTAATTCAGGGGCTAGCTGAACCCCTTCCACCGTGCCAACCTTCATGTGAATATATAGTAAGTCAGAAAGAATCTGACTGTCTTCCTCATCTTGCTCTGCCATAGCCATGACATTCACTGTGTAGTCTCTCCGGGGGTAAGGGTTTCCTTGTGGCCCTGTGTCCACCAAGAAGTTTACGTCAGACAATTTCTGAACACCATTTGTTCACTAAAGCCCTGGGACAAAAGGGCTTTAGCCTCAATGCCTACTGATGTACCTTTCTGGTCATAACATTGATTCATCAGTGCATTAGCTAGCCTGAAGGTTTTCCTTTGCCTGACCCATGTATTGCACTATCATCTTCCTGTAGCCAATCATATAGTCCACCACATCCTTCTGTGGAGACTCTGAGGTTCCCTCCAACATCTCTTACTAAGGCGAGTAGACCCCGCATTGGGTGTCCACACAGAAGTTCAAAGGGACTGAAACCCACTCAATTAATCAATCAGTACTTGCAGAGCGTGGCTATCACCCGTGAGGCTATTCAGGTGCTGGGTTCCTGGGCTTAGTCTAAAAGCCAGGGTTTGAGTCTCTTCCTGAAATCCGTCAGTGAGGGTGATGTTCGGAGGTGGAAAGGGAAGACGTTCCAGGACTTGTGGGTGTGGAGGGAGAAGGAACGGCCTCCGCTATGGCTATGGTTATGTTATGTTATTTAAGCTTGTATAGCGCACGGTTACCCTAGGGTGTCCTGGCGCTGAGCATGCCTGCTGGTCAACTGAGAATAGAGATTACTGTGAAAAAAGCCAGGTTTTCAGCACTTTCCTAAAGGAAAGGAGATCCGCTGCGTTCCTCAGGTGGAAAGGGAGCTCATTCCATGCCTTAGAGGTACATGTGATGAAGCTTCTACCCCCCCAGCTGGCTCTTTTGATCCGAGGAACTAGAACTTGTTTAGTTCCCAAGGACCGAAGGTTTCTAGCGGGAACATACCATTTGAACTTTAATCTCAAATGGTCGGGACCAATTCCATTTAGGGCCTTAAAAGCTACACAGAGGGCCTTAAAACGTGCCCTTAACTTCACGGGGAGCCAGTGTAGTTGTCTTAACTCCTTCTTTACAGAGGCAAATTTGGGGGTACTAGTAAGCAGTCTAGCTGCGGCATTCTGTACAATTTGCAGCCTGTTGACATGCTGTTTTTGAGCATTTAAGTATAGACTATTACAATAGTCAATTCGAGACATGACAAGGGCTGTGACCACTGTCCTAAGGCTGTTATCAGGAAGGAAAAACTTAATTTTCCTTATAATTCTCAGGATATGGAAACAGACCGAAACCACCGAGTTTATGTTATCACTGAAAGAAAGCCTATTATCCATAATCACCCCTAAGTTTTTTGCTTTCAGCGTGGGGATAGGACAGAGGCCCAACTCAGCTGGCCACCAATCAGGTGTCCACATATTGGGGTTGTTACCGAATGTGACAACTTCTGTCTTGCTCGAATTTAGTTTTAGGCAGTTGGATGACATCCAGTCCGAGATGGCCCTCATGCAGTCATGGAAGCGAGCCCCCGTTTCCTTCTCTTCCCCTTCTCTTATTGACAACACTATCTGTGTGTCATCTGCATAAGAAGTGATTTTGAAACCAAAAGATTTGATTAGGCCTGCGAGAGAAATCACATACACATTGAATAGGGTTGGGCTCAACGATGATCCCTGCGGCACCCCACACGGGAGTGAAAAAGGTTTAGAGCTGTGATTGTCCAATTCCACTATTTGCGATCTGCCAGAAAGAAAAGATCGAAGGAGGTTCCAAGCTGTCCCTTGCACTCCTACCTCCGACAACCGGTGCATCAAAACTTCATGATGGACCGTGTCGAAGGCAGCTGACAGATCCAACATTATCAAAATTGCCTTCCCTCCTCCGTCCAGTGCTTCCCGAATCTCCTCTGTAGATTTGATTAAGGCCAGCTCAGTACTATGTTCTGCTCTGAACCCATATTGTGATGTGTCCAGTAAGTTATTAGTTAGCAGAAAGGTGCTGAGCTGAGTGTTCATGGTCTTTTCAATAATCTTGGCGGGGAGCGGAAGTCTTGAGATTGGCCTATAATTATTTGTATCACTAGGGTCAAGAGTAGGCTTTTTCAGAAGGGGAAGAATAGAGGCCTTTTTCCAATTGCTGGGAAACTTGCCCGTTGTTATTATGTTGTTCAGCAGTGGTGTAAGGGTTGATCCTATAACTTCTGGAATTTGCTTTAGTACTGATGCAGGGCAGGGATCCGACGGGGCACCAGACCGAATAGAACTCAGAAGTTTGATGGTATCTGATGTCTCTAGCAAAGAGAAATTGGCTAGTGTTGTTTTTTTTTGTTCCAGAACTGGGGTCAACATCAATATCCCCCCCTGAGCTAGCCTAAAGGAGGAAAAGATGGTTTCCACTTTGTACTGGAAAAATTTTGCCAGCTTTTCACAGAACTCTGGACTACTCTGACTCTTGGGGGCCTTAGGGGATACTAGTTTAGAGATAGTTTTGAAAAGCTCTTTGGTGTTGGATTCAGCCTGGGAAATTTGTTCAGTGAAGTACTTTCTTTTGGATTCCAGCAGCTTAGCCTTATATTGTCTAAGGCTAAGCTTGTAGCTAGCTTTGTCTGCGTTATGGTAGCTTTTTCTCCATATCCTTTCTAAATGCTTACAACCTTGTTTTAAAATTTTTAGTTCATCACAGAACCAGGGGGCAGATGGAGAAACCCTTTTGGGGGTCCATACTTTTACAGGAGCAATTTTATCACATGCTTCTTCCAACCACTTCGCAAATACCGAGGAAGCTTCATCAACCTCAGCAGGGAAAGTTGGCTTGGTTTTATTCAATGCCTCGCCTAAATCTGTGTAATTAACGTTTTTCCAGGCTCTTTTTCCAATAGCACCTGAGATCTCTGAACTGAGTTTGTGGTCTTGCCACTCATTTAACTTAAAAAGAATGGCACAATGATCGGACCAAACCAAAGGGAGAATTGATCAAACTTTAAGTAAGGGATTGTTGGAGAATATCCCGTCCAACGTGTGCCCCTTGTCATGTGTGGGTACTCCGATCAATTGTTTCATTTCCCCTGCCTCCATTATTTGCCCCAGGAGAATAGTGTCTGGGTTGGATTGATCCTCCAGATGAAAGTTAAAATCCCCTAATAATGTAAAGGAGTCTGCGCATAGCCCATCTTCGAGCAGTGCCCCCAGCAAATCTAGGAATCCTGTCCTAGGGCCAGGAGGCCGATAGAGGAGTAACCCCTTGAAGGTGTTATGTTGTGAGGTGCGTAGGTTAATTGAAAGGGCCTCACATGTGGCATTTGACGCAGTATGAAAAGCGGGCTTCAGTGAATCATGATAAATGACTGCTAGTCCCCCACCTCTCCCATATGGTCTATCCTGAGTATGACAGAGGAATCCTGGGGGTAGCCTTCACTAGATCAGGACCAGATGACATATCAGTCCAGGATTCAGTGATAAAAGCCATTTTAATATCATGTTCCTCAATGAACAAAGCACACTCCATACTGTGTTTAACAAGAGATCTAGCATTCAACAGCATACACCTGAGAGCTGGTTGATGATCTGGATTGATTTTCCTGCCTATTCTGTTGTTAAGAACAGAGTCAGGGAGAGCATTTTTGCATGGTAGAAGTATCTTACAGTTCTGACAGATCCTTCTCAAACGGTTAGGCATTGCCTCAGGAGGTATACAAGGGCACACGTCGACTCCCCGACGTGGGTTCAGTCTAATAAGGTCATCCCTAGTATAGGTCGGTATATTTGTAATAAACCGGCCAGGGGTACGGGCCCTGCGCCCGACCAGAGCGCGGACGGGCGCAGACGGGCTTGCCTTAGGCGCGCCGGTGGCGCGCCCGCTGCACGCGTCCGCTGCGCGTCCGCATCAGTGTGCTTTTTATCCCCTCAGCGTCGTGGAAGGCTAGACTGCTAACCAAAATGGCGGCCCCGTTCGTTTCCCCAGCAAGCCCTGAGTCGCTATTAAAATGCAGTAAGTGGCAGTGCAAATTCAAATTCAACAATTTAGCAATACATAAAGGATTCTAAAACCAATTTATAACAAATTTAAAATACTTAAAATCAGTGAAGGACCGGGTAGCAGCTCTACTACTGGCGAGTGTAATTCACTACTCTGTCCCAGTCAGGCAGCGCTGCGCGTCCGCATCAGCGTGCTTTTTATCCCCTCAGCGTCGTGGAAGGCTAGACTGCTAACCAAAATGGCGGCCCCGTTCGTTTCCCCAGCAAGCCCTGAGTCGCTATTAAAATACAGTAAGTGGCAGTGCAAATTCAAATTCAACAATTTAGCAATACATAAAGGATTCTAAAACCAATTTATAACAAATTTAAAATACTTAAAATCAGTGAAGGACCGGGTAGCAGCTCTACTACTGGCGAGTGTAATTCACTACTCTGTCCCAGTCAGGCAGCGCTGCGCGTCCGCATCAGCGTGCTTTTTATCCCCTCAGCGTCGTGGAAGGCTAGACTGCTAACCAAAATGGCGGCCCCGTTCGTTTCCCCAGCAAGCCCTGAGTCGCTATTAAAATGCAGTAAGTGGCAGTGAAAATTCAAATTCAACAATTTAGCAATACATAAAGGATTCTAAAACCAATTTATAACAAATTTAAAATACTTAAAATCAGTGAAGGACCGGGTAGCAGCTCTACTACTGGCGAGTGTAATTCACTACTCTGTCCCAGTCAGGCAGCGCTGCGCGTCCGCATCAGCGTGCTTTTTATCCCCTCAGCGTCGTGGAAGGCTAGACTGCTAACCAAAATGGCGGCCCCGTTCGTTTCCCCAGCAAGCCCTGAGTCGCTATTAAAATGCAGTAAGTGGCAGTGCAAATTCAAATTCAACAATTTAGCAATACATAAAGGATTCTAAAACCAATTTATAACAAATTTAAAATACTTAAAATCAGTGAAGGACCGGGTAGCAGCTCTACTACTGGTGAGTGTAATTCACTACTCTGTCCCAGTCAGGCAGCGCTGCGCGTCCGCATCAGCGTGCTTTTTATCCCCTCAGCGTCGTGGAAGGCTAGACTGCTAACCAAAATGGCGGCCCCGTTCGTTTCCCCAGCAAGCCCTGAGTCGCTATTAAAATGCAGTAAGTGGCAGTGCAAATTCAAATTCAACAATTTAGCAATACATAAAGGATTCTAAAACCAATTTATAACAAATTTAAAATACTTAAAATCAGTGAAGGACCGGGTAGCAGCTCTACTACTGGCGAGTGTAATTCACTACTCTGTCCCAGTCAGGCAGCATGGTGGATGAACGGTGTCTGTGCAAGGGCGGGGGGGTGGAGTTAAGGTTTCTGGATGGTGGTGGAAGTTCAGGCGGTGGTTCATGTATGCTAGTCCATTGTCGTGGAGGGCTGTGTAGGCATGTGTCAGCAACTTGACTTGACATCTTTTCTGGACGGGAAGCCAGTGCAGGTTCCTCAGGTGTTGGGTGATGTGGGTCCATTTGAGCAGGTTGAGGATCAGTATGGCCAATGAGTTCTGTATCCTCTGGAGCCTTCTCATGAGTTTGATGGTGGTTCCTGCATAGAATATAGCATGTTACAACACAACACAACACAGAGATTTGGCTCTCCAGTGGCTGACGAGTTTTCTTTCTTCTCGTTCACAGGCGGTTAACCTCGGTCCGTATCGTTCTGCTGTAACAGAGTTGTCCAAGGGAGTACCACAGGGCTCTTGTCTGAGCCCGACTTTGTTTAACATCTATGTGGCTCCCTTGGCCAATCTGTTAAGGAGTAGCGGGTTTATCCCCGTTTCCTATGCTGACAATACCCAGCTGCTTTTTCCATTTGCAAAATTTACTCCTTCAGTGCAGGCCGCTTTCTCTCTGGGAATGAGAAGTATCTCACAGTGGATGAGGAGTAACTTTCTTCAGTGCAATGTGGGAAAGACGGAAATCATGCTCTTCGGGGAAGCTCAACTACTGTGGACCCCCGATTGGTGTCCCACAGACTTAGGCACTCCCCCCGTTCCAAAAACTTGTGTAAAAAACTTAGGTGTTCACCTTGAGCAGACCCTTACCATGAAAGAGCATGCCGCACAGACAGCCGGCTCCTGTTTTCATGTGTTGGGACTATTGCGTCGCATCCTTCCCTTGATCCCTGACTCGTCCAGGAAGACGTTAACCCAGGCGCTTATTTTAAGTCGCCTGGATTATTGTAACAGTCTACTGTTGTCCGCCAACGAGGCTGCTCTTAACAGACTACAGGTTGTCCAGAACACGGCGGCACGCCTGATCCTGAACGCACCGCCTAGGACAGCCTCCCGGCCTCTGCTCTATCAGCTCCACTGGCTCCCAATACGGGAACGAGTGCAGTTTAAAGTCTGCTGTACCATACATAAGGCCTTGTCCAATTCTGGCCCTAGCTATCTTGCGGATAAATTTATCCCCTATATACCTCGGCAGTCTCTCCGCTCAGGATCCAAATCCCTCCTCTCAGTGCCTGGAATTAAATGGTCCAGACAAGGTGGGAAGGCTCTATCCTATCTAGGCCCCTCTTACTGGAACAAGCTCCCTGTGCAACTAAGACAGTGCACGGAACATCTCCATTTCAGGAAACAGCTCAAGACCTTCCTCTTTCGCTTCTGATTTCTAGCAGATAGCCTTCCCACAGGTGGCCCGTCTCGAGCGCAGAGATACCCCTTCGGGGGTTGATTCTGGCGCTTTATAAATAAATAAATAAATAAATAAATGCTATTACATCGCGTTCCTTTACAACGTGGTTGTTACAATGACCGCGTTGTTAGAACGCGATACCTTTACAATGCAAGTCATTAGATCGACTTGCTGTAGGGGGCATGCTGGACTTAGGAATAGTATAATTTACTATTCCAACTCCAGCATGCGCAACAGTAGGGAAGGTGTTGGAATAGTAAATTATACTTTTTCTTAGGTTACAGCACCCCCTACAGCAAGTCGATCTAATGACTTGCGATGTAAAGGCATCGCGTTCTAACAACGTGGTCGTTGTAACGACCGCGTTGGAAAGGAACGCGATGTAACAACCGCGTTGTAAACGCTGTTTCCCCCTGTGTACAGTGCGTTGCCGTAGTCCAGCCGGCTGGTGATTAGGACTTGCCTGACTGTTTTTCTCGTGCTGAGGGGGAGCCATTTGAATATTCTTCAAAGAGTGTGATAGTAGGCAGATGAGACTGTGTTGATCTGTCATTTCATGGTGAGTTTGCTGTCCAGGATGATGCAGAGATTGTGAGCGTTGTCTTTTCGTGTGGGGATGAGTCTGAGTTCGGCAGTCTACCAGATGTCGTTCCAGAGGGAGGCGTGGGTGCCAAAGATCAGCACTTTGGTCTTGTCTATGTTGAGCTTCAGACAATTGTCCTTCATCCAGTCTGTGACTAGGCCTGGGCAGTAAAATCCGCTCTGCTCGCGGAATTTGCAGAATTTTGGCCATTCCGCGTTTCGCGGAGAACCCGGAATTGCCAAAAATTCCGCGATCCGCGGCGTAGCAGAATTTTTTCCTTGTTTGCGCTTTCAAAATGCGTGTTTGCGCACGTGGTAGCGACTTACCGGGATCCCTGCGTTCGCCGACGAGTTTTCCTATCCGGCCGCGCGATCCCGCGTCAGTGTGCGATCGCAAACACGTCATTCGGACGCGCCATCGGACAAACCCGCGAACAGGAAACACGCATCGCGAACGGGCGGGACAAGTGAAACAAGATGGCCACGTAAATTGGCGACCGCATGGGCAAGTTCGCGAGATATTTCCCCCCGAACACGCAAACAGCATCCCCGAACAGGAAAAACGCATCGCGAACGGGCGGAACAAGCAATTCCGCGTGCTCGCGGGATTCTGCGTAGCTCGCGGAGATTTTTTACATCTTCGCGGAACTTTGCGTACTGCGACTACGCAAATTCCGCCCACCCCTATCTGTGACATCCTTCATTCAGTTTTGGAAGTTGGTCTTAGTGATAGTGGGGTCTGCTGAGAGCGAAAGGATGAGCTTCATAGGATATGATGTGGAGTTTGTGGGTTCTGACAATGTCAGGGTGAGGCGTCATGTAGGTGTTGAAGAGGGTTGCACTGAGGGATGAACCTTGAGGGATGCCGCACAAGCTTACGGGTTCCGAAGTGCATTCGTCCCATGAGAAATTATGAAATCCATCTGAGCGCATCTCCCTTTTGATCTGGTGCAGTCTCTTGATGAGTGTGTGGTAGGATACAGTGTCAAAAGTTGCGGTGAGGTCAAGGAGGATCAGGGTCGCCAATTCTCCTCTGTCGACTAGGGTGTGAATGTCGTCTGTGGCGGAAAACAGGGCAGTTTCTGTGCTGTGATTGGCACAAAAAAACAGATTGGGAGGCGTCTAGCAGGTTGATTCTTTCCAGCTGCTCGGTGAGCTGCCGGTTGATGGCCTTCTCCAAGACTTTGGCAGGAAAAGGGAACAGCAAGATGGGTCGGTATTTCTGGAGCTTGCTCGGGTCTGCGGAGGGTTTCTTGAGGAGAGGTTGGACTTCTGCATGCTTCCATGCATCGGGAAAGGTGGTTGCGTCAATGGATGTATTGAGTATGGTGGTGAGTTGGTGGCTGATCTCATTGCTACCTAGGTTGAAGAGGCAGTAGGGGCAGGGGGCAGTGTGTGCTCCAGAGTGGATGGAGTTCATGATGGCTGTGGTGTTCAGTGTGATGAGCTGAGCTGAGCCCATGCAGTGAGATGTTGGTTGGGGCAGGTTTTTGTTGGAGTGAGGAGGATGAGGAGGTTGGTGGGTTGGGGCTCTAATTCCAGTAAATGCTGGATATCTTGTTGTGGAAGTGATTTGCTAGAGCGTTGCAGAGTTCTTGTGAAGGAGGAATCATGTTCTTAGTGGCTGTTGAGTAGGAGAACTCTCTGATGATGGTGAAGATTTCCTTGGTGTGTTTGGCACTTGCCTAGGTGCGGTCTGCAAGGTTGTCCTCTTTCACATCTTTGAGCCGTTGGTGGTATTTTTTGAGGGCTGACTTGAAGGCGGCTTGTTTGTATCGTCTTTATTGGTGGGTCATCTTCTCTCCAGTTGTTTTCAGCTGCATTTCGTTGGGTCTGTCTCACTTTGCTCCAGCTGTGGAAGGAGGTGTTGGGGGGTTGGGGTTGGAGGTGGTGTGAGGTGATCCTTCGATGGTTAAGTGGACGATGGAGTGGTCAGTCCAGATGAGTTCTGTGGCAAGGCTGTATTTGACTCTGTTGCTGGACATGAAGATAGGGTCCAGTGTGGATCCTGCTCTGTGTGTGGGGTCTGTAACCAGCTGGGTGTGATGGATGTTAGTCATTCATTCCAGAAGGTTGGTAGAGTTAGTAATTGTGGGGTCGTCCAGGTGGAAGATGCTGAATCTCTCGCAAGTCAAACAAGAGACATGGCAGGAGAAGATTCCTCTTCCTCCTGAAGTTGTGTGGCAGAGTTCCCAGCATGCTCTTTAGTGTCTTGTTAAACTGCTCCACCAAGCCATTGGTTTGTGAGTGGTATGCTGTGGAGAAATGGTACATCACACCAGCTGGCTCTCACATCATATCTCTGTAGGAAGAGATGAGGTTCGTTCACCTGTCTGAAATTACTGTCCTTGGAAATTTGTCCCTAGAAAAAATCCCCAGAAAAGCTCTCGCTTCAACCTTTTGCAGTCATGCTCTTCAAAGGTACAGCTCCAGGGTATCTGGTAGCATGATCCATCACAACCAAGATGTACTTTTTACTTGACAGTGGGGAGGTCAATTGGTACAACAGAGTCTATTTCCACCTGCTCAAACTAAACACCTACAACTGGTAGAGGCAATAACGGTGCCATTGTCTTCCCTCCTGTCTTACCACTCTTCTGGCATGCTGGACAGAATCTACAGAACCTCTCTGCGTCTCTGCACATGCCGGCCAATTGAATAGAGGATCCAAACCATACTGGGTTTTTCTAATCCCTACGTGTCCTGCTAAGGGCATTTTATGCTCCAGTGACTATAGGAAGTTCCTGTGCAGTAAAGGAACAATTAGCCTCTTTCTAGTACCTGGCTCAGGATTTATGGGTTCACTATATAGTAGAATATCCTCCCAGCCAACATAGTGTTTCCTGACCACTCCTTTGCTGACCTGATCCTAGGCTTCTTTCCGAAGTCCCTCAGGCATAGAGCACTCCTCCTGCGCCTTGCAGAAATCTTATCAGATGGGCCCTCCAGCAGCTAACAAACCTTGCTGCTCTGAAAGTGACTCACACTCCAGCAAATGATCCACTTTGGGAACATCATCCACCTCTCCTTCTGGAGCAGAAGCGATGACCTCCATTGCCACTGCCTTCCCAAAGTCTGCCCTTTCAGCAAACTAGCTTGTCAGGGTTCCTGTAAATAAGAGATGATCCCAGCCTCACTCTGAGACTGATGTGCAGCCTGTGCTCTGGTCAATACAGCTGACATGGTCCAAGCCATAACAAAATCTGGTCCTGGCACCAGGCCAGGGGCAATCAAATCATTGCCCAAGAGACATCCAGCTCCTTGCTTTTCCCTTACCCCAACATCATTCATGGTTACTTTGCCATTGAGCCTTTCCCAACCCTGGCAAAAGGATACTCTATGGCCTCTCCACTAGCTACCAATCCTATATTTTTGGGTCTAGGGAGTATGTCCTGAGGCTTAAGGTACTTCCTCTCATACATTATGCGGAAGGCTGCAGTATCCATCAGGGCAGTCACTTTCCTCCCATTGAAACTAACTTCCTGCACAAATCCCATGGTATTAGGATAGTGTGCTTTGGAGCATCTGGGTCCCTCTCCCAAATGTCCATAGCTACTAGGTCGAGTGTAACCGGTACCTCTTGGATATCTTCACCCACATGTAGCATGCTTGCTATCACAGGTGTTGCTGTGTCAAGTTCCTTCTCTTGACAATCTCCCTTGTAATGTCTCCACAATTCGCCTCAAATGATGGCCGCAGCGCGGGAGCGCCCGTCTTAGGTGCGAGTGCTGCTCTGTGCGTGTTAACTGAATCGCGCTTGTGTGTTCTAATTGCTGCTAATTTTAAAGAAAAAAATGCATTTTTAACTCACGCTGCTAAATTTTTTAACTCACGCTGCTAAATCTTTTCTTTTAAACATAGAAAGTTTTGAATTTAAAATTGAATAGCTGTACCTTGTTCTGCTCTTTATTGCACGTTCTCGTTTCTTTGCTATCAGACCGGACCTTCCGGTTTCATCCTTAGAACCTATCAGGTTGGGTGGGGGGAGGAGACTTTCTCCACAATTCGCCTCAAATGACGGCCGCAGCGCGGGAGCGCAGCGGACACGCGCAGCGGGCGCGCCAAAGGCAAGCCCGTCTGCGCCCGTCCGCGGCTGACCGGGGCTAGGGGCTACACACCATGCCCTTTTTTACCGTTATTCTGCATTGGAATTGAAATTACTTCAAGGTAATATGTTAATTGATACTAATACCCGGGCTAAACTGGATAAGGCGGGAATTCTAATACACAGAGATATCTATCCAGAAATCTACCATAAACCTTCCCGCCTGGAGGATCATTTGAAACAAATGAGCTCGCCAGATTCTGCCACTCCCGAGCAACAGGAGTTAAAGGGACTCACAATTAGCTACTTGAACACTTGCTCGATGGTGAAACACCAGCTCGAAATTTTTCAGCTCTTAGATTCTGATAAACCAGATATTCTCCTCCTCACCGAAACGTGGATTACTGAAGAGTCTGTCCCTGATATTCTAGCAGCAGTACCTGATAGCTATTATATTCTTCAGGCAAACAGGACCTCAGGTAAAGCCGGGGGAGGGGTTACAGTTATTATCCACCAGAAACTTCAGTTCACCTCATTAGGGATCACAGGCTTACCCTCAGTTGACAGCCTAGTTTTGAAATTTGAATCTCTTCAGTCCTCTTTTATTTGCGCCTTATTTTATAGACCCCCTTATCACATGCCAACATTCCCCCAGTTATTAGGCGAAATGATCTCCCATCTAGTCATTAGCCATGCTAGAATTCTTATAATCGGAGATTTTAATTTTTGGCCCAACGATGTACGGGAGAGTGCTAGCTCCGTTGAACTGGCAGATCTTCTCTCTGGAATGAATTGTACCCAGCATGTGAAGGCAGCTACCCATATAAAAGGGCACATTTTAGACCAAGTCTGGACATCTAACCTGAAGATCTCTAAGTTATTGATCTCTCCATGCACTTGGTCGGACCACCATTTTATTACATTTACTCTCTCCGGTGTTCTCTTAACCAAACCGCAACCAATAGAGAACCATATGGCCAGAAACTGGAGTCGCGCAAATATTGGTGATTTTTGCTCACTATTAACTGCTACGTCCCGTCAGTACAGGAGTCACTTCACAATCAGGCAGAAAGCATTAAGATATGGCTTGAATCTGCTAGTGATAGTATCGCTCCTTTTAAGAAAATCAAGATCATGAGACCTCATGATGCCCAACGTTGGTTCTCCAACGACTTAAAATCAAAGAAACTTGCTCTTAGACAAGCAGAACGTAGTTGGAGACGCCACTATTCCTCAGATAAGAAGGTTATATTTTTAACCCAGCTTAAAGAATATAAAAATGCTATTCTTCAAACCAAGGCGGATTACTTCTCCATGAAAATCTTAAATTCGGCAAATAAGCCCAAGGATATTTTCTCTATAGTAGACGAGCTTGCTAAACCAGATAGAGTCATGGCGAAACCTGTCCCCTCGCAATCCTTATGTGACTCTCTCAACTCCTATTTTATTGAGAAAATTGCCACTATTAAGGCTAGCATCCCTACCTATACCTCTTCCACATTTTCTCCGCTTATACGCAAAAACCCACTTCTACTTGATCAAATTCCTTTGATCTCAAGGGAGGTATTCTTTGGTTTGCTTAAAAAGGTTGGTTCCGGTTCCCCTACTGACAGCTGTCCCCCTCATATATTACGGGAAGCCTTTCTCACGTGTCAGGACCCCCCTCTTTCACTCCTGAACAATTCTCTCAAGCTGGGTATAGTCCCAAATATATTTAAAAGGCGGAAATTGTCCCAATCTTAAAGAAACCCAGCTCTGACCCTCTGGTCCTCAGCAATTATCGTCCCATCTCCTTGCTGCCGTACTTAGGTAAAATCTTAGAGGCTCATGTGGCAAACTGCCTCAGCTCCTTCGTCGAACACTCCCACTTTCTTGACTCTCATCAGGCAGGTTTTAGACCTGCACACTCAACGGAGTCAGTTATTCTTACAGTCATGGACGAGCTCAGAAGGGGGACAGACAAGGGCATCGCCCTGGTACTCCTTGATTTGTAAGCGGCATTCGACACGGTCGATCATGATCTCCTGATTGACCGTGTCAGCAATGCTGGGATCCAGGGTCTGGCGCTGAAGTGGCTCTCTTCCTTTCTCAGCAATCGATTTCAAGCGGTTCGCCTCGCCAATTTCTCCTCTAACAAAATGAAATTGACCTGCGGGGTACCTCAGGGCTCCTCCCTTTCACCCCACCTCTTCAATTTGTACTTACTACCCTTGATTTGCTCCCTGAGAGAAAGAAAGGTTGGAACTTTTAACTATGCTGACGACCTTCAATTGGTATTTGATATCAATTCATCGGCATCTTCTGTGCCCAACTTTCAATCCACTCTGAATTTTATCAGCGAATGGATGAATAGCAATCAACTAAAATTGAACCCTGATAAAACCGAGCTGATCCTTATGGGTGGGTCAGCCAACCTGTGGAACTCCAACTTTTGGCCTCCATTACTGGGAAATCACCCACTCCCAGCAAGTTCTACCAAGAGTTTTGGTATTGTGATCAGTAATGATCTGTCTATGAAAGCCCAGATTGGCTCAGTGGTCTCCACCTGCTTCTTTCAATTGCGAAGAATTAGGAAGATCAGTAGATTTTTGACCATGGAAGCCCTGACCTTAGTCATCCTAGCTCTGGTAATCTCCCGTGTTGATTACGCCAATTCACTGTATGTTGGTATCCCAGCATACCAATTACATCGCTTACAGCTGGTGCAGAACCAAGCGGCCAGGTTGATTTTTCATCAGCCCAAATGGCACCACGTCAGACCGCTAATGAAAAGCCTACATTGGCTTCCTGTGGCCAAACGATGTGCCCTTAAGCTGGGATGTACCATCTTCTAAGCCCTCTCTGGTAATAGTCCTTCATTAATTTCTTCTAGGATTCAGCGTTATACTCCTTCTCGGGACCTGCGGTCTTCCCATTTGCATTTTCTGGCTACTTCATCATTCAAACGCAAGAAATACGGGGGACTAAGATTTGCGGTCTTGGCCCCGCAATTTTGGAACTCGCTTCCTGTGCAGTTGAGGTCTGTGACCTCTTATGCACAGTTTAGGAAACAGCTTAAGACCTGGCTGTTCTCCCAGGCGTATGACTAAGTTAATTCTCTCACTGTTGCAGCCTCCCCTCTGACTCCAGCGCCATGAAACCGTTCGGTGCACGTGCGCTCAATAAGTGTCTTTAAAATACATAACATAACATAACATAACAATGTCCCACCTATTGGCACTTAAAACAAGTCACCATCTTGGACTTAGAAGGGCTTATTTGCATTCCCTTCTTGTGATACTCCTTCCCGGATGCACCACTACCATTTCCATGTTTCCTTGTCCCTCCTCAAGTAACATACCCTCTGGTATGGAACCAGGCTGTGGAGAGTTATTTTCCCCCTTTGGCTTAGAACCATGCTGTTCCAGCCCTTTGTGAACCCTGTTAGCCAACCATCTATCAGCAAATACTGCAGGTTTTGTTGGAACCCACTCTGTTAGATCAGACAGGCATTGCCTAAGTGGGGTAGAACACTCCACCTTAAGTTGCTCTGTCAACTTCAGCTGGTTAAGGGACTGAAAATCCTTGACCTCCACCCCTCTTAGCCACTCATTTCAATCATGCAATTCACCATGAATCCAAGTCTCAAACATAACACCATCCGCTCTCTTGCAGTCAAGAAATCTCTGCAGGTATTGAGCTGGCTTCAGCCCAAACCTCCTAATGAAAGCTTCCTTCATTCGCTCATAGACCATTTGGTCTGCCAGAGCCATCTTCTCAATGACTGCTGTCCCTTCCAAAGGCTTGCACCCCATTAAGTCAGCTGCCTTGGGCACCTCCTTTAAGGCCTGCGCTTTACAAGCGACCTCTGTGTCTTGGAACCTTACCAACTCTGGGCATTTCCGACACCTAGTGACCCAAGAAAATCTAGGGTGTGGTGACTTGCATGAATCCCAGCATGTTTTGTTACCCAGAATGCTCTGAAATTGCAAAAACATGCTTAAAATCTCCCATTTCCCTCTCTCTTTCCATGGGGAATAGTTGCAACATTTTGGCCCAGGTTCAGCTGGCACCCCGGCAATCCTACCAGCCCAGAAAATTACTGAAAACTAGCAACCCAGGGGACGCAAAGGTAGTGTGATATGTGTGGATCACAGCTAATTTTCTAACTCAAATTGCTTTGTGAATGTCAAAGTATCAGTGTCAGAAACCTCAGGTAATTCCAGCCTGTCACCAAAACCTTACAACCCTGCATTTCCACATTTCTCCTAATAAACATGTTATCTCCATGTGTGGATGGATCTAACATTTGTAATAGCAGCAGGTCAAAGCTGTGACCATGTGAAAACCACATTAACTTTAAATGATCTAAGTTTTGACTGGCTCCCATTGTATGCAATAGTGCCCCTAACACAAGTGAGGTACTTTTAATTGGTGAAGGTGTGGGAAGTCTGAGTAGTAGGCCTTTTGTCAATCTTTACACCTTCCAAAACTTTCCCTCACACTGATGTGAGAAAAGTATGTGTTTTAGCCAAAGGTTTAACATTTGCAGGGCATTCTGGTTAGCAAAAAGAAGTAAGGTCCATGCAAGCCACACAACCCTGGACTATATCGGTGTCTGATCTTAAGGAATTCAACAGTTTAAGAGAAATGAGAAGCCAGGAAACCCGTTCCTCTTCCCAAGTAATTGTATATAAACAACAAGAACGGGTCGCTCAAGAAACATACACACACCTTTAAACCTAGATTTTAGGAAGATGTGTACTGCCTAGAAAACTATCAGGTTTTGTAAAAGAACCCTCACTCACCTACCTAGTAGGTGGCATGCTTCATCATTGGGTTCCCACCCTGGTCACCAAATGTTTCCAGGGTGTGCTACGACGCCTGATTACAGCGGAGCTGGTTGTTTTCTTTGGGGTGAGATTGTGAGTACAAAGTGCTCGAGTGAGGTGTGATTTTCAAATTGGCTCAATACTCTTGTGTTTCTAAACTCAATTTAATGTTTGAGAGTATTGGTCAATGTTAAAAGAGGTGGCGGATATGTGAAGGATATAATTTTGATCCTTTTTATCCTGTGGTTGGTCTACATGTTTCAGCCATGTACTGATGTGCCCAAAAGGGTCAAATGGCTTTCTTCAGGACCGGTAAATGCATGCATGCACACTAAGACATGCAGCTGAGGTGTGGATTGTACTTACAACCCATTATACAAATTCCATGTCGCAGTTGTATTCTGTGAAGATAAAAAACATATACAGTTGTTTGGTTATGGTTGTTGATCCTGGGATTGATCAATGTTGTGCTGATGTAATATTCATATTTGTAAATGCATTTAAGGCTCTATTGGTTTATTGATTGGTTTGGTTATTGTATTCATCGAAATCCGAGATCTTGAGATATATTGATTGTACTTGTCTGTAATTGTGGTGTGTAGAACAAGGTGCTGCTTACATATTGATAGGGATTCTAAACTAATGACATTTTTTTCAAGGTTTTGAGTTTGAGTTTGTGGACTCCTGTGCACAGAGTAAGCACACTGACTAGAGTAGATTAATGCTGGGCAGGAGTGTGCTTTGGGTGGATTGAAGTACTTGTGGATCGTTTCTGAATTCTATTTGATTTGTTGTACTAAATTCGGAATTTTGTTCTCGTTTCTGGAGATCCATGATTTGGGATTCAATTATTTTACTTGATTTACTGACTTTTCCTTCCTTTCCAAGGTCAACAGAGAAGGGTTATTTCAATTATTTGGTTTAAAAGAGGTTTTGTGATAGTTTTCCTGTTCATGGATAAGTCGTGCATGGATAAGTCGCGTTGTAATTGGCTGCTCAGCTAGGGATCCGCGCTGGGATTGGTAATATGTTATCACAAAGTAGTGCTCTGATTGGTTATTTGCTTACGAAGCCGCACTGTGATAGATTGACATGGTACAATGAAGCACACAAGTTGACACACATTTCCAGGTAGAAATTCAACTATGGAGCACATACTCTCCACAAGACCTTGTATCGCATCCCCGCAGCTTCTCAGATTTGCCTCTATGCAATGCATACTCAGCACAGGACCTCGCATCGCAGACCCGCAACTCCTCTGAACCACTACTGCACATTGCATCCTTGACGCAGGACCTCACAGCTTCTCAGAACCACCCCATGTGGAACCCTACAATGCTCTGGTACTTTGCTCAGCTGGCCTAACTTCTTCCTTGTATCCGGCTCCCGCTCCATCGCGGTCAGCTTGAACCAGTGACTTGTCCCGGGCCGGAGCAACCAGATAATCATGATTGGTCCTTTGTGCTATTCAGCACTATTTTTACGTAAATGTTTAAAATTGCATATTTCTTGTTCTACTGAAAGGAATTTTTGGTGTCAAATAATGTATTACATTTTACTTTATTTTTTTGTGTTGTCATTTTATTACTGTTTTTGTGCTACAAAAATACTTTACACATTGCCTCTAAGTTAAGCCTGACTGATTTTAATGCCAAGCTAACATAGGGTTGAGCACAGGTTAATTTGGGGCTTGTTTGTGTTTCACCCTGACAAAAACTGTGGTTGCTGCTTCATTACGATTTTACCCTCCTCAACCAGTAACCCAATAACAGGGAGTGCTGTCAGAATCCTAATAGGATTCAGGGGAATGCAGTACATGTTTCACAGATGCAGAGAATTAATACTATTTTTCCAAATATATAGGGGTGATTTACTAACATTTTGTGCTGGGTTTGCATCATAAAAGTGGCGCAAACTAGCACAAAGTGTTTTTTATCATTTACTTTCCAGCGCAAAACTTGTTTAGCGCTGGAAATTGACTAAAAGTAATGCAAAGTAGTGCAAAGCTCTGCTTTATGTTACTTAGTATCCAAGTTCCCATGCAATCATCCACCCTTTCTGACGCAAAACCCTATCTACCAAAAATGTGAGACAGGGTTTTGCGTCAAAAAATAACCAGATGTCAAAAGGAGAGTTTTTTTTCATTTCTCCTTTCCTTTCTGACTTTGCATGTGTGCTGCACTGTACAGCACACATATAATGTAGGAAACGTTTTAGAAGTTGTCTAGGCATAGTATTTTGCACTGTAAGGGAACCCTTCTGGTACAAAACCTACGCAAGACTTATGCACACACTCTTGCACTATGGCGCAAAGGTGTGTGTGTGGCACACAGCAGCAAAATGTTACACCATTGCTAGGGAGAGTGGAGGATAATACCATATATCTGTAGATATGGTGCTGTCCTGCTCCTTCCCTGTCCCTGTTATGCAAAGCAGCACAGCATTTTCGGCTGCTGCTTTGTGCTGGGTGACAGTTTCATAAATCTGACCCATAGAATTCAGCACATAATTTGCAAAGTCAGAAATAATTTTGAATGCCAATGCCAACAGCCCCTGTGATATGCAGCAAAATATGAGGAACAAGATGCCCTTTAGTGCAGGGTACCAGCAGAATCCATTGATTCTGAGTTATGAGTTGGCAGGGAGTCGTTCACAATGATGGTACCTGAGGGGGAGGAGGACTGCATGCTTAAAGAAGTCCTAGAGGTAGACCAAAGTGGCCCATACTGTGTTGGAGAAGTCTGTGGAAGTCCAAATCTGTCCCTCTCAGGAATAGAAGTCCAAGTTGTAGGGATCACTTATAAAAATATTTTTAATCAGCTTCTGCAGATGTTCCAGTTAAGGTTAGTCAAATAGAGAATAAGCACCAATTTATTTTGTGTGACTCAAGTCCAGTGAATTTATTAGGAAGGGACTTTTTATGTAAAATGAATTTTGTGATATTTTGTACACCGTATGGTGTTGCAATAGAGACACAGGATGAGAACTCTATTTTCAAAATGAGATCCTCAGAATTGAGAGTTGAATTGTTCAAGTTTTAACTCAAGAAGACCTGCCTCTGGATTTAAGACATACTGTCAGAAATGTGGTAGCAAAGCCTGCCAAAATAAAGATCAAGCCTAATGTGGTATTCCAAAAAAATAGAAAATACAGACTTACAAAAGAGGCAGAGGAAGGAATGAAGCCACTGATCAAAACAATTATTGAGTAGGGAATACTCTGAGAGGTACTTGGTAGTTAGTCCTTGTAACTTTTCCGTGATGGGAATTAAAAAGCAAGTGGAAAATCATACTGGATCTCCGCAAGGTAAACAAGATTGTTGTTCCATGCTGTGCAGTGGTACTGAATCCAGTAGTGATATTGTTTCAAATTCTATTAGAAGCAGAATGGTAAACAGTCATTGACTTATGCCAAGCGTTTATTTAAATTCTGCTTCATGAGGAGTTGCAATTCATTTTGCATTCCAATTTTTGAAGAAAGTTCTCGTGTGGTATAGGTTCCCACAAGTCATTTCATCTTCTTTAATTCTAAATGAAGATTCTTCTTGAAAAAAGAGCTAGAGAGTTTGAAATTGTCATGCAATTCAGTCTTAGTGCAAAACATTGATTACCTATTGGTCGATTCTGAGACAAACGAGAACTGTGAACTTAATACTATTGCCTTGTTGAATACCCTAGATTATAATGGACATAAGGTTTCCCCAACTAAAATGCAGAATTGTAAAAAGGAAGTCATCAATCTTGGACACCATTTTGAAAAGAGTATGAGGAGTTGAAGTACTGGGTTTTATTGGACCCAGCGGTGCCAGGGAACACACCCAATGACCTCGAGTTCTTCCTGTCTCAGACTACAGAAACACAGAGTCTTCTTGGTGGCTTCAAAGATCAATTTATTGGCTGCAGCCAGCAACAGGTATCCGAGAAGTACAACACGGTGTATGTTCTCAGGAGACTGCCCTTTTCATGGAAACCAGCTATCTCTTTTATACAGAATATTATGCTTTAGGCAAACATTCCTTATTTTTTACAGTGGGTCATTCACATATTTCTTACAACAAAACAAAGACAGATTCATGATGACAAGCCCATTTTCAGTTTGTCCAGCCCACAACCAAATACCCAGTGAGGCCCAACACCTGCAACAGATATAATCTGGACCCCTAATAAAATCGGGCACCTCCTCCTCGTAAAGCAGGTCATAAAGAAAGAGCAGTGACAGGTGTGGATAAGATTTAGATATAGATGTGTGCAATGAAGGGTTTATGGCATGCTGCACCTGGGCCCCTAATCTCGATCGGCCACTGGGAACTAAAACTGGCCGAACAGGTTCTGGCTCTGGACAGTGGAGTCAGCTTGCCCAGGTCACTGAAAGTGTACGTGTCCCCTAAGGCGCGTTTTGGCTTTAGTCATTGCCTTATGTGAGGGCAACCACAAAATGGCTGCCGTACACAAAATGGAACCCGAGGGTTCACAAGGGAATCGTTAATATTAGAGTGATCCCGTCACTCGAATATGACGCAAATACTCAGATATAGCATACCTGTCATTACCGGTCTGCTGATACCAAAATCGTCATGTTACAATGATGTTAATGACACAGGTCCAGAATTTTCAGTACCACAGACCCTCCTTTTGCCCTTACATAGGCAATTTAATTACACTCATGCTAATCTGAGTCTAGGTCTATGTTCATGAATTCATTGAGATGTTGCTGTAGCATCACCCTATTACTTAGCTCGTCCCTTGATACAGGTTTCCTTACACATGATGTAACACATATGCCGCATATGGCAGGAACACACTGTATGCACAGACAAAACAGGAAAAGGATGGCTAGAAGTATCCCAATGACCATCAGAACTTTCCATCCCCAGGTGGATAACAGTTCCCGGAACCATCCCATCAACGACCAGTCTCCTTCATCTACATGGATGGATTCAGAGATCCTATGTAGTTTGGAGATGGCCTGGTACACTGTTGGAGCGTTATCTGGAATGAAAATGCAACAACTGGATTGGATCACTCTCACATACCCCACCACGGTCTGCAAGTATGATGTCTAACGCGACCCTGTTCTGCAGGGTCATAAGGCGGTCCGACTGGAGCTCAGCAGTCAAATTATTAAGGGCACCGACAGTTTCAACTATGGTGGATTCAACCACTCGCGTCAATTGCCTCACATTCCTGTTGTTAGCCATAGGTCCCCAGAACGGCAGAAAACCCCTAAAGAAGTCTCCCGCTTCTTGTCCTGCAGTGTCTTCCTTGCTGAAGACACCCCTAATTCTTCTTATCTTATGGTAATCTGCTGCAGCTGTGTAGGTGGGAGGCAACAGGAATGAAACGAAGCATGTGCCCGAGAAGTCAGGGGGCAACCACGTGTAGGCCCTATCATGGCAGATAAAGTAGGTACCCCTAGCTGCTAAGAACAAAGGGGAAGTCTGAGACGCAAAAATATACGTTTCAGTGCAGATACTCTTCTCTAACTGAGCTCTTGGATTCTTGCCATTACCTTGCAGACATAGATTACCCTGATGGGGTACAATCCAAATTGGAGCGGATCTTTTGCTTGCTGGTTCTCGCTCAGACTCGCTCCATATCCAGTCACGTTCCATCCAATATACGCTAGTGTCTCATCTTCCGGGATAGTTTCAGTAGGAACTAGTTCCCCTTATCATGTCGACTATCCCATTAACTAGAGCACTATTCTTTGGGTTGTCTTTGACGGAACGTAGGGGGTGGATTTCGCGAGCATAGATGAACATCGTTCGGTATGCCCACACAGAACCATTGTAGCTGAATGGCAGCACTAGGTAGGGAATACCTTTCTCAGTAGTATGAGGCATAAGGCCACACACCCAACAGTTGGTTCTGTTCACTACTAGCTGGTGTTGGTGTAAGAGCTGAACAAAGGAGTTGTTCATAAACTCTAATCTTCTAACGGACTCGTGTTCAGGTAGAGGGTGAAAAGAATGTGAGGAGATAGTAGAGGAAGGCATGGGCTGTACAGTGGGTGCAGATGTCACTTGAAAAGAGAATATGATATACCCCACTAAAGACATCATTAGACTAAGTAAAATACAAAGACACATAATTAAAAAACATTTTCTGCTCATGGTTGCACATATTTTCCTCTTGAAACTTATTCTTTCAACAGGTCTCTCCATCTGAAAAGGCTCCATCCTCTAACGTGCTGTTCGCGGCGGTTGGTTTTCTTCACTTGAGAGTGTTTCTGAATGTCCCAGGGAACGCCCTAGAGCAAACCAGACCCGTAGACCTTGTGTCCGCAGGCTACACACTCAAGTCTTTTCACCACGACCCTACAGCTGAACCCGGATGGTGGTTCAAAAACAGGTTTTCGGATGGGAGGACCAAAATTTCATTTTATTTGTCCATGACTCTCGGTCGCAAGTTATAACGGCTTTTTCCAGGCAATGTCTGGTCGCAAAACAAAAGTTCAGGCTCAGTAGTGTCCAATCGAAGTGGTGATGGTATTGCTCTTTGGAGAAGATCGTCACTTTCTCGCTCAGAATTTGTCCCTGTGACGCGTGCGTCACTAAAAGGCAGAAAACGAGGCACTGTTTCAGTTTCCGAGTCAGCAATTCCCTCCTGGACCCACCGGTCATATGGTAGAGGCAAAGGGACCCTCTTACAGTGTACGCCGTGGATCCAGTTTTTCTTCCCTTGTACTCGAACTGCAGATCTTGTGGACAAAATCACCAAATAGGGGCCAATCCAGCGGGGCTGATCGTTCTTTGTCCGCTGAAAGTTCTTGATTAACACCCACGATCCGGGATTGATTGCATGCCCTGGATCTTTAGAAGCCTGAGGCAGTGTATTATGAACCTGTTGGTGTAAAACACGCAATTTAGCCGTCAAATCATGCAAGTAATCAAGCAGTACAGGGTGTTCAATCTCGCTGAATTTCGTTGGCCTTGGCACTCCCCATATGTTAGCCGGGCGACCAAACACTATCTCATGAGGACTAAGTCCTACTCGGGAATGTACGGTCATCCTAGTTGACAATAGTGCTAATGGCAACGCATCAGGCCATTTAAGGCCAGAGCTTGCTTGTATCTTGGCCAGTTTTAGTTTAAGAGTGCCATTATAGCACTCAACTAATCCAGCTGATTGGGGATGATTTGCAGAGTGAAATTTCTGCCGGATTCCTAAACCTTCACACACTCGTTTCATCACTTGACCCACAAATTCACCCCCATTATCACTCCACACCATTCTCGGCAAACCAAACCTAGGGAAGAACTCTTTGAGAAGGGCTTTCGCTGTGGACAAGGCAGTATTATCTTTCAGAGGATATGCCTCTACCCATCTTGAAAAGGCACAAACAACAACGAGTACGTATTTCAAATTGTTGCACCTCTCCATGTGGATGAAATCTAGCTGCAAAACCTCGAACGGATACGTTGGAGGCGCAAAATGACCAGCTGGAGTTGGGGTTCCCTTACCAGGATTGTATTTCAAACAAACCATACAATTTTTGACCACATTCTCTGCACATTTGGGAATTCCAGCATTTTGCCACACTGGAGCCAATAACTTACAGATTCCTTTCACACTGATGTGGGCCATCCCATGTGCCATTGTAACCACTGCAAGCACATATGTATCGGGTAACAACCATCGCTGATGCTCTGACAATTCAACCCAACAACCATTTGCATCCAATTTACCCGTACTCTCTCTCCACGTACTTAATTCCTTCTCCGTAGCTTCAGCTTGGATGGACTTCACACTCTCTATCGTATCTTCACACATTCCAACGTCACCAATCCATCTTGCAGGGCCCGCAACATACATTCGACTCATCACATCTCTTGCTGTTTCTTTCGCAACTTCATCAGCAAACATATTACCGCGACCAACGTCGTTAGTGACCTTCTTATGTGCACTGCATTTCACAATCGCGACTTGCAATGGCAAAGTAAGTGACTCCAGGAGCTCATTCACCAATTGACCATGATGTATTTTCGTACCGTGAGACGTGAGGAACCCACGTTCCTTCCACAAGCGTCCAAAACTATGGGCCACACCAAACGCATACTGGCTATCGGTATATATGGTCACTTTCATTCCTTTTGATAATACACACGCTCTCATAAGTGCAGTCAACTCTGCTGCTTGAGCTGAATTATGTGGGATACGTGCAGTTTCAACAATCGTATGTAAAGTCGTGACAGCATATGCCGCAGTCGTATCACCATTCGGAAGCTTGAAGCATGACCCATCCACCCATAAGGTACCATCACACTTTACAAGAGGAGTGTCCCTAAGATCTACTCTCCCTTTCGTTTCTTCTTCTGTCCTAAGAAAGCAATCATGCTGTTCCGGAACATCTGTCTTTGTTATAATTGGCAACAATGTAGCTGGGTTCAGCGTGTTGCATTTTCTTATGTGCACATGGCTCGCTAAAAGTGTCAACTCGTAACCTGACAATCGAGCACTAGTTAAGTGCTGTGTCTTGGTCCTGTTTAACAAAATATCCACTGCATGTGGGACCATCACGACCAGCGTATTATTCATCACCAAACCAGCAGACTGTCGAATAGAAACAGCTGCTGCCGCTGTGGCTCTCAAAAAACTCGGCAACGCTCTTGCTAACGGGTCCAAAATCGACGAGAAATATGCACATGGACGTTGCTTGTCCCCAAAAGACTGTGTTAACACTGACAATGCACATCCTTCTTTCTCATGGACATACAGCGTAAAGGACTTGCTGTAGTCGGGGTACCCAACACAGGAGCCGAACACAATGCATCACGCAACTCGGAAAACTTTTCTGACAATCTTCGGACCAAGGAAGGGGATTCGGCGTGTCTTTATAGGTCAATGCTACCAAAGGTTTAGCCATTAATGAAAATTCGGTATCCATTGTCTGCAATAGGATGTAATACCTAAGAAAGCACGCACTTCTCTCTGTGTCATTGGCACACTTAATTTTGCAATTGCCTGAATTCTTTCTGGGGTCAATCTTCTTCCCTCTTTCGATAAGAGGTGACCTAAATAGGTCACTTCTTGTCGACAATACTGTAACTTGGAAAGAGACACTTTGTGGTGTAAATCAGACAAATGACGCAACAATGACAAAGTGGCTTCTTTACAAATCTCCTTAGTATCTGCAGCAACTAACAAATCATCGACGTACTGTAGAAGGGTAGCGCCATCAGGTAACACAAGAGTGTCAAGCTGAGACTTCAGAGCCTGACTATAGATAGAAGGACTTTCACAAAAACCTTGAGGAGCTCTCTGAAATCGGAAGCTTCGGCCTCCTAAACAGAATCCAAAAATATCCCTGCTCTCTACGGCAATCGGGATGCTGAAGAAAGCATTCTTCAAGTCAATCACCGAGAACCAAGTGGCTGAGGCTGGAATCATTGTCAGTAAAGCAGTGATATCGGGAACGACTGGAAACTGTGGCACAACTATCTTGTTTACCTCTCTAAGATCAATCACAAACCTGTAAACAGGTGGCTGAGAAGAGTCAGTACGCTTCAAGACAGGTAAAACAGGACTATTGCAAACATTACCTCTTGTCTCTTCAATTACATTTTTCTCAATCAAATCATAAATGATCGCTAGCAACGCTTTTTCACCTTCATTAGAGATCTTGTATTGGGGAATGCGCGGCATTTTAACATTGGCTTTCAACGTTACAACATATGGCGGTATTTCCAAAAGACCTACATCATTGGGACCAGTAGCCCAAAGAATATCAGGGAGAAACGACAATTCTGTTGGAAGTTTGTCCTTTGACAAATATATTGGTGAAACCACTGTCTTACCTAATGTGAGTTGTACTCCCGAAGGAGAACAATACAATGTCGCATACAATCTTTTCAGCAGATCCAATCCTAACAAGTTCTCACCACAACCTGTCGTTAGAATAAGTGGTGCTTCGATTTCACAAGGTCCAACAGAAAGAGACATAGGGCTAGAAATCGGGTTCCTAACCGGGCGCCAGAAAAACCTACTGAAACATTAGTTTCGCCAGACAAAGGTGCGCCAGGGAATTTAGAGTGCATAATAGAACTCTTTGTAGCACCAGTATCCAACAGAAAAGGCTCTGACACACCTGATGTAATCACCTCAATATAAGGTCCACTCTGATCTACTGGAACTGAAACAACTCCCTCTCTTTGTCTATGGCTGTCCTAGCAATCATCACCTTCCATACTCTCACCTTCTGCATAGTAGTCATCAGCATAGTACTGAGTCGTCCTACCAGACGCGTTATTCTGCTGATCAAAACTATTCATTGAATTTTGAGGAGGAAATGGGCGCGCGTTCTGGGTGAAATTTCCGCGTCCTCTAGCTCTAGGTGCTTGTGGAACACCTCGACCTCTTGCGCCAGAAATACCATTCATACGCTGCAACAAAATAGGGCAATTATATTTAAAATGACCTTCTTCCTTACAATATGAACATTGGTTAGGGCCTATCAGAGCACGTTGTTGAGGATACTCAAACCTTTGCGAATTCCTCTGATACTGTTGAGGTTGCTGATAGTCACGCTGATTACTACGAGGCGGATACGCTTGTTGTAAAAGAACCTTTGTTTTTAACTCTTTAGTTTTCTTATCTGCTCTATCTTTCTCATCTTTATCTCTATTTTCGTAGTATTGTGCAGTAGCCAATATCTGTGCTGAAGAGGAAACGGCCCAAGAACTCTCTGAATCTTTCAATTTTTACACAATTCTGGAAGCAAATTATGCACAAACTTGTCAACAAACAACCTTTGACCACATTCTGTACTCATATCCTGACCACTGTGGTCGATAAATGTCTCTTCAAACCTAGTGAAGAAGTCAGATACACTTTCCTCCTTCTTCTGCTTGCATGCAGACAATTTATCCCAATTTACACGCATTGCAGGCATCAAAGTCTTCATGTAAGTAACGATCCTACCAGGGAGGTCTGCTACTAAAGGCTCTGGTTTAGCACCGCCTACTTGTCTGTCATTTGCCGCATTGATATTAATCCATGTGTCCCCTAACTCCGGCGCATGATCCGTGTGACGGATCACTCTCCATAAAGGCTGTGGGACCACATTTCCAAACAACATGTCTATATCAGCTAAATTCATAACACAGGAGTCTGCAGTCTGTGATAATTCCTTATAATAACCTGCAGGGTTTTTACGGGGTCGGGTAGAGTCTGCTTCAGAGCCAGGACTTCAGTTCGCTTCCATGGAACATGTACCCACACACGTTGAAAATGAGGCTGAATAGGTGGAACAGCATTTAGGTCTCCTTCTTTCCAAACTGGGGAAACTTCTCTCATGGGATACTGTCTGACCTTCCTTTTAACAGAGGGTTCTGGCTCAAACAACAGTCGAGAAATACCCTCACTCCTAAATGATAATAATGTCGCAACTGCTTTCTCAATATCGGAACCCACAATCGTGCCTTTGGAAAACTCAAACCGTACACGACACAACTCAGGCGGATTGGCCTCCATATCACAATCTTTTAATCTTTCAAGAAGAACTTCGCACATTTTGTCAAAAACATATCTCTGTTTCGGTGCTTGCCATTGGTGGAAGACATCCATAACAGACTCTAACTCATATCTTGTAGGGTCAGTGACCCATTTATGCGCCAAATGATCCAATACTCCCTTCTCTCTAGAATCGGGCAATTGGCTACGCAATTGTTTACGCTCTAAAACGGGGTCGTAGTCGGTGACCCAAAGAAAGGAGACAAAATACTAGTAACAGTGTTTGTCATTCTCTGTCGGACAGAAGGAGAAGTTGACAAATGAACAGGAGGAAAAACAGGAGGAGACAAAGCAAATGCAGAGGCAGTGTCAGAAGGGATAGTGTGGAGGGAAATAGATGCAGGGGCAAAGTCATAGGAAGTAAAGATGGAACAGGTAGTAAAGGTGGCAGCCCTTGAGGGGGCTGCGCCATAGTAGTAGGTGCCAACTGAAAAACAGCTGGTGGTTGTGGAAGAACCGGAGGTACAACAACTGGGGGTTGTACAACTAAAGGTTGCGGAGGTGCTGTAGCACTCTGCGCATAAGGAGGTGGTGAATTCAACAAATGAGACATTAAAGGATCTTTCTCAAGTTCCTTCACTGTATCTTGCTGAAGAGGTGGCAAAACTGGATAACATTTATCAATTGCCAATTTACGTTGCCTGTGCAGCTGTTCACTCGCTTGTTCCTCTTCATCATCCTTATACTGCATAGCAGCTTGCATTATTGAAATACCCTTTTCTCTTTTATTCTTCTTTACTAATTTAATTTCTTTCTGTTTGGCTTTTTCGCCATAGGCGGAAAGAGTCAAACATCGCCGGCCGGGCTTTCTTCTTAAAAAGTCTAACCTCTAAATTATCCAGAATTTCGGTGTCAAAACTACCATATTGGGGCCACTTTAGGACACCATCTTTCCTTGTGTACCTAACCCATACGTTATTATACGTGATAGGGCCCACTCCATGCTTCACGTAGAGCTCATAGGTTGGAGTTCCAATTGGAGGAACCGGACACGAGTCCTCCAATCGGGAATCCCTATTACAACCAAGACAAAACAAATTTCCAAGTCTGCTAAGACCAGGCATCTTCGCTCACTAGTCTAGCTTCAAACTTCAAAGGATTATCGAATACGACAGTCTCGTGAATACACGAGTCCTTCGGCTTTGGTACTTGCAAGTTCCAAATCAAAAAAAAATCCTAACAAATCAAAGATCCCATGGGATACCCAAAACTAAGAACCAAGACTAAGGACTGGGAGACGCTCCACTTATACTTAACTGAGGTATCGATGACGTCACCAGAAGACTCGTCTATTGTCTCGCTCTACAAATCATAAAAGGGTCCAAGACAGGGCGATAGTCAGGGCAGCAGTCCTTCGTAGCCGTCGGGACGCGGGGAACCTCGCAGCAAAGACTTTCGGACCACGAACGACATACAGGGGTCGATGAAGTGGTTGGCCTTCCTCCAGAATTTTACACGAAGCTCCTCACGACCTCTGGCTTGGACCGGTACCGCTGAAATCGCCCCACGTTGGGCGCCAATTGAAGTACTGGGTTTTATTGGACCCAGCGGTGCCAGGGAACACACCCAATGACCTCGAGTTCTTCCTGTCTCAGACTACAGAAACACAGAGTCTTCTTGGTGGCTTCAAAGATCAATTTATTGGCTGCAGCCAGCAACAGGTATCCGAGAAGTACAACACGGTGTATGTTCTCAGGAGACTGCCCTTTTTCATGGAAACCAGCTATCTCTTTTATACAGAATATTATGCTTTAGGCAAACATTCCTTATTTTTTACAGTGGGTCATTCACATATTTCTTACAACAAAACAAAGACAGATTCATGATGACAAGCCCATTTTCAGTTTGTCCAGCCCACAACCAAATACCCAGTGAGGCCCAACACCTGCAACAGATATAATCTGGACCCCTAATAAAATCGGGCACCTCCTCCTCGTAAAGCAGGTCATAAAGAACGAGCAGTGACAGGTGTGAATAAGATTTAGATATAGATGTGTGCAATGAAGGGTTTATGGCATGCTGCACCTGGGCCCCTAATCTCGATCGGCCACTGGGAACTAAAACTGGCCGAACAGGTTCTGGCTCTGGACAGTGGAGTCAGCTTGCCCAGGTCACTGAAAGTGTACGTGTCCCCTAAGGCGCGTTTTGGCTTTAGTCATTGCCTTATGTGAGGGCAACCACAAAATGGCTGCCGTACACAAAATGGAACCCGAGGGTTCACAAGGGAATCGTTAATATTAGAGTGATCCCGTCACTCGAATATGACGCAAATACTCAGATATAGCATACCTGTCATTACCGGTCTGCTGATACCAAAATCGTCATGTTACAATGATGTTAATGACACAGGTCCAGAATTTTCAGTACCACAGAGTCTCTAAAGAACGTGTTTCTGCAATTCTGAAAATGAGCCACCTAACCACCCAGATGGAGGCTTAGATAGTTCTTGGTATTGTTTGATAATCTCATCAGTATATTCCAAACATTTTCTTAATGGCACGGCCTTTAGAAAGGTTGACATGCAGTGATACCCAAGATCCATTACCATTTGATAAATGCATTGATGCATTTAAATAACTGAAAGAGAGTTTGTGTCATGCGCCCGCACTTAGGATGCCTGATTGCAATGTGATGTTTTTCCTGTTTTGTCATGATAGAGATGGATGTGCATTTTCGATTCTTAGACAAAAACCTGGAGGGTTAATGCGCCCAGTGACATATCTTTCTGTAGTATTTGATACAGTAGATGTAAGTCTTCCAGGTTGTTTGAAATTGGTTGCAGCTGTTTGCCTAGCCATTGAAGAGAAAGAAGGAATTGTAATGGGTCATACTTCAATCATCTGTGTCCCTCATTTGGTTGAGATCCTTTTGACAAGGACCCAACACATGACAAACAGTAGACTGACTTGTTGTGAGCAGACCATACTCATACTTCTGATTTGTCCAATATGTGGTTTTCCAAGATATGCCTTGCTGAATCTGACAGATTTGCTCATTATCTATGCGTAAAATTTGTATAAAAACCCCTAGTTTTGGGGATAAGCCATGAGACTTTTCATTATCCTCCGAGAGTTCTGTCAGATTATTTTGATATTTTTCTTTTCCCCTGTAGATGCTGTCAGAATTCCATATGAGTATGACATTTAGATTTTAGAGAGACTTTACTGCCTATTAGGATTTAGATGATTTCTGATTTATGACTATGTATTCAGTATCTGAGCCTTCATGGTATTCTTTGCATTTTTTGGGCCTCCTATTTTGAGATTCTTTAATAAAACTCTTTACCATTTCCTGATCTAGAACACAGTTATTGAGTGGTCCCAGTCACTATTTGTTTTACTCTGCAAATTTTGTTGGGCCAGATGTTGTTTAGGGTTGTGACTCTTATCGCTAGATCAAGGGTGCTGAAGCATAGCTGCCAGAGGTACATTATGGGGTGTTCGAAATATTGGTGTTCAGTGAATTACTGGGGTTTAGACTTCCCATGGGTATCACATGTGTTTGGACAACCAACAAAAACTAAAAAGCTCTGCAACTGGAAGAGTCTGATATATAGTAACAGGTATATTACTTTTGTAGACCAGTCATTTAGGAAAAAAACATTGCAAATTATAGCACTACCACCTATTTCTATTTTTCCTGCTTGCTTTCATTAGTTTATTATTTCAGTGATTAGTATTTTTGGGCAAAAATACCAATGACCTCTTGCTAAATTTAGAATTTTGCATACTTTTCATTTGTTCACCCATGGATTTCACATCTCTTTCCTTCACAAACTGCAAGTGGGTTGAAACATCATTGATGTGAAAGATGTACTTTTGTTGATGCCATTTTTACAAAAGAAAACACACTTTCTTATACAGCACAAATTGTGCCCAGATAGCTTATGTGGAAAAAAGTGATGAATGCCTAAGTGCGCCTGATAAAAATATAATAAAGGGCTCAGGACTTCGGGGAACATTCTCTGCACTTGATCGGTTAAATCATATTAAAGAACCTGAAAATTCCAAAAGATACAGGTAGGCTAGCCCAGCATTCTGTTGCCTGTTTTTTGGAATACTTACATACAGCAGACATGAGAAAAACCAGGCACAACTGGCAAGTCACAATGCCAAAAATCCCTAACCAATAGCAATAATTAATATATTTTGGGGAAAAGAACAAAGTGACTTTTAATGTCAACAAAAACAGCAGGCTATTCAAGAATTGTTTCAGCCAATCTTAAGTACTGCCATTTCTGAGTGCCAAGAAACCTTTGGGTCAATCTCACGACTTATCAAATGTAAGCTAGTTCGATTGACAGATGGACTGTTATTGTCTGGTCAAAGACTGTTCATTAATTACTTTTGGGTTCTTAAGTTTAGACATTTCCAGCCCTTGGATTTCACTGCTCCCTGTTTACCAAGCTGCACCAGAAAGGTGAACTTAAGTCTCAATTTTGCATACAAAGGGTATGTCAGTCTTGAAACATCATTTAAGTGGATTTACTACAACCCACATACATTTTTAGGTTTCGCCTAGGCAGCACACGTGCTGTCTCTTGAGACATGTTGTATCTAGTGTATGGGCTTTCAGCACGCCCATCCATTTTGATTCATTCCTTCATATGCCTTTCGAAATTCCTTTTCATTGGTGAATCCTCCATGTGCTGTTTTGATCACTTCCTGGAGACTGACCCTGTTAGTTTTGGCGCACTACTTTTTCTTTCGCTTGGGCTTGTTTTGGCTTTCCAAACGTGCTCAGACAGGGGCTGCAAATCATGTCCTTATCTTGTTTTCCACAGTCTTTGATTTCACAAGCGCATTTTCAGCCGGAGGCTATGTTGTTTTTCATCCTATAACATTTTTGGTTTAATTAGCTCAACTGTCAAAACCTTAAATAATATACTTCCTGAATGGAATTGTAGTTTAAGAATATGGCTGACAGTAGGTACAACCTATTTACATTGTGCTTTTGACAACATGATTATTTGGAAATGACTAAAGAGGTAAACATGTTGTTATTGCTCCGTTTTATGAAAATGGAAGCAAGTTTAAGTTGGTGAAATAAAACCAATATCAAAGGATGCCTCCTTGTGGTCTCCAAACACGGCATGTAATGTAAGGTTACTTAACAATATATCCTTCAAGTAGACAGTGCAACACTACCTCAGCACCACCCTAGCATCAGCACAGCACCTCTTTAGCATCTGTTAGCGTCACTCAGCACCACTTCAGCAGTACCACTGCAGCACCACCTGAGCATCATTCGGCAACACCTGAGTACCACCACAACACCAGTACAGCACCAACTCAGCATCACTCATCCCTAGTGCAGCATCACCTCAGCCTCAGCACAGCACCACCTCAGCACCAGCACACCACCTCAGCACCAGCACAGCACCACCTCTGCACCAGTACAGCACAACCTTACTACCAGCACAGCATCGCTCAGCGTCACCACAGAATCACTCAGCACCACCTCAGCATCTCCTCAGCATCACTTAACATGACCACAGCACCGCATCAGCACAGCACCACCTTCACATCAGTGCAACACCACCAGCGCAGCACCAACTCAGCACCAGCATAGCTTCACCACAGCATCAGCAGAGCACCACCTCAGCACCAGTGCAGCACCACCTCAGCATCACCTCAGCACCAGTGCAACATCACTGAGGCACCAGTGCAGCACCAATCCAGCATCACTCAGCACCACCTGAGCACCAGCACAGCATCACCTGAGCACCACCAAAGGATCACTCAGCATCTCCTGAGAATCACTCAGCACCACCTCAGTATCATTCAACTCCACCTCTGCAAAAGTATACCACTACCTCAGTATCACACAGCACCACCTCAGCACCAGTGCACCACCAACTCAGCACCAGCACAGCATCAGCACATCATCACCTCAGCATCAGCACAGCACCACCACAGCACCACCTCAGCATCAGCCCAGCACCTTCTCAGCATCAGCACAGCACCACCTCAGCACCAGCACAGCACCACCTCAGCACCAGCACAGCATCACCTCAACATCAGCAGAGCACCATCTCAGCATCAGCACAGCACCACCTCCACATCAGTGCACCACCATCAGCACAGCCCCACCTCAGCACCATTGCAATTCCATCTCCACACCAGCGCAACCCCACCTCAGGAGCAATTCATCACCAATGCAGCACCACTTCAGCATCAGCGCAGCACCACCTCAGAATCAGCTCAGCATCAGCTCAGCACAGCACCAACTCAGCATCACTCAGCACCACCTGAGCACCATCTCAGCACCATCTGAGCACCAGCGCAGCACCACCACATCAGCATGACTCAGCACCACCTCAGTATCACTCAGCATCACCTGAGCACCAGCACAGCATCACTGAGCACTACCTGAGCATCACTCAGCATCACCTCAGCATCAGCACAGCACCACCTCCTCATCAGTGCACCACCACCAGTGCAGCACCAACTCAAAATCAGCGCTGCACCACCTCAGCACCAGCACAGCACATCATCAGCACCAGCACAGCACCACCTCAACATCAGCACAGCACCATCTCAGCATCAGCACAGCACTACCTCCGCATCAGGGCACCACCACCAGTGCAGCCCCACCTCAGGACCAGCGCAGCCCCACCTTTCGCAGAAACTCAGCACCAGTGCAGCACCCCTTCAGCATGAGTGCAGCACCACCTCAGCATCATCACGGCATCACCTCAGCACAGCACCAACTCAGCATTACTCAATACCACCTGAGCACCAGCGCAGCATTACCACCTCAGCATGACTCAGCACCACCACACCACCACAGCATCACTCAGAACCAGCACAGCATTACTCAGCGGCACCACAGCATCACTCAGCATCACCTCAGCACCACCAACTCAGCATCAGGACTACATCACCTCCGCATCAGCGCACCACCACCTCAGTCTGACCTCCAAATCTGGCATCTGTTGATTCTCCCCTAGTGTCCGTCCGCTGCTCGTGTTGTAATTCAGGTGCTATCTCCCAACCTCCAATCGCTAGTTGTTTATGTCCCCTATAACATAAAAAGCTATAACAAACAAGCATTAGAACAGACAGGAAGAAGTTGCCAGCTTTGCAAGGACAAAAAAAACGAAAATACATAATTTATGTTGATTCTTCTTTTAATAGGGTCGTTCAGTTGTACATAATGTCTTTTTGGTTACATATAAGTTAACAAAATTGCTTATAACACTTTTTTATCATGCTGCACAGCAGCCACAATGCTCTACAACATAGCTTAAAGATGTTGGCAAAGCCAATAGCTCTGGCTAAACCGTTATAATGTCCCAAAGGCAAGACCAATTGGCTAAGCCAATGCTTATTATCTTTGTTAGTCTCTCAAATGAGTCAAATTCGAACTTATGATGAGTTTCTAAAAAACTGATTAACATCATTAATCTCCTTTAACCTCTGCTAACTTCGGTCTCCTTCATTGTCTCTGTGTGTGCTCATAACAAGAATTTCACAGATCTACTTTTGAAATGTGCATGTTAGCGAAGTTATGTAGCACGCCCACAAACATTTCCCGAAGTAAACTGTTTTAGTATTTGAAAGACAAGTAATATTATTGTGCTATAAAGCACTCACATACTTTCCAGTGCCTGAGCTCTATATAAAACTGTTAAATACTTAATAAATACCAGTGTTACCCTCATTTTGTGGATAATATAAGGTGTCTTAATTGCCAGAATATGAGTGATTGAGTATGTGAGAAAGTGCACGAGTGCTTATGGTCATTTGCAAAAAAGTATCCTCTGGTGGGTTTCTTTTCTCACTTGGTAATTGAACAAATTATTTACTTAGTATTTATTTATGGCCTGTATATAGCATGTCTAATCCCCACCAGAGAATCAAGAGGGAAAGAAACCCAAGTACGACCTCCTGTTTACACAATCATTACACCTAAGGTACTTGAGTGCTATAGAAAACAAGCCAATCTTGTCCTGTATGTGAAAGTATGCATGCTTCATCATAGGTGACCTCTCACACAGGAATAGGACAAGGCCACTCCAGTGAACTAAACCAAATAAAGTTGAGAGTTCTTAGATATTACTTTACAGCACAAATTCACCGGTCCAGATTTAAAGTTAAAAATAGCTAGGGGTTGCCTATGAAGAAACATGCCATGATAAGATATGGGTGAGGCAAACTCTCAAATATCTCTTTGTGACCTTTTGCGCTACTACTTTCACATAAAGGACAAGATTGACTTGTTTCTGACAGCCCTCAAGTACCTTAGCCGTATTAGATTATGTATATGGCTTGGCCATAGCCTCAGAGGCAGGGGTTGCTTCATGTAAAACATTTTGGTCAACAGACATTATATAACAGACTTAAGGTTAGCTTGACTCTACTAAGGCTTTTCTCACCAAAATTCGCATTTACCAATACTTCTGAGGCATTTCCCCCAGGTTTCACCTGGCTAAATTCTTCTGAGGAAAATTATGGGGATGTAGTGATAACTGCAAAACTTGTAATTCAATTCCCTGCATTGGAGTGAAGTGACCCACTCATAATGAGGGAATAAGTGTGATGATCATGTGAAATATGGGAGATGACTTTTGAAAAGGTGAGTGCAAATGTCAAGAAAGGGATTGTCCTTAATGTGTTGTGCACTTGCTCTATAACTGCTCTTATATTCAAATATTTACAATTAAATTACCACTGTTAGACCTGCCACCCTTCCTCCTCCATATTTGCTCATCTTGTTTTTGCTAGCATTAGGACTCTGCACACTTTACCACTGCTAAATCAGTGCTGAAGTGCATGTGTCACTCCTACAAACAAGCTAACATTGGCTTATACCCAATTGGTATATTTAATTTACTTGTCAGTCCCTAGTAAAGTGGCACCACATGTGCCCAGGAACTGTAAATTAAATGATACTATTGGGCCTGCAGCACTGAGTATGCCACCCACTTAAGTAGCCCTGTATGCGTGCCTCAGGCCTGCCAGTGCAGCTGTGTGCAGTTTTAAAACTGCCATTTCGACTTGGCAAAATAAACTTTTTGCCAGGTCCAAACCTTCCTTGTTAATACATATAAGTCACCCCTAGGGTAGGCCCTGGACAGCCCAAATGGCAGGGTGCATTGTATTTAAAAAGTTGGACATGTACTTTTAATTTACATGTCCTGGAAGTGAAAAACTCATGAACTTGTTTTTTACTACTGCAAGGCCTACCTCTCTCATAGACTAACATTGGAGTTGCTTTATTACATGCAATAAGCTGTACTTTCTTAATCGGAGCAGGCAATCAGTTAATGTTTGGTGTCTTTGGAATTGTAATGAAATCCTAACTTATCACTAAGTTTGATTTCAAATTACAATTTTGAAAATGCCACTTTTAGAAAGCTGGTAATTTCCTGCCTCAGCCCATTAGTGCCTGTAGCCTGTACCTGGGTCACATGACTAGGCCTTCTGATTGAGCTTTGTGTATTCCTCCTAGACAGCCACACACAGGTGTGCCTGGATGGGCCATTCTTGGCAGGATGGGGTAGAGGAGCTGGGCACAGCCCCATTTACACTTTAATAGGCTGTGTCCTGCCTCCACACAAAGGGCTGCATACCCCCTGTAGTTAGTCTGGAGCTAGGACAAGGAAGGCGGGATGCCTGTGGCCTTCAAAGGGAAACCTCTAGAAGCTTCTCTTTACTTCAGAGGCACAATTGGGTATAAATACTGGCCCTCAGACACCACCACTTTAGTACCCTCCTGGACCTGTGGATGCTCTGCCAGGAATAAGGACTGATGAGATGCTAAGGGACTGTCACTCTACTAGACTCCTGGCCTGCTAGACTACTGCCTTGCTGTGCTGCTGATTTGCTGTGCTGACCTGCTGTCTGCTGCCCTTTTGTTGGGTGAGAAGTACTGGATCTGCATCTCTTGAACCCAGAACTCCAGAGGGACTCCAAAGGCTAGTTGACTGGCCTCATAACTTGAGCCTCAGGGCCAGAAGGCTGCAACAACCTTGACCCAGCACCTGGACTCTGCCATCTGTGCATCTGCCAAGTGGTCCCACCCTATTCCTGGACCCTTGGAAGTGGACCCAAAGTGCTCTGCCACCCTCTGTGGACCCAGCAGAACTGACGCATCGCCGCTACTCTGTGGATCGGAACCACTGCAAAGACTCGCATTGCAGACTGTCTCCTCAATGGAACCGCCATTACATGATCCATACTCGGTTCAAGCCCTCTCATCCCTCATCGATAGCAGCCTCGATGATGACGCCGGACTCCGCTTCACAGCTCCTCAGAACCGACACATTGCTCTGACTGCGTGGTGCAACCTCAACTCAGGCCTTTGCATTGCAAGCCCTGGTCAACAAGATCCTCAACGAAGATGCAGGCCCTCACACTGCAGACTCTCCACATTTTGGAACCGGCGATCGCTTCTACAGCATAATGCATCTTCGCCGCAGATCCTTGTAACGCTCTGAGAACCAGGATTAATGTACTCTGTTCAGCGGTCCCTGTAACTGGCTCGCGCTCCATTGTGGTTGGCCTGAACTTGTGACTTTGTCCCGGTCTGGCGGGACCAGATATCCACGGTTGGTGCTTTATGTCTTTTAGTGCTATATTAACAAAAATCTTTAAAATTGAATATCTCTGGTTTTATTAATTGGATGTTTCTCATTTTGGTCTTGTTTTATTTATTAAAAATCACTCTACTTTTCTAATTCTGTTGTGAGTGTTTTTTCACTATGTTACTGTTTGAAGTGTTGCACATATAATTTACATATTTCCGCTGAGTTAAGCCTGACTTCTCTGTGCCAAGCTACCCTATGGTTGAGCACAGGTTATTTTAGGGTTTCTTTGTGACTTTACCCTGAGGTGAATTGTGGTTGCTGCTTGAGAAGGGATTCCCCCTCCTCAGCTAGTAACCCAATTTCTTTCAACCGCTTTCCCACCCCTCTGGTTTTGAAATTATTTAATAGCTTTAATAGTCCAGCACATATTCAACCATTTAATTTTCTATCACTGTTTGGCTTTATTTAAAAAGCTTGAATTGGCAGGATGGAATTGAGAAACTAAGGATGTCTGTCTGTAGCAAGTAACTGATAATTGCTAGTGAACTAGAAAAAATGCAATCAACCTGGCTGCAGGAAAAATCTGACAGCAAAAAGTTGTAAATCTGCCGGACAAAATCAAAAATCCTGTCTCAAATAAGGGCATCAATTTGGTTTCAGATAGCTGTTAACCAATCGACCAGTGTTACTAAATCTGCCTCAAAAGTGAGTTAATATGGCTTGCAAATCTGTGCAACTATTCCCTCACAGTGCTCAAACTTGCTCTCAGAACTTGGCAACACAACCTCAAAAAAATGTGAGTCTGCTACAAAATATATTTAAGCGTGGTCCAGAAAAATGATCAGTCAAGCATCAAAAAGTGTACCTTCTGGTCCCCAAGCAGTCTTAAAAAACTTTCAATCTGACACAAACTGTGTGTGAGCCAAGGTCCCTAACTACAGCGTTTGACTTGCTTCTGACTTGAAGTCCTTGAAGATGTACTGAAGAGTCTACCTTTGGGTGGTTGTTCAGATAGTCATATCTAATGTTTATTTTCTACCACAAATATTCGTTTTCAATATTTTCTAACCATCGTACATTGGTTGGCGATAACCACCCCTTGCTTGTGTAGTGGGAATAATATTTTTTTATATTACTTTTATCAAAGGAGTGTTTGTATTTGCAGGTGCTTTAAACAATGAGTATTACTACTACATAACTTGATGGAGATCAATTATTTGACCTCTGGAAGATAATATATAGCAACCTTCAAGAGAGCTGGAGGTGTGCCCCTCAATTCACATCAAAGTCTGGAGGCAGTGTAACTCACCTCTTTCTACTCTGTCCTATTCTCTACTGTTAGGTCCCACCTCACACTTCTTCCTCTTACTCCTCATCCTCTCCATTCTCCTGCCATCTCTTTATGCTGCCTGGGACATGACTTGCTACAGAGAGCAAGGATGCAGTGTCAACCCTCTCGGACAGCTTGATGGAAGCCTCTTCTCCCAGGAGTTCATTCAGTGGGTGCAAGTTTCACTGCACCTTTCTCACCCTATGTATCTGGTTGACTCTGGACCCCGGTCCATATACTTAATGAATGCAACTCTTTCAGATGGCTCCTCTACCATCAGCTTCAGCGCTGGGGATTGGTGCAATGAAGCTTACTGTACTTTCAGAGGGAAGTTGCCTCGTACACCCTGCCTGGCAGATTTATCCCGCTTCTTGTGTTTCCTTGCCTTCAAGGATCCACAGACTGCGAAAGGGCACATGTAAATAATGTTTGCCTTCTTCCTTGTTTCTCTTCTACAGGTTTGCATAATCACCAGGCACCATGTAGTGACAATTCTAAAACTTCAATCCTGTACTATGTCTGTCATGCTTACTTTGCTTCTTCCCAACAGGACATACCACTGACTTCACCACACCAAACTAACCCCACCAAGTACCATACTACATCTCATAAACAGCTCATCATACTGCTGGACATGCCTGACCACACACATCCAAGAACCATACAAAGTATAACTCACTAGCTTGCCCATAATAGAGGAATATGATTGAGTGCAGGGTGAACAAGAAGATGGCTATCAGATGTTACAAGAGGGAGAACCTACAAACAAACCAAATCAGACCAAACCCACTGCCGCAGGGATCCAATCCCCATACCCTGTCCCTGTACATGGAATACAAGTACAGGGACACAGAACTGAGGCCACTGGGCAAGGTGAGAATACTGTTCGGAATCTCAGAAAAGATTTAAGTTACTGAGCTGGACAACACCGAAAAACTAATCTAAAGAAAAAATTAGGGCAGTTTGCTAACATGTCACATCATGGCTCAGCAGCAGAACAAGTACACACAACAGTGATAAATAACTCACAACACTGTTTTACGACAAGCTCAATGTTCCACCAACATATAGTTAAGGCAGTAACCAATCAGTGAAGTACAGGTCTGGAGAAACCACGCGTGAGAGGCTACAGGGAGAGGGTCAAAAGACCCACAACCTGACATGGATATGCTCCTTAGAGACAATCCAAACAAATAAACTCCAGAGAGGTTTGGAAGGTAGGTAATAATGCCCACCTCAGCGCAAAGCCTACTCTCATCCCACTCTACACTTACTCATTAGGACAGGTCAGGTCCATAGACTTTACTCGCTATGGAGCCTCTGTCCTCTGAGCAAAATAAAAACTGCAGGCAAGCTCCGCACTAAAGCACCAAGGAGTCACGGGATTGTTGAGTGTGTGCTATGCAAAAAGAGTATAACTTAACATAACAACAAGCTGAAAATTACTATAAACAGTGGGGTGAAAAGGGCACAGTGCTTCCTGTCTCCAGCTGTTCAATGTAAGCAATAGACCACTTACAGGGATAAATCCTACCAGCTGCAGGGGCAGTTAGACTGAATCAGCAAGCAGATATCTATCCCTCAAACTAGCCACTGCAATGAGCTGTGAACAAAGTCTTTCTTATTCCTGGTAAGTGGCCAATATCAATTGTGCCAGCTTTCAATTCTAATTTTTAAGTCATCAGCACTGTATGGTATGCAAGTTTTAAATTCAAAACTAAATTAAATCATATAAAAAGTGCTGGTGGTTAAATTTCCAGAGTAGACCAGACAAGGTCAACCTGAGTGAAGCCATTTCTCAGGTATGCATTTAGGCTATTTGCAGCCTTCCTCCAACTACTTTTTTGTGTTTGATGTAACACCCTAAATGACTAAGGGTATGCCCAGACGTAGGTCCTGTGTTCACTCTACCATTGGAGCCAAGCTGCACCTGGCTGGAAAGGCCCAAATAGGCCAAAATAGGTCTTGGGTTGCTTGTGTAGCAGTTCAGAGAGGACCTGGCTTGGCAGTTCAGGATGGACTGTTCCCACTGGAGCAGGGCTAAGACTGATTTGCATATGGCTGGGTCTAATCTAAGGTAGCATGACAGTCAAAAAGATGATGGGTTGGAATCCTACCCCAAGTGATTGCCAGTAATTAAACTCTTTGCAAGCATTCCTCCTATCACTTTTTGTGTGTTTGATGACTTTCAAAGAGCCTGTCCTGCCATGAACTCTCCACAATAAGGAAGGAGAGGAGGCCAAGCTCCTGACTTTGGAGCCTAGCTTTCTGGATTCTAAGCCTAGGTCCACAACTTAACTCAGAATTGTGTGATCCATGAAAATCAGTTTATCTCCCTGACACAAAAACAAAATGTATGAGAAATCTAATGTAATTGCGTAATTTAAATGTGTAATTTTCTGGTCATTGTGCTTGATGTTGCATCAAATCTGAACACCGCTTTAATGTGGAGTCACCTATTTCTCCCCACCTTTGTTTGTACTACATATATTCCAACCTTTGTCATGTGCCTAAGTCAGGCTCAGACCTAAATAAGTGCAGTTTAGTAATGACATCATGTCTCCCAACCTGGTTATATTTTGAATGCATTTGTACCAAGAATCTCTTCCATTAAATCCACACCTCGCACTAGCTCCCTATTAGATTTTGGATTTGATTAGAAGAATTGAAAATATTTGGGCAACAAGATAATCTTGGAATGACAAACAAAATGACCAAATCCTCCCTTAGATATGTCAAATCTTGTGATCTAAATTTTAAAATGTTTTTACTTACATAGTCTTGACTTCTCAGATCTAAGAGTTATATTTATGGAGAAATCCAAATGGGTACTGCCATGAATGAGGGTATTTTCCATCAAACCAAGACAGAGATGAGCCTAGTTACTGTCTCTATGGCTGGTAATCGTATTTGGACAAGGCCCTTAAAAAACAGCCATACACTCCAAGTAGTGGGGTTCTATCAGATCGTATTGTATCCTTGTACTTGTGCAGCCCACTTGTACACCATTATTGGCTTCTCCTGCACCCACCAATTTCCTATAGTTATACAATTGCCACATTTTACACTCTTATTGATGCCACTGGAATCACTTGCCACATCCCTCCTTACTGAATGTATCTTATTTATCCTGTAGCCCTCTAGTCATCACTAGTTTCTCATGAATCCTATTCAACATCACATTCTGAAAAGGCAGATTTCAGCACCCTTTTTCATGCCATTGTGCATAGTTTTTGCCACCCCTTCTAATTGCCCCTTCTGGTGTCTTCAGTGGTACCCCATTTTATTACTAGTGTAGACAGTTTCTGATGCAAACCTCTCCAAACCGTGTTATCTAGTTTCTCTTGGACCCCATATTCAATTGGATGTCGATTTACCAAAAGGTTCGGGGAAGCAAAAGTGACATAAAGCACACTTTGTTGCAAAAAGATATCAGAGTGATAACTCAATGTCCATTCAATAGATCACCAACAGCCAACTAATCACTGCTGAGGGGCTAGGCAAACAGCAATAAGTGATAAATAAAGAAGGCAAACAGGGCTCTTAGAACTAGGGGTGTGCAGAATTTGTGTAATTTGCTTCTGCGTAATCAAGTGAAATTTCAGCAAAGTTAGGTGAAATTCCTCTTAATTACATGAAATGCAAATGCATTATTTTGTGCTATAATTTAGCGTGAAACAGTCCTCACATCAATTTTTGTTGCAAGAACCCTTTTAATCAAAAGCAGTGTGAACCACAGTCACTCATGTTCTGTTATTCCTGCGCACCTCCAATAAATGTTTACTGCAAATGGTGCATCATGGTAATTTTTCTGGCTTCTGGCGTGTAATTATGCAACGTGGAGTAATTGTATATTTTCAGGAATTTCACATAACAAGCATAATGCGAAATTCCCAAACTTACATAAATTTAAATGTGCCCAGTTCTACTTAGAACATGTTTATTTTATGTTCCTATTGCTACACTCATGATCTCTCAGGGTAGAATGTCAGTTGATACCACAAATGCATTTACATCGTGATACTTTACAACGTGGTCTTTACAAGAAATATGTTTACCGCTCATAATCATGTATTTCTATGTGTTTTGCATGTAGCATGCATGTTTTTTTAAAAAATATTTACCACCCAACATTGTATTATATAATATTAAAAATCAATTTCCTTAAAAATTATAGAGTTAAAAACCTTTTTAAAAACTATGCTTTTTTTTCAAGTTTTTGAAGTACAACATATGTGTCCCCACAAATATGGTATCGACATTTAGCTAATGAAAAATATCAATATGTAATTTAATTTAATTTTGATTTTATCAATATAATTTAGGTCATATAAAAACAGAGCAATTAATATAAATAATGGTATCCAGTGTTTTGAAATCATTCGATGCCAGCCTCTGAGGTAGCAACAAGACACTGAAAGCGATACACCATCAAAGAAAATACAGTGGCATCTAGGATCCAAAGACAATCAGAACAATTTATAAATAAATACCACTAAGTAAAGATCCGAAACTAGACATAAGAATTCCTTCTTTATTAAAAAAAGAACAATTAAATACAATATTTTTCTTACAAAATCGTGAGCCAACAATAAAGGAAACCCACTGAAACTGAGAGGGAAAACAAAGAAAAACTTTTAAATGAAGAAACCTGCACTGAATAATTAAACATAACCCATGGGAAAATAAAAAAAGGTACATACGAACCGAACAAACATTAATAGTAACAATAACACAAGATTTTCCAACCAACAGCAATCACTAACTTAAAATGTTTCCTCTATATGTCCTATAATTTTTGTTTTTCAACAGGCTTAAGAAATCAGAATAAATTAACACATTAAGATTAACAAAACAAATTGATTGTAAATATTGTCTATTTCAGACAAAACCTCAAAATCATTACTGGAAGAACATTTAGAAAATAAAATCCTTTCAAACACTGAGTAACAGAACATTGGTAAGATATAAAAACACACAGGGGCCGATTCCGATTCGTGTCGGTAATTTCTCCGACCGAGCCGGCCTCGGAGAGATTTCCGACCGAATCGGACCCGTGCAGTCCGACCGAACGAGTCCGATGCATTCGTATGCCACCGGACACGAGTCGGTCGGACTCCCATTGAACTCAATGGGAGCCGGTCGTACAATGCGTACGCGGGCTCCCATTGCCTCAATGGGTGCGAGGCGGACAAGGGCGCCCCCTACAGCGAGTACGCCGCGAGCGCTCGCGGCGTACACGCACAGGTAGGGGGACCCATGGGTCCCCCTGTGTGCGCCTCGCACGGGTACGCGTACAGGGGGTCCGACACGGACCCCCAAAGTACGGCTCCGACAGCGAGTTCGAGTCGGACGGCGCGAGTCGGTCGGAGCGGTCGAGGTGCGCATCGTACTTACCCGGCCGGAAAACGTCTCCATTGCGCGGTGCGAATCGGGTCCGAGCGAGTCGGTCGGAGCGGTACGATCCGGGAACCAGTCGGTCGGAGCGGTCGGGTCGCCCGGACGAGTCGGTCGGCGAATACGCATCGTACTCGCTCGCCCGGACGCGCGTACGACTCGGTCGGAAAATAGGGCTCCGGATCGGATCCGGTAAAACCAAATCCGATTCGGAGCACTACCGGCCGAGATCGGAATCGGCCCCACAGTATATTGACAAGGAGAACATATCAAGCAATTAAATAAAACAGTAATAGAGTTATTTTTACATTTAATATAGGTTTACTATGAAAAACTTGATGAGAGAAAAGTTTTAGCTAAAACAGGAAAACAGTTACTCAAACAGAAGGGATAGATTTCTTTTAAAAAGAAACAAATAGAACCAAATGCTCACTGGAAATGTGTGGAATAGTTTTCAACTCCTTGCAAAGGCAGAGCAGTTTCTCTAGGAGATTTTGTAGAATGGGAAAGTGACCATCACAAGTATGCCACTGAACAGAGTCAGGCGTAAGAGAGACTGTACAACAAATAAAGGCCTTGGAAGCCACCTTCAATGAGCCCTGTGATTCAGTTATAAGGGAGGTAGCAAGATATATCCCCCTACATGTTACCAGAGAGATGCCCACTATCCCAAATTTTAAAAGGATAATTAGCACCAAAAGAAAGGCGATTAATATATAACTAAAACAACCCAATACATTTAATGATAGTGATTCACCTCCCGATCCCGGCAGAAGTGGGTAGGTCAGAGAGCCTGTTGCTGATTCAGCAAACTACATAGGGAAATTCCTTGTGTGATACCTGCCGGGTATTGATGAAGTAAAATGAGAAACCCGACTGGGGTTGGTCATGTTCTATCAGGTACTACACATAGTATGTGATAGGCTGGTTTAAAGAGGTAGATTACACCATATAACCACCCGTGTGTAGATAGAATTGATTTTAGAAGGTCCTGACGAATCACCACCAGATTGATTGACTACCAGGCGAGAAACATGTTGACCACACAATAGAGCGCCCTACCTGAGACATAACCTCAGACATGCGCCTTTGTTTCTTTTAATCAGGTTGGAAGACCTATTGATTAAAAAAAATGTGTTGGTACTTCCAAACCTGTTTTAAACTTCCTTCAGATTACACACCTCCACTCACTCATCTACACTGGTTAGGTCCCTCACCCACACGGCACCAAACGGCAATTTGGAATAAAAGATCTCCGCCAAAGAGCCCCTCATAGGAAGCCCGTCAGGTATTGCAGCGCAGACCTGGCGGGGAGCAGCCCTATGATGAAGCATGACACCCAGCCAGGTGTGTGAGGGCCCCAAATTCCAAGAGGAGGAATCCCCGTCCTCCTTCTTCTCATGACCAAGCAAAACCGGTTGCCCTAGTTTTCCCTTGTCTCGTAATTAGGAACAGCATACTTTCTGTATCTTTACTAAGTTTGGGCACGTATGCTGGACCTGTCCAAAAAGCCCAGAGTCCCTCCTTTTTGATTAGTGATATTCCTTCCCTATGATTACAAACACCCTCTAAATAAAAATTCTATATTTGCAACATAGTCTAGAAAATAGTGAAATCAGAATGATGGATGGGATGTTTAAAACTACACCCCTTCCATTTACCCAAATATATACTATACATAGTAAAATAAATGATACCACAATGGCTCATATTTATACTTTATTGCCAGACAAGCAGTCCTCAACTTATACTGAATTTTTATCAGTCATAAAAGAAAAATCAATGAGTAAATGTCTTAAGGAAATAGTAGTGTAGTTCGAACTTGCCATGATAGCCACTATTGAAAAACGTAATCCTCAAATTTAAGGATGTTTTTCAATTTTTCCAGGATTTTTGGAAAACAAAATCTTTAATTGGGAACTACATGTCTGAGAGTAAACAACATTTAAGGTAAAAAACAGAAAGGAACAGTTTTGTATTTTGTATCTCCTGAACATGAACATAAATACTACACCACTACTGTGCAAACTCACTACTTTACACGTAATTTGGAAAAATTGGCACCATTACTAAATCACTTCAAAGAAACATGGATTGGCCAACTAAATAGGTTGGGTCACAGAAGAAAGCCATGTTATCATATTGAATTGTTAAACTGTTACCCTACATTCTTGAAGATAGGTGAAAAAACAAACAATGCTACTGAGGGTTAGCATAACTCCTTCTCTAATTCAATAGGAAATCACCGTAATTACTACCAGTTCCGGATTTTTTTTTAAAAGGAGCAACGTTTTCAGGGAATGAGAAAGGCAAATTCTTTTGGGGGTAGTCTGCAGCGTACAGTCTGTAAGAAACAAAATAAATGAATGACAGACTCCATTTACCGTTCAACAATTCAGATTATTTGGGGGGATGGACTACTTGGAAAAAACAATGCATACATGCTACATTACTAAAGAAATTCCGGCAAAGGATAACATTTAAAAAAAGACAGGTTGTGCTCTGATCTCCTTTCTTGATAAAAACATAATTTGCTAAATTATTATCATTAACACCCTCAGCAAAATCAGTTCTCCAGCAGCTTAATTTCTAAAACAAATGATTAAATAGAAATAGGTGTTACCTGAAGTTGTCAGAAAATGTTATATACTGACACCCAATGGAAATCTGAATATAAATTGACAAAGTTAAAATCAAATTCCCTCCCAAAGAAGTACCTGAATCAATATTTTCCAAAATGAAAAAAAACGCAAAACAAAAAACGGAAATCCATGTAACATTCCATAAAAACATGTTAAACGTCTAAAAAATACATTAACAATGGGTAAAAAGATGTAGACAAGGAAAATTAAGTGGGATAATTTAATCAGTGCCCACCTACATCTATCCAAGGCCAATCAATGAATACGTTCCAAAAAAAATGACTGAGGGAAGAGAGCCTATTGGAAAAAAACAGAAAAACTAAGGGCCTGATTAGGATGGTGGTGAGAGCGCCACCCACAGCCGGTCGGTGGCGGTCTCACGGCCATCGTAAGCAAGTTTCCCGCCTGCCACATTAGGATGGCGGGCAGTTTGTTGGCAGTTGGAAAGACCGACCACCACGCATCCGATGGGCTCCTTGAGCCCACCGGTGCGTCGGAGGGGAATCATATCCCTACAGCAGTGGCGGTGCCTGCCAGGCACCACCATAGGGATTATGATGTCCCTTTCCACCCACCTTTTCATGCGGTTAACCCGCCATGAAAAGGCGGGCAGAAAGGGAATTTGGGGGCACATAGCCAGCCCCCCTTGCCCCCTGGCCCTCAGACATGGGCCCTGAGGGGCACCTATTGTGCCCCCCTACACATCCCTGCACCATGTGGCAGGCACCACATGGTGCCTGCCACGTAGTGCAGGGATATGTGCAGTGACTTTTTTTGTCTTGCGTCGTGTGCTACAGCCAGCAGCATCCGTCGCAATTCAAAATATTGGCATTGCGACTGCCGTGGTGGCGGTCGCATTGTAATGCCTTTGTCGGGACCGCCAACAGCCTGTCGGGTGGTCCTGTTTCCATTAGGGTGGCGGGCGGGCAAAGTCTGTCCGCCATCGTAATGAGCCGCTAAGATATTTCACCTTTAAAAATGGTGCAAAACATATCAACAATTACGGCATCATTACGATGCCAGTCGAACTCTCGTCTGACCAGCATTGTAGCAGAAGTGGGACCACCCGACAACGAGTCTGCTGCGGGCTGCAGCACAAGCCGCAATAGAAAAGGTACACTTTAAAAACATCCCGCACTGTGTAGCAGGTACCATGCAGTGCCTGCTACATGGTGCAGAGATGTTTAGGGGGGCACCAGGCCCCATGGTGCCAGGGGGAGGGGGGCCCCACTACGGGCCCCTAAACTCACTTTCTGCCTTACTTTTCATGGCGGGGGAATCGCCCTGAAAGTGCAGGCGGAAAGGGACATTGTAATCCCTAAGGCGGTGCCTGAGCAGGCATCGCCCCTATTGTAGGGATTACTGACCCTCTGAAGGTCTGACGGGCTCCTTGAGCCCATTGGAAAGTGTCGGACTTTCCCTCCGCCTGCTGCTTCCAACCGCACGCACTGGAAAAGCAGATAGCGGTTAGACCGCATCCTATGAGCCGTCGCATGTAGTCCGACCGCCATCAGAATGTTTTATGAAAGATAAAAAACAAAAAAATCCAAAATAAATATAACCCAGGTGGACCCGTAATCCATAAAACTGTATAAGGAGCAAAACCTCACAAACATACTAACCATAACAAAAATAAAGGAAACCTACACCTATGCATTTTGGTGAGTTCTTACTTGACCGGCACAGCTGCAGACCTCTGTCGTCGACTGAGAACCTCCACCAACTGCAGAAATAAACGTAAAAACCTGGGATTCATTTAAAAAAAAAAAAAACTGCTGTAAAAATATAAAAAAGATAATTAATCCCATAGCAATTATTGTTAAAATGGGGGAAATAAGTTTGTAAATATGTTTAAAAATATGTTTAAATGTTTTCTGTTTTAAATGTAGAAATAAAGTATGTATAAATGTTGTATATTAAATCATTTTTTTTAAGTGTATTAAGTTTATTTTATACAGATTTTTTTAGGTGTCTGTAATTGCTTCATATTTTTTTACTGTTATTAATAAAATAATTCTGTGTTTGGCCATTTTAAATGTAAGCTTTTGTAAAAATATGCGTATATTAAAAAAATTACATCATATAAATAGTTTTCAGTATAAAATGAAACTACCTGTAAAATCCAAAATTAAAACATTACCACCCTAATCCCCTAACACCCTTCTATCCTGCTCCTAAATTCATAAACGAGAAAAAAATATCATTAAAATCTACGGCATGAATACCCACTACCCAAAAATAAATACCCACACTACTAAAAGAAAAACAAAATAAACACACTCCTCCACCCTAATCCCCTAAAATCATTATTTCCTGCTCCTAGGAAAATAAATGAAAAGAAAGATAAGAAAAACAAAAAAAATGATTGTAACAAATATTGTTCAAACATAAACATCTCAAAAATAAATGCCCACATACCCCTTACAAAAATAAACTTAAAATTGAAACTCTCCACCCTAATCCCTTAAAACCTGTACATTCTGTTCTTAGAAGCAGAAACAGAAAAAGTAATATAACAAAAAATTAAAGCATTATTGAAATTAACACTACAAAAATACCCACACTCCAAAAAATAAACCCAGAATAAAACACTTTCCACCCTAACCACCAAAATGTTTATAGCCTGCTCCTTCAACCATAAAAAATATTAAAAAATAAAATGAACTGTAAAAAAATAAACACCCACACCCCAAAAGAAATTAAATAATCCCATCATTAAAACACTCCCCACCCTAAACCCCTAAAACCCTGTCATCCTGCTTCTAGCACCTTAAATACAAAAATCCAAAGGAGAAAAATAAATACCCACAGCCCAAAAATGAATATCCACAGCCCAAAATAGTAAAGTGCAGTTAATCCCTCACATTCCAGCCCCCCATTAATCCCAACTGCCCCAAAAGCCCTATTTACCACTTTCTTTATGTTTTTTGAGAGGTAAACTCTCCACAACCTCTTATTATCTCCAAGCCATTGTAAAGCCATATTTTCCACTTTTTTTCTTTTTTGCGGGGCATACACCAACCAAGCAATACTTGCTTACAAAACTTACCTTTACTTAGCTATGCATGGTAAAGCCAAGTGTAACAAAGACGTTTGCGGTAAAGGTCATTGCTTTGGCCCCAGCTCTCAATTACCTTGGATTGGCCTCTGACGAGTCAAAGGCCCTTCTGGGCCTGGCTGTCTGCCTGGAGGCTGCGCTTCCCCTCTCTCCCCCTCTTTGTCTGCTGCCCTCTTACTCTCACTCCCTCTTTTCACACTCTCACTCTCGCTTGTTCTCCCCGTCATTGTGCCTGTTCTGTGCTTTGATCTGTGCTTTGTCTTTTGTGCCTGTTTTGTTGCTCTGTACCATCTTTTGTGCCCATGTTGGTGCTCTTTACGTCTTTTGTGCCTATCTCATCTCTTTGTGCCTGTATTTGTGACAGTTTTGTTGCATCGTTTTTGTGCCTGTTTCCCTGACTGCTTTTTCTGCTTTCCTCTTCCTTTCTCCCCCGCTTCTCCCTTTGCTCCAGTGACATTCTCTCCGCCTCCCCTTTCCCCTGCTTTCCCTCCTTCCTCCTTCCTCCTGCCCCCTCCCCTTACCTGTTTCTTCTGTGTCTTCCTCGTGCAGTCTCCCCCCTGTGGATTCTCACCCCTTCCTAGCCCTGCCACCTGCACTCCACCCCAACCTAGGACCTACTTATTGGTGGCTGCTACACGACTGCCCGTCTGTACCGGAAATGCGCCCAATGCCACGGACCCTGGTTTGCCCGACCACCACAGCTACACTTCCCCAGGCTTGCTAGCACTCAACACAAGATGCTGACATGACTGCTGCTCCCGCTCCCCACCTCTTCGTATGGTAGGTCCATTCTCATGCACTCACTACTGCTTCTCTTGAAGCATCACTCCTACACCCACTACCCACACCTCACCCCACATGCATGCATGCTCCTCAACACCAGATCTCTCTGCAAACACACCACTGTGGTCTGGGACCTCATCGACACAAAATCTTTGGACATCCTATTTGTCACCGAAATCTGGCTTAACCCTTCACCCACTACCACCATCGCCATCCCTCCTGGCTACATGATCGTCCACCAAGACAGGCACCATAAACTCAGAGGAGGTCTTGCAAACACCCACAAAGACACAATCACCTGCACAGCTCCAACAGACGAACCCACTGAATTCATGAAACTCATGCACTTCCAACTACAAATCAACCACACCATCCTGGGCACCTTCACTTACCGACCCCCAGGACCATGCACCACCTTCATTAACCTCCTCGCCGACTTCATCACGCCCACTGCCATCAGATTCTATGACTTCTTACTGCTCTGCAACCTCAATCTCCACCTCGATGACCCAACAGACCTCAACGCCACCTCCCATCCGGACAGCTTCGACAACATTGGACTCGCACAGCTCGTTCAAGGCCTGACTCACATTGCTGGGTGCACCCTCGAACCCGTCTTCACAGCCAGCAAAAAGAACACCTTCAGCTACCTCATCACGCTCACATAGACAGACCACTCCATAGTACAGTTCTACATCAATGAGCCCCACTCCTGCAAACTGAAGCCAGCCATCAAAATCAGTCACAACTGGAACAACATAGCAGAGGCAGACTGAGCCCACACTCTCAGATCGAATCCATCTATCCCCACCGGCGACCTACAAAACACCCAAATCACATTCAAAACTGGATCTCAGACTGCAACAACATCTTGGCTCCCCTGAAGAAAACCAGGCAAACAAGAACTTATTCTCAAGCATGCTGGTACACGGAAGACCTAAGAGACTCGAAGCACTACTGCAAACAACTAGAAAGAAGATGGAGAACCAGCTGAGATAACACATCTATAGAGGCCTACACAACCACACTCAGAAAGTACCACACCCAGATCAAAGAAGCCAGGAAAGCAGCCCTCATACTAGGACTTCAATCCTGATCCAACTCCAGAAAAGAACTTTTTGCAAAATCATCAGAGAGTTCATTAATCCAACGGCTGCCACCAACATGATTTCCCCCTCACAGGACCTCTGCAATGGCCTCTCTAACTTCTTCCACAATAAAAATACTCAAGATCTACATTAACTTCACACCCTAATCCACCACAGAAGACATCATCAATCAACCACCCACCACCACCAGGAACGCCCACCATTTAACGAACTGGAGCCCACTCTCCAGAGTAGACACTGCCTGAATTATCTAGACCATCCATTCAGGGTCCCCCACAGACTCCTGACCTCACCATATTTCAAACTTGAGAAGAACAATGATCAGCGCCAACCTCCCCACCATAATCAACTCCTACCTCCTTAGGAAAACCTTCACAGATAGCTGGAAACATGCAGAAGTCACAGCTCTCCTGAAGAAACCTTGGCAAACCTGAAAGAGCTCAGCAACTACAGACCCATCTAGCTCCTTCCATTCCTGCCTAAAGTTAGGAGAAAGAGATCAACAGGCAACTCTCCACCCATCTAGAACAGCACCACCTCCTGGACTCCACCCATGCAGGGTTCAGCAGCAAGCATAGCACAGAAACAGGTCTCCTGGCAGCCACAGACAATATCCGATCCATCATGGATAGAGGTGAAACCACCACTCTCATCTGCCTCGACCTCTCAGCGGTCTTCACCACCATTTCCCATGGCACCCTCCTCGCCAGACTCCGAGACTCAGGAATTGAAAAGCCTGCCCTGAGAAGGATCACTGTCTTCCTCTCCAATAGAACTCAATGAGTGAGACTCCCCCATACACCTGCAAACAAAGTAGCTCATCTACGGAGTCCCCCAGGGATCCTCTCTCAGTCCAACCATGTTCAATGTGTGCATGGCACCCTCGCCCGCATCATAGGAGCCCAAGGCATTAGCACTGTCTTCTATGCCGACGACACACACTTCATCCTCTCCCTCATCGACATGAACAACACCACCAGGGCTAACTTCATCTCCTGAATGACCAACATGGCCAACTGGATGAGGGAGAACTACCTTAAACTCAACAGGAACAAAACAGAGATCCTGATCTTTGGAAATAAGAGATCCCTCATGTGACTCCTATTGGTGACCATCCAAATTAAGTCCCACACTCACTCCCACAGACACCATCAGAAACCTCTGCATAATCCTAGAAAACAAACTAACAATAAATAAACAGGTTAACGCTGTGACCGCATCCTGCTGCCTCATTCTCAGAATGCTTCACAAGATTTTCAAATTGCTCCCCACTCGCACAAGGCGCACAGTCACCCAGGCCCTCATATCCAGCAAATTTGACTACGGCAATGGGCTCTATGTCAGCATCTCCAACCAGCTCATAGAAAGACTCCAGACCATCCAAAACACTGCCACCAGACTCATTGTAGATATCCCCAGGTGCGCTCACGTCACTCACTACCTCACTAACCTACAGTGGCTACCCATCCAGAAACGTTGCCAATTCAAGCTGCTCATTCATGTCTAGAAAGCCCTCTACAACACTAGACCAGCATACCTCAACAACCAACTTCAACTCTGCCAACCATCCAGACAGCTACCCTCTACCTCACTCACCTTTGCACTGGTCCCCCACATCCACAGAAGCACGTCAGAAGGGCATGCCTTCTCCTTCATTGCTACCAAGAACTGGAATGAACTTCTTCAACACATCAGGACAGCTCCTTCACTTCTCAACTTCTGCAAGAAACTGAAGACCTGGCTGTTCAACTAAGAAGCTCCGCCAGGCCTACTTTCCTTCTCCAGTGCCTGGATACCCTCACAGGTGATTAGTTGCGCCATACAAATCAACATAGCATAACATTGCTTGGTAAAGGTAGCGCATCTTAAAAACCATGTTGCAAAGGTCATTTACCTTCAGTGTAGCTAGGACTGTGCTAGAGGAACCAAATGGGAAGCCAGGGGAAGTACATGCTAACCCTGGCTGCCTCCAATTAAGTATTCATGGTATCTACTGCAATGACTTACCTCTTCCCACTGACACATCCAGCATGCAGGCTGTGTCAGTTAGGGTGGCCTACTATCCCATATTTTGCAAGCTGGTCCTGCAGTCATGGTTGCTGTCCCACTGCATGCACCGAGGCACTATGGGACATCCATTGTCCTGCATTTTGTTTGACTGCCAATCTTTCACCTTCTCACAGGACAAGCAACTCACTCCTACAGATCTTTATGAGCTATAACACAGGTGTCTGTCAGTGGATTGGAGGGAGGTTAAGCAGCACAGGAGGGGTCCCGCACAATCCTGCCTCAAGAGCAGATTAAGCTATGAAAATGCAAATTCAGGAAACTGCCAATAAATGACTCTGACTATGTGAATGACAACTATGATGGGCGTCTGTCCTGGGAGTACTCCCTTCATGTTCATTTATTCAATTAAGCATGTTTCAAAGTAATGACATATTGTCAGATCAGTCCACAGAGGCACAGGAGAGTGTGCTTTGGCCAGCATCAAGCAGTTTGTGAAAGTAGTACACCTGAGACTGCGGCACATTTCTACTCGCTACAAGGTCTTTACAATTAGTACCATATTCCATTTTGGTGAATATACTGTGAAACTGGGCTCTTCTCCCCTGTCCTGGGTAACATCCAGTAGATTGTTTTTTTTTGTCAAAACTCTTTTTATTTTATTGAGCGTCACAAGCCAAAAGAACAACATAGATACAGGAGGCCGGGTAGGGCCCAGGGTCAAACGATCCACTTAATAAGTACTCGTTTTCAAACGTCCCAGAGTCCATACGGCTCCTCCATTGGAGATATAGCAGACACTTCTTTTAAACAAAAAGCCTGGGGGCCAGACCTTCCGGCTCAAATACACAATGAACATAGGAAACTTTCCCCCACACCCACCCCCCCTCCCTCCTCCTCTTCCCTGGTGGTGGTAATGTCACACGCAAAAAACCTAGGTGGCTGCAATATTTCTATAAGACAGAGTGGTGGGAGCGTAGCGCTGTCCGATCAATGAGGGAAGGCTATTCCGACCATGTTCCCCCTCGAGACTGGTTAGAGCTGCAATAGGTGCATTGCTCTCACAGATGGTGGACAAACTGCAGAGGGCAAGCCTCGGGAGAGATAGGCGACCAGCGGACCCCATTTATGTTCGAACGCCTCGCGATCACCTCGAAAGACGTCCGCAAGGCGCTCCATGGAGAGAATTCTCCACAAGCGGGCATGCCAGAGCGAAGTGGCAGGTGTACCTGTCTTTTTCCATGCCGCCGCAATCGTGAGCTTTGCCGCCCCTAGACAAGTCCACATGATCGCCTTATCTGTTTTGGTTTGATGCTCCAGCTCCTCACCTCTAATGCCCAAGAGAGCTCCCTCGATAGTGGTCGGGATTGGATATCCCAGCATTTCTTTAAGATGAGAGAGGATTTCTTCCCAGAAAGGCCGGATAGCTGGACAATCCCACCAAATGTGGCGAAAATCCCCCTGCAAACCACATCCCCGCCAGCAGAGATCAGAAGTGTCAGGGAAGATCCGATGGAGTTTAGTAGGGTAGAGGTACCAATCTAGCAGCATCTTATAGTGAGCTTCTCTCAGAGCCACCGATTTGTTGTGCCTAGTGATGTCTCCCCATAGATGTTTCCATTCCTCTTCAGTGATATCGCGCCCCAGGACCTGTTTCCAGAAAGACATGTAGCGCGGCCTAGGTGCGGGTAGTGTGGTCAGTAACGTAGAGTAGAGTGTGGAGATGGCACCTTTCATGGAGCCTGCCCTGTGGACCGCAAACTTTTCCATCGCCGTTAGGTCTCTAGTTGCTGCTTCCCTAATGTGTGGGAGCGTGGCCCAGTGTTTAAGCTGGAGATAGTGGTAATGCTCGCTGTGGGGGACTAAAAACTCCCTTTTGCAACTTTCGAATGTGAGGATGTCGTTATTGTGGAACAAGTCCGCGAGTTTTATGCACCCCCCTTCCCTCCAACAGTCAAAAGGCCCTTCCCGGAGTGCCGGTGGGAAAGCCGGGTTGAAATGCATTGGGGTATACGGCGAAGGAAATGAAGTCCATCCCTCCCTTTTTGTGGCCTGATCCCAGACCACCAGCGTGGTGCGAGTGGGAGTGCTGATGTATGCTTTGGAGGTCGATCTTTTTTCGGCTTCTAAAGAACGTCCCAAATGGAGCGCCCCACAATCGACCGGTCCATGTGGAGCCAGTGCTTGTCGGACTCGCTTGTGGACCATTCGGCCACCACTCGTAGTTGCGCTGCTTGATAGTATAGAGTGCAGTCCGGTAAAGCTACCCCCCCTCGTTCCTCAGTCGCCTTAGCACGTGAAAGGGAAGACGAGCCCTCCCACCCGGCCAAATGAATTTGATGACGAGGGAGCGCAGGCGGGGCAGTAGGTCTCGCTCCAGTTCAATCGGCAAAGCCTGGAAAAGATATAGAAGTCTTGGTAGGACCGACATCTTGACGGCGTTAATCCGCCCGAGCCATGAGATGTAAAGAGTCTTTCATCTTTTAAAGTCTTGCTGCAAACTCGTCACCAGAGGGGGGAAGTTGGCCCGGTAAAGATCCTCGAGTCTGGGAGTGAGGTGGATCCCCAAGTAGAGGAGCGAGTGCTTCGCCCAATGCAAGGACGTCTGGCCTCTCAGTCTAGTCACGTCAGCAGCAGATAGCGTGAGATTTAGGATGGAGGATTTGGACAGGTTAACCTTGAAACCCGCCACTTGTTCAAAGTGGGACAGCTCTTCCTGCAACGCCGGGAGAGAGGAGGCCGGTTCTGTAAGCATGAGCAGGATGTCGTCTGCAAAGAGGGATACTTTGTGGTCCGTACCCCCGAAACGTATGCCCCGGATCTCCTCATTAGCCCGAAATCGAGCCGCAAGGGGCTCAATGCTGAGGGCAAACAAGAGGGGGGAAAGCGGGCATCCCTGCCGGGTGCCTCTGCTGAGGGTAAAAGGAAGCGAGGAACACCCGTTGACCGTAACCCGGGAGCACGGGAGATGGTAATTGGCCCTGATCATGTTGAGGAATGTGTCGCCAAAGCCAAATTTCTGCATGGCGAGGAAGAGAAACACCAGTCCACCCTGTCGAAGGCTTTTTCCGCATCAAGACCCGCCAGAATTGCTGGGATTTTAAATTTGGAAGCCTTCTCAATAAGGTGTATGGTGCGGCGAATATTATCATGTGTTTGCCATCCTTTTATAAAACCTGATTGATCAGGGTGGAGTAGGTCGGGCAGCAGGTCTTCCAGCCGAGCGGCCAAGATCGAGGAGTAGAGCTTTGCATCCAAATTGAGAAGGGCTATGGGCCTAAAGGATGCACAATATTGGGGGTCATTCCCTGGCTTGTGAATGACCGAAATGACCGCTTCGGCCACTGAAGTCGAGACATGCGCGTCTGTCGCTATCGCTTGGAAGAGCGCAGTGAGGTGGGGGGTAAGTTCTGATGCATAACATTTATAAAATTGTGCAGTGAGGCCGTCCGGTCCTGGGGCTTTGTGAAGTTTCAGTCTCGAGATGGCTTGCTCCACCTCTTCCGAGGTGATGGGGCATCTAAGGAGCTCGCAGTCGCGGGGGAGATTTGGGGGAGAGTCACCAAGTCAAGGTACTGCTGTTGCGAGTGTATATCCGGAGGAGTCCCCCTATAGAGTGTCCCATAAAAGTCACCAAAGATGTTAGCTTTAGAGGCATCATCATGGGTGAGCTGACCTCCCTGATCAAGGATGCCGCCAATATATTCGCGCTCTCTTTTCACTCAGAGCTGGCGAGCTAAGTGTGGACCCACTTTGTCCCTTTGTACGTAGGATGTCTGTCGAAGCTTCAGCAGCGTGTACTCGGCTCTATTGTTGTAGATGGAGCGAAGTTTGCCCCGTAGTGCGGTAAGCTGCCTCTGCAGTGTTCGCTTGGGGTTGTCCTTATGGGCCTTTTCAACCGTTTCTAACTCCCCTTCCAGGGCCACACGTTCCGCCGCCCTCTGTTTGTCTAGCACGGCGTTGAGTTGGGTGCATTTACCTCGCAGCACCGCCTTAAAGGCGTCCCAGTTATTCTGCGGGGACGTGTCCTGTGGATCATTGAGGGTAAAGTACTCAATGATGGCCGCCCTCAATTCCTCGCGAAGCGTCTTGTCGCGAGTAAGTGCCACCGGGAAGTACCAACGAGACGAAGCCGACTTGGGGCCATGCCAGGTCAAGCTGATGGTGATGAGGCTATGATCTGATATCGAAATTGGTAGAATCTGCGCTGCCTGCAGGGAACCCACTAAAGCCTGACTGATAAAAACATAATCTATCCTAGAGTACGTCTGGTGCACATGTGAGAAGTAGGTGTAGTCCTTAGTGGTGGGGTGCAGCGTGCGCCGCGCATCGCAAAGGCCTAATGTACGCAGTTTCTGTTTGGTCCCTTTTACAAAAGGTGCTGGGGGTTGCCCTCATGGTGTGCGAGCTGTCCAGTGATTCGTGCCAAGTCTGATTGAAGTCCCCCAGTAAGACCACTGGTCCCTCCGGAAATCCACTTATCATGTCGAGCGCTTTAGATAAGAATGTTGACTGGCCCGAATTGGGTGCATAAAGAGAGACAAAGGTGCAGAGAGTACCCCTCAACCGTCCCCTGACCATTATGATTCTCCCTTCCCTATCTGTCTTGGTGGCTTCAGGCTGAAACTTAGTTGAGCTGTGGAAAAGGAGAGTTACCCCATTGTGTTTGGTGCTTGCGGAGGACTGATAGATTAAGGGGTAAGATTTGTGTCTCAACCGGGATTCCTCTGATTTTTTAAGGTGGGATTCTTGGAGGGCTACTATTTCGAATCTATGGTCTGCGAGATATTTCCACACCTTCTGCCGCTTCTGAGGGGAGTTCAGCCCCTTAACATTCCAGGATGCTACGGACACCATTGACTGGACCTACCTCCCCTCCATTCCCCATGAGACGACTGCTCCTTGTTTGCGTAGCTGCACCCCTCCCCGGTAGAGAGGGACCTCCTCCCCTGGAAGACCCCTATGACGCAGCACACCCCTCGCTCAGACCGAGGAACCCTAAGGAAGCCCCTAAAGCTCAGTGCAACCCCTATTCCACCACCAGGAACCCACCCCCCCCAAAAACAAACCCCCAACAACATACCGAAAAGAAAAACAAGAGCCAAATGGCCAACGGGCCGTCGGCTCGGAATTCTTCCAGAACCAAAGGAAGAATTTTGGGTAGTACGGACAAGGCCCGCACCCCATCGACTGCCGTGCCTTAGCCATCTAGTGTGCAGTTCAATCTGAAGCATAAAAATAAAAACCTCAGTGTCCATTTTCGTTGCTTACTCGTCTCTTCCCTCAAACCAGCCAGTGAGGCTCTACTTCAACAACAAAGCTGTGGTTTCGACCAGGTCCCCAGTAGAGTCCAGAGACGAGAGGCCCGGAGAGACAGAGTGACTGCTGGGCACGAAACAACAAGTGTTCGGCTCGGAATTCTTTCAGAATAGGAAGCAACATTTTTGGCAGGCTGAACAAGGCCCATGCTCCTCGATTGTCGTGCCTTGATCATCTAGTGTGCAGTTTAATATGAAGAAGAAAAATAAAAACCACAGTGTCCAAATTCGGCGTTCCCACGTCTCGCCTCTCGAGCCAGCCGACGAGACTCTGCTTCGGAGACAAACCTGTGGATTCGACAAGCACCCCCGGAGAGCCCAGAGACGAGAGACCCGGAGAGACAGAGTGACTGCCGGGCATGTTACTACAAGTGTCCTCCACTCGACATTTATCGGGAGCGTGTGACTGGTTGCCAGGACCTAGAGCCCCTCCTTGGCCGCTCCGAAGGATTTGAGGGGCCTGCAGAGTTCTCCTCCTCTGGCATTGGAAGGCCCAGAATATGAAGGCCTTCAGGAAGGGCTGTTACATGGTGCGTTTTGTTTTTGAATTCAAACGCGAGACCGAAGGGGAATGTCCAGCGATAACGAATGCCCTTGTCTCTGAGTTTGGCGCTGATCGGTCGCAGTTGCTGTCGACGGGCCAGCCTGGAAGGCGCCAGATCCTGAAAGGAAAAACACACAAGATGATGGACGGAATGCTGCACATTGGCAAACATTCACCCCCAGTCACAGATCTGGGTTTAATCCATCGTTATTTTGCTTCACCACGCCACCCCAGTTCAGACATAGCCATATGCAAATCAGTCTTGACCCTGTGCCTCATGGGAACAGTCCAGACCGAACTGCCAAGCCATGTCTTCCCTGGACCGGAATCAAGCATCCTAGGACCGGTTTCAGGCTATCAGCCTTCATCAGCCAGGATAGCTTGACTCCAGTGGCGTAGTGAGCACGGGACCCACGTCTGGGCATACCCATCCCACTTAGGGCGAAATGCAAAACACACAAGATGATGGACGAAAGAGGGCACATTTATAGCCTTGGAACGACGTCTCCTCTTTTTTCCGTGCCGCATTCAGAATGGCCTCTTTTATCTTGAAGGAGTGCATCTTGACCAAAACGTCCCGTGGCCTCCTGCATTCCCCTGCCAACGGGGTCCCCACTCGGTGGACGCGGTCTAGTTTGAGTTTCAGTTGCTGGGGGGCCAGGATTTCCGTAAAAAGGCCTTCCACAAACGCCTCGAGATCAGGGCCCTCTGCACCTTCTTCCAAATCGCGGATCCTTATATTCTCCCGCCGAGTTCTGTTCTCCGAGCCTTCTGGTTTCAAGATGGCTTGCTGAAGCTGGGTCTGGAGGCTCTGCTGAGCCTCGTGCAGTTTAGTGGCGCGCCCCTCCAGGTCTTGCGTCTGCTCCTCCACCTCCAGCACTCTGGTTCCAACAGCGTCCACGTCCTGTCACAGCGTCGCCATTTTCTCAGTGAGGTCAGCCTTGAGTTGGTCCATAGAGGTCCGCAGGTCTTGTTTAATTTCGTGGCATAGTTCGGATTTAAAATCACGGAGAGTGGCAACTAGGTCTTCCCGAGTGAGTGCCATCTTCTGCAGGGTGTCCGTCTTTGATGGCGGGGAGTCTTTTTCCGTAGTGGCGAAGTAGCGGGAGACTTTATTAGGGGCCTTCTTGGGAGGCATAAGGGCAGTGCCCAGCCCGGCGTGGAATCGGTTGCCCAAGGATCCCTCCGGGGCGTGCGGAACGTGGGGACGTGTAATGTCCACTGAATCCACCTCGTGAAGGAGTCCGACCCCTGTTCGGTGGCAAGGTCAGGCCGCCATCTTAGGGTCAGACGTCACTCAAGATGGCTTGGCAGGGCCCCGGAAGCCCCCAGGTGCCCGGTCCTCCCCCAACGTGGATGGCACAAGGGGCAGATGCCTCACTCACCGCAAATCAGCCGGAGACCACAGCTTGCACCCCTCGTAGAGGCGTCTGCTTGGCCGCCATGTTGTAGTCAGGCACTGATCCCAAAGTTGAGCTTCCCCGTGCCTTTCTTCGAGCGACCGCTGTAGGGACAGCGCCCCAACGTGCATCACCCTCACGAGGGTGCGGGAGAGGCAATTCACGGCGTTGCTGTCAGCCTGCAGCACTTGATGCCACCTCCGAGTTCCGTCGCCCCGGCAGTCAGGTTCCGGCGATCAGCGGCTTCATCTAGATATCCCCCGTTGCTGCTGAGGGGGTGAGCGGTATTCAAACCTCTCCGCCACTCCACCTAGCCCGGAGGGCCCCAGCGCCAGTCATTCCCCGCGCCAGCCTCACCACCGGGCCGCAAAACGGCCCCCCCAGGCCTGCCAGGCGGCCGTCGGAGGGGACGCCGCCATCTTCTCTGCTGCATCGGGCCTCCGGGATGTTGCTGGTGGCCGAGGAGCAATTCCCAGCACACTACATGGGCAGAAAAATGCTGATGGCAGTCAATGGGGTTCGGACCTCAAGCGGCTCACGTCCGCTCAGCCATCTTACTTGGCCACGCCCCCCCAGTCAATTGTTTTAAGTATATGCTTACTAGCAACACATTGATCCTAAATACTCCCAAAAAAAAGGAGAAGAGAAATACGATCAAAAAGTAATTGCGCAACACAGAATTTGGCCAAGTCATGTCTCTTGGTTCCACATTTCCCAGTATCCACTACACCGCAACTGGGGTGGTGGTGATTCTGATGGAAAGGCGCTGCACTTCCCATTGAAATGTCACTCTCTTGTGGGCCTTGGCCACCTTTACAGTACACTTTTTTATTGCCAGCATATTTAAGTGAAGTGGTAAAGCTGAGGTTAGATGTTAGGTATCCTAGTTCTGCGTCTAAAAGATTCCCACTGGACCAGGTCCTGTGGCAGTAGGTGGTTACCGAGCAGTATGTATTACTTTTGAGCTTTCAAATCTTAAGACTACTTCATTCCATTGGATACCAGAGTTTTTCGTTGCCTAACCTTGTGTCCCAAGTATTGCAATTAGCTAACAGCCGAGGCTTGCAGTCAAGGCTTGCACCAGGAGTTGGTAAATGGATTAAAATACAAATACAGTATGAATAGTAGTCATACTCCATAAACTGAATCTCAAGCGGAGTTGTATTTTATAAGATATAAGCGGTTTTAAACCAAACCGGCCGCGCGCACACACGCTTTGAATGTTGGGGGTTAAAGGATGCTGGGCCATGCTCTACAGGAAGCAGTTTCCAGTCACGAGGACGCAGCATCCATTTCATACGCCGGTCTCCGTCAGTGTTCACAGCACCTTCGCCGAAATGAAAGTGGCTGTTAAATTATTGTTAACACAAACATGCACGCGAGCTAATCTTAACCAGAGTTGAGTGAGAAGCTGCTAAGATATGTGAATGGAAGGTGTAGGGGATTATCAATATTAATGAAGTAAAATAACCTTGAAGAAATGACCAAGAGCATTATTTTGTAGTTTTGCAATTCACTGTGAAAAAATAAGTATTCGGAACAAGTGTGCGTTGGCAAGTAAGGGCAGAGGCCCTGTTTGGAATAAACTCATGATCATTAAATATATCCCAAACTGGTGTTTACATTGCCATGTGCAGTGCCTCGCACAATTATCCTGTCTTCGGGAGCCTCGGTCAGTTTATCCAGTTACAAGTTTTTCTATCTTTTAAAGGATTCGTTTGCAACTCTTCTTTTAAGAATCACAGACCTCTTCACATTCTGGGTAAACAAGTGTGATTTGATTTGATGATTTTCTACGACTACTCTTTGCAGACAGCTTTCCAGTGTTTTCATCTCTAGCCCTGTGTTAAATACCGGGTGAGAGCTAATGTACTGAGCTGGTATCGATCACAGATAAACACCTTCTGCTGCTCTGAAGTGGAATATTCTGTTGTGTCTGTCTACGGGATATGCTATAAATACTCCCTACAAATCTACAAAGCAAAAACTGTATTAAAGCGGCATAGAGGGATGTAAATGGAGGCCCGAAAAAGAGTTTGACAACAGCAGAATAAAACACCATCAATAACTAAGATATCACATTTGGAAGGGCAATAGTTTGCCAAGCGATGCCGCAGTTTTCTGGCAGTTGTGATTCAAGTATAAGAGGTCCATTATGAAATAACGCATGTTAAAAAGACTTTCCACGTGTTTTATGTGTCCTCACAGTATTTACAATATATACAATGTGACAATATCGTCAGCTTCCTGGTGAAATTTAATGCTTCATTTTCACCTCTGCCAGAGACAATGACATTTCAACATGTTGAATATGTGCAACTGATTTTTTAATATATAATGTGTAATTCAGACTGGCTCTCTTGCCCTATTCCACAATGCATCGTTCCATCTTTTTATACAGTATTTTATCCAATTGGCTCTGTAATTTGTCCTCACATAGATGTATTACAGATAGCAACATCTCTTGACTGGGGAGTTAGTACGGTCTCATATACTAAGTGAGTGTTCTAGGAATATACACAGCTGTGAACCTCCATTCTGTATACAACAAAGTGTGTTCTGCCACATCACTTTTCTTTCCACAACCGACAGCAGCTCACCAACAGTAGTAGCTCTTCACGTGCATTGCTGATTCACTACTGCCAGTTATAAAATTGGGGCCCCAGATATTGTAGAGACACGTGGGCTTTATTGGTAAGCAGGCGTCCACAAAGCACCTGATCCAGCGCGAACCCAATAAATTGATCAGGGAAAAATATTCAATAACATCATACTTTGGCCCATACACATTCACCCAAATCCCTGATGCGCTGGTGTCAAGTTTGTTAACTTTTTCTTCAACTTATTCCTGTTATTTGTGCACAAAATTTAAACATCCTGTAATTATAATCGACTTTTCATCTACTTGGTCGATGGACCAATTAGTTGAAGAGTTGATGGCAATGGTAATTCTTCAAAATAAAGATTAACCTTTAGAAAACTGGCTAAAATGACCACAAACTCTCGGTGTGATTTAATAATTTTATCTAGTAATAATAAATGCTCATAGCGATCACATTCATAAGCTCAAACACTGGAGACCTCATGAGAGAGAGTAACAATCTAATCACAGTATCAACGGAACTATCATTCAAATATACGTTGCAAAGAGTGGATAGATGAAGAGACATTAGATACAAGTGAAATCAATCAATTTGAACCATCAATTTAGAGGGGATAGATGAAGAGACAAAAGTTCAATGACAAGAATACGACTGCAAAAATAGTTCCAGCAAAATCAAGTTAGATCTAATACAAACCCAAGGGATCTGTATGGGGAAAACCACCACCCAGGCCTTGGTAGTAGTGGGGACCCCTGAACCAAGAGTCAGGGATCAAAGATTCAAGAACCAGGACAAGGACAGGACAGGAAACAGCCAGGCCTCTCAACTCACCGACGAAACATCGACGCTTCCCACCAGCAGCTAAACCACACCCCTAAAGTACCTATTCTTATACCCTAAAAGTACATGTCCGTCCCACAATAGTTCCTAATTTCACAATTTCTAGCTAAGGGATTGGTTGGGTTCTAGGGGTGGAGTGTCACCCCACTATGAAATCATCTTCTTTTGACTACACCAATGTTCTAAACATTTTTTTATACAGTCATCAATACTTCTTCTCTCTCATGAGCACACATGCAACAATTTATTGTACATTTTAATAAATTTAACAACATCAGGTTCCGTTCCCACGATGACACTTGCTTTGGCTGCCTTTCAATGTTATGTCCTTCACCAGGTCAGGCCTTTTCAGTTTTGCACAGCAGTACAGTCACGTGGTCACATGGTTCATACTCGCTCCTAATTCCACCTGCCCTTGGTTAGGCTAATTTAAGAACATGGAGGACTCATCCATTACTAAAAGAACGGAAAGACGAACATTTATTCATTATGTGACAATGCAATTTTCACGGTTTACCACCCACTTTAGCTTTACTTCATATCAACGGTTAGCCTAGCATAGCATTAGTAGGAAAGCTGCATTTTTTATTAGTTTAAAGCAACACTCACTATGCTTTTTACCAATACACGTGTGGCTTTGCCATGTAAACCACCTAGATTCGTTCAAAACACAAGATTATTACATTTCCAGTTATTTACGCATTAATTCTGGTTAGTTCATGCATTATGTAAAGCATAGCTTCCCACGTGTAATGTAAATGTGCACATTAGTTGTTTTAACACTATTTACTGTTAGTCCGTATTATAGGGGTGCTCGGTTGAGCAGGTTTATTTCGCGAAATCCTGCTCCATCAATCCCCCCTCTGATGGCTTTTAGGAGCCATCATAAATACTCACCATACCGAGTGCCACCTTTCCATTTGTCTAGAATTTACTTTTTACAACTTGGCTAATCCCCCATTGACAGTAAAGGCAACATCTGGGAGTTCAGTCTTAAATCTGAAAAACAAAACACTGCTGGTGCACCACACTTCTGCAATCCCTATCAATCATTCTGCAATCCCTATAGATTCTCCTCGATCATCTGAGTGATTTAGTTTTTCTGGTTTTTGCTTATTGTGTACCCCTTAGTGACAACCAGAATCTAATATACAGGGTACATTAATTACACAACCATTAACTAAAAGCAAAAACAACAAACTGCTAGTAGAAAAGACTAAATAGATGAGGTTCAAGCTGTCCTGCCAAAGTCACCATTTCTGATTTTCAGTGCATGACCAATAATAGGCCTCTCTCCAATACGACCAATTTCGAGGCGTCTGAGGGCGCAGGAGAAAATTAATCAATTGGTGGAAAATAATCAAGCAGGACAGGCCCATAATCCTTTAGCAAGTTCCAACCTACTTTTTAGCATTGGAAGGATGCTACCAAATTGTGCAGCCAGCGAATCTTCCCTATGTGAAGACATTAGGGGTGGGCTTAACTTGTGTAATAACGTGTAGCGTAATTACGCATAATTACCTAAAAATTTAGTGAGATTACGTATAAGTAAGAATGAACAGTAAATTCTGCATTTAGCGCTATCTTCTTCTCACAAAAATGCTCCCTGGATGCGACGATGCCTTTCGTGCTAAGAAATAGCCCTAAATGCAACAGTACATGAATAGCGAGCGCGAACAGTTGCTCTTTAAATATGGTAAATATTTTCCCCAAAATTATTCTTAATTACACGAGCAGGTGAAATCGCATTATTATTGGTAATTCCACATCAAAAAGTAATGCGGAATTACCAAAATTGCTCTGATTACTCTGGTGTAATTCAAATTCCACCCAGGTCTAGAAAACATGTTATACTGGTTTCTATGTTTGTACGTATTTCTATATTAATTAAATCTTTTATAACATGCAGTCATGCCTAAAGGCTTCTTGGCAGTAAAAGTGTTTCTAATCTCCCAAGTAGATGCTTTTGAAAATAGGCATATTTAAATGGACTAAAGTTGAAAATGGTAACAAAACAGTATTGGAATCTCACAAATATACGAGGAGCTGGCAAGTATAAAATGCTCACTTTTGGAGCATGACAATCTGCCACTTGGGTTTTAATGGGACCACTATCATATTGTGATAAATACAATATAACAAAAAAAGAAATGCATTCCTTCCTTTTATTTCTATGTCCATTTAATGAGAGAGCCTCATGGCTCAATGGCGTCCGACATAAGGCAAGGGGGGTGGGCCCTGGCAGATTTTCAGGATAGCCATGTAAAATACATGTATGTGCAGTGAATTTAAATATAAATTATTTACATAGTGAGAAGTCATTTAAAAAATCCGGAATGGACATGGTCCTCCTGGACCTTCATTGACCTGACTGTCTTAAATCTGAAACTTGAATACAAAAGGCGTAATGTAACAGAGGAGCGGTTCAAGAAAAAAGTGAGAAATGTTCATTGTCACTCTGAAAAAGGCACATATTCAACTCAGTGATCAGGAAAGCTATCGTGTTTCAGTGCAGACATGAACCATCATTTTACAACCATTGAGAGCAGTGGTGGACAGAATGGAAAACGTGACAGGCTACTCGTTGCCAGTGAGGAGTGGATAAGGCTGGAATGAGTCAGCTTCACATGTTAACATATAGTGGCATTTGAACTTAACATGTGCTAAATCTGGTCCTGGAGTTCGCCTACTACACCTCTATACTATAACAGTGTGTCTCCGCAGACACTACCTGCACATCTGCCCCTACACAATTGGATTACTTGTTAGAGAATGCACAGGGTGAATAATCCAACACCACTCATCTTTGTATATAGACTTCCCTACTTGTTCGTTTATCGCTACCACAATATATATGTTCAGTTTTTCCCCGTCCTTTATAACGTTTTGTCCTCTTGTTACTGGCCCCTGATGTCCAGGCACACATTGCCTTAAACATCCCAGTGCTTTTGGTGAGGTTTCCAAATAACCTTTGGAACCAAGGCTGTGAGTATTGTCATTTCATCTCCTCTATGGGCAGCACAAACCCATCGTTATTTAAGGCCTTTTCTCTTACTGCATTTGATTTTTAGTCCCATATACATGGTACTGCCTGGTAGCCTGTCATTCAAGTATGTCCAGCTCCACTGTAACCTGAAATCATGTTGCTGTGCATTGCAGCCAGATGGAGTCACCTGGAGCTGTGCCGAATCTGACATGAAGAGGTAGTTTTCTACCAGCTCAGCTCAGCTCAAGCCTACTGCACTGATATTTACCCACTATCAACGAAACTCATGCAGTTACATATGCACCGTGCCACCAGTCCTGATTTATACAGTTCCCCAGTGACTGGGTGCTCAACTGTAGCATTACGTTCACCCACAGTTGTGGACATGCACATCCATTTATAAGCAAAGGGGCCTATTTACGAGATGGTTTGCGTTGTGTTTGCACCAAGCAACGTGGTACATGCGCGACGCAAGCCTTGTGTAAGAGTTATGATGCCACGTAAGGCCACTTTGCATGGCCCTGAGTGGCTCCATAAATATGGATTAAGGCAACGCAGCACAAATTGCCTTACTCTGTCCTGGGAAGGCATTCAATGGACATTGTGTGGGTGATCCCATGCAACTACCATGGTTTTTGGTGCATTCCCAGATTTACCAGAACTGGCAGACCTGGGAAAGCACAATAAAAATACGCCTTCCCAGAAGAGGCATAATGAGAAGAAATATCTATATTTCTCATTGTTACTTCCACTTTCCTCTTCCTCTTTCTATGTGTGCTGCACTCTGCAGCTCACTTAGAAAGAATAAATATCTCTCAGGATTGTTTTTGTGCAGAAAGGCCTTCCTGCACAAAAACAATCCAACATGCAATGCAGGCAGGGGTGCCTGCATTGGCGCTAGGCTGCCAAAAGGGCACCAGTGCAGGGGAAAATGCATGAAAGTGCCATTTCGCTTTAAATATGGTGCATTTCTGCCCTTTCCCTGTCACGCAGTGCAGCTCACAAGGTGAGTCGCTGCACTGCGTGACTTTTTCGTAAATAGACGCCAAAGTCTGCAAGTAACCTTTAATGTGTAGGCCCACGAGTTAAGTCCATATTTGTATGGGATACTTTCTCATCTAAGGACGCTCTTTTTAATCAAAACATAAAAAATAAGATCAAGACTGAGCAGCGGACCAACAGGGAGCAAGGGGATTGAAGGAGTAATGAGGGAGTTGGTGGGAGAGGGGTTTGAAAAATAATATGAAAAAAAGGTGGGTCGGGAAAACCTGCAGGTATTTAAGAAGGGAAGCATCACAAAAAACAAAAAAACACATGTAATGCCATGGAGAACTGAAATGAAAAGAAACAAGCATTATGTAAGCCAATAGGTCTCATCGATTAGACCTATTGGCTGTGCCAATACTTTTTAGCCATGTTGTACAGCATTGCAGTTGCTGTGCACGATGTGTAAAAATGAAAAAAAAGGCAAGACACCGTATGACCCGGTCACTGCATCATTTTTGTAGATAAGCAGTAACATACATGGATCGACTACAAAATGAGATGAGCAGGTTTTTTTAATTCTGTTTATTTACCAATCTGAGATGAATTGGCAAATAAAAAAGAGCATCAAAAATGCTTTTTAAAATTTTGCACATAGCGCTTTTTAAGAAAAAAAACAAGGGAGTGGGTTGTGGAAGGAAGTGGGCAGGAGTCAAAACAACATGGCGAGAGGGCAGGCTGTGAGTGAAGGACATAGGCGAGCGGGTTGTGAGGGGGTTGCTACAGGGTGAAAGGGTGAGGACAAAAGCATAATGGACACGGAGGGTGGGAGGTTGGAGGGAAAGCACAATGGCAATGGAGGTTGTGAAAAAGCAAAGGTCAATGGTGGGTGTGAAGAGCGGGAAGCAAAGTGTAATGCAGGATGGGTATAGGGGAGAGCATAACACAGGTGAGAAAACAGCATAGAGCCTTGGGTGTGTGCAGAGAACAACATGAGGAACTGAGCTGGAAAATACATACACTCTCATGAAGTTCTCTATGAAAAAAAGACATTGGGGCATATTCACAAGGAGCTATCGCCGAATTAACGGCACTTTATCACAGCCAAAGTCGTGATAAATTTACCTCCCCATTCACAAGCCGGTGTTAACAGCCCACAGCACCAGCTTACCCGCGATAGCAGCCGCAAAAAACATCGCCACAGAGGACCCCCGCAAATATCGCTAATGAGATGCAGAGTAGGCGTTCCCGTGCCAAAAGTCGAGACAACATCACACCTCAACATTCACAACGACCAGCCACATCGACGATAAGAACACAAAACAGGCGATAAGGCGCGTTAGCACCAGGAAATTTACACCTTCTCTGACCTGGTGTAAAGTCGGACGGCAGCCAGCACCACAAAAGGGGGCACAGCCCAGGGCCACAACCGAAGGGCAACAGATGCCATGGAGCCACTCATCATGTGGCCCGGACACCCAAGAGGGCCACAACACCCACCGCCACCACCCCAGGACCCCAACCCACACCCGGAACACCCCTCCCCCACGGACCACCACAGACGCAGCGCAGACAAAGACAGCGGACCCCCAGGAAGCTTACCAGCCTCACAGACCCAACATCTGACAATGTCACCGTCCACTACAGGCTGAAAGTGACAAACATCCTACGCATCCTGACCATCATCGCCTAACAGGCCTACGGCACCAACACAGCGGACAACCAACATCCCACCCCACACAAAGCTGCTGGCTTGGCTGCACCTGTTGGCCCCTGGTGCCCCCCAACCAATACCCACCAGAGTCGGAGGAGTCTCACAGCCAACCACATCCAAGTCCCCCACACCTGTCCTGGACATCACCATCACCCTGGCACCCCAGTCCCCATACGTACAACACAATGCGTAGGATCCGCTGGAGACCAAGCAAGGACCATACGCCCAAGCAGGATGCACGCACGTGTTGGGGGCAATACACAGCACACATGTACTACCTGTGCCCCCTGGTGACACAGCACACAATCACCGCAACAGGAAGCACACGTCTCACATCAATGTGCAGGCAACAGAACACCGTGGAACCCCCAACAATGTCGCCTTCAAATACACAGCCAGTGTGCATGATACCTTCATCCTCCGACAGTCCATCATCAACCAGCGTTCCCAGGATGGCAACAAGGGAAATGCACAGCCCCTTGGCAATATCCAAATGAATACCCCACACACCTCAACTCCACAACCATGCAACTCACAACTCTGGCAATGCACACATCACAAAATCACATGCAACAGGCACAACAACATGCCCACCCACCAAACACGACAGAACAACTTACAATGTTCACATGGGCAAGCCCTGAACATGAGCCAGCAACGGCATGACACCACAGCCACATAATAGCCGAATGTGTGGAGAGGTGGCAACCAGGCATGTGTGAAGGATGCAGTAGAACCATGATTGGGAAAGTACACAATGCCATGGGTGGCGGAGATGTGCTGGACACACTGCAGTATGCAGAACACACCCCTATCCATGGCGACATACACCGCTGGTGCAGGCGCGGCCCGTGGTAGGAGTGCCGGTCGGGCGGTGACGTGGGGCGGGGGAGGGGCAGGGTGGGGGGTAGTAAACCACGGATTAAGGCTGAATACAGATAAGTGAACATTTAAATAAATAAAACGAATTTCGTTGCGGGCACTGCATCGCATTTGGCGATGCAGCGCTCACAACGAAATTCGTTTTATTTATTTAAATGTTCACTTACCTGTATTCGGCCTTAATCCATGGTTTACTACCCCCCACCCTGCCCCTCCCCCGCCCCACGTCACCGCCCGACCGGCACTCCTACCACGGGCCGTGCCTGCGCTGGTGTATGGAGTGTAGTGGACAGTGGACGCCACCATGTCAACCCAGCCAGTGGGGGACCTCGCGGAAATGTTGCCTGTTACGCCCCCCCCTAAGCGTCACCTGAGTGGGATGGCCCGGTGTACGCCACGCCAGCATAGGGGTGTGAATAAAAAGCACGTAGGCCTGGGCGTGGTCCTCTTCCGGAAAGACCCACGTCTCTGCCAGGGCAGCGCCTCCCACCCCGCCACGATGCCGACGCCGTCCTCGTGAGTGGAGTTGCCTGCGATGCTGTGCGCCTGCCGGACCCCGGCACTCTGGACCACGAACCCGTCAGGCCCGCCCCTGCGCAGCCAGGCCACACTGATCACCTGCCGACACCGGCGTGTGTCATGGAGGGCCCACCACGTGCCGGCGCAAGCTCAAAGCCCGAGTCCCGCGACCTTGGCAGCCACCTCAGACCATCACGGCCTCCACGACACAGACCCGCTTTATTCCTTTCTCGTTGACGTACTCCACTGCCGCCATAGGCCTACTCTTCGGACCAGTAGGTCCCATATGTGAAACTGTGTCCTGAGTCATGAATGGCAGTGACCCCAAATCCGGGCCAGCGGCCACAGCACCAGACCCCCCGATCAGTGAGGCATAGTTCCATATGGGCATCTTGCGACACATGGTGCCACTAACCCTGTTCAACGCCAGCCGGCGACACGTGGTGCCACTAACCCTGTTCAACGCCAGCCGGCTGCACGTGGTGCCACTAACCCTGTTCAACGCCAGCCGGCTACACGTGGTGCCACTGAACCTGAACTACGCAGGCCGGTGGGGCCATCCAACCTATGCCGGCGACACTCGGTGAATGGGCCGTGCTGACCGCAGCCTCAGGCCTACACTACGGTCAGGTAGGTCACACATTTGGAACTGAGTCTTGATTACACCATGGCAGTGAACATTATTGAAGGCAGAGAACAATTCACTATACACCCTTCGATGTGGTGGCAACAAGTCTGTGCATGGCATCACAGCCACACGTGTCTGTGGGCCTATGCGGACTACTGCCCTCGGCGTACACTGTGCACGAGTGGGATCACAGATTTGGAACTGAACATCGGTAATTCAAAAGGCAGAATACATTTCATCGCACGCACGCAGAGACGTAAGAGGATGACGCGTTGCAGTCCGGAGGGAACATGATCATCGTTACGGAGGTGATTGAACACTACCGACAACTGCCACTGTGTCACTAACTCTGTGCCTCGCGAGCCAACAACACGTGGCTGTGGGCCACTGCTGACCGCTGCCTCCGGCCTCAACTGCGGGCCACCAGGGCCCACACATAGCATCGTGTCTTGACCGGCCTGGACGTCGCATCCCCGCAGGAGGCACACGCCACCACCGCAAGGACCACCTCCAACCGCCATCTGCCAGAGTCAAAACGGTGGTCCTGACAGACCTACGGAGTTGCTCAGACCTGTCGTGGATGCCATCATCGGCCTGATACCCTGCTCAGCACTCCAGGTGCCAGTGACTCAGTGCACCGCAAGCCATTGTCCGTTACTGATTGAGTTTTGTGCTGTTGTGAGGTTGCGCAGCAATGTCACCTCATGAAGTGGGGAAGACCTGGGACTATGATGAGGAAGATGTGTCAAGTAAGTGTGCGGACGGGAGAAGGCACAGACAATGGGAGGGCAGGAGGCAACAGCCCCAAGGCAGGAATGCAGACTGGTGGTGGTAGTCAAGCTACACACCCGGATCTAATACTGGGTATTGCGCTGTGGACTGCGGACGCAACTGTCACCTCAGGCAGTGTGGGAGACCTGGGACGTTGATGAGGAAGTTGATGCAGGTGTAAAACACCCCACTGCATCTGCATCAGGACTAACCCGAAGGGACACAATACTAGCAATTTCTTCACATGAGCGCGCTCTTCTCTAGTGCCCCTACCTCAGTGCACTGCAACTCACGGAACCTCCTGACTGAATATTGGGTGACCTCTGTCCTTACTCCGGATCCCTCCATGTTGCTCTGCAGTTGACTCTGTTATGCTGGTGTTTTCTGTTCAGGTTGTTGCCAGCACCAAAAACTATGTGCGGGCTGGCTTATACTCACCCCACACACATCCAGCACAGGCGTCACTGTACACGTGGCCCTGCCAATAAAGGGGCCGGGCGCACGTGCCCGTAGCCAGTTCAACATGATATGTGCATGTGTCCCTGTGATCTTGTTGTATGCATGGGGGCCCTGGGCCCTACGGCATTACATTGTGCTGTGTACAGCGGACACGGACATGTCACCGCAGGCAGCGGGCTAGAACCTGGACATGTAGCTTTGTCGTCACCCACTCAATTCGTAAGGGGAGTGGACTGGGCCGTCGTGCGCAGAGCCAACGTGGGTGTGTGACTGATATGTGCGTGCCCCTGGGCGTGGTTCTGTACTGGGTATGTGCATCTGCATGTGTCTCTATGGAAGTGTGGGTCTCCTTTGTGGGGTGTAGGTGGTCCCTGAAGGGTATTGGACACCCATGTATGTGTTCTAGTTCGCATTCCATGGGTTCGGCAACACCCGCACCTGTTGGGCCACCTCCTTTTGGCGTTCTGCCACCTGGCATTGGGGTGCCATGTGTGGGTCGGTGAAGTGTTGTGAGGCAGCCGTGATAGTGGGTGCTTCATGCTGTGTGGTCTGTTGCAGGGGCTGGGTTCTCCTCTGAGTAGCTTGTCTGCCCTGGTCCTGGTGGTGGGTTGTGTGGGATGTCCATGGGCTGTTGTAGGGCGTCGGTGTCGAAGGTGTGGTGTTCGTCTCCGGCATCACTGATGGGTTGTCTGTTCTGACCTGCTGGAGGTGTTGTTTGTCCCTCTGCATTGTGAAGGGGAGGTGCATGTTGGCATTGTGTTGGCGCCTTGTTCTTGTCGACATGCAGACTGTGTGACAATGTACATTGTGACTGTTTGGGCGGTGGTGGCTATTTGAGTTGGGACAGTGTACATTTGGCCTACATGGCTGATGTGGGGTTGTAGCCGTAGATATGCATCTTACAGTTCCCTGCTCTGTCCAATGTGATTGTTCTGTTATTGCGCCTGGGCGGACCCAGTTGGGTCCCCTGTTCTGCAGTGTGGGTGTTGCACTTTGTGCCACATTATCATGGTATGTGCTGTGATTGCTATGTGTGTGTGCTGCAGTGTGCCACGGGGATGGGGGACATGTCCCTGGGTAATTGTGGGTGTGCAGTGTGCTACACCTCATTGTGCATGTGTGCCATTGTGCCCATCACCCCCCGTCCCCCCAGTCCCTGTTGGATCCTCACCCTGTTGTTGTTGTGTCAGGTCCTCTCGACCTGTGTCCGTACTCCCTACTCCTTGCACCGTCTACACACTGATGACTGTGGCCTGGGTTTCCTCCAGCTCCTCCTGTGGCGCTGGACTGCCACCTCCTGTCGCCATTGTTGCCTTCCTGTTGGCAGCGGGTTTGTACTTGGTTTAGGTTGTCACGTCCTGCCGGCGCCTCTTGGCCTCCTGGATTGGCCTCCTGGGCACTCTGACTGCATTCCAGGTGGTCTGCTTGTGGGTCAGTTGCTGGTAGTGTTCTGTCACCTCCGTGACGCTGGTCTTGTTTTCCTGCGGTCTGCACCCCGTCTTCCACTCCCTTTTCTCCTTGGCCTTCCCCGACCCCGTTGTTCCTTGCTGGTGGTCTGTGGGGGTTGTGGGGTTCGCGTTGACCTCTGCACTGGGTCAGGGTGCATCCATGTTGCTACGTGCTTTGGCTTGTTTCTGGTGTGTTGTTTCTGCGGTTTTTATGGTGCAATTTCCCGCCAGACGTGTGGGATTTTCAGGCCTGTGGCTACATTTCGTTACTTTTTGTACCGTGGCGTTGATTTTCACGCTGAAATTTGACGCGTTATCTGGTGACTATCGCATGCTACCGCCTTGTTGTGAATTCCACATTGACACAGGGTTATTTTCCCGAGATAGGCTGCGATATTGAAAGTTGCGTTACGCTACTCTTGCGGTAGTTATCACACGTTCTTGTGAATATACCCCATAGTATCTGAAGAGCTGACACTCGTGAAAGAATAAAAGGAGCCAATCAGAGAGGTGGTAAACAGGCTATGCTCCATGGGGGGACAAATGGACAAATGGAAAAGTGCACACAAGGCAACCCCCATTATTTCCATATATTCTTTCAATAGATTTGCATAGAAATTACTCTAAAAATTGCTTACTAATCTTTTTCTATGTGTCAGTGTGTTATGTCCAAGTTAATTATAAACCTTAGTTAATTTAACTCGTGATGATCCAACTGGAGAAATTTGGCACAACAATAGGCCAATTAAAGCTATTTCTATCACTATTTGTGAAATAATGCTAACAATTTTAAAGCATCTCCTATATGCCATTTCTATTGAGATCAAAAGCAAAAAAATAAAAGAATTCAGGATTCAAAAATCAGACTTCAAGACAAATTATTTTTTCAAAACAATATTAATAGATCTTATTTTCTTCTCTAATTCTTAAAAAAACAATAATCAAAATCACTTTCAGAGTACTCTCTTTTTTATCAGTTCATTTGTTCAATTCATAGACTCAAGATTCTATTTCTTCATCTGGAATATGATGTAAGAGGAAAAATAATGATTTTCTCGTAGAGTTCAAAATTTTAGTTTCAAATTTCACAACCATAAGGATTTGGAAACATTCATTGTGGTTCTTCTTCTTAAACTTCATCTTCAAAGATGAACAAAAACTATTGGTGGATGAAGCACAATATGTGTGGCACAAACGTTTGCCTGATATGATCAAAAATGAATCCCCTGGCGTGGTTTCGGCGCCGCACAAGATGGCCGCCTGAGCTGGGAGCTCCGCCGCGCCGGAACGAATAATGAGCCGCGGGTGCGTTATTTCGCATCCCTCATGAGCGGACTCCAACGTTTTGTGAACCGGAAGATGCGGTGAGCCTGGTGAGGGATTTCTGAATACGGAGCGCACCGCGCTTCTCATCATTTTCGCCTTCAGTACGATCCCCTCAGCGAGCCCGCCTTCTGGATTGCTGTGATACCACCCTTTAGCAGTGCACACCCTCGCTATACAGCCTTTCATGGAAATGACGGCAGAACACCTCCAGAACATGGTGAGCCGTTTTTCGTTTTGATGCGTGGCATTTTTCATCGCCGAAATTCAGGGTGCCTCAGAACGGCCGCCATTTTGTTTCCATTTTTGCTCCCTGAGGCCTTCTACTTTCTCCTCATAGCAGATACTGAGCATGCATTCCTCAACTAGCGGCTGAGCTTCATTGTTCCTTGTGATACTGAAGATGTTTCTCAGGTCTTACCTTTTCACAATATTAACAATATGCTAACAATTTTTCTTATGCTGACATATTTCCTATGGTGATTTCCTCATGCAATCTACGTGTCAACTCTAATATCTAGGCCACTCCTCTCCTTATCTCATACCTTTGGACTATTTTTACGGAGGTTTTGCTTCTTGAAATCAGTCATTCGTCCGTTTAAAACTGCATGGTTCTCCTTGTGGCCTCAAGGATATTTTTCTCATCTCATCATCTTTTGAAGGAACATTACTCCCACAGCTACCACCCAACATTGTTTTACTGGATTAATATTTGTGTATGGGTAGAATACGCAAACCTCAATTTATCTTTGTCTCTAAAACTTCTTCCATTGCGACATCTACGCCTCCTGTGTCATCTAGTTCTTCTTCACTCGCTACAGACATGGCTGGAGTGACTTCTGCTCGTAATCAGTCATCACAATCAATCCCACATAAATCTTCTCCGCCTACGACTACACCTAAAAGATTGAAGCAAGACTCTCCACCTCCAGAAAAGACATCATCTCCTCCCATCTCCTTGGAGTTGTTATTAGAGGAAATACGTGCCTTACGTCCGTTTGTGGAGGAGACGAATAAGAAAATGCAATTTTTGGAAGAAAAATGGTCTTCAGTGGAGGGTAGGGTCTCTACAATGGAGCAACAACTTTCGACTGTTCAAGCTGATTCTCAAAAACTTTCCTCCCTGGAGAAAGAGGTTCGCAAACTCCAGCAGCATACCGAGGATTTGGAAAATCGCAATAGGAGGAACAACCTATGAATTTATGGTCTTCCTGAAGCTTTGGAAGGTGAAGATCCTGTCGCTTTTTTCACTTCCTTCTTGCCAAAATTACTGGACATGCCTACTTTCTCCACTCTTAGTATTCAAAGAGCCCACAGACTTGGTCCTCGTCCTTCATTGTCTTCATCTTCGGTTAGGCCCCGAGGAGTCATTATCCTCTTCCTGAAATTTACTGATTTGCTATCAGTCCTTTCTGCAGCCAGAGCAAAGCGGCAACTTTCTTGGCTTGGCCAGAGAGTTTTTCTCTCTCAAGATGTCTCCAATGCTACGGCAAGCAGACGCAAAGAATTCCTCAGTCTTCGACCTCCACTCCGCTCATTGGGAGCCCGCTATGGCCTCTTCCATCCTTGCATTTTTAAGGTGACTTTCCAAAATCATACCCCGTCTTTTGAAGATCCTGCGGAACTCAGGAAGTTCATACACTCTCACTCTTCAACTGGCATGGATATTGCTGGTCCTTCTAATGGTTGACATGTTATATTCATTTATGTATTTTGCCTAGAGTTTCCATGCTATTAATGTGCGATTTGAATATGTTTAAGAAAAGTTTGCCTATGCTTTCTCTCAGCCGCGATATAGTTCTCGTTAACATCTTTTACGGTTAATTCCTCTTTATTCCCCTTTTTTCTGTCTTCGATTATATGCTGTCCCTGTAATCCGTATCTGTTTGTGTCCTCCTTTTTTGTCAAAGATATATCTTCTAATGTTTCCTATTTTTCTTCTTTATTCGGTCCGCCTGCGTACTTTTGTTTGTTCTGGTGTGGTCCGGAGTTCCTGGTTTGGATGGTTCGTCTTCCACGCGTCACCACTCCCCCAGTCTTATTTTGTTCTTGTCCCCCTTAGGTACGTTTCCTCAGTCGTCCTTTTGGATATGTACTGTCTCTTCTTGTATTCTTCCTTCTCCTCGTCCTTTTTCCCCTTCCTTTCTTGCCTCTTTTTTCTTCTTGCCCATTGGTACCTCTTTTTATGTTTCTATCATTGCATATTTTGCTTGTTTAAATCTTTAATGTTTCTACATTCAGAGTTATCTCCTGGAACGTAAAAGGTTTTATCAACCCTATTAAAAGACAGAGAATCCTTTCCCACCTTGCCTCTTATAACCCTGATCTGGTTTTTTTACAAGAGACCCATCTTACAGAAATTGAGGCATTAAAATTAAAAAGGAGCTGGGTGGGTACGGTTTTATTCTCCCCATCTGTTAATAAAAAAAATGGTGTCATAATTTTGTGTCATAAGAAATTGAACTGTAAAGTCCTATCACAAGAAATTGACACAGATGGTAGATGGATACTAGCTAAATTGTTAATTAATACTGTTCCTTTAACTGTTTTTAATGTTTATGGGCCTACACAATCTGACTGTTCTTTTTGGCCTCTGATTACGCAAAAGTGTATCCAATTTCAAGATGATTTTTTTATACTGGGAGGCGATTGCAATCAAGTTGTAGATCCATTTCTCGACCGTAAATCCAAGGTTCGCTTTACCCCACATAAAACCCATAGACACTTTCTTGACACTATCTCTCAGACACATCTCATTGACTCTTGGAGACTTTCTCACCCTGATACTTTGGACTTCTCCTTTTTCTCTCCTCCTCATGCTTCCCTCTCTCGCCTAGATTATATCTTTCTTTCTCAATCCTTATCTCAAAATTTACTGTCTTCCTCTATTGAACCTATAGTCATTTCGGATCATGCCCCTATTGTAACAGATCTTGATTTACTCCCTCCGCATCCCAGGTCCTCTCGATGGCGTTTTAATAACTCTCTTCTTTTAGACCCTCTCTTCTCTTCCTCCTTTCGTTCCTTTGCTAACGAATTCTTTGATCTTAACTGTGATCCCAATCTCTCCCCCATATCATTTGGGACTCTTTTAAGGCCACTGCAAGAGGTTTTATCATAGACTTCGTCTCAAAAAAGAAGCGTTTTTTGCAGCAACGAAAAGCTACTTTAGCACATATTAAGCTTCTAGAACATGAATTTTACACTTCTTCGAAAGATTCCATCTCACCAGATTTGATACAGGCCAAACTCGCTTTTAACAAATCCACCACTGACAATGCGTCCTCTGTACTTCTTCGTAGTAGTGCCCGTTTCTATGGAGGCCGTAATAAAACAGGGAAACTTTTAGCAAATTACCTCAAAACGCGCAAAGAACGTACCCTCATAGACTCCATTTACTCCTCTAATAATTCCCTTTTGCATAAAGACCAAGAAATACTTAATGAATTTAAACTTTTTTATCAAAATCTTTATATTCCAGAGTCTCCTCCCTCCTCCTCTCTTATTAAGGCCTACCTTGATAAAATTCCTGCCCCTTCTAACCCCCATCTTAATCTTTTTGATCTTGAAACTGACCTATCCCTTAATGAACTTTCTACTGCTTTAAATGCTCTCACAAAAGGGAAAACTCCTGGCCCAGATGGATTTTCTGTTGAATTTTATTCACATTTTTCCGAGTTATTAGTTCCAAAACTCTTAACACTTTTTCATTCTTTTTATCTAACTGGTAAGACAGAAGGTTCCTTTCAGGAAGCTACAATCTGCCTCATTCCTAAAGAAGGTCGAGATCCAAAATTTTGTAAGAATTATCGTCCGATCTCCCTGATTAATGTTGACTACAAGTTATTTGCCAAATCGCTCGCTTTACGTTTAGATCCCCTCATGCCTCACCTTATAGGTAAGGAGCAGTGCGGTTTTGTCAAGGGGAGACTTACCTCGGATAATTCCCATCTCTTCCTCAATGTTTTAAATAAAGTTCCCTCCCTCTCCCCCTCCCTGGCGGCTATCTCTGTTGACGCAGAGAAGGCCTTTGATAGAGTAGATTGGTCCTTTTTATTTGCCTCATTGCAATGGCACGGTTTTGGTCCTAAACTGATTTCACTTATCTCTTTACTTTACTCTGCTCCCCAAAGCTTCGGTATTAGTCAACGGTCGAATCTCCTCTTATTTTCCTCTCCAACGTGGCGTTCGTCAAGGTTGCCCTTTATCCCCTCTTCTTTTTGTCCTTGCTCTTGAACCCTTTTTATCTTCTATTCGTAATAATGATTCTATTTCCGGTTTTTCTTATGGTGACCATCAATTGAAACTTTCTGCTTATGCAGACGATATTCTTTTATTCATTTCTGCTCCAGAGACCTCTATTCCCCCTTTATTACTTGAATTTGATTCTTTTTCCCAGGTCTCTGGCTATAAAATTAATTCAGATAAGACCGAGATTCTCCCCTTACAAAATTCTGTCTTCCCCATTCCTTTTCTTCCACGGGATTTGCCTGGAATAGTTCAAAAATTAAATATCTAGGCATATGGTTTTCTAATTCCATTATTTCTTCAATTAAATTAAACATGTCTGCAGTTTTATCCCGAGTTGAGAACTTACTCTCTTCCTGGAACCCTCTCTTTCTCTCTTGGTGGGGTCGATTAGATTCTATTAAAATGATGATTGCTCCAATTTTAACTTATACTCTCTCCATGCTCCCCATTCATATCCCCGCTCTTTATTTTAAACGGATCGACTCATGCCTCTCTAAATTTCTCTGGAAAAATAAAAGAGCCAGAATCGCTTTGTCTTCTCTTCGTAAGATCAGATCCAATGGTGGGGTGAATTTTCCGGATTTTCGTCTCTATCACAAATCCTTTTCCCTTCGTCAGGCTTCGAGATGGCTCACATCTGATTCTTCCCCCTTCACCCCACTTTGGCTCTCTATTGAACACATTTTACTATCACCCTTTTCTTTCAAGGAAATTATAACTTTTTCTGCCAAAAACTCCCTTACCTCCCTTCCCTTATTTAAACACACCTGTTCCCTTTTGAAACCCCTGGTCCAACCCACTCCTATCTCTCGCGAATCCTTCTTAGAATCCTCTATTTGGTACAACTCTCTTATTATCTTTAACAACAGACCCGTTTTTGGAAAACGTGGAGACTCAAAGGAATTATCTGGATTAAGCATCTTTTCAATGGACTTTCACCATGTTCTTTCCCTCAATTTCAGGCTTTATTCCATTGTCCCCGTTCCTTTTTACAGAAGTTTACCACTCTTATGGCGATCATTCTTGACGTTTACTACTCCCTTCCCTCTTTAACCTCAACTAGTGTCCAAAATCCTCTTCTTAAAATACTCCTCTCTCTACCCAAAGCCTCCCTTGTATACAAATTTTTCTTAGCCCCCAATCCATACAGAACAAAATCTAAGTTGGAACTTTCTTGGGAATCTGATCTGGGTTGTGAATGGAATGTCGCCTTCTGGGATAAACTTTGGACCAGATCTCTCAAAATCTCTCGTTCTGCCTCTCTTACCCAATCTATGTTCTTTCTTTATCACAGACTTTTTCTTACCCATGCCTCTATAGCCCGTTTCTCCTCTTCTACTGATTTTAACTGTTGGACTTGTGGTTCCTCTAATGCTAATCTCATTCATCTTCTCTTTCTCTGTCCTCCGGTTTGTGACTTTTGGGGGAAGGTTTGGTCATATATCTCCCGACTATTTAAGAAGTTCATTCCTCACTCTATACCCCTCCTCTTCATTGGCAGTCTCTCTGATTCCCTGGATCTCCCCTCATATAGTCACGGTCTTTTTGACCTCATGCTTGCTCTAGCCTTCCAACATATCTTTTTTAATTGGAAAACCCTCACAAAATTATCCATACAACACTGGTGGAATAGCCTTTGTTCCTTTCATAGACTTGATGTTGCCTTCGCCTCCTCATGTAAACCAATGGTCAATAGAGAATTCTTCTGGTTACCCCTTACCACCTACTTAGATCAGATTGTTTTAAAAAAGAACTCGCCTTTAGCCTCTGAAAACTTTAAACCTCCTTGAATGACATTATCTCTGTTCTCTACTTCTTATCCTCCTTGACTTGATAAATGATTTTAATTAATTAATAACTCAGTATTCCTATTCTATATATAATATGCATTGTGATATATGATTTCCTTTATTCTAGAGTGTTAGTAGTTCCTTCTCCCCCCCCCCTTCTCCTCCTCCTCCCTTCCTTCCTCCCTTTCCCTACCTTATATAAAAACTCCCAAAATGGCTTCTATTCTTCACTTTAATGTACTAGCCAAAGCTTTTGTAATATTTCTCCTTTATATGCTATCTTTGTAATGCTGGTATGTTATATTTTTTCTTCTGTTTTTTATTGGATGTTAAATAAAGCTTTTCAAACATAAAAAAAGATCTGACAGAGACACGAAAAAAAAAATTAAAAAAAAAAAATGAATCCCCTATGAGTATACGTGTTATTCAGCATAAAGATTCATAAACACATATAGCTTTTGAGAGCCCTCCTGGAAAATGTAGTAGTTCCAGGATGAATAAGCCTCAAGGAGCGAGTCCTTTGACTTCTGCGTCCCTTGGCGTGACGGCAAACAAACAAATGCACAGTTGCACCATAGTGGATTCATTTTTGATCATATCAGGCACACCTTTGTGCCGCATGTATTTTTCTCTGAAGAAGTCCCAATGCTTTGGAATGAAACGTGTTGGCTGCGCTTGTTGCATAACACTGTTTACGGAATCAGAAAAAAATTAATGGTTGTCTTCTACGAGAGAAAGCAGCTTGTGATATTTCGTATTATATGACACAATTATTGTGTTTATTGCTGTTTGGATAACTTTGTTGTCTTCTTCTGGTATTAAGTGTGCCATAAGAAATCCTATATTGAACCTCATGCTTCATTAAATACTTGTTTAGGTGTGCTTCTTCTACCAATAGTTTTTGTTTGTGCTTGTTTGGGTCTTTTCAGGATGGTTGGCACAGGGAGTGAGCACCCAGAAAAATTGTTTGAGAACTGTACAGCATTCGGCATTCTATACCACAACTGTTCTTCCTAACAAATATTTTCAAAGATGATTTGGTAACAGTTTGTTGGATTTGAGATTTCTACATCTGACTCTTCTGCAGACACAGATGTCAGATATACCCACTCAGGTGATGTATGCTATCTGTTCGGGATTCTCTTTCTTGTTGGTCTCTTGGCAGCAGTCAATTCACTGTCTATTTTTAGAATTTATTTCAATTATTTCCATTTCTTCTCTGATTGACTCTGATCTTTCATTCTCTCAATGTCTCCTTTTGAAAGTTCTATATGGTGCCTCAGGCCACTTATGTCCTTGATACACTCTCTCGACTCTTGTTTCTTCACTTGTGACTACTGCTGAATCTTCTTCACTCACAGTTGAACTTGCACTTTGATCAGCATCAGTAACTTAACTCACTGTGAATTGCTTCTTTCCCTTGGGGGTTCTCGAGACTCAACTTTTAAACTTGAGTTTTTCATAAACTGAATCAGAGACTGTGTCTTCCTGCTGCTCATATCTTTGCAACAGTTCTTCACTCTGATTTTCAAACTGAAACTGGCGACTGGTACCTTCACTAGGATCTTTACTCGCAATAGGTGATGGGAGGATGCTTTCAATAAGTCTACCCACTTCTAACCACTGGCAATCATTCATGGTAGCATTCCAACCCATTGTTCTTTTGTTCACCATACCACCTCAAATTAAATCCAGCCACAAGGCGACATTCCCAGACGCACTTCTAGACACAGTTTCAAACCTGATAACAATACACTCCAACCTATGCGTTCTGGGTGACCTCAACATTTGTTTGACAAACCCAATATGACCCATCCAAAAACAATAATCACTGGCCTAGACGCACTGAACCTGCATTAGATTGTCCACAAACCGACACACACTGCTGGACATATCCTAGATGTCATTTTTGCTAATACTGAACTAGTTACCTTTTAAACTATAACTCCAGTCACATGGTCAGACCACCACTTGCTTGCTTTCCAACATAAAACAACACTAAGCGACTCACCTAAAACTACCTTACATCCATCCACCTATCGGCCGTGGAACAAACTCAATTTGGAACACTTAGAAACACAACTAACATCAAGTACAAATCTGGAAACAATAAATTCTGTTAAAAAACTATATGAGTGGCTACAGGAAGTTTTTGACATCCTGATACCACTCAAAACCACACAACAGAACAAAAGAAAAAAAGCACCTTGGAGAAACATAGGAATAAAAGACATAAAACAACAAATTAGAAAGCTGCAACGTACCTGGCTCAAAACAAACGCCAAACAAGACAAACTTCACCTACAAAAAATTAACAGATTATACAAGTCGGCTATCAAAAAAGCTAAGAAAAGGTACTATTCAGACAGAATTCAAAACGCTAAATGTGCAAATAAAGAATTCTATAAAATACTCAATGAATTTCGCAAACCAAATTGCCTAGAAGGAACTCATCCTGTTACTCAAGATTTCACAGACAAACTGGCAAATCATTACACGGACAAAGCAGACACGTTGGACTCGTACTTAAAACAGAAACAAAGCACCAGCACTAACCCTTGTACAAAACCCCTGACCTTGACTGGTAGGTCGCTCCCCCACCACACAGCTCCGTCTGTGTGCCCTGCTGCTGCCAGCTGATTGTGCTCGTTTTTTTTTCCTCTGTGCCCTGCTGCTGCCCCTGATTGTGCCCGTTTTTTCCTCTGTGCCCTGCTGCTGCCCCTGATTGTGCTCGTTTTTTCCTCTGTGCCCCCTTGCTGCCCCTGATTGTGCCAGTTTTTTCCTCTGTGCCCCCTTGCTGCCCCTAATTGTGCTCGTTTTTTTTTCCTCTGTGCCCCCTTGCTGCCCCTGATTGTGCTCGTTTTTTCCTCTGTGCCCCCTTGCTGCCCCTGATTGTGCCCGTTTTTTCCTCTGTGCCCCCTTGCTGCCCCTGATTGTGCTCGTTTTCCTCTGTGCCTGTTTCCCGCCGCTGCGCCCCTGCGGCCCCGCCCCCTCACTGCCCATTCGCTGCCCCATTCCCTGCTCCTCCCTCCCCATTTATGGCGGCCGCTGCGTGGCCGCGCAGCGGACGTGCGCAGCAGGCGCACCGCTGGCGCGCCGAAGGCGCGCCTAAGGCAAGCCCGTCTGCGCCCGTCCGCGCCTGGACCGCGCCCAGCGCCAGAACCCCTGGTCCGTGCATCCCCCGCGCCCGCCACATCAACAGACGCCGATACGACGCCAGCACCCTCCACGCACTCAACCCCGGAAAAGATCACGCCTGCTACCGGGCCACCCCGAACCGCACCCAAGGGCCCTTCACCTGCCGGAAATGCAGCTTCACCAGCACCCGCCCCGCCAAACCACCGCCCAGGAAAGAACCCAACTACCTCAGATGCATCCTCCACAACACCCGCTCCGCCCGCAAACACGCCATCGAACTCTGGGACCTTCTCGACTCAACCTCCCCAGACGTCGCCTTCCTGACGGAGACCTGGCTGAACCCTGCTTCAGCCCCCGACATCGCCATTGCCATCCCGGACGGCTACAAGATCACCCGCAGGGACCGCATCAACGGGGTCGGAGGAGGCATCGCCATCGTCCACAGGAACACCCTCAGAGTCTCAACCAACACCGACGACACCCTCAGTACCGCCGAACACATGCACTTCCAGATCCACACCGATCCCAACACCACCCTCAGAGGAACCCTCATCTACAGACCCCCCGCACCCCAACCACAGTTCAGCGATTCCATCGCTGACTTCGTCAGCACACACGCCATCGCCTCCACAGACTACATCCTCCCCGGGGACCTGAACTTCCACCTCGAAAACAACAAGGACACCAACTCCACCACCCTGATCGACAACCTCGCCACCCTCAGACTCAGACAGCTCGTGACAACACCCACCCACGCCGCCGGCCACACGCTAGACTCCATCTTTTCCGCAAGCTCACATGTCTCCTTCAACCACACCTCCGAACCCCACTGGACCGACCACCACTGCATCCACTTCACCTACAGGAAGCCCACCACGCACCACCGCACCTAACAAATGCCTCGCCGCTGCTGGAGCAGAGTCACCGAAGACCAGCTAACCACCACCCTCGCCCTGAGCCCACCCGCCGAACCCTCCGACCCCGACACCGCCGCCCGCAACCTCAGACAGTGGATCAACGACTGCGCCAACACCCTCGCCCCGCTCAAGAATCCGCCCAACAGCCACACCAGCAAGAAAGCCACCTGGTTCACCGAAGACCTCCAGGCCTCCAAACGAACATGCCAAAAACTGGAGAAGATCTGGCTCCACGAACGGACAGCGGACAGCTACGCCGCCCACAAGAGCGCCACCCGAAGTCACCATCACCTCATCAGATCCGCCAAAAGGGCCTCACTCAAAGACCGCCTAGACAACAACGCACACAACAGCAAAGAGCTCTTCAACATCGTGAAGGAACTCTCCAACCCCAGCTCCAACACCAACGACATCCCGCCGTCGCGAGACCTGTGCGACTCACTGGCCACCTTCTTCCACCGCAAAATCGCCAACATCCACGACAGCTTCAACACCACGACCGCCCCGGCAACCACGAGACCACTGCCCCCACGACCACCAACCGCCTGCTCTCCTGGACCAACATCAACGACGAGGACACCTGCGAGATCATGAACACCATCCACTCCGGTTCACCGCTAGACCCGTGCCCTCACCACGTCTTCAACAAAGCCAGTACAGCCATCGCGCCCCATCTCCGTAAAATAATCAACATCTCCTTCAAGACAGCAACCTTCCCGGAAAGCTGGAAGCACGCCGAGATCACCGCCTTACTCAAGAAACCCAAGGCAGACCCCAAGGACCTCAAGAACTTCCGACCCATCTCTCTGCTCCCGTTCCCCGCGAAGGTCACCGAGAAAATCGTCAACAAACAACTGACCCGCTACCTCGAGGAGAACAACATCCTGGACCCTACCCAGCCCGGCTTCCGCAGCAACCACAGCACCGAAACCGCCCTCATCGCCGCCACCGATGACATCAGGACCCCGCTAGACAACGGAGAAACAGCAGCCCTCATCCTCCTGGACCTATCAGCCGCCTTCGACACGGTCTGCCACCACACACTACGAACACGCCTTCACAACGCCGGGATCCAAGAGAAGGCCCTGGACTGGACCACATCCTTCCTTTCCGGCAGAACTCAAAGCGTCCGCCTCGCCCCCTTCCGATCCAAGGCCACCAAGATCATCTGCGGCGTACCCTAAGGCTCCTCCCTCAGCCCGACGCTGTTCAACATCTACATGGCACCCCTCGCCCACGTCGCACGACAGCACAACCTCAACATCATCTCCTACGCCGACGACACCCAGCTGATCCTCTCCCTCACCAAAGACCCTCACACCGCCAAAACCCACCTCAACGAAGGAATGAAGGCCGTCGCCGAATGGATGAGGACCAGCCGCCTGAAGCTGAACTCGGACAAGATGGAGGTCCTCATCCTTGGCTCCAACCCTTCAGCCTGGGACGACTCCTGGTGGCCGACATCACTGGGAACAGCCCCGACACCCACCGACCACGCACGCAACCTAGGGGTCATCCTCGGCCCCACCCTCTGCATGACTAAGCAGGTCAACGCCGTTTCCTCATCCTGCTTCAACACCCTCCGAATGCTCCACAGGATCTTCAAGTGGATCCCCACCGAAACAAGAAAAACAGTCACCCAGGCCCTCGTCACCAGCAGGCTGGACTACGGAAACACCCTCTACGCAGGAACGACGGCTAAGCTCCTGAGACGGCTGCAACGCATCCAGAACGCCTCTGCACGTCTTATCCTCGACATCCCCCGCCGCAGTCACATCACACCCCACCTGAGAGACCTGCCCTGGCTCCCTGTCAACAAGAGGATAACCTTCAAGCTCCTCACCCACGCACACAAAGCACTCCACAACTCCGGACCAGCCTACCTCAACAGACGACTCAGCTTCTACACCCCCACCCGCCAGCTCCTCTCCACCTGCCTCGCCCTCGCCACAGTCCCCCGCATCCGGAAAACGACCGGCGGCGGCAGATCCTTCTCCCACCTCGCCGCCAAGACCTGGAACACCCTCCCCACCAACCTTCGGCAGACCCAAGACCTACTGGCCTTCAGAAGACTCCTCAAGACCTGGCTCTTCGATCAGTAGCAGCACCCCCCCCCTTCCCCCAGCGCCTTGAGACCCTCGCGGGTATGTAGTGCGCTTTATAAGTGACCTGATTGATTGATTGATTGACAAAACAATAATCCAAGAATACTCTAACCAAGCCTCTCCGTTCCTTCCAACACATCTCACACGATGAATTTATGGACCTGGTCAAAGCAGGCAGGCCTGCCAGCAGCCCTTCTGACCCCTGTCCACTACAAACTTTCAAGACAATTCTTTTAACAACCTCTGCTGCCACTCCAGTAAGAAGAATCATCAACGATTCCTTCACTACCGGAATATTTCCAGAAGAACTAAAAAAATCACACATACGCCCTTTACTGAAGAAAACAAAATTGGACCCGCTGAACCCTGACAACTACAGACCTGACCTGAAGAATACAGTTGACCGCAACGGGGTTGCTGCGCTACTTCTCTTGAACCTCTCAGCTGCCTTTGACACGGTTGACCATGACACTCTGAAACAAAGACTCTATGAAGCCGGCATAGAGGGAACTGTTCTAGACTGGATCGCGTCCTACCTTCGAAACAGAACTAATGTCATCCATACCCCACCTTTCTCGTCCAAACCGTACTCCACAAAAGTAGGGGTCCCTCAAGGTTCTATCATCTCCCCCATGCTTTTCAACATCTACATGAAGTCATTACCAGTACTGATCAATACATTTCACCTCACATGCTATGACTATGCAGATGACACGCAAATACTCCTTCAACTGGAATGCCCCAAAGACTTTGGAAAATTACCAATTTTCAGCTGTCTCAGAGCCGAGGATCAGTGGATGACTTGGAGCCATCTCAAATTGAATGCTTCAAAAACGGAAATACTCACGTGTGGCGATTGGAAACATTACAACCCGCTTGCCGCATGGCCTAATGAACTGGGATCACCACCTAAAGTATCAAAGGAAGTAAGAAACCTCGGAATGACCATGGACTCCAAGCTGTTGATGAATGCCCAAGTGGACAAACTAGCAAGATCAAGCTTTGTCACTATAAAAACGCTGCGACGAATTTTCCCTCATTTGGGATTTCCGCACAAGGTCCAAGCTACCATCTCCCTTGTTCTGTCCAAACTCGATTACGCCAATAGCCTCTACCACGGATCACCTTTAACAACCATGAAAAGACTACAACGGATTCAGAACTCGGCTGCCAGACTACTCTTGCATATCAAACCGCAAGACCACATCTCCCCTGCCTCAAAAGCCCTGCATTGGTTACCGGTTGCCAGAAGATCCACGTTCAAGCTGCTTTGTATCACCCACAAAGCAATACATGGAATGGGACCGCTCTTCATCAGGAATAAAATCACCAAACACATTCAACAGAGGAACCTCCGCTCTAAAGGAGCATCTCGCCTCAAAATCCCAAGATACAAGAAAAAAACCATGGGTGGCACATCCTTCTCTGTTCAAGCAGCCAAACTATAGAACTCTTTACCCCCAACATAAGATCCACCGACAACCACCTTATCTTCAGAAAACTACTCAAGAATTGGCTCTTCCCCACATAAGCACCATACGCAAACAGAAATTTACAGCATATCCCTCTGTATATAAGCATTTGTTTTCACTATAGATATGTACATATCTTTGTGTATTGCTATGTATAAACATGTAGAATAATTGTGTTGTTGAGAGAAAAAATAAAATAATAATAATAAATAAATAAATCAAAATGATCTTTGGTCTACATGTACTTACTTCCATTGTGCATCTATGTACCTTCCATGTACTTGGATCTGTGTCTCTGTTACTTTTCTCCTGAAAAAGCATATCCAATGCACTACCCTATTTCTCATCCTGTGCCTCTATCAATATCTTTAATCTACATATACTACCTCCTTTATGTATCTATATACTTTCAATGTACTTATGGATCTATATATTTATCACTTTCTTCTAATTTAGCATTTCCAAGGCACTACCCTATTTCTCAGCCTATACTTCTCTCAATATATCTTCTAGCCCAAACTTCTGACTCATCTCAAACTTCTTTCTACTACTCTTTCCAATGCACTACCCTATCTCTCATCCTATACATTTATCAATATATCCTCTACATCCACACTCTCATTTATCCCAAACCCCATACCACTACTATGATCCCCAAAATAACCCTTTCTAGACTCTCTCCTACTCTACCCCTCCTTGCATCATCTGACACCTCTTTTACTATACCGATCCCCTAAAACAAACCTTTCTAAACTCTTCCCTCTGACTCCTCCCCTCCAAAACTCCTTTTTACTCATCCAAAAGCCTCCTCCTACTGCTAAGACCTAAAAAAAAAAAATTCTTCACTCTTTTATCCCTCCACTATCCTTCTCAAATTCCATATTCAACTATACTAATTCACCACTAATCCTTTATGGGTTCCAGAGTAGCGTGCTACTCGCCAATAAAGCGTCTCAACACCCCATCAGGGTTACAAGCGCTATATAAATGCAAACCTTTTCCCTTTTCTACCCCTCCCCAACCCTTCTCAATCCAAATAGCTGACTAACATATCCACCACTAAAATTACTTTCATGCTTCACCATACTAATTCAACACTAATACTTATGGGTTCCAGGGTAGTGTGCTACTTGCGCTTCAAAACCCCATCAGAGGTAGCAAGCGCTATATAAATACAAACCTCTTTCCCTCTTCTATCCCGCCACCTACCCTTCTCTACCCAAATAACTGAATAACATATCCACTACTCAAATTACTTCATATTTTACTATACTAATTTTCAACACTAATCCTTAATGGGTTCCGGAGTGGCGTGCTACTTTCCAGAAAAGCGCTTCAACACCCATCAGGGGTAACAAGTGCTATATGAATGCAAACCTTTCTTCCCTTTTTATCCCTCCGCTATCCTTCTCACTCCAAATAACTGACTAATATCCACCACTGAAATTACTTTCATATTTCACCATATTAATTCACCACTAATCCTTTATGGGCTTCCGGAGTAGCGTGCTTCAACACCCCATCAGGGGTAACAAGCGCTATATAAATACAAACCTTTTTTCCTTCTCTATCCTTCTGCTATCATTCCAAATCCAAATAACTGACTAACCTATCCACCACTTAAAATGTACTTGCATGTTTCACTATACTAATTCAACACTAATCCTCTATGGGTCCCGAAGTAGTGTGCTATTCGCCGAAAAAGCGCTTTGACGCCTCGTCAGGGGTAGTAAGCGCTATATAAATGCAATACAATACATGCAAATCAGTCTTGACCCTACTCCGATAGAAACATTCCATCCCAAACTGCCAAGCCAGGTCCTCTGTGAGTCAGAACACAAGCAACCAAGGGCCCCTTTCATCCTGATTGATGCTCTTCAGTTGCGTGGAACTTGGATCCATGGGCACAATGAGCAAGGGACCCACATCTGGACATACTTTAGGCCACTTAGGGTGGTACATCAAATACACAAAAGGTGATGGGAGGATGTTTGCAATAAGCCTAACAACTGACAATCACTTGGGTAGCATTCCAATCAATCGTTCTTTTGCCCTCCATAGCCATCAAGACGGATTTGCATATACCTTGGTTTAATCTGGGTGGCAGTGGTGGGCAAAAGAATGGTGGGAGTGAATGCTACCCCAAGCTATTACCAGTTGTTAGGCTTATTGCAAACATCCTCCTATCACCTTTTGCGTGTTGGAGAGACAGATGAGGCAATGAGTCACAAGATAAGGTACAAAATCAGCATATCAAAAATACAGTCAACATTTCTCAGCCAACTCTGCATGCATTTTTGTTTTTCTCAAGCAAACTCCCCTAAGTGGTGTTTGGATAAAAAAGAAAATCAATTGCCTAACATTCAGAGAGCATTCTCCCTGTGCATCACGGCCATTGTTTGTTTTCCCTGCATAACCGGGACAGGGTAAATTAGTAGCAGTGACCCTGCTAAAATTAGGGTAAGGCTGCTGCCACTATTACCCAGTGGTCCTATGTCAGTTTAACTGCTTGATTAAGGGTCTCTGACAGTAGAGACAGCGGAGGCTTTGCAGACACAAACCAATCAGTTTCCCCACTTCTAGAATGTGGCAGGAGAAACGCAAGTCTAGTGTGACAGGAGAACTGCAAAATGATGTATGTGCTTCAATTCATTCAATCTCTAATTGCTCTCCATAGTTATATTTTACTGTCTGTATATTTTTTAGAAATTGACGTTCTATTAACCTTGTTATTGTATATAACTAACAACCCTGGCTGGACATTCTTCCTTGGAGCTGTGATAATTCTATTATACTGTTCATTGACTCATCCTTCTCGCCACCTTCTGTGCATGAGGCTTCGAATTCACAAGAAGCTACTCTTGTAGCCGGGAGGCTTGGGAGTTCAAAATTTCATGGCAGACAGAGTACCCAGTGTTTCAGTTAGTGGGGAAAACCTGCAATCGTACATTTGAAATTGATAAGTTACTCTACAACTGAAAGGGTACAGGAAAAAACTGATATTTATTCTCTTATTCATGTGTATCTGATTCCTGTGGGGCGTTATTAGATATGGATTTATATTACAACTGCCAGGATGTGGAAGGGCATACAGTGGTAGTGAGTTTCTGTGTTGATGTTACATCGCAGTTGTGTGTAGATTTTGGTGTTGCTTCCTATGCATTTCTATTCATAGGAGTATCCTTCCTCTGTAATTGTATTTCTGTGTTTATGAAAGTGGAGTATTAATTGACGGAGTGAGTACCCACCATAAGTACTAAACACAACTCTTGTCAAGGTGAACCCTTAAAGTCACTAACTTAACCTGAGCTCAACAGCCTGGTAGCTGTAGCACACAGCAAACAATCTTAACTTAGAGGCAATGTGTAAGTATTATGCAGTACCAAAACAGTCAAAAAGTCAAAAGACAACACAAGAAAAATCCCAAACCAATTTAGAAAAATAAAGTGAATTTTAGTAAAGTAAAATGACACCAAAATGGCAAAAATCCAATAAGGGAAACAGGAGTTATGAATTTTAAAAATAGCACCAAAAAGTGTTAACTGTGGGTCAACTGATTCCGCATCACCAGTTCCTAGGTGCAAGTTTAGACCGACTGTGTTGGAGTGCGAGCCGGATATAGAAACCAAGTTTGACCCATTTGGAAGTTTTACCTTCAGTCTCAGTGTCCATTATGGAAGTCAAAAATTGTCAGTAGAGCATGGTAGCAAACTGGGGCCTAAGCGGGCTCTACGTCATGAGATAGCTACTGAACGAGGTCCGGGTGAAGCTGCTGACTTTTGGAAGCAGAAATTGAATTTCATACCCAGCGAGGTGCCCTAGCTGGCTGGATACTGTTCGTGCATTCGCTCGGTAAAGATTTCTACCATCGGACTTAGAGGCATATTTTAGAGCTCCTGTGTATTACATTTGCACCACGCAAAGTGGTGCAAGAGAGACACAAATTAAAAACTGGGAGTTATAAATTGCCGCAAGGCTATCTTGCATGGCCCTTAGTGGCCTCATACATCTTGAGTAATGCACCACAGCGCAAATCGCTGTGTTGCATCACTCTGTGCCAGGCAGGCATTTCCATGGGTGTTGCGTGGGTGTTCCTATGCAATATGCATGGATTTTGACGCATTCCCAGATTTACCAGAAATGGTAGACCTGGGAATGCTCCAAAAACCTATGCCTCCCCAGGTGAGGCATAACAAGGAGAAATATGCTTATTTCTCCTCGTTTTCTCCTCTTTCTAATTGAAAATAGAAAGAAGAAAAAGCCTCAGGAAATTGTTTTTGTGAAGGAAGGTCATCCTTCCTACAACCTCCTTCCTACAAAAAAACAATCCTCCTTACAATGCAGATATGCTTGCACCATGGTGCAAGAGTGCCTGCATTGGTGCTAGGCAGCCAAAAGGCCACCAGCGCAGGGAAAAAGGCAGGAATGCACCGTATTTACTTCAATATGGTGCATTCCTACCCTTTCCCTGCACTGTGTGACTTAAATATGACCCTTAGTCACTTATTTGGAGCTCAGATTCTTGCAGAGGGCAATGCTGCAGGCTCTAGCTGAAGACGACTCAACAAGGGCCAATACATTCTTCGCGAGGTCCTTCTGAGTTGGATTTGCTGCTGTGGAAAATCTCAGAGTGGGAGCAACCTGATTCTTTGGCCCATTGGCAACGCACCTTTGTCAGACTGACTTGGCAAATTGGTCCAGATCCTCCAAATGTCTTTGAAGCCAAACATTTTCTAATTCCCAAGTTTCATGTTTTGTTTGGCTGAGTACACTTTGACACCAGCCAAGGTTCCAGTACCATGGGACAGCACTTAGAGGTCAAGACTCACTCTAGCAGAGGCCAGCAGCATGGTTAAGGGCAGGTGTAGTTGGAAATGATGATCTGGAAAGTTACAGGAAATGGTCTTGTAGCTTGTTGAGTCCCTGCAGCTTGAACCGGAAGTCAGCCAGATGATCCTTGAAGTCCACTTCTTTGTCTTGGGTACAAGAGGGATGGAAGTTCCACCCTTCTCAGGTCACAGACAAGAGGTCCAGTCCTTTTCTGTTCTTCCACAGCACAAGAAAGTTTTCTGAGGAGGGCACAGGGTGATTCCATATTTATATTTGGCACCGACTTGTGGGTCGGGGTGACTCTAACCCCCTCCCTAACTAATAAGGTAAACGTTTCCAGGGGAAACCCTAACCACTTTTTCAACACTTCCTATGTGCCATACTGCAAATAATACAACAGCGCCCCTCTCTGCCTAAATCCAAGATGGTGATACCTTCTCCCATTGTGCAGAGACTGTGTGCCCAACCCAGAGGTGCAGCAAAGGAAATGAGCAACTACTCTTCTGTGGTCACTTTAAATCAGTTGTGGGGGCAGCTCCTCTTTCACTGGGATAGGAGTCGGCCTGAGGGGGGCACAAAAGAGGGTACTGTCCAGGTGTCAGATAACATTTGTCTGTCGCATGGTAGGCCTCTTTGAAGGTAATGAAGTTCCAGGACACAGCCCAGGTGGCCATCCTACCAGAGGAACAGAACACCTCCCCACACTCGAGGCCTTTGTCTCAGTTCTGAGAAAAATTTCACACCTCATCTAGGGAGATATGTAGCTGCCTGGTGACAGTTGGGCTCAGGCAAAAGTACCTATTCAAAAATATTTATGACAAATCCTGACTTCAGTAGTGAATTGTGCTTGTAATAAATATTTTAAAAAGTTCAAGAATTTAGTTTCTAGCTGTTTCCTAGCCAGAGATAACACTATTAAATTTAATATTGTGCCCCTATGCTTTCCTATGGAGCAGCCAACCTTGCTACAGTGAAAATAGCTTTTAGGTCCTTTTCACTGTAACAACATGTTTAACATCAAACATTTACGTGACCTACTTTTAAATACCATGCATCCTGCTTTCTGGGCAGTAAGGCCTACTTAGATGTGGCTAATTAATATTTAAAAGGACTATTTAAGCCTTTCAAAAGGGGCTATTTCGACAGGTCCAATTCGCAGTTTAATCCTGCACAGTCAGGGTACATTTGGCAGGCCTGCAGTTCTGTTTACGGTATCACCATAGTGAATGGCACATTGGATGCAGCAGTCCACATGTGACATTTAACTCACAGGCCCTGGGTACGCTTTTGTACCATGACTGCATGACAGGCCTGCAGTCATGATTACATTGTATTGTATTGTATTGTAAATGCATTTATATAGTGCTTACTACCCCTGACGAGGCGTCGAAGCGCTTTTTTGGCGAGTAGCACGCTACTCCGGAACCTATAAAGGATTAGTGTTAAATTAGTATAGTGCAATATGAAAGTAATTTGAGTGGTGGATAGGTTAGTCAGTTATTTGGATTGAGAAGGATAGCGAAGGTATAGAAGAGGGAAAAAGGTTTGCATTTATATAGCGCTTGTTACCCCTGATGGGGTGTTGAAGCGCTTTTTTGGCGAGTAGCACGCTACTCCGGGACTCATTGTAGTGGATGGCACAATGGATGCTGCAGTCCACTTCTGGAGGCCATTGGTACACTTTACTACCACAAATTAGGGACTTATAGGTAAGTAGGTTAAATATGCCTATCAGGAGTGTGCCAATTTCACGATGTTGAAAGGGGGAGCACAAGCACTTTACAGCTGGTTAGCAGGGCTAAAGTGCACAGAGTTCTAAAGTCAGCAAAAAAAGGGTCAAGGCTAAAATCCGCGGTGGCGGTCGCATCGCAATTACATGTGTGGGACCGCCGCCTTATAGGCAGGCGGTCCCCATCCCCAGGACGATGGCGGACAGACTGAAGTCCGTCGGCCATCGTAATGACCCCCAATGTTCCGGGGGTAACAGGGCTGAATTACAGTATGTAATCCCCCAGATATGACCAGAGGACTATTTTATAATCAAAATCAATGCACGCAGTAGACACATTTCAAATTCACAGACAGATTCAGGAAGTCTTAATTTTTGAAATGCTGGACTCTTCCTGTGGCTCATCGATGGTGGTGTGTCTGCAGCTCACCCCTCTCAAGAAACCCAGCCCTTCTCGATTTCATTGTGTACAATATGCAATCTGTGTATAATTTCCGATATAACAGCAACATAAAGAACTTCTGCTTAGAATAATAATGGTCTCCGTTTTTTTTCTCAATGACATCTCCCGGTCAGACTCTGCATTATCTTCAGATGGCATTATCAGATATTTTTATCTTCCACAATTGTAAGACACGTGCAGGATCAGCAATAAAATAAACAATATAAAGGACTGCACATTATTCCTGTCGTGGGGGACAAAAAGCCGTTCATCCACTGATACTTGCAAGCTAATTTAAGCTAAATTGTATTTTAGCGCCTTTTTAATACTAGGAATGAATTTCAGTTTTAGGTTTGGGGTGCAAATGAACTATGATCCAAACCTACAAGCATCATACATCTCACACAGATAAGAAATGAATAATGATAGACGTGGTGCGTTGCAGTGCTTTTAACTGTTTTTTAGCCCGGGGCACCCATTCCATTACACCATACCCATGGGGTAACGTGGCTAATGGCATAGCAGATACACTGCGAGACAATGCCTCATAAATATGAAACACTTGTTTTTTTCTTCATTCCTGTCTGGAGATACCCTCATAAATATTTTTTCAAGTTATTGTTTGATAAAGGAAAATGGTCTCCATCTCTTGGAAAAACAACTCCTCGTTTTCAAGAATACATATTTTGATAGAAGGAGCAACAGTGTACAGGGCCAATTAAGGTACTGGAAATTTGCTTTGTAAGATGGATCTCTGGGGACAGAGTTGTCTGAGCGCCCAGAACTCTCAATTGCTCGACAAAAGGCAGATCAGCCCCCGAAGGGAGAAGAGGCTCCTGTCTCTATTTGTAAGTGCAAGAAAAGTGTGGAAACCTGGTAACCCACGCGTACACTTCTCACAGAGAAAAGTTCTCAATTCAACAAAATGCACATTGCTGGGTTGGGTATTAGGACTCTGCAACACTAAAGGGCCCTGTATACTTGACACGACTTCCTGTGACCAGCAGGCACAACGATGGGAGGACATAAGGTCTAGAGGTCACTATAGACTAAAGGTACATGGTTGAAGACAAACTCTCCCAATAGTAGTGGAACAAGTAAAAGACCTGAACGTGTGCACAGAGGCCTGTCTCCTGTTGTCCTCCTTTGGGATACGTGATCCTCCACCAAGATCGACATTATTACATGAGCTAAGATGTTTAAAGACCCTCCAGTTATCTTTCTTCCTTTCTTAATTGATTTAGATTGGCCTACAAATACTTACAGGCACTATGACAAACATATTTTCAGATGACCATCAACACTTGGCAGTCTTGATTTCATCTACTGATGAATGTAAAATGGTGACAGGAAGTGGGCATACCCTCAGGCCACCCCACCACATAATACAAATAGCGGAATTTGTTTTTTAAAGGAAAGGCAGGCCGTTAGAAATTTGGTCTCTAGTTGGCAGAAGTATGCATCCTGTCCAAGTAGGGACCACAATTCTAGTCAGGGTAAGTCACCACACAACGTAAACTATCCTGTTCTCACCCTCTGGTAACTTGGCACAGAAATGGCAGGCCTAACTTATTCGGAAATGTGTAAAGTATTTGTGCAATAACTCATACAGTACCAAAGTGAAAACACCACAAAAAGACTCCACAACAGTTTAGAAAATAAAGTATGATTTTATAAATAAAACAAGATCAAAACAACAACATTGCAATGTGTAGACATTGAGATATTGAATTTGAAATAAATAAATGCAGTCAAGCGCTTTGAAGCAAGTAGCACTAAAAAGGTTACTTTAGGTCACGCTGGACCGGGGCAGTCAAAGTTCGGGCCGACCACTATGGAGCGCTGGCAGGCTACCGGACACACGCAGGCCCCAGTGAACAAAGTACCTTTCCTGGTTGCAAGCAGCGAGCTGCGTCAAGCTTCTCCAAGAAGTGAGGGTGATGCATGAGTTCCGAAGACAGGTGCCGGAGATGAGAGACGTTGAGCAATGCACCAGTTTCTGCCATGCAGTTGAGCGAATACTTTGATATCACCAAGCTGCAGCGATGATACGCTGTCCGATGCATTGATCTCTGGAGGTAAAGCGCTGGTTCTGATGCAATGTGCTGATTTTACTCCTGCAACCGGGTTGGTGCGGCGGGTCTGCTACAAGCAGACAGGAGATGCTTTGAAATCCATGTTGCAAGTTTCTGGATCACTTCCAGTGAGCACAGACAGTGATCTTTGGATCGGATTTGGGGAGTGGGGTGATTCTCCTAACCTGAAGCACCACATGGATTAATATTGTAGACATTAATATATGTGTACTGCCATTCGAGCGCCATCACCCTGATTTGATCACCCATCTATTGCTAACCCAACTTTGTTAATGGTTCTTGTTTGAGATACCAATATGGAGCATTGAAGGCTACCTATGCAGTATGTTCCAATTCTGAAATTCTTGAAGCATCCTCTCTGCCGAATATAACTTCAGTACAAGTTATGTTATGTTAAATGGCTATTTATAGAGCACACAGCTACTCAATTGAGTGTCCCGGCGCTAATTGGCATAATTGGTTGCATTGACAAGGGTTTGTTGCTTGTTAGAAGATGTGAATGTGACACTTATACTGACAGCCAGTCTGGTTTTGGTGTGATGTGGATTTTGGTCAACCGTGGTCACAAAGAGATTTTATGACAGAGCTCCCATAGAAAAAACAGTCTCTACAGACTTGATCTGTTGAAGGCAATACAGGAGGGTGCTGTATTCAAGTGTGCTGCCCATAAGGCTGAAAAAGATATATTCTTTCTTTGAAACAATTATGCAGATCTAGTGGGCAAGTATTGTGCACTTGAGGATGAAATACTGATTGAAGATAGATAAAATTCACATAATGTAATCTTGAGCCTTCATAATTTAGTCACATTCACATAATGTAATCTTTTTGTAAACACATTTTATTGCAATATATATATATATATATCTTTACAGTTATGTCAATTACCACCATGCGTATGCTTGTAACACACAAAATTGAATTACCAAGCCATTAAGAATTATCTGCCTTTTTTTTTTTAAAATGCTGACATGTAAAACAGCGGTGGAGCAACGTAAGTCTGTTTTCCAGGCCAGTTGAGCACATGGTATGTAAAGGCCATTGACAGTTTACGCCGTAACAACTTGTGAACAAGGCCGCTGTGCCGGCTGAAACGCGTCATGGCTGACTTGATTTTGGATTGAAGAAAGAAAAACGATCGCAATTGTAGTTGGCTCCGTTTTGTCCTTTGGAACTTTGTCAAGCGTTTTTCATCATATTTGCGGGAGGGCTGTTCCCGTGAGCCAACCACCCACAACAGGACCAGCAGCTCCAGCCAAAAACTGACTTGCCGTGTCTTCACGCGGCGGTTTCAAAGGAACGTCAGGCTGCTGCAGGCCCCCCGTGCGGAGAATTAAGCCTTTGATCTACGGAGGATTGGAATGCGAGGAAATCGACCGGACGGCTGATTCCGCATCGTGAAAACCCCAGGTGAGCAGCCAGGCACGGGTGTGGGGGCGATCAAGCACTGGCTATAGATTACTAGTGAAAGCAGCGCTTTAAAGTTCTTTCTACAAAAATGTCAGCCACACCGGTGCGCGAACGAGAAGAAGAAGCTGAACATATGTTCAGTGAATTGAACCTACAAGGAGTGCGAGCAGGGACACAGCACAAAGATACTCTGCCACATGACATGGATGTCCAACAAATGTTAAAATCATATGAAAAATTGCAGCGTAAAGAAATGACAAAATGGTGGCAGGTGAAATGACTCTCAAAATACTTGGATGTGGGCCGTATACCACGAGGACTACGGATTCTAATTGCACCAAGCTTTGAGAATCCGGACCCAGACATGCTGGAAGAATGGGCAACAAGTAATTTAGAAGCCTCAGCCCGATTAGTTCGAATAGTAATCAAATATGCCGATAAAGAACGAACAAAGATTCTGGAGGAAATCGAAAGCCTGGAAGCAACTCTGAATGCAAGACCAGAGAGTGAGTTGATAACAAAATTCAAAATGGAAATGAAAATAAGGCTAAAGAAGCAAGAAGATGTCATCAAACGAAGAAAGATAACAACATTTTCTCGAGATAAAATCGATTATGAGACCGGCCAGATATTTACATTTGCCAAACGATTTCAACGTATTAGACAACAAAGACAACAGCAGGAGATGAAGATATCTGGCGGCGGTCAAATAAATGAATCTGAAAACAGAACTGAGCTCTGAGGCAGGCACGAGTAATGAAGATCTTAGCCATGAGCCAAGACATGGTGGTGCAGCAACAACGGGGGGAAAGATTACAATCTCTGCTGAGTTGGATTTTTTACGCCTAGATCGAAGAGCAACTTTTAAGGCCGTGAAATCCCAGAGCTCCAAATCCAACCGAAGGGGGCAACGCCGAAGGAGGCAACGACAAAGAATTAGGAAAACAAAACAAAAACACCAAGCGAATATGGAAACGAAAGTAATTACTAATAGCAAGGACCAACAAAAATCCATCATCAATCTTACAGACCTAGTTTTAACTAAAGCTGACGAAGAGACTTTACTACTTGGTCTTTCTTTTTGCCTGGAGTACACCATGAATTATCCCCAAGCACGAATCAACACATTTAAGTATATCAGGAAGCTTAAACTGCCAAAAATTCATATGGAAAGTAACAAAGAGAGACGTACCATAGTACCTCTGGAACAGTCACCTACGCCCATGATTAGTACTACTATTGCAGACTTACCGGTCCTTCAAGTTATGAGGGAATTGGAGCTGGAGCGTGAAACTCAAGATACCCCCATATCCATACAGAACATCATTACGGAACAGAATCTGCAATCAGGTGACACAGTAATTACACCATTCAGACCGCGCTCAAGAGCTACGCCTACCACAACCAAGGATAACATCGATATTTTTCATGAACTAGTTGTAGAAGGGCTTAAAACTATGAATAAAGCAGTTAACATGAAAAATATGAAACGTACTGCCAAGGAATGGAAGTACCATGAATTGGTGACCAAACTCAAGAGTAATAAACAAACTGTGGTACGTAATTCCAACAAAGGCGGAAACATAGTACTTTGGCCCATGGAAATGTACCTACAGGAACCACGTAATCAGCTGAACCAGAGAGAGTGCTATAGAAAGTGCAAGCAGGAAGTCATGGCGAAAGCACATGTGGATTTCACTTTGGAATTGGAGCAATGGTTTGGCCTGAATCTTTTGTCACATGATGAATACAAGTTCTTACGGAATGAAACACCTCGAACACCTGTACTATACCTAATACCAAAGGTGCACAAAAATGCATCTTGTCCACCTGGTCGCCCGATTATCTCAGCCAACGGAAGCATGTTGGAAAATTGTTCTAAGTACATAGACTTTTTCCTCAAACCATATGTTGAGAAGCTCCCATCGTATGTCAAAGACAGTAGCGATTTCCTCAAGATGATATATGATATATCAATGGAACAGGATTATGTCTTGATTGCATTGGATATCGCTACCCTTTATACCAGCATTGCTCATGTTGATGGCTTGAGGGCGATGGAGTTTTATCTCTAGTGATAGACCGGTCAGCTTGTGGAGCCACACTCAGATGCTGTTAAAAATGGCGAGGAGATGCCTGGAAGACAACTACTTCCTGTTTGATGGGACATTATACCAGCAGAAGAGAGGTACCGCGATGGGCACCTGCTCGCCCCCAGTTATGCGTGCCTGCACGTAGGCTGGTGGGTGGAGCAGCTGCTTCGTAAGGAATTTGCACTGGAATGGGACAGTAACATTATTGTATGGACCAGATTTATTGATGATTTATTTGTTATCTGGAATGGCACAATAGAATCTGCCGAACTCTTTGTAAATCATCTAAATTGTAACGATCTAAGGCTCACACATGTGATTAGTACACAACAGGTACCATTTCTAGATGTCGAGGTGTTTGTAGAGGCAGGAAAGTTAGAAACTAGGCTATTTAGAAAATTGACGGCTGGTAACACCACGCTGCACGCCTCTAGCTTCCACCCTGCCCACACTAAGAATAGCATCCCCTATGGTGAGATGCTTCGAGCCAATAGGAACTGCAGTACAAAAAATGAATTGGTCAAGTACCAAATGGAAATGAGTGAAAGATTCCTTGAGAGAGGTTATAATAAGGTCACTATCAAGGCAGCAAGAGAAACAGCAAACAAGAAAAAGTGTGAGGAACTTTTATTTTCTAAAAGAAGTATTAAAAATGAAAGAGCGGGGGCGTGGCCAACTGCCGAGGGAAATGGCCACACAGTAGCTGAGCTCCGTTGCGCCACTCCCGATCAATCCGAATTAAACTATCGTGCCCCGGCCAAAACTGCTTGTGGTGGAGCCCGGCTGACCCTGACATCGTGCCCCACAGCTGTGCGGAGGACGGCCTCGATCGGAGGTGTCTGCAAAGAGGGAAAGTGACCTGAGCGGTTTGGCGGCTTCAGCGGATCTGGGCGTGCCCCCTCGCTCCCTGGCCGTGCGCACTAATCTACGCCGCGGCCGCAGCATTGTGGACGGGCCGGCGCCTGAGCTGGGGAGGCCGCGCTGAGTTTCCCGCATCGGCGGTACCGGCAGTGAGTGCGCCGACCCCGCTGCTGGCTTTGCATTTAGCGGATGGATTGCCTGAGTGCCCCGAGCGCTGGTGTGCCCCGCGAGATGTCGGCGGCCTACACACCTCGCCATTGCGATCCCCGGGCTGGCGCGGGGCCGGCCCTGAATACATCTGGTGAAACATCCCACTCTGAGTGTACCGGGGGGACACGAGAGACGTATCAGCCTTCCTCTAGCGCACCACGCCCGGCCCATTATTCACCCTGGGCCTCCATAAAGTGACGCTGTGCACCATAGCTGCGGTGTGTCCGATGGCGCCGCCGTGTGGGAAGTAAAACAGTACAGCGGTACACCGGGCCAAGAGTGTGTAATAAAAGGCCTCCTACAGACAGCTGAAGCGCCTGAGACTACAGCGACGGAGTGTGGACTTGAGCCCGCGCTCACTTTATGACCTCGGTGTTGGGGTGCGGACTGGGAGGCCCTAGTCGCTCCTTATTCCAGGTCGTGGGGGCGGCGGTTCCGTCCGAATCTGGCTGGTCACCATTGCATCCACTAAGAAATTGAAGGCCACATAGACCCGCTGCAAAGGGGATTCCAGCACCCACTTCCATCAGGTTTGTCTGGTGTTCGCAGACGAGACTGTGCTGCACGTCGGCCAACTGCTGGTATTTCCCCCATGTTCCCCCTGTTTTCTCTCCCCCCCTTTTTCTACCGGTGTGGTACTCTTTTGCTATCCTGATACTTTTCGATCTGGGCCCTGCTGGCGGAAACCGACAGGCCGGTGTGGGCTCGTGCACATGGCAGGCGGTGGTGAGTAGCTGGCACGGCTCGGCCCCCTTTCTGGCATACTGCGCCCACCGGCTACATCATGGCGAGCGGCCGCAGTGGTCGTAATGTGGTGCAAGCTAAACTGGATAAATTCGCTTGGCAGAAGGGCCAGGATGGGGAGCAGTCTAACCCCAAATCAAATGGGGACCAATCAGACCCCACGCTGCAGGACATTTTAACCGCTATAACGAGAATGCGTACCTCACTGGAAGCCCGTATTGCTACAGTCGCCACAGAGGTTTCTTTGATTAGAGCGGACATGAGGAAGATGTCTGATCGCATTAGTGCCGTTGAAAGCACTACCAAAGAACTGACGAATGATACGGACCTGCTCAAACGACACGTAACTGAACTTCAAACTGCACAGGAGGCAATGACCCTGCAACTTGACAACTACGAAGGCCGCATGAGACGTAATAACATCCGCATCTTAGGGGTGCCGGAACGGGCCGAAGGGCAGGCGGCTGACCTCTTTGTTGAGGAATTGATACTCCAACAGCTCCAGCCAAGGGGTCTCTCCAAATGCTTTTCAATTGAACAAGCTCATCGAGTACCCGGGGGTAGACCCAAACCTGGAGCGCCTTCCCGACCTCTTCTGGCAAGAGTGTTCAATTTTCGCGATAGAGATGCCATACTCCAGACGGCGAGGGCGGCCCCGCCGCTGGCGATTGCCAACAGCAAAGTCACCTTCTTCCCTGATTTCACCCTGAGGGTTCAGAAACAGCGTCGTAGCTTCCTGGACGTGAAGCGTGCGCTGAGGGACCAAGAGATTAAATACGCAATGTTGTTTCCGGCTAAGTTGCGGGTTGAGTCGGAGGGTAAACTGTGGTTCTTCACCAGACTGGAGGACGCATGGGACTGGCTCGACAACTGGCGGACTGTTGGCAAGCGTCCTCATAAGCCCGTGGGAGACAATGGTAATGCTGGTGGGCGATGCCGGCGGCAGGGGTCCCCGCCCGGCGGTGATTCAGCGACGCAGAGTCCGAATGGATAAAGGTCAGAGATCGGCAAGTGTAAGAGACTGCCCCTTGGGTCAGATGATTTCTTGAGCACACATTTGATAGATGCAGACTATTCTAGAATGCACCACCTTTTGCATGGGCTCCGGCATGTCAGAGTTCATACAGACCCACCTCCATTTAATTATTGGTTTTCTGTAGACATGATAATACTGTCTTTTGATTATTGAAACAGATTATTCAATATGTTTGAGTAGTACGTTATGGGGTCGAAGGCCGGGGTTGCTACTGTTTTCACGAACTGATGCCCCAGGGAGTGGGGTGAATCACGTTCCCGAATCTGTTGAGGGTGGGCGACAGGCACTCTGCAAGCTGGGGGTGGCGGGTGGTTTTGTGCCCGTTATGCAGGGAGGCAGGGTGGGGGGTGGGAGTTGGATATTGGGGGGAGGGGTGGGGTTCGTTTCAATTGTTTTGTTTTTTGCATTTGTGCAATTATACTGTTTGTTTTCCCTTACATTGATGGGTCAAATCGTTCAGTGCAGCACTTCACTTTCTCTATGGCACAGTATGTTCGCATTCAGGGTTCTGCTGCGCCGCCATGGGGAGCACAGGAGGTACTTACGGGTGTGTTCACTAGCAGACTCTATGACTACCCGGTCTGATTCCGTGCCGCACTACATGCCCGCCTACATCCACTGCCCCCACGGTCCAGTCATAAGCCTGTCTTCTGCCTCTCGATTCTATATTGCTCACACACCTGTACACACATGGGACCCCACTTAGCTCTTAAACTCCTTACATGGAATGTTAATGGCTTGGGAGACAAGATTAAGTGGGGAGTAGTTCTGCAATACCTGAAGCGCCAGGCGCCAGATATTGTCCTTCTCCAGGAGACACACTTAATCGGTAACTCATGCAGGGCCCTGACTAGATGGGGATATCGTTTGGTCGCTCATTCAGGGTTTTCCTGGGGTTCACGTGGGGCCGGTGTGCTCCTACGCGGGGATGTCCATATATGATACACAGGACTTGGTCGGATGAGCAGGGTAGATATGTAGCGCTCTCCGGCACCTGGGAGGGACAGACTCTCAATGTCATATCCGTATATGTCCCCCCTGGACTACAGCGTCCCACGTTGCGGGATATTGGAGCGCTCTTACTTGACTTGCCACTGGGGTTGTTGGTGTTGGGGGGAGACTTTAATCTGGCTGTAGACGGCTCCAGAGATCGCTTCCCACCTCGTAGGGACCCCCCTGGGGGATCTCAACTGACTGAGTTCCGATCCGCTATGGGCTTGGTGGATATCTGGAGATGGCTTAACCCTACCACCATACAATTTGCATTTCACTCTGGGGCCCACAATAGTCAATCACGCATTGACCACGTGTTCATTCACGCTCAAGATATACATGTTTTCTCTGTATCCAGGTGCCTCGCGCGTGGAGTCTCTGACCATTCCCCCGTTCTCACAATGCTCACGCTTGGACAAACCAAGCGCCGCACTACCATCACTATAAATCCCTGGGCGCTCAAGGTACCCCACATTAAAGAAACACTGCTCAAAGACGCTGAATGCTACTTTGCAGAAAATGTGAGGTCGGTCACTTCAGCCTGTGTGCTGTAGGGGGCGTTCAGTGCCGTTATGAAAGGCCGAGCCCTATCGCTGATGGTAGGACATAAGAGGGAACTTACTAAGCGTGTAAAGGAACTGGAGGAGGAAATCCTGGCCAAGGAAAAAGCCCTAGCATGTACCCCCGATTCGGATGCACAACACTTGCTAACGTTGGTGCGCCTTGACTATCAGCAGCTCCTGACGGAAGCGGCCAAAGCACGATATAATGCCACCCGCCATAAGATATACGAACATGGTGAGCGGACGGGTAAACTTCTGGCCTGGTTAGAGAAAAGGGAACAAGCATCCAGGTGGGTGCACTCGATATCTGGGACCAACGGAGAACTACTCACTGATCCCCAGCAGATTGCCGAAACGTTTGCTTCTTACTTCTCAATGGTGTATACGTCCGCTGAGACGTCCCAGTCCTCCATGGCTGTGGACCTCCTGACGACTGTTAAAGTCGCCTCCCTGTCCACACAAGACAGAGACTCCCTAGAGAGCAACATTACAGAGGCCGAAATTCAGAAAGCAATTCAGGATGTGCATTCAGGTAAAGCTATGGGACCCAATGGGCTCCAAATGGAATTCTTCAAGCCAATGGCCTCCAAGCTCCCTCCCCACTTACTGCAAATGTATACCCAAAGCTTTGATGTTGGGGTCCTACCAGCTGAAGTTAGGACGGCCTCCATTGTGGTCATTCACAAAAAAGGCAAACCAGTAGATGATTGTAGATCATATCGCCCCATATCCCTCCTCACGGTTGAGGCGAAAATTCTAGCAAAACTATTGGCCAACAGGCTTATCCCCTATATTACCGAGCTGGTACACCCGGACCAATCCGGGTTTATGCCAGGGAGGAACACAGCCTTGAACTTAAGGCGATTGAATGGGGTCCTGGGCAGACGTGACACGATCAGGGAGGACGCGGTCCTACTGTCACTGGACGCATCTATGGCGTTCGATACCATCGAGTGGGACTTTCTTTTCGCAGTGCTGACAAGGATGGGTTTTGGACCCAATTTTATCAAGTGGATCCAACTGCTTTACACCCAACCGACCGCACATGTGACAGTCAACAATCATGTTTCTAGGCAATTCCCATTGCAGAGGGGCACTAGACAGGGGTGTCCTCTATCGCCCCTGCTCTTTGCCCTGGTACTGGAGCCCTTGGCTGTTTGGGTCACGGGAGACCCAGAGATTAGGGGTCTGAGATGGACAGAGGACCACGAGGACTGCATTTCACTATATGCGGACGACATTCTCCTCTATTTGGCCTCACCCTCGCGGTCCCTCAACCGAGTCCTCCATATATTTCATATATTTGGCGCCCACTCGGGGTATACTATTAATTGGATTAAGTCCCAACTTTATGTACTGTGGGGTGCACCGCCGCACAACCTTAGGGGTTACAGCATACCGGTGGCATCACGGGGCTTCAAGTACCTCGGTATCTTTATTACCCCAGATCCGACTTTATTCTATGAGTCCAACCTACTGATGCCCTTGACTCGTCTTCGATCTGACGCTAAACATTGGCGATCTCTCCCCCTGACTCTCCTGGGACGGGCTGCACTTTTCAAGATGTTAGCACTGCCGCGTTTCCTGTACGCACTGCAGAACACCCCCAATATGATTCCCGACACCTATTTTGCCAGTATTGACAGCGTGGTGCGGGGGCTGCTGTGGGAGGGACGGGACCCACGCATAGCCATGAAAAAACTGACAATGGGGTGGTACGATGGGGGTATAGCATTGCCCGACATGCGGCTTTATTATCAAGCGTCCCAATTGGTCGCAATCAATAAATGGGTGCATGGGGAACACGACGACCCAAATTTTCGTACAGACCGCTGGCTCTTGGGATGGGGGGATACAATAGGGCACTTTACACAAACCCTCGCAAGCTTCGCCTCACAGGACCCACTGCACGCACGGTGGACGTTTGGCATGGAGCCAATAAGAAATGGGGCTGGCATAATACGCTTACAAAAGCCACACCACTCTGGGAACCAGATATACTGGGTCAGCTCAGCAAATGCCCTGGATTTGACAGGTGGGACATGATAGGCATCTCGACAGTGGGGGACATGTGGGTGAGGGGTAAACTGGCCACGTTTGCAGACCTTCAGACTAAGTATCAATTAGCGCAAACTGAGATATTCAGATATCTACAGATTAGCCACGCAGTCACAGCTGCCTTGTCCAAGGATCTCCCTCTGCCTGAGTCCTCTCCACTGGAGGACAGATTGATATTTGACCCTATGCCTACAAAAGCCATATCCCTTACATATAAAAAGCTGTTGAATAATCGTCCAGACCCCATGCAGCATCTGCGGCAGAATTGGGAGGCGGACCTGGGGAGCATAGATGAGGAAGACTGGCGCGACGCACTGGCTTCTCCCAGAGAAGTGGCTATCCCAATGAGATTGCGCCTGGTCCAACTGAAGATCCTCCACCGTGTATACTTAGACGCAAAGATCTTGTTTAAATTGGGTAGAAGGCCTGACCCCTTGTGCCTTCGGCAATGTCACCAGCCGGGCACCTTCTTCCATATCCTATGGGACTGCCCAACAGTGCAACAATACTGGGACAGGGTTACAAGACAGATGGAGAGAGCGGGTGGTAAGACTCTGAAGGCCTCCCCCAAGTTGTGTTTCCTTAATGTGTGGGAAGCCACGGACTTAACGCAAACTGAGCAAACATGGGCGTCAGTGGGATGGGCCATTGCAAAACGTAACATTGCGCAGAAATGGGGAGTGGGGGCGGCCCCGAATTTGCGTGATTGGGCTATTGACATGGATAGGGCAATGGTTGCCGAGAAGGATGTGTTCAAGCACAGGGGGTGCCCTAAGAAATGGGACCACAAGTGGGGGAGGTGGAATAAATATAGAGGCGATATCTGTTTATCTCCTTCAACTGAATTACAGCGTGAAAGACATTTACTGTTTGACGCTCCTGGGATTGATGTTGTGCTCCCGCCCTAAACTGCATACGGTGATTGCTCGATTACTAGATGCCAACTGGTGTGCGTGCCTATTCTACACATTAGTCCACCTATGTACTGGTTGCTTAATGGACATGCTGGTTATTACTATCTGCTTAAACATGGGGGAGTGAACTGTGCTTATCGAACGCCATCTGTATCGCAATGTGTAACTCTATACTGTGGACCCAACTATTGCTTTATATTTGCCTTGTATTTTTTCTTTTCTTTTTAATAAAAATTGTTTCATAAAAAAAAAAATGAAAGAGCAGAACCCCAGATGCGTTTTCTAATCATCTATACTCGTCAGAATAGGGAATTCCGAGATTTGCTAAATAAAAACTGGCATATTCTTAAAGCAGACCCAGTCATAGGGCAACATCTTCCAAATTTTCCCCCATTGACGTTCCGCAGAGCGCCCTCACTGAGAGACGCTGTAGTAAAATCAAGTCCGGAAAGTGATAGGGTTGAAACCACCCTCTGGGTTCAAAAGATGCAGTAAGTGTAGAGCTTGTACCATTGGAAAAAACACGACCAAGTATTCCACTCCCTTCAGTAATAGAGAGGTTAAGATCCGAGGTTCCTACAACAGCAAGACTGATTTTGCAATATATGTGCTGACGTGCACCTGTGGTCTTCAGTACGTGGGAAGTACTACGCTACAGGTGCACACGAGGATTCTTCAGCACATGAGGGCTATATCAAATGCGGATAGATCGTATCTGGTAGCCCGACATTGCGAAATAATTCATTGCAGAGACCCCACCCAAATCAATTATTTTGTGATAGATCCGATTCAATCTAGCAAAAGAGGCGGGGACAGGGTGAGAGCATTACGCTCGCTTGAGACACGCTATATTCTTCTGCTCGACAGCAAAACACCTCACAGGCTTAAATACGATGAAGAATTTAATTCATGCCTATGATATGTTGTGACTGCTAACAGAAATGTATAAGTAAGGTATATGATTAATTAGTATGAAGCAAAGAATATCTGACCCTGCATGCATTATGTAAGTGTCCCAAATAATAATGCATGAGTTGGTCTTCTTGTAGAATGGGCTAATACCATGTAGCAATTGAGTAAAAAGGGCACTTGCCCTATATTTGCAGAATCACCTGATGGCAGGTATTTATAAAAATGTGTGTATCAATTTTCGGCATTTGCTTAGCGCATAACGTTGATGTAGGTACAAGCAACGTTTAGACATTTGTCTTTCTCCATTTATTTCCCAAAAACTATGTAGGAAATAATTGTCCTTGTTGGTAGAATGATTAAACATCCTGCCGCATATGCTAAACGAAAGCGCAGTGAGAATGTGCAACTGTAACAAAAGTTTGAAAAGCCTGTAAATTGAATGTAACATCTTTACAGTTATGTCAATTACCAACATGCGTATGCTTGTAACACACAAGATTGAATTACCAAGCCATTAAAATTATATGCCTTTTTAAAAAAAATACTGACATGTAAAACAGCGGTGGAGCAACGTAAGTCTGTTTTCCAGGCCAGTTGAGCACATGGGGGCAGATTTACAAGGCCCTTGCGCCACTTTTGCGTCACTTTTCCCATGTTAAAAGTGACGCAAAAGTGGCGCAAGGGGCTTGTAAATCTGCCCCATGGTATGTAAAGGCCATTGACAGTTTACTCCGTAACACCTTGTGAACAAGGCCGCTGTGCCGGCTGAAACGTGTCATGGCTGACGTGTTTTTGGATTAAAGAAAGAAAAACGATCGTAATTGTTGTTGGCTCCGTTTTGTCCTTTGGAACCTTGTCAAGCGTTTTTCATTATATATATATATATATATATATATATATATATATATATATATATATATATATATATATATATATATATTATCTACTGGCGGTCGCCAGTAGATAGTTATAGTTAAAACCTATTATCCATAGGAAATCCGCGACATTCTATTTGAAATAACGTTGGCGCCGGTTGACGAATTTTCGCGAAAGTTTCCAACTTGTTGGGGCGCTCCGGTCCGCTCCTATCCTGAAAGTCTCTGGGTGATACGTCAAGCGGGGGCCGAGAAAAAAGGGGGGTCCCAAAACGCGTTTTCCCCATTCATTTTTCCATAGGAACCTTTAGTCGCAGCTACAGCCCGAACTGCTGCACGGAATTACACCAAATTTGGCAAAGAGGTAGCCCTTGGTTCAGTGTCGTGCCTTTTGCTTAAATGGTGTAAATCCGTTCAGTAGTTCCTGAGAAAATCAAAAGTAAAGTCACATATATATCTGGGCGGAGCCTAACCACACATGTCATCGTGAGATCTGATTGGCTGTCAGCACTTCATCCTGGAATTGCTGGCAGCCATCTTGGGACCAATATAAATGATAGTACCTCATTGAAATGCATTGTAGTGAATAGAAGATTTTGAGGGTCACCAAAAGGAGAACTATAAAGGGTGATAACAGGCTTTAGTTACATTAGAATTTATTTGTTGATGGTACCATACTAATTTTAGGAATTGTGGTGTATTCTAAGGTGATTTTACCATGTGAAAAACCTTCTGCTGGGATATCATGAATCATGTTTGAGAGAACACTATTTTCTCATGCTTGTCCCATGGAGGTTTGGAAGGTGCTCCAGAAGCTAAAATGAGAGCATATTTTCTGTAAATTCACATTATCTTTCTCACTCATGTGAGAATGAAGTCTGACATTCTCAGTAAAACATGTACATCCAACAAGGGCAGAGACTGTCAGTTGATTCCTTTGTATTCTACTGCAGCTTCCCAGAGTGTTCTAAAGAACAACTAGAGTGCTAACAGCCTTACTTATGACAAAAGTATGGCACACCTGAAGCCATCTTGATTGGAATAAACTGGTAACACTTAAACAATTTAATTTAAAAAGGAACAAAATGATGGGGTTCATTTTGTCATAGAAATTATGGTTAGTGCTGTAGAAAGAAAAATTAGGACATGTTTCAAGTGTGATCTCAAATATCTTCCTGTTATATTTCAACAGGAGCAGCCTGCCAGTTGATGCCTTTGTGTTCTACTGCAGCTTCCCAGAGTGTTCTAAAGAACAACTAGAGCGCTAACAGCCTTACTTATGACAAAAGTATGGCACACCTGAAGCCATCTTGATTGGAATAAACTGGTAACACTTAAAACATTTAATTTAAAAAGGAACAAAATGATGGGGTTCATTTTGTCATAGAAATTATGGTTAGTGCTGTAGAAAGAAAAATTAGGACATATTTCAAGTGTGATCTCAAATATCTTCCTGTTATATTTCAACAGGAGCAGCCTGCCAGTTGATGCCTTTGTGTTCTACTGCAGCTTCCCAGAGTGTTCTAAAGAACAACTAGAGCGCTAACAGCCTTACTTATGACAAAAGTATGGCACACCTGAAGCCATCTTGATTGGAATAAACCAGTAACACTTAAAACATTTAATTTAAAAAGGAACAAAATGAGGGGTTCTTTTTGAAATAGAAATTATGGTTAGTGCTGCAGAAAGAAAAATTAGGGCATGTTTTAAGTGAGATCTCAAATCCTCTTCTATTTCATTAGAACATTCTGACATGCAGACTGAAACAATCACTTTCAATACCAGCAGCAGACTACCAGTTAACTCCCTGGTGAGCAGTAGCTTTACTCCAGTGATCTAATGAGCAACTAGAGTGCTAACATTCTGAATTTATGGCAGATGTGAGACATCTGAATGCCTTCTTGATGGAATCAAAGTAAAAAACTGAAAGCATTTCCTACTGAGGAGACTGCAGTAAATGAAGAAATTAGGAAACTTCATAACAAAGAAGTCTTCCAAGATGGCCACCAGTGAAAAAAGAGCCCAAATGTAGCACAAATATTACCCAGATGTAGCCCACATATAGCCCAATGACAAAAGTGTGCAAAACACTTTTTATTTTTAGTTTTTTTGCAGTTTTATGTAGTGCAGACTGGTCAGGTATTGGAGCATTGCATCTTAAAACATGACCCCCCTACACTACAAAAACACCACTGCACTACCTTAAACCCTAAAACACTACCCCCAGCACGACCCCCTACACTAGACAAGTACCACTGCACTATCCTAAACCCTAAAACACTACCCCCAGCACGACCCAAACACCACTGCACTAACCTAAATCCTAAAACACTACCACCAGCACGACCCCCTACACTACCCAAACACCACTGCACTACCCTAAAACATGACCCCCTACACTACACAAACACCACTGCACTACCCTAAACCCTAAAACACTATCCCCAGCACGACCTCCTACACTACACAAGCACCACTGCACTACCCTAAACCCTAAAACACTACCCCCAGCACAACCCCCTACACTACACAAACACCACTGCACTACCCTAAACCCTAAAACACTACCCCCAGCACGACCCCTACACTACCCAAACCCCACTGCACTAACCTAAATCCTAAAACACTACCCCCAGCACGACCCCCTACACTACCCAAACACCACTGCACTACCCTAAAACATGACCCCTACACTACACAAACACCACTGCACTACCCTAAACCCTAAAACACTACCCCCAGCACGACCCCATACACTACACAAGCACCACTGCACTACCCTAAACCCTAAAACACTACCCCCAGCACGACCCCCTACACTGCCCGAACACCACTGCACTGCCCTAAACCCTGAAACACCAGCCCCTGCATGACCCCCTACACTGCCCGAACACCACTGCACTGCCCTAAACCCTGAAACACCACCCCTAGCACGACCCCCTACACTGCCCGAACACCACTGCACTGCCCTAAACCCTGAAACACCACCCCTTCACGACCCCCTACACTGCCCGAACACCACTGCACTGCCCTAAACCCTGAAACACCACCCCCAGCATGACCCCCTACACTGCCCGAACACCACTGCACTGCCCTAAACCCTGAAACACTACCCCCAGCAAGACCCCCTACACTGCCCGAAAACCACTGCACTGCCCTAAACCCTGAAACATCACCCCCAGCAAGACCCCCTACACTGCCCGAACACCACTGACCTAAACCCTGAAACACCACCCCCAGCACGACCCCCTACACTGCCCGAACACCACTGCACTGCCCTAAACCCTGAAACACTACCCCCAGCATGACCCCCTACACTGCCCGAACACCACTGCTCTGCCCAAAACCCTGAAACACCAGCCCCAGCACGACCCCCTACACTGCCCGAACACCACTGCACTGCCCTAAACCTTGAAACACCAGCCCCTGCACGACCCCCTACACTGCCCGAACACCACTGCACTACCCTAAACCCTGAAACATCACCCCCAGCATGACCCCCTACACTGCCCGAGCACCACTGCACTGCCCTAAACCCTGAAACACCAGCCCCAGCATGACCCCCTACACTGCCCGAACACCACTGCACTGCCCTAAACCCTGAAACACCAGCCCCAGCACGACCGCCTACACTGCCCGAATACCACTGCACTGCCCTAAACCCTGAAACACCAGCCCCAGCACGACCCCCTACACTGCCCGAACACCACTGCACTGCCCTAAACTGTGAAACACCAGCCTCAGCATGACCCCTACACTGCCTGAACACCACTGCACTGCCCTGAACCCTGAAACACCAGCCCCAGCACAACACCCTACACTGCCCGAACACCACTGCACTGCCCTAAACCCTGAAACACCACCCCATGCATGACCCCCTACACTGCCCGAACACCACTGCACTGCCCTAAACCCTGAAACACCACCCCCAGCGCGACCCCCTACACTGCCCGAACACCACTGCACTAAAACCTGAAACACCACCCCCTGCACAACCCCCTACACTGCTCGAACACTACTGCACTGCCCTAAACCCAGAAACACCATCCCCAGCACGACCCCCTATACTGCACGAACACCACTGCACTGCCCTAAACCCTGAAACACTACCCCCAGCAAGACCCCTACACTGCCCGAACACCACTGCACTGCCCTAAACCCTGAAACATCACCCCAGCAAGGCCCCCTACACTGCCTGAACACCACTGCCCTAAACCCTGAAACACCACCCCCAGCAAGACCCCTACACTGCCAGAACACCACTGCACTGCCCTAAACCCTGAAACACCACCCCCTGCATGACCCCCTACACTGCCCGAACACTACTGCACTGCCCTAAACTCTGAAACACCACCCCCAGCACGACCCCTACACTGCCCGAACACCACTGCACTGCCCTAAACCCTGAAACACCACCCCCTGCACGACCCCCTACACTGCCCGAACACCACTGTACTGCCCTAAACCCTGAAACCCCACCCCCAGCATGACCCCCTACACTGCCAGAACACCACTGCACTGCCCTAAACCCTGAAACACCACCCCCTGCATGACCCCCTACACTGCCCGAACACTACTGCACTGCCCTAAACTCTGAAACACCACCCCCAGCACGACCCCCTACACTGCACGAACACCACTGCACCGCCCTAAACCCTGACACACTACCCCCAGCAAGACCCCCTACACTGCCCGAACACCACTGCACTGCCCTAAACCCTGAAACATCACCCCCAGCAAGACCCCCTACACTGCCCGAACACCACTGCCCTAAACCCTGAAACACCACCCCCAGCAAGGCCCCTACACTGCCCGAACACCACTGCCCTAAACCCTGAAACACCACCCCCAGCAAGACCCCTACACTGCCCGAACACCACTGCACTGCCCTAAACCCTGAAACACCAGCCCCAGCACGACCCCTACACTGCCCGAACACCACTGCACTGCCCTAAACCCTGAAACACCACCCCCTGCACGACCCCCTACACTGCCCGAACACCACTGTACTGCCCTAAACCCTGAAACCCCACCCCCAGCATGACCCCCTACACTGCCAGAACACCACTGCACTGCCCTAAACCCTGAAACACCACCCCTGCATGACCCCCTACACTGCCCGAACACTACTGCACTGCCCTAAACCCTGAAACACCACCCCCAGCACGACCCCCTACACTGCACGAACACCACTGCACCGCCCTAAACCCTGACACACTACCCCCAGCAAGACCCCCTACACTGCCCGAACACCACTGCACTGCCCTAAACCCTGAAACATCACCCCCAGCACGACCCCCTACACTGCCCGAACACCACTGCACTGCCCTAAACCCTGAAACACCACCCTCAGCATGACCCCCTACACTGCCCGAACACCACTGCACTGCCCTAAACCCTGAAACACCAGCCCCAGCACGCCCCGTACACTGCCCGCACACCACTGCACTGCCCTAAACCCTGAAACACCACCCCCAGCACGACCCCCTACACTGCCCGAACACCACTGCACTGCCCTAAACCCTGAAACACCAGCCCCAGCAAGACCACCTACACTGCCCGAACACCACTGCATTGCCCTAGACTCTGAAACACCAGCCCCAGCAAGACCCCCTACACTGCCCGAACACCACTGCACTGCTCTAAACCCTGAAACACCAGCCCCAGCATGACCCCCTACACTGCCCGAACACCACTGCACTGCCCTAAACCCTGAAACACCAGCCCCAGCACAACCCCTACACTGCCCGAACACCACTGCACTGCCCTAAACCCTGAAACACCAGCCCCAGCACGACCCCCTACACTGCCCGAACACCACTGCACTGCCCTAAACCCTGAAACACCAGCCCCAGCACCACCCCCTACAATCCCCGAACACCACTGTACTGCCCTAAACCCTGAAACACCACCCACTGCACCGCCCCTACACTGCCCGAACACCACTGCACTGCCCTAAACCCTGAAACACCACCCCCTGCATGACCCCCTACACTGCCCGAACACCACTGCACTGCCCTAAACCCTGAAACACCACCCCCTGCACCACCCCCTACACTGCCCGAACACCACTGCACTGCCCTAAACCCTGAAACACCACCCCCTGCACCGCCCCCTACACTGCCCGAACACCACTGCACTGCCCTAAACCCTGAAACACCACCCCCAGCATGACCCCCTTTACTGCTCGAACACCACTGCACTGCCCCAAACCCTGAAACACCACCCCTGCACGACCCCCTACACTGCCCGAACACCACTGCCCTAAACCCTGAAACACCACCCCTGCACGACCCCCTACACTGCCCGAACACCACTGCACTGCCCTAAACCATGAAACACCACCCCCTGCACGACCCCCTACACTGCCCGAACACCACTGCACTGCCCTAAACCCTGAAACACCACCCCCAGCAAGACCCCCTACACTGCCCGAACACCACTGCACTACCCTAAACCCTAAAATACTCCCCTCAGCACGACCCCCTACACTACCCAAATACCAATGCACTACCCTAATCCCTAAAACACTACCCCCGCACAACCCCCTACACTACCCAAAGACCACTGCACTACCCTAAACCCTAAAACACGACCTCCGACACTACACAAACACCACTGCACTACCCTAAACCCTAAAAACTACCCCCAGCACGAACCCCTACACTACCCAAACACCACTGCACTACCCTAAACCATAAAACACTACCCCCAGCAGTACCCCCTACGCTACCCAAACACCACTGCACTACCCTAAACCCTAAAACACTACCCCCAGCAGTACCCCCTACACTACCCAAACACCATTGCACTACCCTAAACCCTAAAACACTACCCCCAGCAGTATCCCCTACACTACCCAAACACCACTGCACTACCCTAAACCCTAAAACCCTAAAACACTAACCCCAGCACGACCCCCTACACTACCCAAACACCACTGTACTACCCTAAACCCTAAAACACTCCCCCAGCACGACTCCCTACACTACCCAAACACCACTGCACTACCCTAAACCTACCCCCAGCATGACCCCCTACACTACACAAACACCACTGCACTACCCTAAACCCTAAAACACTACCCCCAGCACGACCCTCTTCACTACCTAAACACAACTGCACAATTTGTTACAGGCGTTGCAACGCAGGCCTGTGGTGCTTACTGGAAGTACCTGGTGGGCTGGTTGGGCCCCAGGGACTCTCAGGATTCAAGGTGACCTAATCCCCCAACTTAAAACGCGCCACGGGCGCGTTTGCACAGTGGTGAAGGGAGGGGGCGGGCCTCAGGTGACATGTGCGCAAACACGCCCTGTGGTGCGTATTAAGTTGGGGAGTTAATTCCCTTTGAAACCTGGGGGCCAACTAGCCCACCAGGTACCTTCAGTAAGCACAACAGAGGTGCGTTGCAGAGAGGTGAAAAAAGGTGCGTGGCCTCGGAACGCCTCTCTGCAACTCAGCTCTGTGGTCCTAAATGTAGGTACCTGGGAGGCTAGTTGGACCCCAGGGACCCTCAGGATTCAAGGGGACTTAATCCCGCAACTTAAAACGCGCCACGGGGCGCGTTTGCACACATGTCACCTCAGGCCCCCCCTCCCTTCACCACTGTGCAAACGTGCACTGGCTCTGGTTAGTCAGAGTCAGTTACCACCAGTACCCGTCTGAAAAAGTTGTGGGCACAGGATGATTTTGCAACAAGGCCTCTTTCTGCTCCTCTGTTGGTTCTTTCTGCACATCTTTTGCTTCTTTCTGTGCGTTTTTTCTTCTTTCTTCACATGTCCTACCTCTGTTGGCATAGTTAGAAACTAGCATTTAAAAAACCTTTGAAATTCACTTAAAAATCATAGTTTTCAGGCACGTTATAGTTAGAAATTAGCATTTAAAAAACCTTTGAAATTCACTGAAAAAACCCTAGGTTTCAGGCACGTTATAGTTAGAAATTAGCATTTAAAAAACCTTTGAAATTCACTGAAAAAACCATAGGTTTCAGGCACGTTATAGTTAGAAATTAGCATTTAAAACACCTTTGAAATTCACTGAAAAACAATAGGTTTCAGACACGTTATAGTTAGAAATTAGCATTTAAAAAACCTTTGAAATTCACTGAAAAAACCATAGGTTTTAGGGACAGTTATAGTTAGTTGGACATTGCACTCGTACAAAACCCGTGAAATTCCCCTGTTATAGTTAGTTCATGTTAGACTTGGCACCATTGGCGTGGGTCTCCCTTCCATTTTTTTGCTGTTGCCTCTTATGTTTTGCTGGTTTTAGATGCTTTTGGGCACTGTGCCACTGCTGTTCAGTGCCACAGTGCAAGTGCTCCCTACTGTAAATTGATGTATGGATTAGTGACTCCATGATTGGATGATTGGTTTACTTGTCAGTCCCTAGTACAGTGCACTGAGTGTGCCCAGGGCTTGTAAATCCAATGCCGCTGGTGGGCTTGCAGCACTGGTTGTGCCACCCACAGAAGCGGCTTGTAAAATGTGTCTCAGGCCTGCCATTACAGAGCCTGTGTGCAGTCTGTGACTGCCATGTCGACTTGGCAAGTGCACCCACTTGCCAGTCCCTAAACCTTCCCTTATCTTCATATCAGACACCCCTAAGGTCGGCCCAAGGGCAGGGTGCATTGTAAGTATAAGGTAGGACATGCCCTGGTGTGTGTGGCATGTCCTAATAGTGAATTACAGCCATTTTCGTTTTTCACTATTGCAAGGCTACCTGTTCTCCATAGGCCAGAATGGGCAGTTTTGATTATTACACCTTATAATCCTAACTGACCCAGAGAACATGGTAGAAAAACGAATTTAGTATGCCTGAACTCAGGATGATAAAATACATCTTTTAGTGAAGTTGGTTTTAACATTCTTTGTTTGAAAATACCACTTTTAGAAAGTAGGTATTTTCTTGCCTAAACTCATCCAGCTGCCTCTGCTCAGGTTGTGTATTGTATGTCTGGGTTTTGTGAGTGACAGGGGCTGGGGGATTCCAGGAGGCAGGGTGAGTCAGCACTAGGCTGAATAGGTCTGCCTGAAGGAGGATGGGTGGGAGGAGTTGCACCTGGGTCTGAATAGGGCTGTGCCTGCCTTCCACAATGCTGGCTCCACCTCCTGCCGGGCGTCTGATGGCTCTGCCCCTCACTCTCAAAGGAAAGAAGGAGTCAGAAAAACAAAGTGCTCCAGGACTGACCAGAACTGGTTTTGGACTAGGCAGAGGCCTCTCTGCCTTCAGAGAACAAAGGAAAACTGTGTATAAAAAGGGGACCCAGACCCCTAGGAGATTAGATCACTTCTGGGAAATCAAGAAACCTGTTGCCAAGGAGAAGAACCGGAGAAGCTGAAGGAGGAGTACTGCCCCTGTGCTGTTTTGCTGATTGGGGTTGGCCTGCAGTGGTTGCTTTCTGCCAAGGACAGGAGAAAAGACTTTGCTGTGCTTTGTCATCTTGAAGAAGAGAATCTCCAAGGGCTTGAACTAGAGCTTGCCTCCTGCCTGAAGTCTCAGGGATACAAGACTTCACCAACTAGCTCCCCCCTGCATTCCCTTGCTGGGAATTGAAGTGCCTGCTGCTGTGCTGGGCCTTCTGAGAGACTGCGTGTCGCTGGGAGCTAAAAGCGCGACGCAACAACGAGAAGCGTGTCGCCGCCGCAGCCGTGGTTATCGCATCACCGAGGAAGCGAGACGCCGCTGCCGCTGTCATCATCGCATCGCCGAAGCGCGGCGCATCACCGGAGAAGCGAGACGCTGCCACAGAGGTCATCGTCGCATCGCCGGGGAAGCGCGTCGCAGGGCCTGTCGCGGCTCCAAAGATCATCGAGTCGCCGCACGGCCGTCGGGCGTGCACGTATCACACCAACGTTGTCGCATCGCAACCAAGACGCCATTTTGTCGCATCGTACCGGAGAAGAGTATCGCATCGAGGTGCCATCCTGTCGCATCGCACCGGAAAGCAGTAAGAAACCGACGCATCACCTCCCCACACAGTAAGGAAGCGAGCATCAACTCCCTGCGCAGCAGTAAGGAACCGACGCATCCACTCCCTGAGTGTAAGGAACCGACGCATCCCCTTCCCTGCGACCCTTTTGTTTTCTTTGCGTTACGCATTCAAGGTACATTGAGAGTAAAGTGTCGCATTTACAACTTGAGAGAACTGAACTATTTTATAACCTTTTAAAGCCTATTTTTGAGTACAGTATTGTGGATTTTTGCTATTGGGTCTTGTGATAAGTCTATATAAAGATTACTTATTTTTACATAAACAACCTGTGTGGTGTCCATCTGTAGTGTTTTCACTGTATTACTGTATGTGGTCACAAATGCTTTACACACTGCCTCTGAGATAAGCCTGTCTGCTCGTGCCAAGCTACCAGGGGGTGAGCAGGGGTTATTTTAGGAGTGTTTCCCCCTTATCCTGACTAGAAGCAAGGGTCCCTATTTGGACAAAGGTGCAAACCATTGCCAACTAGAGACCCCCAGTTCTAACAGTTCAGCTAACTATAACTCGCGCCCCCGCAATGCACTGCTGATGACGTCACATATTACATCACTCATGACATGGTCAGTGACATCACTGATGACATCACTGATGACATCTCAAATGACATCACTGATGACATCATCCATGTGATAATTTCATGCATCTTCTCACACCCTAATATAACTTTTGATACACCCACTCTAAATTACAGACTGCCATTCTCAAAACCATAGACACTCCAACACCAAAAACTACATACCCACTCACTGATTCTTAGGTCTACACACACATCCACTCACTCACCTGTACAGTCACTCATACTTACAGTCACTCAGTACAGGACTATCATATGCACTCATACACCTATATAAACACTCACACACCGCCACTCATCCATAGAGGTACTCACACACCTAGTCAGTCATGCAAAAAATTAATCACACACCCATTTACTCACCTATACAGTTATACACACACCAGCTCACTTACTCATACAAATACTAGCACATTCTTACGCTCTTATACAATAACTGATACAAGCACACACGCATCCATACAGCCACTCTCACAATAACACACTCTCACTTATAGCCATTTAAATACTCTAACACACATATATACTGCCTTTTACATATGTAGTTACTCGCACATGTACCACTGAGATATACATTCACTCACTAACACACCCATACACACACTCACCCAGCCAAGCAGTCCATCACAGATGCACTCTTGAAATCATGCACCCAGTGAATCACCCACTCACACATCTATGTATAGAGTCACACACACCCCACCCACACAAACACTCAGGCAGCCATACAGATACTCAGAGAACCAATCAATAACCCATATAGACACTCATGTAGCTATTCGCAAATCCATGCATCCACTTACACACCAACAAACAGACGGATACAGACATTCACACAGTTTAGTCACTAACCCATGCATTCAGTAAGATACGTTTAATCACTCACTTGTAGAGTCAGTCACTCACGTACTAAATCATCCATTCAGACACTTATACACCCACTCATTCTTCAATACCCCTTTCCCTATATATATTAAACATATTTAAACTTTACAGAAACACACAGTCACTGGATGATGTCATCAGTGATGTCATCAGTGATGTCATTTGAGATGTCATCAGTGATGTCATCAGTGATGTCACTGACCATGTCATGAGTGATGTAATATGTGACGTCATCAGCAGTGCATTGCGGAGCGCGAGTTATAGTTAGCTGAACTAACTATAACAGGGGAATTTCACGGGTTTTGTACGAGTGCAATGTCCAACTAACTATAACTGTCCCTAAAACCTATGGTTTTTTCAGTGAATATATATATATATATATATATATATTCACCGCAAAGCAATGCTCGCGCACAGCAACCGCCTCACCCGAGCCTCTTACGACGGCGTTCCACGGCAGGATGGCGAGTCCTCAACATCCAAAATGCGCTGGTTGCAGATTGAAAAACAGCACACCGTGGCCCAATCTTTTGCACAGCAATTCCTTTATTTAATGGTCTGACACACTCTACGCGTTTCGGGGAAACCCCTTGATCACTAGTGACTGTCATAGTTTATTAGTGGTTTAAATAACAAAACATGTGATCTACTGACACAGTAGACAGACTAACAGAAACGAGTTACACTTCACTCGATCCTTGTCAAAAAGTGCATAAATACAAATATAAGGTTTTCACAATTCTTTACAAACATGTACTACTTCTCATATCAAATTTAAAAGAAATACGAATATCTGGCAGATTTAAAGGCATTTTGTCTATTGGCTATTGAAAAACCTGCAACTTTATTAATAACATAGCCGTCAAAAAGTGTGCGTCAACCTAACGCATTATATCAGACCTTGAATATTTCAATTCATTCAGAACAAATGGAACATTCCCCAGTGGGAAAACAGGTGCCCCTGTAGGGCTAGGAAATAATAGATAATAAATAATAAATTCTACATAGTACCACGTTGTGCCCAAGTGGGCATTATATACAAAGAATATTCTCAAAAAATTACATATTGGCACTGCAGAATAATATACCCAGTTGCAGGTAAAAAAACGATATTTTAGCTCTTCTGCCTTCTTCTTATGTCATACCAATTTACATGATTATCTGTGAAAACACAAAAATAAATGTGATTAACATCCAGTTGATCCCATATTAAACAATAAACACCTAAACTTTACAGTGACAATATATACATAAGTGCCTAGGGGCAGCAGATAATAAAAACTTTACATTTTTATGCAAACATACTTTAGTTTAGTTTCTAGCCTATTAAAATCCCGAACTAACTGGACTGAGCCTGTATGCATTATCATTGGTATGGGGGGTAACAGGGTCTATCCTAAATGAACTGATAGCTCCTCATCACAATTATGCCCCCCTGGCGTCAGTGTTTGATATTGAATTATGAGTCTTGACTCAAGGCGTCTCAAATCTAGGACACGGTTTCCTCCCGTTCATTTACTGGTACAGCATCAAGTACACAGAACGTGAGTAAGTTACTGTTTTGATTGTGGTGGGTCTGAAAATGTCTAGCCATAGGATATTGTCGATCTCCATTTTTGATTGCTCTTAGGTGTTCCAATACACGTTTCTTTGCTTTATGAATTGTGCTTCCAATGTAAGTTTTATTACATGGGCAGCTAAGAGCGTAAACAACATGATCAGTGTTGCATGTCAGATATTTTAGAATTTTATATGGCTTACATTCTAATGAGAGTTTGCATTCCTTGCAGTTTTTACTGTACTTACATGCTTTGCAATTACGACATGTAAAGAAACCCTGTATTCCAAATGTTTTGGGGATTGGTGACTCAAGGGCTCTACAGAGACTATCTTTCAGTGATTTTGCTTTTCTGAAAGTAATTTGTGGGAACGCTTCCACACTTGTAGCAAGATCTTTGTCTGTTGATAATACATGCCAAAATTTCTCGAGGCCTCTCCTGACTTGTTTGGTCTGTCTATGGTAAGTTGTTATAAACCTGATTTTTTGTTCTGACACTCCCTCACTATCCTCTCTTCTTTTTTCTTTTTCTACAAGAAGGGATGATCTTGGTCTGGAATCAACTTCTAACCTGGCTTTCTTTATAGTTGACCGTGTATAGCCTCTTTGCATGAATCTTTTAACCATTACAGCCTCCTCATGCTTGTAACCCCCTTCTGTGCTACAGTTACGTTTTGCGCGCAAGAGTTCACCTAAGGGGATACTCTGAATCAAACTGCTCGAATGACAGCTGCGGGCATGTAAGAGGCTATTCCCTGCAGTTTCTTTTCGAAATAACTTGCTTTCAAGTTTGGCATTTTTAACAGTCAAGGTCAAATCAAGAAATTCAATTGTGTCTTTAGAAAATTGACTTGTAAAATTTAGATTAAACTGATTACTGTTCAGGTCATTAACAAATTCAACAGCTTCCATCTCACTTCCATCCCACACACAGAAAATATCGTCAATATACTGTGCCCATATTATGACATTTTTTGACCATGCTAGATGTTTTCTGACAACTGAGTCTTCCCAGAACCCTAAATAGAGACCTGCAAAGCTCGGCGCAAAGCAGGTCCCCATCGCTGTTCCGAGGGTCTGTCTGAAGATTCCGTTGTTAAAAATAAAATAATTTTCTGTCAAACAGTGTGACATCATTTTGACTAGCATCTCTGTATGGTAGAAATATGAGACAGACCTGTCTTTTAAGAAGTGGCGACATGCCTCTAAACCATTAGCATGTGGTATACATGTGTAGAGGCTTGTTACATCTAAGCCCAAGAGACAGTAATTTTCTTTCCATTCAACATTTTCTAGACGTCTAAGAAAATCCCCCGTATCTTTAACGTAGGACGCAAGATTCTGCACAAGTGGTTGCAAAAAATAATCAACATACCTAGATGTGTTCTCCATACAGCTATATTTTTGAATAGCCAATAGACAAAATGCCTTTAAATCTGCCAGATATTCGTATTTCTTTTAAATTTGATATGAGAAGTAGTACATGTTTGTAAAGAATTGTGAAAACCTTATATTTGTATTTATGCACTTATTGACAAGGATCGAGTGAAGTGTAACTCGTTTCTGTTAGTCTGTCTACTGTGTCAGTAGATCACATGTTTTGTTATTTAAACCACTAATAAACTATGACAGTCACTCGTGATCAAGGGTTTCCCGAAACGCGTAGAGTGTGTCAGACCATTAAATAAAGGAATTGCTGTGCAAAAGATTGGGCCACGGTGTGCTGTTTTTCAATCTGCAACCAGCGCATTTTTGGATGTTGAGGACTTGCCATCCTGCTGTGGAACGCCGTCGTAAGAGGCTCGGGTGAGGCGGTTGCTGTGCGCGAGCATTGCTTTGCGGTGGGTTATATTGAAAATACCCTTGCCCGCTTCGCTCTATTTGACTAGAAGTATAATTTGGTGAGACATAACCCACGAACGTCCCGCGGTGTAGAAATTCACAGATTGATACGGTACTGACGTGGAAGTCGATACACCAATCAGAAGTGAGGATGTACGGAGCAGATGGCTTTCCCACACCAGTTTGAAAATCGTTGTTTCTAGTGTGGGGATTTTTGCAAGTACGAACGCGGCTAGCGTTCGAAAATATTCAACAAAGATGGCAATGACGAGGAATGTTAAGCGCTGTGAGGCATGTATAACAAACAAGGGAACCCAAATAGAATAGGTCAGGGACCTTGGGAGCTAGGTTAGTACAAAGGACAGTGGTCCCTGAGTAAGGAAAACTCATTAAACAATGAATATAGTCTCAATCAGTACTATATTTTGGCGCATGTCCAGCCGGACAGAGGCAAGTTTAATATACACAATAGTTTGAATAAAATTAAGGAAATGTGAGAAAAATAACAGTGGGATACAAGCCTGTATCCAGAATCTCACAGATCAAAACTCACAAACAACATAGAAAAGCTCAGGCAGTTTACATGTGTTTCCAATGAATATACACGGATAATGAAACAACAATCATAAAAGGTCACCTTTACACATATTATAAATTAACAATCAGTGTATAAGGTTGACAACTGTGTCGACGACGTTTCGATCCTTATCAGTGAGATATTGGATCATCTTCAGGACTATGGATTAAAGTGCCTGAGAGCATATGTCTGTAAATTATTGTATTGACGAAACATTGGAAATAAGGAGGGAGAGAGAAAGAAAAAATAAAGGAATAATAAGTCACGGATAAGGTTTGCATTTAGTTGCCAATAAAGGAACTCAGTAAGATGACGAAAGGATCTATTTTACGCGTGAAAAGACCTAGAGACCGAACAATAACAGTGATGCAGGAGTAGTGAGAAATCACGATGCAACATGCAAAGTTGTAGAACCCGACTATAAAAACATCAATTTGCCCTTAAGACGACGTGTCTAAGGTAGAGAAATAAATTATCAACAGGTGCTGTCACCTGATCACATTGTATAAGAGCGTATGCCTCTAATAGAATTAGGATGAGGTGTTAAGGCATGCATGCGGTGCGCGTCTGGCTAATGTGGAGTACCTGCAGTTGCGCTTAAGGGTGGAAAGCTGGCACGACCAGACTGGGGAGGAGAGGGGACATAGTGGACCTGAGGGGCAGAGAAGAAAAGCATTAAAGGATGGGATGAGATGAAAGGGGAGGGGATGCATGTGGCCTTCGTGACAAGGGTAGCTTACCCGGGTTAGAAAGTAGAGGCTACGTAATCCACAATGGGAAGGCGAGGCGGACGAGGGCATAAACCGGTCTCCGATGGGGAGAAGTATGAAGTAAGCAGTAAAACAGAATATGAGAATTCTATCAAATTGTATCAAATCCAATTACTGGATTGGAAAGACAGGGGTCTATTAGAGAGAGATGAATACAACTTTCTGACATGTAAATTCCCAAAGCTCCCCGTATTGTATCTTTTACCTAAGATCCATAAAGACGACAAGAACCCCCCTGGGAGACCTATTGTATCCTCCAGTGGGAGTTGTATTGAGAACACATCTAGGTATGTTGATTATTTTTTGCAACCACTTGTGCAGAATCTTGCGTCCTACGTTAAAGATACGGGGGATTTTCTTAGACGTCTAGAAAATGTTGAATGGAAAGAAAATTACTGTCTCTTGGGCTTAGATGTAACAAGCCTCTACACATGTATACCACATGCTAATGGTTTAGAGGCATGTCGCCACTTCTTAAAAGACAGGTCTGTCTCATATTTCTACCATACAGAGATGCTAGTCAAAATGATGTCACACTGTTTGACAGAAAATTATTTTATTTTTAACAACGGAATCTTCAGACAGACCCTCGGAACAGCGATGGGGACCTGCTTTGCGCCGAGCTTTGCAGGTCTCTATTTAGGGTTCTGGGAAGACTCAGTTGTCAGAAAACATCTAGCATGGTCAAAAAATGTCATAATATGGGCACGGTATATTGACGATATTTTCTGTGTGTGGGATGGAAGTGAGATGGAAGCTGTTGAATTTGTTAATGACCTGAACAGTAATCAGTTTAATCTAAATTTTACAAGTCAATTTTCTAAAGACACAATTGAATTTCTTGATTTGACCTTGACTGTTAAAAATGCCAAACTTGAAAGCAAGTTATTTCGAAAAGAAACTGCAGGGAATAGCCTCTTACATGCCTGCAGCTGTCATTCGAGCAGTTTGATTCAGAGTATCCCCTTAGGTGAACTCTTGCGCGCAAAACGTAACTGTAGCACAGAAGGGGGTTACAAGCATGAGGAGGCTGTAATGGTTAAAAGATTCATGCAAAGAGGCTATACACGGTCAACTATAAAGAAAGCCAGGTTAGAAGTTGATTCCAGACCAAGATCATCCCTTCTTGTAGAAAAAGAAAAAAGAAGAGAGGATAGTGAGGGAGTGTCAGAACAAAAAATCAGGTTTATAACAACTTACCATAGACAGACCAAACAAGTCAGGAAAGGCCTCGAGAAATTTTGGCATGTATTATCAACAGACAAAGATCTTGCTACAAGTGTGGAAGCGTTCCCACGAATTACTTTCAGAAAAGCAAAATCACTGAAAGATAGTCTCTGTAGAGCCCTTGAGTCACCAATCCCCAAAACATTTGGAATACAGGGTTTCTCTACATGTCGTAATTGCAAAGCATGTAAGTACAGTAAAAACTGCAAGGAATACAAACTCTCATTAGAATGTAAGCCATATAAAATTCTAAAATATCTGACATGCAACACTGATCATGTTGTTTACGCTCTTAGCTGCCCATGTAATAAAACTTACATTGGAAGCACAATTCATAAAGCAAAGAAACGTGTATTGGAACACCTAAGAGCAATCAAAAATGGAGATCGACAATATCCTATGGCTAGACATTTTCAGACCCACCACAATCAAAACAGTAACTTACTCACGTTCTGTGTACTTGATGCTGTACCAGTAAATGAACGGGGAGGAAACCGTGTCCTAGATTTGAGACGCCTTGAGTCAAGACTCATAATTCAATATCAAACACTGACGCCAGGGGGGCATAATTGTGATGAGGAGCTATCAGTTCATTTAGGATAGACCCTGTTACCCCCCATACCAATGATAATGCATACAGGCTCAATCCAGTTAGTTCGGGATTTTAATAGGCTAGAAACTAAACTAAAGTATGTTTGCATAAAAATGTAAAGTTTTTATTATCTGCTGCCCCTAGGCACTTATGTATATATTGTCACTGTAAAGTTTAGGTGTTTATTGTTTAATATGGGATCAACTGGATGTTAATCACATTTATTTTTGTGTTTTCAAAGATAATCATGTAAATTGGTATGACATAAGAAGAAGGCAGAAGAGCTAAAATATCGTTTTTTTACCTGCAACTGGGTATATTATTCTGCAGTGCCAATATGTCATTTTTTGAGAATATTCTTTGTATATAATGCCCACTTGGGCACAACGTGGTACTATGTAGAATTTATTATTTATTATCTATTATTTCCTAGCCCCTACAGGGTCACCTGTTTTCCCACTGGGGAATGTTCCTTTTGTTCTGAATGAATTGAAATATTCAAGGTCTGATATAATGCGTTAGGTTGACGCACACTTTTTGACGGCTATGTTATTAATAAAGTTGCAGGTTTTTGAATAGCCAATAGACAAAATGCCTTTAAATCTGCCAGATATTCGTATTTCTTTTAAATTTGATATGAGAAGTAGTACATGTTTGTAAAGAATTGTGAAAACCTTATATTTGTATTTATGCATTTTTTGACAAGGATCGAGTGAAGTGTAACTCGTTTCTGTTAGTCTGTCTACTGTGTCAGTAGATCACATGTTTTGTTATTTAAACCACTAATAAACTATGACAGTCACTCGTGATCAAGGGGTTTCCCCGAAACGCGTAGAGTGTGTCAGACCATTAAATAAAGGAATTGCTGTGCAAAAGATTGGGCCACGGTGTGCTGTTTTTCAATCTGCAACCAGCGCATTTTTGGATATATATATATATATATATATATATATTCACTGAAAAAACCATAGGTTTCAGGCACGTTATAGTTAGAAATTAGCATTTAAAAAACCTTAGAAATTCACTGAAAAAACCATAGGTTTCAGGGACGTTATAGTTAGAAATTATCATTTAAAAAACCTTTGAAATTCACTGAAAAAACCATAGGTTTCAGGGACGTTATAGTTAGCTGGACATTTCACTCGTACAAAACCAAAGATATTCCACTGTTATAGTTAGTTCAGCTAACTATAACTCGCGCCCCCGCAAAGATCTATCTGTGTCTGTGTGTTCATTATGTATGCAAGATGCCGCCCCTGGGCCCTACCACATTACATTGTGCTGTGGACAGGGTATGCAACCATGTTACCTCTGGCAGTGGGAAAAACTTCGGTTATGTAACTTTCTCTCGGTCATTGTACAAGTACGTACGTAGAGACTGGATCATTAGAGTACTTCAAGGAGAGTGTATAGTGAATTTATAAGTGCTTGGAGATTGGCGGAGTAATTGTATAAGTACATATGTTGGCGCAGCCTAACCCCGAACACAAGCTTGGCTCTAATTGGCTGCCCTCCTTGTGCCAAAAACTGAAACTTGAACTTTGCATGGCCCTGTATTGCTACAGCTGCAACACTCCACTGAATGTGCAATAAACATTCATATCCACACAGATGTGTCATGTCCACCATCTTTCATGTGTGGAACTATGGATGAATGTAGGGTCAGTGATTCCCCGTACCTTCCATGTTGGCCATGTTGTGGGACTTGGCTCACAGAGTGACACATTGGCGCTTGCGACCCGGGTGACGTCAGCAGTACAACAGGGACACCCGCATCAGTTGATTCCTCATACAGCCCAGGACGGAGCCACGCCCATAGCTCCGGAGTCATTCTTCACAGCCTCACGCAGGACTGGCATACGCCAGGCCAGCCCACTCCGCTTACGCTTACAGGGAAGGACAACAACGCTACATGGCCCAGATTTTCATTGCAGTGATCTGCTGGTCACACCCTAGTTGTCAGTACGCCACAGCCACTCCCTCACGGCTAGTATACACCCACACCACACCCATCCAGCACAGGCGTCACAGGACACGTGACCCTACCAATAAAAAAGACCAGGCGCACGTGCTCGACGCCATTTCAGAGTTGCTCCCACCGGATGCACTGCGGCCGGCACAGGCACACCGGCACGGGACAGTGACTTTCGGTCCACTGAGGTACGGGTACCATAACTGCTGAGCGGGTGTACAGCCTGCGGTGATGGCCCGTCGCGGCGGTCTGGACAGCTCAGGTTTTGTGTGCCCTGCTGGACCGCAGTGTAGGCCTGAGCCACCAGACAGCGCAGGCCTACCGGCACGTGGCGTACCCTCACTGGTCATAGAGTTAGTGGCACCGCAAGGGCTGAGCGGGTGTGCAGCCTGCGATGAAAAGCCCGTTGCACTGGTATGTCCTCTGCCATGGCGAAATCAAGACCCAGCACCAAATGTGAGCCCTAGTGGCCTGCGGAGCGGGGCTGCATGATATGCAGGGTGCCGTGTCCACGGGCTTGGGGCTTGGGGCTTGCAGCGGCACGTGGTAGGCCCTCTTTTCTACACGCAGGTTGCGAAAGGTGAGCAGAGAGGCTTGTTAGCGCAGCGGCGGGCAGTGACCTCCGGGCAGTGGAAATGGATGGGGTGCAGCAGCCTGGGTGCACAGCGGCGGACAGCCACCTCCGGGCAGTGGGAGTGGATGGAGTGTAGCAGCCTGGGTGCGCAGCAGCGGGCAGACACCTCTGGGCAGTGGAAGTGGATGGGGTGCAGCAGCCTGGGTGCGCAGTGGCGAACAGACACCTCTGGGCAGTGGAAGTGGATGGGGTGCAGCAGCCTGGATGCACAAAGGCGGGACAGAGAATTAGGCGTGTGCAGTTGTATGTACTCTGCCATTACTGATTCCATCCTATGTTTCAGATGAGTAAGCTTGAGGGCTTCACTATGTTCCGGCACATGGTTGGAGACACACCGGTGATGGAAAGGTGAGCTGTGAGGGTTTTGTCCACAGTGTGGGCACTCACTGTCCCTCTCCATCTTTTCCTTTCTCTCCCTCACACTCTTTCTCTCTCTCTTCCTCTCTCTCTCACTCTATCTCTTCCTCTCTCTCACACAGTTTTTTTTCTTTCTCTCTCTCTACCTCTCTCTCTCTTTCTCTCCCTCTCACTCTTCCTCTGTTTCTCTCTTCCTCTTTCTCACACTGTTTCTCTCTTTCTCTCTCTCTTCCTCTCTCTCACTGTTTCTCTCTCTCTTCCTCTCTCTCTCACTCTTTCTCTCTGTCTACCTCTCACTGTTTCTTTCTTTTTCTCTCTCTTCCTCTCTGTCACTCTTTCTCTCTCTCTCTCTCCTTTGATGGACGCATGACGCACAATGTTATCTTGCTTTTTGTCTAGCAGGCTGTGATTCACATATTGACGACCCCTCCCTGACACGGACCTCCCGCCACGAGGCGATGACTTCAGTTCCACTGAGTTAGTGCCACCAGAGCTGAGCGCGTGTGCAGCCTGCGATGATGTGTGGCCATCCTGCAGTCAAAACCCACTTTGAATTGTGAGCTCGGCTTGACCGCGTGTACGCAACACCTGAGGAGGTTGCTTCGGCACGTGGTGGACCCTCTTAGACACACGCCGGTGGCGGAAGGTGAGCAGAGAGACTTGTTTCCGCAGCAGCGAGCAGCCACCTCTGGGCGGTGGGAGTGGATAGTGTGCAGCACCCTGCGTGCACAAGAGCGGGCAGACACCTCCGACCAGTGGGAGTGGATGGAGTGCATCTGCCTGGGTGCACAGGAGCGGGCAGACACCTCTAGGCAGTGGGAGTGGATGGGATGCATCAGTCTGGGTGCGCAGGAACGGGCAGTCACCTCAGGGCAGTGGGACTGGATGGGGTGCACCAGCCTGGGTGCACAGCAGCGGGCAGACACCTCTGGGCAGTGGGAGTGGATGGGGTACAGCAGCCTGGGTGTGCAGAGGCGGGCAGACACCTCTGGGCTGTGGGAGTCGATGGGGTGCAGCAGCCTGCGTGCGCAGGGGCAAAACAGAGAATTAGGCATGTGCAGTTGTATGTACTCTGCCATTACTGATTCTATACTATGTTTCAGATGACTAAACTTCAAGACTGCACTATGTCCCGGCACGTGGTTGGAGACACACCGGTGGCAGAAAGGTGATTTGTGAGGATTTTCTCCACAGTGTCAACACTCACTCTCCCTCTCTTCCTTTCTCTCTCTCGCACTCTTTCTCTCTTTCTATGTCTTTTCCTCTCTCTCTCATTCTTTCTTTCTCTCTCTCTTCCTCTCTGTCTCACTCTTTCTCTCTCTCTCTACCTCTCTCTCACACTGTTTCTCTCTTTCTCTCTCTCTTCCTTGTATCTCACTCTTTCTCTCTTTCTCTCTCTCTTCCTCTCTCTCTCACTCTTTCTCTCTTTCTCTGTCTTCCTCTCTCTCACTCTTTCTTTCTCTGTCCCTTCCTCTCTCTTTCTCTCTCTCTCCTTTCATGGACGCATGACGCACAATCTTATCTTTCTTTTTGTCTTGCAGGCTGTGATTCACAAATTGTCGAGGGTTGACATGCCATACCTGTACCTACTTTTATTTTGTTGTTTTGTTTAAATAAAATGTTTTATATGTAAATCCATAGATGACTGAGATTCTTATTTGTCCAACCTCACATGCATCTTCTTTACTATATTTGTGCGACATCAGCCAATTTGTTACGTTCCAGATTTCCTAAGGTTGCTGTCACATTTGTTTGTGTGGGGGAGGTTAGGGGATGGCGGACAAGGGGCTGGTGGCGGGGGTGTCGGAGCAGTGTTGGGTGTCCGAGCTGCATGATCGTTGGCTCCATTGCATCTGTTGTCATTCACTTTGAAAGTTAAAAATATTGTCTCAAATACTTAACCACTACTACAAAACACATAACACACCTTCTTAATTTCTAATTTACCTTCATAGTTGGTATGCACATTTCAAATGTCACAAACGCATGCAATTCTTTTCTTGTCACACAGTACATCTAATGCACCGCTTTCATCAAGAATGGAACCAGTAATGGCAGAATTTCCCTGTTGCTCGACACATAAATACATATAAAGAACAAATCAAAATAGTTCCTTATTTTTTTTAGATTGCAAAACCTCTCTTTATTGGTTATTTTTGAACTTTCCATATAAACAGTTTTTTTAAGGACACATACAGGTGAAAAGTTCAACGTATTGTATCACCACTTTCTAGAACATTCTACGACACGTGCAGGTTAAAAGTTCATCATCTTTTTAAACCTACCAATATTTCTTTTGCAACTTTTTTCAACATTTAACGGCACGTGGAGGTCAAAAGTTCACCATTCTTTCAAGTTTGAACTGCACCTTCCAAATACAATTAGCAGGTGTGGTTGAGCTGAGCAAATTTCATCCTATAATATGTACTCCACGTATAAACTGCTTTTTTATTAACCAATCACAAAGATGCTTTTCATCAAAACTAATATACACCCTACTTTTTAGGACACAATACATTTCATCTCCCAATCGGTTAACGTTTTGTATGTAGAAAAAAAGTAGTTCCCCATGTTTAAACATATCTCTTATTCTAGGAACAGACTGCATGAGCTACAGACATGTATCCATATGTTGTAGCCATACCTTCAAAATGCTAGTGTGGATTGTAGGACATAGCTATGTTTTCTGGTGCAAGAGGTATGCAGAACAGAGACGTATTGACTTAGACCTAGGTTTACAAAATGTGCACATTAAATGGTGTGCACAGAGAGGATTGAAGTGGCACCAATTGCTCCCTTTGGTTAAAACCTGTTTGCATCTCCAACACATTGATCTCATGATTGTGCTCTGTGGTGGTAACGACCTAGGCACATTGACTGGGGTAGGTTTGGAAATGCTTATGGTCTTTCATAAGCATTTCCATAAGCATTGGACAATTGATGTTACTTTTGCCTCAAACTGTCTTTGTATATTCCAATATGTGCCAAAGACAGAAGTGGAAATGGTCAAACCAATTTTGTCATAAGATTGAAAAATCTAGGAAGAATGTCAACAAAGCTGTGTCTGCATACCTTAGAGACCATAGAATGGGGTCGATTTACAACAACAACATACGTTTTGATATGGCTGATATCTACAGAAGTGATGGAGTACACTTCACAGATAAGGGAAACCGAGTTTTCCTGATTAACTTGAAGCTGTGCATTCGCACTTACATGTAGCTCCAACTAATAAACACAAGGGCTCTTTTTACAGCTGCCTTATATTTCCAATTTCGGCTCGCAGAGTGTCACCTGCGGGTCGTCGGGCAGGCTCGCAGAGGAAGAGCTGCGGCCTGTGGGCTCAGCTCGCAGAGGGAGACCTACGAGCCGTTGGCTCGCAAAAGCACAGCACCGTACTGGCTCGCAGAGGGAGAGCTGTGGTCGGACTCGCAGAGGGAGACCAACGGGCCAACAGGCCTGCTAGCAGACACACAGCTATGAGTTAACAGGCTGGCTCGCAGAGATACAGCTGTGAGCCCTTCGAGCTGCAACCCGACGGGCTAACTCGCAGAGGGAAAATAACGGGCCGACGGGCCTCCTAGCACAGACAGAGCTACGAGCTAACGAGGTGGCTCACAGAGGTGGAGCTGCGGGCCCGACGGACTGCCTTCTAAAGGCATACCCGCGAGCTGATGATGTGGGGAGAGGGAGCGTAAAAGGAGTATCTCGCACAGACAGACCTGCGGGATATTTTCAGTATTGCCTCGCAGAGGCAGAATTACGGATGCGATGCCTTTTAGAGGGAGAGATGCGAGCTGACGGACTGAGTCACAAAATGCCGCGAGCTGGTGATGTGGGGTGAGGGACCATGAAAGGGGTATCTCGCACAGACAGAGCTGCGGTATATTTTTAGTGTTGCCTCGCAGAGGTAGAACTACGGACCTGATGCCTTGCAGAGGGTGAGTTGTGAGCGGACGGACTGAATCACAAAATGGCTGCCAACACTTCCTAGTTTCAACAGTTCGCAGCCAATGAGCCACAAGCTCGTGCTCGTAACGCTTCAGCCAATCAGATGTCAGAATTCTTAAATATCGATATCTGGAAAATTTGATATTTCTCTAAAACTACTGAACGGATTTACCCGATTTAAACAAAGCGTGCTTTCTGGACCAAGACCTTTCTCTGTGCCAAATTTGGCATAATTCCGTTCAGCAGTTTGACCTGTAGCCTTGTCTAAAGTTTCCTATGGAAATTGCATGGAGAAAACACGTTTTGGGACCCCCCTTTTTTCTTAGCCCCCCCTTGACGAATCCCCCCCAAACTTTTAGGATAGGAGCTGACCTGAAAAGAGGAACTTTTTGGAAAATTTCATAAAGATTCGTCAAACGACGCCAAAGTTATAAGCACATCAAAAAATGCTTTTCCTATGGAAACGTGGTCCTAACTATAACTACCTACTGGCGACCGTCAGTAGGTAATATATATATATATATAGGACAACCTGGCCAATGAGGCCCTTGAACATAAGAAATAAAACAGTTCTACCTGCTTTGTCCCTCCCCCTCCCCCCATTACCCCAAAGAAAAGTGTAGTAAGCATAGGAAACATAGCTCAGTTACAGCATCCGTAGGTATCAATACAGCAGTGCAGTACAGACTAACTTGGGCACATAATGTGATCTTAAGCTGATGATAGCTACCATAACTGTTTTTAAAGCCTCCACAGAGAAATAGGGTATTGCCTTCCTGATTACTCGCAACAAGAATATGCATTTTGAGACCACAGAATATATCTGTGGTTTTATCAAGAGGCTATTATCACCCTGACTATTTGCTGATTCCTTGAGTGTATGAAGAGGACCCATTGCGGGAGTACTAATATTGATGAATCTAGGGATCAAAATTAATTTTCATGATTGCTATATCTGTCTTTTCAGCATTTATGTAACATTTCATATAAATAAAAGATGAGTCCTTGTGTTGCTGCGTCCAGAAGTGGGTTTATTCTTACTAATCAAGAATAAATGTACAGGATACAAGCAAGCATGTAATTCAGTAAAGGCCCCCAGTTAAGGCCCCACCGGGAGCAGCTGCCCTGCTGCTCAGCCTCAGATATAACTGACAATAGAATCAAACATACACAAAAGGAACTCTAAGTGACATCATAGATACAGGCTGAGCAGCTTAGAACAAACACTAAAGAAGGACAGAGAGGAAGGAAAAGCAGGATGTAACACATCTCCCCCTTGACAGAAATAAGAGCCAGATGAAAGGAAAAGCAGGATGTAACACATCTCCCCTCTTGACAGAAATAAGAACCAGATGAGAAATAGAACATACAGCACATACGAATGTAACAATTTAGCTTCAGGTAATTGTTTCCCATCCAACCCCAAACAAAAAAGCATTGTATTTTGGAAGCCCTATTGAGAAGAAATATTACCGCCTAGGCAGAGCAGTATTTCCAAGTATTTTGAATAGTTATATAATCTGCAGCCTTTAGCAGCTAATTCCTTTATTGAGGACCTGACATTAGTATTAAACAGATGAGGGGACAACAAAGAGCCTTGAGAGACTCCACACTTTAAAGGCAGGCTTGCTTCTAGAAAAGGTGATAATTGTACTGCTTGTACCAGGTCCTCCAGAAAGTATTTCTTCCAATTTAATAGGGGACCATTTAAGTCCACTGCCCTAGCAGGGTCTAATAAAATGTAATGGTCGACTGCGTCAAAGGCAGCCGAGAGGTCCAGTAATACAAGTGCTGACACTAACTGCTTGTCTATGTCGCATCTCAGATCATCTATGATTGACAGTATCACAGTCTCTGTGTTGTGAGCTGGACAGTATATTTAAACAAATAGAGAGTGCAAGGGAAAACATTTGCTCCTCTTTCTCCCCTAGACAATCATAATAAACAACAAAGATGAGCTTGAGAAATTCAAACTGCATCCAGCATCATCCATGAGAAAAAACTTTGTTTTTTTTAAAAGAACCCTCACCCACCAACCTGGTTGGTGGCATGCTTCAACCTCGGGTTCCCATCTAGGTTGCCAAGTGCATCCCACGTGTGCTTCAACACCTGATTACAGCGTAGCTGGATTTTTCTTTTTTTGTCTGTCAATTTGTGAAAAGAGTTAGTTAAAACTGTCTCCAGGATACCCCTCCTAGCCAGGAGAAAAGTAATAATGGGTTCCTTGGGCAGGATTAAAAGCCAAACGTGGATGTGAGGGAGATAGACCTATTTCTATTTCTCAGAGGAGATCAGAAACAGCCAGAATCCCTCCAAGAAGATCTTCGCCATTATTAAAAATCTCAAAAACGCGGGGGCGCCTGTGGCACCCGCCGTTAAGTCTAATGAACAATGTGAGGACCTTGCCTCCTTCTTTATAACGAAGGTGGACAATATCTACAAAACCTTCCCCCAGATAGCTAATGGCCCCGACTCTGAAGACCCTGCTCCCCCTGCCCATATATTGGCTACTTTTCCCCCAATTACTGGAGAAGCGCTCATCATACTCTGCAGGAAGGTTAAATCAGGTTCTCCAGCTGACCCTATGAAGCCGGAACATCTAATAAGACTTTTACCTGTGCTTCTTACACCTCTGGGCCAGGTCATTAACCTATCCCTGGCCATGGCCACAGTCCCGAGGACATGGAAGCAAGCCGCGGTAAGGCCGCTATTAAAGAAGCCCACTCTAGATCCGACAAAACCTGAGAACTATCGTCCTATCTCCCTGCTTCCCTGGACCTCCAAAATATCTGAAGCCTATGTTAACACCATTGTCTCAGGCTATCTGGAGGAGAATTGCATACTGGACTCCTCCCAGTGTGGCTTTCGCCCGGGTCTTAGCACAGAGACCGCATTGCTAGCCGTGACCGAACAACTGAGAGCGGCTCTGGATGAGGGACGTACTTTGGCACTGATCCTACTGGACCTCAGTGCCGCATTCGATACGGTCTCCCACCAGATCCTGATCCAGAGGCTGAAGGAGGCTGGTAATGTGGGCCCCGCCTTGGCGTGGCTCACCTCCTTCCTTTCGGACAGGTCCTTTCAGGTGTCGGCCCCCCCATTTTCTTCTAAGGTGCATTCCGTCAAACAGGGCGTTCCGCAGGGCTCTGCTCTAAGTCCAACACTCTTTAACCTGTACGTCCAGCCCTTAGCTGCAATAGCTAAGAGGAGCGGGCTGACTATAGTGTCATATGCTGACGACACTTAATTAGTCGTCGCCCTCTCCAATGACTGTCTAAACGATGCTGCTAAGTTTCGAAGTGGGTTGGCGGATGTTGCAGGGTGGATGACCGCCAACTGTCTCCAGCTCAACGCCAGCAAGCCTGAGGTCCTGCTGGTAGGAAAAGATCCTGAGCTATGGAGCGGACATTGGTGGCCCAGCACCCTGAGACCGGTTCCCACTCCCAAACAGGTGGTGAAAAATCTTGGCGTCTGGGTTGACTCGGCGCTTAGTTTCCTAAATCAAACTAAGAGGGTAGCGGCGACCTGTTTTGGTATTCTGCGCAGCCTCAGGCCCATTTTGGGCTTCTTTGACCCCTCTATCCGGCAGACGATTGTGCAGGCATCTGTGCTGTCAAGATTAGACTATGCCAGCGTGCTCTATCTGGGGGCCAACAGGGCCGAGATTGCAAGATTGCAGAGGGTCCAAAATGTCGCCACTAGAACTCTTCTTGCCATGCCCAGATGCTGCTCCACCTCCAGCACTATTCATCGGTTACACTGGCTGCCAGTGGAGAGGCGGGTGGAGTTCAAGTCTCTCTGCTTCGCGTTTAAGATTTTGAAATATCCGATCCCTGGGATATTATCTGGCCTACTCTCTGCATATATTCCCACGCGTCAGCTACGTTCCGCAGATCAACAGCTGGCATTTATCCCACGTGTTAGGAGGGCCCGCGCCGGTGGGCGCTCTTTCCGCGTATTGGCAGCTAAGCTGTGGAATGGTCTTCCAAGTCATATTCGGAGCATGGACAACTATTTTGCTTTTCGAAAAGCACTAAAAACCCACCTATTCCCTCACTAGGTTACCTGCTCCCCCGTCTGTCATTTTTCACACCTCTTGGCTCTCTCTCTTTTGCTAGGCCGGACTTTTGCAGCCAGTTGCTACCATTGCTCTTAGCGCCGTGACGCCCCTTTGCCGGGGCAGCTGAGCGCTCTACAAAACTGCCTAACATAACATAACATAGAAATTGTCTTGCACATCCAAAATTGGGTCTACATGTTTCAGCCCATTGGATTTAATTTAAAAGGCTTTCTTCAGGACCAACAGTGACTGGCCAGGAAAAAGAGGCCCGAGAGGTGTATGTGCACACACGCGAAGGTGTGCAATCAAAAAAAGAAAAAATATATTTTATGTTGTGGGGTGAAACTGTAACTTAGGGTTTTCACCCAACACGACGTACCTGGAAGAAAATCAAAATAGAACATCATAATTTCTGTTGTTGGATGATGCTCGGTATAGTGCTCCCATGCAGTGTCAAGTATAACTCCTGTGGTGGCATACGTAATGCAATCAATCTTGCATGCCACAAGGGTTATTCTTTTGGTCGGTATATGCGTCATTCATCAGCGATTACCTGACCTATATCGGTCAGTGAACATGCATTTGATGCGTTCGCATGGCTCGCTCTTTCACATGAATTCGTTTTTTCAATCACACCACTCAAAAACGTGTGTGAAACCGTTCTATTGTGTGTGTCTGTAATCACTATTCTTAGCAACAGGCATCCTTCAGTTCCGAGTGGTCGTTGCCTTATTCTGAGTGTGTAACCCCTCCTGTGAATGTGAGCAAACTGTAGCCATGCATTTGTTAGTTAAGGACCCTTTGAAACGTGTGGGGTTGTATTATGACTATTGTAGATCGTCCCTTCTAGTGAAAGCACCAGAATCCTAAAGTGAAATACAATTCCAAAGTTGAGTGGCCGTTATACAATCATAATTAGGAGTGAAGCAGTATGTAACTTACTATTGTCGCTATTGTATTTAGTGGCATGGATACCGGCGGGGGGCAGAGGCTATAGTCACACTCTGGGGAAAAAAAGGAGAAAGTGTAGAGGCAACTATAGTCCTTGTTAAATTAGTAATCACTACCCATGAGTTTTCAGCTTGATTGGGTGAATGATCTCAAGAAAGGCCTCCCCCCAGTCCCACTTGCTTCCTCAAGGTCAGCCGCCTGTAGAGATAACCTATTGTGGCCCTTCCACGATATCCCGGAGATGCTCCGGTGTCAGCGTCTGCTGGCTAAGTAGTTGGCATCATTGCGAGCAGCGTGCCTCTGCCCACAGTCGCATGGTGACTTCGGAGACCTGTTCTCAATGGTCTGGATGGGAGTTAACCTTATGTATGCCATGTAGGTGGGGCCTGCATGGCGTGCTGAAAAAAAGTGTCTTAATCCAGCAGTGTGTGTATACTGTGGAATATGATGGGTAAAATAATAATTGTTTCATGTTTTCATGTTACGCCTCCTTTATTTTAGGAACAATGGTATGCACAAGGTGTTGATCCAACTGGATGTCTTTACTAGTCTAATCATTAGAACTAGAGACAGAAAAAACTTAAAGGGAGCTTTTTAATGAAGGACTGAGCCGTGCTCCTTTTAGGAACAATGATCAATACATTTAGTGTCTGCAGGAATTGCAGTCAAATCGTGTCACATATTTAATAACATAAAGAAAGACGGCAATTTTTCGGTAAATGATTCAGCCCATTTTTAACGCGTTCCATGGATTATTATCGTTTAATCCCTTGGTGTGCGTGGATAAACAGTAAATCCATCTTTGTTCTTTTTCAAAAAGATGGCTCTCTAGATTGTCTTGATGGAGATCAAGTTGTTCAATGACTACCCAATTTAAATCATTGGTTGTATGGCCTTCTTGTAAGAAATGGCATTCATTTTTGTGGTGTTACGTATGCATCTTATATTGCTTCGATGCTCGCAGATTCTCACCTTGATCTTTCTGCTGGTCATCCCTATGTTGCGTAGCTGACATGGCAAGTGGTCATGTATATAACATTGACAGAGTTGCAATTAGTGTGTATTTTAAGGTTCCAGGTCTTGCCTGATTCCAGGTTCAAAGTCTTTGTGGTGGTCGTCAGGTGACGTACACTACAGTTGCCACAAGGGTAGTGTCCTGTCACAATTGGCAGGCCTCAGGCGTTTAGCACTGTGCTTGTTTGGTGTTCGGGGTGTTTTTTAGGACGAGTGGATAATAGGAAATTATTTAAACTTCTTGCCTTTTTGAAGGAAAACAAAGGTTTTTCCCATTTCAGTTTTCCTGATTGTAGGATGTGCTTGTTGATTATTTTGGTCACTTGGTTTGAGATCGTTTTATAAGTTGTGACCTAAATGAGAGGCACAGTCGCATCTGTCCTGGAAGGTTCTTCTAACAGATGCCCTCAGATCTCTATTTTGGTTGCATGCTCCTTTCAGGGATGTTTTTATTATTTTTTCAGGGTAATCCTGATCCCTCAGTTTCGCTTTGGCCTGGTAATCTTCAATTTGACTGCAATGTCTTCGGAGTCTCAGAAATTGCCCATAAGGTAAATTTACTCTCAGAGTGCCCAGGGGTGAAAACTATCAAACTTTAACATTTAATAGAGTATTTTTTGCTCTTGTCTTGTAAAACGTCTTGCTTGTAAGTTTTCCTTTTTCGTCAGTGATTGTTATATCCAGAAGGGTAATAGTCTTCTTATCCATACAGTGTGTGAATCTCAGATTCTTGTCACAGTTATTGATCTATTCAAGAAATGGGTTCAGGGAGTGTTCTTGTCCCTCCCAGATCATCAAAATATCATCTATGTTGTGTTTTCAGAATTTTATTCCTCCTTTGAAAGGATTGGTTGTGTTCAGTATATGTTTTTTTCTCAAAATCAAAACATATAGTTCTGCCACACTGGGGGCGAAAGTACTACCAATAGAAGTACTGTATGTTTGGAGAAACAAATCACCTTCAAACTCAAAAAGGTTTTCTTTCAGGGCCAACACTGCACATTCCAAAACTCTTTTGGTGTTTGGTAGTACCATGCTATTTCATCTAGGGCACTTTTAATAACCCTGATGGTTTCATCCTGCGGGAGGCTGGTGTACAGGTTTTCAATGTCCAGGCTGACCAAGAGGCGTGACAAAGGTTCAAGGAGGAAACCTATCCCTGAAATAATTGGGCGTCTGGAGGCAGGGTCCTGTTCTTGTGTGTCTTAGGGAGTGTGTACAAATAAGGGATCCTCACATTTTTTGCACACAGAAAATCTGCCTCATGCTTTGAAATGTGTTCATTAGACTCTGCCTCCTTTACAAGTAGGTCGATCCTTGTTTTTGTAGAACTTTATAGTTTTCGTTGTCATCTAGTAATTGTATTCATTCAGCTCTGTAGTCTTCTTTATCTTGTAAGACCACACCTCCCCCTTAGTCTGCTCATTTGATAACAATAGTGTCGTATGATTGGAGTGCTTTCAGTGGTTTTAATTCCTCCTTATTCAGGTTGTGGAAAGTCTCTTTTTCTTCAGTCTTTTCTATCTTATTGAATACAGCTTGTTCAAAAGCAAGTATTCCACCGGTACTGTATTAGGTGCAGGGCAAAAAATGTATTTATTTTTTTAACCTGTGTCTCCTCTGTGGATTCATGATTCTCAAAGAAAGCTTTTAGTTTTAGCTTCCTAAAATATTCTGACAGCTCACAGTGGAGACAAACTTTGTCCAGATGTGACGTGGAAACAAAACCTCATCCTTTGTTAAGGACTTTTTCTCCAGTGGCTGTCAAACCATGTGAGGACAGATTTGTTACTATCCCAAGTTTGTGCTGGTTCCTGGATCTGGATCCTTACATTTGCTGCTGGTGTTTGCACCAGTATTTCTCTCTTCCTCCTGGACAGTAACCAGCTCTTAATGGATCAAGCTAATTAGAAGTCTGGAGTTGGTTACATACACATTATGCAACATGTGCTTCCAATAGCTTAGCACTGTATGGAAGCAAGGAGATGGTTTGATACGAGGGGGATCCTCACCCTGTTTCTTCATGAGTGGGATTACAGTGGCCTTTTTGAAGAATTCAGGCACTATGCATTGTGAGAGTAAAATATTAAGAAAGAACAGCAAAGGTTCCATAAGTACCGGTGCCATCATTTTCATAATTTCAGGAGAGCAGGGGTTAAGGGACCCTGACTTGACTTTTATCATCAAACATTTTAGCAGGTCCATATCTATTTATGTAAATTTAGATAGAGTTGTTTGATTAATTTCATTTTCAGAAGGATACGCTTTAATTTTTGTTCCTACGAAGCAAAGAGTCAATTTATTGCATAATTCACGCGAGGGAGTTTGTCTTAGTAGGACTCTGTCAATGAAATTCCACGCATAATTTCAAAGACCTCTTTTTGACTGTTGGAAGCTTCACAAATTTTATAAGAGTAATATGCAGTTTTTACCCTCTGTAATGTACTTTTATAGTCTGTTATGTTTTATTAAATCTGTTCTTATTTGTCTCTTTATAGATCTACTGCCATTGCCGTTCAAGGCGATGTAACTCTAACTTAGCTTCTATAGTTCTCAAGAACCATGGAGCCAAAGTGGCTCTTTTTGTTATGCAGCTTTTTTTCCTCTGGGCAAGGTGGTTCCCTGCTTCATTATTCCATGAGGTAAATTCTTTCTCTGTGCCATCTAATAAGGGGCTCAATATAGACTTGGTATTTCTAAGCGTTGTTATCATGTCACCTGGATTACTTTTTCCACCATTTGTGGATAACGTTGAATTGGGTTTGACTCATATGTTGTGGTTGCACAATTGGCACGTCAAAGAATTGAACAGTGATCAGACCAACTACATGGGGATATATTCAAATTAAAAAAAAAAAATTAAATGCCCAGATTAAATCCTTTACTATGTGTAGAGCTATGGAGATTTAATGAATTTATCAAATCCATACCTTCACTGTCCTTGGGTCCTGCCCTTGGATTGTTACGCCCTATAATTAAAGTCATCAATTAGCATTTGTTCTGAATATTTAATAAATAATGAGCATAAAGTTTTATAAAATTGTTTAAGAAAATTAACCATATAATAATGAGGATATGTAAGTAAAATTGTATGTGAACATTTAGCTAAGTCAAACTTTAATACCAGCTGATCTGTGACTACAATCAGTTTGGTTTGTAAGGTCGAGACATCAAGATTGTGTTTTATAATGGCAGCAACTCCACCTCCTGTTTTATCTGCTTTTCTACATAAGTTTACTACATAAAATTAATTTACGGTAGAGTCGACTGAAAGCCAAGTTTCTATTATTAATGAAATGTCTAATTTGGCAAACACCAAGAAGTAAAAAATTTCAATTCTGAGTTTTAATAGAGAACGCATGTTTAAATAAGCCATTTTAATGTGTTGATGTGCCTCTCTATTCCTTTGGATAGGTGGAAGCAGTTTATTCATCTCAATTTGTTGTTTAGAGATGCCATGTTTAATAGGCATTTAAATCTAAGGTTATAGGGGTCCTACATGCCTCAGATATAGGAAACACCCTTTACCATGCAGTCTACACCTCATAGTGCCTTTACAATGCAGGCACTACATTGAACGCATCGTTATCAAGTGTTTGTTTAGCATACTGCTTTAGGGAATGCGTTGTTCGACTGGTGGTGGATTTAAAGTCCAATACCTTCCCTACTGTTACACAGAATGGAGTTGGAATTGTAAATTGTACTATTCCATAGTCCAGCGCTTCCCTAAGTCAAGTCATTGTAACAACTTGCATGCTAAAGGAACGCGTGATAGCAACGCATTCAATGTAGTGCCCGCGTTGTAAAGGTATGCATGGTTCCGTCATACAACCCTCAAATATGGTTGCCGCTCAGGTGGTTTACAGGTACGATCGATATTTTGATGTCCTGCTGCTACAAAAGTTAGATAAACCATCTAAAGCTGATATTTTTTTCCCATATCAGTACTACTTTCAAACAGTAAATGGTAGAAGAAATAAAACACTTTTAAATGTGTTTTATAAGTGCCCTAGTGACCATTGACTTATAAGTAAAGTAAACTAAGACAGAAATGGCATGTTAAAAACGAATGCAGACATTTCAAATAAGGTTCTACTTAAAAATCAGGTCCGGGCCTTTGCACAATCTTAAAACGTTAGTTGGTGGGCAATATTTTTGTCTGTGAAAGGGTGCAACCCTAGCCTCAGAGCTTTCAGTTCATCGGATGAATACATTCATATCCTGGCAAAGTGGCTGGACCCTGGGAATGGTCGGGGGTAGACAGGCTTGCCTTTGGCATACTGCCAGCATGTCTGCTATGCAAACGGTCAGCCAGCTTGTTTAAATAGTCCCCCAGTATCTGCCACATTTAAAGAGCTGACCCTCTACTGTGGTGCTCAAAAATGTCGACAATGGATTGGTATAACTCCTAGTCCCTGCGAAGAGCACTGTGAGTTAAAGAGAGCGTCGCCTTACAGATACGGCTCACTGATATGGTCACAAAGTGCAAAGCACATTCAATCAGCATTAAGCCACCAATAGGGTACTCCGTATATGCCTGAAGTCACCACACATATTACAATTATGAGAGACCAAGTTTTGCAATTAAAAAAGAAAACCAAGAAAGTGCACAGTTATAAAAATATAAATAAAAAAATATAAGAGTGGGAATATAACTCCAAGAAAGGTGTTCTACATCCCTTTCCTTACAAGCACACAGATAGTAGGTTCAAATGCACAGACAACTTGTTTAGATAGTACCTGTGTCTGACACACTTAGAGAACTGAACCTCAAATATGGCACTGAAAAATGTCAACCAGGAAGTGGTATAACTCCTAGTCCCTGAGAAGAGCAATGCAAGTTGAAGAGAGCCTCGCCTTACAGCTATTCAATCAACTCAAACAGTCACAAAGTGCAACGCACATGCAATCAGTCATAAGCCCCTATTTCTGTGCTTAAGGCCTGGTTCACAAAGGTAAACTTGCACTTTTGTGTATGTTTATGATTGTTTACTATTCACAGAGATTTATGAGTTGTATCTTTATGAGTGCAGAGTATCAGCACATAAAAAGACCTATATTTTTATGTACAGAGACTCCACACTCGTAAAGATACTACTCTTTGCCCACATACACCTAACACAAACAAGCGCAATACCATGTCGGCAAGTGAAATGAGACTCCTAGCTGCGATGGAAAACTCTGTACCATTTGTAAGGTCCTCCAATGCCTACCAATGCAATAACACACCAACAGCATATTATGTGATAAACAAAAGGCAATTTTATGAAACAATACACTGCAGGTAAGCATACATGGAAACATTTAGGAGAGGAAAGTGGACCACATTGTAAAAAAAAAAATGGAGGAATGTATTTTCCCCATTCACTTATATTGAAGCAGAGGCAATTTTAGGTGGGAGACATCTAAAATAAAGCCATTTTGGCTTCAAAAATTGGGAATCTCCCACCTGACTTGTGTCTTTTGGCATGTATGGGTGAGGCCTGTCCTGGTTGTTTCAGTATCAAAAAGTCTGATGGAGCGCGGATATCTGAACCTCAATATCTTAGTGAAATCATCAAATATGTTTTCCCATTGGTCAATTTTGACCTTTGTTAGTCGACCTGAAGCAATGTAAGGGAGCTAACATCAGAAACACATTTCCAATTCTGTACAGCCAATGTGACTCCACAATGAAAACAAAGAATACATTTTTTCAACTGTAAAGCTTTATTTCAGAACTTTTATCCAACCAGTATAATATGCAAAGCAGGAATAAATTCTAAAGATATAGCAATACAGTCTGAAGACCAAAATGTGCCAGTAAATTTAGACTAATAAAATGAGATAAAGAAGAGTAACAGTCACCATACAAAGGAAACAGATTGTCGCAATAAGGTGTTCCATAAAGGAACTTTCCTTTTCTAATCTAAGGATAGGTGAGGACCAAGATTATCTAAAGGGAAACTCTAAAGGGGAAGCATAGAAGGTGTCAGCATGAAGTCAAATGTCAGTAAAAGTTCAGGAAAATAAGAGTGTTCAGCATGAAGCTTCACACGCAATAAGCCCAGTAGAGAGAGAGAGAGATCTGTTCCCTCTCAAAGTCAGGATGAAGTCTGCCTAGCTAACTATGAAACACCAATTAACAAGCATTTGCAATGCAATCGGTCTTGCATTTGTGAAAGTTAGAGCTATTTGCGTTGTAAATGATATTGTTTTTTTCTTATGTTTTTTTATGAAGTGGAGTGGGTGTATGTTGTTTGTAGTGAAATTATGTGGCTTAAATTGGAATTGTTAGTTGTGGAATTGTGTGGGGTGGAATGATGTGGTGTGTAGTGCATTTGTGTATTGGAAATATGTGACATGGCGAATAGATAGGGATGAGAGCTGTATAAAATAAATAGAAAGTAAGATTGAGAATGAGAGGTAGTTTGTATATGAAGTGGTGAATGAACTCTAGATAGAGTGTTAGAAAGAGTGTGTGAGAAAGAGGGAATGAAGAGGAGAGAAGGTTATGGATGCATAAGGAGGTTGTACTTGTGTACACGGAAGACACCGAAAGAAGAGGAGAGTGTGTATTTGCGGTTTGGATTTTTTGAAAAGTTATGGTGAAGAAACTGTGCTGAAAGACCTGAAGTGAACTAATATAAGAAATGCTGGATGAGTGTGTGCAATGGTGGAATTATATGGATAGTAATTATGTGTTATTAAGTGTAGTGGACTTATGTGTAGTAGTATTGTGTGTTGTGGAGTGGCATGTATTGTGTGGCATTACGTGGTGTGGTGCTGAATTGTGTGGCATGATGTGGAATTGTGTGGTGTGGATTGTATGTATGTGGTGTGTAGTGGAAATGTATGTTGGGGAGTGGAATTTTCTGCGGTGCAATGGAACTGTGTGAAGTTGAATTGTGTTGTGTGAAATTGTGTGGCACTGATTGAAAATATGTAGAGTGGAATTATGTGCCATGGTGTGGAGTGTATTTATATGGAATGTTATGTAGCATGCAGTAGATTTATGTGGAGTGTAATTATGTGGTATGGTGTAGAGTTGAATTGTGTGGTGCAGAATGAGATGTTGACATGGTTTGTATAGTGGAATTATGTGGTGTGCATTTGTGTGTTGTAGAACTGCATGGTATTTAATTGTGTGGCTTTGTGATTTCATTGTGGTCAAGGGTGGTGCAGGCATTGTCCCTTGGGCCAATTGCGCCAGTGCCTTGGACTAAGTTAGACAAGAAGTAAGCTTGCTTGAACGTTGGGTCTCGAGGAAAGTACACCCAGGAAGGAACACCCAGGCGGGGAACTCCCCTCAGCTGAATGCACAGATGCCATATCATGAACATGTTTTCAATATGGAATTATTTTCACTGGAATTTGAGCAAAGTGCATTTGATAGAATTATTTAAAATCCGAGAAAAGCAACATTTAGTTGCAAAACAGGTGTTTTATTTTTTCTGGCTGTATGGTGTGGATGGATACAAAAAGGAAATTGTGTAAACCCTAGGGGCGGCGGTTTTAAAAATCCCTTCAGGATTTCAGCAGAGTTGAAATTGGAACCTTTTCAACAACACATTGGTAGACATTGTGTTGTTCATTATGCAAGGTAATAGTTCGCGTAGTCCATTCTTAAACACAAATTTCGTGACAAGACGCAAGCAGGAAAGCGGATCTCAGCGAGACAAGTGGGGTTAATAGTTCTTCGTCAGGGAGGAGTGCGAAACTGAAAATATGGTGACAACGTTAACGTCAACAGTTCTAACTTAAACAAATGTGAGACCTATTGCACTGCAATAATCCAACTCGTAGCTGTAAGCCCTTATCCAGTGGTATCAATGCCACACATTCAGTGGTATTGACAACCCTCTGCCAATTGTATCAATGCCCATTAAATAAACACCTCTCGTTCAACCTTTATCTCACTTTGTTCCGAAAGTTTTGCCTGTCTAAATGGCATAAAAGTTAGCCCCCTCGCAAGTTTAATAGCTCCCACACTGCCCCTTCTGGCTTTGCTATTAATACCTCCCACTTTTAATATCAGTATCAAGAACCTCTAAGCTGCCTGCTCGTCCACCCGAACTACAATGCCCTCTCTGACAGCTTCTGCCTTTGAGCTGCTCTGTATAACAGGAAGTGCACGGCTACTGACTGACTAAAACAAAGGCATAGAGGAAGGACTAGGAAAACAGACGCTTGCCTCAACCACCATCAGAAGATAGCAAACAAGACAGTCGTTTTCAGCTTTAAAGTTAGTAACGAGTAACAGGTGGCTACACAAGATAGTAGTTGTTCAAACATTTCAATCATACACGAAATGAACTAGCAGTTTCTTTAAATGAAATACTACAAAACAATTACTTTGCACCTATTTATGGGCTTTTTTATTTTTATTTGAATACTATAACATTGTTAAAGCGGACTAATTTGGAGTTTTCATCCTCGTTTTGTCAAAGTTCTGGGATTTCAAACAGTACTGTCCAATTTGCACGATCACCCTTTTCCTCTTAATTGTGTATGGGTGAGGGAAGTGGTTGCTTAAGAGAGAACGGCCTTTTCTGATTGGCTCAATCATTTCTGCACCCTTAGGTACTCCTAAAAATGGGAGGGGCCTAATAAACGCACAGTCATTGCCCTAATCGGACCACGTTCCTCCCTGTAATGTAAATAAACAGTCACCTTGTCTCACGAAATGGCCAAAAGCCGAGTCTCTGGGTAAAATTAAGCAGAGAGCGTCCTGGAAGCCATGGATGGGGAGTGAGGGGGAACAGTGGCACATGTAGAAAGCGTCCGCAACGGAAGAATCAACGCTCTTTACAATTGTTGAACTAGTACCTACCACAGCCCTCCCTTATTTCGATCTTAGTTTTCTTCCAAATTATGGGGCACACAACAATAAATCAGTATTTACAGCACGTGCTTGAAGCAATTGAAGCATGAACCACGATGCGCGGAGTCAGTGCGGGGAGAGGTTGAGTATATCTAAAAGTTATAGCGTGACTTTCTTAAAGCGGGCACCGCGCTGAGTTAGTTCAAACAAGCATTTGCAATGCAATAGGACTCGCATTTACGCGAGACCTATTGCATTGCAAACGGGAGTGCGGGCGGGCGGGGGGCAGGGGGGCGAGAAGGCACGAACAACAGCAGTGCGGGCAGGGGGGCGAGAAGGCATGGACTGCGGGAGGGGGGAGAAGGCACTGGCAGTAAGAGAACCTCATTAAAGAAAATAATGCTCACAATCTAAATAACACATACCGTGCAACACTCGAAGTAAAGGGGCCAGTAGCCATGGAAGGATACAAATGACGACATGGCCGTCTTAAGCAGGGACTAGCAAGCCTATAAACCAATCGGAAGGCAGCATTTAGGAAGGACAAAGACACAAGCCAATGAAATAGATGGGCGGGGCTTCCCTCACGTAGTAAACTACCACAGATCAACCCCAGAGCAGCGCTTGCACGCTGGCTCAGGGCTCGAACTAAAAATAGAACTACCAGTTTCTAGAACACCCTTATCTCATTCTCTTCCACTGAGAGCCAATCAGATTACTGCATTTGAGGGGAGTTCACATACTCTCTAATTTCTCATCTTCAAATATTTAGGTATGCAGCTGGTAACCTTGAATGCTGCTGCTTCCTGATACACAGTGAACATGAGGCCTTCTCTCATCATTGGTTCGTCACAATTGTTGCCAACTTTCTTCCCCCAGGCTTCACTAAAGGCTGTCTAAACCACAACAATAAGCCTTTCACTAGCTATCGAGAGTCATGATAATGCACCTGCAAAGGAGAGAGAACAGCATACTGCCAGCATTAAAGCAAACTTTTTCAGCCTAATGTGATGCTAAGTTAACTTGAGAAACAAAATGGATGCATGTTACACTACTATAAATCAATGAAAGGAGAGAGAGGATCTAGCCTAACTGCTAGGGCGGTTGACCTCAAATCTGGGGAACTGAGCTCGTGTCTCGGCAACGACGCTCATCATCCTGTGATTCTGGGCAAATCACTTAATCTCCCCGTGCCTAAAAAATATGAATGTGTCCTTCTGTAACGCAACTGGTGCTCATGTAAAGCGCTCTGATACCCGATAACTTCGAGTCAAGTTTGCACTATATAAAACTCTGAAAAAAAAGTTAATCAATATAAAATATGAACATATGTTGAACATGATTACATCAATCCATGAATTAGTACAACACAGTTATGTGTAAACGTCTAGCAATCATAATGGTAAGATTGTCTTATTTCGGTTAAATGTGCCACATATGTTAATAAAATTAGACCACACTTTGAATATAAATGTCGTATATAGGTGCATAAATGGATGTACATTGTGTAAGCATGGATGGTGGAGCATAAATTAACCTGCTCCAGGTCGGACGACATTCTTTAACTCCTTGATTCTAAACTTAAATAAAAAAATCTGTGCTAAAAGTAAGAAAACATACCTACTAGAAACTGCTGTTAAAAATAGGTACACAAGCTATAATTGTGCCAAGGTGAAAGATTCCTACAAGATAAACGAATAACTATTGAGTGTCACAGCCTGTCATAACTGCTTACATTCTAGAGTGAGTCCCCTTAAGCCTCCCAAGGTCATACAAATTAGCACTAGGATGAATATATATGAAAATACAGATATGACAAAATGTTATTAACTCTCCACTGAAATAAATTCATAATCAGGACTACGGCTGTAAAAATGAAAAGTCACTTAAAATTAAAACTATATGCGTAAGTGCACACATGGTAGTAGCAAAGTGGAGTGCATGTGTGGTGACTGTTTGTCATTTCTCTTCTGGGCAAGTTGTTAAAGGTCGTTGGCTCTTCGTGGCAAGTGTTGAAAATAGTTAATGTTGAAGGTCTAACTTAAAGGAACAATGTCAAGGCCCCGAGGCTTGGAGAGACCTTTGCAGTACTGACACAGAGCCCTGACTCCCAAAGTGAAGACAGTATGATGCCAGCTCAGTTTTTCTTATTATTAACTTCTCTTTTGTGAAACAAATAAAGTATTGAGGAGAAGAAACGTCAGCGCGCAAACATGAATTACCCGTTGTATAGAAATGTGTTAGTGATATTTCCTTGGTACTTAAAGAGTGTGTAACAGGTAAAGGACAACCAAAGATGTAACACCAATGTAGAAAGGATACTAAGGTAAGGACATCACAGCAGTGGCGTAACAAAGGCCCCCCCCAGCCCCCGCAGTGTGGGGGGCCCCGAGCTCCAGGGGGCCCCTCATCACTGTACCCTGGCCTGAGAGTTCCTGAGTGAGTCCGGAGGGGGGCCCCTCCATGTACTTTTCAAGGGGGCCCCATCAAGTTTCGTTACGCCATTGCGTCACAGGCACGGGGATTTGCAATCGACTCTTTGCCTCTATCCCCATTCAGTTAATGGCCCAGCTCTCCCGTTACAAGTTTTCAAATAATACAATATAAGGCATGGCCTGTTTCTTCTTAATGCATCTAAAGGGGCTACATCACTAGGTGGTGCCAAATATTGTTTTCACTTTCACTAGAGTCTGCTAATTGCAAGCTGCTTCCTGGATCACAACAGTAAGCGAGACCCCGCAAAAGTTATGTCCCCAGCCCCACCAAAGCTTCTGATATGAAAGTGTGAGTGAAATGCATTACTGCTGCAGCCTCTGCAGCTGCCTACTGGGCAAGTTTGGTAAATACCAGAGGCATTCTGGCACTGGAAGCTTGGAAGGATGCCTGACCTGCAGCAAGATATGCACATGGTTAGCAAATGAACTCAACTCATGAGGATTTAGGTTTAGAACCTGATGCATTCTGGGAGTAGCAGTTGTGGTTCACTGAAGGAAGTGACCCGATTTGGGTCACCCGGGTCACTTGCGACACCTCTCAGCCTTCTATACAAATGAAGAGTCGGTCAGACAGTAGAGAATACAAACCAATATATGTTTATTCAGATACGCTCGAGCGGAGCCTGGTCTGCCCAGTCTCTTAGGAGTGCTGCAGAGAGGGACTGGCATCAGCAAGCATAACGATACATTATGTACATTTCAGAACCAATGAAGGCATGCCCACAATGGAATTTTCCAAGCACATGCAGCTAAACAAAGAAGTACAGAAAGATAGGTTTCGATCCTGAGACCAGGCACACATTATCTCCTACTCAAGGTCGCTCTGTCCGTGCCCGCCACAAGACAAGTGGGAGAAGGCCTCTATCTAGTGAGAAAGGTATGCGCCAATAAGAACAGTGTATTCATTAGCAGAACAAGGCCCAACCTTGGAGAAACGAAACTTACCACAACCCGTTCCTTGAAGAGGCGAGGAGCAGTTTCGAGCATGATTCAAAATGGCGGCCAAACATAAAATGGTGCAGCGAATTCTAACCTACATAGAATAATGCACAAGCAAACTTAACGGAAACATTTCTATTCCCACATCACTTCACTTTATACAATTGAAAAAACACACCTGAAAACATTAAGCTACAAAAGAAAAGGCCAGGGCTGATGGTTAGTGACAGACGTTATCCAGTGACAATACAAGTAGCATGAAATTTAAGTTAAATGCACAGCTTTGCACCCGTACAACAGTATGATATTGGAAAATAATGTTTTTTTAAACGAGAAGGACTGAAAAACGTTGGAGGGTCGAGAGTGGTGTGGATAGTGAGGTTACTCCTTGAAGAAGGTGTGACTACAGGAGAACGTTCCTACTCATACCCTGTGTTGAGAACGGCAACAGTGGAACTCGGGAACATGTTCTGAGTGTGTCGACAAGTAGGAAAGTATTGCCAGCACTAAGCATCCCTGCCATTAGGTATTTCCTATTAGGAACGATTGCAAAAAACATAGGGATCTGTATCCTGAAGAAGGCCTATGACCCATAGGGGCAGTTGGTAGAGGCTGAAACATGTTGATATTGGCAGTAAGGGAAATGGAGACATACCCTCTCCAATATACCCATTCTTATTTTAATCTTGTCAGTGGTGGCCCAGAATAAACTAAGTTAGGGTAATCCACTTAGACATTTTTAATATTCTTTCTTTCTCTGCATTTGGGATCCCTTTCAAGGAGAAAAATGTTCTCTCTAAAACAAAAGAAATGCACTCCACCCTGAGCGTTGGACTGCGCCAGGGCGTGTTAGCGGCCCAATGATGAAGCATGCCACTATCTAGTGGGTGAGGGCAATATTTACAACCTTTTGGGTTTTTCCTCCCTAGTTGTGAAGACATTTGACCAGCGTTTTAAATTCTGAACGTCCAAATGGGATGCTACGAACTCTATGGGCCATATTATCAAGAACGGCAATAACATTATCGCTGCTTTAGCGGCAGGAAACTGCCGCTAAGCGGCGATAAGAGACTTGATTATATGCCCTATAGAATTCAATAGAAGCCCAGGTTTGATGTCCTTCACACCAGAACCTGGGCTTCTATTGGAATTCTATAGGGCATATTATCAAGCCCCTTATCGCCACTTTAGCGGCAGTTTCCTGCCGCTAAAGCGGCGATAATGTTATCGCCGTTCTTGATATTATGGCCCTAAGTTTGTTTTTCAGTTCTTCTCGTTTGGTGAGTTTTTTAGGGTAGCCTTTTGGAGAACAAGGGAAGGCCTAATCTCTAGTCCTGTCTGTTATGTTGGGTATTGGAAAAGAACAACCAGAAAGAAATAATATAAAAAAGTAAGAACGAAAAGAAAGAAGGCAGTTTCCCTATTTCTATCCTTTTTTAATTTTTCTCTGCTCGCACCTGTGTGTGCTGCTGTGCCACATTCTGGTGGCGAAAAGAAACGTAGATGTGTGGTAAGTGTACCAAGCACTCTTCTGTCCTTTGAATTAATTCCCTCCCTGTTGGCTTTTGACTCTGGCTTGATGTTTTAAGTCTATCATCATACATTAGACAACACCAGCTTACCAAGTTAATGAAGAAAAACATTGCATGGATGTACCACCCATTCAACCAAATTTGAAAACGTGCTTCATCATCAGATTTCATCCTGGTCCCTTTCAACCAGGACAGGGTTGAACATTTTCAGGGAGGATGTTGGAGATGGAAGAAGATGGACCGGAGATTCCGATGGGAAGAACTGGAAGGAAAGACACCCAGTGATTAAGCATGACACTAATAGAGTGTTTGAGGATCTACTAAGAACCCACTGAGGCTTTCTTCTTAAGTTTGGGCTAATCCTGATTGAGCTCCAATATTAAGGGTTATCGAGTACCTATACTTGGTGTGTAAGATTTAAGGTGGCAGTATCGTGTATTGCCATCTTCTCTCTCCCCTTCCCAGAACAGCAGGATTTCTCTGAGACAAGAGTGAATGCGAGCGCAAATGGGAAGCATCAGCTGCACTCTTCCTGCCCCCAATAATGAAACTACATTCCAAAATGGCCACCAAACAAGGACAGTATTTCAGTATGACCATTCCTGAGACCAGTCCCTTCCTATAAGGTTCTGCCTGCCCATAGACTAGCACCTTCCTGTTAGGCAGTTCCTGTTCTATCAGTATTCAAAAAGCCTCTGAAAAGTGTACTAGTGCACTACAACTCCTCAGCTTGCTCCTGCTGCAGGATCTTGCACGTCTGCTCCAGTTTCCATCTCTTCTCTAGTCCTGCCTCTGCTCTGGCCCTTCAGCTTTACCTCTGCTCCGGACCTGCCAGGTCCAGCTCTGTTCCAGTCCTCTCAGCTGTGGTTCTGCTCAATTCGTGTTGGTTGAACATCCATCCTGCCTCCAGCCCAGCCGAAAAAAATACTGCAGCCATGAGGCAAAATAAGGTGTGTGAGAGAGAGGCCTTAGTATGGGAAAATAAAGGATCAATGTGGAGAAAGATTGTATGAGGATAGCCCTTCCTCCCCAACAAATACTGGTTGAAAATGGAATTAGAGTAGCCATTCCTTCTCAAAGTGAGTACAGGAAAGAGGAAGGAATGTATGATGATACATCGCATACAAATACATCGCATGCCATTAGAACGCGGTTGTTACAACGCAAGTGTTGTTACAACGCGTTACAATTACAATGCAAACTTTTACCACGCATATACCTTTACCACACATGCCATTACAAAGCAAATGCTTGCCTGGTAAGGGCATATACTCGGTAAAAGTTGTCAAGGTAAGTAAATGTGTCTGTATATATATATATATTTTTATATATATATATATATATATATATACATATATATATATTTTTTTTTGACCCCCTAAAAACCATTGAATTACCCTTACTACCCCAATACCCATACCCCCACATAAACTTGGTAAAAGTTGTTAAGGTCACTGTTGTGATGAAGGGACTACATTTCACAGCATGCCTGTGGACTGCATATAAGTGAAGGCATTAATCACTAATTACACAGAACAGACGAGAACCACCATAAAGAAGACGGATTGTCGAAACGCGTAGTGGTTGCTGTGATGTTAACTGCAATTAAGCTGGCCATTAAAAGGAAGTTACCTGGATCAAATATTCGGGAGTGCAGCGTCTCTTTTCCTTTTGGATTCATACTATGAGGGTTTTGGTCTAAACCCTAACGCTGGCACTAGCAGCTGAGTGCACCGCCCACACCGCTTTTGCTTTGTTGGGAAATTGCTCATTAGCGGAAGCACCCAGCACAAATGAAAACTTTGAAAATCCACAGCAAAGCGAGGAGATACTAAACCCCTGCGTTATGTACTTAATATTTGGAGACATCAGACCGGAGGTCTGGACTTCAAATAGGCCGAGCGCATTTCTGTGGAGCTCAGGACAGTTTCACCGAGATTAGGGTGAGTGACTGCTCTGCAGGAAAGTTTTCCAAAATGCTGATGCGGCCTCTGAATGGATTGGGGGCCCGACCACACAAGTATAACTCCAGTGCCTTGCAAAAATAAATGACTGGGAACGATCACAACACAGGTTGCATTAAGGCTTAGGTAAAAGCATATCTTTCTATAAAACGATCAAATGGGACAAAGTAAAGAATTAAAATACTGGCAGTTGTCATTGCAATGATAAATTACCCATTTGAGTCACTTTGGAAAGTGCAAGCCGCACATTTATAAACTCGGAGAAAGTTAATATTCCCCAGTGTTGTGATGAAGGGACTACATATCCCAGCATGCCTGTGGACTGCATATAAGTGAAGGCATTAATGACTAATTACACAGAACAGAAGAGAACCACCTTGAAGAAGACGGATTGTCGAAACAGTTAGTGGTTCCTGTGATGATAACTGCAATTAAGCTGGCCATTAAAAGGAAATTACCTGGATCAAATATTGGGGAGTGCAGCGTCTCTTTTCCTTTTGGATTCATACTACGTGCATTTTGGTCTAAATCCTAACGCTGGCACTAGCAGCTGAGTGCATCGCCCACACCTCTTTTGCTTTGTTGGGAAATTGCTCATTAGCGGAAGCACCCGGCATGAATGAAAACTTTGAAAATCCACAGCAAAGCGAGGAGATAATAATCCCCTGCGTTATGTACTTAACATTTGGAGACGTGAGACCGGAGGTCTGGACTCCAAATAGGCCGAGCGCATTTCTGTGGAGCGCAGGACAGTCTCACCGAGATTAGGGTGAGTGACTGCTCTGCAGGAAAGTTTTCCAAAATCCCGATGCGGCCTCTGAATGGATTGGGGGCCCTAATATACAAGTATAACTCCAGTGCCTTGCAAAAATAAATGACTGGGAACAATCACAACACAGGTTGCATTAAGGCTTAAGTAAAAGCATATCTCTGTATAAAACGATCGTATGGGACAAAGTAAAGAATTAAAATACAGGTAGATGTCATTGCAATGATAAATTACCCATTAGAGTCACTTTGGAAAGTGCAAGCCGCACATTTATAAACTCGGATAAAGTTAATATTCCCCACTGTTGTGATGAAGGGACTGCATATCCCAGCATGCCTGTGGACTGCATATAAGTGAAGGCATTAATCACTAATTACACAGAACAGACGAGAACCACCATGAAGAAGACGGATTGTCGAAGCGCGTAGTGGTTACTGTGATGATAACTGCAATTAATCTGGCCATTAAAAGGAAATTACCTGGATCAAATATTCGGGAGTGCAGCGTCTCTTTTCCTTTTGGATTCATACTACAAGGGTTTTGGTCTAAACCCTAACGCTGGCACCAGCAGCTGAGTGCACCGCCCAGACCGCTTTTACTTTGTTGGGACATTGCTCATTAGCGGAAGCACCCGGCACGGAAGAAAACTTTGAATATCCACAGCAAAGCGAGGAGATACTAATCCCCTGCGTTATATACTTAACATTTGGTGACGTGAGACCGGAGGTCTAGACTCCAAATACGCCGAGCGCATTTCTGTGGAGTGCAGGACAGTCTCACCGAGATTAGGGTGAGTGAGTGCTCTGCAGGAAAGTTTTCCAAAATGCCAATGGGGCCTCTGAATGGATTGGGGGCCTGAATATACAAGTGTAACTCCAGTGCCTTGCAAAAATAAATGACTGGGAAGGATCACAACACAGGGGGCATTCAGGCTAAGGTAAAAGCATATCTTTCCATAAAACGATCAAATGGGACAAAGAAAAGAATTAAAATACTGGCAGATGTAATTGCAATGATAAATTACCCATTTGAGTCACTTTGGAAAGTGCATGCCGCACATTTATAAACTCGGAGAAAGTTAATATTCCCCGGTGTTGTGATGAAGGGACTACATATCCCAGCATGCCTGAGGACTGCATATAAGTGAAGGCATTAATCACTAATTGCACAGAACAGACGAGAGCCACCATGAAGAAGACGGATTGTCGAAACGCGTAGTGGTTGCCGTGATGATAACTGCAATTAATCTGGCCATTAAAAGGAAATTTCCTGGATCAAATATTCGGGAGTGCAGCGTCTCTTTTCCTTTTGGATTCATACTACAAGTGTTTTGGTCTAAACCCTAACGCTGGCACCAGCAGCTGAGTGCACCGCCCAGACCGCTTTTGCGATTTTGGGAGATTGCTCATTAGTGGAAGCACCCGTCACAGAAGAAAACTTTGAATATCCACAGCAAAGCGAGGAGATACTAATCCCCTGCGTTATGTACTTAACATTTGGAGATGTGAGACCGGAGGTCTGGACTCCAAATACGCCAAGCGCATTTCTGTGGAGCGCAGGACAGTCTCGCCGAGATTAGGGTGAGTGACTGCTCTGCAGGAAAGTTTTCCAAAATGCTGAAGCGGCCTCTGAATGGATTGGGGGCCCGAATATGCAAGTGTAACTCCAGTGCCTTGCAAAAATAAATGACTGGGAACGATCACCACACAGGGGGCATTCAGGCTTAGTTAAAAGCATATCTTTCCATAAAACGAACGAATTGGACGAAGTAAAGAATTAAAATACTGGCAGATGTCATTACAATGATAAATTACCCATTTGAGTCACTTTGGAAAGTGCAAGCCGCACATTTATAAACTCGGAGAAAGTTAATATTCCCCACTGTTGTGATGAAGGGACTACATATCCCAGCATGCCTGTGGACTGCATATAAGTGAAGGCATTAATCACTAATTACACAGAACAGACAAGAACCACCATGAAGAAGACGGACTGTCAAAACGCGTAGCGATTGCTGTGAAGTTAACTGCAATTAAGCCGGCCATTAAAAGGAAGTTACCTGGATCAAATATTCGGGAGTGCAGCGTCTCTTTTCCTTTTGCATTCATACTATGAGGGTTTTGGTCTAAACACTAACGCTGGCACTAGCAGCTGAGTGCACCACCCACACCGCTTTTGCTTTGTTGGGAAATTGCTCATTAGCGGAAGCACCCAGCACGAATGAAAGCTTTGAAAATCCACAGCAAAGCGAGGGGATACTAAACCCCTGCGTTATGTACTTAATATTTGGAGACGTCAGACCGGAGGTCTGGACTTCAAATAGGCCGAGCGCATTTTGTGGAGCGCAGGACAGTCTCACCGAGATTAGGGTGAGTGACTGCTCTGCAGAAAGGTTTTCCAAAATGCCGATGAGGCCTCTGAATGGTTCGGGGCCCGAATATACAAGTGTAACTCCAGTGCCTTGCAAAAAAATATGACTGGGAACGATCACAACACAGGGGGCATTCAGGCTTAGGTAAAAGCATATCTTTCCATAAAACTATCGAATGGGACAAAGTAAAGAATTAAAATACTGGCAGATGTCATTGCAATGATAAATTACCCATTTGAGTCACTTTGGAAAGTGCAAGCCGCACATTTATAAACTCGGAGAAAGTTAATATTCCCCGGTGTTGTGATGAAGGGACTACATATCCCTACATGCCTGTGGACTGCATATAAGTGAAGGCATTAATCACTAATTACACAGAACAGATGAGAACCACCATGAAGAAGACGGATTGTCGAAACTCGTAGTGGTTGCTGTGATGATAACTGCAATTAATCTGGCCATTAAAAGGAAATTACCTGGATCAGATATTCGGGAGTGCAGCGTCTCTTTTCCTTTTGGATTCATACTACGAGGGTTTTGGTCTAAATCCTAACGCTGGCACTAGCAGCTGAGTGCACCGCCCACACTGCTTTTGCTTTGTTGGGAAATTGCTCATTAGCGGAAGCACCCGGCAAGAATGAAAACTTTGAAAATCCACAGCAAAGTGAGGAGATACTAATCCCCTGCATTATGTACTTAACATTTGGAGACTTGAGACCGGAGGTCTGGACTCCAAATAGGCCGAACGCATTTCTGTGGAGCGCAGGACAGTCTCATCGAGATTAGGGTGAGTGACTGCTCTGCAAGAAAGTTTTCCAAAATCCCGATGCGGCCTCTGAATGGATTGGGGGCCCGAATATACAAGTATAACTCCAGTGCCTTGCAAAAATAAATGACTGCGAACGATCACAACACAGGTTGCATTCAGGCTTAGGTAAAAGCATATCTTTCCATAAAACGATCGAAAGGGACAAAGTAAAGAATTAAAATACTGGCAGATGTCATTGCAATGATACATTACCCATTTGAGTCACTTTGGAAAGTGCAAGCCGCACATTTATAAACTCGGAGAAAGTTACTATTCCCCACTGTTGTGAAGAAGGGACTACATATCCCAGCATGCCTGTGGACTGCATATAAGTGAAGGCATTAATGACTAATTACACAGAACAGAAGAGAACCACCTTGAAGAAGACGGATTGTCGAAACGGTTAGTGGTTCCTGTGATGATAACTGCAATTAAGCTGGCCATTAAAAGGAAATTACCTGGATCAAATATTGGGGAGTGCAGCGTCTCTTTTCCTTTTGGATTCATACTACGTGCATTTTGGTCTAAATCCTAATGCTGGCACTAGCAGCTGAGTGCATCTCCCACACCTCTTTTGCTTTGTTGGGAAATTGCTCATTAGCGGAAGCACCCGGCATGAATGAAAACTTTGAAAATCCACAGCAAAGCGAGGAGATAATAATCCCCTGCGTTATGTACTTAACATTTGGAGACGTGAGACCGGAGGTCTGGACTCCAAATAGGCCGAGCGCATTTCTGTGGAGCGCAGGACAGTCTCACCGAGATTAGGGTGAGTGACTGCTCTGCAGGAAAGTTTTCCAAAATCCCGATGCGGCCTCTGAATGGATTGGGGGCCCTAATATACAAGTATAACTCCAGTGCCTTGCAAAAATAAATGACTGGGAACAATCACAACACAGGTTGCATTAAGGCTTAAGTAAAAGCATATCTCTGTATAAAACGATCGTATGGGACAAAGTAAAGAATTAAAATACAGGTAGATGTCATTGCAATGATAAATTACCCATTAGAGTCACTTTGGAAAGTGCAAGCCGCACATTTATAAACTCGGATAAAGTTAATATTCCCCACTGTTGTGATGAAGGGACTGCATATCCCAGCATGCCTGTGGACTGCATATAAGTGAAGGCATTAATCACTAATTACACAGAACAGACGAGAACCACCATGAAGAAGACGGATTGTCGAAGCGCGTAGTGGTTACTGTGATGATAACTGCAATTAATCTGGCCATTAAAAGGAAATTACCTGGATCAAATATTCGGGAGTGCAGCGTCTCTTTTCCTTTTGGATTCATACTACAAGGGTTTTGGTCTAAACCCTAACGCTGGCACCAGCAGCTGAGTGCACCGCCCAGACCGCTTTTACTTTGTTGGGACATTGCTCATTAGCGGAAGCACCCGGCACGGAAGAAAACTTTGAATATCCACAGCAAAGCGAGGAGATACTAATCCCCTGCGTTATATACTTAACATTTGGTGACGTGAGACCGGAGGTCTAGACTCCAAATACGCCGAGCGCATTTCTGTGGAGTGCAGGACAGTCTCACCGAGATTAGGGTGAGTGAGTGCTCTGCAGGAAAGTTTTCCAAAATGCCAATGGGGCCTCTGAATGGATTGGGGGCCTGAATATACAAGTGTAACTCCAGTGCCTTGCAAAAATAAATGACTGGGAAGGATCACAACACAGGGGGCATTCAGGCTAAGGTAAAAGCATATCTTTCCATAAAACGATCAAATGGGACAAAGAAAAGAATTAAAATACTGGCAGATGTAATTGCAATGATAAATTACCCATTTGAGTCACTTTGGAAAGTGCATGCCGCACATTTATAAACTCGGAGAAAGTTAATATTCCCCGGTGTTGTGATGAAGGGACTACATATCCCAGCATGCCTGAGGACTGCATATAAGTGAAGGCATTAATCACTAATTGCACAGAACAGACGAGAGCCACCATGAAGAAGACGGATTGTCGAAACGCGTAGTGGTTGCCGTGATGATAACTGCAATTAATCTGGCCATTAAAAGGAAATTTCCTGGATCAAATATTCGGGAGTGCAGCGTCTCTTTTCCTTTTGGATTCATACTACAAGTGTTTTGGTCTAAACCCTAACGCTGGCACCAGCAGCTGAGTGCACCGCCCACACCGCTTTTGCGATTTTGGGAGATTGCTCATTAGTGGAAGCACCCGTCACAGAAGAAAACTTTGAATATCCACAGCAAAGCGAGGAGATACTAATCCCTGCGTTATGTACTTAACATTTGGAGATGTGAGACCGGAGGTCTGGACTCCAAATACGCCGAGCGCATTTCTGTGGAGAGCAGGACAGTCTCGCCGAGATTAGGGTGAGTGACTGCTCTGCAGGAAAGTTTTCCAAAATGCTGAAGCGGCCTCTGAATGGATTGGGGGCCCGAATATGCAAGTGTAACTCCAGTGCCTTGCAAAAATAAATGACTGGGAACGATCACAACACAGGGGGCATTCAGGCTTAGTTAAAAGCATATCTTTCCATAAAACGAACGAATTGGACGAAGTAAAGAATTAAAATACTGGCAGATGTCATTACAATGATAAATTACCCATTTGAGTCACTTTGGAAAGTGCAAGCCGCACATTTATAAACTCGGAGAAAGTTAATATTCCCCACTGTTGTGATGAAGGGACTACATATCCCAGCATGCCTGTCGACTGCATATAAGTGAAGGCCTTAATCACTAATTACACAGAACAGACAAGAACCACCATGAAGAAGACGGACTGTCAAAACGCGTAGCGATTGCTGTGAAGTTAACTGCAATTAAGCCGGCCATTAAAAGGAAGTTACCTGGATCAAATATTCGGGAGTGCAGCGTCTCTTTTCCTTTTGCATTCATACTATGAGGGTTTTGGTCTAAACACTAACGCTGGCACTAGCAGCTGAGTGCACCACCCACACCGCTTTTGCTTTGTTGGGAAATTGCTCATTAGCGGAAGCACCCAGCACGAATGAAAACTTTGAAAATCCACAGCAAAGCGAGGGGATACTAAACCCCTGCGTTATGTACTTAATATTTGGAGACGTCAGACCGGAGGTCTGGACTTCAAATAGGCCGAGCGCATTTTTGTGGAGCGCAGGACAGTCTCACCGAGATTAGGGTGAGTGACTGCTCTGCAGAAAGGTTTTCCAAAATGCCGATGAGGCCTCTGAATGGTTCGGGGCCCGAATATACAAGTGTAACTCCAGTGCCTTGCAAAAAAATATGACTGGGAACGATCACAACACAGGGGGCATTCAGGCTTAGGTAAAAGCATATCTTTCCATAAAACTATCGAATGGGACAAAGTAAAGAATTAAAATACTGGCAGATGTCATTGCAATGATAAATTACCCATTTGAGTCACTTTGGAAAGTGCAAGCCGCACATTTATAAACTCGGAGAAAGTTAATATTCCCCGGTGTTGTGATGAAGGGACTACATATCCCTACATGCCTGTGGACTGCATATAAGTGAAGGCATTAATCACTAATTACACAGAACAGATGAGAACCACCATGAAGAAGACGGATTGTCGAAACTCGTAGTGGTTGCTGTGATGATAACTGCAATTAATCTGGCCATTAAAAGGAAATTACCTGGATCAGATATTCGGGAGTGCAGCGTCTCTTTTCCTTTTGGATTCATACTACGAGGGTTTTGGTCTAAATCCTAACGCTGGCACTAGCAGCTGAGTGCACCGCCCACACTGCTTTTGCTTTGTTGGGAAATTGCTCATTAGCGGAAGCACCCGGCAAGAATGAAAACTTTGAAAATCCACAGCAAAGTGAGGAGATACTAATCCCCTGCATTATGTACTTAACATTTGGAGACTTGAGACCGGAGGTCTGGACTCCAAATAGGCCGAACGCATTTCTGTGGAGCGCAGGACAGTCTCATCGAGATTAGGGTGAGTGACTGCTCTGCAAGAAAGTTTTCCAAAATCCCGATGCGGCCTCTGAATGGATTGGGGGCCCGAATATACAAGTATAACTCCAGTGCCTTGCAAAAATAAATGACTGCGAACGATCACAACACAGGTTGCATTCAGGCTTAGGTAAAAGCATATCTTTCCATAAAACGATCGAAAGGGACAAAGTAAAGAATTAAAATACTGGCAGATGTCATTGCAATGATACATTACCCATTTGAGTCACTTTGGAAAGTGCAAGCCGCACATTTATAAACTCGGAGAAAGTTACTATTCCCCACTGTTGTGAAGAAGGGACTACATATCCCAGCATGCCTGTGGACTGCATATAAGTGAAGGCATTAATGACTAATTACACAGAACAGAAGAGAACCACCTTGAAGAAGACGGATTGTCGAAACGGTTAGTGGTTCCTGTGATGATAACTGCAATTAAGCTGGCCATTAAAAGGAAATTACCTGGATCAAATATTGGGGAGTGCAGCGTCTCTTTTCCTTTTGGATTCATACTACGTGCATTTTGGTCTAAATCCTAATGCTGGCACTAGCAGCTGAGTGCATCTCCCACACCTCTTTTGCTTTGTTGGGAAATTGCTCATTAGCGGAAGCACCCGGCATGAATGAAAACTTTGAAAATCCACAGCAAAGCGAGGAGATAATAATCCCCTGCGTTATGTACTTAACATTTGGAGACGTGAGACCGGAGGTCTGGACTCCAAATAGGCCGAGCGCATTTCTGTGGAGCGCAGGACAGTCTCACCGAGATTAGGGTGAGTGACTGCTCTGCAGGAAAGTTTTCCAAAATCCCGATGCGGCCTCTGAATGGATTGGGGGCCCTAATATACAAGTATAACTCCAGTGCCTTGCAAAAATAAATGACTGGGAACAATCACAACACAGGTTGCATTAAGGCTTAAGTAAAAGCATATCTCTGTATAAAACGATCGTATGGGACAAAGTAAAGAATTAAAATACAGGTAGATGTCATTGCAATGATAAATTACCCATTAGAGTCACTTTGGAAAGTGCAAGCCGCACATTTATAAACTCGGATAAAGTTAATATTCCCCACTGTTGTGATGAAGGGACTGCATATCCCAGCATGCCTGTGGACTGCATATAAGTGAAGGCATTAATCACTAATTACACAGAACAGACGAGAACCACCATGAAGAAGACGGATTGTCGAAGCGCGTAGTGGTTACTGTGATGATAACTGCAATTAATCTGGCCATTAAAAGGAAATTACCTGGATCAAATATTCGGGAGTGCAGCGTCTCTTTTCCTTTTGGATTCATACTACAAGGGTTTTGGTCTAAACCCTAACGCTGGCACCAGCAGCTGAGTGCACCGCCCAGACCGCTTTTACTTTGTTGGGACATTGCTCATTAGCGGAAGCACCCGGCACGGAAGAAAACTTTGAATATCCACAGCAAAGCGAGGAGATACTAATCCCCTGCGTTATATACTTAACATTTGGTGACGTGAGACCGGAGGTCTAGACTCCAAATACGCCGAGCGCATTTCTGTGGAGTGCAGGACAGTCTCACCGAGATTAGGGTGAGTGAGTGCTCTGCAGGAAAGTTTTCCAAAATGCCAATGGGGCCTCTGAATGGATTGGGGGCCTGAATATACAAGTGTAACTCCAGTGCCTTGCAAAAATAAATGACTGGGAAGGATCACAACACAGGGGGCATTCAGGCTAAGGTAAAAGCATATCTTTCCATAAAACGATCAAATGGGACAAAGAAAAGAATTAAAATACTGGCAGATGTAATTGCAATGATAAATTACCCATTTGAGTCACTTTGGAAAGTGCATGCCGCACATTTATAAACTCGGAGAAAGTTAATATTCCCCGGTGTTGTGATGAAGGGACTACATATCCCAGCATGCCTGAGGACTGCATATAAGTGAAGGCATTAATCACTAATTGCACAGAACAGACGAGAGCCACCATGAAGAAGACGGATTGTCGAAACGCGTAGTGGTTGCCGTGATGATAACTGCAATTAATCTGGCCATTAAAAGGAAATTTCCTGGATCAAATATTCGGGAGTGCAGCGTCTCTTTTCCTTTTGGATTCATACTACAAGTGTTTTGGTCTAAACCCTAACGCTGGCACCAGCAGCTGAGTGCACCGCCCACACCGCTTTTGCGATTTTGGGAGATTGCTCATTAGTGGAAGCACCCGTCACAGAAGAAAACTTTGAATATCCACAGCAAAGCGAGGAGATACTAATCCCTGCGTTATGTACTTAACATTTGGAGATGTGAGACCGGAGGTCTGGACTCCAAATACGCCGAGCGCATTTCTGTGGAGAGCAGGACAGTCTCGCCGAGATTAGGGTGAGTGACTGCTCTGCAGGAAAGTTTTCCAAAATGCTGAAGCGGCCTCTGAATGGATTGGGGGCCCGAATATGCAAGTGTAACTCCAGTGCCTTGCAAAAATAAATGACTGGGAACGATCACAACACAGGGGGCATTCAGGCTTAGTTAAAAGCATATCTTTCCATAAAACGAACGAATTGGACGAAGTAAAGAATTAAAATACTGGCAGATGTCATTACAATGATAAATTACCCATTTGAGTCACTTTGGAAAGTGCAAGCCGCACATTTATAAACTCGGAGAAAGTTAATATTCCCCACTGTTGTGATGAAGGGACTACATATCCCAGCATGCCTGTCGACTGCATATAAGTGAAGGCCTTAATCACTAATTACACAGAACAGACAAGAACCACCATGAAGAAGACGGACTGTCAAAACGCGTAGCGATTGCTGTGAAGTTAACTGCAATTAAGCCGGCCATTAAAAGGAAGTTACCTGGATCAAATATTCGGGAGTGCAGCGTCTCTTTTCCTTTTGCATTCATACTATGAGGGTTTTGGTCTAAACACTAACGCTGGCACTAGCAGCTGAGTGCACCACCCACACCGCTTTTGCTTTGTTGGGAAATTGCTCATTAGCGGAAGCACCCAGCACGAATGAAAACTTTGAAAATCCACAGCAAAGCGAGGGGATACTAAACCCCTGCGTTATGTACTTAATATTTGGAGACGTCAGACCGGAGGTCTGGACTTCAAATAGGCCGAGCGCATTTTTGTGGAGCGCAGGACAGTCTCACCGAGATTAGGGTGAGTGACTGCTCTGCAGAAAGGTTTTCCAAAATGCCGATGAGGCCTCTGAATGGTTCGGGGCCCGAATATACAAGTGTAACTCCAGTGCCTTGCAAAAAAATATGACTGGGAACGATCACAACACAGGGGGCATTCAGGCTTAGGTAAAAGCATATCTTTCCATAAAACTATCGAATGGGACAAAGTAAAGAATTAAAATACTGGCAGATGTCATTGCAATGATAAATTACCCATTTGAGTCACTTTGGAAAGTGCAAGCCGCACATTTATAAACTCGGAGAAAGTTAATATTCCCCGGTGTTGTGATGAAGGGACTACATATCCCTACATGCCTGTGGACTGCATATAAGTGAAGGCATTAATCACTAATTACACAGAACAGATGAGAACCACCATGAAGAAGACGGATTGTCGAAACTCGTAGTGGTTGCTGTGATGATAACTGCAATTAATCTGGCCATTAAAAGGAAATTACCTGGATCAGATATTCGGGAGTGCAGCGTCTCTTTTCCTTTTGGATTCATACTACGAGGGTTTTGGTCTAAATCCTAACGCTGGCACTAGCAGCTGAGTGCACCGCCCACACTGCTTTTGCTTTGTTGGGAAATTGCTCATTAGCGGAAGCACCCGGCAAGAATGAAAACTTTGAAAATCCACAGCAAAGTGAGGAGATACTAATCCCCTGCATTATGTACTTAACATTTGGAGACTTGAGACCGGAGGTCTGGACTCCAAATAGGCCGAACGCATTTCTGTGGAGCGCAGGACAGTCTCATCGAGATTAGGGTGAGTGACTGCTCTGCAAGAAAGTTTTCCAAAATCCCGATGCGGCCTCTGAATGGATTGGGGGCCCGAATATACAAGTATAACTCCAGTGCCTTGCAAAAATAAATGACTGCGAACGATCACAACACAGGTTGCATTCAGGCTTAGGTAAAAGCATATCTTTCCATAAAACGATCGAAAGGGACAAAGTAAAGAATTAAAATACTGGCAGATGTCATTGCAATGATACATTACCCATTTGAGTCACTTTGGAAAGTGCAAGCCGCACATTTATAAACTCGGAGAAAGTTACTATTCCCCACTGTTGTGAAGAAGGGACTACATATCCCAGCATGCCTGTGGACTGCATATAAGTGAAGGCATTAATCACTAATTACACAGAACAGACGAGAACCACCATGAAGAAGACGTATTGTCAAAACGCGTAGTGGTTGCTGTGAAGTTAACTGCAATTAAGCTGGCCATTAAAAGGAAGTTACCTGGATCAAATATTCGGGAGTGCAGCGTCTCTTTTCCTTTTGGATTCATACTACGAGGGTTTTGGTCTAAACCCTAACGCTGGCACTAGCAGCTGAGTGCACAGACCACACCGATTTTGCTTTGTTGGGAAATTGCTCATTAGCGGAAGCACCTGGCACGAATGAAAACTTTGAAAATCCACAGCAAAGCGAGGAGATACTAATCCCCTGCGTTATGTACTTAACATTTGGAGACGTGAGACCGGAGGTCTGGACTCCAAATAGGCCGAGCGCATTTCTGTGGAGCGCCGGACAGTCTCACCGAGATTAGGGTGAGTGACTGCTCTGCAGGAAAGTTTTCCAAAATCCCGATGCGGCCTCTGAATGGATTGGGGGCCCTAATATACAAGTATAACTCCAGTGCCTTGCAAAAATAAATGACTGGGAACAATCACAACACAGGTTGCATTCAGGCTTAGGTAAAAGCATATCTTTGAAAAAACGATCGTATGGGACAAAGTAAAGAATTAAAATACAGGTAGATGTCATTGCAATGATAAATTACCCATTAGAGTCACTTTGGAAAGTGCAAGCCGCACATTTATAAACTCGGAGAAAGTTAATATTCCCCACTGTTGTGATGAAGGGACTACATATCCCAGCATGCCTGTGGACTGCATATAAGTGAAGGCATTAATCACTAATTACACAGAACAGACGAGAACCACCATGAAGAAGACGGATTGTCGAAGCGCGTAGTGGTTACTGTGATGATAACTGCAATTAATCTGGCCATTAAAAGGAAATTACCTGGATCAAATATTCGGGAGTGCAGTGTCTCTTTTCCTTTTGGATTCATACTATGAGGGTTTTGGTCTAAACCCTAACGCTGGCACCAGCAGCTGAGTGCACCGCCCAGACCGCTTTTACTTTGTTGGGACATTGCTCATTAGCGGAAGCACCCGGCACGGAAGAAAACTTTGAATATCCACAGCAAAGCGAGGAGATACTAATCCCCTGCGTTATATACTTAACATTTGGTGACGTGAGACCGGAGGTCTGGACTCCAAATACGCCGAGCGCATTTCTGTGGAGTGCAGGACAGTCTCACCGAGATTAGGGTGAGTGAGTGCTCTGCAGGAAAGTTTTCCAAAATGCCAATGGGGCCTCTGAATGGATTGGGGGCCCGAATATACAAGTGTAACTCCAGTGCTTTGCAAAAATAAATGACTGGGAAGGATCACAACACAGGGGGCACTCAGGCTTAGGTAAAAGCATATCTTTCCATAAAATTATCGAATGGGACAAAGTAAAGTATTAAAATACTGGCAGATGTCATTGCAATGATAAATTACCCATTTGAGTCACTTTGGAAAGTGCAAGCCGCACATTTATAAACTCGGAGAAAGTTAATATTCCCCGGTGTTGTGATGAAGGGACTACATATCCCAGCATGCCTGTGGACTGCATATAAGTGAAGGCATTAATCACTAATTACACAGAACAGATGAGAGCCACCATGAAGAAGACGGATTGTCGAAACTCGTAGTGGTTGCTGTGATGATAACTGCAATTAATCTGGCCATTAAAAGGAAATTACCTGGATCAAATTTTCGGGAGGGCAGCGTCTCTTTTCCTTTTGGATTCATACTACGAGGGTTTTGGTCTAAATCCTAACGCTGGCACTAGCAGCTGAGTGCACCGCCCACACCGCTTTTGCTTTGTTGGGAAATTGCTCATTAGCGGAAGCACCCGGCACAGAATGAAAACTTTGAAAATCCACAGCAAAGCGAGGAGATACTAATCCCCTGCGTTATGTACTTAACATTTGGAGACTGTGAGACCGGAGGTCTGGACTCCAAATAGGCCGAGCGCATTTCTGTGGAGTGCAGGACAGTCTCACCGAGATTAGGGTGAGTGACTGCTCTGCAAGAAAGTTTTCCAAAATCCCGATGCGGCCTCTGAATGGATTGGGGGCCCGAATATACAAGTGTAACTCCAGTGCCTTGCAAAAATAAATGACTGGGAACGATCACAACACAGGGGGCATTCAGGCTTAGGTAAAAGCATATCTTTCCATAAAACGATCAAATGGGACAAAGAAAAGAAATAAAATACTGGCAGATGTCATTACAATGATAAATTACCCATTTGAGTCACTTTGGAAAGTGCAAGCCGCACATTTATAAACTCGGAGAAAGTTAATATTCCCCACTGTTGTGATGAAGGGACTACATATCCCAGCATGCCTGTGGACTGCATATAAGTGAAGGCATTAATCACTAATTACACAGAACAGACGAGAACCACCGTGAAGAAGACGGACTGTCAAAACGCGTAGCGGTTGCTGTGAAGTTAACTGCAATTAAGCCGGCCATTAAAAGGAAGTTACCTGGATCAAATATTCGGGAGTGCAGCGTCTCTTTTCCTTTTGCATTCATACTATGAGGGTTTTGGTCTAAACCATAACGCTGGCACTAGCAGCTGAGTGCACCGCCCACACCGCTTTTGCTTTGTTGGGAAATTGCTCATTAGCAGAAGCACCCGGCAAGAATGAAAACTTTGAAAATCCACAGCAAAGTGAGGAGATACTAATCCCCTGCGTTATGTACTTAACATTTGGAGACTTGAGACCGGAGGTCTGGACTCCAAATAGGCCGAACGCATTTCTGTGGAGTGCAGGACAGTCTCATCGAGATTAGGGTGAGTGACTGCTCTGCAAGAAAGTTTTCCAAAATCCCGATGCGGCCTCTGAATGGATTGGGGGCCCGAATATACAAGTATAACTCCAGTGCCTTGCAAAAATAAATGACTGCGAACGATCACAACACAGGTTGCATTCAGGCTTTGGTAGAAGCATATCTTTCTATAAAACGATCGAATGGGACAAAGTAAAGAAATAAAATACTGGCAGATGTCATTGCAATGATAAATTACCCATTTGAGTCACTTTGGAAAGTGCAAGCCGCACATTTATAAACTCGGAGAAAGTTAATATTCCCCACTGTTGTGATGAAGGGACTACATATCCCAGCATGCCTGTGGACTGCATATAAGTGAAGGCATTAATCACTAATTACACAGAACAGACGAGAACCACCATGAAGAAGACGGATTTTCGAAACGCGTAGTGATTGCTGTGATGATAACTGCAATTAATCTGGCCATTAAAAGGAAATTACCTTGATGAAATATTCGGGAGTGCAGCGTCTCTTTTCCTTTTGGATTCATACTACAAGGGTTTTGGTCTAAACCCTAACGATGGCACCAGCAGCTGAGTGCACTGCCCAGACCGCTTTTGCTTTGTTGGGGGATTGCTCATTAGCGGAAGCACCCGGCACGGATGAAAACTTTGAAAATCCACAGCAAAGCGAGGAGATACTAATCCCCTGCATTATGTACTTAACATTTGGAGACGTGAGACCGGAGGTCTGGACTCCAAATACGCGAGCGCATTTCTGTGGAGTGCAGGACAGTCTCACCAAGATTAGGGTGAGTGACTGCTCTGCAGGAAAGTTTTCCAAAATGCCGATGCGGCCTCTGAATGGATTGGTGGCCCGAATATACAAGTGTAACTCCAGTGCCTTGCAAAAATAAATGACTGGGATCGATCATAACACAGGGGGCATTCAGGCTTAGGTAAAAGCATATCTTTCCATAAAATGAACGAAAGGGACAAAGTAAAGAATTAAAATACTGGCAGATGTCATTGCAATGATACATTACCCATTTGAGTCACTTTGGAAAGTGCAAGCCGCACATTTATAAACTCGGAGAAAGTTACTATTCCCCACTGTTGTGAAGAAGGGACTACATATCCCAGCATGCCTGTGGACTGCATATAAGTGAAGGCATTAATCACTAATTACACAGAACAGACAAGAACCACCATGAAGAAGACGTATTGTCAAAACGAGTAGTGGTTGCTGTGAAGTTAACTGCAATTAAGCTGGCCATTAAAAGGAAGTTACCTGGATCAAATATTCGGGAGTGCAGCGTCTCTTTTCCTTTTGGATTCATACTACGAGGGTTTTGGTCTAAACCCTAACGCTGGCACTAGCAGCTGAGTGCACAGCCCACACCGCTTTTGCTTTGTTGGGAAATTGCTCATTAGCGGAAGCACCTGGCACAAATGAAAACTTTGAAAATCCACAGCAAAGCGAGGAGATACTAATTCCCTGCGTTATGTACTTAACATTTGGAGACGTGAGACCGGAGGTCTGGACTCCAAATAGGCCGAGCGCATTTCTGTGGAGCGCCGGACAGTCTCACCGAGATTAGGGTGAGTGACTGCTCTGCAGGAAAGTTTTCCAAAATCCCGATGCGGCCTCTGAATGGATTGGGGGCCCTAATATACAAGTATAACTCCAGTGCCTTGCAAAAATAAATGACTGGGAACAATCACAACACAGGTTGCATTCAGGCTTAGGTGAAAGCATATCTTTGAAAAAAAGATCGTATGGGACAAAGTAAAGAATTAAAATACAGGTAGATGTCATTGCAATGATAAATTACCCATTAGAGTCACTTTGGAAAGTGCAAGCCGCACATTTATAAACTCGGAGAAAGTTAATATTCCCCACTGTTGTGATGAAGGGACTACATATCCCAGCATGCCTGTGGACTGCATATAAGTGAAGGCATTAATCACTAATTACACAGAACAGACGAGAACCACCATGAAGAAGACGGATTGTCGAAGCGCGTAGTGGTTACTGTGATGATAACTGCAATTAATCTGGCCATTAAAAGGAAATTACCTGGATCAAATATTCGGGAGTGCAGCGTCTCTTTTCCTTTTGGATTCATACTACGAGGGTTTTGGTCTAAATCCTAACGCTGGCACTAGCAGCTGAGTGCACCGCTAACACCGCTTTTGCTTTGTTGGGAAATTGCTCATTAGCGGAAGCACCCGGCACGAATGAAAACTTTGAAAATCCACAGCAAAGCGAGGAGATAATAATCCCCTGCGTTATGTACTTAACATTTGGAGACGTGAGACCGGAGGTCTGGACTCCAAAGAGGCCGAGCGCATTTCTGTGGAGCGCAGGACAGTCTCACCGAGATTAGGGTGAGTGACTGCTCTGCAGGAAAGTTTTCCAAAATCCCGATGCGGCCTCTGAATGGATTGGGGGCCCTAATATACAAGTATAACTCCAGTGCCTTGGAAAAAAAAAATGACTGGGAACAATCACAACACAGGTTGCATTAAGGCTTAGGTAAAAGCTTATCTCTGTATAAAACGATCGTATGGGACAAAGTAAAGAATTAAAATAGTGGCAGAAGTCATTGCAATGATAAATTACCCATTTGAGTCACTTTGAAAAGTGCAAGCCGCACATTTATAAACTCGGAGAAAGTTAATATTCCCCAGTGTTGTGATGAAGGGACTACATATCCCAGCATGCCTGTGGACGGCATATAAGTTATGTCATTAATCACTAATTACACAGAACAGACGAGAAACACCATGAAGAAGACAGATTGTCGAAACGCGTAGTGGTTGCTGTGATGTTAACTGCAATTAATCTGGCCTTTAAAAGGAAGTTACCTGGATCAAATATTCGGGAGTGCAGCATCTCTTTTACTTTTGGATTCATACTACGAGGGTTTTTGCTCTAAACCCTAAGGCTGGCACCAGCAGCTGAGTGCACCGCCCAGACCCATTTTGCTTTGTTGGGAGATTGCTCATTAGCGGAAGCACCCGGCACGGAAGAAAACTTTGAATATCCACAACAAAGCGAGGAGATACTAATCCCCTGCGTTTGGTACTTAACATTTGGAGAAGTGAGACCGGAGGTCTGGGCTCCAAATAGGCCGGGCGCATTTCTGTGGAGCGCAGGACAGTCTCACCGAGATTAGAGTGAGTGACTGCTCTGCAGAAAGGTTTTCCAAAATGCCGATGCGGCCTCTGAATGGTTCGGGGGCCCGAATATACAAGTGTAACTCCAGTGCTTTGCAAAAATAAATGACTGGGAATGATCACAACACAGGGGGCTTTCAGGCTTAGGTAAAAGCATATCTTTCCATAAAACTATCGAATGGGACAAAGTAAAGAATTAAAAAATGGCAGATGTCATTGCAATGATAAATTATCCATTTGAGTCACTTTGGAAAGTGCAAGCCGCACATTTATAAACTCGGAGAAAGTTAATATTCCCCGGTGTTGTGATGAAGCGACTACATATCCCAACATGCCTGTGGACTGCATATAAGTGAAGGCATTAATCACTAATTACACAGAACAGATGAGAACCACCATGAAGAAGACGGATTGTCGAAACTCGTTGTGGTTGCTGTGATGATAACTGCATATAATCTGGCCATTAAAAGTAAATTACCTGGATCAAATATTCGGGAGTGCAGCGTCTCTTTTCCTTTTGGATTCATACTATGAGGGTTTCGGTCTAAATCCTAACGCTGGCTCTAGCAGCTGAGTGCACCGCCCACACCGCTTTTGCTTTGTTGGGAAATTGCTCATTAGCGGAAGCACCTGGCACGAATGAAAACTTTGAAAATCCACAGCAAAGCGAGGAGATACTAATCCCCTGCATTATGTACTTAACATTTGGAGACTTGAGACCGGAGGTCTGGACTCCAAATAGGCCGAACGCTTTTTTGTGGACCGCAGGACAGTCTCATCGAGATTAGGGTGAGTGACTGCTCTGCAGGAAAGTTTTCCAAAATCCCGATGCGGCCTCTGAATGGATCGGGGGCCCGAATATACAAGTATAACTCCATTGCCTTGCAAAAATAAATGACTGGGAACAATCACAACACAGGTTGCATTCAGGCTTAAGTAAAAGCATATCTTTGTATAAAACGATTGTATGGGACAAAGTAAAGAATTAAAATACAGGTAGATGTCATTGCAATGATAAATTACCCATTAGAGTCACTTTGGAAAGTGCATGCCGCACATTTACAAACTCAGAGAAAGTTAATATTCCCCGGTGTTGTGATGAAGGGACTACATATCCCAGCATGCCTGAGGACTGCATATAAGTGAAGGCATTAATCACTAATTACACAGAACAGACGAGAACCACCATGAAGAAGACGGATTGTCGAAGCGCGTAGTGGTTACTGTGATGATAACTGCAATTAATCTGGCCATTAAAAGGAAATTACTTGGATCAAATATTCGGGAGTGCAGTGTCTCTTTTCCTTTTGGATTCATACTATGAGGGTTTTGGTCTAAACCCTAACGCTGGCACCAGCAGCTGAGTGCACCGCCCAGACCGCTTTTACTTTGTTGGGACATTGCTCATTAGCGGAAGCACCCGGCACGGAAGAAAACTTTGAATATCCACAGCAAAGCGAGGAGATACTAATCCCTTGCGTTATGTACTTAACATTTGGAGACATGAGACCGGAGGTCTGGACTCCAAATACGCCGAGCGCATTTCTGTGGTGTGCAGGACAGTCTCGCCGAGATTAGGGTGAGTGACTACTCTGCAGGAAAGTTTTCCAAAATGCTGATGCGGCCTCTGAATGGATTGGTGGCCCGGATATACAAGTATAACTCCACTGCCTTGTAAAAATAATTGACTGGGAACGATCACAACAGAGGGGGCATTCAGGCTTAGGTAAAAGCATATCTTTTCCATAAAACGATCGAATGGGACAAAGTAAAGAATTAAAATACTGGCAGATGTCATTGCAATGATAAATTACCCATTTGAGTCACTTTGGAAAGTGCAAGCCACACATTTATAAACTCAGAGAAAGTTAATATTCCCCACTGTTGTGATGAAGGGACTACATATCCCAGCATGCCTGTGGACTACACTTAATTGAAGGCATTAATCACTAATTACAAAGAACAGACGAGAACCACCATGAAGAAGATGGATTGTCGAAATGCGTAGTGGTTGCTGTGTTGATAACTGCAATTAATCTGGCTATTAAAAGGAAATTACCTGGATCAAATATTCGGGAGTGCAGCGTCTCTTTTCCTTTTGTATTCATACTACGAGGGTTTTGGTCTAAACCCTAATGCTGGCACTAGCAGCTGAGTGCACCGCCCACACCGCTTTTGCTTTGTTGGGAAATTGCTCATTAGCGGAAGCACCTGGCACGAATGAAAACTTTGAAAATCCACAGCAAAGCGAGGAGATACTAATCCCCTGCGTTATGTACTTAACATTTGGAGACGTGAGACCGTAGGTCTGGACTCCAAATATGCCGAGCGCATTTCTGTGGAGTGCAGGACAGTCTCACCGAGATTAGGGTGAGTGACTGCTCTGCAGGAAAGTTTTCCAAAATCCCGATGCAGCCTCTGAATGGATTGGGGGCCCGAATATACAAGTATAACTCCAGTGCCTTGCAAAAATAAATGACTGGGAACAATCACAACACAGGTTGCATTCAGGCTTAGGTAAAAGCATATCTTTGTATAAAACGATCGTATGGGACAAAGTAAAGAATTAAAATACTGGTAGATGTCATTGCAATGATAAAATACCCATTAGAGTCACTTTGTAAAGTGCAACCCGCACATTTATAAACTCGGAGAAAGTTAATATTCCCCACTTTTGTGATGAATGGACTACATATCCCAGCATGCCTGTGGACTGCATTTAATTGAAGGCATTAATCACTAATTACAAAGAACAGACGAGAACCACCATGAAGAAGATGGATTGTCGAAATGTGTAGTGGTTGCTGTGTTGATAACTGCAATTAATCTGGCTATTAAAAGGAAATTACCTGGATCAAATATTCGGGAGTGCAGCGTCTCTTTTCCTTTTGGATTCATACTACGAGGGTTTTGGTCTAAACCCTAACGCTGGCACTAGCAGCTGAGTGCACCGCCCAGACCGCTTTTGCTTTGTTGGGAAATTGCTCATTAGCGGAAGCACCTGGCACGAATGAAAACTTTGAAAATCCACAGCAAAGCACCGCCCAGACCGCTTTTGCTTTTTTGGGAGATTGCTCATTAGTGGAAGCACCCGTCTCAGAAGAAAACTTTGAATATCCACAGCAAAGCGAGGAGATACTAATCCCCTGCGTTATGTACTTAACATTTGGAGACGTGAGACCGGAGGTCTGGACTCCAAATACGCCAAGCGCATTTCTGTGGGGTGCAGGACAGTCTCGCTGCGATTAGGGTGAGTGACTGCTCTGCAGGAAAGTTTTCCAAAATGCTGATGCGGCCTCTGAATGGATTGGGGGCCCGAATATACAAGTATAACTCCACTGCCTTGTAAAAATAATTGACTGGGAACGATCACAACACAGGGGGCATTCAGGCTTAGGTAAAAGCATATCTTTTCATAAAACGATCGAATGGGACAAAGTAAAGAATTAAAATACTAGCAGATGCCATTGCAATGATAAATTACCCATTTGAGTCACTTTGGAAAGTGCAAGCCGCACATTTATAAACTCGGAGAAAGTTAATATTCCCCACTGTTGTGATGAAGGGACTACATATCCCAGCATGCCTGTGGACTGCATATAAGTGAAGGCATTAATCACTAATTACACAGAACAGACAAGAACCACCATGAAGAAGACGGATTGTTGAAATGCATAGTGGTTGCTGTGATGTTAACTGCAATTAATCTGGCCATTAAAAGGAAGTTACCTGGATCAAATATTCGGGAGTGCAGCGTCTCTTTTCCTTTTGGATTCATACTACGAGGGTTTTGGTCTAAACCCTAACGCTGGCACCAGCAGCTGAGTGCACCGCCCAGACCGCTTTTGCTTTGTTGGGAGATTGCTCATTAGCGGAAGCACCCGACAGGGATGAAAACTTTGAAAATCCACAGCAAAGTGAGGAGATACTAATCCCCTGCGTTATGTACTTAACATTTGGAGACGTGAGACCAGAGGTCTGGACTCCAAATACGCCGAGCGCATTTCTGTGGAGTGCAGGACAGTCTCACCGAGATTAGGGTCAGTGACTGCTCTGCAGGAAAGTTTTCCAAAATGTCGATGCGGCCTCTGAATGGATTTCGGGCCCGAATATACAAGTGTAACTCCAGTGCCTTGCAAAAATAAATGACTGGGAACGATCACAACACAGGGGGCATTGAGGCTTAGGTAAAAGCATAGCTTTCCATAAAACGATCGAATGGGACAAAGTAAAGAATTAAAATAGTGGCAGAAGTCATTGCAATGATAAATTACCCATTTGAGTCACTTTGGAAAGTGCAAGCCGCACATTTATAAACTCGGAGAAAGTTAATATTCCCCACTTTTGTGATGAATGGACTACATATCCCAGCATGCCTGTGGACTGCATTTAATTGAAGGCATTAATCACTAATTACAAAGAACAGACGAGAACCACCATGAAGAAGATGGATTGTCGAAATGTGTAGTGGTTGCTGTGTTGATAACTGCAATTAATCTGGCTATTAAAAGGAAATTACCTGGATCAAATATTCGGGAGTGCAGCGTCTCTTTTCCTTTTGGATTCATACTACGAGGGTTTTGGTCTAAACCCTAACGCTGGCACTAGCAGCTGAGTGCACCGCCCAGACCGCTTTTGCTTTGTTGGGAAATTGCTCATTAGCGGAAGCACCTGGCACGAATGAAAACTTTGAAAATCCACAGCAAAGCACCGCCCAGACCGCTTTTGCTTTTTTGGGAGATTGCTCATTAGTGGAAGCACCCGTCTCAGAAGAAAACTTTGAATATCCACAGCAAAGCGAGGAGATACTAATCCCCTGCGTTATGTACTTAACATTTGGAGACGTGAGACCGGAGGTCTGGACTCCAAATACGCCAAGCGCATTTCTGTGGGGTGCAGGACAGTCTCGCTGCGATTAGGGTGAGTGACTGCTCTGCAGGAAAGTTTTCCAAAATGCTGATGCGGCCTCTGAATGGATTGGGGGCCCGAATATACAAGTATAACTCCACTGCCTTGTAAAAATAATTGACTGGGAACGATCACAACACAGGGGGCATTCAGGCTTAGGTAAAAGCATATCTTTTCATAAAACGATCGAATGGGACAAAGTAAAGAATTAAAATACTAGCAGATGCCATTGCAATGATAAATTACCCATTTGAGTCACTTTGGAAAGTGCAAGCCGCACATTTATAAACTCGGAGAAAGTTAATATTCCCCACTGTTGTGATGAAGGGACTACATATCCCAGCATGCCTGTGGACTGCATATAAGTGAAGGCATTAATCACTAATTACACAGAACAGACAAGAACCACCATGAAGAAGACGGATTGTTGAAATGCATAGTGGTTGCTGTGATGTTAACTGCAATTAATCTGGCCATTAAAAGGAAGTTACCTGGATCAAATATTCGGGAGTGCAGCGTCTCTTTTCCTTTTGGATTCATACTACGAGGGTTTTGGTCTAAACCCTAACGCTGGCACCAGCAGCTGAGTGCACCGCCCAGACCGCTTTTGCTTTGTTGGGAGATTGCTCATTAGCGGAAGCACCCGACAGGGATGAAAACTTTGAAAATCCACAGCAAAGTGAGGAGATACTAATCCCCTGCGTTATGTACTTAACATTTGGAGACGTGAGACCAGAGGTCTGGACTCCAAATACGCCGAGCGCATTTCTGTGGAGTGCAGGACAGTCTCACCGAGATTAGGGTCAGTGACTGCTCTGCAGGAAAGTTTTCCAAAATGTCGATGCGGCCTCTGAATGGATTTCGGGCCCGAATATACAAGTGTAACTCCAGTGCCTTGCAAAAATAAATGACTGGGAACGATCACAACACAGGGGGCATTGAGGCTTAGGTAAAAGCATAGCTTTCCATAAAACGATCGAATGGGACAAAGTAAAGAATTAAAATAGTGGCAGAAGTCATTGCAATGATAAATTACCCATTTGAGTCACTTTGGAAAGTGCAAGCCGCACATTTATAAACTCGGAGAAAGTTAATATTCCCCAGTGTTGTGATGAAGGGACTACATATCCCAGCATGCCTGTGGACTGCATATAAGTTAAGTCATTAATCACTAATTACACAGAACAGACGAGAAACACCATGAAGAAGACAGATTGTCGAAACGCGTAGTGGTTGCTGTGATGTTAACTGCAATTAATCTGGCCTTTAAAAGGAAGTTACCTGGATCAAATATTCGGGAGTGCAGCATCTCTTTTACTTTTGGATTCATACTACGAGGGTTTTTGCTCTAAACCCTAAGGCTGGCACCAGCAGCTGAGTGCACCGCACAGACCCATTTTGCTTTGTTGGGAGATTGCTCATTAGCATAAGCACCCGTCACGGATGAAAACTTTGACAATCCACAGCAAAGCGAGGAGATACTAATCCCCTGCGTTATGTACTTAACCTTTGTAGACGTGAGACCGGAGGTCTGGACTCCAAATACGCTGAGCGCATTTCTGTGGAGCGCAGGACAGGCTCACCGAGATTATGGTGAGTGACTGCTCTGCAGGAAAGTTTTCCAAAATGCTGATGCGGCCTCTGAATGGATTGGGGGCCCGAATATACAAGTGTAACTCCAGTGCCTTGCAAAAATAAATGACTGGGAACGATCACAACACAGGGGGCATTCAGACTTAGGTAAGAGCATATCTTTCCATAAAATGATTGAATGGGACAAAGTAAAGTATTAAAATACTGGAGGATGTAAGTGCAATGATAAATTACTACCCATTTGAGTCACTTTGGAAAGTGCAAGCCGCACATTTATGAACTCGAATAAAGTTAATATTCCCCACTGTTGTGATGAAGGGACTACATATCCCAACATGCCTGTGGACTGCATATAAGTTAAGTCATTAATCACTAATTACACAGAACAGATGAGAACCACCATGAAGAAGACGGATTGTTGAAACCCGTAGTGGTTGCTGTGATGTTAACTGCAGTTAATCTGGCCATTAAAAGGAAGTTACCTGCATCAAATATTCGGGAGTGCAGCGTCTCTTTTCCTTATGGATTCATACTACGAGGGTTTTTGGTTCTAAACCCTAACGCTGGCACCAGCAGCTGAGTGCACCGCCCAGACAGCTTTTGCTTTGTTGGGAGATTGCACATTAGCGGAAGCACCCTGCACGGATGAAAACTTTGACAATGCACAGCAAAGTGAGGAGATACTAATACCCTGCGTTATGTACTTAACATTTGGAGACGTGAGACCGGAGATCTGGACTCCAAATACGCCGGGCTCATTTCTGTGGAGCGCAGGACAGTCTCACCGAGATTAGGGTGAGTGACTGCTCTGCAGGAAAGTTTTCCAAAATTCCGATGCGGCCTCTGAATGGACTGGCGGCCCGAATATACAAGTGTAACTCCAGTGCCTTGCAAAAATAAATGACTGGGAACGATCACAACACAGGGGGCATTCAGACTTAGGTAAGAGCATATCTTTCCATAAAATGATTGAATGGGACAAAGTAAAGAATTAAAATACTGGCAGATGTCAGTGCAATGATAAATTACCCATTTGAATCACTTTGGAAAGTGCAAGCCGCACATTTATAAACCCGGAGAAAGCTAATATTTCTCACTGTTGTGATGAAGGGACTACATATCCCAGCATGCCTGTGTACTGTATATAAGTGAAGGCATTAATCACTAATTACACAGAACAGATGAGAATCACCATGAAGAAGACGGATTGTCGAAACGCATAGTGGTTGCTGTGATGATAACTGCAATTAATCTGGCCATTAAAAGGAAGTTACCTGGATCATGTACTTAACATTTGGAGATGTGAGACTGGAGGTCTGGACTCCAAATACGCCAAGCGCATTTCTGTGGAGCGCAGGACAGTCTCACCGAGATTAGGGTGAGTGACTGCTCTGCCGGAAAGTTTTCCAAAATGCCGATGCGGCCTCTGAATGGATTGGGGGCCCGAATATACAAGTGTAACTCCAGTGCCTTGCAAAAATAAATGACTGGGAACGATCACAACACATGGGGCAATCAGGCTTAGGTAAAAGCATATCTTTCCATAAAACGATCGAATGGGACAAAGTAAAGAATTAAAATGCTGGCAGATGTCATTGCAATGATAAATTACCCATTTGAGTCACTTTGGAAAGTGAAAGCCGCACATTTATAAACTCGGAGAAAGTTAATATTCCCCACTGTTGTGATGAAGGGACTACATATCCCAGCATGCCTGAGGACTGCATATAATTGAAGGCATTAATGACTAATTACACAGAACAGACGAGAACCACTTTGAAGAAGACGGATTGTCGAAACGAGTACTGGTTGCTGTGATGTTAACTGCAATTAATCTGGCCATTAAAAGGAAGTTACCTGGATCAAATATTCGGGAGTGCAGCGTCTCTTTTCCTTTTGGATTCCTATCCAAATAAATATATATATATATTTGTATATCCTCATGTGCTGCCTGAGATTTACCGTCGCGGCTCCTAATCAGAGGGCGCGTCGTCGAACCGGACCACCCAAACAAGGTCCACTAACAAGCTCCGTTAACCTCGTTGCAACAAGGATGATGACGCCGTGTACAGATGCAAAAAGTGGTTTATTCGCCGGCTACCATTGGACGCGTTTCGCCTGTCCTGCAGGCTTGCTCACCAACCCTGAAGTAAAGTTTTACAATTACTTTTAAACACATTTTTTGTTGCGTGTCACGTGAAAACTACCGTGTGATTACAACTGAAGACAGACTAGTAGTTTTTCTTTCACTATTCAAATCCATTATTAAATCACAGTGATTTAAAACCATTAATGTGCTGATAACTAGATCACGATGTGCAGTGATTATTATTGCATTATAAACAGTAATATATTGAAGCAATTATGGATAAAACATCCAACGAATACCCATCATACAAGGCACAGTTCTCTAGAATAGACTGCTCCCTTTGCATCTTAAACCGGCTTGTAATGTCCCCGGTATCAAAGTTGGAATTTAGCCCAAGTGAGCATTTTATAACATTCAATTTTAACAATGTAGAAACACAATCTAGCCCAAGTGGGCGTACTTATCAGCATAAATTATTATTATTTTTTTTTTAAAACAGCTGTCTCTAAAGTGCAAAGTGCAAAATGTGATAACTAAGCAACAAAATTAATATTTAAAATCATAAGTTGGGTTTGAGAGGAGGTTACTTATTGGTATAGAGTCTTCATAGATGAGTATGAAAGTCTTCTTCCATATTCAATCCTGCCGGAATTTTTGTGTTGAGTTCAATAATGTAACATGACTCTAATTTCCTTAATTCTTTCTCCCTATTCCCTCCTCTGGCACTAGGTGGAACTGCATCGATTACAAAATAGGTTAAACCCTTTTCGTTTTGATTATGGGAACGTTCAAAATGGCGAGCAACCGGATAGGATTTGTCGCCATTTTTAATGGCCCTCAAGTGTTGTAGTATACGCTTGTGAACGGGTAGAATTGTGCTGCCCACGTACCTCAGGCCACATGGGCACTGAAGCACATAGACAGCAAACTCCGTTTTGCAAGTAAATTCACGTTTTATTTTCTTTAGTTTTGTCTATAAGCCTGACGTGTAGGATGCAGTGTTTTTCCCGTGAAGGCAAGCTTTGCACTTAGTGCATTTTAAGAAACCCTGTTTCCTACTCAACCGAGATGTACTTGTGTTTCTTTGTTTACCTGCTTTCAACATGTTACTGACAAGTGATTGTTTGAGGGATTTGGCACATCTGAATGTTATCTGCGGTTTACGCAGAACCATTTTGCCTAAAATGGGATCATTACGTATAATGTGCCAGTGTTTGCTCATGATGTTTCTCAATTGGCCTCCTGTGGACTATATGTTGTAATCATTCTGCAATGATCTTTGCCCTTTTCTTCTAGTTTTTCTTTGGTATTACTTTTATTGAAAAGAATTTCTTCCCTTGATTTTTTGTTTGCTTTAAAAACTGCTGATCTAACACACCCATCTGAATAACGTCTCGCCTTAAAGCGGGTTTTCAGACACATCAACTCTTTGCTCATCTCTTCCCAGTTACTGCAATTCCTCATGGTTCTTAAGCATTCCCCATAGGGGATGCTTCTAATCAGGTTCCTAGGGTGAAAGCTTGTTGCGTGAAGCAACGTGTTCCCAGCTGTTGGCTTTCTATACAGCTTAGTTTCCAGTTTTCCATCATTGATATAGACAGTAAGATCTAAAAAGTTCACACTTGTGTCACTGATGTTGTATGTGAACTTGAGGTTGAGGTTATTGTCCTGGAGCTTCTTAATAAAATCTTTTGCTTCCCTTTTTGAGCCTTTCCATACCACAAAAAGGTCGTCAATGAAGCGACTCCAGTGCATTGTATGATCTTACCATTCTTTTTGGTACACTGTCCGGACCACCTGCTCCTCCCACCAGCCCATATGCAGATTCGCATAGCTGGGCGTGAAGCAGGTGCCCATCGCTGTGAGAAGTTGGCCTGGTATATGCTGTCCACTAATTATAGTGGCCACCTTGCACCAGTCCAAACAACCCCTTATTGGAGATAGGTTAAAGACAACCTTTATTGAAAGCTATCCTAGTGGTAGCTATGGAGAGCAGCCTTCAGGCTAAGTCTTGAAGGAATGTAAAGCAGCTTGTTTTACCAGTCTATAATCTCTTGAGTGACCAAATGAAAGAGCACCACACCAGGTATATATTCAAAATATATGTATTTATTACTAAACACACCCCTCTAGTCTCTTTATGAGGCTAGAGTTCGAAGTACATAAGTTATAAGTTATTTAAACACAGTAATAGCACAAATACACGTTTGGGCCCTAGGGGCGTACCAAACCATATACCAATAAAGTGGTATAAGAACCACGACTGAGCTAGACACTAGGCCTAGAGCCTGTAGAAGTGCTTGGACCACAAGGAACCACCCAAGGTAGTGACACAGGGGACCCACGGGGACGCGTGCAGTGTAGTAACAGAGCCGCGAATCGCCGTTAACTTCTATGGAGAAAGTCGCGGTTTGGAATTTAAAGAAAAGGGACACTTAAAGAAGGACTTGGAGCAAACCCTTTGAGAACTAGGTCGTTCTAGAGTCTCTACCCACGGGAGCACCGGAGTACTCTTGTTACCTCACCCAGGGAAGCCGGGTGCATAGGTGCCTTTCGGGGTCGGGTTTCGTCGTCGATTCGAATGGCGATCTGCTGCAAAGTGTTGCTGGCGACCAAGTGAAAAGTGTCCGGGTGGATCCAAGGGTGGATCGGAGACCTGAAGAACCTGAAAGCAGAGGGGACAGAGTCTGGGTCACTAGCCAGTGACCAGGAAGGCGATGAGCAGATGCCCACCGCTGTCGAGTGCTTCAGGTAGGTTGATGGTCGTCTTGACTCTTCAGCCACGAGGTCCAGGAGGCGTTGTCGGTGACCAGGAGCAGGATTCGGGCTGGTACACGATGTCTGTCGAGTGCTGAGGTGTCGGTGACCGGATTAGACCCAACAGGCCTTGGCATCGGCAAGTCTCGATGAAGATGAAGATTGACGATGGTGCAGACCAGCAAGGTCTGAGGAACTCACCCAGCAAGGGTAAGTGAGGGCAAGCCTGGAGCAATCAGGGAGCCCAAGTAGAAAAAGATTGGCCTTCGTAAAGGGCTACTAGCCAATGGGCTAGCGACCGCGAAGGAGCCTCAAGACGGTGCACGTGGAGCTGGCTCACAGGACACTCATGGAGTGGAGGCCAGTGATCTTCAGTGCAGTTGGTGCTGGAGGCTGGGGCTACTGGGAGCCCAAAGCACGACTTCGTGGGAGACCCAGAAGAGGATGCACTTGCAAATGCGTGCGGTGTCCAGCGGTCACGGTTCCACGTTACCCACGACAGCTACGGGCCTCAGCTTTGCGGGGGACTCAGGGCAGCCTCGGGGAAGTCAGGAAATCTACCTCTGGTGATGCAAAGACTTCGGCGTCTGACGGGAGCTTCAGCGATGCAGACCGGACAATTGCTTCTTTGGTGCCTGCCAAGCAGGGGAGTCACTCCTTGACCCCAAGGGAGATTCTTCTGTCCTCTAATCTTTAAGTAGAGCGTCGAAGGTCCAGGATTCTGTGTCAGAGTTTCGTCCAGGGATAATCTAAAATCCTAAGGACTGGGGTCCCATACTTATACTAAGTTTAGGGGTTGGACTTACTCTGTGGTCCCACCTATGGGTGGGTCAGGGCAGAGGGGTGGCTACACCCCTTTCCCTTTGTCCAGTTCACGCCAAAGCAGGGGCTGGAAGCCCCTGATCCGGTTTGAACTGGGGTATGCACAGGGACACCAAATGTGCCCCCAGTGCAGGACTTCAAAGCACCCGAGAGTGCTCCCGCCCAGCCCCAATACACACTATCCTGTCTGGGGAGGTGGTCACACCTCCCTGGGACAGGAAACCTATTGTCCAGGCCTCCCCTGCCGGAGTTTCGGTCAGCAGCAGGAGGCCAGACTCGTGTCTGTGGCAGCGGCATCCATTTTGTGATGCCAGGGCTTGGAAAGTCAGTACCGGGCATACCGGTGTGTAGATGTCTTTCCCTCTAGAAGGGTGGAATGCTACCCCCGCCGCCAGAATTGGCGGGGGGTAGTATTCCAAGATGTTTGACACCAAACACGACATGTTTCCGTGCAGCCATCCCAAAGTTAGCATTTAACGCGAGGTTATAATGCGCTTAAGAGTATATGGTCAGGCTGCACTACAAACAGCATCAGAGAAGGGTCTCCGAATGCTGCAGAGGGGCCCTGCTCATGCAGGGGCACCCTCTCACTTAGGAACCATGCACTCTGCCTTCAGGATTGACAAGGCCTGCCATAGGAGTGACTTATAGGTTTATATGTGTGTAGGTATGTAGTGATATAGGTAGCCTATATCACAGTAAGGGGTGCATGCACCACCTTACCCAGGCTGCAGTAGCAGACCTGTGGTGTCAGTTTGGATGGCCTTCCAGGGGTGGCACAATACATGCTGCAGCCCCTGGTAGGCCTCTGAGGTACCTATGCCCTGGGTACATAGTGTACCATATACTAGGGACTTATAAGGGCACTCCAGATTCCAATCAGAGATGTGCCTAAGGCACATGGAAACCATTTTAAAGAGGAAGCAGCTAGGCTGGGGTTCTGATTATCAGGGCCCCAGCCAGACTAAGGTCGAAAAACAGTGAAGCATCAGCAAAAAGTGGGGGTACCCATGTGAAGCAGGTCCTACTCTCCTACACAACCCCCCCCAAACGTAGGGACATTAAACTAACCTTGCCCAGTTAAGTCTTCATGTTCTAAGTGGAAGTACCTAGAGAGTCCATCTGCATTGGCATGGTTACTCCCAGGTCTATGTTCCACTGTGAAGTCCATCCCCTGTAGGGAAATGGACCACCTAAGCAGTTTGGGGTTTTCACCCTTCATTTGTTTTAGCCATAAGAGGGGTTTATGGTCTGTTTGAACAAGGAAGTGAGTACCAAACAAGTATGGCCTCAACTTCTTCAGAGCCCAGACCACAGCAAAGGCCTCCCTCTCAATGGCTGACCAACGTTTCTCTCTAGGGGTCAGCCTTCTGCTAATGAAAGCTACTGGCTGATCCTGACCTTCTTCATTCAATTGTGACAGTACAGCCCCTACCCCCAATTCAGATGCATCAGTTTGAACAATGAACTTCTTGGAGTAATCAGGACTCTGTAGAATGGGAGCAGTGCACATGGCCTGCTTCAGGTCATCAAATGCCTTTTGACAGCTAACTGTCCACTGAACCTTTTTGGGCATTTTCTTGGAAGTTAAGTCATTCAGGGGTGTCACTATTGATCCATACCCCTTGACAAATCTCCTATAGTACCCAGTCAGGCCTAAGAAGGCTCTCACCTGAGTCTGGGTAGTTGGAGTAGTCCAGTCCATGATGGTCTGGATCTTGCTCTGCAAGGGTTGAACCTGGCCTCCACCCACAAGGTGGCCCAGGTACACAACCTGACTCTGCCCTATCTGGCACTTGGTGGCCTTGATAGTCAGGCCTGCCTTTTGCAGGGCCTGTAAAACATTTCTGAGGTGGACCAGGTGATCCTCCCAGGTGGAGCTAAAGACAGCAATATCATCTAGATATGCTGCACTATAGGCTTCCAGACCTGTAAGGACTGTATTCACCAACCTCTGAAAAGTGGCAGGTGCATTCTTCAGACCAAAGGGCATCACCACAAATTGATAATGCCCACTAGGGGTTGAGAATGCTGTTTTTGGCTTTGCATCATCAGCTAGTCTGATCTGCCAGTAGCCAGCTGTCAGGTCAAATGTGCTTAGATACTTGGCTGATGCCAAAGTGTCTATTAGCTCATCTGCCCTAGGTATTGGATGGGCATCAGTCCTAGTGACTGCATTGAGACCCCTGTAGTCCACACAAAACCTCATCTCTCTTTTCCCACCACTGGTGTGAGGTTTTGGCACAAGGACCACTGGACTAGCCCAAGGGCTATCTGAGGGTTCAATAACTCCCAAATCCAACATCTTCTGGACTTCTGTCCTGATACAGTCCCTGACATGGTCAGGTTGCCTATAAATCTTATTTTTAATAGGCAGACTGTCCCCAGTGTCCACTTCATGAGTGCACCAGGTAGTCTGACTGGGTGTCAGTGAGAATATGTGTCTGAACTGATTGAGCACCTGTCTGCAATCAGTCTGCTGCAAGGTAGTGAGGCTGCCTGCCAAGGCTACACCATCCACTGACCCATCACCAGGGTTCTGTGAGAGCAGGTCAGGGAGTGGGTCACTCTCTTCCTCCTGTCCCTCATCAGTAGCCATGAGCAAGCCCATGTCTGCCCTGTCCACATATGGTTTTAACCTGTTGACATGGAGAACCCTGTGGGGACTCCTGGGTGTTCCTAGGTCTACTAAGTAGGTAACCTCACCCTTCTGTTCAACAATGGTATGGGGTCCACTCCATTTGTCTTGGAGAGCTGCTGGGGCCACTGGCTCCAACACCCACACCTTCTGTCCTGGCTGATAAACAGTCAGTACAGCCTTTTGGTCATGCCAGGCCTTTTGAAGTTCCTGGCTAGCCTCAAGGTTTTTAGTTGCCTTTTTCATATACTCAGCCATCCGGGAGCGGAGACCAAGTACGTAGTCCACTATGTCTTGCTTTGGGGGCTTGAGAGGTAACTCCCATCCTTCCTTCACCAAGCACAGTGGACCCCTGACAGGGTGACCAAACAAAAGTTCAAAAGGGCTGTAGCCAACCCCTTTTGAGGCACCTCCCTGTACGCAAATAAAAGGCAGGGCAAGAGTATGTCCCATCTTCGCCTAAGCTTTTCTGGGAGCCCTTTAATCATGCCCTTCAAGGTTTTGTTGAATCTCTCAACTAAACCATTGCATTGTGGGTGATAGGGTGTGGTGAACTTGTAAGTCACTCCACACTCCTTCCACATTGCTTTTAAGTATCCAGACATAAAGTTTGCACCCCTGTCTGATACAACCTCCTTAGGGAAGCCCACTCTTGAGAAGATTCCCAGGAGGGCCCTTGCCACCACAGGTGATGTAGTGGTCCTAAGGGGAATAGCCTCTGGGTACCTGGTGGCATGATCCACTACCACCAGGATAAACCTGTGCCCAGATGCTGTTTGGGGATCCATGGGACCAACAATGTCAATCCCCACCCTTTCAAAGGGAACCCCACCACAGGTAGTGGTATCAGGGGGCCTTTGTAGTGCCACCTGCCTTGCCACTGGCCTGGCAGGTTACACAGGAGCGACAAAACTCCTTGGTGTCTTCAGACATGTGGGGCCAGTGAAAGTGAGGGACAATTCTGTCCCAAGTCTTGTTCTGGCCCAGGTGACCTGCTAAGGGAATATCATGGGCTAGGGTCAATAGGAAGCCCCTGAACTTCAGAGGTATAACCAACCTCCTGGTAGCACCATGCTTGGGGTCTCTACACTCTGAGTACAAGAGTCCATCATCCCAATACACAGTATGGGGACCACTAGCTTTCCCAGCAGCCTCAGCAGCAGCTTGCTGTCTGAGGGGTTCAAGAGAGGGGCAGCTCTGCTGCTCCTGGCTCAGATCTGCCCTGGAAGGTCCCCCTGTCCCCAAGAACTCAACCTGTTCAGGTTCAAGCTCCTCTGGGACATTTCCTTCCTCAGGACTGAGATCATCCCCCTCAAGGGACTGATCTTCCTTCTGAGCCAAGGGGGAAGGCACTGCCTTTACCTTACTACTCCTCCTCTTGGAAGGCACTTGGTCCATTATTCCAGAATCCAAGGCCTGTTCAGTGCTAGACATTTTGGCTTGTGACCTGGTCACAGCAAACACATCTGCAGGGATGCCCAGCATTTCTGCATGGGTCCTGAGCTCCACTTCTGCCCAAGCTGAAGTTTCTAAGTCATTGCCAAGCAAGCATTCAACTGGTAGGTCTGCACTTACCACAACCTTCTTAAGGCCAGTTACCCCTCCCCAGGAGAAGTTTACAACTGCCAGAGTATGGTCTGTTCTGACATTGCTAGCATTGGTCACTTGGTACATCTCACCAAGTATAACTTGCCCAGGATTCACAAGGTCTTGTGTCACCATGGTGACACTTGCCCCTGTGTCCCTAAATGCCAAAGCCTCTCGTCCATTGATTAAAGGCTGTTGTCTGTACTTGCCCAGATTACTGGGACTCATAGAGGAGGTCATATCCATGCCTCCATCACAGACTAGGACAGCCTGAGTGAGCTCTCTGACTAGGTCAGAGCCCATCTCAGTACCCAGGGTCAACCCTACCAAACCCTTGGCTGTAGTACTCCCACCACCAACTGTAACTGCACTAGGGGGAGCAGGTGCCTTAGGGGCATTGGTGGGGGCTGGAGTCGAGTCTTTGGACTTGGTGCAATCACTGGTCCAGTGGGTCTTTTGCTTACAGACCTTGCACCATGGTTTTCTTTGGCCTTTCCCTTTGGTAGACTGTGAATCCCCACCTGAAGAAGATTTTTGGGGGCCTTGTGAAGAATTTTGATCTTTACCCTTCTCCCCACCTTTATCAGAGTTCTTAGAATCTTGCTTCTTAGGGTCACCACCTTGGTTCTGTACCTTCTGCCTCACCCTGGTTCTGACCCATTTGTCTGCCTTCTTTCCCAATTCTTGGGGAGAGGTCAGATCAGAGTCCACCAGGTACTGATGCAACAGCTGATTTTGACAGTTATTAAGAATCTGCTCCCTCATTATCAGATTGTACAATCCTGTGAAGTCACACATCTTACTGCCCATCAACCAGCCTTCCAGAGCCTTAGCAGAACAATCCACATAGTCTACCCAGTCTTGAGTCTGTGCTTTTGGGCATCTCTGAACTTTAACCTGTATTGTTCAGTTGTTAGGCCAAACCCATCAATAAGAGCACTCTTCAAGACCTTGTAATTATCAGCATCCTCTTCTCTTACAGTGAGGAGCTTGTCTCTACCTTTGTCTGCAAAGGAGAGCCACAAGATTGCTGCCCACTGCTCCTGAGGGACCTTCTGTACTTTACAGGCCCTCTCTAGAGCAGTTATCCATTTGTGGATGTCATCCCCACTCTGGTAGGGAGGGACAATCTTGCTCAGGTTTCTATGGTCATAAGACCTTTCCCTATCTTTAGGGATATTGCTGCCACCATGGGACTCTAGTCCCAACTTTTTCTCTCTCTGTAGAGATCTAGGGACTCCTGTCTAGAGCCAATTGCTGCTTTCTGAGTTCAAGCTGGGCTTGCTCATACTGAATCAGCCTCTTTCTCCTCTCAAGAGAGGATTCCCTCCTATGAGAGGAGATAGAGGTCCCTATTGAGGTGTCAGAGTGGTTAGACTCCTGAGAAGGAGATCTAGACCTTCTAGGCACACTCATAATCCTTCCTGGGGGACAAAGTGGAGGTCATTCTGATCCTCCTCTTCCTCTTCCACAGGAGGGATTGGGTTTTCCAGGTCAGGGTCATTGTCACCCTCCTGGTCAGTTCCAGAGGGGGGGTTGGGGGTGTTGCTACCCCTGGCCCCATCCTCATCTTCTGCCCCACCCTCTGCACCTACCCCTTCAGTCCCTAAGGGCCTGTTGAGATCATCAGCCATTAACATCTCTCTCAGATGTTGGGTGGTGGGACTTTGGCCCGTCTTCAGTTTCCTCACATTGCATATTGCTCTCAATTCCAAGAATGGGATTGTATCATACTTGGAGGGAAGAAGCCCAGTGGCTTCTGGCAAGGACTCTCTAGGTCCTGGCTTTGAAGACATCACTAGTGAGGTGTGGTGTATGCACTACCTACTCTAGTGTGGCCTACTAAACTCTCTTGAGTTGTAGAAAGGGTGTGCTATCCCTTAACACACAACTCTAAGTTCAGTAGAACTTACTGTATACTAAGCTTAATTTATATGTACCTTAGGTACCTTTAGTGGTTTTCAGTTGATCAATTCAATTGAGATTATCTGGTAAAACAATAGCAAGCTGGAATCCCACACGCTGCACACCAATGTGAGAAGTTGGCCTGGTATATGCTGTCCACTAATTATAGTGGGCACCTTGCACCAGTCCAAACAACCCCTTATTGGAGATAGGTTAAAGACAACCTTTATTGAAAGCTATCCTAGTGGTAGCTATGGAGAGCAGCCTTCAGGCTAAGTCTTGAAGGAATGTAAAGCAGCTTGTTTTACCAGTCTATAATCTCTTGAGTGACCAAATGAAAGAGCACCACACCAGGTATATATTCAAAATATATGTATTTATTACTAAACACACCCCTCTAGTCTCTTTATGAGGCTAGAGTTCGAAGTACATAAGTTATAAGTTATTTAAACACAGTAATAGCACAAATACACGTTTGGGCCCTAGGAGCGTACCAAACCATATACCAATAAAGTGGTATAAGAACCACGACTGAGCTAGACACTAGGCCTAGAGCCTGTAGAAGTGCTTGGACCACAAGGAACCACCCAAGGTAGTGACACAGGGGACCCACGGGGACGCGTGCAGTGTAGTAACACAGCCGCGAATCGCCGTTAACTTCTATGGAGAAAGTCGCGGTTTGGAATTTAAAGAAAAGGGACACTTAAAGAAGGACTTGGAGCAAACCCTTTGAGAACTAGGTCGTTCTAGAGTCTCTACCCACGGGAGCACCGGAGTACTCTTGTTACCTCACCCAGGGAAGCCGGGTGCATAGGTGCCTTTCGGGGTCGGGTTTCATCGTCGATTCGAATGGCGATCTGCTGCAAAGTGCTGCTGGCGACCAAGTGAAAAGTGTCCGGGTGGATCCAAGGGTGGATCGGAGACCTGAAGAACCTGAAAGCAGAGGGGACAGAGTCTGGGTCACTAGCCAGTGACCAGGAAGGCGATGAGCAGATGCCCACCGCTGTCGAGTGCTTCAGGTAGGTTGACGGTCGTCTTGACTCTTCAGCCACGAGGTCCAGGAGGTGTTGTCGGCAACCAGGAGCAGGATTCGGGCTGGTACACGATGTTTGTCGAGTGCTGAGGTGTCAGCGACCGGATTGGACCCAACAGGCCTTGGCAACGGCAAGTCTCAATGAAGATGAAGATTGACGATGGTGCAGACCAGCAAGGTCTGAGGAACTCACCCAGCAAGGGTAAGTGAGGGTAAGCCTGGAGCAACCAGGGAGCCCAAGTAGAAAAATATTGGCCTTTGTGAAGGGCTACTAGCCAACGGGCTAGCGACCGCGAAGGAGCCTCAAGACGGTGCACGTGGAGCTGGCTCACAGGACACTTGTGGATTGGAGGCCAGTGATCTTCGGTGCAGTTGGTGCTGGAGGCTGGGGCTACTCGGAGCCCAAAGCACGACTTCGTGGGAGACCCAGAAGAGGATGCACTTGCAAATATGTGTGTTGTCCAGGGGTCATGGTTCCACGTTACCCACGACAGCTACGGGCCTCAGCTTTGCTGGGGACTCAGGGCAGCCTCTGGGAAGTCTGGAAATCCACTTCTTGTGATGCAAAGACTTCGGCGTCCGACGGGAGCTTCAGCGATGCAGACCGGACAATTGCTTCTTTGGTGCCTGCCAAGCAGGGGAGTCACTCCTTGACCCCAAGGGAGATTCTTCTGTCCTCTAATCTTTAAGTAGAGCGTCGAAGGTCCAGGATTCTGTGTCAGAGTTTCGTCCAGGGATAATCTAAAGTCCTAAGGACTGGGGTCCCATAATTATAGTAAGTTTAGGGGTTGGACTTACTCTGTGGTCCCACCTATGGGTGGGTCAGGGCAGAGGGGTGGCTACACCCCTTTCCCTTTGTCCAGTTCACGCCAAAGCAGGGGCGGTTTGAACTGGGGTATGCACAGGGACACCAAATGTGCCCCCAGTGCAGGACTTCAAAGCACCCGAGAGTGCTCCAGCCCAGCCCCAATACACACTATCCTGTCTGGGGAGGTGGTCACACCTCCCTGGGACAGGAAACCTATTGTCCAGGCCTCCCCTGCCGGAGTTTCGGTCAGCAGCAGGAGGCCAGACTCGTGTCTGTGGCAGCGGCATCCATTTTGTGATGCCAGGGCTTGGAAAGTCAGTACCGGGCATACCGGTGTGCACATGTCTTTCCCTCTAGAAGGGTGGAATGCTACCCCCGCCGCCAGAATTGGTGGGGGGGTAGTATTCCAAGATGTTTGACACCAAACACGACATGTTTCCGTGCAGCCATCCCAAAGTTAGCATTTAACGCGAGGTTATAATGCGCTTAGGAGTATATGGTCAGGCTGCACTACAAACAGCATCAGAGAAGGGTCTCCGAACGCTGCAGAGGGGCCCTGCTCATGCAGGGGCACCCTCTCACATAGGAACCATGCACTCTGCCTTCAGGATTGACAAGGCCTGCCATAGGAGTGACTTATAGGTTTATATGTGTGTAGGTATGTAGTGATATAGGTAGCCTATATCACAGTAAGGGGTGCATGCACCACCTTACCCAGGCTGCAGTAGCAGACCTGTGGTGTCAGTTTGGATGGCCTTCCAGGGGTGGCACAATACATGTTGCAGCCCCTGGTAGGCCTCTAAGGTACCTATGCCCTGGGTACATAGTATACCATATACTAGGGACTTATAAGGGCACTCCAGATTCCAATCAGAGATGTGCCTAAGGCACATGGAAACCATTTTAAAGAGGAAGCAGCTAGGCTGGGGTTCTGATTAGCAGGGCCCCAGCCAGACTAAGGTCGAAAAACAGTGAAGCATCAGCAAAAAGCGGGGGTACCCATGTGAAGCAGATCCTACTCTCCTACAATCGCTGTACCGCATGTTTGGTAGAAGAGTTCTTCATTGAAGAGGAAGTAATTGCTGGTAAGGCAAGTTTTTGTCATTGGTAGTAACATCTGCGTGTGTGACCAGAGTTTTAAAGGTCTACCACCCAGAAAATATTTAATTGCATGAAGGCCATCGTCATGTTTAATGCTTGCATAGAGCGTGGTCACATCAATTGTGATGAGTAAGAAATCAGATTCCCAAGGGAGATCATAAATCCTTCTGAGGAAGTCCCCCGTATCCTGTATATAGGATGGGAGAATCTTCACCAGTTTGCACAAGAAAGAATCCACATATTTTGATGTATTTTCCAGAGCGCTCCCGATAGCTGATATTATGGGGCGCCCTGGAGGATCCACCAAATCTTTGTGAACCTTGGGTGTTAAATATAGCACAGGTGTTACCGGGCAACTAATTTTTAAAAACATGAACTCATCGTGACTGATCAAGTTCTGTTCATACCATTTTTGTAGCTCTGTATTATAAAGACTGTGGGCTGATAACGGCAACGCGTTTGGAGCAAGAAAGTAGCAGCATTGAGTTGCGAGGCACAGCCGGGTGAGTCGGAGGACCCGCAGAGTGTGCCATTGCATTCAGGTAAGCCTGTTCAATGCATCGTCTGGGGGAAGAGGGAAAGCCAGTGCCGAAGTTGAAATTTCACTATCATTTGTGTTTGTGAACACTGACGATTACAGAGCAGTAGATTTGATCTACAAGAAAAATCTTTTTTGTGCATAAATGCTGCAATGTTGGCTTCAGAAGTAAGGGAACGAGAGGAAGCGGCACTTTCAATTTTTGATTACTGCGCCACGAGCAGGAAAGCATCTGCCTCAGTATCTAGTAGTGTGAAAACACCCGATGTTGTAACTCGTTTGAAAAGATTGGAGAAACTCAAGCGTACTGAACTATCAAAATGGTGGGAATCGAAGTCCCTACAAAGATATCTCGAAGTTAAACGCGTACCAAGGGGCCTGAGAATTATGGTGGCGCCAAGTTATGAAGAACCAAACCCCAATATGCTTCGTGAGTGGGCTGACAATAATCACGAGTCCTCGAGGAGAATGTTGGCTATCCTGATTAAATATGCAGACATAGATCGACAGAAGATCTTGGGAGAAATTGATCAAATCTCATCAATCTTAGATAAAGAGCCTGATCAAGATTCAGTTAACAAATACAAAACAGAAATGCAAGAGCGTTTACGCAAGCTAGAAGAATCGATCAAAGAAAGGAAAGCACACAAATTTTTGCGTGATAAAATCGATTATGACAAGGGTCAGATTTTATACTTTTGCTAAAAAATTCGATACTCTGCGCAGGCAAAAATTAACAGCCACTAACAAATCTATGCAAGACCTTCATTCAGAGCAAAGCAGCATACAAAGCTCTGAAATAGACACTGATGCTGATGAAGGACCCAGTGGGCAAATAGCTGACCCTATACCAACTGTAATCGATGAGTTTGATTTTTTAAGACAGGAGAGAAGGTTCAATCTACGACCAAGAATACAACCAGTAAATCCAAGGCCACAAAGAGGAAGAGGCAAAGGAATAAGAGGAGGAAAGGCGCAAAACAATGCAGGCTCAGTAGAGAAAGACAAGAACAAATCGAACAAGAACTAGATTTGGGAAGTGAATCCTCAATTGTAAATTTGACAAATATCGTTCTCACAGACAAAGAAAAAAGAACTTTACAATTGGGTTTATCTTTCTGCCCTGAGGCAAGCATTGATTATGTTCAAACAAGAATTGACATTTTCAAATTTGTAAGAACTTTAAAATTGAAAAAGTACTTTGCGGTTAACCAGAGACAAATGCAACTGCCACCAACAGTGACATCTGAAATGCAACAAGGTGATTTAAGAGTTAACGATATGAATTTAATGCTTGAGCTAAGAGAACTTGAAATTGAAAGTTTGACTCAAGATACCACCGCAAGTGCTGTAATGAAGTCCCAAAACATTATTGCAAATGCTATAACTAGCACAAGAGCAAACCATGGAAATAGCAGACGAGGCACCAACCAGCTTTAGACCGAACTCACATTTTGTACCAATGTCAACAAGAGATACTACTGATATCTACAGTGAACTAGTGGTTAACGAATTGAAAAATGTGTATAAATGGACTAGTAAAAAGAAAACTGTAATATCACAAAAGCAAAAGGATTACAATGCTCTAGTTAATAAATTAGCATTGAATAATGATTGTATTGTGCGTAACGTGGACAAAGGTGGCAATGTTGTTTTATGGGAAAAGGGCAAATATCTAGCTGAAGCCTATAAACAACTTAACAATAAGTCTAACTATGTTAGAATTACTAAAGATATCATGTTATCAGCCACAGTCTTTATAATACAGAGCTACAAAAATGGTATGAACAGAACTTGATCAGTCACGATGAGTTCATGTTTTTAAAAATTAGTTGCCCGGTAACACCTGTGCTATATTTAATACCCAAGGTGCACAAAGATTTGGTGAATCCTCCAGGGCACCCCATAATATCAGCTATTGGGAGCGCTCTTGGAAAATACATCAAAATATGTGGATTCTTTCTTGTGCAAACTGGTGAAGGTTCTCCCATCCTATATACAGGATACGGGGGACTTCCTCAGAAGGATTTATGATCTCCCTTGGGAATCTGATTTCTTACTCATCACAATCGATGTGACCATGCTCTATATGAGCATTAAACTTGACGATGGCCTTAATGCAATTAAATATTTTCTGGGTGGTAGACCTTTAAAACTCTGGTCACACACACAGATGTTACTGCAAATGACAAAAACTTGCCTTACCAGCAATTACTTCCTCTTCAATGAAGAACTCTTCCACCAAACATGCGGTACAGAGATGGGCAACTGCTTCACCCCCAGCTATGCGAATCTGCATATGGGCTGGTGGGAGGAGCAGGTGGTCCGGGCAGTGTACCAAAAAGAATGGCAAGATCATATAATGCACTGGAGTCGCTTTATTGACAACCTTTTTGTGGTATGGAAAGGCTCAGAAAGGGAAGCAAAAGATTTTATTAGGAAGCTCCAGGTCAATAACCTCAACCTCAAGTTGGTGGTTTTCTTGATGAAGGCTAAAGGATGAAGGCTAAAGGAATGCCAACCCACTGTGGTAATAATGTGCATTTGACTGGGAGCAACATCGAGACCCACTGGGGTTACACTTTGCAGCACTACAAATACCATGATGCTCGGAGGCCCATTGGGGGTGTTACATCCTTTTTTCAATTTAAACATGTGACTGCAATCCTCGCTGTTGACTCTTTGCCTAGCCTGTGATCAAGGGCATGGAAGCCCGAAATACAACAGGCCATATTTGAGGCTTTCTGTCACATTCTTTGCTCGCTGCAACTCCATTAAAAAAACTCAACCCACCTGTGAGGCTTTTCCTTTTGGGGGCAACCTTGTGTCTGGATTTGTTACAGCTGGCCCGGCCGTGGAACTGCCCGCCGCGGAAGTGCGGATCTGTCGACCACGAGTGCGTGGAATCTGGGACTGGTGGTTTACTTGATGAAGGCTAAAGGTATTGGCAGGGAGCAGGCTGGTGACATGAATGCCAACCCACTGTGGTAATAATGTTCATTTGACTGGGAGCAACATTGAGACCCAATAGGGTTACACTTTGCAGCACTACAAATACCATGATGCTCGGAGGCCCATTGGGGGCGTGACATCCTTTTGAATTTAAACATGTGACTGCAATCCTCGCTGTTGACTCTTTGCCTAGACTGTGATCAAGGGTTGTCATAAGGTTTCTGCACATACACAGAGCTATGCACAGGAAAATGGGACCCCGGAATACAGTGGTTTGCCACCATATACCGTAGCACCCAAAAACCCCAACCCAACTAGCTTAGCATCCCATTAGCACCCAAGTACTAATGTTTGGACAACCCAGAACACGGTATCTTTATCTCAGGACTCGCAGAAGCAAGAACACTCTTTCGTCACTCACTCGTACTTGTCCACAAGGTGCGTAGGAAGAGACACTGGATAGGTTAAAATGTTTATTCCAACTTACGTGCTCTAATGTACAGTACACGTGTCAGTACTAATAGCATAATGCATATGACTAATATAAGCAGCATGGTTACAATTCCATAGAATACAAACGGGGAAAGCATCTCAGAGCTCAGTGGATAAACGTATAAATAACATTACCACCCTCCCCTTGCAGTAAGATAGTTTATTATAATAATAGAAGACCTCTGGGCTTTGACTAGCGAACCCCCATACCTCAGTCTCTAGATGCAGAATTACATCAGCAGGACATCATAGCTCTTCTCACTGAAAGGGATTTCTCCAAGTGTGTTAAGCGCTAGTAAACCACAGTATTAAAAGCATACCAAATTCTTCATGGCAATTGCACCTAATGTTATGTCTGGGTGCGCGAGACTGGCCATATCAGGAAGAACCAAAATACATTGTTATGCGACCTTGTACTTGTTTGTGCAGACTGAGCCCAAAAAGGTGAACAACAGAAAATGCAGACAGTGCAAAAGAACTTGGCACGAGCAAAGGGCGAGGGAGGCCCGGCTCAGTGTAACGTGCGCAAAGAATAGCAGCATGGCAGCCAGGCCTAGGCCAACATAACAAGGCAGGTAACAATCCACAAGACACCCTCCCCTGGTCAGTCCAGCGGCCAGGACAGAGGAAAAACAGAGCCGTTGGAGCACAGGGAGCGCCCAAACGGCGAAGGGCAGGTCAATCCATGAAAGTGTAAGTGCAGAGAAAAGCCATACCCTCCAGGAGTTCATCATTGGAGTTGTCAAAAAATATAGCTGCCATCCAATCCATGAGATCAAAGAGCAGGAATGCTCCTCAACCAAGGGAGCATCCAGAAGCAATGCGGGACAGCTTGCGTGATAATTGAAACAGCTTCGTTGTAGGAGATCCTGGGCAGCCGCCCAGATATCCCATTGCGCCAAAATCCCCAGTGCAGCCGCACGGCGCCATACAGCCAGCAACGGAACAGTCCTGCTCATGGGCCTCCAAGGGACCCATCAACTGAACAAAATCCGGAACAGACAATGACGAATTGGAGAGGCAATAATCCAGAGTCCAGGTGAGAGGACAGCGGACACAAGTCATCACAGGTTGCACGCAAGTGAAATACGCAAAGCGAAATGAAAGAGTATATGACACACTCAGTGTCGCCAATGGCAAGACACCAAAACCAGCCAAAAGGCGCTCACGAAGCAGCTGGAGGCGTTCTGGATCGAGCAGGTCCCATCGGGGAGCAGCCATTGCGCAGAAAGCAAATTAAGAGCAAAACACCAGCCGCTAAAGCGAGGATCAATGGGAAACCGCCAAAGACACTGGAAAAAATAGAATGTATGAAAGCCGGGATGGCACCAAAAATAGTTTGGAAGGAGGACACCAAGCCCGACCCAACGACCTTAAAAAAGTGCACTAGGCCTTCAGTGTTAGATGCGTTAAAAATACGATGTATTAACTCCCCAAAATGTTGGGGGAGATTAGTGTTTAAAAGGGCCTGTATTTCACTGTGGGTACTCGCCACCTGGAGAATGAATGTCTCCCGGGCGGACGTGAGCATAACTTCCTCGTTTAATAATAGTGCCTTTATTCTGCTCAGTCTATTGAAATCTGCTTCCATGGTAGGGATGGAAGGCCAAATAGAGATATCAACCTTGCCATGAGGGGAGGATAAAGCACATTTTTGCAGCAGACAACTCTGTGCAAAACTGTTACAATGTAAGGAATGCCAGCCTGCAGGCCACAACAGTTTTCGTTATTTAAAAGTAAATAACTACCATTGGAAAGGAGAGTGAAAGTAGGAGAAATAACAGGAGCAGGAATACCTTTCAGCACACAAGCAAGATTAGGAGCGGAAACGCTACATGAGCCATGCAATTTAATGTGTTTACAAATAAGCGAATGACCCATAGCCGAGTCGCAGTACTCCCCGTGAGAAAGACTTCCTTGCCGTCCCGAAGGCATTTATACATGAAAGGCAAGGACCAGAGTTCATGCAGGAAAGCACTGCCCAAGGGCCGGTAACGGCCCACAGGATAATGTTTCATGCACGAGTCAAATTCAAACAAGGAAAAAGGTAAAGCGATAACCCCATGAACTAGCCACACAGCAGAATCAAGTTCTGCAACAGAGAACGGCAAAGGATCCATCTTTTCGATATGTAATAGAGTGTAAGTTGCATCTTTCATGGACATAAATTGCTGTTTGTCAGTTAAGTTAAAAGGCAGAAACAAGGCAGAGGTGTTCAAAAAATGCCAAGGAACTTTACCTAACTTGAGTGTTTGTAAAGTCCATGCAAACTGCATAACTGAACGCAATTGATTCTGACCATGATATAACACAGAAACATCATCTTGTACAATATCAACAACAGAGGACACAATATTCTCTAAAGTATAAATGCGAGAAGACAGGGTATTAATACTATTGTCAACAACAGCAAGCACCTTTTCCAAATTTGCTTGATCTATTTCCCGAAGACGGGAAGCAGCTTCCATTTGTGATAGCTTCCAGAGTTCATTATATGTCTCATAAATGAATCTTTTAGGTCGGGGACCACGAGGTCCCAAAACAAAGTCGGACAGATCAATATTGCCTGAAAGGAGGGACAAATGTTGTTTAACAGAATCAAGGGACGAATGTTGCAGCCATTGTTTGCATAATTTACCAACAGAATATGTAGTGACAGTACGGGAATCAGTAAACCTCGGATCAGGCCTATTTTGTGTGTAGCTAGCACCAGAATCGTGAAAACGCATTTGACATGCATTAGATGATATAGGCCATACTAACCAGGGTGACTGAACCAGCTCAGAAACATTAAACGAATTATTTTGTAACATTGCCTGCAGGGACACGAGGGACAGATTGAATCGTGAGCTTTCATTAGGAAAACTCGACAGGGATGGTATTGATGGCGTATTCAATTGTTTAGTGGTTGCTAAGCCCCAACATGTAGTCTGATAGATGGAGACATTGAGGAACATAATTTGGGCAGGGATGAGGCAAGCACGATGTAATGCCTCGGTTCCCTGTACCTGCCATGGCTTGGAGCCCCAAATAGATTTTAAATCCACTGTATTATCCCAGTACTCATAACCACCCACAGCTAGGGCACTTAGAAAGGAACCTGAATAAAGCAATTTGGTGTGTGTTAACATAATTTTCTGAGTTGATGTGTTATTAAGTCTAAAATAATAGGATGCAGGATTCGACCGATTAAAATCAGTAAAATAAGTAAACTTATTTCGAAGAGTTTGAGAGCTACCTGGCAAGGGGTTTGGACAATGTTCCCATTGGGTATAGTTCACAGAACTACGCAGGGCACTGGGCTTATGGAGAAAATGATTACCCCAATGTTGGTAACAATACAAAACGGCATAATTAGCAGAAGTCATATATAAATCTTCAGCATTAAAAGATGCATAATATTTTAAATCGGCAAACAATGCTTCAACGGCATGCACATCCCAATCATCAGAATGAATATTATTTTGTACTACATCACCCATTGAAACTCGAAGGACATTAGGTACATTAATAATTTCCGTCGGACCATGGATTTGATAGTTCACTGCATCCCATACGATGCCATCAGCAACTGGAAAAGCTGAAATTTTCACAAATGTGTGGTCACGCTTCATGATGTGAGACGAGGAATGAGGAGCCAAAGTTCCAGAAACATAGTCTACAGCAGAGCGTTCAGGTAAATAGTGACCGTTGATTAGTAGAAAAAACACTGTGACAAAGCCAATGGACATGAACAAAAAAATCAAGAAAAGTACCAACCAGATGTATGTCCAGGGTGGAATCAAAAAATTGTCTCTAAACCAGGATACAAAAATACTGAACTTGGATGGGACTTTTGAAGAGTTGGAATCCGAATCAAAGGAATAACGAGTCGGGCCATTTGGCGTTGTTGGTTGATGTGCCACCGATTCAGATGCAGGATAAGTATACTCGTCCTCGTCGATATTGGTGGAGAGTTGGGGATCAATCATAGTTTCAGGCAAAGTAGAGGATTCAGGCAAATCAACCATCTCAATTACAGCATCAGCGATCGTTCGTGCAGATGGACTATGAACACATGTCCGATAAATGGCAGGACAAGATACCGCTGGTGTGACACTATTCAGGATCGGCCAGGCGCTGTAGCTTGACATTTTCCACTGAGATGTATCTGTTCTCCTTGCGACCAGGAAGCGGTGGTAAAATGACTGTACGTGTTCCCTTCAAGCCCAGAACTGGAACCGGTGCACGAAAAGAGGGGCCGAATTCTTTTTGTTTTCAACCTTTTCTCGAACCAGTTCTCCAACCTTTGGAAGCCAGCCGGCTACCGGAATCTGCAACGCAGGATCTGTGGCTGAAGGCAAATGTGTAGTTGCAAGTTTGTCTCGGGCTTCTTGTAAGTCCTGTAACATAGCAGAATGGTTATCTACATCAAACTTGGCGGATTGCGCCGCGATGTCTGGACCCTCAAGGTCAGGCACAAACATTCTTATGCCAAAGAGCATTTCGTATGGGGTCCGCCCACCCAGAGGTCTTCTAGGGAGATTATTAAGTGCACGCTGAACGGTATACAAATGGGCCAGCCAGTTCCTGCCAGTACCTATAACCCTAGCTGTTAAGGATTGCTTTAAGTCACGGTTCATTCGTTCAACGATAGAGTTGCCCTCAGGCCTATACGGAGACGAAAATTTCACCCGCACCCCAAGCGAAGCCATTGCATCCTTGTAAGCCCTAGAGGCAAACGCTGGACCTTGGTCCGAATGGAAGGTGCCGCATGCAAAAATTCCCACAAAGACACGCAAATCCCTGATTACATTTCGGGCGTCAGCACTCCGTTGTGGCCAGACCCAGAGAAACCGTGTGCACGAGTCCACTGCCACTAAGATGTATTTATAGGCAGTGTCTGATGAGAATGGACCGCAGTGATCCAAGTAAACACACCCAAAGGGTCTGTTAGCAATGCAGAGCGGTGTTTGTGGTGGACGTGTTACCGTGGAAGGCTTAATCTGTTGACAAACGTCGCAAGAAAGCACAAAAGCACGGGTGTCTTTATATAACCCACGCCACCAATAACGCTGCTGCAAGATGGAAACCGTAGCTGACACACCTGCATGAGCAGAAGCCATGCCTTCGTGTGCAGCTGATATCAAGGCACTCCTGCGGTCCGCGTTGGGGATCAGCCGATCTCCAACGTCAGGTATTGTTACATAAGGAACCTGATCGGGACTTAATGTGTAAGAATACTTGGAAGGGAAACCTGTAGGGTAATTATTACCTTCCTTGGTTGCAGCAATAGCTGCTAATATAACAGGGTCTATTTTAGACATGGACCTGGTAACCGCTGCTACTGAACATGTGACTACTGCTGAACGGGCAGCTTCATCTGCCAGATCGTTACCTATAGCGTGTGCGCCCACCCGCTGATGGCCTAAGGTGTGAACCACCTGTGTGAGGGGCAGACGTTGTTGCAATTCTGCCACTCGAACCCAAAGCATTTTATGCTTAATTGTGCTCCCTTTTGCGTCCTTGTAGTCGTTTTTCGACCAGAAAAACAGATTGTCATTGTAAGATTGTACACAGTAAAAAGAATCACATACAATAAGAGTGGTCTCATCCTGAGAAGCGAACTCAAGTGCAAGTAGCAATGCATGCAGCTCGGCCAATTGTGCGGTACTATCTCCAAGTGTGCGAGTATGCACTGCAGAGGATTTGAACTTTCCATCTACAAAGGAACCCGCAACAATAGCACATGCAGCTGAATAAGCGTGCTTGGACCCAGTGGCCGGTTGCGCCGAACCATCGGTGTAGATCACACATTTGTAATCCTCAAGCGGTAATAAAAACAAAGGAGGAGGATGAACGAATTCATACTGCAAAAACTCCTGAGTCTGCAGAGAAGAATCAAAAACAAAAGTGACGTCCGAAGACGTCAAGGATGTAGCCCATTGTATCCAACGGGGATGCATTGCTTTTGAGTTCGGTACACTTGCCTTTGTTACTGCCTCTAGGGCAGGACAGGGTGTTACCACTAGAATCCGCTTTCCCTGTGCCAGTGCGCGTTCTTTTAGAATCGCCATTTGCACTGCAGTTAGAACTTTTTCAACAGATGTAAAGCGCAATTCAGCGGAAGTGTACAGATGTGACTTGTATGCGATGGGTACTGTATCACCTTCATTAAAGGTTAAGTATGTGAATCCCACCGCCCCGGAATTATTCTAATCACCAGGTTTGTGTGGTTATCACGAGTCAAAAGATATTTAGACTCCAAAAGGTCTGTCTGCAAAGACTGCAGAATTGAGGTATGCTCAGGCAGCCAGCAAGACCTTGAATAAGTAGGTTGTATCAAAGCATACAAAGGCTTGATACGCTGGGCATATTCGGGAATGTAAGTACGCCCGAAATTTAGGAAACCCAGCAAAGACTGAAGTTTCTTCAGAGTATTTGGGGGCACAAATGTGCACATTTTTCCAAGAAATGGGGGCTAAGCCCTTACCTTCGTTGTTGAGCTCATAGCCCAAGAACAGAACTGTAAATTCAGCAATGTGTGACTTAGCAAAGTTAAATTTGTAACCCTGCTCCGCAAATTCAAGAATAATGCGGTCCACACGGGACAGATGCTGATATAACTCGTCGTCTGTCAGATAGATGTCATCTACATACGAACATGCGTCTTGATCAATGTCATTTAACAAAGAAACAACACGGGCGGCGAATATACCCGGACTATTTTTGTAGCCCATGGGTAAACGCCGGAACTGGAATAATTTACCACCGGATGTGAATGCGGTCCATTGACCACTCTCCGGGGCTAGGTTGTGCGTGTAGAAACCGTTTGAAAGGTCAAGTGTCGTTTTGTACTTTTTACGAACAAGACTGTCTACAAGCGCAGAACTGTGTGTATTTTGCACCGCAAAGTTCCGACAATGTGTATTTAAATGCCGGTAATCCAAAACTAAGCGGTACGTTCCATCGGGTTTAGAAACCACGAAAAGGGGATTGTTCATAGGTGATACGCATGGTTCAATTACTCCCTGATATTCCAACTGTGTCAGAATTTCGGAGACGGGGCCTTTTGCCTGCCGTTTGATGGGATATTGGGGTTGTGGCTGCGGTAGTGACCGCAAAGGTATTGCATGAGGAGGTGATTCTTCATCCCATCCCACATGGTTGCGGTATAACGCTGGTGCCAGGTACACAGCCCACTCAGCTGCAAGTGCTTCAGCTTTGTCTTTTGGGACATGCCGTGAAAAGCTTGGAAGGATTACCTCCTCTCCTTTATGTGCAGCTAAAACGAATGGGGGTGGCCAATCCACCTCTGCTAACAAAATGTCATATGAAGAGGTTAGATTTTCCCAAAAAATCCCTTTTATTTCACGCGGTATGTCACCTTCAATTTGGATGACTATGTTGTAAAGTCTGTCAGGGGGTGCCACTCTCGTGTCAGCTGTCTCTACAGTAACGAATGTTTCAGTTGCTGTCGCCTCCATATGAGGACGTAGCGCCTCCCGCACTATGGTAACTTCCGCGGCGCTGTCTAGGAGGGTCACTGCCCACGTCCAATTCTGGAGTCTCGTTCTCACGGTCTGAGGCATATTTCGCTGTGACAGCGGCAACTTTTTTCTTCTGAAATTGCGGTCGAGGAAGGTGAAAGTCTTCTGCTTTCCCTCTGACTTGTTGTCGAGGTTGGTCTCGCTCCTGGGGAGCCTCTCGGCCCCTTCCTCTATCTTGCCGTCCTCCTCCACCAGCCTGTGACGACGTCTGGGCCTGTGAAGAACGAGGAGAACGCGTATCAGAGCTCTGAAACCTTTCTGGTGATTTAATCCTTGACCTATCACGTAAATCATAAGTACGTTCAGAAGAAACCGAAACTGGGGAAGCGCCTCTCGACCCCGGCTTCTTTTGTTGCTTACCCTGTTTTTTCTGTCTCCAACTCTTTTTAGTGAAGACCGGTTTATCATCTTTCTCAGATGCACTTTTTGCTTGTGTAACTTGCGCTTGCGATTGAGTTTGCATTTTTACAAAAGGCTTGTTGCCCAGGCTATTTCTTCCAATTGTTTTATAAGCCCGGGCAATAATTTTCGGTAATTCGCGGGGCCTGTCCAACTCTGGGACCAAAGCCAAAGAATTCGCTACTTGAAAGTTCATAGCATCGCCCTTGACATTTCCAAGGATCAGTTCAGCTACTACATCAAACACTCCCACTAGTCTCATCCCTAATTCCACAACCGCTTCAGGGCCATGTTCATCCTGTACTTTTTTAATTACAGAGGGTAGAACCGTCATGGAAGGAGTTCCAAAACATTTTGAATAAACTGCTGCGAATACCTTACCCCAGTTTTCACATGATGTCAAATCGGGGATTATGTCTTTTGGCAAACTTATCGTGAGGATGCGGTGTTTATCTACTGGTGATGTATGTGGAAACACTGCTTCTATCTGATCGAACTTTTCTGCAAGCCAGTAAGGATAGTCGTCCTTATTTTGTGGACGTTTGCCCATCACAGAATTTACCATGACAGGACTTATAGTCACTCCAGCGGCTATAGCTGGTTGGCCTGCGACTACAGGAGCAGCTCCATGTAGGCTACCTGTAACGTATGTCACTAGGGCTCGATGCACTCGTACCAATTCGGTATGCATAGTGCGCAGTTCACAAGCGGTAATGCCAGATAATTTGGATGCGGGGTATACCCGGCCAATACAGGCCAAGTGGCCCCCTGAATTGACAAGGGGCCTAAACGAACTGCGGTAGTTGGTTGTGGTAGGGCGCCATTAAACCAAACACGGTGCTGCCAAGCCATGAGAGGTACTTCAAGAGTGGTATAGGGTCGATAGGCAGCAGGAATAACGGTGGGTTTATATTCATGAAACAGATTATCATCTGCCTCCACCGCTTCAAAAGTGATCCAAGTGTAAAACACCTCAAAGTGGTAAGCCGGATCGGCTTGAACCACAAAGACCAAATCGATCCCTGTATCAGGCACTCCATACACCCGTAAGTGGTCTCGGAGTGCTCCTCGACTATGTGCAGCAATCGCCACACCAGCCATGACTAAACAATAATATCCGACAACCTAACAGGGAGCACAAAAATGGGTCTGTTAACTAACCTTTTTTAATAACATCAAGCTTGAAAGAACCTATAAAACATTCAATATAGGAGGTATCACCGTCACATACGCCTCCGGAAGCGTACGCGAGGGGTTTGTGGACAAGCACAAGTACTACTCAAGCGTCTCGCAGATAAGCCGCCCCACGGTGGTCGCGCCATGTCATAAGGTTTCTGCACATACACAGAGCTATGCACAGGAAAATGGGACCCCGGAATACAGTGGTTTGCCACCATATACCGTAGCACCCAAAAACCCCAACCCAACTAGCTTAGCATCCCATTAGCACCCAAGTACTAATGTTTGGACAACCCAGAACACGGTATCTTTATCTCAGGACTCGCAGAAGCAAGAACACTCTTTCGTCACTCACTCGTACTTGTCCACAAGGTGCGTAGGAAGAGACACTGGATAGGTTAAAATGTTTATTCCAACTTACGTGCTCTAATGTACAGTACACGTGTCAGTACTAATAGCATAATGCATATGACTAATATAAGCAGCATGGTTACAATTCCATAGAATACAAACGGGAAAGCATCTCAGAGCTCAGTGGATAAACGTATAAATAACATTACCACCCTCCCCTTGCAGTAAGATAGTTTATTATAATAATAGAAGACCTCTGGGCTTTGACTAGCGAACCCCCATACCTCAGTCTCTAGATGCAGAATTACATCAGCAGGACATCATAGCTCTTCTCACTGAAAGGGATTTCTCCAAGTGTGTTAAGCGCTAGTAAACCACAGTATTAAAAGCATACCAAATTCTTCATGGCAATTGCACCTAATGTTATGTCTGGGTGCGCGAGACTGGCCGTATCAGGAAGAACCAAAATACATTGTTATGCGACCTTGTACTTGTTTGTGCAGACTGAGCCCAAAAAGGTGAACAACAGAAAATGCAGACAGTGCAAAAGAACTTGGCACGAGCAAAGGGCGAGGGAGGCCCGGCTCAGTGTAACGTGCGCAAAGAATAGCAGCATGGCAGCCAGGCCTAGGCCAACATAACAAGGCAGGTAACAATCCACAAGACAGGGTGTGGAAGCCCGAAATGCGTCAGGTCATATTTGAGGCTTTCTGTCACATGCTTTGCTCGCTGCACCTCCATTAAAGAAACTCAACCCACCTGTGAGGCTTTTCCTTTTGGGGGCAACCTTGTGTCTGGATATATATATATATTTTATTTTTTTTTACTCCCAAAAATCCCTAAATTACCCTTACTACCCCAGTACCCATACCCCCTAAACCCTAAAATTACCCTTGGCACTCCAAAACCCAAAGTCACCCTAAACTCTAAAATTACCCCTGGCACCCCAAAACCCAAACACATCCTTAACCCTAAAATTACCCCTGACACCCCAAAACCCAAACTGGACCCTAAAATTACCCCTGACACCCCAAAAACCTAACACACCCTGAACCCTAAAATTACCCCTGGCACCCCAAAACTCAAACCCACCCTGAACCCTAAAATTACCCCTTACACCACAAAACCCATACCCACCCTGAACCCCAAAATGAATCCTTGCACCCCAAAACCCAAATGCACCCTGAACCCTAAAATTACCCCTCGCACCCCAAAACCCAAACCCACCCTGAACCCTAAAATTACCCCTGGCACCCCAAAACCCATACCCACCCTGAACCCTAAAATTATTCTTAGCACCCCAAAACCCAAACCCACCCTGAACCCTAAAATTACCCTTGCTACCCCAAAACCCATACCCACACTAAAACTTAAAATTACCCTTGGCACCCCAAAACCAAAATTCACCCTGAACCCAAAAATTAACCTTAGCACCCCAAAATCTATACCCCTACACCCCAAAACCCAAACCCACCCTAAACCCTATACTTGCCTTACACTTACATGTAAAACACATATGCCTTTCCCATTCATGCCTTTACAATGAAATTCGTTGTAAAGGCATGCTTGGTAAAAGCATATGCATTATAATGCCATGCGTTGTAATGGCATTGCGATGTAATGGTAGTTGCATTGTTACAACCACATTGTAATGGCAACGCGTTGTAACATCCGCGTTGTAATGGTTGTTTCCCGAGAGGAAGGAGAGGTTGAGCTAGTGGAGGGTACTGAGCTTATATCCAGCCTATGGTCCTCTGCATATAATCCTAGGCAGTCCAGTAATCTCTGCAAACCTATTGTGGTGTTACTCAGCAGTAGCAAGTCATCTGCGTACAAGATGTTTGACAAAGGCTGTCCACTAAGGCTTAGGGCATGAGATGCCTGCCGTCTGATGCCTAGGAGAGAACCACAAATGTATAAGTTAAAAAGAAGGGGGTCTAAAACACAACCTTGTTTTAGTCTGGTTGAAGTTTCACATCCCTTGGCAGGGAAGTGCCATCCCGGTCTTAATCTTAACCCACGTGTCCGAGTATAGCAGCATGATAGCCCTTAAAATGTTAGACGCTATTCCCCACTGTTGGAGTTTTGGCCATTGCTTGCCATGTGAGACACGGTTGAATGCTGCCTTAAAGTCCACGGAGCACATATAAAGCAGAGTGCCGGTGGCCTTTGCTCTACTGAGGATGAGACCTACTGCCATAAGGTTTGTTAGTGTACCATGGCTCTTCGTGAACCCTGTCTGGTTTGGCGTAAGTCTGTTTGTTTCTGATGCGCATGCTTCTAAGTCTTGAAGCAGCAGAGTGGAAACATATTTAAGATCTGCATCCAGTAGTGCGATTAGGTGGTAGTTGCTTGGCAAAGATGCAACACCTCCCTTACAAATGGGGTGGATGATCGAACCTTTCCAGCTTCCGGGGATAACTCCTAATGCCAGGATGGTGTTAAACATCATGGCCAAGAAGCTGGCTCACTGCGAGGTGGAGTGCTTGAAAAGCACTTGTGGAATTCCATTTGGACCCGGGGCACAATCAGACTGAGTTTTTTTGATGATCTTAGTTATCTCTGCAAATATATACTAGTTGGACCGAGGAGTCAGTGATCCAGTTTTGTCCCTGGAGCCGATCCAGACCAGATGGGTCATGGATGCTTCCTTTAAAGTGGGACTTCAAGTGTTCGACCCACCCGTCCTCACTTATATTTGCATTGTGGGCTGCCCTTGGGCCTTCCTCGAAGTTATGAATCAGTTTCCAAAAAAAATAGTTTGACTTTGAGGCATATAGCAGTTGGGCCCACAGCACCTCTTGTTTGGTTCTTTTAAAGGCCATAGCTCCCTTTTCAGTAATCTCCCCTCCTCACGCAGAGACCTCAGGGGATCGCCATAATTGCCTGAGCAGTCTGCTACTTTAGCTCTTGTCAAGCAGGCAGACCATGGCAGGATTATGATCTTATGGTGCCCAAGATGCTCTCCCTTGATCGCGCAGCTGGCAGTATGTCCATTTGTTAATTTCTCTGTAAAAGCTTCCCATACTATTATCAGGTTGGAATCCTCTATGGCCATAGACTTTAGACTCAAGAGTGACCACCCCTTCCTCTGCCTAGTCCAACTGGAGCTCCACTTCAGACGTTTCAGATTGTCGGTACAGATGTCTCCCAGCAGAGCTGTTACAACCTCATGTTCGCACAAAGTGGCCCCCACCATGATTACCTGTGGATAATGATCACTTTCCTGGCAGTTCGATATTCTAAAGTCCCTCACTTGATTGTATAATGAAAGATTCACCAGCATGTAATCTACGAAGGAGAATGACATGCCAGATGCCCTAGTCCATGTTGGCTGAGTGTCGCCTTGCATGCGGCCAATCAGGGCAAAAAGGGCAACTAACTCACATGCTTTGGCTAGTTTTTTCCCGATCTTGTCTTTTCAGTTATAGTGTGGCATACGTGAGGGAGGGAGGGGCCCAATTACCTCTGCATGTTCCTCACTTGGATAGTGGAATAGATTGAGGTTGAAATCTCCTGAGACTAGTCAATATAATGCACAGCATGTGTTTTTCAGCCGGAACATGTGTGTGTCAAGCTTGTCTGTGGATTTCCTCTTAGGATTAATATTAAGCCTGGGCGTAGTTCGCGAAGTAGCGCTACGCGAAGCTACGCAAAGTGCAGTTCGCACTACGCGAACTACGCGTAGCACTACGCGAACTGCGTAGTGCACTGTTCGCAATGATTGCACAGTGCCGGATGCTTGTCCGCACTGTGCAATCATTGAAAACGGCATTTTGCACAGTGCGAGCTGTCTTTTACTGCCGCTCGAGTAGATTTTTACTTGAGCGGCAGCTTTCTCAACGCGAACTGGTAGTTTCTCATCGCGAGCGGTCGCGAGCATACGCGACCACTCGCAATGAGAAACCTGACCTCCCTGCGTTGAGAATCTCGCCGGGATGTCATTTTGCTTGCTCGCGGTTGCCAACTTGACGTTGAGGACCGCGAGCAAGCAAAAAATGACTGCTGCACTACGCTACGCTACGCGTGTTTGCACTGTGCTACGTGCAATTCGCGTTGTGCGATGTAGCGCAAACTTCGCAAACTACGCGAGCGTAGCGTAGTGCTTTGCCCAGGGTTAATTAATATACACATTCATGAGGACCAGGGATTCATGCAGATGCTTGGCTCAACTATCCATAACAAGGATTAGGTGCCATGGTTCATCTGTGTTGAGCTCTGTGATCTTTGCAGACAGGTTGGTGTAATATAGCCCGACTTTCTGCCTTTTGCCATTCTGAAAGGGCTGCTTTTCTCTTGGGCCCAGGCTCCCGGAATCATTTATTATTTTAAATGTACTTAAGCAGTCCACGACAGCAGGATCTTTAATTTTTGTCTGCAAGCCCCTCATATTCCAGGAGCAAATGGTTAGCCCATCCTAATCAGAGGTGGCCAACTAGACAGCAGTTCAATCTTTGCTGGTTGCTGTCTTGGATAGTGCTGCTGGCTTCCAGCTGTTTTGGGATTCATGCTTTGTTGTGATACTTCGCTATTTGAATTGTAATGTTGGAGTGTCGGGGTGCACCTACAGAGTGGCCCATGGGAGGATAACCCCCATAGCACCTGTCAGTACGGATATGGTGGTATCTGCGGTCTTGACAGATTGCTGTTGCTCTATCAGCGGGTGTGGATATCAATCTCCCTGGAAGGCTATCACTTCTATGCCAGAAGACTTCAGCAACTTTTTTCTCTCTAAAACCTGGGCAGGAAGATCTGGGGCAGAGAAAGTGACATGGGTGGGATTTGAGGGCAGTCTCCCTTTAGCTGGTATAAACTTAATAGCAAGTATAACATCTGAAACCATGTGCTCTAGGCCTGGTAGCACCTTTATTAATTTTAGCATTCTTGATCAGTTTCATACATCCTGTGGACCCCTAGATTTAAATTCTGGGATCCATAGTAGCCAACATCCCAGGTCGTTGTGCTCCATCGGTACGTGTTTATGATCAATCAAACTTAGCTTGCCGATGGATGCACCCTTTGATCCAGGAGAACTACTGGCAGCTTCAGGGCGGTTCCTCCCAGTCACTTTGTCCAGGATTGCTGACCCTTTTTGCCTACTGGGTGTCCCCCTTCCTGCATCGGGGGCCACATCCATGGTTGAGTGTGACCATATCTCCCGGGAAGTGAGGTCTATAGTGGTTGAGGTTTGAGTTACCTCTTCCTTGAGTTTTCTGGCCTAGCCACCCTCCTTATGGCCCTCCTTATCTTGCAGGGGGCCCTCCATCGCCAGCACGGCTTCGTCTGATTTTGCTGGGGCCGGTTTAATGGACTTAGAGGTGCCCTCCATACCTGACGAGGGGCACCCTACTGTGGATATGAGCCCAGCATAGGGCGCATTGATTGCAGGCACAGATTCGGTCAACCAGATGCTATCTTCTACGGGATCTCAGCCTCTTCACCCTCACATGTCTACGTTAGGGTTACAGTTATGGAGCCTGCAGGCCTAGAGTAGGCTTTATTCTTGCCCTTCCTTGCAAGCTTCTGCTCCCTTTTTCTCATTTGAGTTGGTAAGGAAATTACATCTTGAAGCGGACTTGGCTTGTGCACTGCATCTGAAGGAAGTGACCCGCTTGGGGCCACCCGGGTCTCCAGTGCATGCTGTGGTCTCCTCTCTTGCTGGCATGGATTCCTCTCTGGCCTGCTCCTGCGTCCACGGCATATGCAGAGGCTGCAGGGGGGGTTTGATTCTTCCGTCCCACTCATTCCGGTTTACTGGTTGGTTACTGATGGTGCTTCCAACAGATAGGGCGGTTAATGGTGGCTTAAGATAGGCACCTCCTAAAGCAAGGCTGTTTTTCCCTTCCCCCCAAAATTCCTTCCATTATTACCATCCTTTTGCCCACCTCCTTGCAGGAACATAAAGTTAAGTCATTAAGGTAGTTCATTTGGACCCTAGTGATCAGGGCATTTAACTTTTCAAGCTTTTCGTGGATTCCAGAGATGAAGACTGCCATGGTATTGAGTAGGTCAACCTGGATATCCATTTTGCTTGCATGCCGCTTTAGGAACATGACTGTCATTTGCATTGAGTTCAGGATTGCCCCCCACATATTACTTGAATCGGTTGTGGTTTGTGAATCCCTATTATAGGCTTCTGCCCCCGCTGTTTGGCTTGAGTGCCATCCCGGGGGGTTGCCCAATCCCTCTCCTGTGTCTGCGTGCGGCGTGGGCTTCCTGTATCGTTTCTATTGCTCTCCTCCGGCTAATCCAGCTCCTCAACACTGCTTGCCTTAAACACTGGGAAGGAGTGAAGCATGAACTGGGGGCTCTTTGGAATGTCAAGTGTATCATAGTCGATCTTTTGATTTTGAGCAAAGCTTGTCCTAATGGGATACTGAGTCCCAGGGGTTCCAGGCCTGCTGGTATAGCATTACCTTGTCCCATTACAAGGGGTTCACTCTCAGCGGACCAACTGTGGGGATGATCGGTTTTTAAAATCACAACCATTAGTGACAGGGGGGCCTGAGAGTGTGTCTCCACTGTGGCTGCATTGGCCCAATGGTTCGGGAGCCACTTGAGAAAAAGGCTGGGGCTAGGAGAGGAATTTCCAACTGCCCTTTAGGCAGGCTTTTGCTTCCTCTAGCTAGGGCCCTGCTACCTTGACCGGCTTTCATAACACAGGACTCTACCAACCAACCGCACAGCTAAGCATGGAACCCTCGGTCTGCTTTACCTGCTCCCATCTACTCCTTGCTGTTGCCGGGGCTATAACAGGTCCTTAAATTAGGTTTGCAGGTGATTCCAGATAAGGGGCCAGCTCTGACAGCCTTAGCGAAGTCCTGCCATCACTGCACTCTGCAGACTCTAGCTGATTGTAGCCATAGGTGGGGCGTTGTTGGCAGGAACAATGGTAGGGGGAGTGGTGGCAGAAGGAAAGAATGGATGGGGGTATGCATACACCTGTACCCATACCCCCCTACTACCCATCTATTATGCCTGCCTTGGATCGCCGCTGCCGCCACACAGTCCTGTGCCTCTGGAGCCTCTTGAAACTCTGTGGCCATCACTGGCCACTGGCCCTCTGCTGGGCCCCGCAAGGCGACGGGAACAAGGTGGCAGGGCCGTGAGTCAGTAGGTGTGATGGTTAGCTTGTCGATTCCTCTGTTGCCTTCTCCCCCACAATGCACGCAAGTTGGAGACAGTAGCAGCAGTGGAGAGCGCCAGGGAAGGATCCAAGCTCCAAGCACCGAGGCAGCCGTAACACTCTGTCTCCACCCCTTTTTGGCATTGCCAATGCTTGTCTATCCTCACGGCACACAGGTTGTCAGTGACTTTAAGGGTATAGAGAAAGCTCAAAATCTTAGCACATCAGTGCATCTACATACAAGTTGGTTTTCGGTGTGTATGAGGCTAACACAAAGAGAAATGAGTTATTCTTTCCCTAACAGGCAAAAGTTCAATGGCTTGCAATGGTGCATTTACAATTGCAACAACTCAGGTGTGAATGCCAGCTTTGCGGCGAAGGCTTGACAAGCAACCCTCTCCTCTGGGTAGATGATGTGACGTAACAGCCAGAGCTTTGGACTTTGAACCAGGTTCGAGTCTTGGCACGGGATCAACATCCTGTGATTCTAGGCAAATCACTTGATCTCCCCATGCCTAAAAAACAAAAATAAATGTGTCCTTGTGTAATGTAACTGGTGCTTATGTAAAGCACTCCAATACCTACGAGTCGAGTTTGCGCTATATAAACCTGCAAGAAAAAAAAATGCCACAAGAGGTAAAGAGTGGAAAACTAAGGTGGTGGGATGATTGGGTTAAAGAGAACGGCGTGAATGCTGAATAGTAAAAACAATCATTGGCAAAGCCAACTGGCTTTGCCAATGTGTTTAAGTCATGTTGTACACATCGTGGCTGCTGTTCAGCATGGCTTAAAGTTAGTGGATAGGGGGGAGTTTAGTGTTGTAGAGTGGAGTGTGGTGGAATAAAGTGTCATAGAGTCTAGTGTTGTAGAGTGAGGTAAAGTGGCGTGGATTGGAATAGAGTGGATTGTCATGGAGTGGCATAAGGGGTGGTGGTGTAGAATTGCATAGAGTGTCATGGAGTGTTGTGGAGGGAGTGGATTACAGTGGGAGGGCATAAAGTTGAGGGGTGTAGAGTGGGGTAGAGTGTTGTAGAATGGAGTAGGCTGTCGTTTAGTGGAGTGGGACAGAGTGTCGTATAGTGGAGAGGCATAGAGCGTCATAGAGTGTTGAAGAGGTGAATGTCGTGGCGAAGAGTGGAGCAAAGTAGCATGGAGTGGCATAGAGAGAGAGAGTTACGGGCAGTGGAGTAGAATGTTGTGGTGTAGAGTGGAGTAGATTGTTGCAGAGTGGACTGGTATAGAGTGGAGCAGAGTTTTATAGAATGAAGTGGTATGGAGTGTCGTGGAGTGCTGTTGAGTGTCGTAGAGTGGAGTAGAGTAAAGCGGAATGTTGTGGAGTGGTGTAGAGTGCTATGGAGTGACGTAGAGTGGAGTAGAGTGAAGTGGAAGGGCATAGAGAGGAGGGGTGTAGAGTGTCATACAGTGGAGCAACACATGCCTGAACCACACGGTCTTAACCACTATCGAGTCTTTGCCACGCAGATATGATTGGTAAAGGGATATGTGTGCTAAAGACAATAACCCTGCCCCAGCCCTGTAAACTGTCCCTTTTCCCCCGCCCGAGCACTCAAAATTAACCCCACGCCCTCAAAACTACCCCGACCCTAGCTCCCCGCCGTGAGCCCTAAAAACTGTCCCCTACATCCATAAAGTACACTGAGGAGGCCTAAAACTGCCCCCAGCCCTTAAAACTGTCCCTTTTCCCCCACCCCACACTGAGCCCTAAAAACTGTCCCCACGCTCTAAAAACTATCCTGACCCCACCCCCCTCCCTGAGCCCTAAAAACTAACCCCTATCCCTGTAAACTACCCTGACCCAGCCCACCCCTGCGGCCTAAAACTTCCCCAGCCCTGAAAACTGTCCCTTACCCCCACCCTGAGCTCTACAAACTGCCCCATGCCCTAAAAACTACCCCGACCCCAGCCCCCAGCCCCCGCCCTCATCCCTAAAAACTGTCCCCTACACCTGAAAAGTACCCCAGCCCAGCCCCCTGCCCTTAGCCCTCAAACTGCTCCCTGCCCTACAATCAAGCTCGAACCCCCTAGCCGTAAAAACTACCCCACCCCAAAAAACTACCCCCGCCCCCCAAGAACCGCCCCAGCCCCACTTACCTCACTGTGTCCTCTCTCGATGCTTCCTCTTCCCGTCTTCCTGCACCTCTGCCCCACCCTGAGCCCTACAACCTGCCACCACACCCTAAAAACTACCCTGACTCAAGCCCCCTGCACTGAGCCCTAAAAAGTGTCCCCTATACCTGTAAAGCACCCCAACTGAGCCCTCCCTGCCCTGAGCCCTAAAACTGCCCCCCTGCCCTTTAAACAACACAACCCCCAGCCCTAAAAACTACCCCCACCCCAAAAAACGACTCGCCCCACCCCACCATGACCCAGCACCAGCCCCACTTACATCACTGTGTTCTCTTCCTGTCTTCCTGTGCCTGCCCATCCGCTCTGCGTCTGTACCGCGGATTGCCTTAACCACGCATATACATGGTAAAGGGATACGTGTGTTTAAAGCAAGCGTGGTTAGGCTTGTGGGGAAACGGCACGCATGGCTGGGCCCGCGTTGTTAAGGCCGTTTCTTGTCACAGAGTGGAGTGGCCTAGAGTGTTGTAGAGTGAAATAGAGTGTCGCAGAGTAGAGCAGAGTGGCATAGAGTGGAGTATAGTGGCATGGAGTGGTGTAGAGTGAATTGCGTTCAGTGGAGTACAGTGTTGTGGCATAGAGTGGAGTCGACTGTCATTGAGTGGAGTGGCATAGAGTGAGTAGAGTTTCATAGATTGGAGTAGAGTGGAGCGGCATAGAGTGGAGTAGAGTGTTGTGGAGTGGCATAGAGTGGCGTAGAGTGATGTAGAGGGAATTGCGTAGATTGGAGTGTGGTATAGAGTCATGGAGTAGAGTGTCATAGAATGGATGGAGGTGTCGTAGAGTGGAGTTTCATACAGCAGAGTGTCGTAGAGTGGAGTGTTATTGAGTGGATTTTTGTTGAATTCAGTGTTGTAGAGTAGAGTGGAGTGTGATAGAGTGTTGTAGAGTGGAGTGGCACAGAGTAGAGTGTCATACAGGGGAGAGGATGTAGCCTTACGGCTAGAGCTGCCGACTTTGGAGCTGGGGAAACAGGTTTGAGTCTCGGCGTCGGCTCATCATCCTGTGATTCTGGGTAAATCACTTAATCTCCATGTGCCTACCAAAAAAAAATGAATGTGTCCCTGTGTAAGTAACTGGTGCTCATGTAAAGCGTTCCAATACCTTCGGGTCAAGTTCGTGCTAAATAAATCCGGAAAAAAAAAAATAGAGTGGCATGGCATAGAGTGTCACAGAATGGAGATACATGGAGTTGGATAGAGTGCATAGTGGGGTATAGTGGAGTAGTGTCTCATACAGTAGAGTGGAGTAATGTGACATGAAGTGGAGTAGAAGGAGTGGTGTAGAGTGGCATAGAGTGGAGTAAAGTGTCATAGAGTGGAGTAACATGTTGTGAGTGGTCGAGAGTAGAGTAGAGTGGCGTAGAGTGGAGTAGAGTGGAGTGACATAGAGGGGAGTGTTATAGAGTGGAGTAAAGTGGCATAAAGTGGAGTGGAGTAAAGTGTCAGACTGGAGTGGCATAGAGGGGGGTAGAGTGTTGTAGAGTGGAGTGGTATAATGTGGAGTATGCATGGTGAGGTAGCACATTGCCATTACAGACAGCACATTTACCCCCACTTTTTGCTTGATGTGATGCTGTTTTTGACTTGTTTGACTGGGATCCTGCTTATCAGGACGCCAGTCTATCTGCTTTTTCCTAAAACTGTTGTTTATGTACTTAGGTACACCCAGAGTGGATACTGGGGTACCCTTCTCAGTCCCTAGTATATTGTACCCATGTACCCAGGGCATAGGTACCCCAGAGGTCTCCCATGAGCTGAAGCATGTATTATGCCACCCATGAGAGACCATTCAAAATGGAACTACAGGCCTGCCATTGCAGCCTGTGTAAGTTGGTGCATGCACCACTTACAAAAGATATAGGTTTACAATATCTAAGGGACACTGCACTTAAAACCTATAAGTCAACCCTATAGCAGGCCTTTACAATCCTGAGGTCAAGGTGCTTGGCTCTAAGTGAGAGGGTGCCCCTGCATGAGCAAGACACCCCTGCAGCCAATGGAGACCATTCTCCCGGGTTGTCAGTGAAGCAGCCATATACTAATAGAGGCATTACGTGACCGCGCGATGACCATCTCAAAAACGGCTGCAACAAACCTTATCGTGTTTGGTGTAAAACATGTTGGAATCATACCCCCACACCATTACAGGTGTGGGAGGTATGATTCCACCCACCAGGAGAGCCCTCCGTTAGGCTCTCAGTGTTCCCGGTACCAGCCTTCTAGTCCCAGACAGCACAAAATGGTTGCTGCCAACCAGAGACACATTTCTGCCCTCCTGCTGCTGAGCCAAGCTCGAGCAGAGGAAGGCAGGACAATAGGCATCCTGTCACAGGGAGGTGTCACCACTTCCCAGACAGGATTTAGTGTATTAGGCTTGCCAGCGCCTAAAGGTCTGCTTGAGGAGCACATTTGGTGTCCCAGTGCATAGTCCAGTTCAAACCAGTCCTGGGAGCCGTTGGCTCCCGCTCTGGCACAAAACTGGACAAATGACATTGGAGTAACCTCCCCCCTGTCCAGACCCTCCCCTGGGAGGGTCCCCTGAATCTTCCCAAACCTTTCCTTAGGGTACTTACGGGCTTACCTGAGTGTGGTTCCCTAGATTCGTTGTGGACAAGATTCAGAACTGAAACCACTGCACTTCAACCATCTGGGCACTCTTGGACTTCGTTTGGGCCTGACTTCATCTCCCTCTCACTCTGCTGCCTCGTCTGTGCCTGTGCACCATACAGGATCTGTGTAGGGCCTGTGGAGCATCCAAGACAACTGAAGATAATCTCCCTTGGAGTGAGGAGTCACTCCCCTGCATTCGCAGGCACCGCAACACTGCTGACCGATCTGCTGATCCCGAGCTCCTATGGACTCCGAAGGGTTCAACAACACAGGAGGTAAGTTTCTATATCCCTCGAGGCCTGAGCTGCCCTCTCACCCAGTTTGAGGTTAGAATCCCTCGTGGGTGATGCAATACCCGAACCCCTGTCCACCGCGTACTTTTGCAAGTGCAAATGCTTGTTGGCAATTCTGTAGCAAGTGCATTGGGCTCCAAGTTGCCCCAACCTCTGGCAACTTCTCCTGCAAAGATCTTCAACCACATCGCACCGTGTGCTCCGTGGCCTGTTGTTTTATAAAGCTGCCCGAGGTCCTCCTGGGGCTCCAGTGTCTTCAACCTGTGGGTCCTGTGGAGGGTCATATGTCTTCTTTGGGTTCCCCTGATTGCTCTGGGCTTGCCCTGACTCCCCTGCTTGTGGTGAGTCTCCTGGAATTTGCTGGTCCTCTTCCTGCAACTTCTTGACTTTCTGCGTGGGTTGCTTTTGCCAAGGCTTGTTGGTGCTCCCGCCGGACACCGACCTCTCAGCACTCGACATCCTTAGTGGGACAGCTCGTATTCGGCTCCTGGTCACCCTCAGCGTCGCCTGGTCTCCACAGCTGCAGAGTCAAGGTCATCAACATCTATCCTGAAGCACCCGACATCGGTGGGCATTCGTTTACCGAGCCCCTGGTCACTCTCAAGTGACCCAGACTCTGTCCCCTCTGCTTTCAGGTACTCTTCATCAAGAATCCATGTTTGGATTCCCACGGACACTTTCTCCTCTTCCAGCAGCGGCACTTTCCTGAAGTCCTCGATTGGGTTCGACGGCGGTTTCTGACGCCACTTCACACCTATGCACCGGGCTTCCCTGGGATAGGTAACTTGGGTACCACGGTATTTACGGGCGGGGTGGCTCTCCAACCTTCTGTCTTCCATGGGGTTTCTTCAGGGTCCACTGGGAAGGGTCCTTAATCTTTAAAAATCCAACTGCTACTTGCACATAGACTTGTACGGAGCACGCGGTCGTGTACTCACACTGCACACGCTCTCCGTGGGGTCCCTATCTACTCACCTTGGGTGGTTCCCTGGGGTCCCAGCAATTATACATCCTCTCGACATTGTCCTGACTCTATTCGTGGTTCTTATACCACTTTTTTAGTATATGATTCGGTCCCCCCCTGGGGCCTGCTGTGTATTAGTGCTATTTACTGTGATTTCTTTGCTATAGTATTGTGTGCTTTGTGTATATCTCTGTGTGGGAGATACTGGAATGTACTAGAGAGTATTATATAATAAATACATATTTTTATAAATACCTTGTGTGGTTCTCTTTCATTTAATCTATACTATAAAATTGCATTCTGGTAAAACAAGCTGCTTTTCACTCCTTCAAGACTAAGCTTGAAGGCTGCTCTCCACAGCTACCACTTGGATAGCTTTCTAAGGTTGTCTGAGACCTCTTTAATCACCATAAGGGTTGTCTGGGCTGGTGTAAGGTGCCCACTTACATTAGTGGACATCATATACCAGGCCAGCTTCTCACATCACCATTACATTTTCAAAGACATACAGTTTTACTGATAAATGTATACAGTGCACAAGCAATGTGTGGAAATGTCATCACCTAGTGTATTGAATTGTTTTTATAGTATTAAAATATTTGTTTCCACCACACTTCAGAATTACAAAAAATATGATTTATTTGTGTTTTCTTAATTCTGATATATTCGGAAATATCTGCACAGCTCATTACAGACATTTACATTTTCTTGTGTGCTAGAAAAAAAGCCTTTCCTTTCAAGCAAGATTGTCACATAAATCCTCTCACTTTGAAGTCAGAAACAAAAGTAAACACCGAGCTCCCTCGAAGACAGAGCCTGACATTTGATCTCTGTCTTTGAATGCACAGCAAATGTGACATGATAGGAACAAGATTTAAAGGTCTGTTTATCGAAAGCGAGCACTCGTGGAAGAATACAGATTGCACTACATTGAAGACTATATTAAGGCACGCCCTGCTTTATTTTGGTTAGCAGTTTGGAAAAATCAAGCAGCGTCTCTTACAAGAGAGATAATAGGAGACTTCCTTAAGTGTGAGAAGGGAAGGGATATACCGTGGCTTGCCGCGGTGAGCAAGAGTTTAAGCAGTGTCAACTATGAACAGGTCTTTTTAAACCCAACTGAAATAGACAGTGTGAGCAAAAAATTCTCCGGATGGCCTTATATACACACCATAGCAAAGCAAGATTTGATAGCGAGATTAAGAAATCTACTGTTGTAACTTACATGTCTATTGAGAATGATTTGAATATGCCTTCCAGATATCTTATGAAACCTATAGGCCGCTGGGAGAGGGGACTCTTTCGTTTAAGGGCAGGGACAGTAAAATTCTTGCTTTGCTTCCCCCTTGGGTACCATGCTAACCTAGATCAGCTGCCATGTCCGTGCGATGGCCGGAGTGGACAAACAATATTACACTTTTTATTCTTTTGTAAATTTTATATAAAATAGTTAGCGCTTAGGCCCTTGTAACTTTTTGACCACATAAGGTATCCATGCTAAATTTGCGTCCTTTTTTTCCAACATCATGGGGATTCTAAAGATACCCAGGGTTTGTGGATTCCCGTGGAGGGGACCCAGAAATTAGCCAAAATACAGCTAAATTGTTTTTGTTTTTTTTTAAATGGGAAAAAAGTGCTGCAAATGAAAGCATCTGGTTTTTTCCTTGCACATGATATCAACAAAGGGTTTGTGGGACTGAAATCACAATTTTCACAGCTTCCAGGGACTGACAGACTTTTGTCAGAAAACCAACATTTTTTACACAGTTTTGGCATTTTACTGGGACATAGCCTCTTTTTGCTATTTTTTGTGCTTTCAACCTTCTTCCAGTTAATGGTAGAAATGGGTATGAAAGCAATAATGGATCCTGGAAAGCTATACATTTTGGTAAAGTAGACAAAATTCCAAATTCAGCAACGGTGATTTGTGTAGATCCTTCAAGGTTTCTTTATAGAAACTAACAGTTGAAAATAGGAAAAATTGAAAATGAGTTGAAAAAAACAGCCATTTGTGCCAACATGTTCACCTGTAACTTCTTATGACAAATGTTTGAAAGCAATATACTGTTACATCCGCTGGAACTTTTCGGTTGTGGGGATATATAGGACTTGTAGGTTCACCAAGAACCCGACGAACCCAGAGCCAATAACTGAGCAGCGTCTTGCAATGATTTATTATTATGTACCGGTTATATAGCAATTAATTTGGAAAAATATATACAGGGAAATATCAGTATGAAAGACACCTATGTATTTCTGAAATTGGAACAAAATATAGAGTTTAGAAACAGTAGCTATTTGCACATTTCCGAAATTGTGAGTACCCATACTAGCATGAGAATTATAGGACATTTTTCAAAGTGACTTCTTTTTACACATTGTCTTTCATTTGGAAGGCAGAAATGCATCGAAAGTCAATAGGTAATAACAGTTGCTCTACAATTCTGGATTACCCTAAGTCTCCCGATAAAAATGGTACCTCACTTGTGTGGGTAGGCCTAGTGTCCGCGACAGGAAACGGCTCAAAACGCAACGTGGACACACTTTATTTTTACAGTGAAAACGGACCCTTTTTTTGCAAAGTGCCTTGCAGTAGGTTTTGAACCCTAGCTCTGCCGGCACCTAGGGAAACCTAGCAAACCTATACATTTTTGAAAACTGTACACCCAGGGGAATCCAGGATGGGATGACTTGACTGGCTCTCCCCAGGTTCTGTTATCCAGAATCCCTTGCAAACCTCAAACTTATTTCCTCACATTTCTCTGGTGGAAAGTTCTGGAATCTGCGTGGATCCACAAAATTCCACTGACCCCGAATTCCCCAAAGTCTTCTGAGAAAAATGGTACCTCACTTGTGTGGGAAGGCCTAGTGGCCGCGACAGGAAACGGCCCAAAACACAACATGGACACACCACATTTTCACAGTGAAAATTGACCCTTTTTTTGCAAAGTGCCTAGCTGTAGATTTTGAACCCTAGCTCTGCCGGCACCTAGGGAAACCTAGCAAACCTATACATTTTTGAAAACTAGACACCCAGGGAAGTACAGGATGGGGTTACTTGTCTGGCTCTCACCAAGTTCTGTTACCCAGAATCCCTTGCAAACCTCAAACTTTGTAAAAAAAAACATATTTTCTTCACATTATGTGGTGGAAAGTTCTGGAATCTGCGTGGATCCACAAAATTCCACCCACCCCGCATTCCCCAAAGTCTTCCGAGAAAAATGGTACCTCACTTGTGTGAGTAGGCCAAGTGCCCGCGACAAGAAACGGCCCAAAACGCAACGTGGACACACCACATTTTAACAGTGAAAACAGACCCTTTTTTGCAATGTACTAAAATGCAGATTTTGAACCCTAGCTCTGCCGGCACCTAGGGAAACCTAGCAAACCTATACATTTTTGAAAACTAGACACCCAGGGGAGTACAGGATGGGGTGACTTGTCTGGCTCTCACCAGGTTCTGTTACCCAGAATCCCTTGCAAACCTCAAACTTTGTAAAAAAAAAAACATTTTCCTCACATTTCTGTGGTGGAATGTTCTGGAATCTGGGTGGATCCACAAAATTCCACCCACCCGCATTCCCCGAAGTCTTCCAAGAAAAATGGTACCTCACTTGTGTGGGTAGGCCTAGTGGCCGCGACAGGAAACGGCCCAAAACACAACTTAGACACACCATATTTTCACAGTGAAAAGTGATCCTTTTTTTGCAAAGTGCCTACCTGGAGATTTTGAACTCTAGCTCTGCCGGCACCTAGGGAAACCTAGCAAACCTATACATTTTTTAAAACTAGACACTCAGGGGAATACAGGATGGGGTGACTTGTCTGGCTCTCACCAGGTTTGGTAGATTTCCCTACATGACCACCAAGCCCGGGACCAAAAACTCATGTGACTCCCCTTTCAAAACCAGTTCATTTTCAGATACAAAGGGGGCATTTGCGTTTTTGGTCCCGGGGTCAGCAGCCATCTAGGGAAACCTGCCAAAGCCACACATTTCTGAAAACTAGAGATCCAGGGCAGTCCAGAGAGGTAAGGCTTGCGTGGATCCCCCAACGTTTTCCTACCCAGAACCCCCTGCAAACCTCAAATTTTGATGAAAAAATCAACCTTTTCTCAAATTTCTGTGTGGGAAAGTTGTAGGATCACTGGGCTGACACAAATTTCCTACCACCCAACGTTCCCCTAGGTCTCCCGATAAAAATGGTACCTCACTCTTGTCCGTGGGTCAAGTACCCGCGACAGGCAAGGACCTAAAATGTATTGAGGAGACATCAAAATTACCTATCACAAAACAACCTGGTTTTGCAAGGGTGGTCACCTGGGTTTTTGGCCCCGGGCTCGGCGGCCATCTTGGGAAACTACCAAACCCACACATTTCTGAAAACTAGACACCCGGGGGAATCCAGCGAGGTATGGCTTGCGTGGATCCCCCAACGTTTTCCTACCCAGAATCCCCTGCAAACCTAAACTTTAGCTGAAAAAACCACATTTATGTGTGGAATCACCATGCCGGCACAAATGTCCTACCCCACAGCGTTCCCCTCAGTCTCCCGAGTAAAATGATACCTCACTTGTGTGGGTGGGGCAAGGGCCTGTGACTTGGAAGAGCCAAAAACATAGGTATTAAGGGTATAGCACAGAGAATTCTAAGCGCTAAATTTTTTTAAAAATACGTTTTTAGCCAATTCTGCATTGGACACCCACACAAGTGAGGTATCATTTTGCTCGGGAGACTGAGGGGAACGCTGTGGGGTAGGGCATTTGTGCCGGCACGATGATTCCACACAAAAATATGTGGAAGATGTGTTTTTTTCAGCTAAATTTGAGGTTTGCAGGGGATTCTGGGTAGGATCCACTAGGGATGGGTACCACTGGAAAGGGGAGATTCTCCCCTTTCCAATGATATCTCTCCCATCTTTCTACGTGCTCGGGGGGCTGAGATAGCCCCCCTGAGCACATAGAAAGTGAAACTGATATGAGACTAAAGGCTCATTTCAGTTTCGGTTTCTATGAAATGACGACAGCGCGACGTGCGCGCTGATCGTCATTTCAGGGAAACCAGGGGGATTGCCTCGGGAGCTGGGGAAGCTCTTCCCCAGCTCTCGAGGCCTTTGGGGAGAAAAGGAGATCACTCTGGTGCCTGCACCAGAGGGATTTCCGGTGCCATGTGCAAGGACGGCCGGGAGCCTTCCTGCGCACACGAGCACTGATGCGCACGACGGGTCACGGCCGTCATGCGCATGGAAGGGGTTAAGAAAATTTTGCCTGTCCATCTTGAAGCTGCTTATACTTATATTGGAAGATGTTGAACTAGCCTTTCGAGTAGGCTCCTTCTTGAAAGTCGCTGTACGTACCGTAACACAATGTGCACTTTATGAAGAATGTTGTCACTGAATTAGTTTTCTATACCATTATTATGATTATTATGAACTACACGGACTCATCTTGGAACTTGTTTTTATACCAATCATGAATAGCATGAATTGAGTGGGCATTGATTGGGAAATTGTCGCAACTGCTAATAATTTGAAGCATATTTATGTACAATGCTTATTGATTTGTTTTTATATCATTCTTATGACTACTATGGGGAGCTCGTTATGGTCTTGAGCCTGCTGCTGCCTGAAGGGGACATCATCCCCCAACATGCCCTGCGGCCACTGCCAGCTTCACTTCGCGCCAGAAGGCGCTTAAATTCATTTCAGCGCGGGAGCTCATTATGGTCTTGAGCCTGCTGCTGCCTGAAGGGGACTCCATCCCCCAATGTGCCCTGCGGCCACCGCCAGCTTCACTTTGCGCCAGGAGGCGCTTAAATTCATTTCAGGGCTCCCGCAGAGCGGGAGCTCATTACGGTCTTGAGCCTGCTGCTGCCTGAAGGGGACTCCATCTCCCAATGTGCCCTGCGGCCACCGCCAGCTTCACTTTACGCCAGGAGGCACTTACATTCATTTCAGGGCTCCCACAGTGCGGGAGCTCGATACGGTCTTGAGCCTGCTGCTGCCTGAATGGGACTCCATCCCCCAACGTGCCCTGCGGCCACTGCCAGCATCACCTCACACCAGGAGGAGCTTAAATTCATTTCAGGACTCCTGCAGTGCGGGACCCGAGCGGACGTGTTCGGGTAAAGCCCAGGCCAAGGGCAGGCCCATCTGTGCCCATCAGAGCCCGGAGGAGGCTGGGTTGGGCCCCCCCCTCTTGGTTTGTTTTGCTGTTTCCTTGTTCATCTGCCTTGGGAACTTTTTGTTACTTGGGCTGTGAGCTGAGAGCTGGAACTTCAAATTAGTCTGCAGGGACTTACATGTGAAGGATTGGAAGATTCATGCAGGTAAGAGCCCATTTTTCCAGATTCATATGTGTGTGGGCTCTGTGTTGGACCGTTGACTGACCTGCTGGGTGCATTCTCCTTTTCTCCGCAGTTCTCTTGTTGCAGCGGAAAGCCCCTTCTATTGCAGCTCTCCTTTAGTTTTCTCTTATGGGCGCGCTAGGCCACTTGACGGACATAGTTGGCCCATTCCTGTAGGGCAGTTGGTTTGTGGTAGTCTAAAATGGGGGAACGTAGGTTCACACCTAAGGACCCTGTGAAGACGGTCACCACCATGGATGCCTTTCTGCAGTGAGCGGTTGGGGTTTTGGATAAAGAAACCGAGCTGGCCACCCGGCGTCTATCTCGATCTCCCAATCTTCCCCTTCTTCCCAACCTTAGTTCCTCTGCCTCCCTACTTCCAGGGTCACCTGGCAGATACGGCACAAGAGCAAGCTGAGTGTGCCTGCCTGCCTGCCTTCCTGCGATACCCCCTTCACCACAAGTCACAACACAGTTACTGGCTTCTCAGATAGCATGCCCAGTACGTGGAGCCGGCCATGGCGTGGGGAAGGGTGGAGGGGGAGCCAAGAGGAAGGGCCCCTCTTTGGGGAATAACGCAAAATGCCGGAAGAGCATCGGATCACAGTCAAGCTCTTCTGCGCCCCTAGCAGTGCCTGGCTTGGATATGACTTCTCTTCTTGATACAATCAAGGCAGCCCTTCTAACAGCGTTGGACTCCAAATTGGACCCTATTTTACAATGCCTCTCTGCGATTGAAAACAATCTCCTTAACCTGTCCACCTCTTTGCAACGGGCCAATACACCGTCAACTGCATGCTCTTCAACTTTAAATGTTATGACAAACGGCCCCTGTGGTAATGAGGCGGAATCGGGCCCTAGCCTTCCCCCCAGGTTAGCGCCTGAGCCACCTAAGTCGAGGACAAGTTATCTAGCACCCTCAGCCCACCCGACAACAGTAGCCCCAGTGATGAATGGCCCTGTACCAGCTGCATCAACAGAGACAGCTGTATGACGGGGGGTTATTCAAACTGCGAACATCTCCAGAATCAGGATGTTGAAGCAGAAGGGTCACCCAGTCTCCCTAACGCAAGATGGGGAGGGAGGAATCATGGGGAGCCCAGTAACCCCACCGAGAGCATGTGCAATGTCTATCTGCTACCAGAGTCAACCCCACTTGTAGTGGTTCTAGCTAATGTTCCCCGACTTGATCCAGGTGTCAAGGAAGACTTTGACCAGTTGAAGAACAAGGTCATGCACTGGCTAAATTTGAACTCTGTTCCAGGGCCGTGTGTGGAAAATCACATCATTATGGTGCAAAGAGTACCCTAGGTGGGCACTGCTAAGAAAGAATGGGCTGGGGACTGTGTTATCATTAACTTCAATAATCATTTCATGGTAAATAGAATTTTATGTTCAGTTGCGCAGTCTAACGGCAGGAGTCGAAACTCTGTTATTGTGGCATTACCTTTGGGCTATTTTTATAGGCCCTTGTACCATTCTCTGCCTTTACGGGGGGCTCCCAGGATGGGAACTATATGAACCAGCAGGAGGAAATGATGGGCGTAAGTACGTCACACAGGTTTACGGCCTTGAGCTCACTTGAATCCTGTGATTGACTGGATGCTGGCTCACAGATCGCAGGTATTCCTCCATCACAGGGTTTGATTGGGCTTCTGGGCCCGGGCCCTCCAAATCATAAGGAGTGTAAGTTTATGTCATGGAAAATTGCAGGGCTCGCAAGTAAGTTTGATGATCCGGATTGGGTGTCTTTTGTTAAAGGTTACGTTGTGATCTGTTTACAGGAGACATGGGCAGTTGAGAATATATTTTACCTGGAAGGTTACAAAACTTTCTTTGTGCCAGCTACCTCTTCTATGGCAGGAAGAGCAAAGGGAGACCTAGTAACTTTTGTCTCACTAGTAGTCTGCAACAGTTCGCCCATATTGCCCCGCACCTCCTCGACCCTACAGGTGATGTCATTAGCCAGGGGGACGAATAAGCTTTTACTTTAAAATTTTTATAATGCGGGAGTACCCCCTATGGAAGTATGTAACATTTCAGGGTTGGGTTCTTTTTTGAGAAATCTTACTGCAAGAGGTCAGATTTATTCAAACATATTTATAGCAGGGGAGTTTAACATCCATATGTGTGGGGATATAAGGCGTGGAGGGGTAAACAGTGCTGAATGTGCGCGTTATGTCGGTTTGCACATGGAACACACCGCACAGGGCTCCCTATTAAGTGCCATCTTGCAGGAATTTGACCTAACCTCAGCCATGAATAAGCTGCCCCCGGAGGAAACCGGCATTAATCCAACCTTTACGGGGAGAGGGTGAGAGACCTTTATTGATTTCATCTTTGTCTCCACTCCGTTTTACTGTTATATTGTGGACTTTTTTATTAAGGCACACAGTGATCACAATCCTGTGTGTGTTTCAACAAGATGGCTCTGGTCAGATAAGCATACCAAGGTGGGAGTGGGGGTTCCCCTGAAAGCTGTGAAAGGGGGTAAGAGACTGAAGTGGGGTCAAATTGTCCCAGACCAGTTTTATGAGTTCCTTTTAACGCAGTGTAATAGGGAGTTTGCTACTTGTTTAGACAGTAAAGCCAACACCCTGGACATTATGAAGGACTTTGTTAGTATGTCTGTAACTATAGCGAATCTTTTGCGGGCACCGGGTCCAAGATGGTTTGATTCTGACTCGGAGTGTTCGCGTGCCTCCAGGAGATTGAGAGAGGTATTAGGAGAGACACCTCGAAATACTTTGGCTATTAAGAGCCATCGTAGGGCCTATAAGGCTGCCTTGGCCAAGCGCAAGTCAGCCCTGAAAGAGGAGGCCTGGTCTGAATTGGTAGAAGCCAGTTGCCTGGGTAATAGTACCAAATTTTGGAGCATTATTAATAGCTCCTTCTTAGCAGGTGACACCGGCAATAGAATGGAGGCTGATTGGAGGATGATTGGGTTAGCTAGTTTGAGGGCATGTTCCAGTCTGAGCCATCTACCCGGGAAGGACAGGACAGTGTGGATGGTACATCCAAGGTTATATTTACAACACAAAAAGTCAGAGCAGGTATCCTGGTACTGTCCAAAAATAAGACCCCAGGTCCAGACGGGATCCTGCCTGATCTTTATATTGCAAATGTGGATACCTGGGTGCCTGTACTCACGGCAGTTGTAAATGCAGCGGTCAAGGCGGGCCGCCCAGACTCATGGGCCTTAACGACGATTGTACCTGTTTTTAAAATGGGGGACCGTGATAGCACTCTCTGTCATAGACCCATTTCCCTTTTGGATTCTGTGGTAAAGGTGGTAGGTCGAATGGTTTTAAATCACCTAGTAACTTGGACTGATGAAAATAACATCCTAGCCGAGGTACAATATGGCTTCCTCCCAGGCCGTCCGACAGTGGACCAATGTCTAAATTTATATATGGTCCTGAACAAGTACACTGTGGCTCGTACTGGTTCCATCCATCTAGCCTTTATGGACTTGTCCTCGGCCTTTGACCGTGTAAACAGATCTAAGTTATGGCGGATGATATTCTCTGTGGGCATAGACAGGGACATCGTCTAGTTTTTAACGGACCTTCACAGAGAATCAAATGCAGTAGTCCGGTATTCGAAAGATCTTAAGGTGTCCAGCAAATTCTCCATTAGTAGAGGGGTGCGGCAGGTGTGCATTATGGCACCGTTCCTTTTTAACTTGTACATTAACTCGTTGGAGGAGGTCCATTTAAATATAAAAGCTGATTGCCCCCATGTAGGCAGCGTAGTTTGCCCGTCCTCCTGAACGCAGACTACACCGTCCTCATGGCGAGGACAGCAGGGGTCTACAGCTCTTGTTGAACTCTTTTGTACATTTTATGGAGGACCTGGATCTATTGGTCAATCAGAGCAAATCGTATATAATGCAGGTGGGTCCTCGTTCAGCTAAGCATTACACTTTTAAGATAGGAACCACATCAATTCTCAAGACCAATGTCTTTTCATATCTAGGAGTTGTATTTGATGAAGCGCTGTGTTGGGCCCCCTTGATCAGCCGCAAGAAAGGGGACCTGGCCAGAGCGACCACTGCTGTTTTTAACTTTGCCTTGAGATTGGGTGGCAAACCGATGGGGGCCTTACTGCAGATTTACAGAGCCAAATGCCTCTTGAAGGTTATTTATGGGAGTGAGATATGGGGTTACACTGGGCAGGGTGCACTGCAAATTGCTGAAAATATTTTTGGGAGACGGTTATTATCTGTCCCGCAGTGCATCCCGTCTTACATCATGCATGAAGAATTGGGAATGGCCTTCCTCTGAGACGAGTTGGCTTATCGGCCCCTAGCCCTGTGAATGAAGACATGGATTAAGAAAGAAAACCCCATTAGCAAGGATATTCTAAGGGATTGTCTTTCTTTAGACCACGTGAACCGCATTGGGTGGATAAAACACGTCAGAACATGTCTTGGCACTCTAGGAAGGGGAGACTTATTTGACAACCTGCAAACAATCTGTATGAGGGAATTTACCCTGTCTGAAAGAGTGTTTCTTTAGAAAGTGCAGCTGGGAAAGAAAGGAAGTAGAGTTGAAAAAAACAAGTGTGCGTAGGTACATCTTGTTGAAAACTGTGTCAACCACTGAACCATATCTCTTATGGGTCAAAAGCAACCATGATCATTTTTTATTGACTAGATTTCGGCTTGACCTCTTCCACTAACTTTTGGCCCAACCACATGGTGCACATAGAGACCAGTGTCTCATACCCTGTGGCTGCGACAGACAGTCTCCACAGGATATGATGCACTTTTTAATGTGTTGTAGCTTTTATGAGGTTCCTAGAAGGTCTTTTATCGTTCCTATTCTTAAGAAAGTTTGTTGTAAGCAGGTTAGACCAGCTTTTACTTTTTACAATTGCTGTCATTGTGATTCAGTATTGTATGTGCTTAGTTTTTAAGAGCTGCAATTAAGCTCAGGTCCAGCTGTGACTAAATTTGTTGGGGTGGCCTTTTTTTTAGCCTTGTATTCATGTGATTATAATGATTATACTGCTCTAGTCCCTGTATTTTGCTGGAATTTTTACTGATGTTTGTTCTGATCGAGTGACTTTTATGGTTTTAGTGCAAAATACCGAATAAAGTTAATTGATTGATTGACTACTATGAATTTGTGTATTTTATTGCCACAATGTGACTTGTGCTTTTATGGATATATTTTTATCCGACTAAAGATTGAATTGATTGGAAGAATACAGAAAATAGGTTATGCTCCACAGGAGGGACAAACTCAATCTGGACAGCCTAAAACAAATAAAGTCAGCAAATAGAAAGCAAGCAAATATGAGTTACAAAACACAAAGCAGATGTTAAGCAATGGGCGAAATGCATTCCCAGGGGAGCTATCGGAATGTCCCCAAGAAGTCATTAGCTGTGCTGACTGGTAGGCTTTGACCTAAAAAGAGTACCTGAAGGGGCCTGTGGCCAGTGGAAGGACACTGGCCACAGGAAGCAGTACTTGGGCAATGCTCCACGACAAAAGTGATGACTGAAGCCCAGGAGAAAATGGGGGCAAGGAGGAGATGTTGATCATTAGGAAGCAAGGAAACAAGAGTGACCCGGGAGCCAGCCAATGGCAAGCAAAAGTAAGTAATGGGCGGCTGTAAACTGCCTTTAATTTTTTTCACAAGAGATTTCACAAGCACAGCACACTGTGTAGGTAAAACCTAAAAAAGGATGAGTGCAGTATGAATCAAAGTTCTATGAAGATGAGAGATAGCGTGATACGGAGGAGCAGTACATGGCATCCCATCCCAGAATTTTAATTAGTTTTCTCCAGAAAAGGGAGAATATTTCAAGAAAGGTGAACACGTTATTCCATCTAAGAGTTAATATGTTGGGGGGAAGGATTAGCTAAATGCACCCTCTCCTTTCTTCTAATTGTGCTAATTGTAAGGAGGAGCAAAATAATGAGGCACAAGCAAAAGTCTAACAATTTCCATAGTTGTTCTGCCTAAATGATGTAAATGTGGTGATCTCTGTAACACAATGCAATCAATCTGTTCGTGAAGCTGAATGCATATGAAGTCGATGACCCACTAGTGGGATTGATGGTGTTTAGTAGTTATCTGATTAACTGCTGATTGTGGAGGGTGTCTCTGGGCGTTTGAGAAACTCACTATTGTACCCCATTCAGAAAGGGCATGTCTAGTTATTTCAAATGATAGACGTGAATCCTGTTGTCAGCGTTACTAAAATGTTAATTTATAGTTCCGAATAAAGATGGTGCGTGATATGATGCATGGGATAGCTCAGCGCTGAGCATTATGGGGCAGATTTACAAGCCCCTTGCGCCACGTTTGCGTCACTTTTCCCATGTTAAAAGTGACGCAAAAGTGGCGCAAGGGGCTTGTAAATCTGCCCCTATGTGTGTAATGTGCAGACTGCGGCTTGTTTAAGAGTGACAGAGGACTACAAAGTCAGAGACAGCACAGAGAGCCGTATTACTTTCTAAGTACATCATCAATCTCGAAATATTTACAAATACAAAAGTATGTCATTTCAGATTATTACATCGAGGCTACATTTCTGTCTCATCTAGTTATGAAAGGCTGGACACCCAGTAAGACTACAGATTTTACAATTTCTGTAAGATAAAGTGAAAAGTAACCCAGCGTTTCCTAACTTAAAGCACAGTGGATGGCAGCAGCTTCACAGAACGTGCACATTTTTCAGTGATGTAAGATTCAGTTCAGGCCTGTCTATTTAAATTATCAGGGCACGAGGACAGATCTGGAAGGTTTCACTCCATCACTCTTCATTACTCGGATATTAAGGTATCATGACATTGAGGAAATGGCTGTCTCTGTTCTATCTGGCAATTTACTAGTTTGTGCTACTGACAGGGCGATTTCAAAGGAAACTATGACCCAGCAAGTGGCCATATGTGTGGAATTTTTATGCGCTGCTCTGGGCCCCTTGATCTGCACCCCCTCGAATCGCTTTGAGCCAGCAAACTCCAAACAATCTCACGTGAATGCATTTGACAAATCGCCCCCTCCCTTGCAAGGCCTAATGAAGGCCTTCAATGCATCAGCCTTGTCCAATAAAATACATAACAACTGTGGTTAAAGGGAATGACAGATGTCCCAGAGATCATAGCCCTGCTTCTGATTACACTTTCCTTGTGTAAACAGGAAGAGGAGGCTTAGAAGAGAGTGTGCTTGTGAACAGGCAGAAGATGCTGCCCTTTTGTTGGCAGCAGCCTGCACACAATCCGAAACTGAGATTCATCGCCGCATTTCTAACTGGCAGTCGCTGGCCCTACTCTGCCACAAATGGAATCACAATCAATGTCACAACTAAAGAGCAGTACATTGAAATAGTGCTGCACTCATCTGTGGTCTGTGGCCCTGGGCACAGCTATGCCTACATTGTTTAATTGACAGTTTATACCCATCATATCCAAGCTACAGAGTAGAAGCAGAAGTCACAAACATCGTATGTATTAGAAAAGATTGAACTATTGGTAGCAAAAGACAGTCCAGTAATTCTTGCACATTTAACCCCCTGTGATTTTAGGGACCCTCAGGGCCAGATTACATAAACATTCACCAGCGAACGACATTTTGCCAGTATTGTGAAAAATGACATTTGCACCCACCAGGCACTTACAGGTAACTCGGTGTTAATTGTTGTTTATGTCCATGTGCACTAGTGCAATATCTTGTTGCACTGATTGCACGATCCAAGTTATTGTGCAAAGTTACCCTGCATTTACGTACTTTTCTGTAATTAGGCCAATGAACGTCTCTGGAAAAATAACACCTCTGCACAATTTACATTTTTTGAGGAAGGGTGCTTGCGATATGTGTTCTTATTTTAAGTTCTTTTGAATGACATTGACATCATTCCAAAACTGCATCACTATTTGACCTTTAACCAATAAATGTTTGCCAGAATATACACAACAAAAAAATGAATGTGCAAAAATATTGTGACCTAAAGAAAGTAATTATACGTAGATAAGAACTGATGCTATTATCAATTTAGGATCTAACATATATATTGCACAGTGTTGGTCGCCACTGTTTAGTTATAGTTAGGTCAGAGTTTCCATCAGGAGGAGCGTTTTTGTTTTGCTAATAACATTGGCGTCGTTTGACAAATCTTCACAAAAGTTTTTAAAAACAAGTTCATAAACCTCAGTTCCTTCCTGGAAATATTAGGCTTGATCCATCAACTGGAATCCGAGGAAAAGGAGGGGGTCAAAACATAATTTTCCCATGTAAAGTCCCACAAGAATGTTTGGGAAGCAAATCAGAAAAAAACGATAGAACAGAATTATATTAAACATTGCAGAAGTAAGAGCTTTACTCAGAAAGAGTGCTTTTTGGTGTTAATCCATTCAGCAATCTTAACAAAGTTGTGTTTAAGTTATAGTGATATTTGGACAGTTGATCCCACAGGAAACCTGTGAGATTCCTAAACTACCACAAATTCAAAAACACAGAGCAATCTGCTTAGTCAAGAGTCGTTTTTTCCGCTCATTTCCGTTCCATTGGTTCAAATTATCTGATTGGATGGCCGGAACATGAATACAAATGTTGCGACTGCCATTATAGGACTCAGAGACTTGTCCCCATGTCCTGAAGTTAACATTAATATCAGATATATAAGGGGGGCAGGACACAGGTACCTTGACCCCCTTGGCACTTCTGGGGGAACCATATCACGCGGTTCCTACTATCCCTGCAAGACTGTGCATTTGGGCAAAATAACCATCAAAACTATGCGGGACTAAGTCTGTGCATACCATCAGAATATGTTGACCTAAGTCTTGGCTATCTCACAGTGCACTATCTGAACTCCTAACCTTACAAGGTACCGGATGGCATGTGCAACCTTAGAACATGACAACCCTGATTCCTCAAGGAAATCGTGGAAACAGATCTGACTCTTTACTTAGTAACTCAGGCATGCCCAAAGGGAGACACTTGAAATACTCAAATTGGCATTTCAAACATTTATTTAAGCAATAGGATTCTTGTGTAAAATACATGAGCTGCAATGATTAATAGAAGGAAACAAAACAGAGTAATCACCATTACAAAAATGGTAAAGAAGATGAATAGATCAACCATCGTGCTGTTACAATGATTATATGAATTCATTTAATTGTATCTATACTCCTACCTAGCGCTTCATATCCATAGGGGATGTGGATCTGCCAGAATACCCTAGAGTGGTCTAAAACACAATTTTCCTCAGGGTATGTGTCATCTGGGAGCTCTTCTTGGTGTAGAACAGGCCGCCATCCTTCTCAGGTGTTCTGTGTCCAGGGCCTATGTAACCTCACAACACCAACTCCTTGTTTGTAAGGTGACTAAAAGCTTCATAAAACATGTTTTAGAATCTAAGTTTAAACTTATCATCAAACCTAAAAGTCTTAAAAGTATTGCAATCTTCAGTAATATAAGCTGAAAGAAAGCCAAAATGCATTTTAAAAGTCAATATATATATATATGTATATAAACAGTGCATAAAGGGCTGCATATAAAAGTAATTTTGTAGTTAAAAGCATTTCCCAATTAAAAAAGAATCTGATTGTTTAAAAGTTCTGACAGGCAGACGAAACAATGATGTTCCCAGCTGCTGCACATGATGTCTCCGTTGACACCCCTTTCACAAGTTCCAATGGACGGGCCTGATTCACAGAACTAACTTACGTCAAAAACGTAAAGTTAGTACTTTTTGGTATTCACAGAATACACTTACTCATTTTGGTATTCACAGAATGAACTTACTCATTTCGGTATTCACAGAAGTTAGTAGTCCTAACTTTGGGACTCCTAAACTGAGAAAAATCCTAACTTTAAGACTTTCGGTATTCACAGAAGGCATTTAGGAGTCCCAAAGTTAGGACTACTAACTTCTGTGAATACCGAAATGAGTAAGTTCATTCTGTGAATACCAAAATGAGTAAGTGTATTCTGTGAATACCAAAAAGTACTAACTTTACGTTTTTGACGTAAGTTAGTTCTGTGAATCAGGCCCGACATGCGTGGTCAAATCCAACTCCTTCAGCAGCCGCTGAAGGTGTGACAGCCAGTAGTGCATCCACAGAGGAAGAGCCAGGATCTGAAAATACAGGAGCTGAAGCATCCAGAAAAGGCTCATAACATTCATTTTGTAGCAACTGCAATCGCACAGGGCAACTTCGCAGGTGGATTCTCAATGGACCCAACAGCAATTCTATGTCCGTAGACTGGACCGGCCTCATTGCAAGGCATATAACCAGGGGACACTCGAAAGTGCACAGAAGACAGCGGAAAACAGGCTGTACGCAAGGTAGCCAGATAGGGCAAAAAGACAAGAACCAATTGTCATTAAGTTCCTGAAGCAAGGATGCACCAAAATACTGCATCATCCTTCGACGACACAGTAGCACATGTGGCAGTGCTATCCCCATTTGGCCATGTGACGGAACATCCATTGTGGAGCAGAAAAAATAAAACCAATATCTCGACAATTAGAAACAGGACAAGTGGTATGCCTCCAAAAAAGCTCCCAAGTACGGAGTGTATGCAAGATGGAATCACTCCGAAGACAGCCTGGAAGATACTAAGAAACCCAGACCCATCCCTTTAAAAAAGTGTACTACACCAGCAGTATTTGAGGCGTTAAAAATGCCACACACTAGCTCTCCGAATTGTTGTGGGAGGTTAGTGTGTAGTAGCGACTGGATTTCAGAGGAAGACCTTGCAACTTGAAGATCGAACGTCTCTCTTGCAGATGTTAACGAAACTTCCTTTTGAAAGAATAGGGCTTTTAGTCTGCTTAGACCATCAAAGTTCACATTAGAGATGAAAATTGAAGGCCAAATTGTCACTTTCCTAACTGTACGGGCAGGTGGAAAAATCACATTTGTACAACAGGTCACAACCTGAGAAACTGTCACCACATAGGGTACTCCCGTTTTCATACCACAGCAACCTTGGTCGTTCAACATCAAATAACTCCCATTTGATAGTAATCTGAACGCCGGACGAATTACAGCAGTTGGGGAACCTTTCAGATAAAAGGACAAGTTTGCCAAGGATGCATTACATGCTTCATAAAGTATGACCTCCCTGCAAACTAGAGAATGGCCTAAGTATTTGCGCAGTCTGTATCATTAAGAAAAACCTCAGTATCTCTATTTGTACAACTGTGATTGATAGGTAGGACCCATGCTTCATGTACAAATCTCTCCTCTACTGTTTCATATCTGCCTACTTCATAGTGTCATAAGCAGTTCTTAAAGTGGAATGGTGAAGTTTACAGAGATATAAACCCATAAATTATACAATCGGATGGTGGTGTTCCTGCTACAGTGAATTGTAATTTCTCTATTGGTCTATGTTTAACATTGTGTATGTCACGTCCTTCCTTGCCATGGTTTTCTGTTCTTTTGTGAAATTGTACGGCAGAAATACATTTGTGGTATTTATATACTACCAGGGCAAGCAACCATTGTGCAAAGTTTGTAAATTCCAGCTCAGTAGCATGATCGGCCTAAGCTGCGTTTGTCCATGATGTAAAAGGGACATATCACTTTGTATAATCTCAATAGCTGGTGACACAATGTTCCTTAGAGAATATATCCTAGTGGATAATGTAGTCATACCATTGTCAATCACTGCTAGAGCCTCTTTTAGATTTCCTCTGTCAATTTCATGTATCCGCTCAGCAGCTTCCTGCTATGAAAAATTCCACACAACATACATACAAAAAGCGCTTTGGACATGGCTTTCTAGGGTCTAGCAAGCAATCCTGTAAATCCATGTCATCAGAAAGGAGAGACAAGTGTTCTTTCACCTCATCTAACGTGGAATGTTTTATCCATTCTAGGCACAATTTTCCAACGCTATATGTTGTCACTACCCCCGCGTGTTGTGTCTGCGTGTAACGTGGGTCAGGTCTGTTTATCCTAAAACCCTTGGGGTTGTTGAGAAAACATGCATGACACCCATTAGTATCTGATGGCCACACTAACAACCCTCTCAACTGGAATGTGAGGAATTGTATGTACCATTCTCGAGCATGTTGTTTAATGTTTCTTCCATGTAGTTTGTGAATTGCTGCCAATTCTCAAAACGTGCAAATGTGGAAATATTTGGTGTGTTCATATCCTTTTTCTTGGCCATCCCAAGGCAGGACGTTTGCTGCACAGTTTTTTTCAGGAAAATCATTTGTCGTGGTATAAGTCATGCTCTAAACAAAGCCTGGTGTGGTGTTCTGAACCTCCATGTCATCCACTCCCATGTTCTGGAATGTGGGGAAGGTTGCCAGGCACTGATGTTAGAACCATGAGTTTTGTCAGTTAGCTCTAGCCTGTTGCTGGATGGGGTCTCTATGTTCCTGATTCTTGAATAAACCTCTTTTTGCTCATGAACTACGCCTCTGTGCTGTTACTCGAGGAACCCAACCTCCACACCTGGTTTCCTTGAGCTTGCCAGTCTTTGGTTCCCCAAACAGATTTAAAATCAATATTGTCCTTCCAAAAGTCATACTCTTGTATCGACAACTGGGAAATAAAGGGGGCTGAATAAATTAGCGTTGTGTCAGTTAGCATATTTGTCTTCGCTTGGGAAGGGAGTAGTTTATAGTAATATGACTCTGGGTCTATAGGGATGTTACCAAAAAATATGCAAACTTCTGTACAAATGTCTTGGAGCTACCCGCTGGTGGTGTAGAGCAGTGTTCTCATTGTGTGTATTTAAACACTGCACGTGGAGTGCTGGCTTTGTGTAAGTAATGGTGCACATAATGGTGAAAACAAAACATTTCATCATAATTAGATGGACCACTATACATATCTTCACTTTCAAATACAGTATAAGGCTCTAATTAATCAAGCATTGTCCTCACTGTACGAATATCCCAATCATCAGAGATGCTGACAGGAGTAATAATATTTCTCAGAGAAATGCCCCCAAAAAATATGAAATCTGCAGTGTCTCTGTCGGACCAAAGATATCATATGGTACCTTATCCCAAACAATTCCATCCATTTCAGGAACCGCTGAAATGTTCACAAGGGACAGGTCTCTTCACACTTTGGGCCATATTCTCAAGAACGGCGATAACATTATCGCCGATGTGGGCGGCAGGAAACTGCTGCTAAAGCGGTGATAAGGGGCTTTATCGCTGCTTTAGCGGCAGTTTCCTGCCGCTAAAGCGGCGATAATGTTATCGCCGTTCTTGAGAATATGGCCCTTTGTGTGATGAAGAGTGAGGCTTCAATACCTCAGTTACGAGTTAAAGAGCAGAGCTTTCTGGGAGATTATGCCCATTCAGAAGCAAGAAATACACTGTCGCAAAAGCAATCGAAAAGGAAAAGCAATCAAATGGCAATCCAAATTTAAATCCAAGGTGGAATAAAGTATGTCTTTTTAAGTCAAATTAAAAATGCACAAGTTCCATGCTGTAGTGGGTCTGATGAATCCAAAGAAAAGTCATCAATGTCGACAGAATAGTCTGAGGATTTTTGTGCAATTGGAGGGGCCTCATTGAGCTGTGTAGAACTGGTAGGTAACTCCAATGGTGGGGTATAATAAACAACTTTGATGTTTGCTTGTGGTGTTGAAACATGTGAATTTGCACATGGTGATTGTGTGGTGTTAGTAAATGTAACTGGAAGTAGCAAAACTTCAGCGTCAGATGTCCCCAGCCATGGAGAAGAAACTTCAGTATAGGTTGAAACTTGCAACAGGATTTCCTGTATGGTTGTGAGAGGAGGCAGGTAACTACCTCTCTTGGCCTACTATGTAGAACCGGCTACGTGGTGAGGTTTAATCAAATTGATTGACACAAACATTTTGTGTTTACTACCAGCAAGGGGCTGTAAAAGTACAGTTCTGACACCTTCAAGAGCTAGGAGAGGCACAAGCACTCCGTAAGATGGGCCTAATTCTCTTTTATCCACAATGTTGTCCTGGACCAGATCACCAATGTTTAAAATCCAGGCAAGAGTTGTTGGTAGTGCCTGCACTTCGCCAGTGGCAGAATGTTTCTGTAGCTCATTGCTTTGCTCATCTCAGAAATCGCTCAGTTCCTGTAAGACAGCCAAATGTTCGCTGATATCAAAATATGTTTCTGCCACTACTGTGCTAGGACTGCCAAGGTCTGGAACCCACATCTTAACCCTGAACAGGACTTCATAGGAAGTACGGCCACTCAAGGATGTTCTTGGCAGATGGTTTAAGGCTCTCTGTAACCCATACATATGTTGGACCCAATGCAACCTGAACCGAATATTCTAGCTGTTAAAGACTTCTTTAAGTCACAGGTTTTCCTCTCCACTTCTTTATTTCCCTCTGGATGGTAGGGTGAGGAGTAGTGCACAGTCACACCCAGTTTTCCCATGGTATCCCGGTAAGTCTTAGAGGCAAATCCTGATCCCTGGTCCGAATGGAATGCACCTACTGCGTATATGCCGATGAAGGCTTGCACATCTTTTATAGCAGTTCGAGAGTCAGCCGATTGCTGTAGCCATAACCACAGGAATTGGGAACAGGAATCCACTGCTAACTTGATGTGTTTAAAGGAGCCATTGGTGTGTAGTGGCATGCAGTGGTCCAGATAAACACAAGCAAGAGTCTTGTTTGAGATCAAGAGAGGTGTCTGTGGTGAATGAGCTGTGGAGGAAACCTTTATTTTCTGAAAAATGTCACATTTAAGGACATAATCTTTAGTCTGTTTGTATGGACCTGGCTACCAGTAGCATTGCTGCAGTAGTGAAACTGTAACCACCAACCCTGCATGGGCAGATGCTAGACTCTCACTTGCTGCTAGTATTAATTCTAGCCTGTAGTCTGAATTTGGAATCACTCTATCCCCCACTCTGGGAATGTTTTGCACATTTAGCTGGTAGGAGTATTTTGTTGGAAGACCTTTTGGTAAGGGGGTGCCACAGCGTGGAGCTGTGACAGCCATCATTATGTCTCCATCTATCCTCATGGTAGAACGAGTCACTGTAGCTACTTCAGCAGTTTGAACTGCTGCCTTTGCAGCTTCATTAGCCAGTGAATTCACTGGAACATGTATTCCTACATGTTTGTGGCTCAATGTGTGAATAACATGATCCCATGGCATACTTGCTTTTCTTTTTGCCACCTGTCGCCAAATCAACCTGTGCTTGATAGTGTACCCTTTAGAATCTCTGAATCCATTCTGGCTCCAATAGTGTAAATACTCATTGTATGACCGGACACAATAATATGAATCACACACTATAAGTGTGTGGAATTCAGGATCAGTATTCTCAAGTGCCAGAATAGAGCTTTCAGTTCAGCCAGTTGTGCAGTGCAATCACCTAGTGACTGCATGAATGTCTTAAGAGGATAGAATTCTCCATTCCTCATTTTGCCCTTTAGCGCTGCACAAGCTGTGGAGTATTGGTGTTTTGCTCCTACTGTTGGCTGGGCAGAACCATCAGTGTAAACTATAAAGTTTTACTGATCTAGAGGTATAATTTCACTGGGCAGAGGTATTCTTTTTTTTTTTTTTGGGACTGTATTTATTTGCATTTTCTTAATTACATTACAAAAATACCTCAGATATTCAGAGCATCTCATTTCTATTTTCATTACAAGCAGAGCGGAGTTCGACAATATTGTCACATAAATAATCAACATTACCAAGATAGTTCCTGTCAACGTGATCCCTTTTCCCCTCCCTCCCCCCATGTATCCTCCCTCCCCTCCAAGTTACTGTGAGTCCATGAGTGCAAGACCATAATAAGTCAACCAAGGCTTCCATATTTTCCTGAATTTTTTCGGGCAACCCCTTGCTTTATAGGTTGTTTTTTCCCCCAGCATATACATGTCCATACCCCTTCGTCATTCTTCTAGCGTAGGATTAGACGCAGCACCCCACGCCCTCGCCAAGTCCTTTTTGGCTACTACCAAGCCCAGCTGGAGCAACGTCAGTTTCACTTTGGGGAGATCGATTTCTGTAGGTATGCCCAACAAAATAAACATGGGATCTGGGGGTATTGAGTCTTGCAATATAAGTTCCAGCTCCTTCAGCAGCGTGCCCCAATATATCTGTACTTGTGTGCACCCCAGACAGTATGAAAGAAGGTCCCTTCCATGATCTTACATTTCAGGCAGTTGGGTGATTCCGCTCTACCTATCCTATGCAGTCGGGCTCTGTCATAATACATTCTGTGTAAATACTTGAATTGAATCAATCGAAGTCTGGATCTAATAGCTACTTCCCTAGGATGCATCAAAGTCATTTCCCAATCTAAGTCATCTATGTCCCCCAGATCCGCCTCCCAGTGTGATCTCAGTTTTCCCAAAGGGTCTGGTGTGTTATTCATAATTGTCCTATAGGTCCAGGACACTGCCTTTTCCCCAATTTCGTCCATCAAGTGGGGCATATTCTGGGAGGCCCTCCATATCAATACGTTGCGCCCTCCAAGCATGTCTCAATTGCAAATATTTAAAATGCTGCATCTTGTTCATGTCGTACTCAGTCTGGAGGCACAAAAACGTCACCAGCTCCTTACGGTGTACTATGTCTTTGAGCTGAGAAATGCCCACCAAGTCCCATTTCTGAAAACCTGTCAGCTTGGCAAATTCCTTGAGTCGTGCTCCCACCCAGAGCGGGGTTTCCTTGGTCACCCGGCCATCCCATCTCATCCGTCTCTCCGCTTTCTTCCATGCTATTATCACAGTTTGTGTGGCTGGTAACATTTTTGCAATTCCCTTACCTCCATAAAGATAGTGTGAATATGGCCTTTTGATGAATTGTGTGTGTTCAAGCGCGTATGTGGGGTGGTCCCTCTCCCCGAATGCCCATTCGTTTATTACTATCAAATGGGCTGCCCAGTAGTAGGCACGAAGGTCCGGCAGGGAAATGCCGCCGCTGTATTGGTTGCATTGTAGCTTTCCCAATGCTACCCTAGGGGGTTTCCCTCCACAAAGGAACTTTCTCAGAATATCATCAATCTTGGTGAACACCTCTTCTGGGATTGGATGATAGGTATTTTGCAGAACATATAAAAATTTTGGTAGGGTAATCATTTTGAAGAGCGCCGCTCTTCCAAGCAGCGTCAGAGTTAATCAGGCCCATCTATCCGCGTCTAAGCGGAATTCCGCTAGTACCTTATAAAGGTTCCGCTCCAACGCCAGCGGCTTATCCAGCGTAATGTGAATACCCAAATATTTTATCCCAGTGGGTGCGACCTGCAGTTGGCTGGGGTAGACAACGTTCCCAACATCCTGCCCTAACGGATAAACACACGATTTTTCCCAATTGATTCTGTACCCCTCGTACCTGCCATATTCCTAGCAGCTCGTCATGATATTAGGGAGTGTCGTTTCGGGGTTTGTGACATATAGTAGTATGTCATCAGCATACAAAGAAATACGCTCATCTAGGTCATCGTTGCCACTCACTCGGAAACCAGTTATGTTCGGATGTGCTCGAATGACACATGCAAGGGGTTCTAGGACCATTGCAAAAAGCAGAGGAGACAGGGGGCAACCCTGTCTGGTGCCCCTTTCTATTGAGAACTTCCGAGACGTAACCCCGTTGACTCTGACCCTTGCCAATGGTCTTTCGTACAGTATGGCTATCCACCTCCTGAACTTGGGACCAAATCCCAACCTATCCAGTACTGCCATGAGAAACGGCCAGTGGACTGTGTCGAATGCCTTCTCAGCAACTAGGGACAGTATGAGATGAGGGTCAGTTCTATTTTGCACCATCTCCAACCAGTTAGAGACTCGTCTAAGGTTAAGTGTCGTCGATCTCTTAGGCATAAAGCCCGACTGGTCCCTGTGGACGAGTCCTGTAATGACCCGAGTGAGTCTATTGGCCAGAATTCTGGCCAAAATCTTAGTCTCCATATTTATGAGGGAGATGGGCCGATACGAACCACATCTCTGTGGCGGCCGCCCTTCTTTGGGTATCACCACAATAGTGGCTGTCCTCAAATCTTCGGGGAGTGCACCCAAATCTCGCACCTCTAGGTACATCTGCAAGAGATGTGTGCTAAAAAGTGCCCCGTGCTGTTTAAAAAATTCCGGAGGGAGCCCATTGGGACCCGAGGACTTCCCTGTTTTCATCTGACCTATGGCTTCTAGAATTTCTTCTTTCGTCAACTTTGCCTCCAGTGCTTGTGATTCACTGGACTCCAATCGAGGGAGCTGTATGGATTGTAAATACGTGTGGATCTGCTCAATGTCTGCTAGGGATCGTTTCGCATAGAAGGCCTCGTAATATCCTGCAAAGGCGTGCGCTATTGCATCTGGGGTTACATGGACCTGGTCCTCGTCCAGCTGTATTCGGGCTACCCATCTGCTTTACAGCTCCTTTTTGCGGAGCCACGCGAGCAGTCTACCTGTTTTATCACTCGTGTCATACAGTCTCCTATGCATGGCCTGTATGGCATGCTGCACATCTCTTTTGGCTAACGCAAGGTATTCTTGCTGCAGGAGCTTCAACCTTCTCAACTGGGAGGGGTTATTACTTATAGTGGCTTGCGATTCAGTCTGCAGGAGCTACGCTTCAATTCTCGCTACCTCCTCAGTCTCCTTACGTCTCTTATGCGCTATGATATTTTGGGCTCTGTCCCGGAGGACTGCTTTGTAAGCCTCCCACAAAATAATGGCGGAATCCACTGTCCCTACATTTTCCCGGAAGTATAACTCCGTGTCCACTCTAATCTCCTGAGCCACCTGTGGGTCTTGTAGTTCCCACGAGTTCAATTTCCATTCCCTTGTTTGGTGTTGCGTCCGAGCCCCGGTTGTCAGTCATAAAGGTGAATGGTCTGAAAGACCTCTTGCTAGGTATTCAATCTTTTGTGCTTCCCCTAATTCCCCAGCCAGGGTGAATATGTAGTCCAGTCTCGAGAAGGCCTTGAGGGCCCCTGAATAAAAAGAATATGCTTTTTTCTGGGGGTGTTGTCTGCGCCACAGGTCAGTGAGTGTCAGTGTATCTGCAAATCTTTTGAGTGGGGTTTCCCTGGGGCCCCCCGGTGGGACTGTTGTGCGATCCCATGTGGGGTCCATCACATCGTTAAAGTCCCCGCCTGTTATGTGGGTGTGGGAACCTGCTTCAAGAAGAATGGCAGCCAGTTTGTCCATCGTTTGCTTCTGTAGCCTAGGGGGTGCATAAACACTAATGAATGTGATATGTCTTCTGTCCCAAATCCCCTTCACTGCCACATATGTTCCGTTAGGGTCACTCCATGTGCGCTCTATCCTGAATGGTGGACTTTTCTTTATTAATATGGCGACCCCTCTTGCCCCTGTAGAGAACCCCGCGTGTGCCAGTGTTGTGTATGGTCTACGGCCCCAAAAATTGCATCTCGTGCCCTTTAAGTGCGTTTCTTGTAGAAGAATGACATCCGGCTTTAGCCTTTTACAGTACGACGCCACTAACCCTCGTTTGACCTTATTCCCCATCCCGTTGACATTCCATGATAAAACTGAATATGGGGTCTGATTAGCCATCATTCTTGCTAGATCTCATCGAACCTTGTTTCTCCCTCCACTCTGCATTTCCCTCCATCTCCTTCTCACTGAGTGGTTGCAACTGATGCATTCCTACTTTTTTCCAGAAAACTATGATGACCTCCCGTCCCCATCCCCCAGCCCCCCACACTCATCCCTCACCCAATCGACTCTCCCTCGGGTCAACATGACCAACTTTGTCGCTTGGATCAGGAGAGGTCTGTCGCCCACCCCCCAACTGTTAAGCCTTCAAACTCCCTCCCTCCCCCGCCCCCTCTGTGAAATAACTGTGTGCCGCTTTCACACCCTCAGACAACCAAAGTCCCAGTTGCGGCGTCTCAGATTACTTTCAAGGCAGGGGGTGATCCAACAAGACAAACCAATGCAACAACAAAAAAAGAAGGGGAAACGCACACCTAACCAAATTGCAGACTATATGGAAAACAAAATAAGGGACCAACAATCAACTAAAAGGAGGGAAGGGAGGCATGACTAAAAAAAGGAGAAAGGGAAGGGGGGAGGAGGGGGAATGGAGGAAAACACAAAGGGGGAGTGAATCAAACTACTCTCAAATACACCAAAAAGAAAAACTGCACACAAAGGGGGAGGCGTGATAGCCCTTCCGTCTGCTTACTGCCCATTCAGTTCTCCGTGCCCAACACTGCTCATCATTCGGTTACATCTTCATGTCTTGTTTGCGTTTCTGCGCCAGTTGTCATGTCCGTTTCTCCTGGATTTTCCAAGTGATTAATGTTCTGCATAAGGGGATGTTCCACCTCCGAGTCCGTGGTAATATCTTGGTCTGTACAGTCTGCCGATCTCTGCTGAGCTGCTTCTTTCCTTATTGGTCGCTCGCGAGGCATGTCTCTCCGTGAAGTGCTCTCTGAGTCCGAGGCTCTCGGTGTCCGGCCTGTGGCCCCCCTGGTGCCATATGGTGTCGTTCTGTTGTGGCCTCTTTGTGACGCCTCCCTGTCTCTCCATGCAGGCCTCTGTGTCCGGGGTCTATTACTGCGTCTGATCGGTGCTGTTCCGTTGAGAGAACGTTGGGCCCCTGGGGGTTTGAACATAGGACGTTCCTCTATCCAGTGCCAGGCCTCCTCGGGTGTAGTAAAGAACATTGTCTTTGTCTGATATATCATCTTCAGTTTGGCCGGGGAGAGGAGCATGTAAGTGATTTGCATCTGCCTCAACTTGTCCTTGACCGAATCAAACTTTTTGCGCTGTTTCTGGACTTCACACGAGTAGTCTGGGAACACCATGATTTTGGTGTTATTCAGCCGGATTTCCCCTTTCTTTCGGATTCCTTGAAGGACGAGGTCACGGTCCTGGTAGTTGAGGAATTTCGCTATCTGCGGTCTTGGCACCGCCCCTACTGGAGGCCGAGCTCCTGGGATGCGGTGCGCCCTCTCAATGATGAAGCACGGCGAGAAGTGTAGTTCTGGGAGCGAGTCTAGTATCCATTGTCTCAGAAAGGCACCGGCATCCGTCCCCTCAATGTTCTCCGGAAAGCCAATAAAGCGGAGGTTGTTCCTCCTCGCCCTGTTTTCAGCATCATCCACTCTCCATAGCATGTCCTTCATAGCCGTCGTCAATTCTGTGACCTCCTTCCGGAGCGTATGTGTAGTGTCTTCCACTTCCGATATTCTTTGTTCTGCCTGCGTGACTTTTTCGGACACATTGCGTAGATCTTGACGGAGCAGGTTGACGTCTATCTTGATGCTGTCAATTTTACCCTCCAGCGCCTCCCTAGAGGAGCGGATCGCCTGAAGGAGAACATTATTGTCCGGCTCATCCATGGCGACTGGCGCGAGGGGATCTGTCCCCTGCAGGGGTTTAGCGAATTTGTCCAGCTTCCCCTGTTTCTGCCTTTTAGGGTCTTTGCCTCGCGCCATTGGTAGTCCATCTTCTCGATGCCCGGCTTCTGTAACGACACCGCTGGGTTTCCCCTTTCCTGATTCCGTCCGGGAGCCCCACTCCGGCTGTTTGTTCAGGGACTTGCTTTCTCTAATAGTATTGCTCGGTGGGGCGCTATGCTACACTGTAGGGCCAGCTACCGTAGTTCCCCAGTCTCTGCCTGGTTGTCTCTCTCAGGTCTTATTTCCCGCCACTGTTCACCTTATGTCTGCTGTCCATATCCGTTGTCTTCCGCCAGGTAGGTGAACTACCTCTTCCCCACACCATTCCAGCTGGTTTCTAAGGCCCCTTACTGGGATTGTGCTGTGGCCGGTGCCTCTCGATGGCAGTAGGCGCCTGGTCACGAGGGGTACTATCTTGTCCCCACGTCAGCTGGTCCACCTGTCCCCTTAGGGGTCTGTATTTGTGTTTCCTGGCCCCCAGGGCCTCACAGCCACTTTGTCTCACCGGCTTCTCATCGGGGGAGGGGGGAATGTGAGAGGTATCATGCCGGATACTGCGCCTACAGCCCGCTCTTTCAAATTCCCTCGGCGCGCACCGGGGGTCAGGCCCCGTATGTATGGCTGAGTCCCTCCCCCGGTGTCGCGTGTGCAGTGCTCCACTTCGGCTTATCTCGGCCTCTCCTCCACTCCCACCGCGCCAGTCAGCGGGCGGCCGTCTCCGTGTACCAGGGTCTGGCCCCGCGGCTTCTCAGGGCCCACTTTTCCCGTTTAAGCACCTCACTGCTCAGGGGCCCACTGTCACTCGGCGCACCCGCTACGGGATCCGAACGCTCCCCTCTCTTTTCTCAACAGCCTCCCTCTTGATGCAGGCCAGATCGTGGCTTGTCTGTCTTGTCGCCAGCCGGCCGTCTCCACCGCCTACCTCCTTCAAGTGTGTCCTCCGCTGCCGGCAAATGGCTGCATCCAGATCACGGCCGCCGCTCGCTGCCAGCTCCGCACACACTCACTGCGGCAGCCCGCTCCTCAAGGTGGCGGGAGGGGGGGGAAGAGAGGCCCGGCTCCGTCTGCCCTCAGGGTGCTCCCAGTGTCTCAGTGCCTTCCCCAGGGGCACAGCTCGGCTCCGTACCATCCGCCTCAAGTTAGTTTCGGTTGCTCAAACTACGCCGATCCTCTCGGCGCCATCTTGTCTTTCATGCGGGGTCTCCTTCGCTCCTCGGTTTCTCGGCTACTGTGATGCCACACGGGGCCCCTCGTCCCTCACTACTGGCACAATATGTTCCCCGACACTCGGATCGGGCGTGCAGAGCTTTGGAGTGAATGTGAGCTCAGGATGATAGCAGTATTGATAGCGGGCTTGCGGAGCTCCGGCAGGACACGTCTAGTCGGCCATGCTGCTGGCCACGCCTCTAGGCAGAAGTATTCTTGTTCATATTGTAGGTATGCTTGCGTTTGTAATGCAGAGTCACAGATACAGTCTACGTCTGTTGCTGTTAGTGAGTTGGCCCACTGTATCCAGCTTGGATGTAAGGCTTTTACGTTAGGGACGCTGGCCTTTGTGACAGCCTCTAAGGCTGGGATCAGGGTCACGACAATTATTGATTTTCCCTGAGCCAAAGATCTTTCTTTCAATACAGCTGTCTGTACTGCCCTCAGTCTCTTTTCTGTTGTTGCAAAACGTATTTCTGCATTGGAATATACATGTGATTTATGTTCAATTGGTACAGTGTCACCCTCACTAAAGGTGACATATGTGTAGCTTGAGATCCCTGCGACTGTGTCAGCTTGAATTGAACAACATATCTGTGTCTGTCCTTGTGTCCAATGTGTGCTTGAAAAGTCTGGATGAATTAAGTCATAAAAAAGTTTTATCCAATGTGCATAATCTGGTATGTATGTTCTGCCAAAATTCAGGAAAACCAATATTGTTTGGAGTTTTGTCAATGTTTTTGGTGGTTGTAACAGTGCACACTTCTCTAGGAAACGCGTCGCTAAACTTTTACCTTTATCTGACAACTGGTATCCAAAAAACAGACACTGAGCTAAGCAATTTTTGATTTTTTGCAGTTGAATTTTTAGTCCATGAGCAAATCCCAGAATTTTGAGATCCTCTCGGGCCAAGTGTGTTTCTAAGTCCTAATCCATTAAGTATATGTCATCAACATAGAACAATGTTTCATTGTCATAGGAATGTATGTCATAGGAATGTAACAGTTCTGTTACACAGTCTGAGAACAACCCAGTGCTATTCTTATGCCCTTGTGGCAACTGACAAAATTGTTTTTGAGACCCGAAGGTGGTAAATTAAGTCAAATGCCTGCTTTCAGGTGCTATGTTTTGGCATAAAAACCTGTATGAGATGTCTAATGTGGTTTTGTATTTTTTACACAATATATTGTTCATTAGTGCCGCTCCATGCATGTTTTGTACAGTAATGGTGTGAGTAGCACTGTTTAATTGCCTAAAGTCTAAGACTAAATGATATGAATGATCTGGTTTCATTACGGGGAACAAAGAACTGTTCATTGGTGAGGTGCAACTCTTTATTACACCCTGATGTTGAAGTTGTGTGAGTATTTGTCTAACCTGTTGTTTAGCCTCATGTTTGATTGAGTATTGTGATTGCACCTGTGGGCTTAATCTTGTGGGTATAATATGGTAAGGGGATCCTTCATCCCAAACCCACGTGATTGTGTGATAGTGCCTGGACTTTGTCAAGGGTCCACTCCTTGGTGTATGTATGTTTAACTGATTCTGGAATGAGGTCAGAAAAGGCTGGTGATATTACACTTTCTCCCCAAAAAACTCAGGTGGCCAGTCTTTTTTAGCCAAGAGAATGTCATAACCAAATAATAAGTTATCCAAAAAGAGAAGGTGAATAGTGTGAGGCATATCACCCTCCATTTGGAGTTGTAATTCATACAATTGACTTGGGACACTTAAGGCTTTATTTATGAGGCCTTGCGACACTTTTGCGCCACCGTTGCATCACTTTTTGAGATGCACCAGCGGCGTACAAATTGGGCCATGTTGAGCCCTGTTTAAAAAGTGAGGCACCTAAGCAGATGCCTCACTTTGTAACGCCCTGAGCTACATTATACCTGCGTAAGGTATAATGTATGCAGGGTGGGCGTTCCCCTGCAAAAAGCCTTGTAGAAGTGGCGCAGTGAACTCTAGCAGAATTCACTGCGCCACTTCTAGGACGCCACTGCATCAAAATCTTGCGCCTGCCTCACAGCAGGTGTAAGACTGACCCAGGTGCATTTAACTTGGGACTTGCCCATGTGTAATGGCCCGTTGCTGGAGTTGCTTCACTTTTGCGACACACTCCAGCAATGCGTCATTGCTGCGCCTACAGATATGTCAGAAATACTGACGTATCTCTAACTCGTTTTGACATGGAGTGCCATACATTAAATACGGCGCATCCATCGTGTCGCAAGGAGGGCGCAGTGAAAACTGTTGCATCGCTGTTTTCATGCAGCGATGCAACTGTTTTCATAAATGAGACCCTTAGTCTGTGTTCTGGTGTTTCAACCGGGACGTAGTCACTAGTTGCTACTGTTGCCAGATACTCTTGAAGATTCGGGTTAACTATTATGACTTCTGCTGTGCTGTCTAGCAGAGTCAGAGCTCACTCCCCATTCAAACGCAGAGTCCTCAATATGTGTGGCATGTTTAACTTTTATCCCAGCCACCTTCTTCTTTCTAAATTGAGGCTTTTGCTGTGGAAGTTTTTCTTTCTTTCTTTCTTATTGTGAAGTCAGAAGAGCGTTGCGAGTCCTTCTTGGGTTTCATGTACTTCTCCAACCTGCGCTCTGATTGTCCTCCTCTCTCCAAGCATTTTTTCAGATGTTTCCTGAAAGGAACGAGAAGGATGTGTATCAGTATCCTAATACCTGTCATGCTGTTTAATTGTTTCACGGTGACGCAAGTTACTTCGCTTTTCAGAGGATTCCTGTGGAGTAGATCCACCCTGTGATTTAGTCTTTTCTGTATTCTTATTATCCCATACTTTTTTAGAAGACTCTGGTGCCTGTTTTAAGGTATCCTTTCCAGAATTTCCCTTAAGCTGTGGTTTGTTAGGTTTGGCCCCCAAATTATCTTGACCTACTGATATAAAGGTTTCTGCAATAGTTTAGGTTTTTCGTGCTCTTGGTCTGCCAGAGTGACCTGTGCGAGATGTTGGCATATTGCCAAGGCTGCTGCTTCCCTTTTTATATTACTTAATATGATTGAGGATACTTTAGAAAAATTGCCCACTAATTTGGTCCCCAAATCTAGGGCCGGGACTGCCCCATATTCATTTTGAATCTGTTTGAGCACCTCTGGCAAAACAGCTAATTATGGTGTACCATGCGCTATGGTATAGATTGCAGCAAATACTGTGCCCCAAGTGGCACAGTCCTCTACTGGGGGAACCATCCTCAAATTAAGGCACAATGTGAACATTCTATGTTTTTCTTAGGGTCTCGTATGGGGAAACACTGCTTCAAGCTGATTTGTTTTTTGTGCAATTCAGAACGGAATCTCATCCCGTCTGACAGGAACCTTACCCATAATTTGTTATTGTTATTGTTAATTGCGATTTATAGAGCGCTTAATACCGGCAGGTCTCTAAGCGCTGTGAGAAGAGTAGCTACAATCCCCCCAGGTGAGTGTAACCCCTGATTGGACTGTGTTATGCCCAGGCTTCCGTGAAGAGGAGAGTCTTCAGTTTCTTCCTGAATGGCAGGAGGGCTTTTTCGGAGCGAAGGTGGCATGGCAGCCTATTCCATAGTTGGGGGATGAGGACGGAGAAGGCTCGCCCTCCTTTAGTCGTGTAGTTAAACCGTGGGCAGGTTAGTTGGCCCCCGTGGCTGATCTTAGGGTGCGGCCGGGGACGTATTTCCCCAGGCGCTCTTTGATGTATCTTGGGGCCTGTCCATACAGAGCCATGTGGGCAATACAAAGGCCCTTGAATCTGGCCCTCTGTTTGATGGGGAGCCAGTGGAGTTTTTGCAGCAGAGGAGTAGCCCGTGTGCGTCTGGGGAGCTAATTTCATCAATAGTCACTGGAATAATTGCAGGAATTGCTAATAGTGGTTGTGCGGCTTTCAGCAGCCCTTGCTGGGGTTGCTGTTATGGTTCGCATATGGATTGTATTAGTCGACTGCATAGTGTAACTGTACCTGTGTAAAATTTACAAAGTTCTGGTGCTGTGAGAACTCCTATGTGGCATATAGCCAGCTAGGACTGGCCATATTGCCCCCTCATTACTGAGGGGACCCAGTCTGACATGTTCTAATGTATTTGGTAGGGCACCTTGAAACCAGTTCATGTGTTCCTGGTATGTCAATGGATTTTATAAATCTTCATATGCTCTATAGTTATTTGGTACTACTGCTTCAGGAGATTTGTGAAGATTCCCTCTGTTGGCATTTACTGCCAAAAATGTAACAGATAAATAGAGTACCTCTGTTCTATATGCTTTGTGGGCCTCTGCTATGAAGGTAAAGTCCGCCCAGTAAGAGGGAGCCCTTGTTGGGTTAACATTTGTGTCAGGACATGTCTGTAATTTAGCGGTGCTGAATTTGCCACTTGAAGATGTGGGATTCAGAGAGGGTAGTTATTGTGGGGTGATTCGTTTAAAGGTTCATGCTTGAAAAACCTACTGCCAAAAATAGGGATTCTCTACTTTGCTGAGGAGGATATTTCCCTAACACCATGGACGTTTCCGGTTAATTGGTGAGTAGGGTCTTTGAGCACACAAAAGAAAACTATTGAGGAGACCCATTAGATACATACCCAAGCTAGAACATTGATGGCGCCATGTCGTATGGTTCCTATTAACTCAGTAAGACTGTGCGCTTGGGCAACGTAAGCGTCAAAATTATGTAGGACTAAGTCATGCATACCATCGGAATATGTTGACCTGAGTCCTGGCTAGCTCACAGTGAACCATCTGGACCCCTGACCTTACAAGATACCGGATGACATCTACAACTTCAGACCATGACAACCCTGATTCCTCAAGGAAATCATGGAAACATATCTGACTCTTTTATTAGTAAATCAGGCATGCCCAAAGGGAGACACAAGAAATACACAAATTGCCATTTCAAATATTTATTGAAGCAATAGGATTCTTGTGTAAAATACGTTCGCTGCAATGATTAATAGAAGGAAACAAAACAGAGTAATCAACATTACGAGAATGGTAAAGAAGATGAATAGCTCAATCATTTTGTTGTTACATTGCTTATATAAATACATATAATTGTATCTATACTCCTACCTAGCGCTTCCTATCCTTATAGGCAAGGAGGGTGCAGAGATGCCATAATACCTTAGAGTGGTCTAACTCCCCATTTAGATGAGGGTAAATGTCATCTGTGAGCCGGTCTTGGTGTAGAGCAGGCCGCCGTCCTTCTCAGGATGGTAATGGGATTCAGCTGGGTTGGAATTCAGGAATGGGGTGACCTCAACAGTGGGTAAACTGACAAGTGCACACTGCAGTTTAAGTGTAAATTAAGACTGTGTTCACTTGTAGCAAAATTGGATGGTTGCACAAGGGTAACGCCCTCTCACCATGGGTGTCAGTACTGAGAATTGTACAATGCTTTCCCCTTGCAGAGAGTAGCATCCCCTCAGTGCACTCTTCAAAGAAATTCATCACTTTTAATCTTGTGAACTCAGTAATCCAAATAAGTATAATCTAATGTAAAATAAAAGGTCATTCAAAAGTTCAATTTCATGTTATTTCTTTATTCCACAATACATGATATTTTCTTTGAAGTCATATCATGTAGTGTCATCACTTGATTTTACATAAATAACTTGGGTATCTTATGTTCCCGATGCATTTAGAAAATGTAGAAGACCATGACACAGTATCTATAATAGAGATGATGGCCAGTGCCTCGTTGGAACAGAAGGTCAAGCAGTCCACTCACGAGGCAGGTCACACATTAAACGGAATTTTTATATCTAACCCACATCTGAAATTGCAAGAGGTTCTGCCAATTCCGTGGTCAGACCATAAGGCCATCCTGTTTGTAGTAACTACCACCCATCACATCCCTCGTCCTCATATTCCCCTCAGGACAATTAAAGGGCGCAACTGGAGGAATATTAACCCCCAGCTGTTGCAATCCACCCTAGCATCCTTAAAACCTGACATAAGGTCCGAGGTAAATATATCAACACGTAGTTTCACTAATTGGATTGAAACTGCAGTAAACACTTTAGCCCCGGTGAAAAGCTTCACTAGCAAGCGTACAAAGAAATCAGAACCCTGGTTTTGTGATGCACTGTGCGCACAGAAACAAATGTGCAGAAAATTAGAAAGACGTTGGAGAAGGAATTACGCCGAAGCTGATAAAATTCTATATGCACAATCTTTAACCGGCTATAAAAAACTGACCTTGGATAAGAAAAGTAGCTACTTCTCAGAGAAAATCCGGCAGGCAGGTAATTCCAGCAAAGAACTCTTTGCGACCTTAAAAAGTCTAGTTAAATTACCTGCACCAAAAAAAATAGGACAGCAGTGTGGAATTCTGCAACCAACTTGCACGGTTTTTCAAGGACAAAGTGCAAACGATCTATGATTCCCTTATAGTTAATGGCACTGACTGCACAGCTGACACCCCCACTGCAAGCCCCCCGAACTCCGACAATGTTCTGGACTCCTTCGTACCACCCATTACAGAACAGATCTTGCAGGTAGTCAGATCAAGAAAATCCGGAGCACCCTCAGACCCGTGCCCGCCAAAAATATTTCAAATGGCATCGGAAACTATTAGAGAGCAACTTAGCTTACTTTTTAAAGAAATTATTGGTTCAGGTATCTTTCCTGACGCGTGGAAACTGGTCTCAATTCTTCCACTATTAAAAAAACCTGATCTAGATCCCAGGGAGAACAGTAATTATAGACCTATTGCCAGGATTCCTTTCCCTGCCAAGGTCCTGGAAAAAATCCTTAACTCCCAACTCACTGCCTTCATTTCCTCAGCAGACCTGTTGGATTCCTCACAATATGGTTTCCGACAGGGACACAGCACAGAGACTGCCCTGGTTAAGGCAGCAGAGTAGCTACGGGCAATATTGGACACTGGTGCCAGGGCCGCCTTGATCCTTCTGGATCTATCGGCGGCTTTTGACACTGTGAACCACGACATCCTAATCAGAAGGCTCCTAGAGGCAGGAGTCAAGAAGTCTGCTCTTAACCTGATCAAATCGTATCTGAACAATAGGTTTCAATATGTTCAGATTGGGGACTCTTGCTCAGAGCAGTTTCTGCTTCCATGTGGGGTGCTGCAGGGCTCTTCACTGAGCCCAACACTGTTCAATCTTTACGTGACCTCCTTAGCTGATATCATCAGGCAGTTTGGCTTTTCGTTGGTCTCCTATGCGGACGATACCCAAATTGTACTGTCCATCTCAAGCAACTCGGAGGAAACCGCTGAGCCCTTCAATCAATGTATGTCCCTGGTAGACCAATGGATGAGCGCAAACTGCCTAAAGCTTAACGGAAGCAAAACTGAGGTTCTCCTGTTGGGCTCTGATACTTCTTTTTGGTCACAGAACTGGTCGCCTCCTGGCATTGGAACTCTTCCGGTCCCAGTCAGTAAGGTGAGGAATCTGGGCATCATTTTTGATGACAGACTGACCTTCCGACATCAGATCAATAAGGTCTCTTCATTGGACTTTTTAACACTAAAGTCAATTAGGAAAGTGCGCTCTTTCATCCCCCGTGAAGCAGTAAAAACACTGGTGACGGTTCTAGCCTTGGCTAGATTAGACTATGGAAATGCATTATATATGGGCCTTCAAAAACAGTACATGCTTAAACTCCAGCGGGTGTACAACGAAGCCACCTAATTGCTGCTGGATATCCCCAATTTCCAGTCCATTTCCCAAGGCTTAAAAAAACTCCACTGGCTCCCTATGAAAAAAAGGATAGATTTTAAATCTCTATGTCTAGCGTACAAAGCTCTACATGGAACCGGACCCACGTTCCTGAAAAAAAACTTCACCTGGTATCAGGCTCCCAGAACCCTACGTTCATCTCAGAGCAAACTCCTCCAGATACCCAAATTTAAGAAAGCCCGTTGGGGAGGCAGAAGTTTTGTCCTGAGCACAGTGAAATTATGGAACACGCTTCCGATAGACATCAAAAACAGCTCAACGTTGCTTTAATTTAGAAAAGCATTAAAAACGTGGCTATTCTCCAAGTAACTTGCACCTTCATCCACTGAAATTCCGGCAGATACCACCGCACAGCGCCTAGACGCCCTTGGGCATTCATGTGCTATATAAATTTCCCAATCAAATCAAATCATTTCGGGCATGGCCCTTCCTCAGGGGAATGGTATTCCTAAAGAATGGTGAAACAACAAATAATTATGGGGCTGAAATTGAACCTCCAATAATAAACATACAAATAGTGACATGAAAGAAGAATAAGGACATAAATAGCAAGATTAAGGTGCTAAGAACCAAGGACCTGGGTTCGTGATGAGCTCAAACACACTCCAATGTTACGAATGCTTGGGTGTTATGGACACAGATATCCATGTGAGCACCTTGTGAAGGTAGAGTAGGGGATGTGCACCGGTCTTAGTACAAATGGTGAATGTAGAGTACCAAAGGTGAATGTAGAGTGCCAAAAAATGTAAAGCGGAGAGTCTTAGGGACCTATCTATGGTCACTCAATAGATAGGTCCATTCAAATTAAATTCTGTTTTTTTTTTTTAAAACAATGATTATCTACCACTAATACAGGGCATTTATCTCCCTATAGGCTGCCCTTTGGTCTGTTTTAGTCCTGAGGAAGACCCGCCATGATCTATAGTCAATAACACTTGAACACACGTTCGAAACGTTGACGACATTACGTTATGTCCTATGTCAGCTATCCTTGGAATATGTAAAGAATATATAAGGATACACTGAACAAAACATTTTAGGACATTTTGTTTATATGTGGTTCCAAGGTCTCATGTTTGTATATGTGATCACTGAGAGATTTTGGATTTTCACTATGTATATGTTAATGTGATGTATTGTTCTTTATGGTCTCTGGACCGCCTTTCGAAAAGAGATAGATGTACATGTTTTGATATATTAAAAATAATATATTTAAAACAAATTAATGGTTGTGTTGTGTCAGTGGTTTTTAGATATCATTTTCTTGAAAGATCTGTGTTTTTTGAGTCAGGAAACGTTTCACACATGTTTGAGGGATCATTTATAGGCCCTTCTAGTATTTAATGTTTAATGAAAAACATTATTTTACAAGTGCCCTTGAGGAGATTTCGTTCACCAGACAGAACTGTTTGTAGCTCACACATGGGCATTTGAGCATGTAAACCACATTTTTAGAGTCATATGTAGCAGACGAGTACAGTTTAATTTTCTTGCTTTGAGACAGATGAGTAATGGTGTTGCCTTTAATGATATAATTGCAACTCCCCCAATTGAGGCAAGCTGTGGTTCCTTTGTAGGTTATGTTAGCTCCAGTATCCTCCTTATCGTCTAGTAATTCCTTGAGGTTCTTCGTTCTCTGGTATGCAAATGTAGGAGGTAAGTTATAAAATCCTCTGAAAACTATTTCGGTCTGTAGCATGGGCCAAAAGTTTAGTAAAATCTCATTTGATTGTGTGCTTCTGGTAGAGAATTCGCACACAAATACAATTCTCTTGGAATCTCTGTGAAGATTCTTAGATGTCAGAATATGAATTCTATATGTAGTGTCAACCCTTTCAATAGCTTCTTGGATGATAGTGTGGGGGTAACCTCTTTGTTTGAAATTGTTTGTTATCATCATTTTGCCCGCATTGTAATAGTTGAGATTAGATGCAATTTGTTTCACTCTTAACAATTAGGTATAGGGAAAATGTCTCCTTAATGAATATTGATGAAAACTGCTGTGGTGTAGTAGTTGTTGCGGTCTGTGGGTTTGACGTTTATATTGGTTTCAAAAGTATTATCCATGATGGTAATGTCCACATCCAAGAATGTAATGGTACTTTCACTGATGGTATGAGTAAATCCTATTTTAGCATCGATGAAATTGAGTTTGTCAATGACAGATGTTAGACTGATTTTGGGCCCTTTCCATATCAAGAAAATGTCATCTATATATCTTCAGTATGTAATTAAGGGGCATATTAGCAAGACCGGCGATAAAATTATCGCCGTTTTAGCGGCAGGAAACTGCCGCTAACACGGCGATAATGGGCTTGCTAATATGCGTTATAGAATTCCAATAGAATCCCAGGTTAGATGTCCTGCACATCTAACCTGGGCTTCTATTGGAATTCTATAACGCATATTAGCAAGCCCATTAGCGCCGTTTTAGCGGCAGTTTCCTGCCGCTAAAACGGCGATAATTTTATCGCCGGTCTTGCTAATATGCCCCTAAGTTTCTTTGCCACTCCTCATCCTGAAGAATGTTGTTAATCTCAAATTGGTGCATGAAGAGGTTAGCATAGCACGGGGTGGCACAATTTCCCATGGAAGTCCCTGTCTTTTGTAGGTAATATACATTGTTCCATGTAAAAGAGCTGTGATACAAGCTGAAATGCAGCAGGTCAATCAAAACACTTTGAGATCTTCATCAATGGGTGCTGTGATTAAAAATGATTCAACAACTTCCAATCCTAGTTTTTGCGGAATAGAGGTATACAAGAACTTGACGTCACTAGTGCATAGGATGAGGTCGTCATTATCCTCAAACCGTATGGATCTGATCTTATTCAAGAAATCTGTAGTGTCTTTTAAGTATGTAGTCATGTTCTGTGCCAAAGGCTGTAAATTACAATCTATGGACTTTCTTGTGGAAACTATTGGTTGAAATGGTGGTTGAGTAAGATTCTCGTGTATCTTAGGTAGTATGTGAATGCTTGGAGTTCGCAGATTCTTCTTAGTGAGTTATCTCCTATCATCTCCAGTGATAGTTCCCAAGGTAATGGCTCTCTTTAGGATGTTGGCCAGAATTTTTGAGAATTCCTTAGTTGGATTGCCATCCAATGTCATGTATACGGACATGTCCTGTACGCTTTACAGCATGTTATCTCTGAGTTGTTTGCAATTTGTTTGATGATTTCTCTTTCTTTTTGACTTAAATTGGAGGTTTTGGAAGGCTTGGATTTGAAAACACTCTGAAATTCCTACTGGACAATCCCTTTGAATGAATCCAATATGTTTTGACTTACAGGTGCAAGGAAATTACTCTTTTTCTTTAGGCCCATTAAGGTTCCTTCATTTTTATGTGGTCATTCTTCCACTAACCTTTCAAAAAAGTGGTGTAGTCTTAAGTTCCTCATGAATTTGAATAGGCTTATTTGTTGTTCGAATTCATAAGAGTGGTACGTGGGGACGAAGGATCAGCCCTTCTGTAGTGTGTTGACTTGTATTCTCATGAGGGGACAACTGGAGATGTTAATGACTAAGGGGCACATGCATCAAGCCCGCATTTTGCGATTCCCAAATAGCAAATTTTACTGATTCGCTATTTGGGAATCTCAAAATGCTATGCATGTAGGAATCGCAAAAAAATTTGCGATTCCTACACATTCTTTATTTGCGGCTCGCAAATTGCAAATCGCAAATAAGGAATGGCTTCCCATTCATTCCTGTTGGGCCTAGGAATCAATGAGAATTGCATGCACAATTTGCGAATACCAAATAGGTTCTCGCAAATTGCGCATGCAATTTCAAGGGTGCAAGGGTGCCAAAAGGACACCCTGATGCACCCCTGAAAGTGCAAATAAAAAACATGTTGCACACACACATGCCCCAAGGGCATGTGTGTGTGCAACATAGAACTTTAAAAAATGCACTTTTGTGCATTTTTCAAAGTTTTCGCAAATTACCATCAACTTTAAGTTGATGGGAATTTGCGTTTCTTAAAATCTAAACTGCTATTTTTAAGTAATCGCAAATTTTGCGATTACTTAAATAACGATTTTTAGGTCTCGCCTATGCAGCGCGCATGCGGTGCTTAGGAGGGCCTTTAGCCGTCGCTCTGCTCATTTTCAAGCACACACTCGTGCTTGTGGCAGCATCCACCTTGCGGGAGCGAGCAGCGGCGCGCCACAAGCACGAGTGCAGTGCTTGAAAATGAGCAGACTGCTCTCCCAAGCACGCGCGCTCCTCTCTCCTCACCCACACGTCCCGGCCACTCACTCGCTCCGCCCTCTCCGTCTCCTTTTTGCTCGCCCTTCTTGTCTTTCCCTCTCTCGGTTCAGTCTTTCTTCCCCTGCTATCTTCTTACTTTCTTTTTCATGTTGTAATTTTCGTGTCTTTCTCGCCTTACTTTTTGCGTCCGCGCCCTTTTCTCTTTTTCTCGTTCTGCCCTACTTTCTCTTTCAATTTAAATTTCGCCCCTCTGTTTATTTTTCTTCGCGCCTCTACTCTCTCTGCCCCCTTCTCTATCTCTCTTTGTATACCCTCCGTTACTCTTGCCTCCCCTGTTCTCTTGTGCTCCCGTCTCTCCGCCCGCCAATCCGTCTTCTTTCCTGAACTGTGGCGTTTGTCTGAGACTCACCCGACACCACCCTGTCTTGAAGAGAAAACTTTTTCATGCATTGCTGCGCCAGCTTGTCGTCTTCCTCCTCCTCTTTCGTAGCCAGGGGAAAGTCACTTCCTTACCCCTGCATTGTAAAGTATCCAGCCGTCGACGCAGATAGCTCGGTGGGTTATTTCACCTGGTGCAGGGATCTGCCTTTAAAGTGAGATGACAGGAGATATTTATAAATGTGTCATTTTTACAAAACAATCTTTTCTCTTAAAAGGTGGACACTGATAAAGCAACAGTGGGATTTGAAAGTCTGGAAGAATGCTACCTAGCGAAGATTATGGTCTCAGAAGGGTCAAGAGAGAGGGCTACCTCTTTCTCTCGCCTAGAATTCTGGCTGGGTGGCAATTACAGAGCAGTTATGTGGTGGTGGTTGTGATATTGAAGGCGTCGGACATGTCAGGTTTGGGACTGCTGTATAATACAGGGAACCTTTTATCACAGTGGGGATCAGGCTTTGACACTGCCTCATATCCCTCTGTACCCCACTCCCCGCGCTCACTGCCTTAGATCCCTCTGTACCCCACTCCCTGCGCTCACTGCCTAAAATCCCTCTGTACCCCACACCTCGCTCTCACTGCCACAACATATCCCTCTGTACCCCACACCTCGCGCTCACTGCCACATATCCCTCTGTATTCCACTCCTCACACTCACTGCCTGATCGCTCACTTTACCCTGCCATTCATCTTCTACGTGTTCTCTCCCCTTCCACTCGTTCTACCTCTGTTCACCCCCTTACTTCTTTTAGTACCTTACTCCTTTCTCAATACCTCTACTTCTTTTCCTCTTCAGTAACATCTCTCTGACACATCTCTGCACTTCCTTTATATCAACGCACCCCTCTACCTCACCTGTCTACCTCAGTCTTTATTATTCCCTCTTCCTCAGCTGTCTCTACCTGTCTCTGACACACCTCTCCCTCTCTCTACCTGGCCCTCTCTCGTTCTACGACTGCGTTATTCTCCCCTCTCCATCTTTCATTTACCTGTCTCTGCACCTGAATCTTTTTCTTCTACACCTCACTTCTTTGTCTACCCTTCACCCCTCGCTACCCTTCTGTTTGCCTCACTACGGTCTTTACCCGACCCACCTTTCAGTGCCTCTTCCCATTTCGCCTCCCTCCCTCACAGCGCTCTCCTAGCATGCATCTGTTTCTCCCCTCACCACCATGCCTGCCTCTACCCCTCCTTACCTTTCTAACCAGCCTAACTTTCTACCTTCCTGTTATTCCTGGTAGTGAACCTTTCATTTCACGCCTCCGGTTGTATTACCTACGCATTAAAATTGAGTAGGTCATTGCTGTGCTCCCAACCCGACATCGAGACCCAGTCCCTAGCCTCTCAACATGCCCAGATATAACAACAAGCATTGGCATAGCCAATAGGTCTCGCCTTTGGGACCTGCTGCATAACTAAATGCTTATAAGGTCCCAAAGGCGAGACCTATTGGCTATGCCAATGCTTGTTGCATTTGGGATGATGCATCCCAAATGCAAAAATTGCGGTCGCAAAGGGGCAGATTCACAGAATCTGCCCCTTTGCGACCGCAAAAAACAATGATGCATGTGCCCCTAAATTCCTGTCCACTATGTTTTCTGACTGCGGGTTTGTACCCGTTGGTCCTTCATGGTTGATTGCCCCTTTGGTCTTGTGACCGTGTCCAATCTGGGTTCAATGATGGCATCCGTACCTCTCCCTAAAAAAGAACTCTCGTTGTTGAATTTGAAGGGACATCAGCTTCAGAAGCAGGGGCGTAACGAAACTTGAGGGGGCCCCCCTGCAAAGCACATGGAGGGCCCCCCCCGGTGGCCCGGCCTACCACTTTGCCCCACCACCCAAAAATCTGGTATATTTTGATTTGAAACCTCCAACATTTAATAAAATGCTTCTATATTGTCTTGACTCAAAGTTCTAATGAGAAAGTAGGAAACCCTCTTAACATATAAGCTACGCCATATGTAACAATACTGTCAAGAGCAGATTATTTAACTGAGGCAGTAATCAGAACAATGCCAAGGAGAGGTCCTATTGTCTCAGGAAGGGCAGCAATCAGAACAATGCCAAGGAGCGATCCTATTGTCTCAGGAACTGCCTCTGGCTGAAGATCAAAGAACAACTATGAAGGATCTGAAATAGAATTGACATTGATGGACAATAACTTGAAACTTTGAAAGACAAACCCAAACCTGCAATTACATAGACTCGACTGACAATATACATGAGAATTACACAAGATATAACTCAGTATCCTGCGAATTCCAAGAGAAATAGACTAGTGAATTATCAAAATGCCACACCCTCGCGACTGTCTAGGTCTGTGCATGATAATAACGTGAACTGAGGAAGCAATTTCAATTTCTACCATCATGTCTTTATTAGTAAGCAGGACAAAACAGGCAGGCAAACGAGGCTGAAAACTGTTTGGATGCTTCAGAACATTGATGCAGATGTTTGTCTGTTTGAATTTATAATTTCTGTAGTATAAACAATGCTAAATACAAGATTTAAGGCACACGTATTACAGACAAGTGCAAGCAACACCGTAAATAACACCGCATGTAGAATAAAAACAAACCATATCAGCAACTACCTAATGACAGAATTTATACAAACTGTAGTTGGTAAAGCAAAAGAAAAGTGCAAATACTTCCAAAGTGCATAATAAAGCAATCCCCAGTCCAGCAATATACAAAAATCAAGCATATTTTGTAAAACAATCCAACTTTCTTGCATCAAGGTGAAAATACTTTCAAAGTGCATGATAAAAACAAGTCCAGCAGTATGCAAAAATGAAGCCAGGTTAGTCAAACAATTCTCTGTTTGGTGTGTGCATAAAGGCACATATATTTCAAAGCAACTGGTAAACAATAACAACTACAGCACCATACAATAATCAAACTGGTTTAGACTAACAATTCCCTTTTTGAAGGCTCAAATATTTCAAAGTGACTGGCAAAACAGTAACAAGTACAGGAGGAAGCAGCATACAAAAATCAAACCACTTTAGTCAACAAATGCCCTTTTGGTTTGTGCACGAAGGTGCAAATATTTCAAAGTGACTGGTAAATCAATAACAAGTACAGCAAGCAGCAGCATACCTAAGTCAAACCTATTTAGTAAAACTAATTCCCCTTTTGTTTGTGCATGAAGGCATGAATATTTCAAAGTACCTGATAAAGCAATACAATTTAGCAGCATAAACATCAAACCCGTCCAGTCAAACAATGCCCCTTTTATTTGTGCATAAAGGTGCCTGAGTCCATTTTGCCCATGCCTTAAAACGTCTCTGGATGGCATCTGCCTTTAATGGTTGCAACAATCTCCCATCCAGTAATGGCAGCTTAAGAGGCAGCAATTGTGACCTGGGGAAAGTAAAAGAGGCCCTGGCAAGAGGTGATCCCAAGGATATGGCTTGACAAACATGATACGTGGCAGAGCACTTAGAATCAGGCCTGGGCCCTGGCATGGAACAGGAGCTGAGAATTTACTGCTCGTGAAAGGAAGTGTGAGGGAAGATAGCAGCCCATCACGAAATGGTGGGCATGTAAATAAAGTAACAGGGTGGCCAGAGACAGTCCTGCAGGCAAAGGGGCACCAAAACCCACGCACCTAAATAATTTGAAAAGATGTCTTTCAGCCCCTCGCGTTGGTTCGCGAAAAAGCAAAGGCATGTACATTTTAGTTAGAAGCATCCAAATCTGCTCAAGCGTCAAATGATTTCAAACAAATAGTAGCTAGTTGTAAGCTTGCTTTTAAAATATGTGCACACATCTTTTTTCCAATACACTCCATTCCCATATAACAGCTCTCCGTCGGAGCAAGTCTGTATTGAAGTGTTTTAGGATGTTCAGAGTAAAGCTGGAGATGATAACGTGGTTAGTTGTTACAGGGAAAAGTAAGATTCCGATCCCCTTCCTTTCTCTTTTGCCGATGAATGCAATAGAATTTTAGAAGGGAGTAAAGCATACTATATTAAGGGGTTGGTTATGCAGAGTGATGGACACATCCTTTTTTCCACAGAGAGGATATTGTGAAGATGAATCCCTGATCTTCAAAAATGGAGATGAATATAGCACATTCGGTGAACAATTAACATAAATACTGGGAGGAGTAAGAGACTTATGTGCCCTCACATTAGAAACACTATGGTGTACAAAAAATATACATTTTCGAACAACTCGTTATTTTCAACATGGTTGACAATTCTGTATTAGCATAGCAGTGTGCTTAAAAAAATCAAAGTCCATATTCAACTCAGTGAGCTTTCACTCATGGTTCAAAACGCGGGAAGTACCATATACTGTCCAGAGATAGACATATCTATACTATGGAGATCAAATGGTTGTGGCACTGGGGGTGGCACACCTGTGCCCATTCACGGATTGGCTTTGCCCATTGCTTCCCCAGTGGCCATCACCGACCTAAGCCTCAGATAACAAATCAGGGAAGCGAGAACTAAAGTCCTGAGTTGGCTGGGGATTGAAACCAGAGGCGCAACTGGACCCGAACTTCAGCGGGGGCTACCACTCCCAGCCAGGGCAGGCCCTAGCACTGGTCGCACATGGTGCAAGTCTTTTTTGGTGCCCCCTCCCACATTTCCTCCTTCTCCATGAATTCGCTCACTACCACTCACCAACAATGCACCTCATCTCACTATAGCACCTTTCTGACAAACATTTCATTTTTTTTATAGCACTACTCGCACTCAGTTCTGTGATCTGCATGGTGCACGTTCTTTGTAGCAGGCACATTAACCCTCTGCGCTTTGTGGGTGGCAGGAGTGCCCATGTGAGTGCACGGTGAGTGATGCAACAGTGTGAGAGTAGGGTAAGAGGCGTGACTGCAGGGTGAGTGAGGTGACCATATGAATTTGGGTGCGGATGTAAGTGCAGAGTGGGACGAAAGAATGCATGGTTAGTGATGGGCTTGTTTCAGTGAGATTGCAGATTGAGCAGTGAGGGGGACAGGTGCGTAAAGTGTCACATGAGTGCAGGGTGACTAGTGTGCTTGTGTGACTGTAGGGTGAGGTACAGGGTGAACAGCGCAAGTGCATTGTGAGTGCAGAGTGATCACTGTGAGCGAGTGAATGGTGTGAGTGCATGGTGATCAGTGTGAGTGCATTGTGATCGCTGTGAGTGCAGGGTGAGCGTAAAAGTGAAGGGCAAGAATGAGGAGTGAGTTGTCTGAATGCAGGGTGCATTCCCAGACACTTGAAGTAACTCAGCATGTTATTGACGGCGGCGTAGGGTTTCAGATACAAGTTAAACTATTGCTATTATGGCATTAATAGGGATCGAGGGTGTAGGAAATAAATAATGTGCTGATCCTGCAACAAACTTCCAGTCTTATGATTAGGGTTGCCAGCTCATTATTTTGATGTCCCAGACTGACTTATCTGTGCATACTTCGAACAGCAAATATAAATAGAAAGCACTTTTAATTGTTTTCTAGGGCTGCCTGAATGATCCATGACTGATAATTAAAGGGAACAAAGACAGAAAAGTCACATTACAAATGAATACATACTTTTTTATTTATAACCAGGGCACAAGTCCTAAAAAAAGAAGTGGGGGGGACTAACCTAGTTAATCAGTATGCAAGTGACATCATGGCGTGTGAGATCAAGGCGCGTGACATCACGGTGTGTGACATCACGGCGAGTGACAGCACAGGAAGTGGCATCATAAGAAGTGACATCAGATCTTAAGCCCTCACATATATGTTTAACATGTCTATCATGAGTACATTAAAGCACATTTCCAGTATACAGGGAATCCCTCCTGATTTAGGCAGAAGATTTGCACTTTTGTAAGCTACACATAAAACAGTGTTGCCTTTTGTCAGCGTAAACTTATTCTACCCATAGTGCTTTACAAGAAAAAATAGTGATATTTAAATTATTACAATGCCTCCTCAGGGGTAGTAAGCACTATATAAATACTGGGAAGACCAACACATCTGACATTCTTACAGCGCATGCATATCTCCTAAACAGAGCCTGAACAAAGTGAAAAGCTGCCTCTTAAGTATGTGTGAAGTGCTAACAAGGTGTGAGCCTTTGTTTCCCCTCTGCTGAATTTGCCTCTAGGTGTGAGGCTCCTGAATGCTGCCAGCCAGGAGACTCCAACAAAAGGAGGCCTGATGACCCCTCAGATTGGACCTTTGTTATGGGCCCAGCAGGAGTCTGACCTAAGAAAGCCCCAGCACTGCATACTATGAAACCGAGCTCTGCTGTGGTGCCTGTAAGAGGCCAGCATCTGTCTACAAGGTGATTGGGAGGCAGAAGCCACAACACAAAGGATGTTTTGCTAAACACAACTTCAGAAAGGTGTTTTCACCTTTAAATACGCGAAATAATGCAGCATTCTTTGGGAAGGCCATCAAAAGAGGGCCAGGTGGTGCTTTGCTTTGACGGGCCTCTGCCGCAGAAGACAACGGTCTACTTAAAGCCACGCCCATAGAAATCACTGGAGTGATACTGACCGAAACCCCCGGGTGACAACATTCGGTAAACAGTTACTACGTCACAACTCCTCACTGGCTTCTTCTTGCATTCACTGATAAAAAACACTTCAGTCTTCGCCAGAACCTGCCCGCAATGAGGGGTATCGGGGATCACGTCTATAAGACGCCAATGATGCGCATACCAGGGTCGGATTGGTAACGCGGGCACTCGGGCAATGCCCGAGGGGCCGGTGTCCAGTTCCAGCTGTGGGCTGCTTTTTTTAGCAATCTGGGGGGCCGATTTGGGTGGTTTCTGCATTGTTCGGATACCGCCAGCAGCTCAGTGGGTGCCTGAGTGGCCTTTCTGGTGGCAGATGGGCATCCATCACCTCCCTTTTATCAACGGGCAGAGGTGTCACTCCCTTTCTCTCGCTGGGCCGGCCAATTAATGTGTGCATACTGAGCGGGGGCAGGGGGCCTGAGCAGAAGTGGCCTCACTTGTTTTCAGGTGTGTTTCACCACTGTAAACTAATCCGTGCATTTTTTCTTTTTACCCCCCCCCCCATTTTTTAATAAAATTTCGCCGAAGGACTGTTTTGCGGAAAGACAATATGCAAATGTGGGCCACTTTTTTTTAGCGTGCCCGGGCCGATTTTTAATCCCAATCCAACCCTGCGCATAATTGAAAAACATGAAGATTGATGTGCCCCTGCCCCACCCCCTCTGGAAACAAGTCCGACCACATCACAGCCTTCAGATTCATTCAGAGGCCGCTTGTGTACTCTGATGCACCCAGCCAGCAGCAGCGCGCGCGGACCCGTGGGTGCTAGGCCCCAGCCTCTTTCCTTTTGAACCACCTGCTGGATGGATGTCATCTGTGTACTTTTAGACTCTCCATCCACATAGGAGGCCTTTTTTACCCCAGCCAAAGGAAGCAAATGTCTGTTTTAAGGGGGTGGGGTTAGTGCAGACCCTGTGGAATGCTCGCATTCCTTTTGGGAGAAGTAAAGTACCACTTTAATCGGCTGGAAGCAGTGCTTTAAATGGGCAGATACTGTAAGGACCTCTTTAATTCGAAATGGAGAGAACCTGCACTTCTCGGGCACTGCTAAAATACATTTAACGGAAAGTACTGGCACTTTTCAGGAGCAAACGGGTACTCTTGATGGTGAGCAGTACAAGTACTTCAACGCCTCGTCAGGGGTAGTAAGCGCTATATAAATACTTCTATTTTTCCATCTGAGGCCCTGGTTGAAAATGGCCTCAAACAAAGTTGCGACAAAATACGAACTCTGAAGCGCAACTGAGTGAGACACATGACGCTCCACAGCTGAACTTACTCACTCGCTCACATATATATCTGGACACAAACATAATTTCAGTTTGCAGAAATCACAGTTGGACACGTCTGTTTGGCTAGGCAGTAATCAAGACGCACCACGAGAGCTACTACGTAGCGCTATAATGCTGTCTTTGGTTCATAAAAGAATGCAGTATTTACTACTGTTTATTCCGTGAAGAACGGACACCCACACACGGTAAACTATAAGATATAATATATAACGTTAGAGCAGGGCTTTAAGTGGGCCGGGTCTCACCGGGTCTGAGCACCGGCAGTTTTTTAAAGGGGACCTCAAAACGGGTCTCTTTCGGGCTCTGTTTTGTGCCTGCTGTCACTGCAGTCCGTTTTTTTCCGGACTGCAGTGACCGCAGGCACATCGGTGTGCGCTGCTCACACTGCTCACTTCTCACTATGGAGAAGTTACGGCACGGCATGACGTCATGCCAGGTGAACGTTGTAGGGGAAGGGAAATCTATTAAAGAGAGTCATTTTCTCTCTGGATTTCCCTTCTCTTTTTGAAACTCGGGAGCAGCAACATTGTCATGGTGTCAGCAGGGCTTTAATTGGAAGCTTTTTCAATATTATATACAAGCCATAGTTGCTGCTTATTTTTCGTATGCAACTAACAACCATTGACAAAGCCAATAGTCCTGACTTGTTGTAGGTATGTTACTTGTATTATATCTAGATGCAATGTCAGAAACAGCAAAATGCAAGACGGGTGGCACACTATGCTAAGCACATATTTTTTAGTTTGTGTTTTTAAGCAACACCCTTAATTACATTGGCCACGCCCCTTTGAGAGACCCTCCAGTTTTTTCATCCCACTTAAAGCCCTGCGTTAGAGGTTGCCTGTCAGAGTATTATTTGACTGTGGCACCCTGCCGTGGACACTTGCTACCAGCTACAATCCCTTACAGACTGATGGATTTAGGAGCTAATTACATTCTATTTAGTGTTCTCGTCAAATAGAAGACGCGTGTTTGTGCTTTAGAGAACACATTTCCCACACACCGAAAAACATCGAATAATGTGAGTGTTTGTGAGACAAAAATAATTTTCCCCCCACATCATGCGTTTTTGCTTTGCATGCCGAAAAGTGCACTATCACTATAACATTCCATCAGGATCAAAGGGGAAAAGTGGCTTTGCGCGCGCAACAGCAGCAAGGGAGCCTTGAACGGCTGACAGGCATTCGATAGAAGCCTCGCGCCCCAGGTGGGGATTTCCTTTAACAGAGACGTTGTGATTTACCAGGAGCACGAGACCGCGTACATCCAAGTAGCCACTCAGGGGCTAGCAATAATTAAATTATGGCCGGCGGCCGCACAGTCCCTCTGTCGTCTCGGGGATGCCTCACCTCCTCACGCGCATTTTTAATTGCGCGATGCGCATGGCAACGTTTACCAGTCTCCGCGCAGACGCGGAGATGTGCGCGCCGCGCACCATTTAATTTATTAAAGAGGCCGCAGCGAGGTATCTAGTAACTGCTGGCTGCGCAGCCGCGGAGGGGGCCCCTGGAGCGCAGGTGACCCCCGCAATGCGGGGGCTGCAGGGGCCTGTGTTACGCCCCTGTTCAGAAGTAGGTGCATTTGGAGTAGTTGAGGCAGATAAATCAATTTCAACGAGATTTCTCGCCTGGTGTATAAAATCACTGTCAAAAGATTTTGTCAGTAGATTTTGAGGAGAATGGTTTATTATATTGTAGTGTCCATCTCAAGCAACTCGGAGGAAACCACTGAGCGCTTCAGTCAATGTATGTCCCTGGTAGACCAATGGATGAGCGCAAACTGCCTAAAGCTTAACGGAAGCAAAACTGAGGTTCTCCTGTTGGGCTCTGATACTTCTTTTTGGTCACAGTACTGGTGGCCTCCTGGCATGGGAACTCTTCCGGTCCCAGTCAGTAAGGTGAGGAATCTGGGCATCATTTTTGATGACAGACTGACCTTCCGACATCAGATCAATAAGGTCTCTTCATTTGTCTTTTTAACACTAAAGTCAATTAGGAAAGTGCGCTCTTTCATCCCCCGTGAAGCAGTAAAAACACTGGTGACGGTTCTAGCCTTGGCTAGATTAGACTATGGAAATGCATTATATATGGGCCTTCAAAAACAGTACATGCTTAAACTCCAGCGGGCGCAGAACGAAGCCGCCTGATTGCTGCTGGATATCCCCAAATTCCAGTCCATTTCCCAAGGCTTAAAAAAACTCCACTGGCTCCCTATGTAAAAAAGGATAGATTTTAAATCTCTATGTCTAGCGTACAAAGCTATACATGGAACCGGACCCGCGTTCCTGAAAAAACACTTCACCTGGTATCAGCCTCCCAGAACCCTACGTTCATCTCAGAGCAAACTCCTCCAGATACCCAAATTTAAGAAAGCCCGTTGGGGAGGCGGAAGTTTTGTCCTGAGCACAGTGAAATTATGGAATACGCTTCTGATAGACATCAAAAACAGCTCAGCGTTGCTTTAATTTAGAAAAGCATTAAAAACGTGGCTATTCTCCAAGTAACTTGCACCTTCATCCACTGAAATTCTGGCAGATACCACCGCACAGCGCCTAGACGCCCTTGGGCATTCGTGCGCTATATAAATTTCCCAATCAAATCAAATCATTTCGGGCATGGCCCTTCCTCAGGGGAATGGTATTCCTAAAGAATGGTGAAACAACAAATAATTATGGGGCTGAAATTGAACCTCCAATAATAAACATACAAATAGTGACATGAAAGAAGAATAAGGACATAAATAGCAAGATTAAGGTGCTAAGAACCAAGGACCTGGGTTCGTGATGAGCTCAAACACACTCCAATGTTACGAATGCTTAGGTGTTATGGACACAGATATCCATGTGAGCACCTTGTGAAGGTAGAGTAGGGGATGTGCACCGGTCTTAGTACAAATGGTGAATGTAGAGTGCCAAAGGTGAATGTAGAGTGCCAAAAAATGTAAAGCGGAGAGTCTTAGGGACCTATCTATGGTCACTCAATAGATAGGTCCATTTGAATTAAATTCTGTTGTTTTTTTAAAAACAATGATTATCTACCACTAATACAGGGCATTTATCTCCCTATAGGCTGCCCTTTTGTCTGTTTTAGTCCTGAGGAAGACCCGCCATGATTTATAGTCAATAACACTTGAACACACGTTCGAAACATCGACGACATTACGTTATGTCCTATGTCAGCTATCCTTGGAATATGTAAAGGATATATAAGGATACACTGAACAAAACATTTTAGGACATTTTGTTTATATGTGGTTCCAAGGTCTCATGTTTGTATATGTGATCACTGCGAGATTTTGGATTTTCACTATGTATATGTTAATGTGATGTATTGTTCTTTATGGTCTCTGGACCGCCTTTCGAAAAGAGATAGATATACATGTTTTGATATATGAAAAACAATATATTTAAAACAAATTAATGGTCAATCAATCAATCAATCACAGAATTTGTAGAGCGCACTACGTACCAGAGAGGGTCTCAAGGCGCTGGGGAAAAAAAAGGGGGGGGGTGTCGCTACTGGTCGAACAGCCAGGTCTTGAGTAGCCTCCTGAAGGTCAGCAGGTCTTGGGTCTGTCGTAGGCTGAGTGGAAGGGTGTTTCCGGTTCTTGGCGGCGAGGTGGGAGAAGGACCTGCCGCCGGTGGTTGTTCTTTGAATGTGGGGGACGGTGGCGAGGGAGAGGTCGGCGGAGCGGAGCTGGCGGTTGGGGATGTAGAAGAAGAGTCGTCTGTTGAGGTAGGCTGGGCCGGTCTTGTGGAGTGCTTTGTGTGCGTGGATGAGGAGTTTGAAGGAGATTCTCCTGTCGACGGGGAGCCAGTCCAGGTTTCTCAGGTGGGGGGTGATGTGGCTGTGGCGTGGTACGTCTCGGAACAGGCGTGCAGAGGCGTTTTGAATGCGTTGCAGTCGATTGATGAGCTTGGCCAGGGCTCCCGCGTAGAGGGCGTTTCCATAGTCGAGTCTGCTACTGACGAGGGCCTGGGTGACTGTTCTTCTCGTATCTGTCGGGATCCACCTGTAATCTTGCGGAGCATGCGGAGGGTGTTGAAGCAGGAGGAGGAGGAGACTGCGTTGACTTGCTTGGCCATGGAGAGCGTTGAGTCGAGGATGACTCCCAGGTTGCGTGCGTGGTCGGTGGGTGTCGGGGCTGCCCCCAGAGTCGTTGGCCACCAGGAGTCGTCCCAGGCTGAAGGGTTGGAGCCGAGGATGAGGACCTCCGTCTTGTCCGAGTTCAGCTTTAGTCGGCTGCTCTTCATCCAATCGGCGACGGCCTTCATTCCTTCGTGGAGGTTGGATTTGGCGGTGAGGGGGTCCTTGGTGAGGGAGAGGATCAGTTGAGTGTCGTCGGCGCAGGAGATTATGTTGAGGTCGTGCTGTCGGGCGATGCGTGCAAGCGGGGCCATGTAGATGTTGAACAGTGTCGGACTGAGGGATGATCCCTGTGGTACGCCGCAGATGATCTCGGAGGCTTTGGATCGGAATGGGGGAGGCGGACTCTCTGGGTTCTGCCGGAGAGGAAGGAGGTGGTCCATTCCAGGGCCTTGTCTCAGATCCCTGCATCATGGTTGTGTTGTGTCAGTGGTTTTTAGATATCATTTTCTTGAAAGATCTGTGTTTTTTGAGTCAGGAAACGTTTCACACATGTTTGAGGGATCATTTATAGGCCCTTCTAGTATTTAATGTTTAATGCACTTAAAAGGCCCGATGGTGCAGACGCGCAGTGGACTTGAGTAAGCCCTGCTGGCCCCTCGCTACATTCAGCTGCCTCGTACCCAGTTAAATATTCTATCTGTATGCTGCTTTGAAATATATTGTGATAGTGCTGCCTTTCAAAATACATTTACTGCTGCTAACTTTTTTTTTAAACATTTGTTGTGACCTTGCTGCTTTTTAAAACATCTATTGCTGCTAATATTTTTAATACCTTTTTTAACTGATAGCCTGCTCAGTCTTGTCCTGGTGTGTGCCGACCCCGGTCCGTCACGGCTGCCATGCCGTTTGAACGGAGGGCGGACACACTAACTTTGATCCCTGCCTCACTTCCGCCGCAATTCCTATCCGGGTTGGACGCGGTCTAGTTGTCCACCGGAAAGCACTTAAAAGGCCCGATGGTGCGGACACGCGCAGCGGGCGCGCCTAAGGCAAACCCGCCTGCGCCCGTCCACGCCCGCACGAGCCCAGGGGCCAGCCATTATGTTCAAACCCGGTCTTACTCAGCACAAGAATTAAAATCTCTGCACTCTGGTAATTATTTACTCAATCCCCTCACTAATATTACATTGATTAAGCAAGGAATCATGGAAGCAAGGGCTACTTTCCCCGAAATTATCACCCTTGCTCATGTTACTACGATTACACAAAGACAGATTAGACATACTAATCTTAAAACCACTATCTTCTACCTTAACACTCAGTCAATGGTGAAACACCAGCTTGAGATATTCAACTTACTGGACTCCAGCCGCCCTGACATCCTATTCCTAATAGAACCTTGGTTGTCACAGAATTCAGCCCCAGACATTCTAGCAGCCCTCCCTAACGACTACTATATCCTGTAGGCAAACCGCACATCAGGGATTATAGGTGGGGGAGTAGCGGCTATTGTTCACCATGATCTAAAATTTACAAACCTAACTCCCCTTGATCTACCTTCAGTAGATAACATAGTCCTTAAGCTGGAGTCGGCTTCGTCTTCTTTAATTTGTGTGTTACTGTATAGGACCTCCCAAGAACATGTCCTCATTTCCTCATTCCCTAGCTGAACAGTTGGCTCAGCTAACCACCAACAGTGCAAAAATATTGCTGCTTGGTGACTTTAACTATTGGGCCAATGATACTCAAGGCGGTCCCCATGCCAAAGATTTGAACGACCTTCCTAGTGGGCTAAACCTTACTCAACAAATAACTATGGCAACACATAATAAAGGACACACATTGGACCAGGTGTGGACAGCTAACATCACACTATCTGCACTGACCGTTTCTCCCTGCATTTGGTCTGATCATTTCCTAATCCAGTTTATTATTAATGATGTTGCTAAAGTAAAATCTCCAAGTCTAAAAACATGCGTAGCTAGGAACTGGAACAAGATCAACAAAACACATTTCCATGCCACATTAGAAAATACGGTCCCCCTCCATCAGACGTCAATTAATCTAAGTGAGGATAATCTGACAGCGTGGCTCACTATGGCCAGCAATGAACATGCCCCATTAAAAACAATACGTTCCGTAAGACGTCATGAGGCACAAAGATGGTTCTCTTCTGATTTACAAAACCAAAAGCTAGCACTTCGTCAATCAGAAAGAAAATGGAGAACTAGTTACTCTTTAGACAAAAAAGAGAGTTATCTGATCCAATTGAAAGAGTACAAAAAGTCAATCTCTTCCGCTAAGGCTGCTTACTTCTCCTCTAAAATAATGAGCTCTACTAACAGGTCTAAAGAAATATCTACCATTGTGAACGAATTATCCAATCCAGATAGAGTCACATTAAAATCTACACCCAGTCAAGTCCTGTGTAACTCCCTCAATTAGTTCTTCATTGACAAAATTGTCATAATAAAAGCCAGCATTCCCCGTTGCCCTGTTCCTGAGGGCTCACCTTTAGCGCCGGAAAATTCATGCTCCCTTGAACAATTTCCAGCTATAGACAGTACGATTTTTTGGGATCTTCTATCCAAAGTAAAGTCGGAATCACCTACTGATAGCTGTCTGCCTCATATTTTAAAAGAAGTTTTCACCACCTTCCCCGGACCTGCTTTGGCACTACTCAATGACTCTCTGGCACAGGGCTGTGTTCCAAAAGCATTTAAAGAAGCAACTGTGGTTCCCCTACTAAAAGAATCTGGTGCGGACCCTAGGGTTCTGACCAACTATCGGACCATCTCCTTGCTCCCTTATTTGGCCAAAATACTGGAATCCCATGTGGCCAAAAGCCTCTGTACCTTTATTGAACAGTCTGACTATCTTGATCCAAATCAAGCAGGGTTCCGCCCAGCTCATTCTACTGAGGCAGTGATACTTACTGTTCTGGATACGCTTTGGAAAGAAGTTGACAAGAACTCCCCCCAGGTCCTGGTGCTACTAGACCTGTCTGCGGCATTTGACACGGTCGATCATGGTATTCTGATCAACCCTGTCAGGACAGCCGGTTTTAAGGGGAAGGCATCTAGTTGGGTTGAGTCATTTCTAGAAGAACGCACTCAGTCAGTACGTCTCTCCAAGTTTTCTGCACCTAAAATGGCAACAACATGTGGAGTTCCTCAGGGCTCCTCGCTGTCCCCTCATTTATTCAATCTCTACCTTCTTCCCTTACTTCATTCCCTTAGAAACAGGAAAGTATGCACGTACAACTACGCAGATGACATGCAACTGGTGTTCTCTATCGACAACTCGAATTCCAGGCAACAATGTTGCACATTCGTGACTGGATGAATAATAACCAGCTGAAATTAAACCCGGACAAAACAGAAGTGATCCTGTTGGGTGGTCCCCTGAACCCATGGAATGCACAGTTTTGGCCGAGTGAACTGGGTTCCCCACCCAATTCTTCTTCCTCAGCCAAAAGTCTGGGAGTGATCATCAATAGTGATCTCACCATGAAAGCTCAGATAGGAGCAGTAACTTCCACCTGTTTTTTTCAACTTAGGAAAATAAGGAAGATCAGGAGATTACTTACACGGGAAGCCTTAATCCAGGTGGTCCTAGCTATGGTGATATCACACCTGGATTATGCCAATTCTCTATACTTTGGCATACCACTCTACCTCACCAAGAGACTGCAAATAGTACAGAACCAGGCAGCCAGACTGATATCCCAACAATCTAGACGGGAACATATTTCTCCCACCTTAAAAGAACTACACTGGCTTCCCATTCCACAAAGATGTGCATTCAAGGTTGGTTGCCTTATTTTTAAAGCTTTGTATGGTGCTAGCCCAAAATATATATCCAGACTTGTCCAGAAATACTTACCTGCACGTTGTCTACGCTCTGCCCATAAGAACCTCTTAGCCATCCCTCCCTACAGACGGAAACGAATAGGAGGCTGCAGGTTTGCGGTATTGGCACCCAGTTTTTGGAACACTCTTCCTTTGGACATAAGAACTTGTACTGGATTCACAAGGTTCCGTAGGCTTCTTAAGACTTGGCTATTCACCCAAGCTTACAACTAGTTCTTCAGACAATTGAATACAGGGGGCTCCAACAATTCCTTAAGTTCAGCGCCAAGAAACCAATTGGTGTACGTGCGCTTTATAAGAAATTTTAACATAACATAACATAACAATGAAAAACATTATTTTACAAGTCCCCTTGAGGAGATTTCGTTCACCCCACAGAACTGTTTGTAGCTCACATATGGGCATTTGAGCATGTAAACCACATTTTTAAGAGTCATATGTAGCAGACGAGTACAGTTTAATTTTCTTGCTTTGAGACAGATGGGTAATGGTGTTGCCTTTAATGATATAATTGCAACTCCCCCAATTGAGGCAAGCTGTGGTTCCTTTGTAAGTTATGTTAGCTCCAGTATCCTCCTTATCGTCTAGTAATTCCTTGAGGTTCTTCGTTCTCTTGTATGCGAATGTAGGAGGTAAGTTATAAAATCCTCTGAAAACTGTTTCGGTCTGTAGCATGGGCCAAACATTTAGTAAAATCCCATTTAATTGTGTGCTTCTGGTAGAGAATTTGGACACAAATACAATTCTCTTGGAATCTCTGTGAAGATTCTTAGATTTCAGAATATGAATTCTATATGTAGTGTCAACCCTTTCAATAGCTTCTTGGATGATAGTGTGGGGGTAACCTCTTTGTTTGAAATTGTTTGTTATCATCATTTTGCCCGCATTGTAATAGTTGAGATTAGATGCAATTTGTTTCACTCTTAACAATTAGGTATAGGGAAAATGTCTCCTTAATGAATATTGATGAAAACTGCTGTAGTGTAGTAAGTTGGTGCGGTCTGTGGGTTTGACGTTTATATTGGTTTCAAAAGTATTATCCATGATGGTAATGTCCACATCCAAGAATGTAATGGTACTTTCACTGATGGTATGAGTGAATCCTATTTTAGCATCGATGAAATTGAGTTTGTCAATGACAGATGTTAGACTGATTTTGGGCCCTTTCCATATCAAGAAAATGTCATCTATATATCTCCAGTATGTAATTAAGTTTCTTTGTCACTCCTCATCCTGAAGAATGTTGTCAATCTCAAATTGGTGCATGAAGAGGTTAGCATAGCATAGGGTGGCACAATTTCCCATGGAAGTCCCTGTCTTTTGTAGGTAATATACATTGTTCCATGTAAAATAGCTGTGATACAAGCTGAAATGCAGCAGGTCAATCAAAACACTTTGAGATCTTCATCCATGGGTGCTGTGATTAAAAATGATTCAACAACTTCCAATCCTAGTTTTTGCGGAATAGAGGTATACAAGGACTTGACGTCAATAGTGCATAGGATGAGGTCGTCATTATCCTCAAACCGTATGGATCTGATCTTATTCAAGAAATCTGTAGTGTCTTTTAAGTATGTAGTCATGTTCTGCACCAAAGGCTGTAAATTACAATCTATGGAGTTTCTTGTGGAAACTATTGGTTGAAATGGTGGTTGAGTAAGATTCTCGTGTATCCTAGGTAGTATGTGAATGCTTGGAGTTCGCAGATTCTTCTTAGTGAGGTATCTCCTATCATCTTCAGTGATAGTTCCCAAGGTAATGGCTCTCTTTAGGATGTTGGCCAGAATTTTTGAGAATTCCTTAGTTGGATTGCAATCCAATGTAATGTATATGGACATGTCCTGTACGCTTTACAGCATGTTATCTCTGAGTTGTTTGCAATTTGAGGAGAATGGTTTATTTTTCATCACCAAGAATATACTTCTGCCCAGCTGTAAACTTCCACCAGCTTGCAGCACATCACAAGCCCGGGTCCTTGTTTCTTAGTACCCTAATCTCGCTATTTATGTCCTTATTCTTCTTTCATGTCACTATTTGTATGTTTATAATTAAAGGTTGCATTTCAGCCCCATTATTATTTGTTGTTTCACCTTTCTTTAGGAATACCATTCTCTGAGGAAGGGCCATGCCCGAAATGCATTGGGAACAGGAGATAGCCAAGTTATTTGTATACAGTTATGTGATGACACTACATGGTATGCCTTGAAAGAGAATATAATTGACTGTGGAATTTTAAAAAAACATGAAGTTGATTTTTTGAAGGACGTTTTATTTTACATTTGATTATACTTCTTTGGATTACTGAGTTCCCAAGATAAAAAGTGATTAGTTTCTCCAGAGAGTGCACTGAGAAGACGTTACTCCCTACCAGGGGAGCGCATTGTACAATTGTCAGTACTGGCGACCTCAAAAGTCCCATCGTAATGCTCATCTCTCAAAATAAAGGGCTAGGACTGTTTTTAAAATATACTTCACCCATTCCCTCTATGCTGGAGTTCTAGTCTGGCTGTTATTATTTATTCTACTCTTGCAGAGTTGTCGCCGAACAGATGACAACATACAAAGACATTTTGCACAGTGAACTTAGTCCTTGTACAGAATCTTCAAGGGCCTGATAATATGAATACAAACAAGTGTAAGTGTAAGGCGCCAAAGTTATAGGCATGTCAAAATACAATTTTCCTATGGAAAACATGGTCCTAATTATAACTACCTACTGGTGACCGCCAGTAGATAATATATATAGATATTCCATGAAAAAATGCAACGGTTAAAGCAACCTTATAGTTAGGTGAAATTATATAATGTGGACTAGACCTGAGGGCATTAGAGAGATTTACAGGGTTTACAAATAGATTGATTACAAGAGATATAACCATAGGATTCAACATTACCAGAGTTAACAAGTGCATCGTTTACATCATTTACAGTAGGTAAGCAGAAGTGGGAGAGAAAAGTCATACCATACTTTGAAAAAAAGAAGGTAGGAGAGAGAAGTCATACAAGACTTTACAAGAGATTAACATGTGCATCATTTACACCATTTGCTGTAGACAAAGCAAAAGTGGGAGAGAAAAGTCATTCAATAAAGGGCAGGAAGCAGGTAAACAGGATTTATTTACAGGATATGGATACAGTTGGTGAAGCAAATATTAGTACAGTAAATGGCAGGGGTGAGGTATCCAAATGAGGGGTTGGAATTGCATTCAGAGTGGTCAGTGAGTTTATTGGATGGGGTATTAGGTAGGTCAATCAAGGTGGCTCAATTGGATTAGTTTAGGAATTTAATGTGAAGAGACAGTTTTAGGTTTTTCCTGAAGGGAAGGTAGGATTGGTTGTCATGCAGTTCTTTGGGTAGGGCATTCCATATTCTTGGAGCATTACCAGAGAAGAATCTAGTGAGGCATTTGGTTTTCTTGAATATGGAAGGGATGAGGAGAAGGGTGTTGGAGCTTCGTAGAGGTCTCTTTTTGCCTGCTTTAGTGAGATTGTTATCGAGGTAGGTGGATTACCAGAGTAGAGAGCTTTATGTGTTATGTTGGATGTTTTGAATATAATTCTCCCTTCAATTGGTAAACCAGTTGAGTTTCTTGAAGGTGGGAGTGATGTGGTCGAAATGTCTCTCACCTGAGATCAGCCTAGCTGATGCGTTGAGTGTGGACTTCATTGACTGAAGGCGGGATTTTGAACGGCCAGTGGTCATTGCGTTGCCATAGTCAAGCTTTGATAGGACTAGGGATTGGATTCAAGTCTTCAAAGGGGATAAAAGGTTTGATTTTTTAATGTGTTTTAGGGTGTTTAAGGCACTTTTTGCAGAGGCGTTAATAGGTTCTTTCTTATTCAGGCTTTTGTCTAGAGCAATCCCAAGTGATTTGACCGAGTTAGATGTATTCAGTTTGCAGTTTAGTGCAGTTAGGCTGTCGAGCCAGGGGTGGATGGAGTAGGTATTGTTTTTGGGCTGGATGAGGAGGAGTTTGGTTTTGATGGGGTTTTATTTTAGGTGGTTGTTGTTGAGCCACGTACGTATCAGGGAGAGAGTGTTGTTGAAATGTTGGATGTCACTGAGTGAAGAGATCTTGAAATAGATTTGGGTGTCATCGGCATAGAGATGGTAGCCAATTCTGTCTTGTTTCAAGATTTGTGCAAGAGGTTCAGTGTAGAGGTTGAAGAGGATAGGGGATAGAATTCATCCTTGGGGGACTCTTTGAGTGACTGATGATACTGTTGATATGGATTTGCTTAGTTTGATAAGGCTCGAGGTAGGTCTCAGTTTGCGACCCATTGGATACCGCAAACATCATAGGGAAGGTGGCCTATTGGGGTCAATAGACCACCATGTCTGTGATTGCTTTTCAATAAAGCAATTTCTTTTTTAAATGCAGCTGATTTCCTTAGAGGAAAACAGAATGCATTTCAAAACGAAGAATGAAAAGTTTTGTTAGGCATTGGTAGGTGGGCCCCTTCCTGCTCTTAAAAAATGTTTTTTCAAACATTCACAAAGGGTAAGGGGTCCCTCGGGGACCCATTCCCATTTGCGAATGGGTTACCACCTATTTGAAGTAGGTGGTAAAGTGCAAATGTTTTGTGACCGCATTTCGGTCACAAAACATTCCCACATACCGCTGCGATTCGGTATTGAGAACGGACGTACTAAACATGTCCCTTCATAATGCCGAATCGCAAACCCAATTTGCAATTCTATAATAGGTTACCGAATCGGAAATTGGGTCTTTGTTCATTAAAAAATGCCTTTTTTCATTTGCAAACGGTCCGGATCAGTGAATCGGGCCATTTGCAAACGAAAAAAAGGCTTTAGATAGTTAAATGAGATAATAAAGAACACATAGATGCATGTGGACATAAATGCAGGCTGGTCATGCACATGTGAATGGGTCTACACCTGTGAACATCATTTCTAATTTATAAATATTTTTCACCAATGCACTCACACTAATTTGTTAAAACACCAATATTTTTCATTAAATGTTTTACATAATCAATCATCATACCTATTTGCATTTTAGATGGAGTTTATATCTATTTCGTGCCAATTGTTTCATTTGGAATTATGCAAACCAGAGTTAAAATTGATCATTAGCTATGATCGCTACAACATGCAAATTTTGTCCCTTCTCTTTTCATTGATTCATTCTAAATTCTGAGGGACTCAGGGAACTGGTTAATTATAGTCCCTAAATTTGATCAGAGAAGTTTAAACATTAACATTTCTTCGTAATCTATTACAGACCTGTGATCTCCTTGATGGGGTAGGGTATTGTTTTGAGGATCTTTGAAATAGTGTGCAGTCCTGGGCTGGATCCTATTGTAAACTGATTATTAACCTATTCATAAAGCCCCAAATTGTATCCTCAAAAATGTATTCCTTCTATAGAATTGCCCTAAAAAAATTCACTCAAGGATTTTTGTTGCTTTTACTATATTCAACCTGGATGACCTTTAGGCATCACTATGTGCATAATTTTTGTGCTTGCCCCTAAGCATAGATGGTTGTTGCTTAAAATGTGCTTGAGCCTATGAGCTACACACACCTCTTTTGCTTAGCAAGTGTAGCTGTAATCTTAAAGGTGGTCTCTCCTTGGTTCATGTGTTGTTTCCCTAGGATACATTTCATGCTACTCGTAAATGACTGCTTCAACAGTTGTATTTTTTCTAACTCACTTTGGCAATTTGATCATGCAATGAAACTTCTTTTCTCATTGAAAATATTGGAAGTCACCTTTACTGTGGGATGCTATTTGAGACACCTGCAACAGTCTAATTGAGGTTTTATTTATTGTTCTGGTCAGGTAATGGATTCTGACCTACTTAAACTCCCCCGAATTGTTGGTTTCGGAATCTGAAATGTGCACCTCTACTTTTAGTCTCATGAATTGAGCCTCACTTACTGTAAGAGTCTTCTGAAATGGGCTTTAGTGATAAGCACCAGTGCCCACCTTCTAAAATAAGGCCATGTGCTGCACAGAAGGGCTAAGAGGCTCTTCACTGGTCACACACAAATATATGTGCACACGTGTGCTGCCTGAGCTTGTCTGACCCAGCCTGGTAGCTGCCCTAGGTAGCCTGCATCAGAAGCAGTCTTAGATAAATTGTTGGTGGCCTGTGCAGGCCATATAATTTATTTGAACATCCAATTAACAGGTCCCCGTCCTTTTTGAGAATAGGTAAGTGTATAGAGCTTTACCGTAAAAATGTCCAATATACTTTGCAAGGGGTTGGGACCTAACTGTGCACTGCTTCTCTAAAGTGTCTGCCAGGGGTGATATGGTGTCTCTGAATTGGGCATAGACCACACCCTTCTACACCTCTCCACCCCTGCACAAGGGAGAAACTTTAAGTGAAGAGGGAGCTACAGAATAGAAGGGAATGACCCATCATGCAGACAAACCTCTGCCTTAATAGGACTCCAGCATTATACTTCCTGGGAATCAGTGGACTCTAGCTCCAGGATTTGTGGCCCTGACTCCTCCCCCTATCCCTTTGGGGGACAGAGGAGATAAACTTGCTGGGGTCCATGAATGAGATGGTACCCTTTGACTCTTGAGGACTGGTGCTTGTAGCGTCTTGCCCCAGCCAGGGTCCCCACCAATGACTAAGCCACACACGGAGGTTAGTTTCACACGTTTTTATTTGTCTGCGTGTAACTGCGAGCTCCACATTCTATACCAGTCTTCAATGCATTCCTCTCTAACACTTACATCACAGTTCTAAGGAGTCCCTCAGGAGCCAGAAGGGTTCCATCATTTTTAACTTGCAAGACATTACAGCAAGACATTGCAGCTCCCCCTCTGTTAAATGAACATTTTTAAAGTTTAGCAAAATATATATATAGATAGACATATACAATTCACAGGCAGATGTACGACCTGCCAAATAGCGAGTCGCAAATTGCGTCGCATTTGCGACTCGCAATTTGCGACTCGCTAATTGGAATGCACAACAGTGTCTCAGACACTGTTTGCGATTCCTAATGGGGTCGCAAATTGCATGCCTCATTAATATTAATGAGGCAGGCACAATTTTCGACCCCATTAGGAATGGCTAGCACTCACAGGGATGGTGGCCTGCTGGGGTCAGCAGACCACCATGTCTGTGACTGCTTTTTTAATAAAGCAGTTCTTTTTTCTTTAAATGCAGCCCGTTTTCCTTAAAGGAAAACGGGATGCATTTTAAAAAGAAAAATTAAACTTTTCAGTTTCATTTTTTTAAGGGCAGGCAGTGGTCTCTGGGACCACTGCCTGCTCTTAAAAAATATTTTCCCACATACTCACAAAGGGGAAGGGGTTCCTTGGGGATCCCTTCCCCTTTGCGAGTGGTTTACCACCTACTTGAAGTAGGTGGTAAACTGCGAGTGTTTTGCGGCCACAAATGCGGTCGCAAAACATTAGTACATAGCATGTTGACTCGCTATTAGGAAGGGATGCCCCTTCCTAATAGTGAGATTCGCAAATGCTATTTTGCGAGTCAGTGACTCGTAAAATAGCATTTGTACATGCTATTACCCTTTTTTGTGGCCGCAAACGGGAGCATCTCCCGTTTGCGACCACAACAAAGGGTCGTACATCTGGCCCTCAATCTCTTCAATCAATCTTTTTGGCACTTTAATTGCTCAACCTGCTCTGGTTCTCGGAAACTGGGGACTGTTATCACCAATGTCCAGGATCTGCGTTAGCGGAGTAGCGGTAACAGCAGTCACTGATGGTTCAGACTCTGTCTCTCCTTCAATAGTTAGATCTGATGAACAATTAGTTAAAGGCCTAAAGTGAGAAGAGTCTCTGGTAATAGACTTCACAGACCGCTGTGCAGTCACCATTTGTCCCTTGGTAGACACACTTGAAAACGTTCTGCATCGAATGGAGCATCAGATTTTCTTCTTCGCATTTGGCGTGTGAGCACACGATCTCTTATCCTAAAGATAATGTTCTTTGCTCGTCGTCTTTGGTCAGCATATGTTTTCATCTTTTGTTTGTTCACCAAGTCTTTCTCATGAGTTGCTTTCTCATCTCTTGTTCTCTGATTGGTCCACTGAGGCAACTTGGTGTTAATTGCTCTCCCGAACATCAATGTCACAGGAATTTCACCTAGGGTCGAGTGGGGTGTCGTACGCATATGCTTACAGCTCCTTCACTGTCCCTTGTAGGTATGGACCACTTGAACACTCAATAATGTCATGCTTAAGTAACGGTTCAAGTTCTTTTCCAGCAGCTTCTTGCAAATGAAAAGCAATTTGTCTATGTCTCTGAGCAACAGGACAGACAACCTCATAAATATTGGACATTACTTTCATAGTCTTAAGTTTTCCCAAACCATGAAATAATGAAGGAAACTGACTTACTATTTTGTGGTGAGCATTCATGTTGTAATTCACGGAAATCAATCCCATATCAGGGGCTGTGCTGAAACCGAGTAGACAGACACTTGACCCTGTTCCCCAAAGCACATGGATAGGTGCTTGCACTTTTGTTTTCTTGTGTTTCATTGTCACTACAAATGAAGCTTGACTTTTTAAGGGCGTTGATGCAGTCCATGTATACACTTTGGTTTTCGATGGTGTACATTGTGGCAATGGAGATAATTTTCACATTGTGCTTCTCAAGATTAGCACGCTGCACTACTTTCTTTAGTGTACTCAAAAAAAGCTCAACCAGTTCATTGACCTGCATCTACAAAGGTGTGTTCTTGTGATGCTTTCATTCAAATGATCTAAGAAATCTTTAAACTATTGAAAGGCGGGCCATTGGTAGACTTCACTATGCCGGGAACACACCATGTCGCAAAGATGCCATCTAGTCTTTCAATGACTCAATCTTATATAGTAGAGGAAAGATCTTCAATTAATGGAAATCATGAATACTTGTCCATAATCACCAGCAGGTGATGTCCATTGTTGAGTGGACTGAAAAAGTCAATGGCTATTCTCTCCCATGCACGCTTTGGGAGTTCTGACATGCTCAAGTTGTGGTGAGTAGTTTTTGTGGAAAGCCACTTGCATATATGACAGGCCTTTAATTCCTTTTCAACCCTGTCATCAAGATAAGGAAACCAGACACAGTCCTGGAGAGCTCGTTTTGTGCAATGATTCCGCAATGTCCTTCTTGGGACACTTCAAATATTTTCTGTTGCAAACACTCCGGAATCAGAACTCTCGACCCTCGTAGGATAAGTCCTTCCTGAGTTATAGACAGTTCATCCTTGACATTTTTGTATTTTGTATATTCGCCATCACTCATGGGTGGTCGAGGGTGTTTGTTCCAAGACTGATGTGTAATTACATCCTTCAGCTTTTTCATGTCACTATCATGGCTCATCGCATGCTAATCTGAGATAATGAAATGGCAGCTGATGTGTTTGATTTTCCTGTGAAATTGATATAAGTCTCAGCCAGCTTGGAGGGAGTACTGTGACCTTATACATGTACTCTGGAAAAGTAGTCAGCAGGGTTCTGTTCTTTCCCTGCACGATGCACAATGGTGTAGTTATACTCTTGTAACCATAGTCCCCATCGTTCAATGCAAGGAGGCAGTTTGGCCTTTCAATTGACAAATATAGTCAGTAAAGCTTGATGATCCGTTACTAGCGTAAAAGGCTTTGCATACAGGAATACATGGGAATGTTCACAAGTCCATACCACAGCAAAACTTTCTTTTTCAGATTGTGAGTAAGCACATTCCGTTTGAGACAAACTTCTACTTGCATATGCCAAAATATGCCTTTGTTCTTAAATTTAATTTTTTAGAATAAAACCCTTTTCGGCAAATAAACAGGGTTTAGTGTTTTTATTTCACCTTTTACTTTCACTGTTAGTTTTTTAGCGTACAAAAACAGAACATTAAATTCATGCCATAGGAAAAGGACATACATGTGCATTCAACAATACATCAAATAATAAATACAAAATAATTAACATTTGGCAAATACATAACAGAAAACATTAACAACAAAAAATGACCAGTCCTCAAGTTGGAAAGGACAATATAGCGGTGCAAACTTTTTTATAATTTGTATTACTGCAACCTGCTACAAACAGCTAGTAGATTGTCAAGATACAACAGGCGTACTGCCTTGTTTGCACACTGTGTAAATCAGTGAATTAATAATTGTTTCGCCTAGCTGTGTTTGGTCAACGCGTTTCCGAACCCTATTATCATTGGAGGGTAAGTGGTAAAGAGGTAAGTGCAAGAGCTGTTTGGTATTCAGAATCGGATTGTGTCGCACTAGTCAATGTGTTAATCTGCAATCTTTTACAAGGGGTGCCGGGTCGACGATGACCTAAATCCTGCAATGTACGCGTTGCAAATGGCTCAAACGCAGTGCCGAGTATATTCAGTTAACTCGCTGTTGCGTTGCCTGTCAGAGCTCAGGCATGTTCAGAACTTGTATTACTGACAGCGGAGGGGACGAGACATCTCTACGTTTTGTTTTGCTCATCTTCTGAAAAACTGATTCTCGATCTTCTCCCTCCCTGCATGCATTCTTTTGGCATCTGGTCAATCGTCGACCCGGCACCCCTTGTAAAAGTTTGCAGATTAACACATTGACTAGTGCGACACAATCCGATTCTGAATACCAAACAGCTCTTGCACTTACCTCTTTTGTATGAAAGAGTCTGACCGAGTCCTGGTCCTGATGAGAACCCTCCAAAGATAATAGGGTTCGGAAACGCGTCGACCAAACACAGCTAGGTGAAACAATTATTAATTCACTGAGTTACACAGTGTGCAAACAAGGCAGAACGCCTGTTGTATCTTGACCATCGACTAGCTGTTTGTAGCAGGTTGCAGTAATACAAATTATAAAAAAGTTTGCACCACTATATTGTCCTTTCCAACTTGAGGACTGGTCATTTTTTGTCATTTTTAGTTGTTCATTTTGTTGTTGTTAATGTTTTCTGTTATGTATTTGCTAAATGTTAATTATTTTGTATTTATTATTTGATGTATTGTTGAATGCACATGTATGTCCTTTTCCTATGGCATGAATTTAATGTTCTGTTTTTGTACGCTAAAAAACTAACAGTGAAAGTAAAAGGTGAAATAAAAACACTAAACCCTGTTTATTTGCCGAAAAGGGTTTTGTTCTAAAAAATTCAATTTAAGAACACGTCCAATCCTTTTCTTGTTACTTGTTGTATTAGTGGCCTAGCTTGGACGTGAATACAGGCCCAACCCCTTATTTTATAAAAATATGCCTTTGAGCATTTGAGTGTCCGCTGTGCTGTGCAAGGATAGCGCCTAATCGGACTGGGCTAGCGTCAACAGCAACCTCTGTATGAAGCTTAGGATTAAAGTATGCCATTTCCGTAGCATTCTCAATTACTTTTTGATTCTTTTAAAGCTTTTCTCACATTCATGTGACCAATGAAATGAAGCGTTTTTTTTAATCAAGTCTCTGAACAGAGCACTTCCAGTGGCAACGTCTTGGATATATCTGGACCAGTAACTGGCCATGCCAAGAAATGAATGCACCATAGAAACTTCTTGTGTGGGATCAGCCTTTGACAGTGCTTGTACTTTAGCAGGCTCTGGTGTCATACTCCCATCAGAAAAGATATGGCCAAAGAATTTTATCTCTGTCTTTTAGAACTCACACTTGTCTACATTTAAAGTCAAACCTGCTTCAGCAAGCAAACGACATACTTGTGAAAGAGCTTTATCATGTTCTTTTTGTGTAGCTCTAAAGTTGAATGCATTCATGACAGGTTGTATGATATATCGAATGATGTCTTGAAACAATTCAGCAGCGAATGACACATCAAAAAGTAGTCTTTTATACAGAAACAGACCAACATGTGAAGAAAAGGTTGTAATGTACCTGAGAATTTTCTTCAAGTTCTAATTGATGATAACCTTTATTTAAATAAAGGCGAGAGAAGACCTTTACACCATTTAATTGCGTTATCATGTCAGCAATATCTGGACTTGGACGCCGTTCTTGTTCAATTGCCTTGTTTGCTTGATGATTGTCAACGCATAGGCGTACAGCTCCTTCATTGCCCTTTTTAAGGACTCCCCCTATGGGAGAAACCCATGGCTTTGGACAAGTTGAATACTCAATAATGACATGCTTAAGTAATGCTTGTTCTTTTCCAACAGCTTCTTGCAAATGAAAAACAAATTGTCTATGTCTCTGAGCAACAGGACGGACGTCCTTATTAATATGCAAATTTACTTTCATAGTCTTAAGTTTTCCCAAACCATGAAATAATGAAGGAAACTGACTTACGATTTCGTGGTTAGCATTCATGTTGTAATTCACAGAAATCAGTTCCATAACAGCAGCTGTGCTGAAACTAAGTAGACAGGCACTTGACGCTGTGCCCCAAAACACATCGATGGGTGCTTGCACTTTCATTTTCTTGTGTTTCGTTATCGCTACAAATGAATCTTGACTTTTTAAGGGCCTCAATGCAGCCCATGTATACACTTTGGTTTTTGATGGGTAAGTTTTTTGATGGGGCAATGGAGATAGTTCACTGTATTCCTCTTGAGGCATAATGTTTATCGATGCACCACTGTCGATAATGAAAGGTATTGAACAACCATTTACTTTCAGTGTAATCTTCGGACAATGTTTAAAGGACTTTTGGTGCTATGGCATGTTCATTTTTCTTTTACTTACAATTTCCTTCACAAACAGCCAAACCAACATGCAAATGCTTTTCTGAGGTAAACATCGACATGGCGCAATCATTTTCATCACCTTCATTTGATAATTATACAGAAGAACTGTTTGACGATGATTGAGATGACGACAGACTTCATTCAGTGTTGATTTGTCACAACTGACTTCGGCGTTTGGCCTTGTGGGTGTGTGTTGAACATGGCTTCTGGAACGTTCTGGCAGCCATTTTGCCTTCGCGCCGTGACTCACTTACCTTTTCCTTCTCTTTGCAAACAGTCAACAAATGGTTCTCCTTCCCACAGCCTGTGCATATCTGTCAAACAGTGGGACACTTGCCTTCATGTGGAAATGAAAATTCACAAACACATCTTCTTTTTACGTGTAGACATCACTTTGTGTCCTTCAGTTTTTGCTTTGGCTTACTTTTCATTCTGAGAAACTCTGGCTTCCATGTCAGCAGCTTGTCTATCAATGTTAGACTTGGCATCTTTTGGCATGTTTCCCCTGTCTTTTTGCTTTCTGACCTCCTTGTTTTGACTCTGTTTTTGCTGGTATAGTGTCTCTTGCGCAATTTCTCACTGCTGTTCAGTGTTAAAGGGCAAGTGCTCCTGTTGTAAATTGTTGTTATGGATTGGTGATTCCATGATTGGTTATTTGATTTACTAGTCAGTCCCCAGTACAGTGCACTGCATGTGCCCAAGGCCTGTAAATCAAATGATGCTAGTGGGCTTGCAGCACTGGTTGTGCTACCCAGACAAGCAGCCCTTCAAAGGTAACTCAGACCTGCCACTGCAGTGTCTGTGTGCAGTCTAGTACTGCCATGTCGACTTGGCAAGGGCACCCACTTGCCAGGCCCTAACCTTCCCTTTTCTTACATGTGAGTCACCCCTAAGGTATGTCCGCACTCGGGCCGGAGATTCCGGCCCGGTGGTGGAGATTCCGGCCCGATGGTGGAGATTCCGGCCCGATGGTGGATATTCCGGCCGGTGGTGAAGATTCCGGCCGGTGGCGGAGATTCCGCCACCGGCTGAAATCTCCACAACCGGGCCGGAATCTCCACCATCGGGCTGGAATCTCCACCTCCGGGCCGGAATCTCCACCTCCGGGCCGGAATCTCCGGCCCGAGTGCGGACATAAAGTTAGTATGAGTAAGTGCATTCTGTGAATACCAAAATGAGTAAGTGCATTCTGTGAATACCAAAATAAGTAAGTGCCTTCTGTGAATACCAAAATGAGTAAGTACCTTCTGTGAATACCAAAATGAGTAAGTGCCTTCTGTGAATACCAAAATGGTAGTAAGTTTAGGATTTTGTAGTAAGTTAGTTCTGTGAATCGGGCCCATGGATGGGGTCCCTGAAAAGAATTGGGGGGCTGGATTGTGGCCACTTTTCCCAGAAGAAGAAAGGGATATTTTAGTGGAGTTGGGTAAGGGGTAGGAGGCCCTTCTCACAAGGAATGGTCTCACTCCTGAAAGGTACAGGGATCAGTTTAGTTCCAGTAAGAAAACGGATGCAAACACTTGGTTGGAATGTGTAGATTCTTTCTGCAGGTCACTGGATGGCTGGGTGAAGGGCAGTAATGTGACCGACTTTCAGGGGCTCTACAATTTGACTGCATGGGAGCACTTGTCTAGTCTATGTTTTACAGAGCTGCACCAGCACTTGGTTGATAGTAAGCTGACTGACCCCAGGAAGCTTGCTATGAAGGAGGACCGCTGGGTGAGTACCAGGGTCCACAAGAAAGCGTTTGGGGGAGACTCAGCCAAAGGTGGGCAGGGTTCCCAGCAGAAAAGTGGGGGGGACAAGAATAAAGCACAGGAGTTCTCTAAAGGGCACCAAACTAATACCCAGGGTAAAGGTTCCCATCCCCCAGGAGATAAGAAACAAGGGGTCTCTTCAGGAAAGCCTGCTGAGACCGGCCCCTGGACATGCTTCGCCTGTTAGCAGGTGGGTACCATAAGGGGGGATCCCAAGTGCCCCAAGAGGGACCAGCCACCCACCGGTGGGCAGATTATGGTGTTGGCTAGTGTACTGCTTGTGCAGGAGGGGTGCCCACAGGAGGGTGAAGATCCCACAGATATGACCCTCATCTCACTAGGGGACAGTGAGATGATCCCAGGAAACCAGGTGCCCCCTAACAAAAAAATACAGCACCTGGGTGACCATCAATGGGAAAAGGGTAGAGGCTCTCAGAGATACTGGAGCCAGTGTGACCTCAGTCCGGTGTCACCTGGTCTCTGAGGAGCAAGTAGTTCCCGGGGCATTCCACCAAGTAGTTGCCGTGGACAACTCAGAGCACCAGTGTATGGTGGCGCAGGTTCCCTTTGAATGGGGCGGTCTCAGGTCCCTTGAGGGTGGTTGTGAGTCCTATCATGCATGTAGATTGTCTGCTAGGGATCAACCTGGAGCAGTCCTTGAAGAAGAATGTTAAGCTCAGGTCTCACTTGGAGATGCTCAGGTTTCCAGAGTGGGCATGCGTGACCACTCGGTCAATGACAGCGAGAAAAACTGATCAGAAGGACCTGGAGCCTGGAACAGTGGCCCAGGTTCCTGCCAAGAGAAAGGGCAGGGGCCGCGTGAATCCCGCCTCTGAGGTTCCCATGGTCTGGGAGGAGGCTGACCTTGAGGGGGACGCCCTGGTACCTACAGGGGAGCAGGTAGCTGAACTGGGGGACATATCTGAGCTGACCCATTGGCAGCAAGAATGTGGTCCCACCAGGGAAGAATTCTGCAGGGAGCAGAAAATGTGCCCTTCTCTGGAGGGTTTGTGGCAGCAGGCTGCAAACCAGGCAGCTGGTGATCAGTCTGGATCACACTGGATCTACTGGGAGAATGGTCTCCTGTACAGCGAGCCTAAGGTCGCTGAGCCTGGGTCAGCCCATGCACTGGTGGTACCCCAGTGCTTCAGGACCTTCCTACTGGGTCTGGCTCACGACGTGCCTTTGGCAGGACATTTGGGGTGGGACAAGACCTTTGCCAGGCTTCTCACCCACTTCTTTTCGGCCCTAGATGCGAAGGCAGTCAGATGGACATTGCAGGTCTTGCCGAACTTGCCAGGCAAGTGGTAAGAGTGGGAGGAAGGGTAAAGCTCCTCTCCAACCTTCTCCAGTTGTAGGAACCCCTTTTGAAAGGGTTGGAATGGACATTGTGGGGCCACTGGATCCCAAGACAGCCATGGGAAACAGGTACATCCTGGTTTTGGTGGACCATACCACCCGGTACCCGGAGGCACTCTGTCTCAGGACAACGACAGCGCCAGTGGTGGGCCAGGCGTTAATGGGGATCTTTCCCCACATGGGTTTCCCCAGAGAGGTGGTTTCTGACCGTGGGACCAATTTCATATCCAAGTATATTACATCCCTGTGGAAGGAGTGTGGTGTAACCTACAAGTTCACCACTCCTTACCACCCACAAGGTAACGGTTTGGTGGAGAGATTCAACCAAACCTTGAAGGGCATGATCAAGGGTCTAACAGAACCCATGAGGCGTAAGTGGCACGTCCTCTTGCCATGCCTTCTCTTTGCATACAGGGAGGTACCACTGACGTCTCTAGGGTTCAGTCCCTTTGAGCTTCTGTATGGGCACCCTGTGAGAGGACCTCTTAGTTTGGTCAAGGAAGGCTGGTAGGCAGCTCTCAGGAAACTCCCCAGGATGTATTTAGCTACATGCTGGCCTTCAGGAACCAAACTGCCCGCTTCAGGAAACTCGCTCAGGCGAACATGGAAGCAAGCCAGGAGGAGATGAAACGCTGGTATGACCAGAATGCCACTCTGGTAGAGTTTCAGCCTGGCCAGAAAGTGTGGGTCATGGCCCCAGTGGAACCTTGTGCCTTGCAGGACAAGTGGACTGGGCCTTTTGAGGTGGTGGAGCGCAAAAGTGATGTCACCTACATGGTGAATTTGCAGACTCCCAGGAACCCTTTGAGGGTCCTCCACGTGAATCGCCGCAAGCCGCACTTTGAGAGGTCCGAAGTGAGCATGCTCTTTGCAACAGATGATGGGGTGTAAAAGGAGAGTGAACCTCTCCCTGACCTCCTATCCACCAAGGAGCACGATGGGTCAGTGGAAGGTGTGATCCTCTCCCCTACACTGATACCAGAGCAGCAGGGTGACTGTCACCAGTTGTTGGGCCAGTTTGCCACACTGTTCTCTCTGATCCCAGGTGTTACTCACTGGTGTACCCATGACGTGGACACTGGTGACAGCCTTCCTGTAAAACAGAAGATTTACAGGTTGACTGACCGGGTCAGGGCCAGGATCAAAGAGGAGGTGTCTAAGATGTTGGCGTTAGGGTTGATAGAGCCCTCCAACAGTCCTTGGGCCAGCCCAGTGGTCTTGGTCCCAAAGGCTGCTGCACCCGGTGCCACTCCAGAAATGCGGTTCTGTGTGGACTACTGTGGGCTCAATGCCATCACCAAGACTGACACGCACCCCATCCCCAGAGCTGATGAGCTCATTGATCGGTTGAGAGCTGCCAAGTTCCTCAGCACATTTAATTTGACATCTGGGTACTGGCAGATTGCCTTAACCGATGGGGCCAAGGAGAGGTCAGCATTCTCAACCCCTGAGGGGCATTACCAATTCCGGGTGATACTCTTTGGATTGAAGAATGCCCCTGCCACCTTTCAGCGGTTGGTCAACCAGGTGTTGGCTGGACTGGAGGATTTCAGTGCCGCCTACGTGGACGCCATTGCAGTGTTCAGTTCCAGCTGGGAAGAACACTTGCAGCATTCCTGGGAAGTGTTGAAGGCTCTGCAGAGGACAGGCCTCACGGTCAAGGCCAGTAAGTGCCAGATCGGGCAGGGCTCTGTGGTGTACTTGGAACACCAGGTAGGAAGAGGCCAGGTGGCGCCCTACAGCCCAAGATTAACACCATTCTGGCTTGGGAGCACCCCAAGACCCAAACAGAGGTGAGAGCCTTTTTAGTTCTCACTGGTTACTACAGGAGATTTGTTAAGGGCTATGGCACCATTGTTGCCCCCATTAACAGAGCTGACTTCCAGGAAGCAGCCCAGGAAGGTGATCTGGACTGATGCCTGCCAGAAAGCTTTTGATGCCCTGAAGGCAGCCATGTGCACGGCGCCCGTGCTCAAGGCACCCGACTTCTCCAAGGAATTTGTAGTGCAGACTGATGCTTCAGAGCATGGTGTGGGATCGGTGCTCTCACAACTGAACGATGAGGGCCTAGACCAGCCTGTAGTCTTCCTTAGCAGGAGACTACTCCCTAGGGAACAGAGGTGGAGTGCCATAGAAAAGGAAGCTTTTGCTGTGGTCTGGGCACTGAAGAAGCTAAGACCCTACCTGTTTGTGACTCACTTCCGAGTTCAGACAGACCACAGGCCCCTCAGAGGGTTGATGCAAATGAGGGAAGAAAACTCCAAACTGGTGAGGTGGTCCATCTCCCTACAGAGAATGGACTTTACGGTGGAACAGCGCCCCAGCACAGAACACGCCAACGCTGATGGCCTGTCCAGGTTCTTCCGCCTCAGTGAAGAGAACTCCCAGGAGGTTGGGTAGTTCTCCTTACTTTCAGCTGGAGGGGACATGTGTTAGACTTGGCATCTTCTGGCGTGTGTGCTCACTCCTTAAGACATGGTAAAATTGGTCCACACCTGATTGGCACATTTCATTTACTTATAATTCCCTTGTAAAGTGGTACACCATGTACCCAGGGCCTGTAGCACATATTGTGCCACCCACTTAAGTAGCCCTTTAAAACGTGTCTTAGGCCTGCTATTGCAGCCTGAGTGTGCAGTTTTAAACTGCCAATCCAACCTGGCAAAATAACCCTTTTTCCAGGCTTAAACCTCCGTATTTAATATATGTGTTACCCCTAAGGTAGAACCTAAACAGCCCACAGGGCAGGGTGCAGTATAGTTAAAAAGATAGATATGTACGTTTGAGTTTAACATGCCCTGTTGGTGAAAAACTCCCAAATCCATTTTTTACTACTGTGAGTCCAACCTCTCCAATAGGATAACTTTAGGTTACCTTATAACAATTAATACATGCTACATTTTAATTGGGAACAGGTAGAAAAATCAAGTTTGATCTAAAAAGATTTGTAATTTAATCCTCTTTAATGGTAAAGTCTAATTTTAAGTCACAATTCTGAAAATGTCACTTTTAGAAAGTTGGTATTTTCTTGTCCTAGACATTTGGTGCCTATAGAGTGTGTCCTGAGTCACATGACTATGAATAGTTGGCAGTTGGCCTTTGTGTATTCCTCCCAAACAAAGAGGTACTAGGTGTTGTCAGGATGGGAGGGGCGGAACTGATCCCTGCCCTACTTACATTTCCAAGGGGCTGCCTCAGCACATTCACAAATAACTTGACACCAGTTCTTTGTCACCCTAGATCCCTTGGAGCCCAGACAAGGGAGGAAGGAAATTCCAGAACCAGATGTGGGGAGAAGCCTATATGTTTCTTCCACTTCAAAAGCTGGCACAAAGTTTAAATATTGGACCCTACGACCAACTCCTCAATTCACTCCTGGACCTGCAGAGGACCCCTTGGAAGAACTGCTTTGTACTTCAGAGTACTGCTCTGCTGCTACCAGAGGGCTGCTCTACTGCTTGAAGCCTGCCTTGTACCCACAGAGGACAGCCCTGCTGCTTGAAGTCTGACTTGCTGCTTGAACCCAGGACTGCCAGAGTGACTCCAATGGCTAGTTGGCTGGCCTCCAGTTCTGAGCTAGAGTAACACAAAATGCCCCAACACCTTGAACTCTGCACCTGCACCCTGCTTGAAGTGAGCCCTACCCTCCAAGTGGTGCCCACCAATACCTGGACCCTGGGAGGTGGTACTAATGGTGCCCAAACAGCCAAAACAGAAACTTGGGACTTAGAAGGTTTTCCACCAAAAAGTGACCTGAGAACCATCAAGAGACTGGGACCTACCTGCTTGCCAATCTGCCCAAGGTGCATTGCCAGTAAGTTTGACTTCACAGTAGGTCCCGTTGCGTTCTTCCCCACAGCAGCAAATCCTGTTCAGCAGTTCCTCTTCGTGGAGCCGTCATCAACTACAGCCTGCAGCTTCGTCCCGCTGGAGATTTTCGACCTTCAAAAAACGAACTAAGTCAGAACGTAGAAATCTTCACCGACAACGCCTCCTCCTCAGACCCTGCCCGCTGCCTTCCCCCTCTAAACTTTACCTTCTCAGATATTTTTCTTTGAAATTTTTTCTAATTCAATGTTAAGTTGATACCGGGCCCAATCCACTCTGTGTATCCAAACCACACTCATTTACAGCCATAACTTTCGACTTTGCCCCGGTCTCATGCCACTAGATGTCCTCTGTTGGCTCTTTGATCTGTTAGGCGCTACTTTTCACTTAAAACTTAAAAATTCATGCTTCCAGTTACACTGATTGGATGTAACTTGTTTTTGTGTCATTTTATTTATTAACATGCTCTTTATTATTCTAAATTGGTGTGGGATTTTTCTTATGTTGTGTTTTCACTTTATTACTGTTTGAGCGCTGCATAAATACTTAACACATTGTCTCTAAGTTAAGCCTGGCTGCTTTTGTCCAAAGCTACCAGAGGGTTACACACAAGTTAACTTAGTGACTGATAGGTATGGTGGTTGTTGCTAGAGAAGTGTCTTAACCCCCCAATCAAAAACCCAATTTCCTACATCTGTTAATTATATAGGCATTAAGTTATTACATCACAGTGGCGAAGATGCATGCTTATGCCAATGAGATTAAGGATGGAATGGTCATGCAGAGGCAACTTTATTGTTACTGGTAAGGATTTCATCATAGAAGCAAAATAGCCAAGTTAAGATCCATAACTGAGTTCTAATTGATAATCCACTCGTTTTAACCTCACATCTGGTTTCTCCTGCATAGAGCCTAAACCGACCCTTGCACCTGCCAGCCCAATACTTTCTATCTGATGCAAAAACACAAAGAAAGGTCAGGGCACTAAGAACCTGCACCAGTCAGTCTAGTGTAATGGCAATTGGATTAGGAGCGTGGTGCAATGATCCAGGGACGTGACCCTCCTACCTCCCCAATAATGGAGAAAAAACCCCAAAGGCACAAAAGACAAAAATGGCTCTGCACTCGAATGCTGCGGTAAATTGCTAATTAATGGAAATGTAAGTCCAAAATTGAAATCCCAAGTTATTACAATGTGCAGTACTGTATGTAAATGTCAACAATTGAATACGAATAACATTAACATTGAGTCTTTTCTTTTGAACCGGACATCAGAATGTGATATTGGGAGAGACATATCCCGTTTACCGGTTAAAATATTTCCTTGTTACAGTAAACCTGACACGAAGCACCTGTGTGCCTTATCTCAAACACACTAAGGGGCCGATTCCGATCTCGGTCGGAAGCTCTCCGAACGGGATCCGGCTGGAAAAAGTACGAGCCGTACGCGTTTTTTCCGACTGACTCGTACAGCTGTCCGACCGAGCGAGTATGATGCGAATGTATGCGTGTGTTCCGACCGAACCGTTTCCGGATCCGAACCGCTCCGACCGACTCGCACGGAAACGAATCGCACCACGCAATGGAGACGTAATCCGACCGAGCAAGTACGATGGACGCGCCGGACAGCCGGATCGGGTCGGAGCGTCTGGCTCGAAAAAGCTCCCGGAGCCGGACTTGGGGGGTCCGTGCCGGACCCCCCTTCACCCGTAGCCGTACGAGTCGAACACAGGGGGGACCCAAGGGTCCCCCCTAAACATGCATGTATGGTGCGAGTTGCACCGACGCGTACACACTGTAGGGGGCGCACTTGTTTGCGATGTACCCATTCAGTCACTGGGAGCCCTTGTACGCGTCGTACGACCGGCTCCCATTGACTTCAATGGGAGTCCGACCGAATCGAGTCCGGCAGCATGCGGCCGCATCGTACTCGCTCGGTCGGACTGCAGGAGTCCGGCTCGGTCGGAAATCTCTCCGGATCTGGCTCGGTCGGAGAGTTTTCCGACCCAGATCGGAATCGGCCCCTAAGCCTTGAAAAAGTCCCGTGTGGGACGAAACGCGCCGTGTCGGCTATCAATTCTGTGATATGTTTTTATGAAAGAAAATGTGAATAAAAGAATAAAGAATAAAAGGAGAACACTTTTCCAGTATCTTGACTAGCAACGTGATTTATTTGGGAGACGCAATGTTAATGTTATTCGTATTCAATTGTTGACATTTACATTCAGTACTTCACATTGTAATAACTTGGGATTTCAATTTTGGACACAAATTTCCATTAATTAGCAATTTACCGCAGCATTCGAGTGCAGAGCCATTTTTGTCTTCAATACTTTCTATCTGTATGTGCCTGCTAAGTGTGTCGTCTGCACGTGTGTAAGTGTGTGTATGTGTGTGTGTCTGTGTATGCGTGTGTGTGTGTGCGTGCATCAGCCTGCGCCTTGACTTGTGGGCATGGTTACCTGTACATCTGTGGTTTGTGTACAAGGATAGCTACATTTGTGATGTCCTTTGTGCTTGGCAGACTATAGACACACATTCATTTCATGCTTGTATATCTGCAGATCTGTGTGTGTGGGAGTGGAATCTGTCCAGTTATGTTGTTCTGTATGCATATGTGTATGTATTTGTGGTCTATGCCAATGTGTGCATGGTTGTGTGCGTCTCTATGTACATGCACTTTACAGAATCTAAGTCTATTTTATTGGCCAATGCTTGCTGGAAGGAGTATGTAAGTACACTAAAGGAAGAACATGACAGCAAGGAGCGGGGATGGAGAGAGGGAACAAACGGTTTGGTTAACAATAATAGGAGAGGTGCATAGTTGATTCGGAACAGTCAGTAGAATTACAAAGGACTTTTTCACATATAATAATATATACCATCAAAACAACGACAACACCTGTAATATATCGCCCCAGGAGTCCATGACCTCGGCGCTCTCCTGCTGCCCGCTTCTGCTGTCTGAAGACATGGAATCCCTTCGTGACATTTTACAACCTGGCTGTTTTAGCTGCAAGTATATCATTTTGTTCAGCTTTGCAGTGTCTATTTTTAATCTGGCACAGAGGACATAAGGATTTTTTTATTAGTTCTAATAAGATCTTTGCCATTCAGTGCACAAGCTTCTCACTGCTTCCAATGTGCTTCTTAAAAAGGCCCGTTTTATACCCGCGTATGGATGTTTTTTTACTACTGTTGCTATGCATTCCTTTAAGATGTCATGTTGAAAAGAACATGTACACACTTTTTGTATCCTTCAGTTCTGCTTTACTCTAAATTAAGTCTGCCGAAATTATACTCTTTCAACAATGCCAGTGTTGTGACAGTAATGCCTCACAGGATATTTTACACAGTGTTGCACAGAATGTATATGCTTTTATCAGTTAAGTGCATTTTACTGTACTCTAAAACTGCCCTAAGCAGGGGCACCCATAGGGAGCAATCCCTGTGAAGTAAATGAGCAATTCTTGGCTGGAGTGGTTTTGAAGCTGAAATTGTGCACGACCAATATATTCCAAAGAATGTGCAAGCTATACCAATGAAAGCATAACTTCCCTTTATTGCTAGGGGTCAGGTACTTACTCTAGTTGTAGTCCTATGCAAAAGTGTTTGGAACATAAAGAAAAGCACCAATAAATTCAACGCTTTGTTGTACCACCATGTAAGATTCTCTTAAGAAGTGGCTCTGATTTATGGTTTCAGTAGACTTTTTTTCTAAATTATCGTTTGTAATGTGTCTACATGGCAATGCTCTTAAAAGCACCCCAGCTCTTTAGTCGCCCTGGTGTTGTTTGACAACCAATTTCCTTTAATTGGTGATGGCTTTCATATTCACTTCCAGGAAGAATATGAGATTCTTCCTGAGGGCCCTCTATTTCACTGCCTCTCTCCCTTCGCTGTGTATGCCCCGCCCCCTGCCCCAACGTTGCGTCTGTTCTCTTGCTGTGCCCAAGTTACGTGTCCCAAACCAGCTCTATTTCTCTTAACAACTGAGTTCATTTTTTTCAAGAAATCTGACCAAATGCAGCCCCATGGCAACGTGATATCGAGTCAAGGTCTTCACATGTTTTTGTAAAGGGCATGTTAGGGTTACGCACAAGCGTTGTGGACAGGTTCCATTTTTGACCAAGTTATCAAAATATGTTTTAAAGATAGTTCTAGTTCCTTTTTGCAGATGACTCTCCCTGGTGCACATTTCCATGGTAGTAGTGAGACCCAGATGTAGTGACCTGGGGGCAGGGCACTAGGACCCTGCAGTGGACTGTGGGGACACCAAGGGAACCGGACACCACATCCGGTCAGCGAGGAAGAGGACACTACAGAACGAGGAGAAGCGTGGGCAGACGTGCGTGGGCACAGCGCAGCGCATGTAACGAGAATAAAGAAACTGCAGATCCTTACCTGTCTCCTGTGCATCTGTGGGCTGGGGACACGACAACTGGCGGCGAAGGCGGGATCATCCACCACCCTTCAGAAGAGCAGAAGTGGATCGGATCGTCGTCTGCCCGAAGAAAGCGCGACGGAACCAGGAGCCCACCCTGGTCCGCTGGCCAACACAAGGAACATCGTGGCAATCGGCGCGGCGGTAAAGAAGAAAAAGCGGAGCCAGGAGCCCACCCTGGTCCGAGTCAAGCAGCCAAGAAGCAGCGACGCGGGAGCCCACCCCGGCCGCCGAAATAGCGGTAAGAGCGCTGTGAGGTTGCACGCAAGAGGAGGCCAGAAAACAGAAGAGCCGACAAGCGTCAGCACCCGAGAGTGCTCAGAGAAGACTGAATAGAAAGACGCGCGCTAGTTCAAACGAACTATCGCGAGAGCGGCGGCCATTTTGAGGTCAGGCAGAGCGGGCCAATTGGAAGCCAGGAACAAGCGGCGGCCATTTTAAGAGGTCAGGCAAAGCGAGAGGGACAAAGAAACATCGCGAGACTACGGCGGCCATTTTGGAGTCAGGCAACTAAGCCAATAAGAACAAAATACAGCGCAGCGGCCATTTTGAAGTCAGGCGGCCATTGAAATAGATAGGAAAACAGAAAAACAGAGCGAAAGAGTCAAAAAAGAAGAAGAAAACAGTGGAAATAAAGCACAATAAAGAGGAAACAAAGGGACAAATACAGAAACAAAGGAAATAAAGAGGAAGAAGAGCAGAGGAGTGCCAAGGAAGGAAATGAGCGACAACGATGAGAAACAAAGCACGCAAGCAGTCTTCCGCAGGCCTTTACCATTCAGCCTATCGGAGCCGCAGGCAGGCATCCGGTGGGAAAGATGGATCAGGAAATTTGAGCGCTACATGAGTGCCACGGACGTCCCGGATAACAAGCAACTGCACCTACTTTTGAATCTAGCAGGGGATGAGATAGAAGATCTATTGCTAACGTTTCCTGTTGAACAAACACAGAACTACAAGGGAGTGATACAGTGTCTCACACAAAAATTCGACCCCCAGCGCAACGTTGATTTCGAAAGATACACGTTCAACACGGCGTGCCAGCAAGGCGAAGAGAGCCTAGATGACTTTGCAACGAGACTGAGAAAACTGGTCACGTACTGCGAATTCGACAAATTTGACAATGAGCAAGCGATAAGACTGCGAATAATTGAGGGCTGTAAATCAGTGGAATTCCGAGCAAGAGTGCTGAAGGAACCAACGACGCTGGAAAAGATATTGACAATGGCTCGCACAGAAGCACGAGCAACGGAACAGGCAAAGCAGATGGAAATTGGAAAGGAGAAGAGAGTAGCACTAGCACATCGCGTCACGGGGAACATAAACAAGAAGGAATTCCAGGCGCCGGTCCCACCACGGAAGGGCGAACAAACATGTTACAGATGTGGGCTCGAGTTTCCCCACATCGGCGCCTGCCCAGCAATGGGCCAGAAGTGCAGAAAATGCAACAGGGACAACCACTTCTCAAGCGTGTGCATGACCAGGCAATACAGAGGTGAGAGAGGCCGAGCGACAAGACCGCGGATGACCAGCAACAGGTATGCCCGACACATGGAAACGGCAAATCGCAGCTCTTCTGAGGAGTATGAAGAAACGGCAGCACCTGCGAGCGCGGCAAGACTCTACCTAATGTCGGACGCGCCCAGAGAAAGCGGCGAGGCAGAGCACGTTCACCTGGTAGACAAGAGAGAAATAAAGAAGACAGCAACTGTGAACATCGATGTAGGAAACCACCAGGCAAGCTTCGTACTTGACAGTGGAGCAACATGCAACATCATGTGTATGTCCGAATACCAAAAGATGAGAATAAAGCCACAGCTACTGCCATCGACCGTAGACGTTTTCACCTGGGGCTCCAAGAGCCCGGTAGAAAACATGGGAAAGTTCATAGAGACACTAACATACAAAGGCAGATCTTATCGTGAGGAAATACATGTACTCAAGGGCGACATCCCAGCGCCATGCCTACTAAGCAATGTGACGGCACAACTGATGGGGCTACTGGCAATGACATATCACATGTCGGAAACGGAGAACATCCTGCAAGAATACCCGGCCATACTGAAAGGGCTTGGCAAGCTGAAAGGGAAGCAGATAACATTACATATAAATGAAGCAATCAGGCCAGTAGCACAACATCACAGACGGGTACCAATTCACCTACAACCACAGGTGGCAGAGGAGATCAATAGCCTACTGGCACAGGATATAATAGAGGCGGCAGACGGCCCAACACCGTGGGTGTCTCCGATTGTGGCGGTTCCAAAGAAGAACACCTCCAAAATCCGCATATGCGTGGACATGAGGATCCCAAACACCGCAATCACAAGGGAACGCCACCCGGGACCACACCTGAACGACATGATTAGCTGCCTCACTGGAGCGTGCAGATTTTCAAAGCTCGACCTATGCAAAGGGTATCACCAGTTAGAGTTGGACCATCAGTCCAGGTACATCACGACATTTTCCACTCATCTGGGCCTGTTTAGATACAAGCGACTGAGCTTCGGAATATCATCGGCAGCGGAAATATTTCAGGAGACCATACGACAAGTGATCAGACCGGTCCCGAACAGCTTAAACTACAGTGATGATATCTTAGTGTTTGGGAAAACAGACAAGGAGCATGACACGGCGTTACGTCAAGTGTGCACACAACTGGAGAAAGCAGGCCTCACACTCAATGGAGACAAATGTGAGCTAGGAAGAAAGGAACTAGTGTTCTTTGGACACATCTTTTCGAAACAAGGGATGAGGCCAGATCCCAGCAAAGTTGAAACGCTACAAAATGCAAAGCCACCGACGGATGTCGCGGAAGTACGATCATTCCTAGGACTACGCCAGCTACTGTGCGAGATACATACAGGATTTCGCTACAGCAAGCACGCCACTGAGGGAACTGACCAAACAGGGACAGAAATTCACCTGGTCTCAGGAATGCAACAAGGCATTTGAGGACATAATACAAGCGGTGGTGACAGTGGAACATCTGGCCTACTTCGACCCCCTGCTCTGCACCGAATTGACTGTGGATGCCAGCCCAGTGGGACTGGGTGCAATACTAGCACAGCATCTGCCAGGAAGAGAGTCACAAAGGAAGATTGTCGCATATGCAAGCAAAAGCTTGACGGATATTGAAAAGGCCTACTCGCAACCAGAAAAGGAGAGCCTGGCTGTGGTGTGGGCGTGCGAGCATTTCCACATGTTTATCTATGGGAAGCCGTTCACCATCATAACGGACCACCAAGCGCTGGTGACAATCTACGGCAGCCCATCGGCCAAAATGCCACCCAGGATTGAACGCTGGGGCATCAGACTAATGGACTATGACTTCACAATTGTGCATAAACCAGGGAAAGAACACAATCCTGCAGACTACATGTCAAGGCACCCGTTACCACAGGCTCACGACACGACATCGATAGCAGAAGAATACCTAAACTTTGTGCTCAAGCAAAGCACGCCAGCACCAATAACACTAGCGGAGTTAGAAAGGGAGACGAGAGAAGATGGCACGCTGCAACTGGCAATGCAGATAACGAGAAGACAAAGATGGAGGCACATCAACAACAACTGCACCTGGGAAACAGGGATATGTAAAGAAGAAGTGCTAGCTCTACAAAAGATAAATGAAGAACTGTCGGAGACGGAAAGCGGAATACTAATGAGAGGGACGAGAATTGTGATACCAAGATCACTCAGGAGACAAGTGATAGATTTGGCTCACGAGTCACACCGAGGCGTAGTATCAACAAAGAAACTGTTAAGAGAGAAAGTGTGGTTTCCTGGACTAGATCGCATGGTCGAAGACACAGTAACGACATGCCACCTATGTCAAGTGACAGGAGCACCGCCCAGACACGCACCGCTACAAATGTCAGAGCTCCCAAGAGCAGTATGGACGACACTGGCAGCTGATTTCTTTGGCCCACTGGACACAGGAAACTACTTGCTGGTGGTCATCGATGAATACTCAAGATTTCCAATAGTGCGACACGTCTCATCGACATCAGCATCAGCAACACTGCCGATTTTAGATGATATATTCGCTGCATGGGGCTCACCGGAAACTCTAAAGACGGACAATGGTCCTCCATTCTCAGGAGAAGACTTCCGCAGATTCATGACCTATCTAGGGATAAGTCACCGGAAGATAACTCCACTGTGGCCTCAAGCTAATGGAATGGTGGAGAGGTTCATGGGGAACATCAAAAAGCAGTTCAAAGGGCGAAGCTAGCGCAGATATCACTTAGCCAAGCTCTATGCCAGGTATTGCGGGACTACAGAAACACACCGCACAACTCCACAGGAAGATGCCCAGCGGAGCTCGTGCTGGGGAGGACAAGTAGAACGAGGCTGCCACAAATAGAAGCAATGACAGCGCCAGATCGCAGCAATATCGCCGAGAAAGACAGAGAGGAGAAAGAAAAATGAAACGATATGCAGACGGCAAGCGGCACGCCAGATCGTCAGGCCTCAAGGAAGGAGACACGGTGATAGTGCGCCAACGACAACAAAGGAAATCGGACAGCATGTTCTCCAAAGACCCGCTAATAGTAACTAAAGTGAAGGGCCCAATGATCACGGCAGAGTCAGAACATCAGAGGATAACGCGGAACAGCTCACACTTCAAAGAACTGAAGGAGAAGAAAGAGGAAGACCAAGATAAGGAAACAGCAGAACAAGAAGAGCAGGAGCAGACCAGGAAGGAAAGAGACAATGGTGAGGGAACAGCAAAAGAGCAACAGACGGAGGCCGGCCCGAAAAGATCATGCAGACGGCCAAAAAGGCTAATAGAAGAAATGTAATGATGGGAAGCACAGTGACCTGTGCCAGGGCAGACTTGCATCTATCTCTATCAACAGATCTCTGTATTTCACTTTTCTAGTAACTTCTTCGTGACAAAGGGGGGAGATGTAGTGACCTGGGGGCAGGGCACTAGGACCCTGCAGTGGACTGTGGGGACACCAAGGGAACCGGACACCACATCCGGTCAGCGAGGAAGAGGACACTACAGAACGAGGAGAAGCGTGGGCAGACGTGCGTGGGCACAGCGCAGCGCATGTAACGAGAATAAAGAAACTGCAGATCCTTACCTGTCTCCTGTGCATCTGTGGGCTGGGGACACGACACCAGAGAGCTGCAGAAGCACCATGCGTTCAGCCATGGGTCGGCTTGGTGTGCTGCTCTGACACTGGAAAGCGTGGGTTCCCTGAGGAAGGGAGGAAACAAGAAGCTGGCAGGAACAACACTAGCAAAATGAAAAATATGAATAGTGTAGTGCCTTCCCCAGCTTGGGTACCCGACAATGACTACGCCACACACGGAGCTTAGTATTACACGTCTTTATTCCTGTGAGTGTAACTGCAAACTCAGCATTCTAAACCAACCTTCATTGCATTCCACTCTAACGCTTACGTCACAGTTCTACGGAGTACATCAGGAGCCAAAAGAGTTCCATCAAGACACTGCAAATAGGTGTGACATGTTTGGCAAAAGCTTTCATGTGTAAGGGCCCCTAACAAGATGGCGGTGATGTCAGGAATCCAAAAGTCTAACATTCCAAGATGACAGTGCCCAAAGGAAACCATAGGCACTGCCCAATCCAAAATAACTGTCCACATATTTTAAGTCAGAGCACACCAGAGGAGGATTTTCCAGCTCGGGCTCTTATAGAAGGTCCTCACTGGACAAACTGCTAGGACCAGTCCAGGTTTGCGTCTACCAATGGATAGTAGAAGAACTTCTGGTGTATTTTTAAATTTGGATTACCACTGCTAATTTACTCTGCTGCAGGCTCTATGGTAAATGGATATCTTGAGAGGCAATTATTTACAGGATTTAACCATCCAATACAGGTCAGTGTTTTCTACGGGAGCTTATCATTGTTAATCAGGAATTGACATCACCCTCCAGTTATATCATTTCAGCTTTCAGCTCTGCTGTGCTTCCACTGGTGCATTTTTGTCCTAGAAGTCCCTACCCTGGGCTGATCATATTCTTCTTTACACTCTAGATTCAAACATATCACGGTTGGTGCAGGGACTGACCTGGGGTGGAGATACATTGTCTTCTGGAGCTGCTCCTGAGCTATATGCTATGCAGTCTAATACTTATCTGACAACCCTCCAGCTCTTGGCTATTGTGCAGCTAAGTATCCTAATAGCTAAAGTTATCCCAGGCTAACCTACAGGGAGAGTGTATTGGATTTCCAGCAAACTATAAACCACATTAAAGTCCTTTGCTGTTGCTGGACCACTGCTGGCAAATGACTAACTATCAAAGACGATGGACTCTCGGAATAGTCTTGTTACATGATAGTCATCACAGGAGATGGACACATGCTTGTGTGGTTGGGGTGGGATGCACAATTGAATCCAAGTGTGGTATAGGGAAGCAACTTTGCATGCAGATATCGACTTCCTCCTCCTCGCTATAAGGATGAATCCTATCAGCTACGCTCAGTGGCCTCAAATATGAACCAATGCCAGACTCGTATTACATGTAAATTGCGGTATTGTGTTCCCACTACCCTAAATCCCTAGGAGTGGCACACACAAGCCCAGCCCTAGAATTCATTGACAAAATATGCAATAGTCGTTGGGGATGTTCTCCTAATTATTCTGGAAAGATCATTAAATCTGTAATAAAAAAGTTAAGATGTTTCCAGTAAATAATCGAATGGATGGCTGAATTAACTTTTATAGTGCAGCTCTCACTTAAAACATGTTTTATTAGTGTTATTATGAGCACAATCTCTACCTTATTGTAGCATGCGTAGCTTCATGTTAGCCACGTGTAATACATAAAAAACAAAAACCCAACAACTGAATACTCCATGCATCTCCTTCGAATGAGGGCCCAAACTGCTGCATGCTCATGTAAGAGAACCCAGACTTCCTCCTTGTCCACACCAGTTGAAATGGATGGTCATGTCGTAGCAGTGTAGGTTCACAGTGCTTAGTCTTTGTTGGTAAGTCAATTAAATGTATGTTCTTGCAAAGCAGCTGCTGAGGAGCCCAGGAACAAAACAGTTCTCTATCTGTGTATATTTATGTCATGCCTCAGCATCTCCAGGGCCCTAATGTCCCAATGTTTAGGAAACCAGCATAGTGCAGTGAGAATGTTTGGTGCCATTTAGTCCAACAATTTTACCGCTCCCAAAAGGTGGTTAGCCAAATGCCTATTGTTTGTACTCGAGCTTCACCCAGTGAATGTTATGCAGAGGTTTCTCCTTGCTCTTTGGACCCCATGTTTGGCAATAAACAGAGATTAGACCACATGTTTGGCAATGGAAAGAGATTTCCTTCATCAGGTAGAGTGGAGTCAGACCAGGAATACATTTGAAGATGAGTATTCCAGTCTTAAAAACATTCAAGCCCTCCACAAAGAGCCATCGACAGTGCCGTCTTCCCTGAGTGATGGCATATTCCTGCCAAGTACTCAGACTAGTCGAACAGCAGGATTTTAAACTTACTGTAACCAAGGAGTTTGATATGTAGTAGCATGGAAAGAATAACAGTTGCTTTGTCTAGCACTGGTGGCTGCCCCCACCAACAAAGTTCCGTCGAAATGGGATAGCAGTGGCATGATGGGTTTCAAGACATATACTTCGTGAAAATCGCTGCCAATGACAGAACCTTCCTTGGCATTTGAATGTCAGCACAAAACGTGACACCTACTATCCGCAAGTGGGTGAGGGGAGACTGGATAATAGATAGGAACAGACTTAACCACCAAAGATGATGAGTTCCATCTTGGAAATGGTAATTTGTTAACACTTAAACAGTTATAATGTATTCTGTATCTGATCGAGCATTCTCTGGAAGTCAGACACCGATGAAGTCTCTACTGAACTTTATATAGAGCTGTGTATTATCAATATAACATGATATGGCTACATCTGTAGTGCTATAGCTCAGAAACACAGCAACCAAGTAGATATTAAAAATGCAGCAGAGGCCAGAACCTTGAGAGACCCCACAAGATGGATGCTTTCCACAGAGAGATAACAGCCCCGTAGTTCGCACTGAGAGCGATGCCTCACAAATGACTGAAATCATTTGCGATTGGATTTGTTGACATTTGCTACAGAGATCATCCAACTTAAAACAATAGGATGATCCACAGTATCAAGAGCTGCAGAGTGGTCAAACATGACCAGGAAGCAGTCAATATTTCATCCACAAACAGCAGGGCATCGTCCACCAGAAACCAAGCAGAATTGTCTCTGCCCCCGCTTTGACCTAAAGCTTGATCGCAAAGGGAACAGGTAGGTAAATGTTTATACATAAGCTACTACTATTTTATCCATGTTTTATGCTAGTTAAAGAGAATAGTGATGGTCTGTAGTTAGTGAGTACAGAAAAGTAAAGTCCGCACTGTTCTAAGCAATGCCTCTTTTCAGAGACAATGTGATATATCCTTTAGAAATATGGGGTTTTTTTATTACAAAGAGACAGATGCTAGAAGCAAAATGGATTAGGCCTATTTTTATTTAATCAAGGATGAGAATCAATGAGTTTTAAAGAGCAAAAAGTATTTCCACTGTAATACCGGTGTTGGTTGCAGATCAAAGAGGTTTCCCAGGGGAGGTGGATAGGGAAACTCAGTTAATGATACAAGCAAGGCACTTGTTTGGTTAAGAGCCATGGTCAAGCCGTGACTTCATTTAAATATTTTTCTATAAAGGATGAGTCAAGTTTCTTACAGAAGCATCCCGAAGACTGAGTGCTAGTACAATTCTGTATAAGAGTTCTCAAAGCGGCAACCTGCTTAATCAGGCCTCAGTTCATTTTTTGCTTTGCCTATGATATCTGCCCAAAAGTGTTTTTTTAGCATAGATAGTATTCTTATAATCCTATAGCAAAAAGGTATAAAGAAATGTATTTTGTATCTGATTATTTCTTCTATCTGGACCGTACACTCTTATTGCCTTATTTCTTTTTTTACGGACCAATTGTAGTAGGGGTACGATGGATTTGTGGTCTAGATTTAGAAGGTGGAATATACAGGGTAAGATGATTGTTGAAAATCACAAATTCTTCACTACAGTGCTCTTGATATTGACTTTCTGCAGTGATCAGGCGATGTGCAAGGAAGACTACATTTAAGTCTGCTCTGGTTACTTCCGTAAGGCAGTCGGTCTATTGCAGGCAGTTACAGGTTTAGTCACACAATACTCAGTCTTCTTGAGCAGAATCTGTCTGCAGAGATGCAATAGGCAGTAAGCATTAATGTACACATACAGATATCTACATGAGTCTTTCAGCTAGGTTCACCCATATCAGCCTGTGTAATAAACTTTCATACATTTGTTTTCCATCTTTAAACATTTTCTCTGAATTTGTGCTCATACATTTCTGCCATTATCCATTCAAATATGTCTTTGCTCCATAGTTCCAGTACTGGTACATAATGATTGCTATATTTCTTTTAGCAAGGACTAGCTCCAGTGATGTTAAGTGGTATTGTGTTAATCTCTTCTTCGAACAAGACTATAGACCCAACACACAATGTTTAACCTTGAGTTCAGTGTCACCACCGACCACTCTTTGTAAGGAAGGGACCACCGTTCTTTCCCAGAATATACTTCCAGTCCTACACGACCAAATCTTATTACATATGTCAGACCGATCTGTTTAACATCCAGGGCAATTTGTTGCAAAACAGGAGCAAAATAGTTTTTACGCAGATATTTAAAATGAATGAAATGAAAACGGGTATTACTTGATGCTTTTTAACATATGCAATTGTCCTTTTCCATTCTCATGCATTAGTAGTGTTTCATGGTTTCTGTCTCATTTAGGTATGATCTATAACTCCTGCCTCAGTCACTTCCCACATAATGCCCTTTATAAAATGGGTAACAGTTGGCTCCCCTCAATGAACAACAATGGTTGCGCGAGGTTGCCAGATTCGGGTGGCCTAATTGGATAACGTTCCCATGTAGTGCACGTTGCTGTGGGCAGTCTGGTATATAATAGAAAGTATCCTGCCAATAACCCCAACTGCTTTCTGGCATCCGCAAAAGTGCTGGTTTGATATCCCTTATATAAATCTCCCATTGTTTTGTAGCTATTATCTATCCATCTGGCCGCTTTGGACTCTTGCTACAACTTGCAGAACACATGGAGTCCCCATAACAGGGCTGGATCTGAGAATGGTTTGGACCAGGTAGTATGAAGCCCAGAAAGCCTGCCAGAGTAGGGTTTCTCACATATATTAAAGTGTCATCAGGGTACTGAGAAATAATGCCTACGGCACCTATCCAAATCTCCTATTGTTCTCAGCCTGCTCTGACTGCATTCAGTAGGGGTTCTTTCCCTAAGCAAGCGGGGGGGGCAAGGGGGAGAGCAGGGAGGTAATGGGCAACACTGACTGGTGCCCCACTTCAGATTCCAACTATTACATATGATATTTCCAGTACTGAATCATGCTAGGTGGTTTTTAGTAGAGAAGACCTAGCCTCTGCTGGGCAGAGGGGTTGATATTAAACTGTTCTAGCACCAGAAATAAAATTTCTCCACACACTGTGTCAAACACAATCTCTATGTCCAAGCCCCACTCGAAGGATTATTTACAGAATTCCAGGAGCTTGCCCAGCAGTACTCAAGGATATTTCTGGTAGTACTCCAGAAGAAGTGTCTCCAGGCCAGGAGTTTTCCCGTTTCACCTGTTCTTTTGCGGACAGCACTTCTTCCTTTGCCCTAGAGGTGTCCATCACTTCTCCCTGTTTCATGGTTAATTGCAGTAGGATCAGAACCATCAGATAGTTACTTATCAGGTGAGGGTCAGTGACTTTATCAATCAGAAAAAGGGGGAGGAGGAGGATTGGGCTAGGTTCACCCTCCTGTGTGATCAGAATACATCAAAAAGAATCCGTAGGTGACGGATCAAAAGAACCTAGCCAAGAAACAAGGGCGGGTTCACCAATTGGGGTGAAGGCCACCTCTCCTGGTAGAAAAGAAAAATTTATTTTCTTGTGTCCCCTCACTCACCCAGGGTTGCCCCTAGGTGACATGCTTCATCATTGGGGCCATCCCAAACATCTACTGATTGGGGCGTGCTGCGACTTGCGGATTTACGTAGGAGCACTTACCTTGTGAGGCTATGTGTCGTGCAGTGTAGGGGGAGTGGTGTAAGTGATGTTTTAAAAAAATTACCTAACTAGTGAGCTATTGTTTTATTCCTGCTCCTAGTTGGTAGGGATAAAAGGGGTTAATAAAAGGGAAATGTAACTGTTATGTAATTATAATCCCTTGTATTATGTCAACATGTTTCAAGGTATCCCCTAAACCTTTTCTTCAGGACAACAAAGGGACCAGTCCTTTGTGTACCACTCCGTGCCGGACCTATAATAAAGTGAAGTGAAAAATTATTAATGCACACCTGTTGTGTGAGCATTGGGAAAAATATATACATACGGTTGCTTCTGAACACGTAGTAATTATTTTTTGGCAAAAGTGCGCCTCATGGTCTGTCTGGGTGGAGGGGCCTGTAGAAACCTGTGCTCAGCAACCCTCCGTCAATACGACCTATTCAGTCCCAAGGCAGACCGCAACTCACAGAGTTAATACAAATCTACAGACAATTGGTCCAATATGTCATGTGGACTTTCACAGTCCAACCACCATTAACAATTCCAAATCAAACTCCTCACCAGGGGAATACTCTAAAAATTACACCACAGACTCTATACGCAGTCATGGGTAAAATGCCCTCAAAACGTGAGCAAATTCCATTCTGGATAGCTCAAAAAATTACTCAAATCGAAGCAGTATTTCCAAATACTAGCCCGCATGAGAAACACAGAATCCTAACCATCAGTTTACCGATGGGGATCACACCACAACTGGAAGACTGCACCACTTGGGGCTCAGTCTTTGCTGCCATCTACACTAAAACACACGGCATTCCGTCAATTGCGGTAATACCTGATGTCCTAAAACAAATTCAAAATGAATACGGGGGCAGAGCCTGCTCTAAATTTAGGTATGAAATTACTGAAAAAGTTCGACCAGGTCTCAACAATAATATTATCTAATATTAAAGGGGAGGCAGCAGCAGTGGTGATCCGACAAAAAATAAGGGAATTTGATGTTACAGAACATTAAACTGAGCTACCAAGAATAATAGAACAATCTTATGCAGAATTAGGCAGAGATAGTTTGGGTGGAAGACCAGTTAAACCGAAACTATCTGAAAGTCCTGAGAAGGACTCAATTAAACAAACTCCTACATCTTCTAAAAAGAAGTGGGAGACTAATAAACAAAATTCAAATGAGAAACGTTCTCAATCCTGAGGTAGGTCTCCTCAAAAGGAGCCCTCTGAAAGGAGGTATAACCTCAGGAATAGGGATAATTTGAGAAAACCTGATAGGTATCAAGATACTGATACACGTTCCTCTCGTCCCTTTCAGATCTCATCGCAGACTTCGGAAAGAAGAGGACGAACAGAACATAGAGAAGAACGCGTAAAATCGAAAGACGACAAACACGCTCCAAAAACTAAAACAAAACCTCAATTCTCCAAAAAGAAAGTAGCAGGTCTGAAGATCAGACATGCCGAGAATACTGAGAACACAACTCAAGAACAGAGAATGGGCTCAGACAATGCTGGACAGTGCAGCAGAAGTCACAATAGCTCGCCAGAACCTGAATGAACTTCTGGAGATAGTGGACTTGAATGAGTACATTACAGTAGAGAGTGTAGACACCAGGGTTAGTACTCCACAAAAGTTATATGACATAACACTCCGGATGGAGGGAGACAAACCTAGACAGGTTAAAGCACTTTTTTTGGGAAAGACTCTCAAAGGGCTATGACATACTTCTAGCAGAAAAAGACTGGCCACCACAATTTGTCAGGGAGTGCCCACATGGCGAGGACATTATTATGCCTGCCTTCTCCAACCATACACCAATGCATCTAAGATATACATATGCCAGGAAATGGGCAGTGGCCCAGGCCCCAGCATTATATAAAAATCATGTAGGATGGGACGAGGACTCCCCTCACCATAAAATACATCTGAAACATGAACCAACTGCACAACGGCAGTATCCAATAAAGCAAGAAGCTAAAAAACAGGTCAGGGAGATCTTAGATCAACTTGAATACCAAGGGGTGATTGAAACATGCACCTCCTCAATGAACAATCCTTTGTTTCCTGTCTCCAAACCAGACAATACATATCGTCTAGTTTTGGACTACAGACACCTAAACACTTGTTCTAAAACATTTGCAGTGCAAAATGCACATAGCACAGCATTAATGAATAACATTGTGCGTAAAAAATACAAAACAACATTAGACATCTCAAATGGTTTCTTTTGTCAAAACATAGCACCTGAAAGCAGGTACTTAACAGCATTCTCCATAATGGGGACCCAGCGTCACTTTTGTCGACTCCCACAAGGGTTCAAGAACAGCCCAGGTTTATTCTCAGCGAGGGTAACAGAGTTACTACAAATTTATGACAACGAGGCATTGTCCTATGTGGATGACATCTATCTGACAGACGATGACTTGGAAAAACACTTGAACAGGGTAAGCACCATTATATTGGGATTCGCCTCTGAGGGCTACAAGTTCAACTTTAAAAAGTCCCGAATTGCCCATCTCAATGTCCTATTTTTGGGATATGAGCTTTCAAGTGAAGGCAAGAGCTTGGCAGCTAACTTTCTAGAGAAATGTGCGCTGCTCCAACCTCCAAAGACGCTAAAAAACTTACAATCCATCCTGGGTTTCCTAAACTTTGGAAGAACATACATTCTAAATTACGCAGAAAGGGTTAAACCTCTCTACGCATTAATCAAACCTGATTTTTCAATCAAAAACTGGACACAGGAACACACAGAAATCTTGCGTTCACTCCAGGCTAACATGTTAGCAACAAATCACTTACAAACACGCGTAAGTCAAAGAAATTTGGTGATTCGAATAATTTCGGGTCAATGTGGATTCACCTACTTAACCTTCAATGAGGGTGATAAAATACCAATCGCATACAAATCCTATTTGTACACACAAGCGGAAATGCGCTTCAGTTCTACTGAAAAAATTCTAACAGCAGTTCAAACCGCTGTAGCAAAAGAAAGAGCCTTAGCCCAAGGAAACGCATTATTGTCGTAACCCCGGTACCAGCTTTAGAAGCGGTCACAAAAGCAAGCATTCCAAATGCTAAAGCATTACATCCGAGATGGATACAATGGGTTAATTCTCTTGCTGCAACGGATGTTGAATATGTTTTTGATCCAGATTTAAAAACTCAAGCATTCCTGCAATATGAACAAGAATGTCCTCTGCCCACTGAGATTCTGCCTCTCGATCAGTACGAAATCATAATTTACACTGACGGATCCGCACAACCCGCAACAGGGAGTAAGCAAGCTTACAGTGCAGCATGTGCAATCGTTAAAGGTCGCATAAGGTCGTTAAAGGTAGCATCTTCAAACCTATGGTCACAAAAACTCAGTCACCAGGAGATTGTACAGCTCAGCGAGCTGAACTACAAGCATTCAAACTGGCACTTGAGAGTATGGATCGAGAATCCCTCACACTGATAGTGTGCGATTCCTTTTACTGTGTTCAGTCGTATAATGACTATATACGAAATTGGCTTGAAAATGGTTTCAGAGATGCGAAGGGTGGCACAATAAAGCATAAATTGCTTTGGGAACAAGTAGTTCAGTTGAAAAACGAACTACCAAAGGCTCACGTGATTCACACACTGAGTCATCAACGTGATGGCGTTCACGTTGCAGGGAATTCATTGGCTGACGAAGCCACAAAGGGAGCTGTTCAGACGGCTTCCGTAGCTGCGATCACTCATTCAAAAACAAAAATAGACGGTGAGATAATGTTGGCTGTCAATGCTTCAAGCAAGGGCAGCAGTGCAGCATTACCAAAAGTTTCCACTCAAGTACTCTTATGTAATTGATGCGAACAACGTTCCTTTGCTCGAATCCCTGGAGTGGGGGATAGGGTAATTCCAAACAAGGAACGCAGAGAAGCCTTGATTTATGAAACACATTTTGGGGAGGGTCTGTCACATCAAGGGATCTCTAAAACAATTTTAAAGTTAAAAGAGATGTACTGGTGGCCTGGAATGAATACACACATTCACATATTCATCAATAACTGCTTAGACTGTAAATTACAGCGAGAGAGCCACCGGACACCATGCTGCAAATGCGGCAGCCCAGTACAGACACCACTGTTAGACAGCATTAGGCTATCTACTCGCCTGCGTCCCACTGGACAAAGGCATTCCCACAAATACTGAATCTAGGTTCCTATGGTTATGGCCTCAGCGCTCGGCTGACGCTCGAACTGTTATAAAAGATTTGCGAGTCTTTATCGGCACATACGCAATAGGCACGCTACATTCTGACCAGGGTCCTGCGTTTAGCTCTAGGGCTTACAAAGAAGCCATGGCCAGTCTGGGCATTGCATTGAGGTACTCCTCTCCATTCCATCCTGAGGGAAATTCGGTTGTGGAAAGGAAAAACCGGGACATAAAGCAGTCTATAACAGCTAGGGTATTAGGTTCGGGTGATGGGTGGGTCAAACACCTCAATGGCGTACAGCGCGCAATGAACAATCTGCCAAGAAGTTCTCTAGGGGGGTCACTCCATATGAGGTCCTATTTGGGACAAGAATGTGGGTACCAGACCTTGAACACGTAGGCACAGTGGTGGAAAATAAACCGTTTGATATCAAAGATCGTTTGGCTGTTTTACAGGATCTGAATAATCTAAGAACGTAACAAAGCAACGTATTCCTACAGCCAACCACCACTGGGGAAACATCGGCGGTCCCAGCAAGGCCTGTCTGGATTCCAAAAGTTGGGGATCTAGTCAGAGAAAAAATAGCGGACAAGAAGGAATTTGGACCTTCTTACAGACAACCAGTACCTGTTCTAGCAGTTCAAGGAACAAGAACAGTACTTCTGCCGCCCCTTGCTGGAAGAAAGGAGAAAAGATTTGTGTCCATCGACCTCATCAAACCACAGTATGTGGCCAATACTGAACAGTAGGCCTCGTGGACTCTGACCTAGTAGCAGACGCACTCCTCTCGCTACTATCCAAGAGGTTCAGACTGAAAGACTGATATCCATCGAACATTCAGCTGTAACAGATGAAGGACTAAGCAACCTTGCAATGGAACTCATCCCTCTTAACAACCAAGTAACAGTTCGTCCAAATACACCTGTCGACACCAACGTGGCACGTGATGAACTGGTTCCTGTGATTTCTACAAATCCTGTTGCAATTCCAACAATTGACAGAACTGCTTCTGGCTATTTCATTAACTTTGATACGTTCTCAGAAGATCCAAGTGAACCTGAAATGACGCCAGCATCATTCAAACTCAAGCAGCAAGTACAAGACTTTCTTCACTTTCTGAAAAAGACTTATCTGGTTTCTCCATGGATTGAACTCTGGATTATATCTGGACTTTTTGTTTTCCTGCTATGGCTAGCTTTGGTAACAACTGTGAGCGTGCTTATAAGTGGCAGATACATCCATGTGAACACTGAAGGAAAAGACGTAAACGTACTTTTGAAACCTCATAAATCTTCCCATCGTGAAGCAAGAGACTTGTCATCAGTGAACATCACAGCTGTTCCTATACAGGATGGTATAGTGTGGGACAAAACAGATTATGAAATTTTCGGCCCGAATGAACAATTGAACATTCCACATTTGTTTAAAATTTCACTAAGTGATTTAATTACGTCCAGTACCTATTCAGATGATTGGGACTTTGAGACTGTTAATGACATAATGTTTGACTTAGAAAAATCTGCTGCATTTTCTAAAAATAAATATTTAGAGGGTTCATCAGACTATGAACAAATGTATTGTTATAACCACTATGGTCATCATTATTTGCATAAATCTGCATATCCAAGAAATGTGTTTATGTTTAACCAATGGGAACATTGTCCTACACCACCACAAGGTAGTTCAAAAACATTTGCTAGTAAGTTTCCATATTTTTCAGGATACAATACATCTGATCCAGAAACGTTTTACTATAAAAATGTAAACAAAACAGGACTGAAAATTATGTTGTCTAATACGAAACAGATTTACTCTGCAGAATTTATTGCCCAACTGTCTAGACAGGGTTTCGACTTATGGAAAGACACAATAGACACAAAAACTGTCTGGGGTACTAAAGATTGGCAAGTACAGGGTATAGAAGCTTTATTTAGAGCCTGCATCATCCCTGAACAAATACTGTTTTTGAATGAAACCGTCCAACAAACATCTTGTCTTGGATTAGCCAAGATCAAAGAAATGAACACACCTTCTGTACCAACACCTGCCAAAGATAACGATACACAGGCAGTGGTGACAGTTGACAATATACTACAACTCAACAGATCTAATCCTGATTGGAAAAAATGGTTGATCTGGCCCACAGACACGAACAACTGTCAGGAAAGATTCCTGAATAACACTCAGGGCTTTACTATTCATAGGCCAGACCCAAGATATGTCCAAAGACAACATCCGGGGGTAGTAACAACATACAGTGTAGGTAAATTATGCCTCGATTGGCTGCATAAATCTACACTACAGGATGTGAAACAACACTTAACCTTACTTAAAAAGGACGCAGACCGTAGGGAATTCTTGCTTGGACCAAGAAAACCGCGTCAAAAACGTTTCATATATATGCCGGCATTTATGCTGCCTATAATGAAGCATGGAAAGTGTCACAGATGGAGGCCGCAGAACGAACACGTGAACTTGATCGTATTAATTTAGAGAAAACCCTCTCTGTGGTCGACAATGGGTTAACAACTTTGTCCTCCAGAATATATTCATTGGATGGCATTGTATCCTCTGCTATCGACATTCTAGAACAAGATTTGGTGATGTTACAACAAGGCCAGTCTCAATTACGTTCTATTGTGTTAATAAGCTGGACGCTGCAATCTTTGCGAGCGGGCTATGTGCCTTGGCGTTTTATCAACACAACGGCTCTGTTTGCAGAATACAATCTAACTGATAAACAGATCGAATTGGCACAAAGAGGAGCAAAGTATACAGTGCTGAGCATTGAAAAACTGGAAAAATTACCATTCACAGTGGCAGAAAAACGAGCTACAGAATGGCTCATTCATGGCAAAATACATTACCTGTGACTACTTTTCAGTTTCAGTATTGCCTCAGACAAATGCAAGCAGGCAAATATGAAAGGTTGGGTAAGGAATACATTAAGACATCTTGGGATTTACCGTATACACATAGATGTTGGAGTGGGGATCGTGAAGTGTTTTTGAGCGGTACTAACTGTAAACATGCACTGACCGGTTCACTTATATGTCAGGACATTTCTTTACACGGGGCTTGTAATGGTTCTGTGGCAAATTTGTCTTGCCATCAGCAGGGTACACCAGCTGCTGTGATTAATCCAACGTTTGGACAACTTTGTAATGGGAGTTACCTCATGTTGAATGATCAGAGTTGCTGCGGAATGTTGCCAGGCATCCCATATCTAGTAACGGTCAACTCCAGGGTTACTTGCTGTATGCAAGTATTGTTTCCCCCAATAGACACAGTCAGGGAGTCGCCTCTATGGCCTTCGCTGAACGTCTCTTTTATAAGATTTGATACTTTGAGCAGAATGAATGCCATGCTTTTACAGCAAACAGTGCCTTTGACCTCGGCCAAAGAAACCTATGATCTACAAGTAGCAAGGACTGCGGCTGAGATACAGACTTTAATACGTACAAACTGCCCTATACATTTCGTAGAAATGATAACACGTATCTTTAACATGTCTGATACAACAGGAATTGTACATGTATTTAAGAGCATCTGCTCTGGTCTGTTAGCATCTTTCCAGGCAATACTCGGAATCATCCCGAACTTTGCACATTCGGTGTTTGGTGGCATTCCATTAATTCTAGCACTTGTTGCCGGAATTCTATTTCTCTTCCTGCTATTGCGCTATGGCCAGCCTATTCGCAGACATCACTCCGAGCGAAATGGAGAAAGCTCTCCTTGAACGAAAGTGCCGTGAGCGAATAGTACAGCTATTGGGCATGACTCGTCTACGGGACCTTAATACAACTTGGTTCCTGTCATTCAGACCAAACTGGCAAGATTGCATCTTACCTGTTCTACGATGCCTGCTATGCGGTGAAGAATGCGTGTTGGACACCTGTCTAACATTTCCATCAGCTACGCCAACGGATGTCGCTACGTTGCTGGTCCCGATAACGGCCCATGCTCTGTGTTGTCCCCAGAGGCTACCAATCCTGATGACAGCATTCATTGAGATCTCACAGATGCTTCCGGCTGCTGCTGAGGTACGAGAAAGATCTACAGGCACACAGGTAACAACGGACGCGAACATTGCTGCGGCGACCTATGCTGAGAGCGATGCTTCACATCTCTGTGCAGTTAATCTTCTACACGAGGTGTTCCAACTAACACCAACTACAGTGGATGATGTTTTGTCTATAGAAATAGATGATCTCATGTTTACACCAGACCCGCAAACTGACTCTGATTCAGCATACAGTGTTCCAGAGATGCAGTAACAATTTGGCCTTCATTTTTCTAAAACATGGAACTCTACCAAAATTGAACTTTTGTCCCATTTTTCGAACGAAAATGGCACTTCAATCTGCTTAAAGTAGAACTAGCCTTATAATACGGACTTTGCGGTACTTCCACGGACACTTAGTCATCTTGTGTGTCTAGAACAGTTCATTAATTTTCATGATATGAATTGATTCTGATATTTGAACAACTTATCGATCACTTTTTTGTCATATGTAAATATTACTGCTTATTTTCATTCCAATTGCATTTGATTTAATACTTTATGCCTGAAATGAATAAGCATTGCTTAATATGTACAGAAACTTTTGCATTTATAAATATGTTTTTTATGCTTTTAAGAAATATTTTTTAATATGCAGTACTCCATTTTAATGTTTAGCATTTTATATGTTTAGCATTTTAGTATTATCGTACACACGAAAGAGGAGTGGGTGTTGTATTCTTCTTAGGGTGTCCATAAACGGGCTTTCTAGAATCATGACCTTATATAGGCACAATTCGCCTTGCCCTTATATAGGCATAAAATCCCAGTCCTTATTTAGGCATAAACCCTGCACTCCAAATACAGGCATGGTCTCCGACATCCGTCCACCCTAACGTCACAACGAGTTCATGAAAAAACAGACCCTTAGGCAGCGGGACTTTCCCTAGCCCAGGACTATTGATTTCTTCAAGGACTCATATATTATGCATGAACCATTATTCCTTAGGGGTTCATTCCTGACGTCTTCCGCTGTCCGACTCACGTCAATGCTAACATTCTTAGGTAATTCTCAGGTATAAATATACCTTCCCGAGCCCCTGTAAATCAGAGGAGACCTCGACTTCAGAGGAGCCCGTTTCCCGGCCGGACGCACTGAGAAGACGCTGTCATTCCTGCACGCAGGGAGTCCAGCTTCCAGTGATCTAACTTCCCTTGCGGGGTGTTGGAGTTCGAGTCTGGCAAGAGATTCCTACCTCTCTCATTCTTCAGGTATGGAGCTGACAAGAACCTAGAGAGACTCTTGGCATACTAGGCATACTAGGCTTAACATACTCTTAGTATACTATAGTCAGGAATACTTCACCTACTTCATACTTCTCCCTACACCTAGGACAGGTTAGGTACATTGGGGTAGAACTAGGTTAGAAACGCATCATATGAGTACTCGCATTTTTAGTCTGTGTCATTTTATGTAAATGCATATATGCTAAAAAGATAATGCTATCGCAGTATTATTTATTTCTACTGCTCACTCTGTACATTATTTATCTTGCATACTGTCTTGTGATCGTAACAGCACATTTTACTTACACCAGAAACAAGACTGTTCAATAAATCTTTTATTGAAACGCCCGTCTGTTCTTTCTGTGTAACTTTGAGGAAAACTAAGCATGCACGACTGAGCTGAGTGAAATAGTTATCTATTGTTTCCACGACTCTGGGACACGTTCTGATTCTAAAGGGAAACACAGTGGTCATGTTTTGCGGCTGCCAGAAACTGCTCCCTTCTTGTTGTCAAGGAGTTTCTACTGGCCTCTGGGCTAGCTGGCACAAGTAATTAAGTTTAATATACTCGATAGGGACATACCGACCTTAGTCCTATGTCAAACCTATAGGATATATGATTCCAATGCGCAGAGCCTATTAGGGAAATAGGAGCTACACTACAGGATGTAGCTGCAAATGGTTTTCAAGTTGCAACAACACATGTTGGCTTGTATGTATACCCAAAGTTTGACACAACGGAATGAATGAATGCACTCTTCGTGATGTATTAAGATCAAACTTGCATGTTTGACTCATAAAGGACTGCATTTCAACACTCCTCTGTACCTGGCAAATAAGCTCGAACTGTTGGGTGGTTCCCGTTCCTCAAGGAGCTCCAGTACCTTGCTGCTCAAGCCGAAGAAATTAAAAAAAATGAAAACCTACAATCATACATTCTCAGGTATTGCCCCGAGAAACTGGAACTCCCTTCCTGCGGAAACTAGATTGATTCCTTCAACACTTGCCTTCAAAAGGGAAATGAAAGCTTTACTGATGAGCACGGCGCTGAGTTAGAAGCTTTTGTTTTTTTGTCTCCTATCATGTAACGCTGATTAATTTGCTACTTGTCAATTGTATGGCCCCAATGCCTGCCTCTATTATGTCATTTTGTACTTGCTGTTATTTCTATATATCATTACTTTTCTCCCACAATTATCTACCTATGTGTTCCGCAACTCGTATGTAAAGCGCTCTGACCCCCCATAGGGTCATGTTTGCGCTATATCAAACTTTTAAAATAAAATAAAGTTGGTAACAGATCAATAAAACCTGTGTTAAAAAAAAAAGTGATTGGAGGACGAAACTAGTTTAGTAAGTTGACAAGAGATCATTATGAACCTGTTCTAGAAAACTGTGAGAATATGTAACCCTTTGTAGTAAACAGGTTGGATTTAGAGAACCCATTAATGAACACAAAGCACTATTAACCAGTGACTCTGTGTGGAAACAGAGTTTGACCATTTGATGGCTTTGGAAAATTGATAAACATACCCTTAAGGACCTGGCCATTTACAGCACCACTGTGAGTTTGGGAAGACTTCGTGCACAAAAACCAGACTAATAGGTACAGTCAATGTTTTAATATAGACATTTCAGAATAGAAGTATAAAAAAAACATTTCTTGGCAAGAAACTGTGCATTGTCTGTTTTGTATCGCAATGCCTAAGAAACAAAATTGAAGTCTGGCAATCAAGCTTCTTTAGAGTCTGGTGTATCTTCTCTCCACTCCCACATTCCCCCTTTCTCTCCAGGGACACTCTGTTTTGCAAATAGAAGTGTACTCAGTACTTGGTTGTCCTTGGAAGAGGAGGATGGGTATTCATTGATTCGACTGGAGCCATGGTCGCTAGATTAGTGCATGTTACAGTTACAGTATTGACCAATTCTAGTATGGTACCATAGACCATCCCACAAATGTAGGGTACCATTTTTGCAAATACCCTTCAAATGGCTGCAATATCGAGGCATGGGGTCAGCTGCCACCCACAAAACGCAACTAACTGGACCATGTACTAACATGTACAGTGCCCTTCTTGGTCGTGCAGGAGAACTATGGATCCAGACTCTCTCACTACCTTGTGAATAACACTATGAAACATCACAGAAGAATTACACATTTGACAGGGGATAGGGGAAGTACAAGAGACCCAAAACCCACCTTTTGTGCTCTTTGGTCCACACCTGTATTTTTGGTATGCATCTCATTCTGTGTACTGGATCTGATGTACTGGGCGTTAGATCACAGCAGTGGAGATGACAACCTTTTTATACAGCGATTATTACTTCACTAAGGATCAGTTCATGTTTTCATAATTGACCTTGGAATTCCCTGTCAGATTATATGCCTGTGAAGGCTGGCTATGCCTAATGAAGAGCTGCAGCAGTGAGGGTGAAGAACTGGAATCAGAATGTTAATTAAGCATCATAGTGCCGAATTGCAAATAGAAATAAGACGAAAGCATAAAAGATATCTTACACTCCTCGTGGGTTCTTACATAACTGCCAACTTACAGAGAACCAGTTGTGTTTTGAATACTGTGCCACAAGGCTAAATTGGCAGCCTGTAAAGCGAGGTAAAAGTTGTCAGTTGGCACATTAGTACCAGACAAAGTCTTCAGGGGCAAAGATGCGAAATGCACTTGTAGCACACACACAAAATTTCTGACCATGCAGATCAATCTTACTTGAATCTTGATCTTCCAGCAGGTACTGAAGAAAGAACGGGGAAGCAGGTGCTGTGACTGGTACTTCGGAGCTGAAGAGTCATATTGTCTCAATCCTGGAGAGCATGATGAAGCACTGCAGGAATACCAGTGAAGCTCTGGGGTCATCTGGTCTGGAGTCTGAAGAGCTGGATCCTGAAGGGATGTTGCTGCCTCCTCTTCAGAAGCCTCAAAGACAATCAGAGAGCTTCAGAAAGGGCGATGTTTTTAGAGGAATGTAGGATGGTAAGAATTTTGCGGTTGGCTGAAAGTTCTTTTTTTCTGTCAAATTTGAGGATATTGATTCTTTCACCTGTATTTTGACAATTACCCCGTATTCTGAGTAAGAAAAAGTGGTGGGATACAGTCAAGCCTCACAACCCTAGATTTTCCCAGGTGTATAGTTTTAGAAATATATGGAGTTGATAGTTATACGTTGATGCTCAATAAGCCCAGGCCCAAATACTGTAGCTATCCCCATGGAAAGTGAGAGGTGATGTATTTTTGTAAGACATAGTTTTGATGTTTACAGGGCATTCTGGTCAGTCTGGTTGATCCTGGAATTCCTCTGGTCAATAATTTTCAGAAATGCCTTGAGTTAGTAGGTTCCCTGGGTGGCGGTTGACACAGCGCCCAAATTTCACAGATATTCACAACTCCAAGAATAAATGAAAATTCAAAGAAAAAATATTTAAGTTTCCACTGTGCATGTTGTGGCCATTCCTGCCACAGGGCCGTAGACCCACCAGCACAGGTGGAATTACATTTTAATTGGAAGAAGCACGAAAACACGGAATGGTAAAAATGTTACAATTCACCATTGATTCTCCAGTTATCCCACACAACAAATGAGGAAATTCTGTTATTTCACTCAAAGTTTTAAAATCGCAGGACATTCTGGGCTAGGAAAAGTAGTAGGGATCATGCAAGTGACACACTGTGTCCTCCACCAGATGTCTGCTTTTCAGAAATTTCTGAGGTTGACATGGACAGTATTTGAACCTAGCCGAATGGTTTTCAAGTTGTAGTCACACGTGTTAGCATGGATGTATCCTTACAGTTTGACACAGCAGAATGAAAACACATTCCAGTTATGATCTAGTCTGGCACTTCAATAATTTTTTGCAAGCAACCCCTTTGTGGAACAAGTGGAAGTGGTTAATGATTATCAACTTTTGTCAGAGCCTCTTACCCAGCAGACTAACAAGATAGTCTTCAGACCTTCAGAAGGTCATATTTAAGAATATATATTCTTGACCTGATTTATGCCCCACATTTTGGGATTATTCTTGGGTTACTGTGTTTATCAGAGCACAATCCTACCATTGGTTGGCATAAAACAACAGTGCCCTTTTTTGTCCATCTACTGCACCACTTATTGCTATCCAGGACATGCAAGTGCTATGAGACCTACCATTAGTTAAACAGCTAGACTGCCGGGTTATAGTTGGCATCTGCCATTTCAGGCTTACAATTTGTGATCGAGATTTTGCAGAGATTTTTAATGAAGTAGGATCTACGCTGTGAATGAGAAGGAAAACAACTGCCTTAAGGCATATCTAGATACATTTCACACGAATGGCATCATAAGGCATTCTACCTCCCCAGTGTTGTCGCCCTTATTTTTCGTGCCTCAGGAAGGTGACGAATTAGCAACCTGTATTGACCACCAATCACTAAATTAAATTATGATCATGAACCATTACTCCAGCCCTTTAATCCCTGCAATTTTTCGCCACTTATGCCCTGCCTAGGTCTTTACCATGTCAGATCTCCCAGGGATGAGTGCGGCAGGGAGACTAATGAAGTCAGTATGTTGGGCAAAATGCCATTTGCAACTCCCCATGCTTCTTTTCAGCACATCAATAATGGTCTCCTTTGAGAATTCATAGACATTGCTGTCATATTTTACATTGATTACATAGTAACCTTGTTGTCTCTCTTCGTACAGATCTCCCACATAAGCCAGGTACTGGAAGTACTTCTTGTCAATGAACTGTATGCTAAGACCATGAGACAACTCTGCAGTTCATGGGCTTTATAGTTCCACCTTGAGGTTTGACCATGGATCCCATAAACACGCAGGCAGTGTTGTAATAATGTCTTAGAGAATCAAAGTTTTATTAGCTTCACAATTTTTTACCATTGATTTAGATCTGGGTTTTCCCAGATTGCAGCTCCCATAACTTCCCTTATTCTGAAGGAGAAGGATTTAGATGTACATCTCAGGCACAACATGCCTTTCACCTTTTGATGAAACAATTCATTTCAGCCCCGATCTTACTACATCTACATCTAGGGTTGAGTGAAATTCTCATAATTTGCTTTCATATAATTATGTGAAATATTGGGAAAATTATGCAAAATGTAAATATATCATTTAGCACTATATTTTAGAACGAAATGCATCCTTTTTTGACGAAATGATACAGTTCATGCAAAAAAAATAGTGTCAAAACCACAACAAATGCTCGTGTTGTAGTTGGTCACGGTGTTCACCTTCTACAGCTCTATAATTTTGCTACAAACTGCGGCGTGATTACATGACATGGTGTAATGGCAAAATTCCAGGAATTTCGCAGTACAAGCGCAACTTGAAACTACGTGAATTACACTGGCAAAAGGCCTACTTACATCCAGATCCCACCAAAACTTTTTATGTTGAAGCTGATGCTTCTAATCAAGCTAATGATACCATTTTATCTCAGCAACACAAGACCAGGGGTCAATTGCACCCACGTGTTCTTTTCTATGTAAGTTGGCTGAAGAAGAAAATAATTCTACCATTTTTTATAAGGAATTGGCGTCAGTAAAAGCATTATTCGGAGAGTGGAGACATCCCCTTATAGGGTCATAACACTCTGTAACAATATTCACAGCCATAGAAACATTAAATTCTTAAACTCTGCTAACACCTTGACAACTAGAGATCAGTCTCTTTTCTTTGCAGACTTCTCTTTTGTGATCAGCTATAGGCCTGATAGGAAAAACAGTAAAGAAGATGCTTCATCAATACCAGTGACTACAGAGAACAAAACTCTCCCTATTTATAGGAGCTCTTCAATTTCCTCTATTGTGTCCTGACAGAATTAGACCAAGATACGACAAGCTATCACCAATGCAGCTAGTCCCTTTTGACTTACAGTCCATGAGTCGCTTTGCTATAATGAGGGTTTGTTACATCATGAAGTGCTTTTATTTTTACCAACCAAGATGCTTCAGCTGCGAATCTTTATTTGTTGCAATAATTTGTCTCTTGCAGGACAACCTACTCTTTTGGAAGTTTTCATTGTATTCTATGAAAAATATTGTCAGGAGTATGTGTCACATAATCATGTGATAAGGTAGTGAGACGGAAACCAGTCAGGTTTCTTGTTCCTCTTGCCCAACCCTTTGTCACACAGGCTTGATATTGTACTGGCTATGATAGCTGAGTTGCCTCAATATCAAGGTTTCAACACTATCCTGGTGATTGTGAACCTACTCATCAAGATGTGTTACTGCCTTCCTTTGTGGGGGATTGATACTGCCCCTGAATTGACAGAATCATTCACAAAGAATGTGGCATAGCTACGAGTATTACAACTCAATTAGTTTCTGATAGGGGAGCGCAATTTATATCAGGTTTTTGTATGTCACACTGTAAGCAGATTGGTATAATTGGTAAAGTACCTTCCACCTACTACCCTGAATCTGATGGCCGGAAATAAAGGACATTTCATAAGTTTGAGCAATGCCTAAGCTTTTGTGTCAATAAGCAAATGCAGAGGATGGAAAACCTGTTTTACACAGAGTTTTCCCATAATGCCAAAAATGCATCAACTGGTTACTCCCCCGATTGCTATTGTGATATAGTCATTCATCTCATCTTGCCAGCCTGTATGAAATTCATCTCATTTTCCATATCTTGCTAATCAAACCAGACACGACAAGATACTCTCCACCTCTAACCATTGTTTTTGATGGAATGAAACTGAGGCAATAGTAGACTTAGAAAAGTGTTAATGGCTCTCGCAAACGCACTTGGGAACCAGCAGCACCCATTGTTGCCCCTGTTTATTCTGTCTGTTCAATACCACTTTCAGAATAAACCAGGCTCTATGACCGACACTCGAGGGGGCGTACTGTTAGGAATCCTAGGCAAAAGGTCTTAATGTGCTGTAACATCTTTAAAATGCATAAGCCAGCAGGTAATCATCTTTCAGCGTCCAAAATCCGCAATGACTAATTGGACTAGATTGTGGCATCAGCAGTATGACATTGCCACAGCACTGTGGTTTGGCTTGAAGGTAGTGGTTGGAATAGGGTGCGCAAAGCACAAGATTTTCTGTATGTGAGTGTCTCACAACATTTGAAACAGTTACACTACGTCAGAATGTGTTTAAAAATCACAAATCCAAGAAACATACCGAGATCCATAGAAGTTTTGCGGCAGCACACCGAGTGGTTGGTGTACTTGCTGACTCTCCTGCTGCTCCTGTGTTTAATTCTCTCTGCACTTGGCCTCTCTCCTGAGATGTGAGAATATTGGTGGCCTTCTTTGTATTTCATGTATTTTATCCTTCGGAGTTCTTTATGGTTCACATTCAGAAACTCTGTGGAAGCAGCTGGTCGATCCATCTTTGCTGCAAGAGTCACAAGGAATTTTCTTGTGTGGCCATCCCAGGGCAGACCTTCCTATGGCTGGCCTCTAGATCTGAGATAAGCATTATGAAGTGATGCAGTTCATTGTACACTGTGGGCCAGTTGGTTGTTCTGAGTAGCGCAGCTTTTTAAAAATTTGCAAAACACTAAGAAGCATATTTACAAGCCACCTATCCCCACCACAACATTACTTTAAGTGATGTTGTGATGGCGATAGGAGCTTCGCCTTATTTGCAAGGCAGCGTTAAGCCACTTAACGTGGCTTAACGCTGTCTTGTAAATAAGGCCCTTTTTCATGCTACACTTAGGGTGAAAGGGGCAGGCAATGGGTGTTGTGGTGGGCGTTCCACCGCAAAACACCCATTGATTTTGATGCTGCCCCCTATTTACAAAAGCAGCAGCATAAATAGGAGGCAGCGCCAAAATTAAGACCAGGGAAAACATGGTCTTAAACAGGTGAAACAAGGAGAAATGCTTTATTTCTCCTCGTTTTTGCTGTTTCTATGTGTGCTGTCTTGGGCAGCACACATAGAAACAGCTAAACGCCAATGATTGTTTATGTGCAGGAAGGTTCCCCTTCCTGCACATAGACAATCATTTAACCCCTTCGCTGCTAGGCCTTTTCCCCCCCTGTGCTAAGCCTTTTTTTGGCTATTTGGGGTAGTTTGCGCTTAGGCCCCTGTAACTTTTTGACCACATAAGCTATCCACGCCAAATTTGCGTCCTTTTTTTACAACATCATGGGGATTCTAAAGGTACCCAGGGTTTGTGGATTCCCCTGGAAGGGACCCAGAAATTAGCCAAAATACAGCTAAATTTTGTTTTTTGGGGGAAAAATGGGAAAAAAGGGCTACAGATGAAAGTGTCTGGTTTTTTCCCTGCAAATGGTATCAAAAAAGGGGTTGTAGTGCTGAAATAAACATCTTCCCAGATTTCAGGGACAAACAGACTTTTGTCAGAAAATCGAAATTTTTTACACAGTTTTGCCATTTTTCTGGGACATAGCCTATTTTTGCTATTTTTTGTGCTTTCAACCTCTTTCCAGTTAATGGTAGAAATGGGTATAAAAGCAATAATGGATCCTGGAAAGCTATACATTTTAGAAAAGTAGACAAAATTCTGAATTCAGCAAGGGGTCATTTGTGTAGATCCTTCAAGGTTTCTTTATAGAAACTAACCATTGAATATAGGAAAAATTGAAAATTAGTTGGAAAAAACAGCCATTTGTGTCATTGTTTTCACCTGTAACTTCTTCTAATTATGACAGCTGTTTGAAAGCAATATACCGTTACATCCGCTGGACCTTTCTGGGTGTGGGGATATATAGGACTTGTAGGTTCAGCAAGAACCCGCCAAACCCAGAGCCAATAACTGAGCAGCGTCTTGCAATGGTTTTTTATTATGTACCGGGTATATAGCAATTAATTTGGGAAAATATATACATGGAAAAATCGGTATGAAAGACATCTATGTATTTCTGAAATGGGAACAAAATATAGAGTTTAGAAACAGTAGATATTTTCACATTTCCGAAATTGTGAGTACCCATACTAGCATGAGAATTATAGGTCATTTTTCAAAATGACTTCTTTTTTACACATTGTCTTTCATTTGGAAGGCAGAAATGCATTGAAAGTCAATAGGTAATAACAGTTGCTCTACAATTCTGTGTTAGCCTAAGTCTCCCGATAAAAATGGTACCTCACTTGTGTGGGTAGGCCTAGTGCCCGCAACAGGAAACGGCTCAAAACGCAACGTGGACACACTTTATTTTTACAGTGAAAACTGACCCTTTTTTTGTAAAGTGCCTAGCTGTAGATTTTGAACCCTAGCTCTGCCGGCACCAAGGGAAACCTAGCAAACCTATACATTTTTGAAAAATAGACACCCAGGGGAATCCAGGATGGGATGACTTGACTGGCTCTCACCAGGTTCTATTACCCAGAATCCCTTGCAAACCTAAAGATTTGTAAAAAAACACATTTTCCTCACATTTCTGTGGTGGAAAGTTCTGGAATCTGCATGGATCCACAAAATTCCCCCCACCCCGCGTTCCCCAAAGTCTTCCGAGAAAAATGGTACCTCACTTGTGTGGGTAGGCCTAGTGCCCGTGACAGGAAACGGCCCAAAACGCAACGTGGACACAACACATTTTCATGGTGAAAACGGACCGTTTTTTTGCAAAGTGCCTAGCTGTAGATTTTGAACCCTAGCTCTGCCGGCACCTAGGGAAACCTAGAAAACCTATCCATTTTTGAAAACTAGACACCCAGGGGAATCCAGGATGGGGTGACTTGACTGGCTCTCACCAGGTTCTGTTATCCAGAATCCCTTGCAAACCTCAAAATTTGACAAAAAAAACACATTTTCCTCACATTTCTGTGGTGGAAAGTTCTGGAATCTGGGTGGATCCACAAAATTCCAACCACCCCGTATTCCCCAAAGTCTTCAGAGAAAAGTGGTACCTCACTTGTGTGCCTGTTGCGGGTACTTGGGCCTCCCGCACGAGTAATGCACCATTTTTATCGGTAGACCTGGGGGAACGCTGGGTGGTAGGAAATTTGTGTCATCCCGGTGATGCCACAACTTTCCCACACAAAAATGTGTGGAAAAAGTTATTTTTTCAGCTAAGTTTGAGGTTCGCTGGGGATTCTGGGTAAGAAAACGTTGGGGGATCCACGCAAGCCATACCTCCCTGGAATCCCCCGGGTGTCTAGTTTTCAGAAATGTGTGGGTTTGGTAGGTTTCCCTAGCTGGCCACCGAGCACGGGGCCAAAAACCCAGGTGACCCCCCTTGCAAAACCAGGTCGTTTTGTGATAGGCAATTTTGATGTCGCCTCAATACATTTTGGGCCCTTGCCTTTCGCGGGTACTTGGGCCTCCCGCATGACTGAGGCACCATTTTTATCGGGAGACCTGGGGGAACGCTGGGTGGTAGGAAATTTGTGTCAGCCCGGTGATGCCACAACTTTCCCACACAAAAATATGTGGAAAAAGTAATTTTTTTCAGCTAAGTTTGAGGTTTGCAGGGGATTCTGGGTAAGAAAACATTGGGGGATCCACGCAAGCCATACCTCCCTGGAATCCCCCGGGTGTCTAGTTTTCAGAAATGTGTGGGTTTGGTAGGTTTCCCTAGCTGGCCACCGAGCACGGGGCCAAAAACCCAGGTGACCCCCCTTGCAAAACCAGGTCGTTTTGTGATAGGCAATTTTGATGTCACCTCAATACGTTTTGAGCCCTTGCCTGTTGCGGGTACTTGGGCCTCCTGCACGAGTGAGGCACCATTTTTATCGGGAGACCTGGGGGAACGCTGGTTGGTAGGAAATTTGTGTCAGCCCGGTGATGCCACAACTTTCCCACACAACAATGTGTGGAAAAAGTGATTTTTTCAGCTAAATTTGAGGTTTGCAGCCGATTCTGGGTAAGAAAACGTTGGGGGATCCACGCAAGCCATACCTCCCTGGAATCCCCCGGGTGTCTAGTTTTCAGAAATGTGTGGGTTTGGTAGGTTTCCCTAGCTGGCCGCTGAGCACGGGGCCAAAAACCCAGGTGACCCCCCTTGCAAAACCAGGTCGTTTTGTGATAGGCAATTTTGATGTCGCCTCAATACGTTTTTGTCCCTTGCCTGTCGCGGGTACTTGGGCCTCCCACATGACTGAGGCACCATTTTTATCGGGAGACCTGGGGGAACACTGGGTGGTAGGAAATTTGTGTCAGCCCGGTGATGCCACAACTTTCCCACACAAAAATGTGTTGAAAAAGTGATTTTTTCAGCTAAATTTGAGGTTTGCAGGGGATTTTGGGTAAGAAATCGTTGGGAGATCCATGCAAGCCATACCTCCCTGGAATCCCCCGGCTGTCTAGTTTTCAGAAATGTGTGGGTTTGGTAGGTTTCCTGGGCTGGCCGCCGAGCACGGGGCAAAAAACCCAGGTGACCCCCCTTGCAAAACCAGGTCGTTTTGTGATTGGCAATTTTGATGTCACTTCAATACGTTTTGGGCCCTTGCCTGTTGCGGGTACTTGGGCCTCCTGCACGAGTGAGGCACCATTTTTATCGGGAGACCTGGGGGAACACTGGGTGGTAGGAAATTTGTGTCAGCCCGGTGATGCCACAGCTTTCCCACACAAAAATGTGTGGAAAAAGTAATTTTTTTCAGCTAAGTTTGAGGTTTGCAGGGGATTCTGGGTAAGAAAACGCTGGGGGATCCATGCAAGCCATACCTCCCTGGAATCCCCCGGGTGTCTAGTTTTCAGAAATGTGTGGGTTTGGTAGGTTTCCCTAGCTGGCCGCCAAGCACGGGGCCAAAAACCCAGGTGACCCCCTTGCAAAACCAGGTTGTTTTGTGATAGGCAATTTTGATGTCGCCTCAATACGTTTTGGGCCCTTGCCTGTCGCGGGTACTTGGGCCTCCCACACGAGTGAGGTGCCATTTTTATCGGGAGACCTGGGGGAACGCTGGGTGGTAGGAAATTTGTGTCAGCCCGGTGATGCCACAACTTTCCCACACAAAAATATGTGGAAAAAGTAATTTTTTTCAGCTAAGTTTGAGGTTTGCAGGGGATTCTGGGTAAGAAAACGCTGGGGGATCCATGCAAGCCATACCTCCCTGGAATCCCCCGGGTGTCTAGTTTTCAGAAATGTGTGGGTTTGGTAGGTTTCCCTAGCTGGCCGCCGAGCACAAGGGCCAAAAACCCAGGTGACCCTCCTTGCAAAACCAGGTTGTTTTGTGATAGGCAATTTTGATGTCGCCTCAATACGTTTTTGGCCCTTGCCTGTCGCGGGTACTTGGGCCTCCCGCACGAGTGAGGCACCATTTTTATCGGGAGACCTGGGGGAACACTGGGTGGTAGGAAATTTGTGTCAGCCCGGTGATGCCACAACTTTCCCACACAAAAATGTGTGGAAAAAGTGATTTTTTCAGCTAAATTTGAGGTTTGCAGGGGATTTTGGGTAAGAAAACGTTGGGGGATCCATGCAAGCCATACCTCCCTGGAATCCCCCGGCTGTCTAGTTTTCAGAAATGTGTGGGTTTGGTAGGTTTCCCTAGCTGGCCGCCGAGCACGGGGCCAAAAACCCAGGTGACCCCCCTTGCAAAACCAGGTCGTTTTGTGATTGGCAATTTTGATGTCACTTCAATACGTTTTGGGCCCTTGCCTGTTGCGGGTACTTGGGCCTCCTGCACGAGTGAGACACCATTTTTATCGGGAGACCTGGGGGAACGCTGGGTGGTAGGAAATTTGTGTCAGCCCGGTGATGCCACAGCTTTCCCACACAAAAATGTGTGGAAAAAGTGATTTTTTTCAGCTAAATTTGAGGTTTGCAGGGGATTCTGGGTAAGAAAACGTTGGGGGATCCACGCAAGCCATACTTCCCTAAAATCCCCCGGGTGTCTAGTTTTCAGAAATGTGTGGGTTTGGTAGGTTTCCCTAGCTGGCCGCCGAGCACGGGGCCAAAAACCCAGGTGACCCCCCTTGCAAAACCAGGTCGTTTTGTGATAGGCAATTTTGATGTCGCCTCAATACGTTTTGGGCCCTTGCCTGTCGCGGATACTTGGGCCTCCCACACGAGTGAGGCGCCATTTTTATCGGGAGACCTGGGGGAACGCTGGGTGGTAGGAAATTTGTGTCAGCCCGGTGATGCCACAACTTTCCCACACAAAAATTTGTGATAAAAGTGATTTTTTCATCTAAATTTGAGGTTTGCAGGGGATTCTGGGTAAGAAAACATTGGGGGATCCATGCAAGCCATACCTCCCTATAATCCCCCGGGTGTCTAGTTTTCAGAAATGTGTGGGTTTGGTAGGTTTCCCTAGCTGGCCGCCGAGCACGGGGCCAAAAACCCAGGTGACCCCCCTTGCAAAACCAGGTCGTTTTGTGATAGGCAATTTTGATGTCGCCTCAAAACGTTTTGGGCCCTTGCCTGTCGCGGGTACTTGGGCATCCCACACGAGTGAGGCACCATTTTTATCGGGAGACCTGGGGGAACGCTGGGTGGTAGGAAATTTGTGTCAGCCCGGTGATGTCACAACTTTCCCACACAAAAATGTATGGAAAAAGTGATTTTTTTCAGCTAAATTTGAGGTTTGCAGGGGATTCTGGGTAAGAAAATGTTGGGGGATCCACGCAGGCCATACCTCCCTATAATCCCCCGGATGTCTAGTTTTCAGAAATGTGTGGGTTTGGTAGGTTTCCTTAGGTGCTAGCTGCGCTAGGACCCAAAATCCAGAATTAGGCACATTCCGCAAAAAAGTCTGTGCCTAGTGGGCTTTCTGCCGCCCTGGGGAGGGGGGAAATTGGGGGCTATTGCCCCGATATGCCCCCAAGAGGGGCAGAAAGACTGGCTATTTTGTTTGGGTGGGTGGGGACATTGGGATGCCCATTCAGGGCGGCCCCCACCCCTACATATAAAAAAAGCCAGCATAATCGCTGCCGCCCGCACGAGTAATGCTCCATTTTTATCGGGAGACCTGGGGGAACGCTGGGTGGTAGGAAATTTGTGTCATCCCGGTGATGCCACAACTTTCCCACACAAAAATGTGTGGAAAAAGTAATTTTTTCAGCTAAGTTTGAGGTTCGCTGGGGATTCTGGGTAAGAAAACGTTGGGGGATCCACGCAAGCCATACCTCCCTGGAATCCCCCGGGTGTCTAGTTTTCAGACCTGGGGGAACGCTGGGTGGTAGGAAATTTGTGTCAGCCTGGCGATGCCACAACTTTCCCGCACAAAAATGTATGGAAAAAGTGATTTTTTTTCAGCTAAATTTGAGGTTTGCAGGGGATTTTGGGTAAGAAAATGTTGGGGGATCCACGCAAGCCATACCTCCCTATAATCCCCCGGATGTCTAGTTTTCAGAAATGTGTGGGTTTGGTAGGTTTCCTTAGGTGCTAGCTGCGCTAGGACCCAAAATCCAGAATTAGGCACATTCCGCAAAAAAGTCTGTGCCTAGTGGGCTTTCTGCCGCCCTGGGAAGGGGGAAATTGGGGGCTATTGCCCCGATATGCCCCCAAGAGGGGCAGAAAGACTGGCTATTTTGTTTGGGTGGGTGGGGACATTGGGATGCCCATTCAGGGCGGCCCCCACCCCTACATATAAAAAAAGCCAGCATAATCGCTGCCGCCTCGTGGGCTCTCTGCCCCTCAGGGGGGCAGATCAGAGGCTACTGCCCCTATCTGCCTCCTGAGGGGGGGCAGAAAGACTGTGACATTTTTTGTGGGGGTCGGGGCATTGGTATGCCCATTCTGGACAGCCCCCGCCCCGAACTTTGGAAAAATAAAAATCTCTGGTGCCTAGTGGGCTTTCTGCCCCCCCCGGGGGGGCAGATAAGGGGCTATTGCCCCATCTGCCTTCCAGGAGGGGCAGAAAGACTGTAGCATTTTTTCTTTTGGATGGGGGTATTTGAATGCCCATTCTGGGCAGCCCCCACCCCTGCGTATATATATAAAAAAAAATCCCTGGGGCCTAGTGGGCTTTCTGCCCCCCCCAGGGGGAATATCAAGGGCTATTGCCCCATCTGCCTCTAGGGGAGGGCAGAAAGTCCTATTCTTACTTTGGGGGGGTAGGGTGGGGGCTTTGGCATGCCCATTCTGGGCAGCCCCCACCCCTGGTGCATAAAAAAAAATCCCTGACGTCTAGGGTGCTTTCTGCCCTCCCGGGAGGGAATATTAGGGGCTACTGCCCTCATCTGCCCTCCAGGGGGGGCAGAAAGGCTGTAGAATTTTTTTATTTTGGGTGGGGGTATTTGCATGCCCATTCTGGGCAGCCCCCACCCCTGGCGCATAAAAAAAAAATCCCTGGCGTCTAGGGTGCTTTCTGCCCCCCCTGGGGGGGCAGATTGGGGCTACTGCCCCCATCTGCCCTGCAGGGGAGCAGAAAGACTGGAATTTTGTGGGGGGGAGGGGTGGGGGCATTGGCATGCCCATCTTTGGCAGCCCCCACCCCTAAGTTAATCGTAAAAAAAAAAAACTGGCGTCTAGTGGGCTTTCTGCCCCCCGGGGGGGCTGACCGCCCCCATCTGCACCCAGGGGGACAGAAAGACTGTTATTGTGCAGGGGGGTTGGGGGCTTTGGCGTGCCCATATTGGGCAGCCCCCACCCCTAATTTACATAATAAAATAAATCCCTGGTTTCTGGTGGGCTTTCTGCCCCCCAGGGGGGGCAGAAAGACTGGAATTTTGTGGGGGGAGGGGTGGGGGCATTGGCATGCCCAACTTGGGCAGCCCCCACCCCTAATTTACATAGTAAAAAAAAATCCCTGGTTCTAGTGGGCTTTCTGCCCCCCTCCCCGGGGGGGGCAGAAAGACTGAATTTAGCCCCCAAAATATGGGGGGAGCAAAGGCCCTTGGCCACGGGGCCGCTCCCCCCTCCCTGGTGCCTAGTGGGTGGATCCCTGCTTGGGGATCGCCCCCCTGGGGCAATCCCCAAGCAGGGATCCACTAGGGAGGGGTACCATTGGAAAGGGGAGATTAACGATACATCTCCCAAGTGTTTCGGTGCTCGGGGGGCTGAGATAGCCCCACGAGCACTGAAACACTAAAACTGAAACTAAGTTTCAGTTTCGTTTTCAATCTAATGACGACAGCGCGCCATGCACGCGATCGTCATTAGATTGAAAACCAGTGAGAGGCCTCTGGAGGTTGGGGAAGCTCTTCCCCACCTCCTGAGTCCCAAAAAAAAATGGAAATCCCTCTGCTGTTTGCAGCAGAGGGATTTCTTGCCCCTGTCCTCATGACGGAATGGTTCCGTCATGAGCACAGGAGCACCGGTGCTCATGACGGAACCATTCCGTCATGAGCACCGAAGGGGTTAACAAAATGCAGTTTTGCAACTTCAATGTGTTCTGCATTAAGCAGCACCCATAGAAGTTACAAAACGGCATTTAAAGATTGTTTATGTGCAGGAAGGCAGACCTTCCTGCACATAAACAACCTTCCCCTGCAACATTCCAGCGCAGGGGGAAACGCAGGGCTGCACCATATTCTAGTACATATATTGCAGCCTTAGATACAACAATTCAACATAATATTCAAACAATTCAATCCAAGCAAAATGAATGGAAAAATGAAATAAGAGCACTCATCAGTTCTATAAACAAGAAAAGCACAAGTGTCAAAGAGAAAACCCAGCAAAAGTTAATAAAGCATAAACTGGTAAAATAAACACAAAAAAACAGAGAGCTTGAATTGAAAAATATTATCACTTTACCAAACCAAATGCATTTTAAATATTTTGTGAAAAGATGAAGAAAAGAAAGAGAGAAGAAGCGAAGAAAGGAGAAGGGAGGGGTAAAGAGGGAGAGCATATAATAAGCAATAACAGCACAATTGTATAAATAATGGTTTTAACCTATTATAGTTTGTTCAAACATTTATGGTGGTTCATAACTGGTAACAATGGATGTAGATTGTACAGATTGCCTGGATAAGAAGGACGTAAGTGGTGACAATAATAAATCTATTTTAATTAATAAAGGAATAGAGGAAGCATGGGCCCGGTCCAATCTATGATGATGACAATAGATTCCACCAACCAGTAAAATCCAGAATTAGGCACATTCCGCAAAAAAGTCTGTGCCTAGTGGGCTTTCTGCCGCCCTGGGGAGGGGGGAAATTGGGGGCTATTGCCCCGATATGCCCCCAAGAGGGGCAGAAAGACTGGCTATTTTGTTTGGGTGGGTAGGAAATATTAGTGGTGTCTTTCCAATTCGTGGTGATGATCTGCAGGACAATAGCAATAATCAAATCTATAAACTTTCCTACTATACCCTGAAAGGGCCATATGAGGGGGGGACCTCCTAAACAAATGTGCAAAATATTAAAATAAAAAGTTGTGGACAAAATGTCGGTCAGCTTCTCCCATATGAGCAGCCAATGCTTCTTAACCAAAGGGCAAAAGAAAAACCTATGTAGAAAATCACTCTTATCATGAGAACACGATCAGCATTTTGTATTATTGGTCAGCTTAAATCTGTGAAGGTCCATAGTGGTCAGGAATAGCCTATTGAAAAAATAATATAATGTTTGTGTTGTGCTTGATGAGCGAGATGAAGTGTGGATTTTAGCCCAAATGGAGTCCCATGTCTGAAAAGAGAAATCTTGGTGAAGGTCCGATTCCCACAAGAGCTCCACCTTGGACTTAGTTCTCAAATCAGAGGGACGGGACAGAATTTTGTAAATACCAGATGCTTTCATATGAGAGGATGAATCCAATATGAGGGAGGGGGTGCTGACCCGCTGGGACAGAGGTAGAATCCTGAGAGAGAAGAGGAAGAAGAAGTCTTGAGACGTAAGTAATGAGTGGCATGAAAAGAAGATATGTCATATTTTTCCTGAATGTCAGAAAAATCCATAAGAGAGCTATCAATGAGTATTTTGCCACTGGATTCAAGCAAGCCTGGCTGATGACGGCTGGAATGCCAGAAACCGGTCCTAGGATGCTTGTTTCCGGTCCAGGGAAGACATGGCTTGGCAGTTCGGGCTGGACTGTTCCCATGAGGCACAGGGTCAGACTGATTTGCATATGGCCATGTCTGAACTGGGGTGGTGGAGTGAGCTAAAGAATGATGATGGATTTAACCCAGATCAGTTGACTGGGGGTGAGTGTTTGATTGGCTCAAACGTTCCGTCCATCATCCCCTTTTGTATCGCTTTGTTCGCCCTAAGTTGGCGGGGTATGCCCAGACGTGGGTCCCTTGCTCACTTTGCCACTGGATTCAAGCAAGCCTGGCTGATGACGGCTGGAATGCCAGAAACCGGTCCTAGGATGCTTGTTTCCGGTCCAGGGAAGACATGGCTTGGCAGTTCGGGCTGGACTGTTCCCATGAGGCACAGGGTCAGACTGATTTGCATATGGCCATGTCTGAACTGGGGTGGTGGAGTGAGCTAAAGAATGATGATGGATTTAACCCAGATCAGTTGACTGGGGGTGAGTGTTTGATTGGCTCAAGCGTTCCGTCCATCATCCCCTTTTGTATCGCTTTGTTCGCCCTAAGTTGGCGGGGTATGCCCAGACGTGGGTCCCTTGCTCACTTTGCCACTGGATTCAAGCAAGCCTGGCTGATGACGGCTGGAATGCCAGAAACCGGTCCTAGGATGCTTGTTTCCGGTCCAGGGAAGACATGGCTTGGCAGTTCGGGCTGGACTGTTCCCATGAGGCACAGGGTCAGACTGATTTGCATATGGCCATGTCTGAACTGGGGTGGTGGAGTGAGCTAAAGAATGATGATGGATTTAACCCAGATCAGTTGACTGGGGGTGAGTGTTTGATTGGCTCAAACGTTCCGTCCATCATCCCCTTTTGTATCAATGAGTATATGGCCAATGGTAATAACTCCTTTGTTAATCCACTCTCTCCATGAGAGAACTCTATTATTCAGTTTTAGGTGCTTGTTGTACCAAATAGGGGTTTGTTAAATAATATCCACACAGGAGTTAGAGGAGGCAATTAAAGGTTTAGCAACAGCTATGGAATGGGTAAATATTGGAGAGAAAAAGGCCCCGGGGGTTGAGTGATATGAACCGCCGTGTTTAAAGAGAATGGTGTACATTGGGCCTGTTCCAGTTGACCCCAAATTGTTAATGCTGCTTGAGGGTGTACCAGAAGGAAAGTTCAAATTTGTTTCAGTGTAAAGGCAGAGCGGTATCGCCTAAGATTAGGGAAATTGACCCCTCCAGTATCCTTTGATTGTTGAAGATGAACTAGTGAAATTCTGGGTTTGCGATTATTCCATAAGAATTTGATCAAGGAACAATCAATAGTTTTAAAGAAAGTGAGTGGGAGGGAAACTGTCAACATGGATAAGTAAAAATTAACTATCGGTAGCAACATCATTTTAATTATTGCCAATCTACCCCGCCAGGACAGAAATAATGGGGACCAACACTCTATCAATGCTGCAATTTTTGTGATGATTTCATTAAGGTTAATTTTAATGGTTTCTTTAATGTTATTTGTATAGAAGATACCTAAACATTTTATACTTTAAGAATTCCATGTAAACCCCGTGTCCTTAAACATATCTGGAAGGCAATATTTATTTAGAACCTCTGATTTGTCTACATTAGGGTTGAATAAATATAGTAAGATATCATCAGCATAAGCAGTAAATTTAATATCCAATATCTTTAAATTGGAAGCTTATGAATTGTGAGGAACAACACATTTTTTCCAGTAAGGGTTCTAGAGATAAGATAAATAAAAATGGAGATAAAGGACAACCTTGTCTAGTCCCTCTGTGGAGGGAAAAATAACTGGATTGAAGACCATTGACCCAGATAGAGATGGAGGGATCAGAATATAATAACTTAGGGGGTCATTAGGATGGCGTAACGATTGCCACCGCCGGGCCGGCGGTGGTGATCGTTACGCCATCCTACAGTGAAATACCCCCGCCATATTATGATGGCGGGGAGTATTGCGGCGGACGCAAAGTGCGTCCGCCGCTTTTCCGCCGGTCGGCAATCGTTACGATTGCCGGCTGGGCGGAGCAGGGGCCCAAATATAGTGGCGGTGCCTAACAGGCACCGCCAGCCATATTAGGATGTGGAGTTTTGAAGACCTTTCCATGGCGGCGATGCTGCCATGGAAAGGCTGGCGGGGATTTGCAACGGGCCCCCAGGAGGGACTTGGGGGGGGTGCACTTGGCGGGTACCCATGGTACCCCCCTGTAGTTCCCTGCACCAAGTGGCAGGCACCACGTGGTGCCTTGTGTCCTTCCTATAGTTCAAAAATGAGTAATAAGAAGCAGCAGCTTAGGAACCAACATTTGTTTGAAATGTGAAAAGAAGCGCACGGAAAATCCATCAGGCCCAGGGGTTTTATATTATAGGAGGTGATTGATGGCATTTGAAATTTCTTGCTCAGAAATTAGAAAATCAAAAGAGGACAGATCAGTAGTATTTTCAGGGGACCTAGGAATAGATTGAAAGAAAGCATCTATATGGTCCACTGAAGGAGAGGACTCAGGGGTATATAAATTGGTGCAGTAATCTGTGAAGCAGTCTAATATTTTGGAGTCACTAACTTGCCTGACCCCAGCTTTTATATCTTTTATAGCAACTAATCTTAGACTTTTGCTTTTTAATTTTAAGGTAGTTAGCCAGAGATTTGCTAGCCTTATTCCGACCCCATAATTTTAGCATTAAACTTATACAGGCTGTCACAAGCGTTATCCCAGGACTGCTTATTATATTGCATTTTCACCTTAATGAGTTTAGACAGAGCGCCATTATGATTTGAAAAAAAGTAGATTTAATTTGTTTAATAAGTAGCGTTGACTCCTTGAGTGACTACTTCTTTTTCTTTGCAACAAAATCAATTATGAAACTACTGGCAGTTGCCTTAACTGCATCCCAAATAAAATGTATCTGTGAGTCTGAGGAAAGATTATTATTAAAAGATTCTTGCAAAAATGCTGTAAACTGCTCTGTAAATTGATTATCAAGCAAGAGGGCATTATTAAATCTGCGTGAAGTGAGTATAGGAGTAGGATACTCCAGAACTACTATGATTGGAGCGTGATCTGAGATAAGTATTGAACCCATTTCAGAGTGCTTCCAAAATTGAAGAGTGGGTTGTGTGCAAAATATGTAATCTATTCTAGAGTGAGAACTGTGCACAGGAGAAAAAAAGGAGAACTCTGGAACATCCGGATGAGGGATTCTCCAAACATCTATCAGCCCTCTAGAAGAGATGGCTTTATGAAAGGTCTTATGCATTTTGTTTGGAATAAATTTGGTTTGAGATTTCCGATCTAAAAAGGGGTCCATAAGCTGATTGCAATCACAACCCACTATGAGATTTTCTGATGTATGTGAAGGAAGGAGAGCAGAAAATTAATTCCAGAATACTAAATCTACACCATTAGGACCATAAACATTGCAAATGGAAAACTGGGTGTTATTTATCTTAACCTCTAACAAAAGGCATCTACCATTGTCATCTTTAACCTCATTCAGCAATTGAATACATAACGATTTATGAAATAACATTAAAACTCCATTCTTATTATTTACATCTGGGGAACCAAAAACATTCCCGACCTATTGTTTGCGCAAAGAGTTTAAATCGTGTTCTTTAAGATGTGTTTCTTGTAATAAAGCTACTTGACACTTCAATTTTGATAAATGAGACAACACTGTTTGCTTTTTAACTGGATTACGAATACCCTTGACGTTCCAGGAAACAATTCGCAAACCACTCATCGAAGAGACAAACAAAGAGCTATAAATAAGCACAGAAAGAACCAGAAATAACTGTAAAACTTAACCAACCACAACAATTTTGATAACAAAATAGTGAAAATTCAAATACACAGGACTACTTAAAAACAGAAAAGCTGTTATAAAAAGGATTATGAGAGAAAATTTAAGATAAGAAATAGAAAAAAGTTCAAAAGGATATAGAGGTTTAGCCATCCAATCAAGACCGGGTGGAAGGTAATAGAAAACCAAAAAAACAGATTTGCTTACAGAAATGTTTGCTGCATAACAGTGAAAAAAAGAATAGGAACAAGTAAGAAAGGAAAGTGAAGAAAAGATAAAGAAGAGATGAGAGGAGCATGGGGAGAATACAAGCTCCCCAAATACACATATAAAAGAAAGATGACAAAAAGCCAAAAAGTTTTAGTCATGAGGGTAAGAAACAAAAGAGATAATGACCAAGAGAGGGGGAATGAGAAAACAAGATACCGCTCAGAATAGAGACACCGAGATTAAGTAAATATTGTAAGAAAGTGCCCTCTTTTTGCATGATTGCCCCCACTTTTTGCAAAACTGCTGATGTACTTTGACTGAGTGTGTCCTGGGATCCTGCCAAACAGGTACCCAGGGCCTATGTTCTTTCCTTAAAACTGCATTAAGACAAACCCCAATTGGCACTCTTTGGCCACAGGTCAGTCCCTTGTAAAGGGTACCATAGGTACCAAGGGCACTGTGACCATGGAAGGCCTCTAAGGGTTGCAGCACTCATTGTGCCACCCTTAGAGGCCCTGTACCTTTACACACACACACTGCCATTGCAGGCTGCGTGTTTTGGTGCAGACCAAAGTGAAGATTCGACATTGCACACATCCCTGTGTGCCATGCCTACAACCCACTGCCCTGGCAAAGGTCAGCCACCCCTCTAGCTGGGTGCACTTTACCAGTAATGAGGGTACAGGTGCATGAGCCCTGTACCCCTACAGTGTCTAAACCAATTCTTAGACATTGTAAGTGCAGTAATCCCATTAAGAGTATATGGTGCTGGGAGTTTGGGATTACGAACTCCACAGCACCATGATGATATTACTGAAAACTGGGAAGTTTGGTATCTAACTTCTCAGCACATTAAACCCACACTGATGCCAATGTGGGATTTAAGGAAAAATGCACTCAGAGGGCATCTTAGAGCTGCCCCCTGAAAAACAACCTAACTCTAGTGTCCTGGCTCAGTGGCTGTTCGCCAGCTGCTACCACCAGACATGTTTCTGGACCCCTGGTTTGAGAGCCTGCTGCTCTCTGGGTCCTGAAACAAAGCACATCCTGGGACGAGGTGCCAAGCCTCTTCCCCCAGGATGGGCAGGGTCCACGAAGGGGAAGCTTCAAAGGCTTGCCGCCTTTGTGAGCTAACCCAGCCATGTGCTGCTCCCAGCACCTGGCCCCTACCGGTTCTGAACCCCACTTTGGGCAGGAGAATCGGTGGGAAAACCAAGTTAGGAGGACAGGTGGGCCCGCTTTTGCCAATCCCACCCCTCAGTTGGGGGAGACGAGGTGAAGCACAACTCTCAGTCCCTGCCATCTTGCAGATGGAGGGACCCAGCCAACCAGAGTGAGGCTTATGCCCCCTCCCACTAGAGAGTGGCATAATAGGGGGTGTACTCACCCCAAGGAAGGGACCCATTGCACCCGACTTGTACCTACCTGTAAACGTCCCTATTTAGGGGCAACTCTGAACCTTGACTCCTCAGACCAGAGCCAAAAATAAGAAGCAAGAAGAAGAAGGCCTGAACAGTCATGCGGAGAGAAGAAGAGGAGGACACCAACTGACTTGATCCCAGTCCTACCGGCCTGTCATGACCTTAGACTCCTCCAACAGAACCTCAGTGTGTCCTGCAGCCAGCAGTCCTCGAAAACCCAGAGAACCTGCCCCGCCTTTGTGACTAAAGAGAACTTTGTCTCCCGTGAGCACTGGATTCGCTCAAAAGTAACCGACTCTGACTCCAGCCGACGCCGTGTGTCTCCCCCGCTCTGCTCCTGGCGCTTGAGCCTGAGCACGAGTGAACCAACACCCTAAGGAGGTCCTCCCAACAATCCTAGCCTGGATCCCTGTGACCCCAAACCTCAACAAGCTCCCAAACCAATCCTCCAGCCAACAAGTGAAAGGTCCCCTCAATCGCGACACCCTGACTGACTCTGTAACCGAAGCGGTCCAGAAAAAGCAACCGCGACCGTCCGACAGACTCCGTCACCGAACGCTTGCGGTCATAAGATGACGGCCCCCAAAGACCCCATTCGCCTTAACAGCTGCCGACTGACTCCGAGGGAACCTCGACCTAATCTGCAACATCAGCCAAGACCACATCTTACACCCGGCTGCCCCAGTGCCGCTGGTGGTGTAGTTCTTGTGTTGGCCATTGGGCCCTACAGCGCTGACCTCGACCTCAGGAGCTTTTGTTCCCCAATCTGGTGGCCTGCTCACCGCAGTTCCCAAGCCCACGACCGTGCTTAGCCCCTTGGCTAATGTGTGGTCACTGCACTCTGCACCCGGCCGCCCCTGTGCCTCTGGCAGTGCAACTCAAGTGCCCATTTGACTGAATCTTGCCCACAGACTTGTAACCCCAGTTCTGCCTTCTCAGGACTAAATGTGGCTTGTGAGTAGTACTGTAAATTTGTATTGAATTTACAAAACGCATTGTCTCCTTTTTCCTTCCCTCAGGAAATGCACCTGCCTTGCATCTAGAGATGCCTGGCTGCATAAGAAAAGTAATTGCAAAGTAATTCTGACTATCTGCAAATAGAGAGTTATTCTACTGTAAACTGATTTGCTGCATCCGAACTGTATTTAAACTGCATATGTTTGCAAAGTATTTTTATACTTACCTGTACCAGGCCTGGCTTGGTTCTAGACACTAAGGGGCCGATTCCGACCTCGGCCGGTAGGGCTCCGAATTGGATTCGGCTTTACCGGATCGGATTCGGAGGCCTTTTTTCCCCGACCGATTCGTACAGTCGTCCCAGCGAGCAAGTACGATGCGAGCGCACGCGAAATTGCCGACCGACTCGTTCCCGGGTCCTAACCGCTCCGACCGACTCGTACGGACACGGCTCGCACCACGCAATGGAGACGTTTCCCGACCGAGCAAGTACGATGCGCGCTTCGAACAGCCCGACCGACTCGTAGCGTCCGGCTCCAAAGAGCTGTCGGAGCCGGACTTCGGGGGTCCGTGGTCGGACACCCCTGCACGCGTAGCCGCACGAGTCGCACACAGGGGGGACCCAAGGGTCCCCCCTAAACATGCATGTACGGTGCGAGTCGCACCGACGCGTAACCACTGTAGGGGGCCCCCCTGTTCGCGACGTACCCATTCAGTCAATGGGAGCCCGTGTACGCATTGTACGACCGGCTCCCATTGACTTCAATGGGAGTCCGACCAAATCGAGTCGGGCAGCATACGGCCGCATCGTACTCGCTCGGTTGGACTGCGGGAGTCCGGCTCGGTCGGAAATCTCTCCGGATCCGGCTCGGTCGGAGAGATTTCCGGCCCGAATCGGAATCGCCCCTAAATATAACTAAATAATATTTTTTATACAAACCAATTGGTCAGAGTTCAGTCCTTGAGTGTTTGAAATCATTTCTTGCCTGAGTTGTACAATAAATGCTTAGCACTAGCGTCTGATAAGGCCTTACTGCTCACCCACACTACCACATATAGAGAGTAAGGTACTGTCTACTTTAACCTCTGCCTACCTTTGGGGATCCACTGGACTCTGTGCACACTAAACCTTACTTTGGTATAGTATATACAGAGCCAGCTTCCTACAGTGCCCCTTTGTCCTACACATAACTGCAGGCCTATGTTTGCTGTTCCCTGCATAGAGTTTGTTGTTTACTACCAATCCAACATGCACAGAGAGAAAAAGACAGCAAAGAAAGTCCTCAGTAAAAACCGAAAATAATTTCCAACTTTGATTAGGTGTGAGAAATTGTCCCTTTTGCATGGTCACCGCCAATTTATGTGGACTGATTCTACTGTTTTTGAAATTGGCTAATCCCCAATAGGCATATTTAACTCTACCATAGTATCTGGAGCAAGAAAGACACCCATGATTTCAAAGTTAAATGTCAACTGTGGAGTGCAGCACACTGTACCATCCAATAGGCTGAGAAGGAAAACATTTCTTCAGGCCTACATGTGTAGCCTGACTGCTGGCCTACATGCTTAGCCTGACTGCTGCAGCGTTTACACCTGCAGGCATACTTGTCTCAATAAATCTTTTTTACAGGAGGGAAACCTACTTTTAAATATTAGGCGAGTCATCCTTATGCAGGCTTTGTAGATTTACAAGGCAAGGTGCCTGCATTTAAAAGTGGATCATATAAGGATTTAAGGTTATCATCTTCTTTTAAACTTCTAATAAACTAAAATGGCAGAGCATATTACCTCATCACAATAAATGCATAATTAGATGATTCAAGTATATTAACTTATTTTGTGAATATTAATGTTTAAACAAAATAAAACACAGTCACCTGATCTAGATTTTGTTTGTGTTTTATAAATGTAAATTAAATTTGTATTTGTAATAAAAGTTTCAAAATATATATATATTTTTAATATGTTAACTATTCATTTTTAAACTAATAAATTATTTGATTATTAACTTTACATAATTTTAGGGCTAAAAAACTATGTATATACCCAATTAAAAATGTCAAAATAATTTTATTATTTTAACATTGTTTCTTATTGGGTGTTATATTAAGTCCCTGTCCTGATTGTTTTCTATGGAAATGTGTTACAGTAGCTGTGAGTGGCCTTGTGTGGTGCTAGATTTACTTCAAGTCTGGGCTGGAGTACATGTTCTACTGTTTTGGCACCTTTAGGGCAGTCGCAATTTAGAAGTGTAGTTTGTGAATATCAACTATCGGGACCGGAACATTATCCTTACAGGCGCAAGGTAATCCAGGAATATGCAATATGAAACTCACAGCATTGCCATCTATCTCGACTACACCAGGAAAGTACAGGCAAGGACAAAGACCTTTTTGAATATTAAATAGAAACTTAGGGGCCGATTCCAATCTCGGCCGGTAGGGCACCGAATCGGATTCGGCTTTACCGGATCCGATTCGGAGGCCTTGTTTCCGACCGATCCGTACAGTCGTCCACGCGAGCAAGTACGATGCGAGCGTACGCGAAATCGCCGACTGATTCGTTCCCGGGTCTGAACCGCTCCGACCGACTCGTACGGACACGAATCGCACCACGCAATGGAGACGTTTTCCGACCGAGCGAGTACGATGGACGCGTCGGACAGCCGGATCGAGTCGGAGCGTCCGGCTCGCAAAAGCACCCGGAGCCGGACTTGGGGGGTCCGTGTCGGACCCCCCTGCACGCGTAGCCGCACGAGTCGCACACAGGGGGGACCTGGGTCCCCCCTAAACATGCATGCACGGTGCGAGTCGCACCAACGAATACCCACTGTAGGGGGCCCCCCTGTTCGCGACGTGCCAATTCAGTCAATGGGAGCCCGTGTACGCGTTGTACGACCGGCTCCCATTGACTTCAATGGGAGTCCGACCGAATCGAGTCGGGCAGCATACGGCCACATCGTACTCGCTCGGTCGGACTGCGGGAGTCCGGCTCGGTCGGAAATCTCTCCGGATCCGGCTCGGTCGGAGAGTTTTCCGTCCCAGATCGGAATCGGCCCCTTAGAGTGATGAGCCTCCTTTATATGCTGCTTTATCCAGCCAGGTTGTGGGTGATAGCACATGGTAGGATGCACTCCTTTGAACACCCGGAGGAGGTGTGGTCCTGGCTGGAAACTTGGGACAGGGTTCCTCAAGAGGACCATGGAACGCGGGATTCAAGTGCAGCAGGCGCCCGGAAAGGGCGCAGGCAGTTTTTGAGCTTCGAGACAAATGGGCTCAATAGACCCTGTGGGTGGTGGTGCAGAGACGGTACCCTGGATATGGGGGAAGCGAAGGGCACAGGGGGAAGCCACCAATGAGGATTCTGCCGATCAGGTGGAGGATACTGAGAGATACTTGACGGCCTCTACTGGGTGACCTGTGGCCTATGTATTTGGGAGGATGAGTGGAAAGTGGCCACTGGACTACGGCAGAAAGGAGCAGTGCTGCACAGGAGGGGATAGAGTGGGGATCGGGAGGACTTGGGTACGCAAATGGCAGCTTACCCGGAGAGCAACGGGGGCGCCGCCACCAGGGCATGAATGGGAAACACTGAAGGCAGTGGCCCAGGGGGTATGTCTGGGGAAGGTCTATGGAGTGAAAAGACAGCTATCGAGAGAACTAACTCAGCAGTAGGCCTTATTAGCTGATTTGCAGCACAGAGAGGTCGAAGGGGAGACCGCAGGGCTCGGTCTCACCAAGAGACGTAGGTCCTGGGGGAAGAAGGCTGATTGGTTGGACGAATTAACTTGAAGGGATTACAGGCAACTCCTGCAGAGCTAGGGTGATAAGCCCAATAGACTACTGGCCTAGATATTGAGGAGGGATAGATACGTGGCAATAGTAGTGATGCTACGGAGACCAGATGGGAGTAGAGCCACAACACAGACATGCACTTTATAGAGGAAAGAAGTGCATGGGATTTTTTAAAGTATTTTGATTGTATTCGAGTTGACCTTGGCAGCAGATGATGAACTTGATTTATCATCGATTTTAAAATCTGTGCATTTTGAAGCAAGGATGCTTTTAGGTAGGTTCATGATAAAAGGGGTTTCGTTCAACTCTCAGCTGGCAAATGAAGTTGAAGTAAAGCAAAACTATCACATTTATCTTTTTTAAATGGACAGAGAAGGCATCCTGTGCTTCCGCAGCGACATAAAAGCCAAATTATCCGCTTTGTTTTCATAAGGGTCTTTCTGCGGAGTTCATCTTGGACCTTCTATTCATTTTCTACAATGACGTATATTGCCTTTTAAAACTAGATAATCATTGTCCTTTGGTCGCTTTTCTGTCCTTCACTGGCATGGACTAGTATCACCCTCTGCCCAAAAACGCACATGCAGCACAACAATCCAAGCAATGTAAACAAGCATTGGTAATGCATCGGTTTCGCCTATGTAATGAATAAAGAGCTGTTTTCATCAATCATCGCCCAGGAGAAGGATAGCGCTCCCTGAACGATAACATGGGAAACAAGAGGATATGACACAGCGGCCAGAGTTGCTGACTCAAGCTGGGGATCCCGGTTCGAGTCTCGGTGGGGCTGCGCAACATCCTGTGATTCTATGCAAATCACTTAATCTCTCTGGGTTGATAAATTGTGATATAAATATGATGCAGGAGTAAAATACAAAACTGAATGAAAATATAGTTCCACCAAAGCTGATGTTAACATTATTTTGGCCGCAGGAAACTGATAAGAGAAGCAGATGAGGGACAAGCATAGGTAAATGCATGAAAATATGCTACAGCCAGTAGAAGTGGAGGAAAGGTAAGTGGCACGCACATGAACCAATGAGAAGACAGGAAAGAGAGGAGGCAGGATGTAAGTAGTTTTAAGTTTATATTAAAAACAATATATTTCTTAAGCATATCGCAAGCGCTGTTCAGGCGAAGCCTAAAAATGGCCCAGATGTACCAATGGCTGGCTTCCATCACAGTGTTTGCGCGGCGTCTGCTATCCAAACCAATGTTTGTGCTGTGCCTGGTGTATCAACCAAACGCAGCACAAAATGGCCTTTCAGAAGTGTTCCCAGATATCCTTCCTAGGTGTCCATTATGCATGATGAATTCCACAAATGCATGCCAATCTCTGCAAAGGCAAAGATAGATGCCTACAAGGGACAGCAGACCTCCCACTATGCATTCGCAAAGTGCCAGTAATTCACCTGGGTCAGAATATCTTCAAAATGTCGCAATCTGCATGAAAGATATTGGTGAGAGGGCTGACATTATGAAAGAATGCCAATAAATGCAATTTTCAAGCCTTCCATGTTGGGCAGCGCTGGATTTTCAAGGAGAAAGTTATTTGATACATCTGATCCAATCACAGTCAACAATTGCAGGTAGGTAAGAGTCACACTGCTACTCCATGCTTGGCATTGACTACCTCTGGGACAGCCTTTTCTATCTTTGTTCCAGGGATCATGAAGGTAGCCATGTTTAGATAAAGTAAACAGAGCTCTTGACCCCATATTTACATTCTGTAGTTTCTACTTCAATGCCTTCTTTCTCCGGGGTCAAGGATGGTAATGTTACTTCTATGACATTTGGGTGAATTAACATCCCATGTAGCCCCAATTTGACAAAAGAGACAAAAACATTTTCAATACATAAATACGAACAACCCTTTCCTTTATAACATTTAGTGCCATTCAGTAGGCTGTCATGGATGACAATTCACCAAAATTCCAAGGGTAGCAGAAGTGACATCATCCAAATAGTCTGTCGCTGGTGACATCACAAGAAGTGGCATCACATGGCCTTTTGACACCGATAATAACAATGATTAAGACTGTTCTCACTCCAAGAGGGAGATTTTCAAAAAGTCGCACACGCAGCGCAGCCCCCAGCGAGGCTGCGCCCTTTTGCGCGACAGGGAGGGAGTAGGAGAGCGCCATATCTTCAGAGATATGGCTCACTCCTCCCCTTTCCCTTGCACCAGCGCTGATTTCAGCTGTCGTGCACTATGCACACACCTTAGCACTAGAGCGCTAGGGTGTGTGCATGAGTGTAGCATAGGTACCCTTCCTGTACAAAATACTGTGCAAGGCACGATGCAATGCTTTTCCCACTTTACATACGTGCTGCACAGTGCAGCACGCATGGAAAGTCGGAAAAGCATTGAGAACGTAAAGCATTTCTCCTGTTAGTGCCTCCTTTGAAGGGGCGCAAAACCATGTTTACAAATATTTGTAAATAAGGTTTTGCGTCAAAAGGCATGGGTGGTTGCATGGGAACTCCCATGTACCACCCATGTAATGCCCCCTCGGCGCAAAGTAACGCAAAGCAGTGCTTCGTGCTGCTTTGCGCTACTTAAAGAGTGCTTTCCAGTGCAAAACAAGTTTTGCACTGGAAAGAAAATAGCACAAAAAAAAATTGCGCTGGTTTGCGTCACTTTTGTGACGATAAACCAGCGCAAAAGTTTTTAAAATCTCCCCCTAGTGTATAGAGAACCTCTATGCAAAGTGCCCACATGTATTATATGCTCCACTGAATTACTCCTTTTAAGATACCAAGCGATTCCACAGCTCATCTAGGGTAGTAAATGCTATATAAATGCAATTACAATACAATACTCAAGAGTTTTCTTTTCCATTAGGATGGCATGCTTCTCAACAATAATGCAGAGGTATCATCTTACAGATTTATGAAGAAATTGAAGGTGGATTCAGCCGCAGCCCGTGCAAGTAAGAGCTGTGGGTCAGTGGGGCTAGGTGGGGAGGATTTCGACGGATGATAAAACTAAATAAATAATTATTTTGCCCTCGTCACCGTCCCGTCGAAATCCCCCCCACCTGGCTCCACTGCCCCACCACTGTTACCTGCACGGGCCGCGGCTGGGTGGATCAAAAGATGAATTGGAGGATCTGAAAGGATCTGACTTGGTGGCTGCAACAGAGAAATTGTTGCAGCAAGTCATCACAGGGTTCAGTTCGCATCTCTTGAAAATAAAATAAAAAGGTGCGACTTCCGCTCGCAGTCCATAATGATTAGGTTCATTGGCCAGTTAGTGGACTTGTTTAGTACAGATGATTTAAGTAGTACATTTATAAAATTATAGTAGATGTGTACAAAGTGGAAGGAAACCGTCTTTATAATTGCTCAATATGGAATTACAGAGCAGATTATGCCTCTTTAAAGATGGCGACCACGGAACTACATTATAATTGTCATTCACAAGCGCGGCAGGTTTAGTCATTTTTTCATGTTAGGCATTCAAAACGAGTTCCTGAACGCGAGTCGCGGTAAACTTGAGGACACGCAATTAACTGAGAGCGTCAGCTTTTGCGAGGAAGAGAGATAAGAAGATTCGTTTTGAATATTGAACGGAGCCAGTCTCACTGGGGCTCAACCGTTCGATAGTTGATATTGGGCCCGATTCTGATGCGGGTTGGAAAAGCTTCCCGACCGATGGCCTGATTCTGATGCGGTTAGGAAGGCCTCCTAATGGCATTTGCTCCTTCCAAATCGGATCGGGAACGTGTCTTCCCGACCGAGGGCCCAATTCTGATGCGGTTAGGAACAAATGTTCCCATTGAAGTCAATGGGAGTTCAACCAAATCGTATCTGGAAGCATCCGGATGCATCCTACTCCGCCGGTCGGACTTTCCCGATCCGAGTGGGTCGGAAACCATTTCCCAACCGATTCGGTCGGGAAGCTTTTCCAACCCGCATCAGAATCGACCCCTTAGTGTATATGCATATTTTTACAGATTACCAATTTAGATGAACGGAGAGTTTCCTCACTTTGGATTAAGGGCGCCATTGGGCCAAGGGCGCAACTGAGAGCGGATCACTGACAGAATATCGACAACAGAAATATCGACCTACAGAAATAACGTGACAAAAAGATTGTTGTCAAAAATATCGACCTCCTATCTTCATAATGGTAAGTACAAAAATATCGAAAAAAATATCGTTGTTAAAAATATCGAAGTAGAAAATATCGTTTTTTTTATATATATATAAAAAATAATGTAAAATAAATTAAATAATACATTTAACTTAAAAAATATTTAGATTTATTTGTATATTTTAACAATTATAAGTAAGAAATTTGTTGTAAAAATAAATTAAACAAACATATTTACAATGTAATATATATATTTACTTAGGGGCTCATTACGATGGCGGGCGGAAGCACAACCGCCGTGCTGGCGGATGCAAAAACCACCAGTTACCGCCGGCACGCAGCAGTCCACACGCCCGCCCAATTACGATGCGAAAAGTAGGCCAAACACCGCCGGCAAGCCAGCAACACCGTCCGCCATCAAAGTGCGCCCGTACACGTAGCGGCGCAGCCTAACTGACACACACCGTCCGACGAAACACGTCCCGCCCGGCGCATAAATTACGATGCCGCAAACAAACGGCTCCCACGGCCAAGAGATACCGTACGACAAACCGAAGCGGTAACACGGACGCCGAGCACGGACAACGAAGAAGCGGCTCCCCGAGCATGAATCCAGCACTGCAGGCCCTCCCCATGCTCCTGCTGATGCACCACCAAGGACGCAACGTACCGCGGAGACGCAGGTAGGCACACACACAACAAGTGCACGCAAACAGCGCACACAGTGCAAGGGCGGAAAAAGCGGACAACCCCCCCCCCAGCGCGTGTACACTACACATCCACCATTGCATCCACATATGACACACAGGCCAAATCGTAACATCGCGTAACACATGTGTACACACCACCTGGCACTAGGAACCAACAACCCCGTCACGGCCCCAAAGCGGCGATGACGCCGCCACACATGCGCACAACGCAGAGGCCAACCGCAGCGCCATGCATGCGTCGCACACAGACACAGGGACACAACCAAGCAGCACACACATCAGCCCCACCCCGAACGCACATGACACGTGACAGGCCTGCCACAGACATGTCCCCAACGCCCAATTCACGGACAACACCCAACGCCACACAACCGACGCACACATGTCAGTGAAGACACGCAACAGCAGGACACACCCCAGTGTAACAAACATGGCGTAGCACACAGCGGCGGCAACACCAACTAGGAGAAGCAGGGCCCCTTCGGGAAGAGGAACGCCAGTACCACACTGAAACACCCATACCACCCTGCACATATGAACAAGACATATAAAACGGAACACCAAAGAGCCCGGGGACCGACAACAGGTGGCCCAAGAATAACATTCACACACAAGGCCCAACGCAGAGCGGAAAGGCAGCCTGCCGCCCACACAAGGGAGAGCAGACAGCACTGAATGACCTTCCATTCCAACTCCGAAACCACAGCCCTACGACAGAAGCCGGTGAATACAGCCATTGTCCAAGAATAGACCAACACAGGCTTGCCGAAGAGACCGACCACAGGGCAGATAGCGCATATCACAGAAGCACACAACGGACGGGGAAGAAAGAAGAAAACACTCCCCCATGTCGGCCACATGCAAGTTAATTGGAAGGAGTCACACATCACTGACCTTGAACTGTCTGAGAAGCATGTGGGAAGAGGGCCCGTGTCCTCCAAACAAGCCAACAGAACACAAGTCCTGTCTCCCTACGACTACACAGAGCTCACAGCAACCTCGGAGCGTGCACATTGCAGACTGCACACACAGCCGGAGCACGCCACCACAACGCACCGCTGCGAAATGGCAACCGCAACACACCTACCCAACCACGCCGAACAGCTCAAGCTGTACAAAACCAACCTGTTTCATACATTGGGATGCGATCTCCTGTCCCTGCTGAACGTAAGTTACCGACTGACTTACCGCATCACATTGTTCAGCTGCGTCATGCCCGTCTTCTACTGTCGGAGGTGTCCCTACCAGCAAACCGTGGAGATATGCCTCTCCAACCCGGCATGTCTGAAGGCGGACCTGCTACCACTACTCCTCCCTCTGGACGCACACGACAGGGCCTGCTCTGCCTATGGGGGCATGGCGTATGTGGCCAACATCGCACCCGCACTGAAATGGGACCACTGTGCCTCCACACGACGGATCATCGAGAACAGCTACATCGAATGTCACCCAGCATGCCCCATCATGGTCCTCCAAGGGACAACTTACGAACAACACCTTGACAGCCACCATCCGCTACATTGGCTGGCAAACATGTACACCACCAATGACATGGAAGCCCTGCTGGACGGCATCGCATACCTGACAACCTGTAAATTCGTCGGACCACAACGCAGGTTCCCCGATTGACCTATGATGTCCAACCCCGCACCCATGCTTAGCTTCCGCACGGACTGGCCAGTCACCACCACAACAGCCATACCAAACGACCGGCAACTGTAACCACACCATCAACGACATCGCCATGACATCGGATATGACCGGGACATGCACACTGTTCCCCATCACATCCAGGAACACCGCATGCATCGTGGGAGGCAGTGGCATGGGCTCTGTGTATCGCACCCACATGGACGGAACTGCACGAACAACCAGGACACGACATGGATCCAGCGCACATGGACACACACACCGCTCAGTGGACATGAATAGGTCGCCTGGAGTCTGTGGGTGCTGCACCCCTCCCACCCCCGCCCCGGGAATCCCATACCAGGACCTTTGCATGGACGACAAGTGCATACAACAACAACACGACCCCAGTGACTGTGACATGTCCAGTAACCACCACAGTGCAACAACAAGTGGCACGCCGCTGCATGCACGCAAGCACATGCCCTGATGTCATCTCACATGCACGCGTGCATGAGGAACAACCGCAGCAAACCTGTCACATGGAACTGAGATGGACTGTGCCCATGATGCCAAGCGGTCTGGTAGGCTACATGTATACCGTCTGTGTCAAAGTCCGCAGCTCCGCAGCTATACGTAAATGTACATTAGCACAGCCTTGGCCAAGCAGATGTCACTCTGAAGCCCACATCCCACATGCAACAGCCAATCACATGTAACCCCACACCCTATCCCATTTGCAATCATGCTCAGTATATCCTCAACATGTATTCCGCTGCCAGTAGTGTCCACTATACTGCATCACAGAGGACAGAAGACTCAATATAATGTTTGAAACCAAAACTGTCTCCGCTGACTCATTTCACAAGTACGAATGAGAGAGGATGAGAGTATGTGAAGTACACGGCAGTCGTGACATGACCATGTAGTCCACTGGTATTGGATGTCAACGCAAATGAGTAGCACAACTGTGGAAGACACACATGTGTCGTGTGAAGTCGTATGGACGCAGTGCTCAGGTGGGTGGGTGTGACGGGTAGATGCGCACATGCCAAGTTGGAGCACGCCGTGTTGGGAGGGGTCATGAACAGTACACCAACGCTTCCCTGGGCATTGTGAGAGGACACCTGTCGGGGGGAGTGAACACGTGTGTGCACAGCAGCCGGGCACACGTACAAAGCGGTACCAGGCGCACCTCAGCCCACCCTCTGTGGACAAGCTGGATCCTGTTGTGCGCCCGCCATGCCCCTTGACAAGGCACACACAGCCCCAGTCGACCAGGTGTAACCCCAACATAGTCAATCCGCACAGGCGATACAGGGCACGGGATGGCAGTGGAGCATGGTGTGTGAGAGGTCTCCTCGCGCTCCTCCTGGTCATATCACGCAGGCAATAGAACCTCAACGTCTAGCATGGCACAAGTCAAATGGAAGTGTAGGGGGACGCACCACAGCACGAGCAGCACTGACGTCACGGGAGGTGGCTCGCACCATCCCATCCATTGCCCATCATACCAACCACGCCACATGCCATTGCGACTAAGTGCAAGCGCGTGCGCCACCACCCCGAGCCCTCCCCAGAGAGGCCAAAGAGTGAATGTGTGGGCCATCAGCCACAGACGGACGCGGCCTGGCCGTAAGGGCAGCCACAGCCACTGGGTGTCGCAGGTGGCGGATCCGGAAGGCGAAGACTGTGATGCATAGTCCATGCAGGCCGGGTCTCCATTTGGGGCACCACGCAGGTGGACGGCGTCCCGCCACACATCATACCCTGAGACAGCCCACTCGTGCAACTGGACCCACACATACACTCCTTGCCCTCTCTGGTGCGAGCTTGGGGCTGCCTGTGCAAGCGCTAGCCTCGCATGTGAGCATGCATATTGGGGGAGCGAGGGGAGGACATGAGGGCTGGGGCGAAGATGACTGTATCACTGTCAGTTAGTACAAGGGATGACCCAGATGTGGAAAGGAAGAGACGTGTCCCGTGTGTACTGCAACTAGTCGCCAATCCAACTACCCCCCATGTCCGGATTGTAAGCCCGCACCTAGGCCCGCCCATCCGCCACATCGAACATACCACCAGCACGACAACCTTCCCATTCGAAACACTGACTGGGGGTGGCGACCAGTGAACAATCATGTGTAGCCTACCCACGCGTACATGTGGGCCCTCCATGATCCATGTCACCTGCGGCAAAGTCATGACATGCGCAATGAGGGAAGTGAGGAGAGCTGTCCGCCCCACGCGCAGAAGGTGCATCAGCTCCACAGACCCAGCAGCGAGTCCAGCAGGGGTCACATGTGCAGGGGCAGCTGTGCCTGGTGTGAAGGCACATGCATATAGACAGCACATCGACCAATGTGTAGTCTGCCCACATCTACAGTCCATCATCATGCGGACATAGGAATTGAACACAGGGCAACACATCTTCAGTTGGTGCACCCACCGTGACCAACAATGCGCAATCATCGACGTACCCGCCCTGTGCATGGCCCCCCACCCAACGGAGGCACATCCAGTGCCACCATCCCACGCACACAAGCCTTCCACGGAACATGCTGTGTCCAATGGTCAGTACAGAGTCAGCGCCCATCTGGTGGATCCTGAACAGGAGACACATGCACACACATGCCAGCTCCCACTATGTACGTCTGCCACCTGGCACGTGCAATGTAACCTCTCACCTGTGACGTGTGACTGCAAGCACACAGCCGTCTTGGCATGGGGCTGTCAATGTGGAAACCTGTCAATGTTTCGGGAGGTGTGATCCGTACAGTGCTGTACATAGGGTGCAGTGCTGACACCTACTACTGTCTCATATCCCCTCGTGCCACAGGTCCCACTTGTTTTGGCCGCTCAGCCTGTGCCCACATCGTCGTCGTCGTGTGCCATACTCATCCAGCCGCGGAAGCAGTTCCATGCTCAGCAGACATTCATGTTGCCGTGGCGTTGCCGCTTGACGGATATGCAGTCAGTCCCCATCAGCACGCCCCGCAAGTCATTGGGGCCTAGATCCCCATGTGCATGCACATGGCAGTGGTTTGTATCACTAGCCATTGCCATTGTTGGGAGACCTGTGTAAGTGTATTGTGGCCGTGCCGTCCCAGCTTGACAGCTGGGCTGTGGCTCATGTGCTTGCTCAGTCATGTCAGTGATGTGTATGCGAAATTGCTATGTGTCGTGTTGCTTTGACATGTGTCCTCTGCCATTGTCCCTAGGCGGAGACCGAACATTGACCGCCCATACCAATTGCTGGCGGACATGGACGATACAGAGGTTATTAGGAAGTTTCGGCTGGACAGGCCAACCCTGCATCGACTGTGTGCCATGTTAGAACCCCATCTCCGTCCCCGCAGGGTGTATCCGACTGCTGTCACCCCCACGGCTAAGGTGATGGCCGCCATGCATTTCTTCGCCACTGGGTCATTCCAGCACACAGTGGGCATTGGAGGAGGGATGTCCCAGCCCATGTTCAGCAAGGTGCTGAGGGATGTACTGGCAGCCATGATGCTGTACCGAAACAGGTACATCCGCTTCCCCAGGGCTCGTGAATTGGCGGCAGTGAAGGGTGCATTCTATGCCCTTGGCAGAATCCCACACGTCGTTGGAGCCATTGACTGCACACATGTCGGCCTTGTTCCACCACAGGCCACTGAGCACCTGTACCGCAACAGGAAGCACACGCACTCCCTGAATGTGCAAGTGGTGTGCCTTGCGGACATGGTGATCACCCACGTGTGTGCAAAGTTCCCAGGCTCGGCCCATGACGCACACATAATGCGCAACAGCATCTTGCCACGACTGATGTCCAATATGCAACAGGATCATGGCTGTATTGTCGGTGAGTATGTGGAGTGGTGTAGCGTGCTGGTTGTGCGATGCTGTCCCCTGTCCAGTTGGAATAGCAACGGTTCTCTGTGTCCCTCACACCCAGGTGACTCTGCGTACCCGAATGGGGCATGGCTGCTCAGTCCATTGAGGAATCCTCGCACCCCAGCAGACGATCGCTACAATGAGGCACATGGGAGGACCAGACGTGTGGTCGAGCGTACCTTTGGCCTCCTCAAGTCCAGGTTCAGGTGCCTGGACCGCACCGGGGTGCGCTGGCGAACTCCCCACAGAAGGTGTGCCGGATAGTGGTGGCGTGCTGCATGCTGCACAATCTGGCCATTCGGAAGCAGATCCCCCTCATCGTGGATGACGGAGATCAACCAGGGCCCCAGCCCGCAGACCAGGACAGCTCGAGTGAGGAAGACAGCGGAGAGGAGGAAGCTGGTAATGTGCGGCAGCAGCTCATCGCCCGCTACTTCACTTGACGGTGAGTGTCCATGTACGACGGCTGATGTGGCTGTATCTGTGCAGGTGTGTGTGTGCTGTGTCAGGGTGGCCGTTTGTTCACTGCGTGCTGTGTGTCAACGCTCCATGGCCAGGGTAGTATGCCACTGTTGGTGGCTGTGGCATTGTGCCCTATTGCTCTGTGCGATGTGTGTCCATTGCTTGTAGTTGTTGACATGTACTGTGTGATGGGTGTGTGACACACTCATTGAATGTGCTCCTGTTCTGTCTCCCACCCCTAGGTCCCTACAGGCCCTCCGGATTCCATTGCCATGCCACGCATCAGGTGCCTTTCCGCCCAAGGTGGCCGTTGTATTCCGTACAAATAAAACACAGGGCACAAACAGCAGTTAGTGTAAAAGGTGCATTTATTTCAAACTGTGACATGTGATTGTGTGTAAGGTGATGACAAAAGTGGTGCGTGCAGTGACAATGAGCTGTCGGTCATGGCTGCGTGATGCTCAGGGTGTACCCACTGGTTCTATGTCCATAGTCCAACACACACATGCCATCCAGATGGCTGTGTGGAGTGGGATCGTAGTCCAAGTCAATGCAGTGGCTGGTCAAGGAAGGCTGGCGGAAGGCTGGCTGGCTGCCTCACTTGCATTTGGAGCGTGCGAAGTCCTCCCGGGAGATCTGTTTCCACTTCGGACGGCCCCTTCCACGTTTGCGAGGGGGTGCCTGCTTGCGACATGCTGGTGGTTGAGGTGTGCTCACTGGCTGTGGACGCAGGGGAACTGGACACTGCTGCTCGACCCTGCGCCCCGGCAGGTGGTGGCGGAGGGGAGCTGCTGTCCCTGGCTGTGACCTCACCGCCACCACCAGCTGGCCCATGAGGTCCACGAGTTGGCCCATACGGGCGTCCATGGACCTCAGCACCCCCAGCACCTCACGCGTGTCTGAAGCAGACCGGACCCATTGTCCTTGGGCCTCTTCATAGGCCCCAAGGACTCTGGCCATTTGAGGCAGGGCATGGCTCCCAGGGGAGGCTGGCGTTTCCCTGACCCTGCTCCTCCTACCAGTCCTGCTGCCACCGGCCTGCCCACTAGCCACATTGCTCACCACGGTCCTCGCTGTGGCTCCCAGGGTGGATCCAGTCGGCCGGGCCACCACCTGCGCTGGGGCTGGTGCCAGCGAAGACGTGGTGGCGGCGGTGGTGGTCGGTGCGGCGATGGTGGCGGTTGCGGCAGTGGTAGTGGCCACAATGACCGTGGGTGTGGCCGCAACGACAGTGGCAGCAGGGGGCTGGGAATGTTCAGCAGCCCTGGATGATGGGTTGGTGGGTAGGAGGGGTCCTGGGGAGCGGCTGGGCCCTGCCACACCAGATGGGCCTGCTTGGTGGTCCGTGTCCAAAGAGGAGGACAGATCCTCCAGATCCGTGTGTCCTCGTTGGGGGCTTGTAGGCTGGCTGTGCTGGCTGCTGGCTCCATCCCCAGCATCCAGCAGTTCGTCACCTGTGGAGAGAATGAGATTTGTTATTGTGTTGCACCTGGCGAAGTATGTATTTGTCGTCTGACATTAACAGTTCGTGCAATCTCGTACATGGGTTTCCCGGAGGCGTGTGTGTGGCTGTAGCATCTGTAGTTGTGTGTGCTTGGCAATGGGACTGTGTGCTGTGCACATGTGGCATGGGACAGATTGGCCATGCCGATGGGTGTGTTGCTGTGCCCCTACTTATTGTGACTCTGGTGTATGCGGGCTCCTGGCCCATCCTGGGTCTGGTTTGTACTTTGCTTTTGGTGTTCAGATGGGACGCTTAGGAACGCATATGGCAACATGGGGGCCATGCCCCAGATTCGCATTTGGGAGGGAATATGCTTTTGGGGTTCAAATGGAACGCTTAGGAACGCATATGGCAACATGGGGGCCATGCCCCAGATTCGCATTTGGGAGGGAATATGCTTTTGGGGTTCAAATGGAACGCTTAGGAACGCATATGGCAACATGGGGGCCATGCCCCAGATTCGCATTTGGGAGGGAATATGCTTTTGGGGTACATGCTGTGAGCCATGGGTGCCGAACGTGACATGTGTTGTGGCAGCATGACAGTGCATGGTTTGAGGTGTGTGCATGCTTGACATGGCCTGCATATTTGCTGTCTGTTGTGATTACTGGACATGGCATTGGACGCATCGTTATGAGTGAGTGATGGTTATGTGCCAGCCAACGTATTGCAGTTGTCCCATCTCCTTGGTGTGCGTGCTGCCCTGTGCCATGTGCATCACTGCAGTGCTCGGGGGTGTGGCCCATGTTGTGTGTTGTTGCTCACAGTGTGTCGTGCGCTTCATTGACTTCTGGCACATGGTTGGTCATGGGCATGTATCTTAGCGTGACTGCTGTATGTGTGGCAGCTGTGCGGATGACATGCCTTTCATGAGACTGGGGCTGACGGATGGGATGGATGGTATGTTGTATGTGCATGGTGTGTCTGTGTGTTTGATGGGTTCAGTGGTGTTCGTGTGCATTTATGTTGTTCCGCTCTGTTGCGTCTAGTGTTGTTTGTCTTACATAGGCGTAGTTGTGGGGTGTGTGGTTGACAGGCAGTAGGAGCTACATGGACAGGACTTCAATGGTGTTTCGGTTGTGTGTGATGAGTTGCACAGTGGCTGCCGTGTGGTACTATATTCAGTGTGGCTTGTGCATGCAGACGTGGCTCCTTGGGTGTTGCTATGTCTGTGATGGGTCATGTGGGGTGTGAGTCTGTTGTTCATGTCCGTGTGCACATTGTTCACTTGTTCGTGACGGTGGGCGGTGCTGCGTGTTCGTCTGCTACGTGACATGTCCCATGTGTTGGTCGTGTTCCGGTCCTCATGCCTCCAGTAATCCAGCCCTGTCCAGTTTCCCACCTGCAAGTTGTTCGTGCGTGCACTGTACTGGATGCCACATGGCTCTAAGCGGGGGTGCTCCATGTTGCAGGTCTGTGGGGGTGGGGGGTGTTGTGGGTCGTGGGGGTGGCTGGACACCCACTGACACCGATTGCTGTGGACCGTGATGTCTGCCTTTCGGCTGTCGTTGTGCACTGCGGTGGCTGACACGTGGCTGTGGGGTGTGGGGGATGCTCCTCCTTGCTGTGCTGTGGGACTAGGGGCCTGGTGTGTGTTGTACTTGGGCTGTCCACCGTCCCACCCACTGCACTTTGTGTTCCTGCCACTTACCTGTTACTTGTCGGTTAGTGCAGCTGTGGCGGACACATGGGTGTGGTGGGTGCTCGTTGTGGCGCTTCTGGCATATTTGGGGACCTGTTGGTGGTTACGTGGCTGGCTGAGTGTACACATGTCCCCACGTATCTTACAGTTGTTCGGTTTGGGCTGTGTGTGGTGGTGTCTGTTGCATGTGTGTGTGATGTGTTGTGTATTGTGTGCTGGACATGGGGGTGTTTGTCCCAGGGAGCTGTGGCATGGTGGTAGTGCATGTGAGTACATAGCGGTGTGCTGGTATACATTAGTTTGTACTTACCAGCCTCCACTCCCCCTGCTAATCCGGCGAGGATCTCCGGATGTATTATGACTCGCACCTTCTCCTCCCACGCTTTGAAGGTCTTGAAGAGCGCGGGATTCCCTCCGCCAGTGACGGCAGCCAGCTCTCTGTTTTTGCCCTCCTTCTTCTTGACCAGGCTCTTGACGTCATTCCAACGTTTGTTTATTTCTCCTCTGTTCCTGGGCAGGGTCCCGACTGCATTGACCTGGTCTACGATCCGGTTCCACATTCTGTTTCTGGTGGCTAGTGGTGTGTGCTGGACCATGTTCCCATAGATTTGTGGGTACACCTTGATGATCTCGTCGACCATGACCGTCAGCTCAATGGGCGTGAACTTGGGCATTCTTTGTGGTGCCATGGTGTTTGTGGTGCTGGTGCGGTGTGTGTTGTGTAATGTGCAGGGGGTTTGTGGTGCAGGTGTTTGGTGGTGGTGGTGGTGGTGGTTGTGATGTGTGCGTTTCTGTGGTGTGCTGCTGTCCTTGCTGTGTCACTGTGTCCTCTCCTCTCCTCTCTGGTTTGCAATGTTGCAAGGGGTTGTGGTCTGTGGGAGTGCTGCTTTTGTACTTACCTATGTGGGTGTGTCCTCATGGTCTGTTGTTTTCAGGTGTGTTGTGTCTGGGGTTCTGGCCTTTGTAGTTTTTGTTTGTCCGGGGGGTGTTTTCGGGATGTGTACTGTGCTTGTGTATTTGTGCGTGCCTTGCTGTGTGGACTTGTTGGCCATGTTGTGTGCTATTGGTTTTGTGAGCGGATGGTTTCTGTGCAGGTACGTGGGCGCCATGGCTTCTGCCGTGTCGATTCTCATCGGCGTTGTTTGCGCTGGCGGGCGGTATATTTGTAGTTTTCCCGCGCTCATGGCGGTGCGATCGTAATTTCACGTGCGGTGTGTCGGCCGTGAGGGCGGGCGGTTTTGTGTTGTCGTGCGTGTTTCCGTCCGTGGCGGGCGGTTTGACTCCGACTCGGACGTTGGCGGGCGGTATTTTGTGTGATTTTTCCGCCGATGGCGGTTTTCGGTTTGTGTAATCGTAATGGCGTGGTCGGTGTTCAGACGGTGTGTGCGGGCGGATTTTTGCCGCTTTCATGCCTGGCGGATTTTTTTACGCCGGGTATCGTAATGGGCCCCTTAAAAATAATTAATAAATAATAATTTTAATGAATTATAAATTGTTAGAAATATATTAAAATGTATAAATAAATATATATATATATATATATATATATATATATATATATATATACATACACCAGTAACATAAAAATAAAAAAATAAAAATTATATTATAAATTAAAATATTAAAATATGTAATATTTTTTAAACCTACACTTCACACTACATTGACTGCAACAGTAGGGAAAATGTTGGATAGCGTAGGGGTAAAAATTACTATTCCCACTCCAGCGAGTGCAACAGTAGGGAAAGTGTTTGATAGCGTAGGGGTAAAAATTACTATTCCCACTCCAGGAAGTGCAACAGTAGGGAAAGTGTTGGATAGCGTAGGGGTAAAAATTACTATTCCCACTCCAGCGAGTGCAACAGTAGGGAAAGTGTTGGATAGCGCAGGGAATAAAATTACTATTCCAGTCCAGCGAGTGCAACAGCAGGGAAAATGCTGGATAGCATAGGGGTAAAAATTACTATTCCCACTCCAGCGAGTGCAACAGTAGGGAAAGTGTTGGATAGCGTACGGGTAAAAATTACTATTCCCACTCCAGCGAGTGCAACAGTAGGGAAAGTGTTGGATAGCGTAGGGGTAAAAATTACTATTCCCACTCCAGTGAGTGCAATAGTAGGGAAAGTGTTGGATAGCGCAGGGGTAAAAATTACTATTCCCACTCCAGCGAGAACAACAGTAGGGAAAGTGTTGGATAGTGTAGGGGTATAAATTACTATTCCCACTCCTGAAAATGCAGCAGTAGGGAAAGTGTTGGATAGCAAAGGGGTAAAAATTACTATTCACACTTAAGAAAATTCCAATTTAAAAACAAACAAAATATCAACTACTATACAACATATAATAAAACACCCAAAAACAAAACATATCTATTATACATTTTTACAAAACATAGAAACATATAATAATGTAGAACAAATATAAAATTTACATAAAAAGATTATTTATTTAATTTTAGCAAGAAATTATCAAACAAATAAATATTTTGTAATAGAAATTAATTGCAATCTAAAAAAATAATTATTACATAAATGTAATGTTTTTTTCCTACCCTATAACACCACACAATTTACAACACATATCTAAATTAAATATAAAAGTGTACCTCCATAATTAACACAATTAATTATCAATTTAAAAATTATTAATAATTAAAAAACATATTTAAAAAGGTCCAAATTATTGTAGTAACCAAACATTACAGATATACAACATAAATCCCGAAACAAAAAAAAATAAACAATTACCAAAAATATTTAACAATTAATAAATAAATATTAATGATCAAGTAATGATTAATTAATGTAAACTAAATTACTTTCCACCATCTACCCCAATAAACACCATAACACACACCTAAAAATATTTACACAATTTCCATAGCTAATTTTACATTAATAAATTCATATCAATGAACAACAAATAAGTAATTAATTAAAAAACAATTACTTCCCACCATTCACCACTATAAACACCACAACTCACACATCAAAATTATTACACAAATGACAAACTTAAAATGTAATTAATTAATTAGCAACAATTAACAAAGAATTAATTAATTAAAAATAAATTACCTCCCACCATATTACCCTATAAATGCCACCTACAATTTTGTAAAAAATTATACAATTAACATAATGAATTAACAATTAATTAATTAATTAATTAATTACAATTAAAAATAAATATATAAATGATTAATACATTAATTCACACAATTAACACTATAAAATAATAATTAATAAATATTTTATAACAAATATTATAAAATGTATTTAAATTAAATTACTTCCCACCCTACTCCCCTATCATCCCACAACCCACTCCTAAAAAAATCACACAATTAACATAATTACCAATTAATTAATAATAATTCATAAACAAAATAATAAATAATTAATAATAAATTATTGCCCACAGTTAAAAATATAAAATATTAAATAAATAAATATTAATTATGAAACAATATTAATAATTTAATTATAATTAAATTACTTCCCACCCTATTCCCCTATAAACCCAGAACCTGCTCCTAAAAAATGACACAATTAACATATTTACCAATTAATTAATCAATAAAAATTAACAGCCAATTATGAATTCATTATTAATAAATTAATTACCATAATTAACACTATAAAATCAAAATTAAGGGGCACATTACGATACCCGGCGTAAAAAAATCCGCCAGGCATGGAAGCGGCAAAAATCCGCCCGCACACACCGTCTGAACACCGACCACGCCATTACGATTACACAAACCGAAAACCGCCATCGGCGGAAAAACACACAAAATACCGCCCGCCAACGTCCGAGTCGGAGTAAAACCACCCGCCACGGACGGAAACACGCACGACAACACAAAACCGCCCGCCCTCACGGCCGACACACCGCACGTGAAATTACGATCGCACCGCCATGAGCGCGGAAAAACCACAAATATACCGCCCGCCAGCGCAAAGAACGCCGATGAGAATCGACACGGCAGAAGCCATGGCGCCCACGTACCTGCACAGAAACCATCCGCTCACAAAACCAATAGCACACAACATGGCCAACAAGTCCACACAGCAAGGCACGCACAAATACACAAGCACAGTACACATCCCGAAAACACCCCCCGGACAAACAAAAAATACAAAGGCCAGAACACCAGACACAACACACCTGAAAACAACAGACCATGAGGACACACCCACATAGGTGAGTACAAAAGCAGCACTCCCACAGACCACAACCCCTTGCTACATTGCAAACCAGAGAGGAGAGGAGAGGACACAGTGACACAGCAAGGACAGCAGCACACCACAGAAACGCACACATCACTACCACCACCACCACCACCACCACCACCACCAAACACCGGCACCACAAACCCCCTGCACATTACACAACACACACCGCACCAGCACCACAAACACCATGGCACCACAAAGAATGCCCAAGTACACGCCCATTGAGCTGACGGTCATGGTCGACGAGATCATCAAGGTGTACCCACAAATCTATGGGAACATGGTCCAGCACACACCACTAGCCACCAGAAACAGAATGTGGAACCGGATCGTAGATCAGGTCAATGCAGTCGGGACCCTGCCCAGGAACAGAGGTGAAATAAACAAACGTTGGAATGACGTAAAGAGCCTGGTCAAGAAGAAGGAGGGCAAAAACAGAGAGCTGGCTGCCGTCACTGGCGGAGGGAATCCCGCGCTCTTTAAGACCTTCAAAGCGTGGGAGGAGAAGGTGCGAGTCATAATACATCCGGAGATCCTCGCCGGATTAGCAGGGGGAGTGGAGGCTGGTAAGTACAAACTAATGTATACCAGCACACCGCTATGTACTCACATGCACTACCACCATGCCACAGCTCCCAGGGACAAACACCCCCATGTCCAGCACACAATACACAACACATCACACACACATGCAACAGACACCACCACACACAGCCCAAACAGAACAACTGTAACATACGTGGGGACATGTGTACACTCAGCCAGCCACGTAACCACCAACAGGTCCCCAAATATGCCAGAAGCGCCACAACGAGCACCCACCACACCCATGTGTCCGCCACAGCTGCACTAACCAACAAGTAACAGGTAAGTGGCAGGAACACAAAGTGCAGTGGGTGGGAGGGTGGACAGCCCAAGTACAACACACACCAGGCCCCAGTCCCACAGCACAGCAAGGAGGAGCATCCCCCACACCCCACAGCCACGTGTCAGCCACCGCAGTGCACAACGACAGCCGAAAGGCAGACATCACGGTCCACAGCAATCGGTGTCAGTGGGTGTCCAGCCACGCCCACGACCCACAACACCCCCCCACCCCCACAGACCTGCAACATGGAGCACCCCCCGCTTAGAGCCATGTGGCATCCAGTACAGTGCACGCACGAACAACTTGCAGGTGGGAAACTGGACAGGGCTGGATTACTGGAGGCATGAGGACCATAACACGACCAACACATGGAACATGTCACGTAGCAGACGAACACGCAGCACCGCCCACCGTCATGAACAAGTGAACAATGTGCACACGGACATGAACAACAGACTCACACCCCACATGACCCATCACATACATAGCAACACCCAAGGAGCCACGTCTGCATGCACAAGCCACACTGAATATAGTACCACACGGCAGCCACTGTGCAACTCATCACACACAACCGAAACACCATTGAAGTCCTGTCCATGTAGCCCCTACTAGCTGTCAACCACACACCCCACAACTACGCCTATGTAAGACAAACAACACTAGACGCAACAGAGCGGAACAACATAAATGCACACGAACACCACTGAACCCATCAAACACACAGACACACCATGCACATACAACATACCATCCATCCCATCCGTCAGCCCCAGTCTCATGAAAGGCATGTCATCCGCACAGCTGCCACACATACAGCAGTCACGCTAAGATACATGCCCATGACCAACCATGTGCCAGAAGTCAATGAAGCGCACGACACACTGTGAGCAACAACACACAACATGGGCCACACCCCCCGAGCACTGCAGTGATGCACATGGCACAGGGCAGCACGCACACCAAGGAGATGGGACAACTGCAATACGTTTGCTGGCACACAACCATCACTCACTCATAATGATGCGTCCAATGCCATGTCCAGTAATCACAACAGACAGCAAATATGCAGGCCATGTCAAGCATGCACACACCTCAAACCATGCACTGTCATGCTGCCACAACACATGTCACGTTCGGCACCCATGGCTCACAGCATGTACCCCAAAAGCATATTCCCTCCCAAATGCGAATCTGGGGCATGGCCCCCATGTTGCCATATGCGTTCCTAAGCGTTCCATTTGAACCCCAAAAGCATAACCCCTCCCAAATGCGAATCTGGGGCATGGCCCCCATGTTGCCATATGCGTTCCTAAGCGTTCCATTTGAACCCCAAAAGCATATCCCCTCCCAAATGCGAATCTGGGGCATGGCCCCCATGTTGCCATATGCGTTCCTAAGCGTTCCATTTGAACCCCAAAAGCATATCCCCTTCCAAATGTGAATCTGGGGCATGGCCCCCATGTTGCCATATGCGTTCCTAAGCGTTCCATTTGAACCCCAAAAGCATATTCCCTCCCAAATGCGAATCTGGGGCATGGCCCCCATGTTGCCATATGCGTTCCTAAGCGTTCCATTTGAACCCCAAAAGCATATCCCCTCCCAAATGCGAATCTGGGGCATGGCCCCCATGTTGCCATATGCGTTCCTAAGCGTTCCATTTGAACCCCAAAAGCATATCCCCTCCCAAATGCGAATCTGGGGCATGGCCCCCATGTTGCCATATGCGTTCCTAAGCGTTCCATTTGAACCCCAAAAGCATATCCCCTCCCAAATGCGAATCTGGGGCATGGCCCCCATGTTGCCATATGCGTTCCTAAGCGTTCCATTTGAACCCCAAAAGCAAAGTACAAACCAGACCCAGGATGGGCCAGGAGCCCGCATACACCAGAGTCACAATAAGTAGGGGCACAGCAACACACCCATCGGCATGGCCAATCCGTCCCATGCCACATGTGCACAGCACACAGTCCCATTGCCAAGCACACACAACTACAAATGCTACAGCCACACACATGCCTCCGGGAAACCCATGTACGAGATTGCACGAACTGTTAATGTCAGACGACAAATACATACTTCGCCAGGTGCAACACAATAACAAATCTCATTCTCTCCACAGGTGACGAACTGCTGGATGCTGGGGATGGAGCCAGCAGCCAGCACAGCCAGCCTACAAGCCCCCAACGAGGACACACGGATCTGGAGGATCTGTCCTCCTCTTCGGACACGGACCACCAAGCAGGCCCATCTGGTGTGGCAGGGCCCAGCCGCTCCCCAGGACCCCTCCTACCCACCAACCCATCATCCAGGGCTGCTGAACATTCCCAGCCCCCTGCTGCCACTGTCGTTGCGGCCACACCCACGGTCATTGTGGCCACTACCACTGCCGCAACCGCCACCATCGCCGCACCGACCACCACCGCCGCCACCACCACCACGTCTTCGCTGGCACCAGCCCCAGCGCAGGTGGTGGCCCGGCCGACTGGATCCACCCTGGGAGCCACAGCGAGGACCGTGGTGAGCAATGTGGCTAGTGGGCAGGCCGGTGGCAGCAGGACTGGTAGGAGGAGCAGGGTCAGGGAAACGCCAGCCTCCCCTGGGAGCCATGCCCTGCCTCAAATGGCCAGAGTCCTTGGGGCCTATGAAGAGGCCCAAGGACAATGGGTCCGGTCTGCTTCAGACACGCGTGAGGTGCTGGGGGTGCTGAGGTCCATGGACGCCCGTATGGGCCAACTCGTGGACCTCATGGGCCAGCTGGTGGTGGTGGTGAGGTCACTGCCAGGGACGGCAGCTCCCTCTCCGCCACCACCTGCCGGGGCGCAGGGTGGAGCAGCAGTATCCAGTTCCCCTGCGTCCACAGCCAGTGAGCACACCTCAACCACCAGCATGTCGCAAGCAGGCACCCCCTCGCAAACGTGGAAGGGGCCGTCCGAAGTGGAAACAGATCTCCCGGGAGGACTTCGCACGCTCCAAACGCAAGTGAGGCAGCCAGCCAGCCTCCGCCAGCCTTCCTTGACCAGCCACTGCATTGACTTGGACTACGATCCCACTCCACACAGCCATCTGGATGGCATGTGTGTGTTGGACTATGGACATAGAACCAGTGGGTACACCCTGAGCATCACGCAGCCATGACCGACAGCTCATTGTCACTGCACGCACCACTTTTGTCATCACCTTACACACAATCACATGTCACAGTTTGTAATAAATGCACCTTTTTCACTAACTGCTGTTTGTGCCCTGTGTTTTATTTGTACGGAATACAACGGCCACCTTGGGCGGAAAGGCACCTGATGCGTGGCATGGCAATTGAATCCGGAGGGCCTGTAGGGACCTAGGGGTGGGAGACAGAACAGGAGCACATTCAATGAGTGTGTCACACACCCATCACACAGTACATGTCAACAACTACAAGCAATGTACACACATCGCACAGAGCAATAGGGCACAATGCCACAGCCACCAACAGTGGCATACTACCCTGGCCATGGAGCGTTGACACACAGCACGCAGTGAACAAACGGCCACCCTGACACAGCACACACACACCTGCACAGATACAGCCACATCAGCCGTCGTACATGGACACTCACCGTCAAGTGAAGTAGCGGGCGATGAGCTGCTGCCGCACATTACCAGCTTCCTCCTCTCCGCTGTCCTCCTCACTCGAGCTGTCCTGGTCTGCGGGCTGGGGCCCTGGTTGATCTCCGTCATCCACGATGAGGGGGATCTGCTTCCGAATGGCCAGATTGTGCAGCATGCAGCACGCCACCACTATCCGGCACACCTTCTGTGGGGAGTACGCCAGCGCACCCTCGGTGCGGTCCAGGCACCTGAACCTGGACTTGAGGAGGCCAAAGGTACGCTCGACCACACGTCTGGTCCTCCCATGTGCCTCATTGTAGCGATCGTCTGCTGGGGTGCGAGGATTCCTCAATGGACTGAGCAGCCATGCCCCATTCGGGTACGCAGAGTCACCTGGGTGTGAGGGACACAGAGAACCGTTGCTATTCCAACTGGACAGGGGACAGCATCGCACAACCAGCACGCTACACCACTCCACATACTCACCGACAATACAGCCACGATCCTGTTGCATATTGGACATCAGTCGTGGCAAGATGCTGTTGCGCATTATGTGTGCGTCATGGGCCGAGCCTGGGAACTTTGCACACACGTGGGTGATCACCATGTCCGCAAGGCACACCACTTGCACATTCAGGGAGTGCGTGTGCTTCCTGTTGCGGTACAGGTGCTCAGTGGCCTGTGGTGGAACAAGGCCGACATGTGTGCAGTCAATGGCTCCAACGACGTGTGGGATTCTGCCAAGGGCATAGAATGCACCCATCACTGCCGCCAATTCACGAGCCCTGGGGAAGCGGATGTACCTGTTTCGGTACAGCATCATGGCTGCCAGTACATCCCTCAGCACCTTGCTGAACATGGGCTGGGACATCCCTCCTCCAATGCCCACTGTGTGCTGGAATGACCCAGTGGCGAAGAAATGCATGGCGGCCATCACCTTAGCCGTGGGGGTGACAGCAGTCGGATACACCCTGCGGGGACGGAGATGGGGTTCTATCATGGCACACAGTCGATGCAGGGTTGGCCTGTCCAGCCGAAACTTCCTAATAACCTCTGTATCGTCCATGTCCGCCAGCAATTGGTATGGGCGGTCAATGTTCGGTCTCCGCCTAGGGACAATGGCAGAGGACACATGTCAAAGCAACACGACACATATCAATTTTGCATACACATCACTGACATGACTGAGCAAGCACATGAGCCACAGCCCAGCTGTCAAGCTGGGACGGCACGGCCACAATACACTTACACAGGTCTCCCAACAATGGCAATGGCTAGTGATACAAACCACTGCCATGTGCATGCACATGGGGATCTAGGCCCCAATGACTTGCGGGGCGTGCTGATGGGGACTGACTGCATATCCGTCAAGCGGCAACGCCACGGCAACATGAATGTCTGCTGAGCATGGAACTGCTTCCGCGGCTGGATGAGTATGGCACACGACGACGACGATGTGGGCACAGGCTGAGCGGCCAAAACAAGTGGGACCTGTGGCACGAGGGGACATGAGACAGTAGTAGGTGTCAGCACTGCACCCTATGTACAGCACTGTACGGATCACACCTCCCGAAACATTGACAGGTGTCCACATTGACAGCCCCATGCCAAGACGGCTGTGTGCTTGCAGTCACACGTCACAGGTGAGAGGTTACATTGCACGTGCCAGGTGGCAGACGTACATAGTGGGAGCTGGCATGTGTGTGCATGTGTCTCCTGTTCAGGATCCACCAGATGGGCGCTGACTCTGTACTGAGCATTGGACACAGCATGTTCCGTGGAAGGCTTGTGTGTGTGGGATGGTGGCACTGGATGTGCCTCCGTTGGGTGGGGGGCCATGCACAGGGCGGGTACGTCGATGATTGCGCATTGTTGGTCACGGTGGGTGCACCAACTAGGATGTGTTGCCCTGTGTTCAATTCCTATGTCCGCATGATGATGGACTGTAGATGTGGGCAGACTACACATTGGTCGATGTGCTGTCTATATGCATGTGCCTTCACACCAGGCACAGCTGCCCCTGCACATGTGACCCCTGCTGGACTCGCTGCTGGGTCTGTGGAGCTGATGCACCTTCTGCGCGTGGGGCGGACAGCTCTCCTCACTTCCCTCATTGCGCATGTCATGACTTTGCCGCAGGTGACATGGATCATGGAGGGCCCACATGTACGCGTGGGTAGGCTACACATGATTGTACACTGGTCGCCACCCCCAGTCAGTGTTTCGAATGGGAAGGTTGTCGTGCTGGTGGTATGTTCGATGTGGCGGATGGGCGGGCCTAGGTGCGGGCTTACATTCCGGACATGGGGGTAGTTGGATTGGCGACTAGTTGCAGTACACACGGGACACGTCTCTTCCTTTCCACATCTGGGTCATCCCTTGTACTAACTGACAGTGATACAGTCATCTTCGCCCCAGCCCTCATGTCCTCCCCTCGCTCCCCCAATATGCATGCTCACCTGCGAGGCTAGCGCTTGCACAGGCAGCCCCAAGCTCGCACCAGAGAGGGCAAGGAGTGTATGTGTGGGTCCAGTTGCACGAGTGGGCTGTCTCAGGGTATGATGTGTTGCGGGACGCCGTCCACCTGCGTGGTGCCCCAAATGGAGACCCGGCCTGCATGGACTATGCATCACAGTCTTCGCCTTCCGGATCCGCCACCTGCGACACCCAGTGGCTGTGGCTGCCCTTGCGGCCATGCCGCGTCCGTCTGTGACTGATGGCCCACACATTCACTCTTTGGCCTCTCTGGGGAGGGCTCGGGGTGGTGGCGCACGCGCTTGCACTTAGTCGCAATGGCATGTGGCGTGGTTGGTATGATGGGCAATGGATGAGATGGTGCGAGCCACCTCCCGTGACGTCAGTGCTGCTCGTGCTGTGGTGCGTCCCCCCTACACTTCCATTTGACTTGTGCCATGCTAGACGTTGAGGTTCTATTGCCTGCGTGATATGACCAGGAGGAGCGCGAGGAGACCTCTCACACACCATGCTCCACTGCCATCCCGTGCCCTGTATCGCCTGTGCGGATTGACTATGTTGGGGTTACACCTGGTCGACTGGGGCTGTGTGTGCCTTGTCAAGGGGCATGGCGGGCGCACAACAGGATCCAGCTTGTCCACAGAGGGTGGGCTGAGGTGCGCCTGGTACCGCTTTGTACGTGTGCCCGGCTGCTGTGCACACACGTGTTCACTCCCCCCGACAGGTGTCCTCTCACAATGCCCAGGGAAGCGGTGGTGTACTGTTCATGACCCCTTCCAACACGGCGTGCTCCAACTTGGCATGTGCGCATCTACCCGTCACACCCACCCACCTGAGCACTGCGTCCATACGACTTCACACGACACATGTGTGTCTTCCACAGTTGTGCTACTCATTTGCGTTGACATCCAATACCAGTGGACTACATGGTCATGTCACGACTGCCGTGTACTTCACATACTCTCATCCTCTCTCATTCGTACTTGTGAAATGAGTCAGCGGAGACAGTTTTGGTTTCAAACATTATATTGAGTCTTCTGTCCTCTGTGATGCAGTATAGTGGACACTACTGGCAGCGGAATACATGTTGAGGATATACTGAGCATGATTGCAAATGGGATAGGGTGTGGGGTTACATGTGATTGGCTGTTGCATGTGGGATGTGGGCTTCAGAGTGACATCTGCTTGGCCAAGGCTGTGCTAATGTACATTTACGAATTGCTGCGGAGCTGCGGACTTTGACACAGACGGTATACATGTAGCCTACCAGACCGCTTGGCATCATGGGCACAGTCCATCTCAGTTCCATGTGACAGGTTTGCTGCGGTTGTTCCTCATGCACGCGTGCATGTGAGATGACATCAGGGCATGTGCTTGCGTGCATGCAGCGGCGTGCCACTTGTTGTTGCACTGTGGTGGTTACTGGACATGTCACAGTCACTGGGGTCGTGTTGTTGTTGTATGCACTTGTCGTCCATGCAAAGGTCCTGGTATGGGATTCCCGGGCGGGGGTGGGAGGGGTGCAGCACCCACAGACTCCAGGCGACCTATTCATGTCCACTGAGCGGTGTGTGTGTCCATGTGCGCTGGATCCATGTCGTGTCCTGGTTGTTCGTGCAGTTCCGTCCATGTGGGTGCGATACACAGAGCCCATGCCACTGCCTCCCACGATGCATGCGGTGTTCCTGGATGTGATGGGGAACAGTGTGCATGTCCCGGTCATATCCGATGTCATGGCGATGTCGTTGATGGTGTGGTTACAGTTGCCGGTCGTTTGGTATGGCTGTTGTGGTGGTGACTGGCCAGTCCGTGCGGAAGCTAAGCATGGGTGCGGGGTTGGACATCATAGGTCACTCGGGGAACCTGCGTTGTGGTCCGACGAATTGACAGGTTGTCAGGTATGCGATGCCGTCCAGCAGGGCTTCCATGTCATTGGTGGTGTACATGTTTGCCAGCCAATGTAGCGGATGGTGGCTGTCAAGGTGTTGTTCGTAAGTTGTCCCTTGGAGGACCATGATGGGGCATGCTGGGTGACATTCGATGTAGCTGTTCTCGATGATCCGTCGTGTGGAGGCACAGTGGTCCCATTTCAGTGCGGGAGCGATGTTGGCCACATACGCCATGCCCCCATAGGCAGAGCAGGCCCTGTCGTGTGCGTCCAGAGGGAGGAGTAGTGGTAGCAGGTCCGCCTTCAGACATGCCGGGTTGGAGAGGCATATCTCCACCGGATGCTGGTAGGGACACCTCCGACAGTAGAAGACGGGCATGACGCAGCTGAACAATGTGATGCGGTAAGTCAGTCGGTAACTTACGTTCAGCAGGGACAGGAGATCGCATCCCAATGTATGAAACAGGTTGGTTTTGTACAGCTTGAGCTGTTCGGCGTAGTTGGGTAGGTGTGTTGCGGTTGCCATTTCGCAGCGGTGCGTTGTGGTGGCGTGCTCCGGCTGTGTGTGCAGTATGCAATGTGCACGCTCCGAGGTTGCTGTGAGCTCTGTGTAGTCGTGGGGAGACAGGACTTGTGTTCTGTTGGCTTGTTTGGAGGACACGGGCCCTCTTCCCACATGCTTCTCAGACAGTTCAAGGTCAGTGATGTGTGACTCCTTCCAATTAACTTGCATGTGGCCGACATGGGGAGTGTTTTCTTCTTTCTTCCCCGTCCGTTGTGTGCTTCTGTGATATGCGCTATCTGCCCTGTGGTCGGTCTCCTCGGCATGCCTGTGTTGGTCTATTCTTGGACAATGGCTGTATTCACCGGCTTCTGTCGTAGGGCTGTGGTTTCGGAGTTGGAATGGAAGGTCATTCAGTGCTGTCTGCTCTCCCTTGTGTGGGCGGCAGGCTGCCTTTCCGCTCTGCGTTGGGCCTTGTGTGTGAATGTTATTCTTGGGCCACCTGTTGTCGGTCCCCGGGCTCTTTGGTGTTCCGTTTTATATGTCTTGTTCATATGTGCAGGGTGGTATGGGTGTTTCAGTGTGGTACTGGCGTTCCTCTTCCCGAAGGGGCCCTGCTTCTCCTAGTTGGTGTTGCCGCCGCTGTGTGCTACGCCATGTTTGTTACACTGGGGTGTGTCCTGCTGTTGCGTGTCTTCACTGACATGTGTGCGTCGGTTGTGTGGCGTTGGGTGTTGTCCGTGAATTGGGCGTTGGGGACATGTCTGTGGCAGGCCTGTCACGTGTCATGTGCGTTCGGGGTGGGGCTGATGTGTGTGCTGCTTGGTTGTGTCCCTGTGTCTGTGTGTGACGCATGCATGGCGCTGCGGTTGGCCTCTGCGTTGTGCGCATGTGTGGCGGCGTCATCGGCGCTTTGGGGCCGTGACGGGGTGGTTGGTTCCTAGTCCCAGGTGGTGTGTACACATGTGTTACGCGATGTTACGATTTGGCCTGTGTGTCATATGTGGATGCAATGGTGGATGTATAGTGTACACGCGCTGGTGGGGGGTTGTCCGCTTTTTCCGCCCTTGCACTGTGTGCGCTGTTTGCGTGCACTTGTTGTGTGTGTGCCTACCTGCGTCTCCGCGGTACGTTGCGTCCTTGGTGGTGCATCAGCAGGAGCATGGGGAGGGCCTGCAGTGCTGGATTCATGCTCGGGGAGCCGCTTCTTCGTTATCCGTGCTCGGCGTCCGTGTTACCGCTTCGGTTTGTCGTACGGTATCTCTTGGCCGTGGGAGCCGTTTGTTTGCGGCATCGTAATTTATGCGCCGGGCGGGACGTGTTTCGTCGGACGGTGTGTGTCAGTTGTGCTGCGCCGTTACGTGAACGGGCGCACTTTGATGGCGGACGGTGTTGCTGGCTTGCCGGCGGTGTTTGGCCTACTTTTCGCATCGTAATTGGGCGGGCGTGTGGACTGCTGCGTGCCGGCGGTAACTGGTGGTTTTTGCATCCGCCAGCACGGCGGTGGTGCTTCCGCCTGCCATCGTAATGGGCCCCTAAATAAATACTAATAAATACAAATTAATATTCAATTTATTATAATTAAATTACTTCCCACCCTATTCCCCTATAAACCCACAACCCGCTACGGAAATTAAACGCAAAATGTAATTAAAATAAAATTAATATTCAATTTATTATAATTAAATTACCTCCCACCCTATTCCCCTATAAACCCATAACCCGCTACGGAACTAAAACGCAAAGTTTAATTAAAATAAAATTAATAACTTCTAAAAATTTAACACATACATTTAAAAAAAATGCAATGCTTAGACAAAGAAATATAGCACATACATTTAAAATACATACTAAAATACATAACACTAAGTAAAAAAACGATATTTTTAACAACTATATTTTTGCAAATGATATTAATGACTTCGATATTTTGGAAAATGGTGGGGCATATTAGCAAGACCCACGTTAAAATTATCGCCGTTTTAGCAGCAGGAAACTGCCGCTAAAACGGCGATAATGGGCTTGCTAATATGCGTTATAGAATTCCAATAGAAGCCCAGGTTAGATGTCCTTCACATCTAACCTGGGCTTCTATAACGCATATTAGCAAGCCCATTATCGCCGTTTTAGCGGCAGTTTCCTGCCGCTAAAACGGCGATAATTTTAACGTGGGTCTTGCTAATATGCCCCGATATTTCTTACCTTAAACTCGATATTCTTGACCACGATATTCTGTCAGTCGATTTTTCTGTATCACAATATTTTGCACTCGATATTAGTGCAAGTCGACATTTCCTACTCGATATTCTGACTGTTTACCACTGAGAGCGTCAGCTTTTGCCAGGAAGAGAGGTGAGAAGATTAGTTTTGAATATTGAACGGAGCCAGTATCACTGGGGCTCGACCGTTCGATAGTTGATTTAGGGGCCCATTAGGATGTAGGGCGGATCGCCACCGCCCGCATGGCGGAGGCGATCCGCCCTACATCCTTCCCCGCCCGCCACCCAAGTCGACCGGGCGGAAAAGGGTTTAATATGGTGGCGGTGTCTGCTAGACACCGCCATCCATATTAGCATGGGTGCGGAAACATGCCTTTCCGTGGTGGCGTTGCCGCCATGGAAAGGCATGCGGAATTCTCTTCCGGGGGCGTGGGGGGTGCACATGGGGGGTACCTATGGTACCCCCCTGCATTGTCATGGACATGGTGGCAGGCACCTCGCGGTGCCTGTCACCTTGTGCATGACAATGCATGCAGTGCATTCCCAGCATTGTGGCGGGCGGTGCTGTGAGCACCGCCCGCCACAATGCTGGGAATGGAGGATGCCACGGTGGCATCCTAATCGCCGGTGCGGGACCGCCGCACCACTGGCGGCCGGTCCCAGCACCGCTAGGGGCCCATTAGGATGCCATCCGCCCGCCATCCTAATGGGCCCCTTAGTATATATGCATATTTTTACAGATTACCAATTCAACTGAACGGAGAGTTTCCTCGCTTTGGATTAAGGGCGGCATTGGGCATTGAAAGGGTCAGCATTTTGCCGAGAGTCGGTATATCAGAAACCAGAGCACATTTTTACTAAACACACACCCAGAAGTTTTTCGGGGATTAACTACGCTTTCTCATTTTAATTTGATAGATATTTGTATTAGGTGACCATTCAGGAGCCAGTAAGTGTTTAATCAGATGGAATTTATACATAGTCATCCACATGAGCACTTGGTTAGGGCATGTTTTTGGAGCACCAACACACGGGCATTTGACTTTCCGTTTTCTGAGTCGCAGTTTCAATCGAGTTCTATCTTGATTTCGGAATATTTTCGTGGACACTCAGATATTGAACCGGGTGTATACATTGAACACAGTGGTGTATTTTCACTTCTTATCACTTTTCAGTGGACACTTAGGGGCTCATTACGATGGTGGTAGGACCGCCACCGCCAGCCCTGCGGTGCTGGTCCTTCCGCCATCGGAGCCTGATTTTCCCACCGCCGAATTAGGATGGCAGTGAGAATCCCAATCTGTCCGCGGCGGACGCAAAGACCGTCCGCCACGGTTCCGCAAGGCAGTCCTTTTCTACCAGCCATGCGGAACTAAACTATGGGCCAACATTGCGGCGGTGCCTTGCAGGCACCGCCGTAGGGATTACGATGTCCCTTTCCACCTGTCTTTTCGCGGAGGACATCCCGCCGCGAAAAGACAGGCAGAAATGGATTCGGGGGCCCGTAGCGGGCCCCCCTTGTGTGGTGGGGAGGTAGCTGTGCACTGGGGGGGTACCCATGGTACCCCCCTGCATTTCCCTGCACTCCGTGGCAGGCACCATGTGGTGCCTGCCACGTAGTGCAGGAAAATGCACAGCATGCCATTTTGGCATTGCGTACGGTGCTGCAGCCAGCAGCACTGTCCGCAATGTTAAAGGCCCTGGATGCGCCCACCAGTATGGCGGGCGCATCCTAATTGCAGTGGTGGGACCGCCGCATGTCTGGCGGATGGTCCCAAACACCACAACGATGGCGGGCGGACTCAGGTCCGCCCGCCATCGTAATGAGCCCCTTAGACATTTGTGATTTTTTATAAAGTTCAGTTTTTGCAACATTAGCTTGCTTTTCTATTACTGAGCACGGGTTCAGTATTCAGAGATAATTGTATATTGCGCAAATAAGAACCAATTTGCCATCTGTTAAAAATGCTGATGTTTGTTTTATCCATTACATTTTTTAGCCAAGATTCTCCAGCCCCTGAAGAAGGTAGTGCATCCCGAAATGCATTGGGCTATGGGTTACAGAATTTTTTTAATTAAATCATTGTACAAAAGTATGATTTATCGTGTAACATTTTTATGAAAAGGCATATATAATGCAACATTACTATATTGTCAAATGTCATATATCAGGTTGTTACAATACAGCATGATGTTTTTGTGAAATACATATGATGAAATATGTTAAAATTTTGGTTTGATTATTTCATGAACAGATTGTAATATTGAGTGATAGATTCATTCAGTTGTGCTCGCGGGGTCCAAGGAAAGTGTTCTTTGGCTTGATTTCTGGTTTAGGTTGTGTAGTCCAGACAACACACACACCCGCAGAAGCACGCATTTGTGTAAAGAGTCAGCAGCATTAAAAAACCACACAGGTGTCCACGATATTCCCCTACAGTGGGACTCGGTCCCCCAGCCAGTTTTGCTTCCCTGAGGTAGAGGGAGGGGTCTCCCTCCAACAAATACAGCGGCCATCTCTTGCAGCGCAGGACGTGCTGACTGGGAATTCCAGGCTCTGCTAGCCTGCATCACCACTCGCTCTCCTGCTGCCTGCTGGGGTGGGACTCGGTCCCCCAGCCTGCTTCGCTTCCCTGAGGGAGAGAGAGGGGCCTCCCTCCAACAAATACCACAGCCGTCTCCCACAGCGTGGGACATGCACGGCGTGTCCTGGCCATGCACCGGCGAAACCCGGGCCAAGGGCGGGCCCGTCTACACCACTACGCGGCCAGATGAGGCTGGGCTGGGCCCACCCTCTTGTTCCTGCCTCTTTGATATAGCACAATTACGAACTCTGGAGCGGTTGGCTGAAGGGGAACCTCCAAAAAGAAACGGAAAAAGATAGAAGACATGACAGGTCTGTGCATAACCCCTTTCTTTTTTTTTTAATCTCCACCTTCTCTAAACCTGCTCTGCTATCACCTTACTTAGGGGCTCATTACGATAGCGGACGGAAAAGCATTCCGACCACCGTGCTAGCGGGAAAGTTCCACCCGCAGGTACCGCAGCAAAACCGCCGGCCAGATTAGGATGCACCGCCAGAAACCCCCTACCGCGGCGGTAGGATTTCAGGATTCAGCGGCAGAAAAGCTGAAAATCTATCCGCAGTTGTCGGATTTACTGCGGTAAGGCCAAAGACCGCTGTTTCCCCAGCGGACAGGAACACATGGAGCTATCCACAGTATTGCAACCGCCATCCTCGATTGGCCGGATTCTCCGCAGCGGTGTGGTGGGCTGTTTGTGGCATCGTAATACAACCAGCGGTCGTAACCGCATTCCGCACGGCGGTCCCTCCCTTTTGGCTCCGTCCACCACCGCTACGGAAGGGGATTCCTGGCGGTTCCCGAAACACCGCAGCGGACAGGAAATGGGCTATCTTTGTCCATCGTAATGCGGCGGACGCAAGGACCGCCGATGGAGTGCGAAAAAGGGCATTTTCCGCCACCGCCAGCACCGCGGATGTGCTTCTGCCCACCATCGTAATTAGCCCCTTAGTAATTAGTAGGCAATAAGACCCTAAGCAATGGGTACACATAAATTATCACAGCCATTGGAGGAAGGGGCCCAAAAACCGTCTTCCTCCACTAAATCGATTACCAAATATTTAATGAATGCCATGGATATATTGAATAGTGAAATCACTAATGTGGAAGAAAGACTGGGCATTACAAAGACTGCCTTGCATAACGCTATGGATAAGGTGATTGAGAAAGACATTGTAACAGAGCCAGTAAAGTCTCTAGCTGCAAAAAAAACAGTGACACCGTGTGTTTTTAATAGCCCTCTGACAATTAGTGAGGACTCGCCACCCCGGAAGTTGTCTCCACCGCCAGCAAAGAAAATCTGTCTCCCGGCAGATACACTTCCTAGAGTTTTAAAAAAGAGGAAGGTAACTATAGGAGGCAAGGAAAATAATGCTGAAATTAAAACACCCAGACCTAATACTAAAGGGAAATCGCTGAAATCGCTGAGACCTCAAAAGTAACAGACTGCTCTTTAAAGAATGTACATAATAGATTGACAATTTTAGAGGAATATTACAAAACGGAACTGGGGGCCATAAAATCTGGGATCTGTCTACTTGAGGTAACTGTTAAGGAAATATTAGATCACCTAAAATTATACATTGGGCAGCCTACTATAAGAGAAGCTATATAGAGCGATAATGGTATATCCACAGCACCAGATACGGCCCCTATACAAAAATTGCCAGTTTTGATAACCACCAACAACATCAAAATACAGAAACCCAGATGCCCCAGATATCTTTACATCTCCCGCTGGAATCCACACCTTTTGTAATCATATTGAGAAATACACCCATCTTAAGGCCCAGTGTAATAGAAACTTGATCTGAGCTCAAAAACAAGGTGATACATTGGTTGCCTAAAAAATCATGGAGCACAAATTGCCTTGCTAAAGAAATTATAATGGTAAGAAGAGTTGGGTGGATAGGCCCTTCGAGGAGGAAAAGTAGCAAAGACGACTGTATTGTGGTGAACTTCCATACCCCTTAGTTCATAAGATCCCTCCTCTCTGATCTTGCAAATAAATCTGGTGGCAGGTGCAATAATGGGACCATTCGAGCTGAGCCTTTGGGTTATTTTTATAGGCCAGAAATGTTTTTGGGTACAACCCATATTCCTACACAAGCAGTATCTCAAGTTGGACAGAATACTAATCGACACGATATGAGCTCTATAAATAAACACCAGATTACAATCCCAACAATGAACTGGTTCCTCCCCCTATCCTACAACGATGACCAGGATTGGCAACAGGAGGTTGTGGGAGGAAATGGCAGTAATCGTAGTGGTCCCTATCATGTAGACCTTGAAACATGGGCCCCGGACATGGGTATTGTAACCTGGCAAAGGATAAATATAGAGGAAAAAGTACAAGACCTACAGAACGCTGATCAGGGTACTCCAAACTGCCCAAATACAGAAAACTCCAAAGTAGTAATGAAGACCTGGAATATTGCAGGAATAAAAAACAAATTATAAAATTCTGAGTGGCTGGAGATGATCAGTCAAACACAACTAGTTTGTCTGCAAGAGACATGGACACTAGATGACTTTTTTGTGGAGGGTTTTACTTCATTTTTAACCCCGGCAATTCGCTCAGAGGGGGGGCAGGCCAAGGGAGGCTTGGCAGTATTATTATCTACAACCTCTTCATTGACAGTATTAAGGTCCTATCTGTCCTCCTCCTATTTCCAACTTATCCATCTAATTACTCAAGAAAAGGTTATCTTGGTTATAATTAGCTTTTATAACAATGTTATTGATAAAACCAAAGTAACGGTTATAGTGGATTTGAGTAGGGAAATCGAACTATTCCTAGCCCATATTAAGGACGATTATATTTTACTATGGTTAGAAGATTTTAATGTGAGCAAATGTTATAGACAGGGATATGAAAGTTGTGGTTATGTTAAAACAAATGGAGATGGGTATGTTACACTTTTTGCACAACTCATACGGAGAGACATTAAATGAATTGATTCACAAATTATGGGGCTCATTACGATGGCGGGCGGAAAAAGTCCACCCGCCACCGCAACGGAATGCGGGACTGTCCGCAAGGGGTGCGGCGGTCCCGCCATGGGTATTAGGATGCCACCGCCACAGTGGCGGTGGCATCCCGTATTGTTCGCCTTGCGGCGGGCGGTGCTGTCAGCAGCACCCGCCACAATGCAAAAAACACATGTTGTGCATTTGAATGCACAACATGACAGGCACCACGCGGTGCCTGCCACCTTGTGCATTCAAATGTAGGCCCCATGTGCATCCCCCCCAAATCCTGGGGGCCCGCAACGGGCCCCCAGAAGCAAAGACCACATGCCTTTCCATGGGGGCAACACCGCCATGGAAAGGCTGCTTTCCGCCAACATCCTAATATGGATGGCGGTGTCTTGCAGACACCGCCACCATATTAGGGTCCTTTACCGCCTGGTCCCCTGTCGGACCGGCGGAAAACCGGCGGACGGTCTTTCCGTCCGCCGGGGTCCCCCCGCCATCGTAATATGGCGGGGGGAAATGGCATGCGGGCGGTGGGAAATGGCGGGCGGATCGCCACCGCCATACGGGCGGTGGCGATCCCCCCGTCATTGTAATGACCCTCATAGTTTGGTTCTCCTGGAACAATGTAATGGTGAAAACCAAATGTTAGTACCCACATTATATTGGAATAGAAGAAGCTCTGTCATTGATCACATCCTGGTGAAAGAAAATGGTGAATGTCTAATAGACTCGTTTACCGTTACCCAAAATGCCCTTAGTGATCATGCTGCACTGACTTTGGTCCTTAATATAAATATTACAAGGTCGAATAGCTTACAAAATATTAAACAAATTGAAATACAGGGCAAAAGTGGTTTCTCTTTAAGATGGGCTAATATTGATGGGCTAGTGAAAACAGAGGAAATTATGGCACGGATTTTATGTCACCCTCGATGCTTATTATGGAAGCCTTCTGCGAAATAATGCCTAGAATCTCAGAGAAACTTAAGTGTCCAACCAGAGGAAAAAGTAACAGAAACAGGGGCTGGTTTAATACAGAATGATCCTCGATAAATAGAAGACTAAGGAAAGCCTCAGGGGACTCCCCAAGCGACAGAGGAAAAATCAATCGATTGAGAACCATGTATAAAAATGCTCTAGATAAGAGGTAAAGAGAAATAAAGGAGAAAATATGGGGAGATCTGCTGCAGGCGGCTGATCTAAATGATAACTCCCATTTCTGGAAAATAATAAACCAGCCATTCCTAAAAGAGAGAGGAGACCCAAAGATTGAGACATCTGTTCAACAGGGGGAGTGGATAGAACATTTTAATATAATTTTTAACTCAGAAAGTAGTATTTTGAATTTGCCTCTTACACATTTATATCAAATTGAAGCTGTGGACATTCCCGATATGTATGTATCAAGGAGAACTAGCTATGGGGTGGGTGCTCCTAGCGTATGTTTGTTCTATGGAAAACACATTTTGGTTTTTAGAAGGCCCTCACTCACCAACCTAGTTGGTGACATGCTTCATCATCGGGCCCCACCCAAGGTACCGACCGATTAGGATATCAGAGTTACTATAGACCTCCTAAGATATCCGTCTCTCGTTTTTAATTGCTGCCAAGGGCCCATACATTAAAATAGTCCTTTTTGTTCCGTGGGACCCAATGGACAGTTTTTTAACATCCACTCACCCACCTTCACCGCACTTTCACGGTACAAAACCGGCTCCGCTGTATCCAGGCGTCGTAGCACACCCAAGGTGCACTCAGTACCTTGGGTGGGGCCCGATGATGGAGCATGTCACCAACTAGGTTGGTGAGTGAGGGCCTTCTAAAAACCAAAATGTGTTTTCCATAGAACAAACATACGCTAGGAGCACCCACCCCATAGCTAGTTCTCCTTGATACATACATATTATACCCGGGGAAGTGAACTGGCCCTCAGTACCTTTCCTCTCTCTCCCTTTGATATTTGACATTCCCGATATACCTTTAGAGGAGACCATCAATGCTCTAAATAAAGCAGCAAGTGGAAAGGCCTCTGGCCCGATAGTGTCCCAATACATATTTTTAAAGCGCGTGTCACTTTATGGGCTCCGATGCTGACCCAAGTCTGTAATTCTACTTTAAAGGGCTATCTCAATGTTTCGTGGACAGAAAGTATAATAGTCCCAATATTCAAAAAAGGTAACAGGGGGGATCCGAAATGCTACCGTCCAATATCTCTCCTGGACTCTAGTGCGAAAGTAATGAGCAGAATCCCTCTGGGTCGGTTAGAACAATGGGTCGAAGAAAAATGCATACTTACTGATACACAATATGGGTTCAGGACTGATATTGGAACAATAGAACAATGTGCTAATTTGCACCTGTTAATAAATATACAGTAGCAAATACAGGTCAGGTGCACTTATGCTTTGCAGACTCAAGCAGTGCGTTCGATCTGGTAAACCATAATAAGCTCTGGGAAACACTTGCGAATCTGGGAGCCCCTCGGGCATTATTCACTATCTGTACCAATGGTATTCCTACCTTACCGCACAGGTGCGATACGGACCAAATGGGGAACAGACAGATAGATTTAAGGTCACCCGAGGCATTACACAAGGTTGTGTTCTCACTCCCCTGCTCTTCTCTTCTCACTCTATATAAATGGGGTGGATGAATCCCTACTAAAAATCAAAGCTGATGCCCCCATTGTCGGTACTCGCCCTGTCCCCATCTTATTATATGCAGATGATGCAGTCCTCTTATCCAGAACAGCTAATGGGCTGCAGCTCCTGACAGATAACTTTGTTAAATTTATGGATAATAAAGATATGAAGGTTAATCTGAAGAAAACCGTTATCATGGTAGCTGGAAAAGGAAGAGCAAAAAAGAGGAAACATCATATAAGGGGGAGAGGCTAGAAGACACAAAAATCTTTACATACTTGGGCATTCAGTTTACTGCATCGGGGACTTGGGAAAGTCAATTAAATTTGTCTAAAATGAATTTTTTAAGAGTGATAGAATCAATCTTTAGGCTCTCTAGTAAAATAGGCCAAAAACCGATTAGAGAAATGCTGACGCTGTACAAAAGTAAATGTCTACCAAGCGCTGGCTATGGTGCTGCCCTATGGTGTTATACAAACTGTGTTAAGCTGCAGATACTAGAAAACCTGTTTCTGGCAAGGCTACTGGCCTTCCCCAAATCGAGCTCAGCGTTGATAACACATAAGGAAGTGGCAGTTCCTTTTCTAGAGGACGACCTACATATTAGGCCCATTATCCTCTGGTACAACATATGGAGCAAAACAGGGACACAGTTTCCAAAGGAAATAATTTTAGATTGCCTCAGGCTAGATGCTTGGAAGAAAATTAAATGGCTATCCTATTTAGATGTCTGTTTAAGAAAAATGGACCCTGCTATAGGAGTACAAGCCACCGTTAAAATTCTTACCTACTCTAAAACAGAAGTTAGGACTCTACCTAGGGGACAAAGAGAAAAAGAAAGATTTTAACTAAACTAAAAAATCTACGGTTGCTAGCTACCTGCTACATTGGGTACAAGAGGGCCAGCCAAACTATCTGACAATTGTTAAAAATAGTCAGCAAATATTTTACCTCACTAGACTCCGATTAGGCATATTGCATATACAGTTTGCTTTCCCAAAAATTGCGGCATGGAATATCAGCCTACCAAAATGCCCATGAGATGGTAAATCACGACAACGCACAATGCACTTTAATTTATTTTGTGGTTTTTATAAGGATCTTAGGGGCCCATTACGATACCCGGCGTAAAAAAATCCGCCAGGCATGGAAGCGGCAAAAATCCGCCCGCACACACCGTCTGAACACCGACCACGCCATTACGATTACACAAACCGAAAACCGCCATCGGCAGAAAAATCACACAAAATACCGCCCGCCAACGTCCGAGTCGGAGTCAAACCGCCCACCACGGACGGAAACACGCACGACAACACAAAACCGCCCGCCCTCACGGCCGACACACCGCACGTGAAATTACGATCGCACCGCCATGAGCGCGGAAAAACCACAAATATACCGCCCGCTAGCGCAAACAACGCCGATGAGAATCGACACGGCAGAAGCCATGGCGCCCACGTACCTGCACAGAAACCCTCCGCTCACAAAACCAATAGCACACAACATGGCCAACAAGTCCACACAGCAAGGCACGCACAAATACACAAGCACAGTACACATCCCGAAAACACCCCCCGGACAAACAAAAAATACAAAGGCCAGAACCCCAGACACAACACACCTGAAAACAACAGACCATGAGGACACACCCACATAGGTGAGTACAAAAGCAGCACTCCCACAGACCACAACCCCTTGCTACATTGCAAACCAGAGAGGAGAGGAGAGGACACAGTGACACAGCAAGGACAGCAGCACACCACAGAAACGCACACATCACAACCACCACCACCACTACCACCACCACCAAACACCTGCACCACAAACCCCCTGCACATTACACAACACACACCGCACCAGCACCACAAACACCATGGCACCACAAAGGATGCCCAAGTACACGCCCATTGAGCTGACGGTCATGGTCGACGAGATCATCAAGGTGTACCCACAAATCTATGGGAACATGGTCCAGCACACACCACTAGCCACCAGAAACAGAATGTGGAACCGGATCGTAGACCAGGTCAATGCAGTCGGGACCCTGCCCAGGAACAGAGGAGAAATAAACAAACGTTGGAATGACGTAAAGAGCCTGGTCAAGAAGAAGGAGGGCAAAAACAGAGAGCTGGCTGCCGTCACTGGCGGAGGGAATCCCGCGCTCTTCAAGACCTTCAAAGCGTGGGAGGAGAAGGTGCGAGTCATAATACATCCGGAGATCCTCGCCGGATTAGCAGGGGGAGTGGAGGCTGGTAAGTACAAACTAATGTATACCAGCACACCGCTATGTACTCACATGCACTACCACCATGCCACAGCTCCCAGGGACAAACACCCCCATGTCCAGCACACAATACACAACACATCACACACACATGCAACAGACACCACCACACACAGCCCAAACCGAACAACTGTAAGATACGTGGGGACATGTGTACACTCAGCCAGCCACGTAACCACCAACAGGTCCCCAAATATGCCAGAAGCGCCACAACGAGCACCCACCACACCCATGTGTCCGCCACAGCTGCACTAACCGACAAGTAACAGGTAAGTGGCAGGAACACAAAGTGCAGTGGGTGGGACGGTGGACAGCCCAAGTACAACACACACCAGGCCCCTAGTCCCACAGCACAGCAAGGAGGAGCATCCCCCACACCCCACAGCCACGTGTCAGCCACCGCAGTGCACAACGACAGCCGAAAGGCAGACATCACGGTCCACAGCAATCGGTGTCAGTGGGTGTCCAGCCACCCCCACGACCCACAACACCCCCCACCCCCACAGACCTGCAACATGGAGCACCCCCCGCTTAGAGCCATGTGGCATCCAGTACAGTGCACGCACGAACAACTTGCAGGTGGGAAACTGGACAGGGCTGGATTACTGGAGGCATGAGGACCATAACACGACCAACACATGGGACATGTCACGTAGCAGACGAACACGCAGCACCGCCCACCGTCACGAACAAGTGAACAATGTGCACACGGACATGAACAACAGACTCACACCCCACATGACCCATCACAGACATAGCAACACCCAAGGAGCCACGTCTGCATGCACAAGCCACACTGAATATAGTACCACACGGCAGCCACTGTGCAACTCATCACACACAACCGAAACACCATTGAAGTCCTGTCCATGTAGCCCCTACTGCCTGTCAACCACACACCCCACAACTACGCCTATGTAAGACAAACAACACTAGACGCAACAGAGCGGAACAACATAAATGCACACGAACACCACTGAACCCATCAAACACACAGACACACCATGCACATACAACATACCATCCATCCCATCCGTCAGCCCCAGTCTCATGAAAGGCATGTCATCCGCACAGCTGCCACACATACAGCAGTCACGCTAAGATACATGCCCATGACCAACCATGTGCCAGAAGTCAATGAAGCGCACGACACACTGTGAGCAACAACACACAACATGGGCCACACCCCCCGAGCACTGCAGTGATGCACATGGCACAGGGCAGCACGCACACCAAGGAGATGGGACAACTGCAATACGTTGGCTGGCACACAACCATCACTCACTCATAACGATGCGTCCAATGCCATGTCCAGTAATCACAACAGACAGCAAATATGCAGGCCATGTCAAGCATGCACACACCTCAAACCATGCACTGTCATGCTGCCACAACACATGTCACGTTCGGCACCCATGGCTCACAGCATGTACCCCAAAAGCATATTCCCTCCCAAATGCGAATCTGGGGCATGGCCCCCATGTTGCCATATGCGTTCCTAAGCGTTCCATTTGAACCCCAAAAGCATATTCCCTCCCAAATGCGAATCTGGGGCATGGCCCCCATGTTGCCATATGCGTTCCTAAGCGTTCCATTTGAACCCCAAAAGCATATTCCCTCCCAAATGCGAATCTGGGGCATGGCCCCCATGTTGCCATATGCGTTCCTAAGCGTTCCATTTGAACCCCAAAAGCATATCCACTCCCAAATGCGAATCTGGGGCATGGCCCCCATGTTGCCATATGCGTTCCTAAGCATTCCATTTGAACCCCAAAAGCATATTCCCTCCCAAATGCGAATCTGGGGCATGGCCCCCATGTTGCCATATGCGTTCCTAAGCGTTCCATTTGAACCCCAAAAGCATATTCCCTCCCAAATGCGAATCTGGGGCATGGCCCCCATGTTGCCATATGCGTTCCTAAGCGTTCCATTTGAACCCCAAAAGCATATTCCCTCCCAAATGCGAATCTGGGGCATGGCCCCCATGTTGCCATATGCGTTCCTAAGCGTCCCATCTGAACACCAAAAGCAAAGTACAAACCAGACCCAGGATGGGCCAGGAGCCTGCATACACCAGAGTCACAATAAGTAGGGGCACAGCAACACACCCATCGGCATGGCCAATCCGTCCCATGCCACATGTGCACAGCACACAGTCCCATTGCCAAGCACACACAACTACAAATGCTACAGCCACACACATGCCTCTGGGAAACCCATGTACGAGATTGCACGAACTGTTAATGTCAGACGACAAATACATACTTCGCCAGGTGCAACACAATAACAAATCTCATTCTCTCCACAGGTGACGAACTGCTGGATGCTGGGGATGGAGCCAGCAGCCAGCACAGCCAGCCTACAAGCCCCCAACGAGGACACACGGATCTGGAGGATCTGTCCTCCTCTTCGGACACGGACCACCAAGCAGGCCCATCTGGTGTGGCAGGGCCCAGCCGCTCCCCAGGACCCCTCCTACCCACCAACCCATCATCCAGGGCTGCTGAACATTCCCAGCCCCCTGCTGCCACTGTCATTGCGGCCACACCCACGGTCATTGTGGCCACTACCACTGCCGCAACCGCCACCATCGCCGCACCGACCACCACCGCCGCCACCACCACCACGTCTTCGCTGGCACCAGCCCCAGCGCAGGTGGTGACCCGGCCGACTGGATCCACCCTGGGAGCCACAGCGAGGACCGTGGTGAGCAATGTGGCTAGTGGGCAGGCCGGTGGCAGCAGGACTGGTAGGAGGAGCAGGGTCAGGGAAACGCCAGCCTCCCCTGGGAGCCATGCCCTGCCTCAAATGGCCAGAGTCCTTGGGGCCTATGAAGAGGCCCAAGGACAATGGGTCCGGTCTGCTTCAGACACGCGTGAGGTGCTGGGGGTGCTGAGGTCCATGGACGCCCGTATGGGCCAAATCGTGGACCTCATGGGCCAGCTGGTGGTGGCGGTGAGGTCACAGCCAGGGACAGCAGCTCCCCTCCGCCACCACCTGCCGGGGCGCAGGGTGGAGCAGCAGTGTCCAGTTCCCCTGCGTCCACAGCCAGTGAGCACACCTCAACCACCAGCATGTCGCAAGCAGGCACCCCCTCGCAAACGTGGAAGGGGCCGTCCGAAGTGGAAACAGATCTCCCGGGAGGACTTCGCACGCTCCAAACGCAAGTGAGGCAGCCAGCCAGCCTTCCGCCAGCCTTCCTTGACCAGCCACTGCATTGACTTGGACTACGATCCCACTCCACACAGCCATCTGGATGGCATGTGTGTGTTGGACTATGGACATAGAACCAGTGGGTACACCCTGAGCATCACGCAGCCATGACCGACAGCTCATTGTCACTGCACCACTTTTGTCATCACCTTACACACAATCACATGTCACAGTTTGTAATAAATGCACCTTTTACACTAACTGCTGTTTGTGCCCTGTGTTTTATTTGTACGGAATACAACGGCCACCTTGGGCGGAAAGGCACCTGATGCGTGGCATGGCAATTGAATCCGGAGGGCCTGTAGGGACCTAGGGGTGGGAGACAGAACAGGAGCACATTCAATGAGTGTGTCACACACCCATCACACAGTACATGTCAACAACTACAAGCAATGTACACACATCGCACAGAGCAATAGGGCACAATGCCACAGCCACCAACAGTGGCATACTTCCCTGGCCATGGAGCGTTGACACACAGCACACAGTGAACAAACGGCCACCCTGACACAGCACACACACACCTGCACAGATACAGCCACATCAGCCGTCGTACATGGACACTCACCGTCAAGTGAAGTAGCGGGCGATGAGCTGCTGCCGCACATTACCAGCTTCCTCCTCTCCGCTGTCCTCCTCACTCGAGCTGTCCTGGTCTGCGGGCTGGGGCCCTGGTTGATCTCCGTCATCCACGATGAGGGGGATCTGCTTCCGAATGGCCAGATTGTGCAGCATGCAGCACGCCACCACTATCCGGCACACCTTCTGTGGGGAGTACGCCAGCGCACCCTCGGTGCGGTCCAGGCACCTGAACCTGGACTTGAGGAGGCCAAAGGTACGCTCGACCACACGTCTGGTCCTCCCATGTGCCTCATTGTAGCGATCGTCTGCTGGGGTGCGAGGATTCCTCAATGGACTGAGCAGCCATGCCCCATTCGGGTACGCAGAGTCACCTGGGTGTGAGGGACACAGAGAACCGTTGCAATTCCAACTGGACAGGGGACAGCATCGCACAACCAGCACGCTACACCACTCCACATACTCACCGACAATACAGGCACGATCCTGTTGCATATTGGACATCAGTCGTGGCAAGATGCTGTTGCGCATTATGTGTGCGTCATGGGCCGAGCCTGGGAACTTTGCACACACGTGGGTGATCACCATGTCCGCAAGGCACACCACTTGCACATTCAGGGAGTGCGTGTGCTTCCTGTTGCGGTACAGGTGCTCAGTGGCCTGTGGTGGAACAAGGCCGACATGTGTGCAGTCAATGGCTCCAACGACGTGTGGGATTCTGCCAAGGGCATAGAATGCACCCTTCACTGCCGCCAATTCACGAGCCCTGGGGAAGCGGATGTACCTGTTTCGGTACAGCATCATGGCTGCCAGTACATCCCTCAGCACCTTGCTGAACATGGGCTGGGACATCCCTCCTCCAATGCCCACTGTGTGCTGGAATGACCCAGTGGCGAAGAAATGCATGGCGGCCATCACCTTAGCCGTGGGGGTGACAGCAGTCGGATACACCCTGCGGGGACGGAGATGGGGTTCTAACATGGCACACAGTCGATGCAGGGTTGGCCTGTCCAGCCGAAACTTCCTAATAACCTCTGTATCGTCCATGTCCGCCAGCAATTGGTATGGGCGGTCAATGTTCGGTCTCCGCCTAGGGACAATGGCAGAGGACACATGTCAAAGCAACACGACACATAGCAATTTCGCATACACATCACTGACATGACTGAGCAAGCACATGAGCCACAGCCCAGCTGTCAAGCTGGGACGGCACGGCCACAATACACTTACACAGGTCTCCCAACAATGGCAATGGCTAGTGATACAAACCACTGCCATGTGCATGCACATGGGGATCTAGGCCCCAATGACTTGCGGGGCGTGCTGATGGGGACTGACTGCATATCCGTCAAGCGGCAACGCCACGGCAACATGAATGTCTGCTGAGCATGGAACTGCTTCCGCGGCTGGATGAGTATGGCACACGACGACGACGATGTGGGCACAGGCTGAGCGGCCAAAACAAGTGGGACCTGTGGCACGAGGGGATATGAGACAGTAGTAGGTGTCAGCACTGCACCCTATGTACAGCACTGTACGGATCACACCTCCCGAAACATTGACAGGTGTCCACATTGACAGCCCCATGCCAAGACGGCTGTGTGCTTGCAGTCACACGTCACAGGTGAGAGGTTACATTGCACGTGCCAGGTGGCAGACGTACATAGTGGGAGCTGGCATGTGTGTGCATGTGTCTCCTGTTCAGGATCCACCAGATGGGCGCTGACTCTGTACTGACCATTGGACACAGCATGTTCCGTGGAAGGCTTGTGTGTGTGGGATGGTGGCACTGGATGTGCCTCCGTTGGGTGGGGGGCCATGCACAGGGCGGGTACGTCGATGATTGCGCATTGTTGGTCACGGTGGGTGCACCAACTGAAGATGTGTTGCCCTGTGTTCAATTCCTATGTCTGCATGATGATGGACTGTAGATGTGGGCAGACTACACATTGGTCGATGTGCTGTCTATATGCATGTGCCTTCACACCAGGCACAGCTGCCCCTGCACATGTGACCCCTGCTAGACTCGCTGCTGGGTCTGTGGAGCTGATGCACCTTCTGCGTGTGGGGCGGACAGCTCTCCTCACTTCCCTCATTGCGCATGTCATGACCTTGCCGCAGGTGACATGGATCATGGAGGGCCCACATGTACGCGTGGGTAGGCTACACATGATTGTACACTGGTCGCCACCCCCAGTCAGTGTTTCGAATGGGAAGGTTGTCGTGCTGGTGGTATGTTCGATGTGGCGGATGTGCGGGCCTAGGTGCGGGCTTACATTCCGGACATGGGGGGGTAGTTGGATTGGCGACTAGTTGCAGTACACACGGGACACGTCTCTTCCTTTCCACATCTGGGTCATCCCTTGTACTTACTGACAGTGATACAGTCATCTTCGCCCCAGCCCTCATGTCCTCCCCTCGCTCCCCCAATATGCATGCTCACCTGCGAGGCTAGCGCCTGCACAGGCAGCCCCAAGCTCGCACCAGAGAGGGCAAGGAGTGTATGTGTGGGTCCAGTTGCACGAGTGGGCTGTCTCAGGGTATGATGTGTGGCGGGACGCCGTCCACCTGCGTGGTGCCCCAAATGGAGACCCGGCCTGCATGGACTATGCATCACAGTCTTCGCCTTCCGGATCCGCCACCTGCGACACCCAGTGGCTGTGGCTGCCCTTGCGGCCAGGCCGCGTCCGTCTGTGGCTGATGGCCCACACATTCACTCTTTGGCCTCTCTGGGGAGGGCTCGGGGGTGGTGGCGCACGCGCTTGCACTTAGTCGCAATGGCATGTGGCGTGGTTGGTATGATGGGCAATGGATGGGATGGTGCGAGCCACCTCCCATGACGTCAGTGCTGCTCGTGCTGTGGTGCATCCCCCTACACTTCCATTTGACTTGTGCCATGCTAGACGTTGAGGTTCTATTGCCTGCGTGATATGACCAGGAGGAGCGCGAGGAGACCTCTCACACACCATGCTCCACTGCCATCCCGTGCCCTGTATCGCCTGTGCGGATTGACTATGTTGGGGTTACACCTGGTCGACTGGGGCTGTGTGTGCCTTGTCAAGGGGCATGGCGGGCGCACAACAGGATCCAGCTTGTCCACAGAGGGTGGGCTGAGGTGCGCCTGGTACCGCTTTGTACGTGTGCCCGGCTGCTGTGCACACACGTGTTCACTCCCCCCGACAGGTGTCCTCTCACAATGCCCAGGGAAGCGGTGGTGTACTGTTCATGACCCCTCCCGACACGGCGTGCTCCAACTTGGCATGTGCGCATCTACCCGTCGCACCCACCCACCTGAGCACTGCGTCCATACGACTTCACACGACACATGTGTGTCTTCCACAGTAGTGCTACTCATTTGCGTTGACATCCAATACCAGTGGACTACATGGTCATGTCACGACTGCCGTGTACTTCACATACTCTCATCCTCTCTCATTCGTACTTGTGAAATGAGTCAGCGGAGACAGTTTTGGTTTCAAACATTATATTGAGTCTTCTGTCCTCTGTGATGCAGTATAGTGGACACTACTGGCAGCGGAATACATGTTGAGGATATACTGAGCATGATTGCAAATGGGATAGGGTGTGGGGTTACATGTGATTGGCTGTTGCATGTGGGATGTGGGCTTCAGAGTGACATCTGCTTGGCCAAGGCTGTGCTAATGTACATTTACGTATAGCTGCGGAGCTGCGGACTTTGACACAGACGGTATACATGTAGCCTACCAGACCGCTTGGCATCATGGGCACAGTCCATCTCAGTTCCATGTGACAGGTTTGCTGCGGTTGTTCCTCATGCACGCGTGCATGTGAGATGACATCAGGGCATGTGCTTGCGTGCATGCAGCGGCGTGCCACTTGTTGTTGCACTGTGGTGGTTACTGGACATGTCACAGTCACTGGGGTCGTGTTGTTGTTGTATGCACTTGTCGTCCATGCAAAGGTCCTGGTATGGGATTCCCGGGGCGGGGGTGGGAGGGGTGCAGCACCCACAGACTCCAGGCGACCTATTCATGTCCACTGAGCGGTGTGTGTGTCCATGGGCGCTGGATCCATGTCGTGTCCTGGTTGTTCGTGCAGTTCCGTCCATGTGGGTGCGATACACAGAGCCCATGCCACTGCCTCCCACGATGCATGCGGTGTTCCTGGATGTGATGGGGAACAGTGTGCATGTCCCGGTCATATCCGATGTCATGGCGATGTCGTTGATGGTGTGGTTACAGTTGCCGGTCGTTTGGTATGGCTGTTGTGGTGGTGACTGGCCAGTCCGTGCGGAAGCTAAGCATGGGTGCGGGGTTGGACATCATAGGTCAATCGGGGAACCTGCGTTGTGGTCCGACGAATTTACAGGTTGTCAGGTATGCGATGCCGTCCAGCAGGGCTTCCATGTCATTGGTGGTGTACATGTTTGCCAGCCAATGTAGCGGATGGTGGCTGTCAAGGTGTTGTTCGTAAGTTGTCCCTTGGAGGACCATGATGGGGCATGCTGGGTGACATTCGATGTAGCTGTTCTCGATGATCCGTCGTGTGGAGGCACAGTGGTCCCATTTCAGTGCGGGTGCGATGTTGGCCACATACGCCATGCCCCCATAGGCAGAGCAGGCCCTGTCGTGTGCGTCCAGAGGGAGGAGTAGTGGTAGCAGGTCCGCCTTCAGACATGCCGGGTTGGAGAGGCATATCTCCACGGGATGCTGGTAGGGACACCTCCGACAGTAGAAGACGGGCATGACGCAGCTGAACAATGTGATGCGGTAAGTCAGTCGGTAACTTACGTTCAGCAGGGACAGGAGATCGCATCCCAATGTATGAAACAGGTTGGTTTTGTACAGCTTGAGCTGTTCGGCGTAGTTGGGTAGGTGTGTTGCGGTTGCCATTTCGCAGCGGTGCGTTGTGGTGGCGTGCTCCGGCTGTGTGTGCAGTCTGCAATGTGCACGCTCCGAGGTTGCTGTGAGCTCTGTGTAGTCGTAGGGAGACAGGACTTGTGTTCTGTTGGCTTGTTTGGAGGACACGGGCCCTCTTCCCACATGCTTCTCAGACAGTTCAAGGTCAGTGATGTGTGACTCCTTCCAATTAACTTGCATGTGGCCGACATGGGGGAGTGTTTTCTTCTTTCTTCCCCGTCCGTTGTGTGCTTCTGTGATATGCGCTATCTGCCCTGTGGTCGGTCTCCTCGGCATGCCTGTGTTGGTCTATTCTTGGACAATGGCTGTATTCACCAGCTTCTGTCGTAGGGCTGTGGTTTCGGAGTTGGAATGGAAGGTCATTCAGTGCTGTCTGCTCTCCCTTGTGTGGGCGGCAGGCTGCCTTTCCGCTCTGCGTTGGGCCTTGTGTGTGAATGTTATTCTTGGGCCACCTGTTGTCGGTCCCCGGGCTCTTTGGTGTTCCGTTTTATATGTCTTGTTCATATGTGCAGGGTGGTATGGGTGTTTCAGTGTGGTACTGGCGTTCCTCTTCCCGAAGGGGCCCTGCTTCTCCTAGTTGGTGTTGCCGCCGCTGTGTGCTACGCCATGTTTGTTACACTGGGGTGTGTCCTGCAGTTGCGTGTCTTCACTGACATGTGTGCGTCGGTTGTGTGGCGTTGGGTGTTGTCCGTGAATTGGGCGTTGGGGACATGTCTGTGGTAGGCCTGTCACGTGTCATGTGCGTTCGGGGTGGGGCTGATGTGTGTGCTGCTTGGTTGTGTCCCTGTGTCTGTGTGCGACGCATGCATGGCGCTGCGGTTGGCCTCTGCGTTGTGCGCATGTGTGGCGGCGTCATCGCCGCTTTGGGGCCGTGACGGGGTGGTTGGTTCCTAGTCCCAGGTGGTGTGTACACATGTGTTACGCGATGTTACGATTTGGCCTGTGTGTCATATGTGGATGCAATGGTGGATGTGTAGTGTACACGCGCTGGTGGGGGGTTGTCCGCTTTTTCCGCCCTTGCACTGTGTGCGCTGTTTGCGTGCACTTGTTGTGTGTGTGCCTACCTGCGTCTCCGCGGTACGTTGCGTCCTTGGTGGTGCATCAGCAGGAGCATGGGGAGGGCCTGCAGTGCTGGATTCATGCTCGGGGAGCCGCTTCTTCGTTGTCCGTGCTCGGCGTCCGTGTTACCGCTTCGGTTTGTCGTACGGTATCTCTAGGCCGTGGGAGCCGTTTGTTTGCGGCATCGTAATTTATGCGCCGGGCGGTACGTGTTTCGTCGGACGGTGTGTGTCAGTTGTGCTGCGCCGCTACGTGTACGGGCGCACTTTGATGGCGGACGGTGTTGCTGGCTTGCCGGCGGTGTTTGGCCTACTTTTCGCATCGTAATTGGGCGGGCGTGTGGACTGCTGCGTGCCGGCGGTAACTGGTGTTTTTTGCATCCGCCAGCACGGCGGTTGTGCTTCCGCCCGCCATCATAATGGGCCCCTTAGGAAACGTTTTTTAGCCCCCCTTTTAAAAACTGGCAAATATATCTATTATCAGGATGCTTTTAACTATTTATGTGCCTTGCAAAATAGTGAAATCTGTTTATCTGTAATATCATTCATTAAAATGGCCATAGGAAGAAGGAAAAAATTGGCACATTGGGAGGCTTTCACCTATGAGATAACAGAGTAAACTTGTATCTCCCAGTTCGATTGTATAATATGAATTCTATCACTTATAGTGAATAAATACTGGGGGGCTTATTTATGAGCCCTTGCGTCACTTTTACGCCACCGGTGCGTCACTTTTTGTGACGCACCAGCAGTGTAAAAAATGCGCCATGTTGCGTCACATTTACAAAGTGACGCATCTAGGTAGATGCGTCATTTTGTAAACCCCTGCGCCACATTATACCTGCTCCAGGTATAATGTATGCAGGGGGGGGGGAGGCGTTCCGACGCAAGTAAGCCTCGTAGAAGTGACGCAGTGAAATCTATGAGATTTCACTGCGTCACTTCTAGGACGCAAATGCGTCAATGTCTTACGCCTGCCTCACAGCAGGCGTAAGAATGACGCAGGCACATTTGAAAGGGGACTTGGCCATTTGAAATGACCAATTGCTGGAGTTGCGTCACTTTTGTGACACACTCCAGCAATGCGTCATTTTTGCGCCTACAGATACGTCAGAAATACTGACGTATCTGTAACTCCTTGCGACATGATGCGTCATATTGTAAATGTGACGCATCCAGCATGTCGCAAGCAGGGCGCAATGAAAAGTGACGCATCGCTGTTTTCACGCAGCGATGAGTCACTTTTCATAAATGAGGCCCTGGGTAGGGTCTGAAGCTAGGCGATCTGTAATGACCCTTAGACTCTTATGTAGACCCTTGCTAGTCTCAATGAGACGATTCTATGCTGTCGAATCATAAGTGTTATGGGGAATCTGTACGAGGAAGACGTATTTGTATGTAAATGTGAATCATGGATTGTTTTTTATTCTTTGATTATCAATGTTTTTACTTTGTACTTTTATGGTTTTATGCTTAGAAACTGAATAAAGTTTTTGAATTGACTCAAAAACCTTCAGTTCCTAGAAATGACTTAATACTTGCATAAATATATTCAAACAAAACCTGGAAATCTCAAGATCCCTACAATAAAGTTACACCCCCAAGTGAATTTCCTTCACACCACTTAGCTAAAGGGATACCGGATTTGCAGCACATAACCGTAAGGGCCAAGGTGAAATAAATTGTGCCAACGTAGAATAAGATTTACACCCAAAGTACAAATAAATGTCACCTGTTGTTCAATTTTAATGCCTTTCCATTACATTATGCCCCGCATATAACCAACAGCAGGAGAACTGAAGCCGTAGAAGAGTGCCAAAAAGCTCATTGCCGGGTCTGTAGAGGTTGATGCAGGGACACGCTGATGAAATGGTGCGTATCCTCATTGTCTAACATTGCTGGATGGTTACAAACATTGCTGGCTGCCAGAGTACTCACACCGCTGCACAGGAACAGTATGCAGCCACCGAGGTGTTGTAGCACGCACAGAGGAAGGCATAGGCCTGTCTTCATAAAGGCCAGTTCCTGACAGGAAACAGCTGCTGGAGTAAAAACACTGCTGCAACAGAAAATGCGCGACTGGAAGCGTAGGCGTGTCTGGCAGTAGGCTCCACCTCTGACAGGAAACTTGTCTACACTGCCAAACAGTGCACAGGAAGCATTGACCAGTAAAGACATCTACGCCATCACACAGTATCTGGAAACAGCCATCGGGGTCCATCGAGGCTGCAGACTTAAGGGTTGTAGCACCGAAACAAAGAAAAACTTGGAAATCCCTAGTTCAGTCACACAGGCGGGAGTGAGGCAACAGCTCACTTGATCCAGCAAGTCAGATCAGTGGAAGCTCGATCTTCACCACAGCAGCACAGCGGGGCAGAGGAGGAAATGAGATGAATGTAGGTGAGACAAATAAATAGGGGTGGAGATGAGTTGCTGTCCCCCGCACAGCATATCTCGTCCTGTTGTTGCCAAATCTTGGGGCATATTCTCAAGGAGCTACCGGCGAGTTATCGGCCCTTTAACACATCCAAAGTCGCGCTAAATTTATCGCCCCATTCACAAGTTGGTGCTAACAACCCATAACACCAGTTTCCCTGCGAAAGCAGTCGCACAAAACATCGCCACAGATGACCCCGGCAACTAACGCTAATGAGATGCAGAGTAGGCGTTCCCGAGCAATAAGCCGCGCAACACCACAACGCAACATTCTCAACGACCAGCCACATCTGCGATAGGAACACAAAACAGGCGATACGGTGCGTTACGAGCAGGAAATTAACACCTGCTCTGACCTGGTGCAAAGTCGGACGTCAACCTGCACAAGAAAAGGGAGCCCAGCCCACAGCCACACCTGAAGAACAACAGATGCCATGGAGCCACTCACCATGCACCCCGGAGCCCCCAGAGGGCAACAACACCCACCCCCACCACCCCCAGGACCGCTACCCCCCCAACGGCACCCCCTGCTCCCCCCCGGACCACCACAGAGGCAGCGCAGAAAAAGACAGCGGACCGTCAGGAAATGCACCAGTCCCACAGACCTAACACCAGACAATGCCAATGCCCACTACAGGCCCAAAAGGACAACCATCCTCTGCATCCTGAACATCATTGCCCACAGGCTGACGGTACCAACACAGCGGACAACCAACATCCCTCCACAGTCAAAGCTGCTGGCTGTGCTGCACCTGTTGTTGGTACCCTCCCAAACAACAACCGCCCGAGTCGGAGGAGTCTCACACCCAGCCCCATCCAAGTTCCTCACACCTGTCCCGGATGCCCTCACCAGCTCGGGACCCCAGCACCCATACGTCCCCCACAATGCGCAGGAACAGCTGGAGACCAAGCAAGGACTATACGCCATAGCTGGAGCCCCGCACGTGTCGGGGGCAATCCCACTTGTGCCCCCTGCCAACACCGCACACAATACCCCAACAGAAAGCACACGCATCCCATCAACGTGCAGGCAATAGTGGACCACAGGGGACTCCTCACCAATGTCATGGCCAACTACCCAGGCAGTGTGCATGTTCCCTTCATCTTCCGACAGTCCAACATCAACCAGCGCTTCCAGGATGGCACCCATGGGAATGCACTGCCCGTTGGCAAGTACCAAATGAACACACCACACACCTCAACCCCAAAATCATGCAACTCACAACTCTGGCACTGCACACGTCACAAAACCACATACAACATGCCAAACAACATGCCCCCCCACCAGACACGACAGCACAACTTACTGTGGCAACCTTGGTCAGCCATGTACATGAGCCATCGACGGCATGGCACCTCAGCCACACAATACCGGAATGTGGGGAGAGGTGGGAACCAGGCATGTGCGAAGGAGGCAAGTGACCCATGAATGAGTATGTACACAATGCCAAGTGTGGCGGAGATGTGCTGGACAGACTGCAGTATGCAGCCCACAGACACAGCCATGTCTACATGCACTGCTGGTGTTTGGAGTGTCGTGGACAGTGGACGCAACCATGTCACCCCAGCCAGTGGAGAAGATCACGGAAATGTAGCTTGTGACATCCCCCCGTAAGCGTGTGCGGAGCGGGCTGGCCCGGCGTATGCCAGGCCAGCGCAGGGGTGTGAATAAGAAGCACGTAGCACTGGGCGTGGTTCTCTTCTGGAATGCCCAACGCGTCTGCCAAGGCGGCGCCTCCCACCCCGCCACGAGGCCGACGCCGTCGCTGTGAGCGGTGTGGCCTGCGACCCTGTGTGCCTGCTGCACCCCGGGCCACTGGTCCCTGGAGCCATCATGCCCGCCCCTTCGCTGCCAGGCCTCACTGCTCACCTGCCGACACCGGCGTGTGTCAAAGAGGGCCCACCACGTGCCGGCGCAAGCTCCAAGCCTGAGGCCCGTGACCTTCACAGCCTCCTCAGACCATCACGGCCTCTGCGACACAGGCCCACCTTACTCCTTTTTCGTTGACGTACACCACCGCTGCCTCCGGCCTACACTACGCTCAAGTAGGTCACACATTTGGAACTGAGTCTTGATTATGCCATGGCCGAGTACACACTTTATGGCGGAGTGTATATCACTATACTCCCTTCGATGTGGTGACACAAAGTTTGTGCATGGCATCCCAATGACACGTGTCTGGGGGCCCTTGATGACTACGCCTTCGGACTACACTGCGGTCCTGCAGGCCCCACACAAATCCATGCCAGTCCGTACCAGGCAGGACACGGCATCGTCGCTGGCCAAACACCCGCTCAGCTCTGTCGCTACTGTCTCGGTCAACCACGAGTCATCCCCACATGCCATTTCAACACCGTGTGTCAGTGTTCCAGGAGGAGCTTGCTGAACAGCGGTTGGCCCGCGCTGGCCGCTGCCTCCGGACTACACATCGGGCGAGTAGTGCACACATTGGGAACTCAGTCATGATTCATTCATGGCAGACCTGATATCATTGTACTGGCCTCGTCGCAGACTGCATCCCCTGTCAGCTCCGGTGCCACTAAGTCTGTTCCCCGACAACCATGGACACTTTCTTCTTGAGATTTGTTGGCGACTGAGTCCATGGACTGGGGGTTGTCTTCATCATCATGTCGGTGATACTGACTATGTGGCCAAAACGGGGCTGTAGCATTCCACTCCTCCATCTGCCGCTTCCGGCCGGCTCCTGCCCTCTGCATCATGCCCTGGAGGACACCTTCCACTGTCCCCCGCAAACCTCCGCTACATTCACCTTCGCCATCGACGAGGACCCGCTCACCTCGCGTGGCCCTATCTCACTGCACCGCAAGTCACCGTCCCGTGGTGGTGTGCCTGTGCCGGCCGCAGTGCATCCGGGGCCACTGACTCTGTGCAGCTCAAACCATGGCCCCAGTCTGATGGCATGTTGGATGGCCTCTGGGTCGATGGTCTGGGGGTCATCAACGCCATGTGTCTGTGGCCCTGCACTGTCCGCTGCCTCCGGCCTCAACTGCGGTCCACCTTGGCTCACACATCACATCGAGTCCTGACCTGCCCGGACGTCGCATCAGCGCAGGATGCACACGCCACCACCGCCAGGACCGACTCCAAACGACAGGTGCCAGAGTCGGAGGTGTCTTACTGCCAGACTGTCAGAGTTGCTCACACGTGTCGTGGGGGCCATCATCAGCTTGATACCCTGCTCAGCTCTTCAGGTGCCACTAACTCAGTGCACCACAAATCAAGGAACATTCTGCTTGCATGTTGGGTGAACACTGTACTCCCTCCGGCTACCACCATGATGCTTCACAGTTGTTTCTGTTGTGCTGGTGTTTTATGTTTCAGCTTCAATTGTGATCACTGTTCAAGTTGTTGCCAGCACCAACGACTCCATGAGGGCTGGCTTACACTCACCCCACACACATCCAGCACATGTGTCACTGTACATGTGACCATGCCAGTAAAGGTGTCGAGCGCACGTGCCCGTGGCCAGTTCAACGAACTATCTGTGTGTGTCCATGTGCTGATGATGTATGCATTTGTGCCCCGGGCACTACGACATTACAGTGTGCCGTGTACAGAGGACGCAGCCATGTCACCGCAGGCAGTGGGTGGGACATTGCACATGTAGCTTTGTCGTCCCCCACTCAATACGTAAAAGAAGTGAACTGGGCCGGCGTACACCAGTCCGGCATGGGGGTGTGGATGATCATCCCGTGGCTCTGGGTGTGGTTCAGTACTGGAAATGTGCAAAGGCATGTGTCTCTGTCGCAGTGTGGGTCTCCGTTGGGGAGTGTTGGGGGGCCCTGATGGGACTTGGACACCCACGTATGTGATCTGGTTCGGCTTCCATGAGGTAGTGGCCCACCCGCACATGTTTGGCCACCCCCTTCTGGCAGTCTGACACCTGGCCTTGGAATGCAATGTGTGCTTGGGTGGGCTGCTGGGAGCCAGCCGGGGTGGTGGGTGCGTCCAGCTGTGTTGTCTGTGCAGGGGGTGGGGTGTCCTCGATGCAGCGGTGCTGCCCTGCTCCTGGAGGTCGATTGCCTCAGATGTCCATGGACTGTTGAGGGGCGTAGGTGTCGGAAGTGTGGTGGTCCTCTTCAGCATCACTGTAGAGTTGTCTGGTCTGTTCTGCTGGGGGTGTTGTTTGTCCCTCTGCAATGTGGGGGGAGATGCTTGTTGACATTGTGTTGGCATGTATATTGCTGCATTGTTCACCTTTACATTCAGACTTCATGACAATGTACATTGTGACTGTTTGGGAGGGGCGGACTATTTGATGCGGGACAGTGGACATTTGGACTACATGACGTAGGTGAGGTTGTACACGTACCTTTGCATCTCACAGTTTCCTGCTATGTCAGATGTGATTGGCCATTTTCTGCGCACAGGCGGACCCAGTTGTGTCCTCTGTTCTGCAGTGTTGGTGTTGGGCTGTGTACCACATTGTCGTCCATGTGGGAGTGCTGTAATTGCTATGTGTGTGTGCTGCTTTGTGTGGGAGTCGCACCTGCAGCTGTGATTTTGCTGCCCCTTATCCCTTGGAGGCGGTGTGCCTTTGGCTTTTGTGCTTTTGCGGTGCTGTGATGTTTGCAACTTGGGTCATTTGTGCTATTGGATGGTTTTTGTACTCTTGTGCATTGTTTGTCTGCAGATGTGTTGTTGACGTCAGTGGTTGTTTGTGCAGGTGGATGTGTCAGAGTGTGACCTGCTCCTTTCCGGATGTGGTCCACACTCAGCCACCTCAGTCTCGTGGCGTGCACAGTGTCATAGTGATTGTACTCCAGCCATGCTGCTGGTCATGTGGTGTCACTTGCATTGTCAGTGTGGCTCTCACATACACATCTTTGCTCTGTTTCGCACAGGTGCATGTGTGTGTTGTGTAATTGGTGTAGTGTGGGGTGGGACCCCTTTTGGCACATGGTGAACGGGGGCCTACTTGATGTTTGTATGTGTGCTGCAGTGTGCCATGGGGATCAGGGACATGACCCAGGGTTATTGTGGGTGTGCGGTGTGCTACACATCGTTGTGCATGTGTGCCATTGTGCCCGTCCCCACAGTCCCTGTTCGTTACTCACCCTGTTGCTGTTGTGTCAGGTCATGTCGAGCAGTGTCCGGACTCCCGACTCCTTGCACCGTCTCCACACTGATGACTGTGGGCGCCATTTGCTCCAGCTCCTCCTGTGGCGCAGGACTCCCACCTCCATTCGCCGTTGCTGCCTTCCTGTTGGCAGCGGGTTTCTGCTTGGTTTGGCTTTTGATATCGTGCCAGCGCATCTTGGCCTCCTGGGCACTCCGACTGTATTCATGATGGGATGCCATTTTTCCGTTTGTATTGCCAATGACACGGTGGTGGTGACGGACAGTTGTTGGTGGTGCTCTGTCACCTCCGTGACGACGATCGGGTTTTCCTGCGGACTGTACCCTGTCTTCCTCTTCCTCTTCTCCTTGGCCTTCCCCGCCCCCGAGGTTCATTGCTGGTGGTCTGTGGGGCTTGTGGGGTTCGCGTTGACCTGGGCACTCGTTCCGGGTGCATCCATGTTGCTGCGCAGTTTGATTTGTTCATGGTGTGTTATTCTTGTTCAGCTTTTATGGTGCATTTTCCCGCCAGACGCGTGGGGATTGCAGGCCTATCGCTGGTTGTCACTGTTTTTTTTTTCGTGGTTGGCCTCATCGCAACTTTATTTGCGTTGGTGTTTCGCATTTTTTCGCCGTTGCGTTGTATTTAACGCGGTCATTTGACGCGTTATCGTGGGGCTATTGCATGGTGACGCCAGGTTGAGAATGCTACGTTAACACAGCGTTGTTTTCCCGCGATGGACTGCGATGTGAGAAGTTGCGTTAAGCTAAACTTTCGGTGGTTATCACACGTTCTTGTGAATATGTCCCATAGTACGTTAGAAGACATAACTCTTAGCTTAATGATGTTTATTAGGTATAGAAAGCATCTCGAGCTTGCCACCAACGCTCCTCCTGGAAAGTGACAGTTACCTCTCACATAACATTCTAAGTTGAGCTCCCTGCTCAACATTCTAAATGGAAAGTACTAAAGGATAAAGGTGGTAGGTGAGTACAAGGGGTGGGAAGGTAAAAAGGGAAGATACCAAGAAGAAGGGAACAGAATTGAGATTACAACAATAGCTGCTCTCTTTTTCCTTGTATAGGGCAATGAATTTCATGCAGTGATAGCCTGGTGTGCAGAGCCTGAAGAGGATATAACCCTCACTGCCCACATATGTTTCACTTTCACTGATTCAGATACAGAGAAATGAGTTTCTTGAAGGAGAATTACATCTGTATTTTTAGAGTGTAGAAGAGATAACGATTTCTTCAGTTTGATATAGTGGGTCTGTCCGTTTATGTTAAGTGACCAAATGGCTAGTTCTTGTCTTTATGTTGTGCTATTTTCTCTCTAGGAATAGTAAGCAGGGAATTCTCATTTGTGAGACGTAGGCAGCTCAGACTTAATTGCAGTCTGAGGTACAAGATTTAGAGCTCTCCATGTGCTTAGACCTTTATATGTACTAAGCAGTGTGTCTCAGTTGGCTATTTTTTCCTTTCCTCCCACCCTCACCAGATTGGTAAGTCTGGGGGACTTTAGATTGGATGAACTTTGAATTGTAAATATTGTCACCTGCACAATCCTAATTTATGCAAAGGAGAGAAGGTTTGTCCTTGATTTTGTGTGCTTGTAGGGTGTCGCCTTCTGATCCAAGGTGCAAGTATAAATGTGCCTTAGCACGTCTTGTACCAGGACTGTGTCTCCCTATTAACACCACTTGAATTGGTACCCCCTTGGGTTTACTGATTTAGTCCTCTTGTACCACAACTTTATAATAAATATTGAGCAAGGATATTCAATTGAAAGGGCATACTCCAAATTTAATGTCAAATCTTTTTTTATTTCAATCTGTTTTCAACACCGCTTTGATAAGATTTGTAGTGGTTATATATATGATCCCAGTGGTGAAATAGATTGGGAGATCAAGAAAGCCGCCATGTAGCTCCTAGAAAAGTCTAGAAGGGGCCAGTGTTCTTAAAGACATTAATTGGTCATTTGTCCTAGTCTGAAATTACAGAAACGAGGATCCCCCATATCTAGTTCTAGCTCTGTATTAGTTGAGCTACTGGGCTAATAGATTTTGTCAACAAAATGTTTGGATAAGGCGTCGCATGGCTCTTAAATATGTTCAACTATCTGGGAGGCACAGAAAGGAACCCTAAAGGAACGAATAGGGAAAAAGATTCCCTTCGAGGTATTCCCTGTTGCAAGAACCTTACTAGCAAAAAATGGCTTTCATTGAATGTACTTGCTTTTTATATATCATCAAAACCACTATAAGCTACAGTTTAGCTTTAAGTGCATAATCCTGCCCCCAATGCATCTCTTGATCTTTTTGTAATGCCTCTCTAGATCTTAGCCTCTCTCAGGAAGGCATCATACCAAGGGGCAGATGGGTGAGTATGATTGGAAAAAGAAGAGAACAGGGAGAAAATCTTATCCTGTGTGGAAGTAATCTCTCTAACAAGAACACTATGATCCTCTCCTACTGAGCTGTTCTCTAATGGCAATTGTTTTTTTCCACAGAAGTGTATAGAACTTTTCATGTGGTAATAGGCCATCGATGAGACCTAAAGGCCAGAGCATTGTAGCCACCACCGTCAAAGTCTCTGACAAAACAAGAAGCAGCTTGAAATGAATTGAAAAAACGATCAGTTTAAACTAGAAAACCAATAGTCTCCCAAACCACAGACTTATCAGGAGCAAAAATAAAGTTTGACTGATGGCCATTCTGATATGTAACCACATTAATGAGTTGCGGGAAATCTTGTGCGGATTGTGCATTATTAAGGAGGCTGCTAGATCCAATAGTACGACTTAACAACAAGGGTATTAAAAAAATCAGCAAAAGAATTAGCAAAAATTGTGCAACTCATGGAGGGCGAGAACAAAGAACATCACTAGTGGAGGATTTAGGCGACAGTATAATAGTATAACAGTAAATCCTAACAATACTACCAGCCCGAAAAAGCCCACATTAAATAATTTTACATTAAGTTGACCGTTATATATTAGCGCCAAGCCGCCAACTTTTCTATTGGGTTGGAGTAAATGATGATGTTTGTAACCTGGCGGGCAGGCAAGAGCCAAATCTGGTCTGACTCCACTGTAGTCTCTACAGCTGGAATAAACAATTGATCTACTTTTTCAGAGCTAATAAATCATAATTTTCAGTCATAAATTTCAGTGAAATGCTTGACGAAAGAACATGCATTTGATAAAGACTATTGAAAACGTTTACTGTCATTGCCTATCCAAGATGTAACACAGAAATTCCTGGCAGTGGACCTGCCTAACTCCCTCGTACCCCATCCGTCCTGCCTTAGTTAGTTCATAATCTCTACCTGCTGTTGCCATGCATTCCAGTAGATGCTCTTGCGAATAGATATGACGTTCATTCTGGCCGATGATGTTGGCATGGATGGGCGCAGACTGGCTTGCCTTTGGGGTACCTTTTGGGCAGCCATTACTGACTTCCGCTACACTGACACACTACAAACAGCCTTATATAGGCACCCTCTAACTAGCACATCTAGCCTAACCCTGGGCGTAGTTCGCGAAGTAACGCTCGCGAAGCTACGCAAAGTGCAGTTCGCACTACGCGAGCTACGCGTAGCACTACGCGAACTGCGTAGTGCGTGTTCGCAATGATTGCACAGTGCCGGATGCTTGTCCGCACTGTGCAATCATTGAAAACGGCATCTTGCACAGTGCGAGCTGTCTTTTACTGCCGCTCGAGTAGATTTTTACTCGAGCGGCAGCTTTCTCAACGCGGACTGGTAGTTTCTCATCGCGAGCGGTCGCGAGCATACGCGACCACTCGCAATGAGAAACCTGACCTCCCCGCGTTGAGAATCTCGCCGGGAGGTTTATTTTCCACGCTCGCGATCGGCAACTTGATGTTGCTGATCGCGAATGAGGAAAAAGTCTCGCCGGGATGTCATTTTGCTTGCTCGCGGTCGCCAACTTGACGTTGAGGACCGCGAGCAAGCAAAAAATGACCGCTGCACTACGCTACGCTACGCGTGTTCGCACTGTGCTACGTGCAATTCGCGTAGTGCGAAGTAGCGCAAACTTCGCAAACTACGCGAGCGTAGCGTAGTTTTCCGCCCAGGCCTAATCTAGCCCCAATAGATAGACTGCTGACCAAAGTGGCCCAGAGTCATGTCAAGTTGAGGGAAAAGTTGGCAGTTGGGCTGACGAGCTTGGACCAGCAAAGTCTTTTTACTTTTGTGATGATCCAGGCTATAACTTAGTATTATTGTTCAGATAACAGGCTCCACCTTCTCAGTTTTGGTGATAAATGGGATGTTTAGTGTTGAATATTTGTCCTATATCTGTATATTGCATATAGATATTAAACCGCCAGCTGTACAAATAAGTAAATCTACATTGATTTTGAGGTTAGATAAGGCCCAGTCTCTAGTTTCACAAATGTTCCTGCTTGCTGCCCTTTCTATTCACCAACTCTTGAGCCCTAAACAACATACCTGAATTACATAATACTGCCATACATTTGGACTGGTGATTGAATAACACCTTTTTAGGGTCTGTTGAACTTTCTCAGTCTACTGTTCTTTGCTCATCACTCACCTAATTTTCCACCATCAGTGATAATTCTCTGAAGCCTTGACAAGGCACTGTGTGCATTATATAAAAGCAATAAATAATGGGCGCAAGAATAATCCATTAAGCTAAAAGGGCAAGAAGACATTGTTGAGGGGGCCTTGGGTGGAGATAAGTAGAGTGAAATGGTGTCCAATCTCTTGCTCCCTTGCATGTGCAATGTTACACTCAGCAGACGGCAAACCTCCACTCTTCTTGCAATAGAAAGCACACCATCAGTGCTTAAACTGTGAAAGAATAAATTCAGGATTTGCTCAGGAACCCGGGACTGGTGCTATCAAAGATTGGGGTGCCAAATGCCAGGGCTGCATAGTCTTTATTACACCTGATGCCTCTTTATTCCACCACCAGGCACTCCCTGCTTCTTTAACTCATTCTTGCTGTTTCTTTTTCATCTGTGCTTTCTGCCTTTGTCACTGTCTCTTCCTCCTTCTTTCCCACTTTTGTATTTTTCTCTATCATGCTATGAATCAAAGTCTATTGAGGAGAAAGGTGGACCCCACCAGCAAACAGCAGTTCAAAGTAAGCACTGCAGATCTGATGTATTATGACAGTTCCATCTATACTTTTAACCCCTTCGGGACGCACCAGGGCTCATGTGCTTTGGAAGGCCCCCGGCCGTCTGATCACATGGCACAGGAAACGCCTCTGGTGCGGGCACCAGAGGCATTTCCTTTTCCCCCCAACAGCCTCGGGAGCTAGGGAAGAGCTTCCCCAGCTCCTTAGGCTGTGCGTTTGGTTTCTGTGCAATGACGATCAGCGAACACGTCGCACTGACGTCATTGCACAGAAACCGAAACTGAAATGAGCCAATAGCCTCATTTCAGTTTCACTTTCTACGTGCTCAGTGGGCTATCTCAGCCCCCCGAACACGTAGAAAGTCAGGAGAGGTATCATTGGAAAGGAGAGATTCTCCCCTTTTTAATGGTACCCCTCCCTAGTGGATCCCTGCTTGGGGATCACACCAGGATGGCGATCCCCAAGCAGGGATCCACCCACTAGTCACCAGGGAGGAGGGAGCGGCCCCTTGGGCAAGGGCCTTTGCTCCCCCCAAAATTATTTGGGGAAAATCAGTCTTTCAAGGGTTTTTCAAGGGGGTCATCTGTGTTTTTGGTCCCGGGGCTCAGTCGCCATCTAGGGAAACCTACCAAACCCAGACATTTCTGAAAACTAGACACCCAGGGGAGTCCAGGAAGGTGAGGCTTGCATGGATCTCCCAACATTTTCCTAGCCAGAATCCCCTGCAAACCTTAAATTTAGCTAAAAAAATCACTTTTTCCACACATTTTTGTGTGGAATCACCGTGCCCTTACAAATGTCCTACCACCTAGCGTTGTCTCCGTATTTTCAATAATGCCCTCTGTATTAGAGTGAAAGGGGGAAAAGCATAACAGTTCCCCATGTCCCAGGTTTGAAGTAGAGCATCTACTCCCATCGCTTTGGGGTCTGGTCTCCAGCTGAAGTAGTCTTCTACTTGATATGTTAATCTGCTGGCGAACAGATCCACTTGGATGGGGCCCCATAGGTTCTGAATCTTTTGAAAAACTTTGGGGTTCAGTTTCCAGTCACTTGAGTCCCTTAGAAACCTTGAGTTCCAATCTGCTCTTATGTTCTGGTGACCAGGAATGAACTCTGCTTTTCGTAAAATGTTCTGTGTCCAGCAAAAATACCAAATTTCCCTGGCCATATTGGCGAGTGTTCTGGACCTTGCGCCCCCTAGGCGATAGATATAGGACTCGGCTATGAAGTTGTCCAGTCTCAAGAGTACTACGCTTTTCTTTATGGATGACTTGAAGCTCTTCAGTGTGTTCAAACCAGCCATCATCTCTAGACAATTTATGTGAAGTAGACGTTCCTCTTGAGACCATTTCTCTCCAGTCTCTGTCAAACCTATTCTCACACCCCAACCTAGGTTGCTTGCGTCTGATTCTACTATGAAATCTGGGACATTCCTGAAGATTGCCTTGCCATTCCAACTGTCCAGAATGTTCCACCACCTTAGGAGATCCTCTTGTGCTTCTTGAGACAAGGGAACATTGTCTGAGTACCATAGTCCCTTCCTTAAACCCAAGGATTTTAATCTGTGCACGGCCCTGTAGTGTAAAGGACCTGGTGAAACAGCTTGGATAGAAGAGGACAGAAGGCCAACCACTCTTGCTAAGGATCTTAGTCTCAGAGTATCCTTTAAAAGGACATAAGCTACTTCCTTCTTTATTTTTTTCAATTTTTTAAGGGTAATTGTAATTGGCTCGTGATGGTATTCACCTGAAAACCTAGGAACTCTAGATCCTGAGTAGGAGTTGTTACAGACTTTTCTGTGTACTAGTAATTTTTCCTGACATTATCAGCATATCGTCTAGGTAGATTATAATCCGGACACCCCTTTTCCTTAGAAAGGCTACTACTGGTCTTAGAACTTTGGTGAAGCACCAAGGAGCTGATGAGAGGCCAAAGGGAAGACAGCAGAACTGGTAAGTTGTGCCCTTCCATGAGAACCTTAAAGATTTCTGTGAGTTGTAATCCATTGGTATTGTGAAATAAGCATCCTTGAGATCCAATTTCACAAGCCAATCTTTCTCTTGTAAGGTGTCTCTCAAAAGATGGATACCCTCCATCTTGAAGTGTCTGTATACTAAGAATGCGTTCAGTTGTTTTAGGTTTATGACTGGCCTCCACCCCATGTCCTTTTTCTTTACTAAAAAGATTGAACTCGTGAAACCGTCCCTTGAGTTTCTGACTTGGCGAATGGCACTTTTCTGTAACATTTGGTTAACCTCCAGTTCTACCAAATTTGACTGTTCTTGATCTAGGATCAACTCTCTGGGTGGGTGTGTTTGATGAGGTGTGTGGGTAAAATCTATCTTGAAACCACTTACGGTATTGAGTATCCATGGGTCGTTTGTTATTAAACGCCAATTTTGGCTGAAAAGGTGTAATTTTCCCCCTACCTTTACAGGGGAAGAACCAAGAGGGATAGAGACTCTTACCTTGGTTTCCACCTCCCTGGAATCTGCCTCTGCTGCCACGTGATCATGTACCTCGGCCTCTTTGGGGCAGAAGGTATTGTTGCCACGGTATTGTCTTCCAAAGCCTCTTGGGTTATTTGGGTAAAATTGGGACCTCTGTTGTCCGCGGCTGGCAGCCAGTCCCATCCTGCCAGCCCTGCCAAAAACTCTACCTCCAAACATGCGCCTCATGTTAGATTGAGCCCTGCTGATGGCTGAGAAAGTTGAAACATACTTTCCTAGGGTTTTAATAAAATTTTCTCCAAAGAGTAAACCATTGGAGTCACCCGTAGGGTCTTTATTAGCGAGGACCATAAGTTTAGGATTAATCCTCATAAGTATGGCCCTTCTATGCTCAGCTGAAAGGCCAGCATTAGTGTTGCCCAAGAGACATAGGGCGCATTGACTCCAGCCACGTAGTAGGTCAACATCTACATGTGTGCCCTTCAGAGAAGCTTCTTCTGCCAGATCAAGAATTCTTGTGAGGGGACCCAAAATATCCAAGCCTTTCCTAGGATCCTTACCTGTTTTAAATAAAAATTTCATCAGTTCTGGATCCAAATTTGGAGTAATCCCAGCTTTATTATCTAGGAAGGGTCTAGGGCACTCTGCCCTCATCAAGTTGTGCGCTTCCTTCTCGAGGGAACTGCGGATCCAATGTTTAATGAATTTCTAAACGTGGTCCATAGGCCACCAGTCCGACCCTCTTGGGTGAGTGATCTGGTTAGGATTAAACATTTCCACCCCTGTAGGGTCTTTAATGGCTTTTGAGCTAGAGGCTTGCTCAAGATCTTCATCGAGAAGATCATTCTCTAAATCTTCTAAGGGGTCAAAAATATATTCATCCTCCTTGTCTTCAGGGTATGTATCATTGGAGTAGGTTTCTTTTCCAGCTTGCAAGCCGGGGTCTTTTGAGCCATGAAGGTCACTTGGTCTTTTTGTGCCGCGATGGACACCTGGGCTTATTGCGCCAATAAGGCTGCTCTTGCTAATTGTACCGCTATGGGTGCCAAGGTCACTTGTAGCACACAGGGTACCTGATGCTTCATCTCTGTCTTTTGTAGCGCGCTGGCTACCATTGATAAACAGAACATTAGACATGTGTTTAGTTTTTTTCATAACCTTACCTCCTTTTCTGATGGGAGTCACTCTGAAAGGGATATTAGGTCCTCTTCAGAGTAGTCACTTTTTCTCTTGCTAAGGGCCGCCTCCACTGCCTCTTTCAGGGAGGATTTAAATTCCTTCTCAAGGAAATTAATTAGTACTCTCTCACTGAGGGGTATGGATGAAATCCCCTCTGTTTCAATATCAGACATGATGTTGAAAAGGTTGTTCAAAAATACTGTTTAAATAAAGCTTTAGTATTTCAAAGCAGTAAAAACAATTATCTAAAGTTAGATGCCTGATAACGAAGGGGTAGAGCTTAAAACAATCCCCTTATTCTCCATTTTTTTTTTTTAAAGTATCTTTCCTTATCTTATTTTGTATCAGTTGTAGAAACTGTCTTCGAGCCTGCCTCCTACGGTGTCAGGGAATGACCGTTGCGAGGCTCAAGCTTGCTTGGTTACCATAGAAACGGTATCAACAAGCGATAGTCCTTTTTTTAGTCTTCCCCGTTTTTTATGCGTCACTTCCCCAATATGGGGGAATCAGGGTTGTGAAAAAACAAACGACAGACGGTGCATACGGAGCTGGGAAGGTCGGGGCGGAGTCACGTCCGTCCCCTGTTTCAAATCCCAGCCCCAATGTCTGCCAACTCAACTGTCTCTCTCCGACTCTTTGCGAGCAGGGAGAGAACTTTGCCAAAACGTGCTGCGCCCCGGCAAGAGACACCTTGGCCAAAGTGTATTGCAGGCCGGGAAACTGATTGCCTGAGGATCGGAGCCTTAATTGCGGTGGCGCTCTCTCTCCGTCGTCGTCAAGGCAATCGAAGGTAGGAGGGGGAATTGCGAGAGTCTGGAGATGCTCTCTGTGGTGCCCTTAATCCCGTCGGTATGAGACGCAACGTCTCTCAAGTCTCGGGTGAGGAGCCCGATCCGGCTACTTTAGGCTCAGTATATAACGGAGAGCCGTAATCAAGTCATGCCGGTTTGCACATTCGTTGAGAAAAGGTCAGTCTGGCATACATTTTATCTTGATATATTTGGCATACATGGTATATTTAGTTCGTATTGGGTATTAGTTACCATAAAGAGCGTTAAGGATTAAGTACAGGCATGAGTAAGCGTATAAATGCGCAAAAGGCCATGTAATACCTAAAGTATGCATAAGGTGGAATATAGAGGATAGCGGCCCGACCAGAAATTGGACGGGTCGCTACCCAAGGATAAAAAACAAGTTGAATGTCCTTAACTGATGAGGAGTAGCCAATAAAAGAGGCTGATGCCTAGCTACACTGTTACTATGTTATGTTTCTAAAGTTCTATGGAATGTTTTACTTGTGATGTAACACATGTTCTTTAAGGGGCTGCATGTTGGGGCAGCAATAAAAGTTATTGCATAATGGTAGCCTCCGGTCTTGTAATGAAATCCCCTGCAAACCTTAAATTTAGCTAAAGAAAAATCACATTTTCCTCACTTTTCTGTGTGGGAAAGTTGTGGGATCACCGGGCCACCACAAATTTCCTACCACCCAGTGTTCCCTTAGGTCTCCTGATAAAAATGGTATCTCACTTGTGTGGGTAGGCATAGTGGCCGCAACCGGAAATGGGCCAAATCGTACTGTGGAGACTTCAAAAGTACCTATCATAAAAAGACCTGGTTTTGCAGGGGGGGGCACCTGGGGTGTTGGCCCCGGGCTCATGGCCATCTAGGGAAACTTACCATACCCACACATTTCTGAAAACTAGACACCCTGGGGAGTCCAGTTAGGTATGGCTTGCGTGGATTCCCCAATGTTTTCCTACCCAGAATCCCCTGCAAACCTCAAATTTAGCTGAAAAAAAATCACTTTTTCTACACATTTTTGTGTGGGATCACTGTGCCCTTACAAATGTCCTACCACCTACCGTTCCCCTTGTTATCCCGAGTAAAATTCTACCTCTCTTGTTTGGCTGTCCAATGCAAAATTGGCTACAAATGTATTTTTTTTTAAATGTAGCGCTTACAATTCGCTGCCCTGCACCCTCAATCTCTATGTTTTTTGCCTTTCCCAATCACAGGCCCTTGGCCCACCCACACAAGTGAGGCATCATTTTACTCCGGAGAAAAAGAGTATCGCTGGGTGGCAGGACATTTGTGCCAGCAAGGTGATCCCACACAAAAATGTGTGGAAAAACATGATTTATTTAGCTAAAATTGCGGTTTGCAGGGGATTCTGGGTAGGGAAACGTTGGGGGATCCGCGCAAGCCATACCTCCCTGGAATCCCCAGGGTGTCTCATTTTCATAAATGTGTGGGTTTGGTAAGGCTCCCTAGATGGCCTCAAGCCCGGTGATCCAGCGGTGTACTAACAACAGATACTCCACTACCATATACTCACCTGGTCCCATATAACCTCTTTCACTAATACCAAGTAGACCGCTGGAGCTTGTAGTTTATAGATTTCATGTTATCAGGAATAGTTATATTTCTGTTCTAACTAAACCTTTCACTGATCAAAAAGTTCTTTCCTCTGGTCGATGGACCATTAGTTGGAACTAATTGATGGTGATAATTAACCTAACTTATTAAACATTCTTTAATTAAAGTAAATAATCACAGACTCTGGAAGTTTTAAAATCTTTATCTAAATTAATGAATTGTGAACCATCTCAAAGTTTCAGTACAAACACCCTCATTCACAAGAGTGTCAACTCAATCAATAATCAATAAGCAAAATATTTCAGCTTCACACCATAACTATGCACAGAAAAAGGAGAGGACAGAGAGAGAAGAACATCTATCAATACGATGAATTTATAGTTACCGAGAATGGTGTGAAGACCAACCCCCTGGCCAAAGGGCTGGTAAGGGTCCCCCGGGATAGATCAGGAGACAAAGACTTCAGGACAGGATACTTCACCTCTCTAAATACCAACGACTGCGTTGCACCCCTCTCTGACACTCTCTTCCTCCTCGTGGTTCTTCCGCGATCTTCTAGATGTTTCTGCATTCGATTTCTTCATCAGCGTCTCACAGCATCAGCACCACCCCCAGCACCGACAGCATCCCGAGCTCTCGATTTCCAGCATCGACGACTCTCGCTTCTGCTCCCGTGTCTGCTGCTGCTGTGTCTCTCCTGCCGTGTCTCTTTACTAACTAACTAAAACTACCTCAGTTATACCTTTCCATAACCATGTACCACCCATTAATGTTTCAATTTCATAAAATACTAACTCTGATTTGTCAGGCGAGGGGGATGATCGTCACACCATGCTTACATTTCACTTATTTCATTTGAACCATTGTTTTCAAACCCATCCCCTTAAACTTTATTAAATCATTTCCTTTCCCATACATCTCCAAACTTTATTAATACAAAATGTTTCAACTTTATGAATAAGGCTTCTTCATATGAACTCTTCACCCTCATGTTCCCAGGGCACATCTTCTCTGGCCTTGGACGCGTGACAAATCCTTACTCATCCTTCCTTATTCTTTCTCATCTGCGCATGTGCGGGGTCAAGTCAGTCAGCTCAATTCAGACAAGTGTGGTAGGCCCAAATGCGCACTAAAAATTAAGTCAAAAGAAGAAATGTTATTCTCAAAAATAAATGGTTTCACTGTATACCACCAACCTCTACTCTAACCCACTTTAATTATTATTACCCTTTTCTGCATTTGAGTTAGTATAAAACTTATTTTCTATTTTGCCAAGCAGGTGCCATGTATGTGAGCTTTCAAGCTGCCATTTTAATGCCTTTTTGCGCATGCGCAAGATTTTCCCTCCAAGCGTTGAGACGTCATACTACGTAGATGCAGTAGACGCATGCGCAGTAAAGATCCCTTGTTAGAGTACGTTTTAGTCCTTTGTTCATTTTGTTAAAGTTAGTAAACACATATGCAAGCTTCGTTGTCCCGCGTGTTTTTCTAAAATGCGAATTATTAATTACAAACACATAGTTAGTAATTCGTTAATGAGTTAAAACGAAAGGATTGCTTCCGAGCAAGTCTCATTTACGAGTCCTTGCTCCATCAATCCCCTCTCTGATGGCATATTAAGCCATCACAAAATTACCCATCCCATCCCAGATACCAACTTTAGCACATCTCAGTTCTCTATTTCTCCTCTCAATTTTTCATCAATCAACTCATTTCCTTCTAAATCCTTCATTTTCTTATATAATTTGCCTTTCATTTCTTCCAACTGTATTTCATCATATTTTCTTTTTCGTTTCTTTCCCTTTCCTTCTCTTTCAAAATTTATTTTCCCTCTCTTTCCTTTTCTACAACACTTATATGTAATCATTATTATCATCACTACGGTTATTATCATAACTAATGGTATTATTATTTGACCTAGGAAACTTTTCCCAAAATCAGCAAACCATTTCCCTATTGATGTTATACTTTTTGTTAGTCTTCCCCACACACTGTCAACCTCCAGTTGGGTCAAGTCTTTATGCATTCTTGTAATGTTTTCAATATATCCTCTAATTTCTCTGCTCTTGTCTGGAATGTAAGTGCAACAATGTTGAATTTTCAACATACCACAGACTCCACCTTCCTTTGCTAATAATATGTCAAGAGCAAGACGGTTCTGTAAAACCATAGACCTTATTGCAACCATCTCAGTGTTAATCATTAAGAATCCTCCTGCAGTATCTGTAGAAAGACGATCAACTATGGTTGATAGCTTTCAAATTTTCTGTGAATTAAGAATGACTCCAACTGAGGGTATCAATGCACTAAAAATATCCCCTACAATTTCAGAGAAACTAGCTCTTTTTCTACGTGTTAGTCCATTAGGATTTCCATTGGTTCCACTGATTCTGTCCACATGATACATTTTTGGAAAAACTATTCCAAAGTAACAGCTCCCGTACCATCTTGCAGGTAACCTATAATATGCATTGTTCCCGCAAACATAATAAACTCCTGGAAATACAGGATCAGTTCCCCCTTTTAGTCCCCACCCTCCTAAAATAAGGAAGTTGTGTTCACATTCACTGGAACCAATGTAATTATTGTTATAATCTGTCTTTAATATATGGAGGCAGAATTTTCCCCTTTTCACAAAATCCAGGGACATCGCAGCATGAGCCTTGCCATTCGCATAGATTCCCTCTTTTCTAGCCCATGGACGTACATGGGGTTTCTGTTCAGTCGCTTTCTTTATTAAATCCTGTCTCCTCTCTTCTACTAAATCCAAAAAATCTTTTTCTTCTTTTCTCAATGTACATGTTAGATTATCTTTATGTGCCTGAACTAAATCTATTGAACTCATTGTTAAGAAAAATTCACACATTAACTATGCATTTTTACTACTAACTACTGGATTCATATTCTTTCTAATAGGTAAATCAGAAAATACTACATCTAGATTTGAATAAAAATACTGAAGTCTCCCTGTAGCATAAAATAGACTTGATAAAATACTACATGACACACCATATGTTAAAGGTATATGGTGATACGTCACCCCTTCTGATACTGATGAGGGTAACTTCATACACACATAGCAATTACTAATCTCCATAGTACTAACATATTGAAATAACAATTTAATAAACACATTAGAGAACGTATTATAGTCTGATTCATTATGATAATTTGCTTCATCTTCTACCCCTATTTCTATTTTAGTTCCTTTTATTCTATCTACCTTATCATTAGTATCTGTATTATTCTTGTCACTTGTTTTCATTAACAAAGGTACTCCTACTGTTAGGAATAACCATACTAATGCTACTAATAAAATACTACAAAAACAAAATCTAAAACATTTTCTTTTCAATCCACGTTTTGGTCTCTCGGTAACTTCAATTTCTGCCATTTTACTTCTGAGAAAATTTCTTTTCTCTTATCCTTTCTTTGTTATTTGACTTCCTTTTCGTTCTTAAGGAGGCCTCAATTTGCTTTCATCAATCTATGCAACATGAACTTCTTCTGCTTCATCACTTAGATCTAGGGATTCAAATTCTTCGAGTATGACATAGGTCCATTCAGGGGCCTTGTACCTTCTGTTTAAATTTCTCAATCTTGGACTTCTTCGAGTTATTTTCGCTAAGGTTTGTTTAGATCGTGTTTGACTTGTGATTTCATTTACTTGTTCTGGTTTCTTTTCTGATTTTCTCAAATGATATCTTAATTTCTTTACTCCAGTAGGCCAATTGTCTCCCTTTCTGATTCTTTTGATCTGTACTGCACTTTCACCTTCTTTATCTTCTCTCAAAGTTCTTGTAATTTCACTTCATCTAGGCACAATCTGTTCTCGTTCTCTGTTTTCTGTGCTTGAACCTTCTTTTACTTCCACCTGCTCAGGTCTTATCGTACTTTGTTCTTCTTCTTCCTGAGCTTGTTCTTCTAATTCTATCTGACCCTGTTCAGGTCTTATTTCAAACTGTTCTTTTTCTGCCTGAACTTGTTCTTCTAGCTCTATCTGATCCTGTTCAGGTCTTATTTCAAACTTTTCTTCTTCTGCCTGAACGTGTTCTTCTACTATTCCCTCCTCAGGTTCCTGAAAGTCTTTTTCTATTTCCACCTGAGTGTGTTCTTCTTTCCCTGTCTCTTCATGACTACTTTCCTGTCTTTTCAGTTCTGTTCTTCTTCTTGTTTCAATAGCATCATCAATTACTTCAATCACTGGTATCCACTCTTCCTGACTTGTACCTGGCTGTTCGTCATATGGTTGTCTTTCAGAATCTATCACTCTAGATTCTTCAATTTCACAGCTTATAACTCCTGACACTTCAGCCTGTTCAGTCAGTGGTTGCTCTTGTTGTTCCGATGGGCTCGGAACTCTTCTGGTATGACAGGCATGAATCCAATTGGGCAAACCTGCACACTTCACTGCTGTGGTAGTGACTAGTATGACTTGACGCAGTTTATCCCACCTTGGTGCTAGGCACGACTTTCTTGCGTGTTTCTTTACTAGCACCCAATCTCCAGGATTCAAATCATGTGCTTGGTCTGGCTGTCTTTCAACTGCGTCTTCTCCAACCTGGTGAGAGACAGAATGCACCATTTCAGCCAATCCTTTGCAATAGTCCAATACCAGATCATCAGTTATATTCATTAATTTATTTCCAGGAATAAATGCTTGTCTTATTGCTTTTCCCATGAGAACTTCATGTGGGCCCATTCCTGTTTTTCTGTCTGGAATACTTCTGAGACCCATCAATACAAGAGGTAATGCATCTGGCCATTTCAGCATTGTGGATGCACACACCTTCCCTAGTCTTGACTTGATTGTGCCATTTAACTGTTCAACTATTCCAGAAGCCTCTGGACGATAAGCACAGTGCAGTTTTTGTTCTATGTTAAATGCAGCACAGATTAATCAAATTATTTCATTATTAAAATGAGGGCCTCTATCTGATTCCAAAGTGACTGGAAAACCAAAGCGTGGAATTAACTCCCTCAACAACAATTTAGCAACTGTAAGACTGTCATTTCTTCGAGTGGGATATGCTTCCACCCATCTTGAGAAGAGGCATACTATGACAAGTATATATTTCAGTCCATTGCTAGGGGGCAACTCAATAAAATCCAACTGTAATCTGGTGAAGGGTCCTTCTGCCTTTCCAATCTTTCCCCAACTAACTACTGTTTTCCTACCTGGATTTTGCTGCTGACAGGTTAGGCATCTTTGGCAAAGGCTCTCTGCGACTACCCTGAATTTCGGATTGTACCAACTCTGTCTGAATAGTCTGATCATTGAGTCTCTCCCTATGTGTGTTGCTCCATGATACACTCTTGCCATTTTTGAAAGCAAACAATCTGGCATGACTGGTCTTCCATCTAAATACACCCATACCTCATCATGTGGTCTCTTTGTACAAGCTGCCTTTATCCAAATTTCCTTTTCCTTTTCCTCAACTTCTTCCTGCAATTGTCTAATCTCATCCCATGTTTCTGGTACTGAGAAAAACATAAGTTGGCATCTGGTTTCACCCGTTTCAATTTTTCTGTTAATGGCCACTGTATTTTTGGCACAGTATTTAGCCACTTGGTCAGCATATTTATTGCCAGCAGTCACATAGTCATTTCCTGACTGATGTGCAGCGTATTTTACAACTGCTATCTCTTTTGGCAAGTGTAATGCTTCCAATAAATCCTTTACATTTTTGCTGTTTCTAATAGGAGATCATGAAGAAGTCAGAAATCCCCTCTGCATCCAGAGCTGGCCAAAATCGTGCACAACCCCGAACCCATATTTACTGTCCATAAATATGGTTACTCTCCAATTTTTCCCCAATTTGCATGCCATGGTTAGGGCTACCAATTCGGCTACTTGTGCAGATTTGACTCCCGGTAAACAGGATGCTTCAATTACCCCAGATATCTTACAAACAGCATATGCAGCACTTAATCCTCCTTCTTGTGTCCTGAGGCAGGACCCATCTACAAATAACTCATGGTCAGCCTCTTTCAAAGGTGTCTCCTTTATGTCCGGACGGGGCTTAGTACATAATTCAGTTACGTCCAGACAATCATGATCACTCTCATCTTTCACGTCTTCATTGCATGGGTCTGGCAGTAAGGTAGCTGGGTTCATAATCGTACACCTTATCACTGTCACGTTCTCAGCTCCCAAAATCACTCTTTCATACTTAGTCAATCGACTAGGGGTGAGATGTTGTGTTCTTGTCAAAAGAATCTCAACTGAGTGTGGAACATAAACCTTTACCGGATGTCCCATCACTTTCGACTCACTCTGCTCCAGACTCATACAAGTAGCAGCTACTGCTTTTAAGCAGCCAGGTAATGCTGAAGCCACTGGATCCAATGCAGCTGAAAAATATGCCACTGGACGTCGACTCAATCCATGTCTCTGTGTTAAGACTGAAAGTGCACAATTTTCTCTCTCACAACAAAACAACGCAAAATCTTTTGAATAATCAGGCATGCCCAAGGCAGGAGCCTCACACAAACAATTTCGCAATTTCACAAATGTCTCTATGCAATCATCATTCCAATCAATCGGATCTTTTACTCTTTTCCGGGTCATTTGTATTAATGGTTTCGCTAACATAGAAAAACCATTAATCCATTGCCTACAGTACCCAACCACTCCCAGGAACATTCTCATTTCTCTCTGAGTCTGTGGTAATTGCATTTCTTTGATTATTTTTATTCTTTCCGGTGTCACTTTTCTACCTCTTTCTATTTTATGCCCTAAGTATCTAACTTCTTGTCGACTTAACTGTAATTTTTCTGGAGACACCTTGTGTCCTCCTTCAGCCAAATGGTTCAGTAATGCAATTGTGTCTGTGACACAATCTTCTCGTGTTTTGGATGCCACCAGTAGGTCATCAATATACTGGACCAGAACAGATTTTCCAAGCATAATCAATGATTCTAGACACTTTTTCAAAATCTGATTAAAAATTGAGGGACTCTCTGTGTACCCTTGAGGAACTTGACACCATGCGTAAATACGATCCTCAAACTTAAACGTAAAAAGATACTGGCTGTCTGGGTGCAAAGGAATAGAAAAGAACGCTTGACATAAATCAATTACTGTAAACCAGCCTGCATTCCAAGGTATCTGATAAAGGATCACTGCTGGATTTGGCACTATTGGACAACATGGCACTACAATTTTATTTATTTTTCGTAAATCCTGCACTATTCTATACTTTCCGCTGGGCTTTTTCAGTCCCATTATTGGCAAATTACAAGGACTACCCATCACTTCTTTTAAAATACCTTGTTTAACCATTCGTTAAATTTCTGGAATAACTCCTGCTTTTACTTCTGGACTCATCTTGTACTGTCGGGTGTTTGGATACACTGCACCTTCTTTCACTGTCACTTTACTGGGTCTATATTTGTCATTAACCCAATGTCTTTTCCTGTAATATCCCACACTTCTGGATTAACTGTGGCTCTCAACTCTTCTGGTAATTCATTCTCAGTCATTAGTGAAAACATTTCATCTACTTCCGTTCCCTGTTTGGCTAACATCATCTTCTATACAACGTCTTCATCAGGGGTTTGGAAAGCGACACCATCTGGTGTACAATAGATTGTGCAGTTCATTTTGCACAGTAGATCTCTTCCCAACAGATTTACAGGACTGGAATCGCAAACTACAAACCGATGCATTTCTTTGAAGTTTCCAATGTGTACCTCCATTGGTTTTGTGTTTGGGGTTCTAATCTGTTGGTTAGACATGCCTACAACTTGGATTGATTCTCCCGAGAGGGGTAGGTTTGGGATGTCTGCTGTTCTCACAGTAGACCTAGTAGCACCAGTATCCAATAGGAAAGTAATGTCTTTACCTTCTACTTTCCCATCAACAAATGGACCTGACTGATCTACTGGCAAGGATGCACCAAGCACGCACTCCTCTTCCTCCCCCTCAGGCACCGTCATTGTGTGAAATCCGAACTTTCCTCATCATTCTGCAACAAATATTGTGTAATTGTTCTATTATTCTTACCACTTTCTCCTTGAAATCCGGTGTTTGCACTGAAACTCTGATGATTCACAAAATTTGGCATAGGAGCTGGTGGCACCTGATATTGTGGAGTAACTACCTGCTGCTGCTGATTCACAAGTACTTCATTCTGCATCTGTAGGATTAAATTTTGATTTGGCCCATTATTACTCTTATTACTCTTATTATTCTGAGTACTCTTACACTCGTTCTTCCAATGTCCAAGCTTTCCGCACGCATGACAAGGAAACTTCTTTTTCGCTTCTTCTCTGTCCATTCGTCCCCTATATTTATTACCATTCGCTCCTTGATCATTCTGACTCTTCACTTTCGCTTGATTATTATTTTGGGCATTTGTTTTCTCCTCTTGCTGTTCTGCCAGTTTTACTTGTGCCCACATCATTTTCTCTTTTAGCTTCCTACGCCTGGCCTCAATGTCATCTCCGCAATATTTTGCATACTTTAAAATCTCATCCACTGTCTTGCTTTGCCAACACAACATGTGCTGCTGTATCATCTGACTAATCTCTGGTTTCAAACCATATACAAACCGATACACAAAATGTCCCATATCCTTGTCACCGATATTCTCAAAACCCCTATACTGCTTAAACACCTGTAATAGCCTCTCATAATATGCATGTACAGATTCATTTGGTTCCTGAGTTGTTCTATCTATTTTTACCCAGTCTGTTCCTTTAGGAGGAATTTTCCCTTTCAAATACGTAATCACTTGGTGATACTTTTTCATCACCTCCTTCGAGGGTGCTCATGTCTTTGCGTCTCTAGCATACTCCTCATTAGGCCAGTCAATTGTAATTTTACATTCCGTCCATAAATCAGCAGGTACCACTATATCAAATAGACCATCCAAATCTTTCAACAAAACCTTTGAAACCTTCACAAATCTCTCTACCTGTTTATACCATTCAACTGGTTTTTCTCTCAGCTTTGGAAAATCATTTGAAAATGACAAAATATCTTGTCTACTCCAAGGAACATGAACATATCCTCCTCCAGGAACCTCTCTCATTGGATACAATTTTCCATTTTGCTTGATTCTCTTACTGGAAATGCAGCTGCTGATTCTCTCGCTTGTACTGCCTCTTTCTTTCTTATCCATCTAATTCTCCATTTATCAATGTCTCCCCATTTTCGAAAAATGCTCATTAATTCTTTTATCTGTAGTCTCTTTCCAGAAGCATTTACACTTTCTAAATCTTTATCAGTAAAGTCCACTGGATATGGTTTCTGTAACAACTTTGATTTCCCTATGTCTATTCCAATCTCTGAAGCAACTTCAGTCAATTTCTCATGAAATACCCTTGCTCGCCTGGTTATGTTCTTACATAAAAATAATAATTCTTCTTCATTGTAAGCATTCAATCTTTCTGTGCCCACACATCCTGTCATCATCTCTTCCAATTCCACTTTCAATCTGCTGATGCCTAAAATTCTTGGTGTTGGGTTCTGATTATCTCTTTCCTGTGCCCATCTTTCTATATCTTCAGAAGTAACTACTGTTGCGCCTTCAGTTCCTGTATGAACTAAAGGTCTTCTTTCTCTCAAATTCATGGGCGTAACTCTCTTTGGAGTTTCCTTCAAAGGTTCCACGTTAGGGAGATCCATTAATGAACTGATTGACTCACTTTCACTAACCTGATCATCTGTAATTATTATCTCTTTCCTAGGACTATTTAATGGAATTGTCACAGGTTGTGGTTTTCGGCAAATCTTTTTATCTCCATACAATGGGATTACTGGACCAATGGTCACTGGTACTGTCAAAGCTTCCGTATTCAACTTTAATTGACTTATCTTTTGAACTAGTTCTTCTCTAGTTTTGTTTAAAACATCTCTTTCATTATCCTGTAACACACTGTTATATGACGTATCATGTAAAATCTGTGGGGTCAATGGCATTCCCATTACTGGTGCACTTGGGGTAACCTTACTAGTTGCTTCTTGATACGGCGGTGGATTTTTAATTAAAATATCTTCCAACAACTCGTCATCTGATTCGCCGTATCCTGCTGTATTCATGTGTTTCGTTTTCGCCTAACACTTTCCTCCAGACTGTTCCTCAGCCATTAACACTGGATATAAACCTTCTGATACCATAGCTCTCCTCCATTATTTCATCTGCCCTTCGCGTGACTCATGCAAGTGTCTCGGAAAGAATCCTCTATATCTCCCACCTCTGCATCTCTCTCGTTCATATGACTCAGTCTCCCATTCTTCCAAAGCCTCGTATTGAGTTAACCTAGGTCTAGGTTCTAAATCATTCATTTTCAATCTCAAATTCTGAAGAATCCTCCCATTAAACGTACCATCTTTAGGAAAAGCTAGCACGCCATCATCCTTCGTATATTCTATCCAGTTTTCCAACCACACGCAAGTATGATATCCTCTTTCCATCATCATGAAAGATGCTGGTGTTTTCGGTGGCGGAATAGGAATTCCCTCTCTAGTCAACACAGGCTTATCTTTTATAAAGAAATTCTTAATTTTCTTTATAAATGACATTTTTCTTTTCTCTCCATACATCCTTGAGGAACGATGTATAAAATCGTATTCTGCAAACCCTTGAAATCTTCTACCTGTACGCCTTGCACTAACAGTCAAATCAAAATCCCGCATACAATCTCTCTCTCCACCAATCCTAATGCGGCTTCTAACTAGCTATCCAATTAAAATAAGGCTCACGCTCGTGATCTGACCAATGCCAGCGCAGCGTTTTTCTGACGTCAGTTCTGCTCCTTTCTACTGACCCATCCTTTACAAGGCTGCTCCTGTCACACGCCCGCTGTTTCTACCAATCCCAGCGCGGCTCACTGTGACGTCAGTACAACTCCAGCAACTGACCCTCCCTTTACAAGGTAATACGAAAACTTATTTCTCAATATTTTCTTTAAAATTCTTTGTTATTAACGACATAAAAACATTCGCTACTCTGTCTGTTCCACTAAATCAAAGGATAGTTTATTTCTTTCCACTGTGAGTAAAACACTTCCGCTTACCCTTCATTCAAGCTCTAGAGAACCTGCTACTGCTTCGGTGTCACCCGTTTTGGGAAATTTGAGACCAAAATTTCACCAACGAACTCCTTTTGCTGTCAATCTAGCTTGGAAGAACCTGCTACTCCTTCAGGGTTACCCTTTCTAGGTGATATAACGCCTAAAGTTTCACTACCGAACTCTTTGCTATCAATCACTCTCACTTTTACGCAGAAAAATAGTCCCTACTTTAACACTGCCAGCCCTACCTAGCTTCTCAGTGTTATTCCAACAGACGAGTAACCTCACTGCAGTGTGATTTCTATCGCCACCCGCTATTCATTCCCCGGGAATTTTCCGGACAACATAAAACAAGACGCTAACTCTTTTTGTTAAACATAAATCAATTAATCAATAATCTATACTTATCACCAAACTAGTCAATAATAACCATAACTCTGCTACCAGAAAACTGATCCAGCGGTGTACTAACAACAGATACTCCACTACCATATACTCACCTGTGCCCATATAACCTCTTTCACTAATACCAAGTAGACCGCTGGAGCTTGTAGTTTATAGATTTCATGTTTTCAGGAATAGTTATATTTCTGTTCTAACTAAACCTTTCACTGATCAAAAAGTTCTTTCCTCTGGTCGATGGACCATTAGTTGGAACTAATTGATGGTGATAATTAGCCTAACTTATTAAACATTCTTTAATTAAAGTAAATAATCACAGACTCGGGAAGTTTTAAAATCTTTATCTAAATTAATGGATTGTGAACCATCTCAAAGTTTCAGTACAAACACCCTCATTCACAAAAGTGTCAACTCAATCAATAATCAATAAGCAAAATATTTCAGCTTCACACAATAACTATGCACAGAAAAAGGAGAGGACAGAGAGAGAAGAACATCTATCAATACGATGAATTTATAGTTACCGAGAATGGTGTGAAGACCAACCCCCTGGCCAAAGGGCTGCTAAGGGTCCCCCGGGATAGATCAGGAGACAAAGACTTCAGGACAGGAATCAGGACAGGATACTTCACCTCTCTAAATACCGACAACTGCGTCGCACCCCTCTCTGACACTCTCTTCCTCCACGTGGTTCTTCCGCGATCTTCTTTCTAACCCAATTAAGTTAAATAGATGTTTCTGCATTCGATTTCTTCATCAGCGTCTCACAGCATCAGCACCACCCCCAGCACCGACAGCATCCCGAGCTCTCGATTTCCAGCATTGACGACTCTCGCTTCTGCTCCCGTGTCTGCTTCTGCTGTGTCTCTCCTGCCGTGTCTCTTTACTAACTAACTAAAACTACCTCAGTTATACCTTTCCATAACCATGTACCACCCATTAATGTTTCAATTTCATAAAATACTAACTCTGATTGGTCAGGCGAGGGGGATGATCGTCACACCATGCTTACATTTCACTTATTTCATTTGAACCATTGGTTTCAAACCAATCCCCTTAAACTTTATTAAATCATTTCCTTTCCCATACATTTCCAAACCTTATTAATACAAAATGTTTCAACTTTATGAATAAGGCTTCTTCATATGAACTCTTCACCCTCATGTTCCCAGGGCACATCTTCTCTGGCCTTGGACGCGTGACAAATCCTTACTCATCCTTCCTTATTCTTTCTCATCTGCGCATGTGCGGGGTCAAGTCAGTCAGCTCAATTCAGACAAGTCTGGTAGGCCCAAATGCGCACTAATAATAAAGTCAAAAGAAGAAATGTTATTCTCAAAAATAAATGGTTTCACTGTATACCACCAACCTCTACTCTAACCCACTTTAATTATTATTACCCTTTTCTGCATTTGCGTTAGTATAAAACTTATTTACTATTTTGCCAAGCAGGTGCCATGTATGTGAGCTTTCAAGCTGCCATTTTAATGCCTTTTTGCGCATGCGCAAGATTTTCCCTCCAAGCGTTGAGACGTCATACTACGTAGATGCAGTAGACGCATGCGCAGTAAAGATCCCTTGTTAGAGTACGTTTTAGTCCTCTGTTCATTTTGTTAAAGTTAGTAAACACATATGCAAGCTTCGTTGTCCCGCGTGTTTTTCTAAAATGCGACTTATTAATTACAAACACATAGTTAGTAATTCGTTAATGAGTTCAAACGAAAGGATTGCTTCCGAGCAAGTCTCATTTACGAGTCCTTGCTCCATCACCGGGGCCCAAAAAAAGGTGCCCCCCTGCAAAACCAGGTGGTTTTATGATGGGTAATTTTGAAGTCTGAACAATATGTTTTGGGTCCTTGCCTGTCGCGGGTACTTGACCCACCCACACGAGTGAGGTACCATTTTTATTGGGAGATCTGGGGGAATGCTGGGTGGCAGAAAATTTGTGTCACCCTGGTGATCCTACCACTTTCCCACATACAAATTTGAGAAAAATTAGATTTATTCAGCTAAATTTCAGGTTTGTAGGGGATTCTGGGTAGGGAAACGTCAGGGGATCCACACACGCCATACCTCCCTGGACTTCCCAGGGTGTCTAGTTTTAAAAAATGTGAGGGTTTGGTAGGTTTCCCTAGATGGCCCCAATACCGGGGCCAAAAACCCTGGTGCCCCCCCTTGCAAACCTAGGTCGTTTTGTGATAGGTAATTTTGATGTCTCCACAATACATTTTGGGCCCTTCCCTTTTCGCGGGTACTTGATCCACCCACACGAGTGAGGAACCATTTTAATCAGGAGACTTTGGAAAATGCGGGGTGGGTGGAAGTTTGTGGACCCACACAGAATGGGTCAGTTTTCACTGTAAAAATGTGGTGTGTCCACGTTGCATTTTGGGTCATTTCCTGTCAAGGGCACTAGGCCTACCCACACAAGTGAGGTATTATTTTCATCGGAAGACTTTGGGGAATGCGGGCTGGGTGGAATTTTGTGGATCCACGCAGATTCCAGAACTTTCCATCACAGAAATGTGAGGGAAATGTGTTATTTTTGACAAAGTTTGAGATTTGCAAGGGATTCTGGGTAACAGAACCAGTTGAGAGCCACACAAGTAACCCCATCTTGGATTCCCCTGGGTGTCTAGTTTTCATAAATGTAAAGGTTTGCTGGGTTTCCCTAGGTGCGGGCAGAGCTAGGGTTCAAAATCCACAGCTAGGCACTTTGCAAAAAAAAGAGTCAGTTTTCACTGTAAAAATGTGGTGTGTCCACGTTGCGTTTTGGGCCGTTTCCTGTCACAGGCACTAAGCCTATCCCCACAAGTGAGGTACCATTTTTATTGGAAGACTTTGGGAAATGCGGGATGTGTGGAATTTTGGGGATCCACGCAGATTCCAGAACTTTCCATCACAGACATTTGAGGAAAATGTGGTTTTTTGGAGAAAGTTTGAGCTTTGTGTGGGATTCTGGGTAACAAAACTTGGTGAGAGCCACACAAGTCACCCCATTCTGGATTCCCCTGGGTGTTTAGTTTTTAAAAATGTATAGATTTTCTAGGTTTCCCTAGGTGCAGGCAGAGCTAGGGTTCAAAATCCACAGCTAGGCACTTTGCAAAAAAAGGGTCCGTTTTCAATGTAAAAATGTGGTGTGTCCACGTTGCGATTTTGGGCCGTTTCCTGTCACGGGTACTAGGCCTACCCACACAAGTGAGGTACCATTTTTATCGAAAGACTTTGGGGAATGCGAGGTGGGTGACATTTTGTGGATCCACGCAGAATCCAGAATTTTCCATCACAGAAATATGACAAAAATGTGTTTTTTAGGACAAAGTTTGAGGTTTGCAAGGGATTCTGGGTAACAGAACCTGGTGAGAGCCACACAAGTCACCCCATCCGGGACTCCCCTGGGTGTCTAGTTTTTAAAAATGTATACGTTTGCTAGGTTTCCCTAGGTGCGGGCAAAATCCACAGCTAGGCACTTTTAAAAAAAGGGTCAGTTTTCACTGTCAAAATGTGGTATGTCCATGTTGTATTTTGGGCCGTTTCCTGTCCCGGACACTAGGCCTATTCACACAAATGAGGTACCATTTTGTATTGGAAGACTATGGGGAATCTGGGGTGGGTGGAATTTTGTGGACCCACGCAGATTCCAGAACTTTCCATCACAGAAATATGAGAAAAATGTGTTTTTTTGACAAAGTTTGAGGTTCGCAAGGGATTCTGGGTAACAGAACCTGGTGAGAGCCACTCAAGTCACCCCATCCTGAATTACTCAGGGTGTCTAGTTTTCAAAAATGTATAGGTTTCCTAGGTTTCCCTTGGTGCCAGCTGAGCCAGGGTTCAAAATCCACAGCTACGTACTTTGCAAAAAAGGGGTCTGTTGTCACTGTAAAAATGTGGAGTGTCCACGTTGCGTTTTGGGCTGTTTCTTGTCACGGGCACTAAGCCTACCCACACAAGTGAGGTACCATTTTTATCGGGAGACTTAGGGGAACACAGAATTGTAGAGCAACTGTTATTACCTATTGACTTTTGATGCATTTCTGCCTTCCAAATGTAAGACAATGTGTAAAAAAGAAGTCACTTTGAAAAATGTCCTATAATTCACATGCAAGTATGGGTACCCAGAATTTCGGCGATGTGCAAATAGCTACTGTTTCGAAGCTCTATATTTTGCTTCCATTTCTGAAATACATAGGTGTCTTTCATACCTATTTTTCACTCTTTAGATTTTACCAAATGAATTGCTATATACCCAGTACACAATGAAAAACCATTGGAAGACGCTGCTCAGTTAATGGCTCTGGGTTCCTCGGGTTCTTGGTGAACCTACAAGTCCTATACATCCCCACAACCAGAATGGTCTAGCAGATTTAGCTGTATATTGCTTTCAAAAATCTGTCATACTTAGAAGAAGTTTCAGTTGAAAACGTTGATACATATGGCTTTTTTTTCCAACTCATTTTCAATTTTTCTTATTTTCAACTGTTAGTTTCTATAAAAAATAACCCAGATTTTTGTGGATCCACGCAGATTCCAGAACTTTCCATTACAGAAATGTGAGGGAAATGTGTTATTTTTGACAAAGTTTGAGGTTTGCAAGGGATTCTGGGTAACAGAACCAGTTGAGAGCCATACAAGTCACCCCATCCTGGATTCCCCTAGGTGTTTAGTTTTTAAAAATGTATACGCTTGCTAGGTTTCCCTAGGTGCTGGGAGAGCTAGGGTTCAAAATCCACAGCTAGGCACTTTCCAAAAAAAGGGTCAGTTTTCACTGTAAATATGTGGTGTGTCCAAGTTCGGTTTTGGGCCGTTTCCTGTCACGGGCACAAGGCCTACCCACACAAGTGAGGTACCATTTTTATCGGAAGACTATTGGGAATGCGGAGTGGTTGGAATTTTGTGGATCCACGCATATTCCAGAACTTTCCATCACAGAAATGTCAGGAAAATGTGTTTTTTTGGACAAAGTTTTAAGTTTGTGTGGGATTCTATGTAACAGAACTTGGGGAGAGCCACACAAGTCACCCCATTCTGGATTCCCCTGGGTGTCTAGTTTTTAAAAATGTATAGGTTTGCTGGGTTTCCAAGGTGCGGGCAGAGCTAGGGTTCAAAATCCACAGCTAGGCACTTTGCAAAAAAAGGGTCAGTTTCCAATGCAAAAATGTGGTGTGTCCACGTTGCGTTTTGGGCCGTTTCCTGTCGCGGGCACTAGGCCTACCCACACAACTGAGGTACCATTTTTATCGGAAGACTTTGGGGAATGCGAGGTAGGTGACATTTTGTGGATCCACACAGATTCCAGAATTTTCCGTCACAGAAATGTAAGGAAAATGTGTTTATTAGGACAAAGTTTGAGGTTTGCAAGGGATTCTGGGTAACAGAACCTGGTGAGAGCCACACAAGTCACTCCATCCAGGATTCCCCTGGGTGTCTAGTTTTCATAAATGTATAGGTTTGCTGGGTTTCCAAGGTGCAGGCAGAGCTAGGGTTCAAAATCCACAGCTAGGAACTTTGCAAAAAAAGAGTCAGTTTTCACTGTAAAAATGTGATGTGTCCACATTGCGTTTTGGGCCGTTTCTTGCTGTGGGCACTAGGCCTACCCACACAACTGAGGTACCATTTTTATCGGAAGACTTTGGGGAATGCGGGGTGGGTGGAATTTTGTGGATCCACGCAGATTCCAGAACTTTCCATCACAGAAATGTGAGGAAAATATGTTTTTTTTAGAAAGTTTGAATTTTGCAAGAGATTCTGGGTAACAGAACCTGGTGAGAGCCAGACAAGTCACCCCCTCCTAGATTTCCCTGGGTGTCTAGTTTAAAAAAATGTATAGGTTTGCTAGGTTTCCCTAGGTGCCGGCAGAGCTAGGATTCAAAATCTACAGCTTGGCACTTCGCAAAAAAAGTGTCAGTTTTCACTGTAAAAATGTGGTGTGTCCACGTAGCGTTTTGTACCGTTTCCTGTCGCGGGCACTAGGCCTACCCACAAAAGTGAGGTACCATTCTTATCAGAAGACATTGGGGAATATGGGGAGGGTGGAAGTTTGTGGATCCATGCAGATTCCAGAACTTTCCATCAGAGAAATGTGAGGAAAATGTGTTTTTGACAAAGTTTGAGGTTTGCAAGGGATTCTGGGTAACAGAACCTGGTGAGAGCCACACAAGTCACCGCATCCTGGATTCCCCTGGGTGACTAGTTTTTAAAAATGTATTGGTTTGCTAGGTTTCCCTAGGTGCCAGCAGAGCTAGGGCTCAAAATCCACAGCTGGGCATGTTGCAAAAAAGGGTCAGTTTTCACTGTAAAAATGTGGTGTGTCCATGTTGCATTTTGGGCTGTTTCCTGTCGCGGGCACTAGGCCTACCCACACAAATGTGGTACCATTTTTATCGGAAGCTTTTGGGGAATGTGGGGTGAGTGGAAGTTTGTGGATCCACGCAGATTCCAGAACTTTCCATCACAGAAATGTCTAGTTTTTAAAAATGTATAGGTTTGCTAGGTTTCCCTAGGTGCCGGCAGAGCTAGGGCTCAAAATCCACAGCTGGGCACGTTGCAAAAAAAGGGTCCGTTTTCACTGTAAAAATGTGGTATGTCCATGTTGTATTTTGGGCCGTTTCCTGTCCCGGGCACTAGGCCTATTCACACAAATGAGGTACCATTTTGTATTGGAAGACTATGGGGAATCTGGGGTGGGTGGAATTTTGTGGACCCACGCAGATTCCAGAACTTTCCATCACAGAAATATGAGGAAAATTTGTTTTTTTGGACAAAGTTTGAGGTTCGCAAGGGATTCTGGGTAACAGAACCTGGTGAAAGCCACTCAAGTCACCCCATCCTGAATTACTCAGGGTGTCTAGTTTTCAAAAATGTATAGGTTTCCTAGGTTTCCCTTGGTGCCAGCTGAGCCAGGGTTCAAAATCCACAGCTACGTACTTTGCAAAAAAGGGGTCTGTTGTCACTGTAAAAATGTGGAGTGTCCACGTTGCGTTTTGGGCTGTTTCTTGTCGCGGGCACTAGGCCTACCCACACAAGTGAGGTACCATTTTTATCGGGAGACTTAGGGGAACACAGAATTGTAGAGCAACTGTTATTACCTATTGACTTTTGATGCATGTCTGCCTTCCAAATGTAAGACAATGTGTAAAAAGAAGTCACTTTGAAAAATGTCCTATAATTCACATGCAAGTATGGGTACCCAGAATTTCGGCGATGTGCAAATAGCTACTGTTTCTAAGCTCTATATTTTGCTTCCATTTCGGAAATACATAGGTGTCTTTCATACCTATTTTTCACTCTTTAGATTTTACCAAATGAATTGCTATATACCCAGTACACAATGAAAAACCATTGGAAGTCGCTGCTCAGTTAATGGCTCTGGGTTCCTCGGGTTCTTGGTGAACCTACAAGTCCTATACATCCCCACAACCAGAATGGTCTAGCAGATTTAGCTGTATATTGCTTTCAAAAATCTGTCATACTTAGAAGAAGTTTCAGTTGAAAACGTTGATACAAATGGCTTTTTTTTCCAACTCATTTTAAATTTTTCTTATTTTCAACTGTTAGTTTCTATAAAAATAACCCAGATTTTTGTGGATCCATGCAGATTCCAGAACTTTCCATTACAGAAATGTGAGGGAAATGTGTTATTTTTGACAAAGTTTGAGGTTTGCCAGGGATTCTGGGTAACAGAACCAGTTGAGAGCCATACAAGTCACCCCATCCTGGATTCCCCTAGGTGTTTAGTTTTTAAAAATGTATACGCTTGCTAGGTTTCCCTAGGTGCTGGGAGAGCTAGGGTTCAAAATCCACAGCTAGGCACTTTCCAAAAAAAGGGTCAGTTTTCACTGTAAATATGTGGTGTGTCCAAGTTCGGTTTTGGGCCGTTTCCTGTCACGGGCACAAGGCCTACCCACACAAGTGAGGTACCATTTTTATCGGAAGACTATTGGGAATGCGGAGTGGTTGGAATTTTGTGGATCCACGCAGATTCCAGAACTTTCCATCACAGAAATGTCAGGAAAATGTGTTTTTTGGACAAAGTTTGAAGTTTGTGTGGGATTCTGGGTAACAGAACTTGGGGAGAGCCACACAAGTCACCCCATTCTGGATTCCCCTGGGTGTCTAGTTTTTAAAAATGTATAGGTTTGCTGGGTTTCCAAGGTGCGGGCAGAGCTAGGGTTCAAAATCCTCAGCTAGGCACTTTGCAAAAAAAGTGTCAGTTTCCAATGCAAAAATGTGGTGTGTCCACGTTGCGTTTTGAGCCGTTTCCTGTCGCGGGCACTAGGCCTACCCACTCAACTAAGGTACCATTTTTATCGGAAGACTTTGGGGAATGCGAGGTAGGTGACATTTTGTGGATCCACACAGATTCCAGAATTTTCCGTCACAGAAATGTAAGGAAACTGTGTTTATTAGGACAAAGTTTGAGGTTTGCAAGGGATTCTGGGTAACAGAACCTGGTGAGAGCCACACAAGTCACTCCATCCAGGATTCCCCTGAGTGTCTAGTTTTCATAAATGTATAGGTTTGCTGGGTTTCCAAGGTGCAGGCAGAGCTAGGGTTCAAAATCCACAGCTAGAAACTTTGCAAAAAAAGAGTCAGTTTTCACTGTAAAAATGTGATGTGTCCACATTGCGCTTTGGGCCGTTTCTTGCTGTGGGCACTAGGCCTACCCACACAACTGAGGTACCATTTTTATCGGAAGATTTTGGGGAATGTGGGGTGGGTGGAATTTTGTGGATCCACGCAGATTCCAGAACTTTCCATCACAGAAATGTGAGGAAAATATGTTTTTTTTTTAGAAAGTTTGAATTTTGCAAGGGATTCTGGGTAACAGAACCTGGTGAGAGCCAGACAAGTCACCCCCTCCTAGATTTCCCTGGGTGTCTAGTTTTAAAAAATGTATAGGTTTTCTAGGTTTCCCTAGGTGCCGGCAGAGCTAGGATTAAAAATCTACAGCTAGGCACTTTGCAAAAAAAGGGTCAGTTTTCACTGTAAAAATGTGGTGTGTCCACGTAGCGTTTTGTATCGTTTCCTGTCGCGAGCACTAGGCCTACCCACAAAAGTGAGGTACCATTCTTATCAGAAGACATTGGGGAATATGGGGAGGGTGGAAGTTTGTGGATCCATGCAGATTCCAGAACTTTCCATCACAGAAATGTGAGGAAAATGTGTTTTTGACAAAGTTTGAGGTTTGCAAGGGATTCTGGGTAACAGAACCTGGTGAGAGCCACACAAGTCACCGCATCCTGGATTCCCCTGGGTGTCTAGTTTTTAAAAATTTATTGGTTTGCTAGGTTTCCCTCGGTGTCAGCAGAGCTAGAGCTCAAAATCCACAGCTGGGCATGTTTCAAAAAAGGGTCAGTTTTCACTGTAAAAATGTGGTGTGTCCATGTTGCATTTTGGGCTGTTTCCTGTCGCGGGCACTAGGCCTACCCACACAAATGAGGTACCATTTTGTATCGGAAGACTATGGGGAAAATGGGGTTGGTAGAATTTTGTGGACCCACGCAGATTCCAGAACTTTCCATCAAAGAAATATAAGGAAAATGGTTTTGTTTTGACAAAGTTTGAGGTTTGCAAGGGATTCTGGGTAACAGAACCTGGTGAGAGTCACTCAAGTCACCCCATCCTGGATTACTCTGGGTGTCTAGTTTTAAAAAATGTATAGGTTTCCCTTGGTGCAGGCTGAGCTAGGGTTCAAAATCCACAGCTAGGTACTTTGCAAAAAAGGGGTCTGTTGTCACTGGAAAAATGTGGAGTGTCCACGTTGCGTTTTGGGCTGTTTCTTGTAGCGGGCACTAGGCCTACCCACACCAGTGAGGTACCATTTTTATCGGGAGACTTAGGGGAACACAGAATTGTAGAGCAACTGTTATTACCTATTGACTTTTGATGCATTTCTGCCTTCCAAATGTAAGACAATGTGTCACTTTGAAAAATGTCCTATAATTCACATGCTAGTATGGGTACCTACAATTTCGGCGGTGTGCAAATAGCTACTGTTTCTAAGCTCTATATTTTGCTTCCATTTCAGAAATACATAGGTGTCTTTCATACCTATTTTTCACTCTTTAGATTTTACCAAATGAATTGCTATATACCCAGTACACAATGAAAAACCATCGCAAGACGCTGCTCAGTTAATGGCTCTGGGTTCCTCGGGTTCTTGGTGAACCTACAAGTCCTATAAATCCCCACAACCAGAATGGTCTAGTGGATTTAGCTGTATATTGCTTTCAAAAATCTGTCATACTTAGAAGAAGTTTCATTTGAAAACGTTGATACAAATGGCTTTTTTTTCCAACTCATTTTCAATTATTCTTATTTTCAACTGTTAGTTTCTATAAAAAAAAACCTTGGAGGATCCACACAAATGACCCCTTGCTGAATTCTGAATGTTGTGTACTTTTCTGAAATGTATAGCTTTCCAGGATCCATTATTGCTTTCATACCCAATTCTACCACTAACTGGAAGGAGGTTGAAACACAAAAATTAGCAAAAATAGGCTATGTCCCAGTAAAATGCCAACACTGTAAAAAATGTTGGTTTTCTGACAAAAGTCTGTCAGTCCCTGAAAGCTGGGAAGATGGTGATTTCAGCGCAATAACCCTTTGTTGATACCATTTGCAAGGAAAAAACCAGACGCTTTCTTCTGTAGTACTTTTTCCCATTTTTACCCAACAAAAAAGAATTTAGCTGTATTTTAGCTAATTTCTGGGTCTCCTCCAGGGGAATCAATAAACCCTAGGTACCTTTAAGATCCCCATGATGTTGGAAGAAAAGGACGCAAATTTGTCGTGGATACCTTATGTGGTCAAAAAGTTACAGGGGCCCAAGCGCGAACTACCCCAAATAGCCAAAAAAAGGCTTAGCACAGGGGGCAAAAGGGCTAGCAGCGAAAGGGTCAAAGCAGCCCTCCTTGCTCGTATGGGCTTGATTTTGTGTTGATACTGCTGGCTGTTGGAAGAATGACTTTCTAAAAATAAGCAACCCCTCGTAGAATTGAGGCAATTAAATATTTGTCATTATCTGTCCCTCCAGGTGGGACTTTCACATTAACGAGCAAAGTCCTAAGAAATAGAAGCAAAATATGTGCTTTTAGGAAAATAGATTAGCGTTTGTACATTGGAAAAAAGTAGTTTAAGGAGATATTGCAATAATTTTTTCCTCAAGGCAAATCTCATGAATCTTTCGCCAACACCCCAATGAAAGAAGGGCATGTGCCAGTCCGCCAGCTCTTCTGTGGGTTGGTTACAGGAAACTGCGTCAGCAAAAATCCTGAATAACTCCATGTCTTACAGCTGAAGCTCTGTTCTTGTCATATATTCCCTGGCTGCACTGTGAGCTTATTTATATGGAGACATGAATAGGAGCTAGAGGTAGGCAGAGCTTAAACAACTTGCATCTTCTAATTATATTCTTTTAGTTTGACACCTCTTTTCAGTTTCAGCTGAAAAAAGACCTGGAGATCCTTTATTTTGGATAGAGAATTACATAGGATTGTGTCCACACCTCACCTAACATCTAAGTCCTGCTCCTTGGTCGTGATTATAGCTGGCACCTGTCACTCTGGCTTACTCACAGTGGGCCCATTGTTGTAGGTCAAGTAAAGTGATTTATAGCTCATTTACATAACATACATTTCATTCTCACGACCACTTTCGTGATTTCCACCTTAAACTACTTCGGCTTCATGATTTCTTACGCAGCCATGATTTCAGCTGCGGTTTCTTCACGAGGGCAGGGGAGCGTCGCCCCCTTACCCGCTGTGTGCCACACAGGAAAACATAAAACGGAATTGAAAAGATTTCTTTGCCAATTTTTGTCCGATGTGCGTACTGCAGCAGCCAGCCAACCCTGAGCCCAAAATCATGCGGGGCGTCCTCTGCTGCCAGACAGGATCAGTGGCCGGCTGGATGCTCCAAATGCGCATGTCACTTTGGCAGGCTGTCTTGCTCTGGCCAAAGTGACATGCATGCTTTGAAGCTCTCCACCCAACTGTCTCAGACAGCTGAGTGGAGACCAAGCACAGGCCTCCAGGGCCTGAAGGAGCATCTAGCCGGCCTGCTGCTTCAAATCCTGGCGCTGCTCTCATGCTGATTAACATGGATTGGTTAGGGTAGCTCGACTTCCACAGCAGATTCAGAAGTTGAACACCAAGGAGGACATGCAGACGTGGGCATGTACCGTTTATATTATTTATTTACTTAAAATGTTATTCTAGTTGTGTTTTTTCTACTTTTCGAGGGAGGGTTTTTTTTATTTTGGGCTTTTGAAAGGAGGGGGTATTTTATTTTGGGCTTTTGGAAGGAGGGGTTTTTTACTTTGGGGTTTTGGAGGGATGGGGTGTTCTATTTTGGTTTTTTTGGGGAGTAGTGGGGCACTTCACTCGCCCCAACACTTTCAAAGGGTACTAGTCACCCCTGCATGATTAACAAACAGCGCTTTATAATCCACCTCTAGCACAATCCCAAAAAAATACTCACAACATCTGCCCAAACTCATTCACGTATTTCCAACAACTACTTACCATTGGTTTCTCTCCTGTGCATGTAGTATTTAAAGGGGCCTTCTGGTGAATGATATCACAAATACAGGTCATCAAACAACTACAATTGAGTGTAACTGATGCAGGACTGGCTAAAGAACACAGGGGCCTATCAGCAATGCCAGGCGATAATTATCGCAAAGCGCAATTAGCGCTTGGATAATTATCGCCAGGCATCGCCGGTTTCTATCGCGGAGTTAGCGTGCAATCAGCAATGCTAATCTCCAAAGCGATAGAAACCTTGGAGAACAGTGTGAATATCGCCTGAAAACAGGCGATATTCACACTGTTCCCCAGTTTCAGCTTGCTGATAGTGCGAGGGGGATTTAGCCATGTAATCCACCTCTCATTGGATTACATGGCTAAGTCAGGGTGGGACCAGGTGTTAGCAAACCAGCGCTAAACGTGTTTAGCGCTGGTTCGCTAATCACCGCCCCTGCCTCGCTGATAGGCGTTAGCGACCTCAGCGACTGTTTCCAGTCGCTGTTAGGTGGGGAACGCCTACTTTGCAGGCCATTAGCGATAAATATCGCTGGCATGCAAAGCGGCACCCAATCCGGTCGCTATCGCCTACAAGCTGTCGCTAACAGCAGTTAGCGACAGCTTGTTGATAAGGCGATAAAATTATCGCCGCTTTAGCGGGAAAAAGTCCTGCTAAAGTGGCGATAATCGCCTTGCTGATATGCCCCACAGCTTCTTTCCTCCAGACTACCTCTTTAAATCACGTTCTCTTCACATCTTTTTGCAATGAGTTCAATAGCGAGCCCACGTGCTTTGCAAATTAGCTCCATAGTCATTGTCTCTGTAACAGTATTCGCTCACAACTGGCAAGACTTGTAATTATTCTGAGAATCTTGATATCCTCGACTCCTATTCTTCCACACTTCTGTCAGGTGCCTGCCATCTGTACGCACGTATGACTGGGTAGTCTCATATATCTGAAAAAGAGATAAATATAGCTATTTTCCATTGGGAGTGATGTTACTAAAATGTTTTCTTCTATCCAGTGTACCGACACTCCATTGAACACAGTAGAAAGCTAAAGGTCTTAGGTGGCCCTGGTGGATTCAATTCTGACATCTGCATGTATTTTTCAGATCCCAACAGAAAGTCATTAATTAACTCATGAGAGTTCCCGTACATTTTGTTTGTTTGTATTTTTCTATTTTTGTTCACAAGCTTTCTTAATTCATTTCCGCCTATATATTATGGATCGTACGTCCTTATGCTCTAGTGCACGTTCAAACAAGACGATTTTCAAAAATATCTAGATGTATGTAATTTCTCTTAAGTCAATTTGCAGTAGTGCAACATCTTGCATTAGGTAATCATTCAAATGGGCCTCTTCTGACCCGTTGATTAAAAAGAAAGGTAACTGGTCCTAGTACGCTTTAGTAAAATTGCCCGCCACTGCTCCACCATTTCACCTGTGGATTCTTGGAAGCGTTTTGGAGGACAAGTGGTCCACAAATCTAAAGGTCTCTCATTTATTTAGAACCTTGTATACTTGGTCCCAGAACTTACTTCTTTAATATGCTATATTGCCGTGGTTACAATACTTTAGTTGCTAGTATTTCTTGCCTTTGTTTTCCCTGGCTGGGTTCCATCGAGAATCAAAGCATGTCATACCAGTGTGTGTCTGTACTCTGCCTCCAATCGTTCCTGTAAAAATCTTTCTGTCTAATTTTTGAGTCCCTTGATAAAAGAAAGATAATAAGTAGATATATCACAATCATTTCATCAGTTTTTAATTTGATTTCAGTGGATTATTCATACATCATGCCTGGACATCTATCTGCTTTAGACATGTCAAGTGCAATCTTAAAGCATCAGCATAATGTTTATTTTAGTAGAAATTAAGACAGTCGTGGCAAATAGTGCACCAGATAGGATAATCCCTGCAACAAAAAAAGTGATAGAGGGAATGCTTGAATTAGTGTTAGCCACGGGCACATGCTCAAACTGCATTCCAGTCCTTCATTTTTTTAGGTCGAGCATTTGAGACCTCTTGTATATACTTTAGTATATACTTATATGTATATGTACTATGTGGGCTCTGGAGATCAGCCATAGGACTTGTCTGATTCCGCTTAGGGACTTTTTTTTCTGTTCAACTGCCTCTATTTAACTGTCTTTATAGAAAACGACCAGTAGAGGTCAGTAAAATACCAGAATTGCTTTCTGCTTGTTCAACTGCCTCTATTTAATTGTCTTGATAGAAAACGACCAGTAGAGGTCAGTAAAATACCAGAATTGCTTTCTGCTGAGGGTCTTTCTTTTTTAAATTTTTCTGGCAACTGCCTCTATTTAACTGTCTTGATAGAAAACGACCAGCAGAGGTCAGTGAATCACTTTAGCATTCTCTAGATTCCAGTCCATAGAAATTGTCTTCCACGAGCACCCGTAGACAATAATATTTTTTTCAAATCTTGTATTTTCAGTGACATGACACCGAAGACCCTGATTTTATATCAAAAACAGAGCTTTGGACTATACCATTTCCAGCTGAAAGTCAATATTTCTCTCATGTGTTCCCATACCTGGCGTGTCACGCAGTTTGGTGCTTACTTTCCCTCCATGTTAAAGAACAGTAGATGTTTCAGCACCCAGGCTAATGTGCTGCATAGCTAAATACATATAAGGTCCCAAAGGTGAGACCTATTGCCTTGCAAATGCTTGTTTGTCCCATTTGCCACTCTATTGAGATTGGTCATGTGCAAATCAGTCTTGATCCTGCTCCAATAGGAACAAGTCCAGTCGAAATTGCTGTTCTCTTAACTGGTCCAGAAACAAGCTCATATTGGCCTTCTTAGGCTTCTTCAGTGAGGTATAGATTAAGTATAGATTAAGTCCTGTGAAACAGTGAACATGGGACCCTGATCTGGGATGAGAGGAATTCAAAGATCCCACCCATTACATTTTTGGTGTCCTCAGATAGGACATTCTGGTTTATAGTCTCATCTCCTATCTCAAGGCCCACAATTAATTTAGATGATTTCACTCTGCACTTGTTTCCCAAAAACATCTTAAGTGGCCCGCAAATAATCTCTCCATTGCAGTTTTGCTTCACATTCTATTATGCACTTGTATTTTTAATTAATCTCTTGGTGTAGGCACTATATACACCCGATTCTATGCCAACACTGCCCATCTTGGATTTCATCCTCTTGTTGATTTTCTTTTCTTTGATCAGTTTCGAAACATCAATTAGTGTCTCTCATTAGAATGTATTACAGAAAAGCATGTTTTATTAAGGAAAAGGTAAAAATGTACAGCATGAGTAGTAGTGGTGAGGCCTTAGTTAACATTTGCACTCTTTACAATGAACTCACTCAACACTTTCATTATCCTTTTCCTCTTCTTTAATTTACTCTAGAACATGTACTATTACTAGATAGACAAAACACCTTTTTCTCCTGTACAACCTCACCTTTATCAACCTCCCACCAAATTCTCTTCACTATAGTTCTTTCTAAAAATACTCTGTTTCTTGTCCACATATCCCTCCTACTCTCCCTTCTCCCATCTCACACAGAAAAGGCGAAACAGAGGCAGAAACAACAAGCGGAAAATGGCAAAACAGAGCCCAGAAAAACAAGCAGAAAAGGCGAAACAGAGGGCAGAAAAATGAGTAGAAAAGGCAAAAAGAGGGCAGAAAAACGAGCAGAAAAGGCAAAGCAGAGGGTAGAAAAATGAGCAGAAAGGCAAAACAGAGCAGAAATACGAGCAGAAAAGGCAAAACAGAGCAGAAGGGGCAAAACAGAGGGCAAAAATATGAGCAGAAAACGCAAAACAGAGCAAAAAAGGGCAAAACAGAGGTCAGAAAAAGGCAAAACAGAGGGCATAAAAACAGGCAGTAAAGGCAAAACAGAGAGCAGAAAAAATGGGCAGAAAAGGCAAAATAGAGTAGAAGAGGGTAAAACAGAGGGCAGAAAAACTAGCGGAAAAAGGCAAAACAAAGGGCATAAAAGGCAAAGCGGAGAGCCGAAAACCTAGTAGAAAAGGCAAAACAGAGCAGCAAAGGGCAAAACAGAGGGCATAAGCATGAGCAGAAAAGGCAAAACAGAGCAGGAAAGGCAAAACAGGGGAGAAAAACTAACAGAAAAAGCAAAACAGAGGGAAGAAAAATGAGCACAAAAGGCAAAATAGAGCAATAAACTAGTAGAGGAGGCACAAACAGAGAGCAGCAGGTAGACAGGCATCAGAGGGTAGTGGACTGCAGGCAAGCTGGACTGGAGAATTGTCACAGGGGGAGCTGGCATGAGGACCTGCTTAATTTGAAAGAAATTAACCCTCAACGGCAAACACTTACATATATAAACATAGCAGGTGACCCAGATAAAACTTCAGCTCTGTAAAAGACAAATGATCCTGACTTCCTGAGCTTGACAAAGGCAAAGCAAGTGTGTTTTCTCAGCAATTACAATTTGAAAGACGATCTGAATAGTTTCGTGGAGGTGAATGCATTGTTGATCTATTGGAGCATAATGTGTAGTGACTGTGAGGAATGGGTTCTTTCTTGTTCTTACCTGGTGAGAGCAGAGTCCATGGTTTTCCCTTTAAATGACTACTAGTATAGAAATGTGCAAAATCACCTGAAACATTTACCCTGCATGTTACAGCTAATTCAATTTGATAGCACTCAAAATGATGTAAAAAAAAACACACCTTGTAAACACCACACCTGACATATCACATTTACTACATGCAGTATTCCCACATGAACATACAGGTGACACTTTAGGAGGCATTTAGATTGAGAAATCCTAACAGTGCAAAACAAAGCATCCGGGGCTTAATGTACAAATGGGCACGTTTCAAACAGTGGTTGTAAATTGCTGACTATTTACAACCTGTTTCTGATTTTGCCATGCAACCTATTTGTAACAGGTTTTGTTGTCATGTCTCCAATCATTGTGGATCAGAGAGAACTCTACTTATATATGAATTACGTGGGTCACGATTTGCAATCCCCTGTGATTGGCTACAAAGAGATGGTGTCCTGCAAAGAACTGCAGCCCCCTATCCATAAAAACATTTTTAAAGCAATCCATGTTCCTTAATAGAACAGGTGCTGATTTAAAAAAATATAAATGTGCCCTGTTTGAGAACACATCAACAGGAAGAAGGTAGTTGTCCGCTGGACCACTGCATGCTGCCCTTGAGGTCGAATGACTAAATTTCAGAAGGTGAAGCTGTCCAATTGATACAGCTTGCCCTTTGTGAGTCAGTTATCACACCTCATTTGAGAAGTCTTAACTGCACAATGTTTTGCAACCACAACTGCGAACTCAAACCATTGATAAATATCCTACCTGTAAGACACTGGGGGCCCGATTCACAATAGTAATCGGAGACAAAATCCTAACTTTACGACTTTCGGTATTCACAAAGGGCATTTAAGAGTAGTAAAGTTAGGATTTTGTCTCAGTTAAACTTAAGTTTTACTTAAACTTAGGAACAAAACTTAAGTTTAACTGAGACAATAATCCTAACTTTACTACCTCTAAATGCCCTTTGTGAATACCGAAAGTCGTAAAGTTAGGATTTTGTCTCAGATTACTTTTGTGAATCGGGCCCTGGACTATTAGTTGGGAAGGACGTGGGTCTTTCACAAGTAATACGTTCACAACTTCAGTCTACTGGAAACCAAGCACATCATTGTAGCACTTGACTCTCTCAGGGTACTGAGGCAGAGCAGTACAAGTCCTATTTGGAGTAGGTGGTGATGGCTAGTTTTGTGAAGAGAGAGGCTCAGAGAAGTAAACATTTGCTTTATTGTTAGAGACAACTCAAGTATTGTGCTCCCTCACCAGTCAGTGAAATGCTGACTAGTAATAGAAAGCCCAAACATAAGGATAACATGGAAACAGAACTTTGGACAAAAACATTGTTAAACTTGGAAAATGCACTCAAGTTTACAGGCACAACATCATCCTCTCTCTACAGAAATAAAAGAATCCACATCAATGAGAGATAAAACATTAAATGGACAATATTTTAAACATTAAAGAAAAGTTCATCTTATATAGTCATGCAAATACTTTGGCAGTCTATAAACTCTCAAGTGCTCCAAACGTCCAAATCTTACCTCACTTCTTTGCACATCAGCTCTCCTGTTGCAAATACCATCCCCATCAGCTATGCTCATCTTTTGGAATCTCACATTATGTGCATAAGTCTTTCACAATTTTAGAGCCTACTAACAGGAGTCCACATACTATAGAACCTTTGGGCTAAAACCCAGGCTTAAGGAGTGCTTGCAGTATGCTGAGCCTTCTCCCAGAGTCGTCGATTTGACCTCCTGGGAGACTTCGCAAGTCCTTGGCCACCATTACTTGGGGCTTGAATGAGGGTTGTTGCACTCCTGACAACACTAGAATATTTTTTCAAACTTACCTGTTGGTGCCACAGCCCTCTTTGTGCACTATTAGGCTAATATGCAAATTTCACCAAGTGCCTCTAAGGCTTCTGTGGGGCTCCTATTAGTCCACTCATTGAGAGCCTCATTGGCTTATGGGGCAACCATCATTTTTCTGCTTTTTTTTCAATTTTTCAATTTGCAGTCTTGTGCTGCTTTTTTACATTTGTTTTTACACAGGATGTTCTTGCTCCTTTTTGAAGCACCCAGGAAAATGTTATTTGGCTGCATGTAGGCCAAATCCACTGCAGCCAGCACAGGCCTTTGAACTAGGTTGCAGAAGCCAGCAGATCACTGTGTCCTGCCCACATCCATGCAAACAGTCAGTGATCGTGGTATGCTTCCCGCTCCCCCCATATACAGACAAGGGGGCCGGGGGTGACACACCATGGTGCTCCTGAGCCTGGGTTCTCCAGGAGCAGATCTTGTAGGAGGATGGCGGTGCTAACAGCAGGAACTGGAGGACCCCGGGGATGTATCTGGAGCATGGTGGCGCTCAACTTCCTGGGTATTTTTGCGTCGTCCCCAGGAACTGGGAGCTCCTGGGTTTGAATTTATCAGCTGAAAGGGGAGACCTTCCACATTCCCTTCCTGCTTCCTCTTGGGTCGCACCATGGGGCCCTTCGCCCTCCACAGGTGTAATTTAGTGATGTTATAGTGAATGCTACTTCAGCCCCCTGGACCCTGTCCTCTTGGTTGACCAAACTTCTGTTGGAGATTTTTTAGGCCCCACTCGGCCAAGACAATGCATGCTGATGTAATTAGCCCCCCCTCCCCAGCTACCTGGAGTCAGCTGGAGAAGGGAACAAGACAAAGGTAGGTTGTAGTTGGAAACTCAGAACTGCAATACCTAAGTTGAGCTGCCACATGGACGGAGATGTATATTCAAAATATTCAATATGCTGAGCAGGACATCTGAGTATCAAGAAGATGCAAGACTTATTGGCACGTAATATATAATCTCCATCAGAGTGTGACTCAACATGTGTTGAGCTGCGTTACCTGTGCTCAAGCTAAGGCAGATCATCTATCTCCAGCTGGATTATTGCAACCACTTCCTGCTCCTAGGTAGCCTTTTCTTTTTTTTAAATATATTTTTTTTATATTGCGGCAATTATAAACATTGACATAACTGTAAAAACAACATTGCACTTAGACCACAATCAGCCACCTGTTTCTTACCGCATCCGGTGGGCATCTGAGGGCTACAAATCATAATATAAACAAAAACTACATATAGGACCTTAATACATGTCACGGCAGGGCCGTCTCCCACAACCCGTCTCCACAGCCCCCTCCTGGGACTGGCAAGATATCATTAGTACGACACCTCAATTGCAGTAGATTGGGTATCCTCTTCGCTCAGGCTCAGACCATAGTCTTACACCCAGCACCCCTATATTTTATTAAACTTTTTTGGGCAGCCTCTAATTTTGTATATGACCCTTTCAGCAGCCATGTATAAATCCATACCGCCTTTCCTTTCTTGTAATGTAGGGGTCTCTTGCGTGCCCCAGCGGCGAACAATATCCCGCGTGGCCCCCACCAAGCCCAGTGCTCTGAAAAGAAGTTGGGGTCTAGGGACATCTACCTCACCTGGGATCTCTAACAGGATAAATCTAGGGTCCATCGGTAGAGAGATTCCCTGTATTGCATTCAGTTTGGTGATTATCGTCTGCCAATAAATCCCTATTTGTGGACACTCCCAATGCGTGTGAAGGAAATTGCCGGTGTCTGTACGACAGCGCAGAAACAGAGTCGACTCTGCTCGTCCCATTTTGTGTAATTTGTCTCTGTCGTAATAGGCCCGATGAAGGATTTTGAATTGAATGAGGTGAAACCTGGCTTTGATTGCGACCTCCCTAGGGTGCATCAGGGCCGCCTCCCAATCAATGTCCTCCATTTCCCCTAGGCCACCCTCCCACACCCCCCTTAGTTTAACCAGGGTGTCTGGCGTATTGTTGTTTATAGTTGTGTAGGTGGCAGAAACTGCCTTCGTTTTTAACTCTTCCTGAAGTAATCTGCCCTTCAGTGGTGCAAACTAGGGGAGCCCAGAAGCCTCTATTCCCTCTGCACTCCAAGCATGGCGCAACTGAGCGTATTTAAAAATTTGGGAAGCGTGAAGTTGAAATTCCGTCTGGAGGGCTCAGAAGGGTTTGAGGTTGCCCTTGGCAATAATGTCTCCCACTGTTGAGATCCTGAGCAGATCCCAAGCCTCAAATCCCCGGAGCTTATTCAGTTCTTTAAACCAATTTCCTCTCCACAGGGGGTGGACCTAGATATTTTGTGTGCCGAGCCTAACGTAGTATTAGTTCTGTTCCAGACCTCTATAGTGGCTCTAGTTGTGGGGAGTAGTCTGTGGGTCCCCTTTCCACCATATAAATAGTGTGTGAATGTTTTTTGTGTAAACGTTTCCCTTTCCAACCTATAGGTGGGATGGTCCCCAGGGGTGTGTATCCAGTCATTTATGGGAATAAGGTGGGCCGCCCAGTAATAAGCCTCTATATCTGGGAGCGCAAGTCCCCCATTGTACAGGTTGCACTGTAAAGTCTTTAATGCAATTCTGGGATGGCCCTTCAGCCAAAGGAGTGCTCAGAGGTCAGAGTAGACTTCCATGAATATTGATCGAGGGAGGGGGTGGTATGTGTCCTTCAACACGTATAACAATTTGGGTAGTGAAATCATTTTGTTCAATGCTGCGTGGCCCATTACCGTGAGTGGCAGTTCTCTCCATCTATCTGCATCCTGCTTAAAGCTAGAGAGGACCCGGAGTACATTGCGCATACGACATATTGTGGGGCTGGGGGTGAGGAAAATCCCAAGATACTTAAAGCCCTCTGTAGCTATGCATAGGTCTTCAGGTATCAGAGGCCATTCCATATCTTGCGTTGGGCTATATATTATAGACTTGTGGTAGTTAATTTTATAGCCCGAAAACCGGCCATATTCCTCTAGGATCGAGAACACGGTGGGGATTGTAATAGTTATGTACGTAATGAACACAAGAATATCGTCCGCATACAGCGATATTCTTTCTTCCTCCCAATCGTCTGATGTGATCCGGAAGCCTGTGACTTGGGTGTGTTGTCTGATCAAGCAAGCTAGGGGTTCTATTACTAGTGCGAATAATAGTGGGGACAAAGGACATCCCTGTCCGGTCCCGCGGGAGATTGGGAACTCAGATGAAAGCCTACAGTTAACCCTAACTTTTGCCCTTGGTTCTGTGTATAGTAATGCCACCCATTTCCTAAATTTGGCGAAGAAGGCGTCAAGGAAAGGCCAGTGTACAGCGTCTAAGGCCTTCTCCGCGTTCAGCACCAGAAAGGCATGCTGGGTAGTCCGGTTCCTGACCGCCATCATCCAGTTATGACCTCTTCAGATGTTCCACCTGGTCGCCCTGCCCGGCATAAAGCCGGATTGGTGGCAATGGATAAGGGATGTAACGACTTTCAGTAGCCGCGTGGCAATTATTGTCGCAAGGATTTGGACCCCCATAATCAGGAGGGAGATCGGGCGGTATGAATCGCATTTGTCCCTGGGTCTTCCCTTTTTATGGATGACCACAATAGTAGCAGTGCAAAGATCGATTGGGAGTATCCCCTCTGCATATGCATCCCTATATAGAGCCAGGAGGTGGGGGCCAATGAGGTCTGTACTTTTTTTTTTAATTCGGCAGGGAGCCCATTCGTTCCAGGGGTTTTACCAGATCTTAACCTATTTACTGAATCCCCAATCTCTGTCAGTGTTATATCTTCCTCTAGTAGCTGGACATCTTCGTCTTCTAGCCCTGGGAGGTAATATTTATGAGGTCATTGTTAATCTCTTCAGTGGTACTGAATGTTTTCTGATCATAGAAATCTGCGTAATGGTGGGCAAATGCGGACAGTATCTGTTTGTCCGTGTTATGTATCGTCCCCCTATCATCAGCAATGGAGTTGACCCATCTGGCCTCATTTTCTTTTTTGCTGAGCCAGGCCAGTAACTTCCCGGCCTTGTCGCCAACCAGACTGTGCAGCGTCGCTAGCCTCAGTTTCCTTGCCTCTCCCTGAGCCAGTTCACGATACTCAATCCTCAGGGCTTCTATTTGTCGGGCAATCAGTGGGTCAGGCCTATCTAGGACTTTCTTTTCTAGGGTTAGTAATTGTACCTCTATTCGTTCTATGTGTTCCCGGTCTTTCTTTTTCTCCCAGGCTATCCGATTTTGCGCCCTGTCTCGCAGCACTGTTTTATATGCCTCCCAAAGTGTGACCCCTGAGTCCACTGTGCCCAGGTTTTCTTGGAAAAATATTTTAGTGTCAGTCCGAAGCCCCTTTAGAATCACTTCCTTTTGAAGGTCCCATGTGTTAAGCCTCCACGTAGGACTCAGATGTTCGGATCTGTTGCCCCAACGAAACCAGAAAAGGTGAATGATCCGAGAGACCCCTAGCCTGGTATTCAGCCTTGCCAACCACCCCCATCTCCCCCCTGGGGACAAACACGTAGTCCAGTCTGGAATACACTCTGTGTGCCCCGGAAAAGTAAGTGTATTGTCGGGCATTAGGGTGTTGGAATCTCCATATGTCAGTACGCCCCATAGAGTCTGTAAAACGGTAAAGGGGGGGTTGTGTCTGTAGTTCCCTCTGACCCAGTGGACAGATCCATTCCTGTGTTAATGACATCATTAAAATCCCCCCTATGACATGGAAAGATATGGGGGTCTAGAGAAGGATATCAGCAATTGTAAGGAGTACGAGGTCTTGCAATTGAGGCGGTGAGTATGCACAGATGATAGTTATGTTGCATCTGCCCCAGGTTCCCGTTACCCCAGCGAATCTACCATCTGGGTCGATTCATTTATGTGTCATTTCGAAGGGGGGAGATTTTTTAATCAGAATAGCGACACCCCTTGACCCGGCTGTAAAGCCGGCATGTGCCAAGACTGTATATGGTGCCCTCTGAAAGAATTTGCATTGTGTACTCAGTAGATGTGTTTCTTGCAACAAGACTGCATCTGGTTGCAGGCGCTTTATATACTGGGTAACCAACCCGCGTTTAATTCTATCTCTCTTTCCATTAACATTCCAGGTTAGGACTGAGACAGCTTGTTCTTCTATGTGTGGGAATGTGAGTGTCGTGGCAACAGAGGTGCGGCCCCAACCATGTACCTATTCCTCCTATTGTAGGTCCCCCAGGGTATATAGGTGTCAGTGCTAGGTCCAGTGCAAACAACATCAACAAATAAAAAAACAACCCCTTTCTGTCCCCCGGCCCCCGCCCCACCCCCCTTCTCCTTTCCACTACACCCAAACCCATAATTATACAACACACTTGTGTAGGAAAAGATAGAGAGGTCTGTCGCCCATCCCCCCCAAAGATGAAAAAGGAACTACCCTTCTGCTATACAAACCCTTCAGTAAGTATATAGGGAAATGGTCTTTGGCGGGCCCTGCTACCGCACTGTTCTGAATTGTACTGCCAGGCAGGGTGTGGATCAGGGTCTCAAAACTAAACTAAACTGTTGGGGCTTGCTGGCCCCCGACCGGGAAACAATGGCAGGTTTGCACATTTTATGTGTAGAAAGTCTGGGGGGGTAATTTATCTCTCAGGGAGAGAGTCGACCGCCCTCCGCACCACCTTCTATAGCCATGATCTCCGCCACCAAGAGGTGGGTGCTCTCATCCCCAGAGTATTCTCTTGAGTCCTCCAGATCCACCTGTGTATCGCGCTGGCTAGATCTGTCTGTTTCATCACAGTCCACGACCCCAATCCGTGTCGTCTCGTCTGCCTGCGCCCCAGGTTTTTTGCTGTGTTTCCTGAGTGCATAGGGCCTCGTCAGACTCCTTCTCTTTGTTCCGCTCCTACTTCTCCTGGTTCTCCGTTGTCGAGCCGTTGATCTAGCATCCCATGTTCTGCCCTCACCCCTGGTCTGTCCCTCCGGTGGGCGAAGGGTCGGCCTCTCCTCGATCCAAGCCCATACTTCCACCGGCGTCTGAAAAAACTGCGTCCTTCCATTGTGTATGACCTTCAGCTTTGCAGGGAATAGCAGCATGTATTGAATTTGTAGTGATCTTAGATTAGCCTTAGCAGAGTCAAAAGTCTTTCTCTGCTTCTGCACATCTCTGCTATAATCGGGGAAGATCATGATCTTAGAATTTTCGTGTCTAATTTCCCCAGCCTGCGTGCCTCTCGTAGCATCATGTCTCGGTCCATAAAATTAAGGATTTTTGCAATAATGGCTCTTGGGGGAGTGGCAGGAGGAGGTCTAGCATTCAGGGCCCTATGCGCCCGCTCGAGAACAAAACATGTAGAGAAGTGTTCGGGCAGTATAATGTTTTTCAGCCATTCGGTCAAGAACGCAGGCAAATCTGTTCCCTCATCGCCTTCCGGGAATCCCACGAAGCAGAGATTATTTCTGCGGCCCTGTTTTCCGCGTCATCCACACGCCACTGCAGGTCACCACTGGTGCTTCGGAGCTCTGCCACAGCTTTTTGTAGATCCTTAACCACGTCTTCGACTTCCGAGACCCGGGATTCCACCTCCGTGACTCTCTCTGATACGATCCGGAGATCCTGCCTCAGCAGTAACCTCGGAGCGCACCTCTCCAATCTTATTTTCTAGTGCCTCCCTGGAAGACTGAATGGCCTGGAGTATGGTGACCACCTCCTATATGGGCTGCGTAGCCTCGTGTGGGGTGACAACTTTAGTGTATTTGTCCATTTTCCCCTGTTTGTGGGGCTTCGGGTCCTTGTCTTTGGTCATCATGGGGAAGGAAGGCACCCCAGCACTGCTCCCCATCCCAAGTACTTTTCAAGGGTGTATGGGGATCACGCCAAATCTGAAAGTGTGTTCCGTCCCCGTCCCTCAGACCACACATCCATGCAGGAGGGGGGCGGAGGGAAAGGAGAAGCTGTGGTCACACCATGTCCCAGGGGGCTGCTATCAGGCTCGGATCCTCGCTGTGGGGGAGGTGTACTCTAAACCTAGCACACCCCACACGAGTCTCAAACAGGGCACCACCGCAGAGATCCACCAGTGTGTCTGCTCTAGGCCCTCAAGGCCAAGGCTCCTCCTTGTCCTGTTCAGCGCCGGCTAGGACAGTGATACAGAGGCACATGAAGAGAGAGGGCAGGCAATGGTCCAAGGACCTCTCCTCCTTCTTGACTTCGGGTGCCTTAAGACACAAGCCCTCCCAGGACCGAGAGGCACTCCGCACCCCACTGCTCCACACCCCGCCGGTCCCCACCCCATGGGGGTGGCACTCACCGCAGTGTCCGTAAGGTCTCGTTCCGTATCCGCCTGCGTATTCTGGGCCGATGAAGGAGATCAGAGGCACAACTGCTGAGGCACGCAGGGCCCCGACGGGCCGTATTCAGTCCCCTCGCTCAGTCCAGCAGCCACCAGACTCAAGGGCCCAGCCGAGACGGGAGGGGCAGGATCGTCACTCACGCCCCGGCCCTCGACTCGCATGGAGCTCCGAAGGTCCCGCTGCCTCCGGGGACGTCACTTGAGTAATTACACGCCCAGCAGGGGCATCTCGCAGAAGCAGCACACAGGCCCGTGTCTCGGCACCAGGGAGGCGCGGCAGGATCTCACCTCCTCGGAGGCCCTTCCTCCTCTACCAGCCCCAGCACGGTCCCGCACTTCAACAAGGCCCCAGCACCGAGGGCCAGCCAGGCGGTGAGCCATGGGTCCCCCGGGCCCCCGATCACGGCACTGCAGCTCACCGGGAGGCAGGCAGGGTCCAACGCTGGTGTCTCTCGTCCGCTCAGCACTTCAGAGCCTCACAGGAGCCCGTCCACCATTTTCAGCTCCGACCAGAGAGCGCACAGCGCGTCCCAAACACTTAGCTCCTAGGAAACCTTAATCAAATACACATATGGGCTTTATCATAGAGCTTCCTTGGATCACCACATTGATGTACTACCTAGTTGGTAGTGGAAATTTCCTCTACAAAGCTTCCAAATTTTAAACCTTTGAAATCTCTTAAGACAGATTTGATTTGCCTGAAGTCATGCCACTGAAGCGAAGCAGGCAGTTTTAACAAAGATTTTGGAATACATTTAATTAATATTAATTACATAATTAATATTAATTTTGCTGTGATAATCATGGATTGCACACTGTTTGAGACAGCAGTGAAAACTGCACATCAATCACAAAACGAGCAAAATAGAGCAGTAACAGAATTTTGACAAAAAAGTTGTGGGTGTTTGCAGGTTCTATAACATTACATGCCACAGAAAAGTCACAAATGTTTAAGGCCTGGTGTGCCCTTCTGTGTAGGGAAGACCTCATATCTCGTAATAAAGATGTATTTAACTAAGCAGGTCACTGGAAGAAGAAAAGTATGATGGCCCCAGCTTGATCACTATGGGCCTGATTCACAGAACTAACTTACGTCAAAAACGTAAAGTTAGTACTTTTTGGTATTCACAGAATACACTTACTCATTTTGGTATTCACAGAATGAACTTACTCATTTCGGTATTCACAGAAGTTAGTAGTCCTAACTTTAGGACTCCTAAATGCCTTCTGTGAATACCGAAAGTCTTAAAGTTAGGATTTTTCTCAGTTTAGGAGTAGTAAAGTTAGGACTCCTAACTTTACTACTCCTAAACTGAGAAAAATCCTAACTTTAAGACTTTCGAAGGCATTTAGGAGTCCTAAAGTTAGGACTACTAACTTCTGTGAATACCGAAATGAGTAAGTTCATTCTGTGAATACCAAAATGAGTAAGTGTATTCTGTGAATACCAAAAAGTACTAACTTTACGTTTTTGACGTAAGTTAGTTCTGTGAATCAGGCCCTATATGTGAGAAACTGCTCAACAAACACTATGGGCCCGATTCCGATCTTGGTAGGAAAGCCCTCCGTACGACTCAGATCTGGAGGGCTTTCCAAGCGAGACGTGCTCTGGGAGTCTGAACGAGCGAGTACGATGCTGCCGTATGTTTACGGACTCGGTTCGCTCGGACTCCCATTGAACTCTATGGGAGCCCGTGTACAGACGCGTACACAGGCTCCCATAGCAGAAAAGGGGTGGGTGGGAAAAAGTGTACACCCTGTGGGGGGCACCCCATGGTGCCCGCCACACTGTGCATGCCTGGATCGGGGTGACCCATGGGCACACCCCCGTGACAGATTCGGAAGACCCCGGGTGAAGGGGGGCCTGCTACAGCCCCCCAAAGTACACTTCCGACAGCTGTTTCGTCTCGCTGAGACCGAGGCGAAGCGGCTAACCGAATCGTGCATCGTACTAGCTCAGTCAGAATACGGCTCCATAGCACAGCACGATTTGGCTACAAACGAGTCGTACGGACAGGTTCGGGTCCGGGAAAAGATTCGGTCGGCGCGTACGCGATCTTCGCATCGTACTTGGTCATTCGGACCTGTGTACGACTCGGTCATAAACAAGGGCTTCGAATCGGATCTGGGAAAGCCAAATCCGACTCGGAGACCTTCGGAATCAGGCCCAATGTTGTTCCTCAGATTGTACAGGAAGTTTGCAGAAGGTCTGAAACAAAAATACAATCAATGAAGATTTCAATAATGCTTCGGGCAAACCAGTAAAGTTAGTAGCACACACATTTATTTACATTGCCATTTTCCTCAGGGGACAGACTGATATTCTTCTTCAAAAGCAAAAAAAACACCAGTTTTTGAGAAAAAAAACACACACATTGAAAAGAGGCTGTTCACTTCTTTGCCTAATACCACGACCCCATGCCAAGAAGAGCATTGTTTAGAGGCCTGGAGGGGTGTCGAATGTATGCCATCAAGAGGTGGCACACTTTTAGCACACCTTCTAGGATGTTAGTTGAAGGAGACAGAGATGGACCCGCTGGTGATCCAATCACAGTGGGATTCGGTCAAAGCCCTAAGGCATTCAAAGAAAGGAAGGGGTGCCAATTACATGTGGAAATAACACAATACAGTGAAGACAGCGAATTGGGTGAGTCTTCTGAAGCTGATGTGATCACCTGCAAATCACAAGTTCAATTCTTTTTTGGTCTATCCCAGTCTATCATACTTCAAATGTGAATAAAAGGAGTACTACATAGTTGTTCAATACTGTTGGAAACTGAGCTAATGATTGAGGGGGGTGAGACCCTACTCAAACAGCAACCATAATCTCTGTCAGGGTGAAACACAGGCAAATCCCAAATTACCTTTTCTTAACCCTCTGGTAGGTATTTACACAGAACGTCAAACAGTAATAAAGTGAGAACACAAAACAAGAACATTCCCGCACCAATTTAGATAAATAGAGTAAAATTAAATACATTATTTGAGACCAAAAATCCAATCAGTAGAAGCAGAGATATGCAATTTAAAAGTTTTAAGTAAAAATAGTGCCTAGAAGCACAAAGAGTCAACTGTGGTTATCTGGTGACTGTGACAAAGTCACAAGTTCAGACCTACCGAGAAGGAGTGTGGGCCAGATATAGGGACCAAGTCAGGCCCACTGGACAAGAGTACCTTCAATCCTGGTTGCAGAGCGATGCGAAGTCAAGGATGCGTCACACAGCAGCGCAGCAGCGGTTCCGAGGGAGCTGCAGTGGCGATGTGAGGTCTGTCCATGGAGATGTGTCGTGCAGCGGCAGATCCGAGGAGCTGCAGTGGCAATACGATGCCCTGCGTGGAGATGCATAGCACAGCTGCAGTTCTAAGGAGCTGCAGGGGTGATGCATTGTTGTGCGTGGAGATGCATCATGCAGCGGTGGTTCTAAGGGGCTGTGGGCTGCTATGCATCGTGCTGCGTTGGTTCTGTAGGGACCACAAATGGGCTGGCAAAGCACCTTTAGTCTCACTTCCATGGGTCCAGGACTGAGGTGGCACCACCTGGGAGTGGGACAGGACTCACAGATGGGTGACCCCAAATGCTGGGTTCAAGGTTGTTATAGCCTGTTCTGTCCCTGAAGCTCTGATCAGGAGGCCAGCCAACTGGCCCTTGGAGTCACTCTGGTGGTCTTGGGTTATTATTAAAAAGACTAGTATAGGTGGCTGGGTGAGAAAGATTGACCTTCAACTTCTATCAAGGACCACCAGAGTGACTCCAAGGGCTAGTCTCTTGTAACCAGCACCTGGACTCTGCAACTGAGTCCTACCCTGCCTAGTGGTGCCACCCCAGTCCTGGACCCTTGGAAGTGGACTTAAAGGTGCTCTGCCAGCCCATCTGTGGACCCAGCAGAACTGATGCATCTCCTCGGCTATGTGGTGCAACACCAAGACGAACCAACACATCGCCTCTGCTGCGTGGACTTCCCTTATTCAAGGACTCCGCAGTGCCTACAGCAGTCCCCTGAAACTGCCGCTGCATGACACAGCCCCATGCAAGGACATCACATTACTTAACGCAGCTCCCTGGAACCACTGCTGCATGATGCATCTCCACACAAGGACCTTGCATAGTCTTCGCAGCTTCCCAGAACAGAGGCTGCGTAATGCATCTCCTTACCCTTGCCTCGTATCGCCTCTGCTGCATGATGTATCCTTGTCTACGTGGGACTCTGCATCTCTTTGCAACCAGGATTGATTGAGGAACTGGGTTCAGTCAACCTAAGTGGGTCCCTTTAGCCAGCCCGTGTGGTTATGTGACATTACAACGCATGCCATTACCCCGCATGCCGTTGCAACGCCAAACTTTACCCCGACTTGCTGTCAGGGGAGCGCTGGTAGTTGGAATAGATTATTTTTCTATTCCAACTCCAGTGTGTGCAACAGTAGGGAAGGTGTTGGAGTTAAATCCAACACCTTCTACCTACTGCTACACACCTTTTTCGTTGCAACGGCATGCAGGGTAAATGCATGCGTTGTAACGGTTGCGGTGTAAAGGCTGTTTCCCAGCCCGTGCTGCATCGTGGTCAGCCTCAACTTGTGACATTTCCCCAGTCTAGCGGAGTCAGATAACCCCTATGGACACTTTGCACGTTTTGGTGCTATATTCATTGAGAACTGTATAAAATGGACATATCAGCAATTTCCAATTCTGACGTGGTTGTGTGTGCTGTTTGGTATTTAGTGCAATTAACTTCCTTGTTGGGTACTTGATTGTGACTCTCAAGCTCACCAACCAACTCAAACAGTGATAATACTTTATTAACATACTATGATGTTGAAGCTGTAAATGCCAATTCCATCAAACATGTGGGGCAATATATTTCATCATCTGTAGAATAAAATATCATGGGCAGGGTTATCTCTTTTTGTGCCCCTTTTTAGCCCCAAACATTTTGACATGAGTTCATGAAAACCTGACTACCAGGTGCGCATAACTTCCAAGCATCATTTGAATGCATTTTTACCTCGTGCCCAATTTCCAACAACACCTTTGTTAGAATTCCCCAAGTAACTCTATTCCAGGTTTTTCGGTGCCTATGGAAAACCGAATTACCCTCCTATGACATGCCTCAACCATGTCTTCTGTATGTTCCTGATGTTTCTACAATGACTATCTGCTAAGAAAGGAGCCATGTTGTTTTAGGCTATCTAGGCAGGCAGCAGTCGCTCCAGTCTAAAAGCAAATATCTTGCTGGCGATATTAATGTCTACAGTAGTTTCTTTCCCAACTAGGAATCCCTTAAACTAAGTAATGTGCTGTTTTCCTGATAAAATAAAATATGCTACCCATCACAGATCTATATATTTCTCCTATCAGTGGTCTCATAGTGCCATCACAAAACAAATAATCGACTGCATGCTGGCTATTTACCACCATGGCTTTCCTTGGAAGCACTAAATTGCCAACTCAGATCAACAGCCTCTGCTCTGGCCATGTGACTGTAGCTTAGGTGTAAACAGACCAGCAGGTTGCAGTTCACTTTTTACATGTGTGGGGGTATAGTGCATTTATTTCTTAGGGGCTTCACTGAACACTTCATTTGCATAGCACTCAAGTAGTCTTTTATTTAAAAATACAATTAGCATTTTAGATTAGTTTATTCTCAAAAATGAGGAGTTGCGTGTGGTGACTCTCCAAGGTATTCCAGTCGTCTAATGCATTTCAATGAGAATTTCAAGTTAGACTAGCGACTTTTAATGGCAGTGGCAGGAATTCACTCCATCACAGAGCTAGCTTACTCACCTAATGAGCAAACAACAGTCGCAAAGTGCATCATGCACATCTTCTTAGAGGCTCTCATTTAATGCTTTCTGTCTTGTTTCAGTCCTATCTAACTCTCACAGCATGCATATCCCATAGGAGTAATAAATATTACCCACTGTACCTTGTATGGCTCAGGAACCAAAGTGTGCAAAATCCACCACACCCTATACCAACAGGTTTAAGTACAAGCTGGGCTGGAACACATCATCATTGTTGGAAGAACGTGGGTCCTATTCGGGATGCTCTAAATTAGTTCTCAGTTCACTATGTGCACTGGGATCAAGAGTAAGCTGCCACACATGATGCAGGGGTCTTTTGATCTCTTGATGGTGCCTGTCCTGTTAAATAAAGGCTAGAATGTATGCTAAGTCTGGTCGTCTGTCTGCACATCCAACTATGGGCTTGAGTACTTCAACAGGTCCTACAAGGAACAATTAAAACGTTTTTGCTCCACAAGTCGCCCTCCTTAGTCTCTGTAATTAGTGAGGATTCTTAAAACACGGCAGAACTGCAGCCAGCAAACCGGCAAGAGGCAACAAACATCCCAATTGATAAGATTTATTTGAACGCTCTTTTTCTCTGCTACTTCGTGCATCTCTCTCAAACAATGCAGCTAATATTGAAATTAAAATTTGGCATGAAAATGGTAAAAAGGGACTTTGATCATCCCAATGTCACTGGCGAGGCTTTGGGGTGTTAGTTTACTGTTCCACTGTTGCTAGTGTTTTGCCGTTCCGCATAGTAATGTGATTTTAATTTAGGTCCTTATTTTGTGTAGAAACTTTCGCATTAAAATACAGTGTATTTGTCTAAAGCTCATGTCAGAGTTGTTATCTGGCGGGTCCATAATTGAATAAGAAAAACCAAAAAGTGCTGCGTAATCCCAGGACCTCTCCATGTATCAAACTGTATGTTGGTTGGTGGGCACCAAGTCTTGTCCCTCCTATGACGGTCATATAAACCGTAGCAGAGAGCCTTTGAGTGTGCCAGGCAGCGGACGCCATGGCCTCCACCGCCCTGGAGAGGACCATCTGCCCTATTTAGGGACTTACGTTTGCTTGGTGGGGAACTCTGTGCTGTGAAAGGAGCAACAGCAACTCCTGCCACAGCATTCAAGGTTTGCACACTGGACAAACCTTTTTTGTTTGGAGAAAACAAACTGCTAAAGCAGGAGTTTGTTTTGTGTAAACAAAACACAAAGAACCCTGACACGCAAGAAGTTTTCTTCCAGCATTTGCGGGCCATTCTACAATTTTTCTGCCTATGTCAGTGATTCATTCATGAGAGATATGGGCAGGCAAAATGTGGGATGGTTGACCAGCCCTTAATAAGATAGAATGACCATCACTGTAACCTGGTGACTCCTTAGCAGATTGGCCACCAGGTCAGAGGTTTACAATGTCTGATTCGGGGGAGGCTCCATGGATGAAAACTTGGGAACTTCCCACACTTAAAACAGAGTGTGAGAATAACACGTTTATTGGAGACAGAGCACTGCCAAATCCAAACTGTTCTCCCACACTGCCAAACTCTCCATAAGGCCCTAAAGCCATTCCAGGCAAAATCTTTGCATCGTGTTTATCTCTATGTTATTTGGGTAGCACAAATGACCCTTTAGGACACAACTCATGGAAATCCATGGGCTCCCCTTGCCAGACTGCCTCATCTTCAAAACCAGCAGCATCATTTACTAAGTCATCACAACCAGCACCCACACTTACCTTGTAGATAAGCTCACCATCTCTGGTGGTTCTTGGCACACCCACAGCCAGTGCAATATCAGGCTACAGACTCAGAAGTGTAAAAAACACAAAAAATAAAAGACAGCAGGCTTTTTCCATCTATGCACCTGGGATCTGGAACACCATCTCTGTATTCATGAAGACCACCCCAACACTGCTCCAATTTGGGAAAGTGTTGACAACCCACCTCTTTAAAGAACACTATAAAACAATGCATTATCTGTCCACAACCCAGCTTCCTTAATATTACTCTTCGATTTGATGCTTGTCTTTGACCATGTTCACCGCTACCCTGCCTTTTGGCAAGGTTTGCACTATAGAAATATCATTATCTACTGGCGGTCGCCAGTAGATAGTTATAGTTAGAACCTATTTTCCATAGGAAATCCGCAACATTCTATTTGAAATAACGTTGGCGCCGGTTGACGAATCTTCGCGAAAGCTTCCAACTTGTTGGGGCGCTCCGGTCCGCTCCTATCCTGAAAGTCTCGGGGTGATACGTCAAGCGGGGGCCGAGAAAAAAGGGGGGTCCCAAAACGCATTTTCCCCATTCATTTTTCCATAGGAACCGTTCATCGCGGCTACAGCCCGAACTGCTGAACGGAATTACACCAAATTTGGCAAAGAGGTAGCCCTTGGTTCAGTGGCGTGCCTTTTGCTTAAATGGTGTAAATCCGTTCAGTAGTTCCTGAGAAAATCAAAAGTAAAGTCACATATATATCTATGGCCGAGTAGGGTCCGCGTACCCTCCCGATCACGAGCTGCATGCTAATTGGCTGTCAACACTCCAAATCAGGAAGTGTTGGCAGCCATTTATCCTCGGTAGAACCGAGGGACAGAAACAAGTGCGCAAAGCGCAAAAGGGAGCAGGGTAGAAACACCCTGACCCCTAGGTCTGCTCAGGGGCCCCACAAGGACCCCTGCGCAGAAAAAGCATTTTTTTTTTTAAATCGGCGGGATGCGCTTAGGGTGCGCGGATCCCGCCGAGAAAAAAAAGAAACAAGTGCGCAAAACGCACAAAGGGGGCAGGGTAGAAACCCCTAACCCCTAGGTCTGCTCAGGGGTCCCTCAAGGACCCCCTGGGCCGAAAAAAGCATTTTTTAAGAAAAAAAATCGGCGGGATGCGCTTAGGGTGCGCGAATCCCGCCGAAAAAAAAAAAGAAACAAGTGCGCAAAACGCACAAAGGGGGCAGGGTAGAAACACCCTAACCCCCTAGGTCTGCTCAGGGGGTCCCTCAAGGACCCCCTGGGCCGAAAAAAGCATTTTTTAAGAAAAAAATCGGCGGGATGCGCTTAGGGTGCGCGAATCCCGCCGAAAAAAACCGAAGCGCGGTCTCCCGCGCTTCGTTGTTAATGGCCCCCGGGTGGGCCAAGTCCCGGGGGCATTCAGGGGGTTATTTATAATATGTGGGGGGCCTCTAAGGCCTCCAAGCCCGGGGACCACCACCCCCGGGGCTTTAAAAATAAATGGTGCGGGAGGGCTCTCGGCCCTCCCGCAGCCCCGAGGACCGCCACCCGCCGGGGCTTCTTTTTAAAAATTAATACTACCTGTGTGGGGGCTCAAGCCCCCCACACGCCCGGGACCGCCACCTCCCCGGGGCACTAACAAAATAAATGTGGGGGTCCGTTTTGGACCCCGAAGCCCGGGGACCACCACCTCCCCGGGGCTTTAAAGACATGGGAGGGGAGCCGCGCGGCCCCCCTCCTGGAGCCTGTGGTGGCCCTGGGGACCGCCACCCCCAGGGCCGGCTCCTGCAGTGTCCCGGGGTGCCCACCCCCGGGACACTGCTGTTTGCAATGGCAGGACGGGAGCCTCGCGGCTCCCGTCCTGTCATTGCAAACTGCTTGCTTCATTGAAGCGAGAGCAGGGAAACCTGCTCTCGCTTCAATGAAGCAAGCAGAATTGCTTTTCCATAAGGGAGCTGCATGTCAGCAGCTCCCCTTATGGAAAAGCAATGCCGGATCCCGTAGGATGCGGGGAGCCGGCGGGACTGTGGGGGGATTGGGGACCCCCCCACAGTCCCCAACCAGATGCCAGGCCCCGGGGGATGGGGTCCCCGGGGCCATTAGTGGCCTGGGAGGGGGGCCACGCAGCCCCCCTCCCCATAAAGATAATTTAAAAAAAACAACAACAACAAAAACGTTAAGGCCGGCCCCGGGAGATGGGGTCCCCGGGGCCTTAAATGGCCTGAGGAGGGGGCCACGCAGCCCCCTCCAAAAATATAAATTAAAAAAAACTGTGGGCATGCCCGGGGGATGGGGTCCCCGGGGCCAATAGAGGCCCAGGGAAGGGGGCCACGCGGCCCCCTTCCCGTTTTGTTTAAAAAAAAAAAAAAGAAAGAAAATCATCAGGCCTTGGGGGATGGGGTCCCCGGGGCCAAAAGTGGCCAAGGGAAGGGGGCCACGCAGCCCCCTCCCATACAAAAAAAAAAAAAGACCGGCATTGTGCCGGAGGCCCCGCCCTCTCTGCAGCAGTCTGCAAACGCGCCCCTGGCGCGTTTGCAGATGGGAAACGAATTCCCCTTGAATACTGGGGGTCCCTGGGGGCCAACTAGCCCACCAGGAACCTCCAGTATGCGCCAGGAGCTGCGTTGCAGAGAGGTGTACAGAGGCCACGCCCCTTTTTACACCTCTCTGCAACGCAGCTCTGTGGTGCTTTTTGGAGGTACATGGTGGGCTAGTTGGACTCCAGGGATCCTCAGGATTCAAGGGGACTTATTCCCCCAACTTAAAACGCACCACGGGGCGCGTTTGCACAGTGGTGAAGGGATGGGCGGGGCTTCGGGTTACATGTGTGCAAACAGGCCCCGTGGCGCGTTTTAAGATGGGGAATTAAATCCTCTTCAATCCTGAGGGTCCCTGTGTGCCAACTAGCCCACCAGGTACCTCCAGTAAGCGCCACGGAGCTGCGTTGCAGAGTGTTGTAAAAGGGGCGTGGCCTCTGTACACCTCTCTGCAACGCAGCCCCTGGCGCATACTGGAGGTTCCTGGTGGGCTAGTTGGCCCCTAGGGACCCTCGGGATTGAGGAGGATTTAATTCTCCAACTTAAAACGCGCCACAGGGCGTGTTTGCAGACATGTCACCTCAGGCCCCACCCCTTCCTTCACCATTGTGCAAATATTCCTCTAAAATGAGCCGAACTACGAATTCCGATTTACTCACCTGTTATCAGGAGAGACCTCAGTGCTGCATCTTTGAGCCCAGTACTGATCCTGAAAAGTAATTTTAACCGTACTTACCAGTAATTTGAATTTCCTTCCATAGGCTAACATTGACTGGTTTCACTTGAAAATTCTTCTAAGTGTGGAGTTTTGGAACTTTATAATATTCCTCTAAAATCAACCGAACTACGAATTCCGATTTACTCACCTGTTATCAGGAGAGACCACAGTGCTGCATCTTTGAGCCCAGTACTAATCCTGAAAAGTAATTCTAACCGTACTTACCAGTAACTTGAATTTCCTTCCATAGGCTAACATTGACTGGTTTCACTTGGAAATTCTTCCAAGTGTGGTGTTTTTGAACTTTATAAAATTCCTCTAAAATCAGCCGAACTACGAATTCCGATTTACTCACCTCTTATTAGGAGAGAACCCAGTGCTGCATCTTTTAGCCCAGTACTGACCCTGAAAAGTAATTCTAACCGTATTTACCAGTAACTTGTATTTCCTTCCATAGGAATCCATTGTCTGGTTTTCAGCAGAAAAGTTTCAAAGTGTCGATTTTCACAAACTACAAATATTCCTTAAAAATCGCTTGTATGACTTAAACGCATTCTTTCAACTGTTTACAGGAGATGCACCAGTGCTGGATCCAGGATCCACCACTGAGTAAGAAAAAGTAACGATAACACTACTTACCTGCTAAGTGAATTTCCTCCCATAGGATAACATTGGTGATTCTATGTGAAAAAGTTTCGAAGTGTCAACTTTTAAAATACAATAATATTCCTTAAAAGTCACTACTGTAACCAAAACGCTTTTACTCAACTGTTTACAGGAGATGTCCCATGACTGAATCTAGGATCCAGTCCTGTGGTTAGAAAAGTAATCCATAAAGTAACTAATTGCATTTAACTTGAAATTCACATTGAGCTCAATGTTGCATTGTGTTTGAAATTGTGTTGCCCATTGCAACAACTGTAACTACTGTACTTAAAAGTCTATTGCCTATTTGCAAAGTATTTAAATTAAAGTAATTCATTCTGAGAAAGTATATTTTGTAATGTAATGTATAATGTAATTACAATGTAATTTAAAAAATAAAATATCTAAAAATAAATAGTTTAAAAAAATGTAGTAAATCAGTATCAAAAAAATAAATATAACAATTAATACATTTAAAAATTGTCATTTACAAAACCTTTGAAATTCACTGAAAAAAACTATAGGTTTCAGACATGTTATAGTTAGGAATTAGCATTTAAAAAACCTTTGAGATTCACTGAAAAAACCATAGGTTTCAGGCACGTTATAGTTAGAAATTAGCATTTAAAAAACCTTACAAATTCACTGAAAAAACCATAGGTTTTAGGGACAGTTATAGTTAGTTGGACATTGCACTCGTACAAAACCCGTGAAATTCCCCCGTTATAGTTAGTTCAGGTAACTATAACTCGCGCCCCCGCAATGCACTGCTGATGACGTCACATATTACATCACTAATGACATGGTCAGTGACATCACTGATGACATCACTCATGACATCTCAAATGACATCACTGATGACATCATCCATGTGATAATTTCATGCATTTTCACACACCCTAATATAACTTTTCATACACCCACTCTAAATTACAGACTGCCATTCTCAAAACCATAGACACTCCAACACCAATAACTACATACCCACTCACTGATTCTTAGGTCTACACACACATCCACTCACTCACCCGTACAGTCACTCATACTTACGGTCACTCAGTACAGGACTATCATATGCACTCATACACCTATATAGACACTCACACACCGCCACTCATCCATAGAGGTACTCACATACCTAGTCAGTCATGCAAATAATTACTCACACTCCCATTTACTCCCATTTACTCACCTATACAGTTATACACACACAAGCTCACTTACTCATACAAATACTAGCACATTCTTACGCTCTTATACAATCACTGATACAAGCACACACTCATCCATACAGCCACTCTCACAGTCACACACTCTCACTTATAGCCATTTAAATACTCCAACACACATATATACTGCCTTTCACATATGCAGTTACTCACACATGTACCACTGAGATATACATTCACTCACCAACAAACCTATACTCACACTCACCCACCCATACAGCCCTTCACAGATGCACACTTGAAACTATGCACCCAGTAAATCACCCACTCACACATCTATGCACAGTCACACACACCCCACCCACACAAACACTCAGGCACCCATCCAGATACTCAGACAACCAATCAATAACCCATGTAGACACTCATGTAGCTATTCACAAACCCATGCAGCCGCTTACACACCAACAGACAGACGGATACAGACATTCACACAGTTTAGTCACTAACCCATGCATTCAGTAAGATACGTTTAATCACTCACTTAGAGTCAGTCACGCACCTACTAAATCATCCATTCAGACACTTATACACCCACTCATTCTTCAATACGCCTTTCCCTATATATTAAACATATTTAAACTTTACAGAAACACACAGTCACTGGATGATGTCATCAGTGATGTCATTTGAGATGTCATCAGTGATGTCATCAGTGATGTCACTGACCATGTCATGAGTGATGTAATATGTGACGTCATCAGCAGTGCATTGCGGGGGCGCAAGTTATAGTTACCTGAACTAACTATAACGGGGGAATTTCACGGGTTTTGTACGAGTGCAATGTCCAACTAACTATAACTGTCCCTAAAACCTATGGTTTTTTCAGTGAATATAAATATATACATACACCAGCACTGTTACAATGCTCATTGTTATAGTAGGGATGTTGCTATTTTGCTACTTATGAATACTTATAGATAGTACTGTGCAGTATTATGGCACTGCCAAAATATATAGCTTTGCCAACTGCAAGCCTTCTCACTCCAGTTCTCTGCACTCAAAATTTAGATTACCAAATCTGACAAATCACGAAATGAACCATTAATATGTGAAGTTCAGAGTTAGTTCTGGACTGAACATGCAACGCTCTAGGACAGCGAAAGCCTGGAAATATGAACATTGCATTGGCTCATGTAGAGCTTCAAATGTATATCAAAAGCAGAGATGCTGGAACACTTTTCAGAGCGGGGGTGCTGCCATTAATGTTATACCACCAAAGTCCTAGGGGTTGTGAAAAATCCAAGGATCACGCAAAAACAAGTTTAGCAAATGCGCCACGCCCATTCAGCGGGAGAGTAGTAAGGGTGTGTTATGTAGTCGGTGGTGTTTTTGGAGCACTGGTGTGGTAGCAAGCTATCATTTACAGACAGCACATTTTCCATTGAAATGGGCACTATATTTTCGTAGGCATGCAATTTTACTGGTAAAACTATATGGCGCACAAATGGTAATGTGTGGAAAACAGGAATCAGCGAATATTTAACATTTGCCCATCACTAAGTACAGGGTCTTGCTTTGTTTGGATCTTATTAGAATCTTTGTTTTGTCACACTTCAGAAATACGAAAAACTTGGTTCATTTGGGTTTTTATATTTGCTGATTTATGTATTTTAAAGATGTCTATAGTTCATTTATAAGTGTTTAAATGTCATTGAGAGTTAAAAAAAAATGATATCTTATTGCCTTTCCTTTCACTTCCTGTACCCCAGCAAGATTGCTACCTAGGTCACTTTTAAAAAATCCTCTCACTTTGCAGTCAGAGAAATAAAAGTAAATACTAGTGCCAAATTTACTAAGACTTGGTATATGTAGAGAGCCATAATTAATAACAATGGGCGCCATTCTGCTTTCTCTGCGTGCTGGCGCGCTTGTGTCTGGCAATTGCCAATGCAGGCACCCTTGTGCCACGGTGAAAGGGTGCCTGCATTACAGGCTGGATTGTTTTTGTGCAGGAAAGAACACCGTCCGGTACAGAAACAATCCTTAAAGGCATTTTCCTCTTTCTACATGTGTTGCAGTATACGTAGAAAGAGGAAATGACAAAGAGAAATAAACATATTTCTCCTCGTTACGCCTCATGGGAAGGCGTAGTATTTTGACACATTGCCAGGTTTACTAGTCCAGATCCTTGCAAATTGGCTCTGGGTAGCATAGAAATCTGACTTAAGGGATTGCGTTGCTCTTCCTAGCTGTGCATGCCGCAAGCCCTTTGTAAATCTGGGCCAGGTTTCTGAATAAGTGGCAATTTGTCAGATGACATAGCCCGAAATTTGAGCTTTGTCTTTGAATGCAAAGCAAATGTGGCAAGATTAACACAACATTTAGACATCTTTATTGCTCAGTCACCTTCTGAACTCCAGTATGGTTATTTTTGGGGGTACTACACCCATACTTCCAGAGCCTATGATAAAAAGCATATTGGTATTGTGATTTCTTATTACGACATTTTTTTTCTGCGAGACGCAAAAATGTGAATCAAAGGTTGTTACAAAAGCATGCAAACCTGGAAGTGAATGCAGTGCCACCGTGACCTTATGTATTCTAACGGTGTTGTTTGTGTTCCATTCAAATGAAGGGCAATATATTCCACGGGAGCTCAGAGCCTCCTGCAAGACAAACATCAGTAGTTTCATTGAGCTTCTGAGGCGCGGGTTGACGAATAAAAACACTGTCGGTGCTGTCTTTCGACTTTAAATTCAGGGCAATCTGTAAATCCAAAAGGGAAGACCCCTAAGTGTGCTTGACCAATCATGATGCCCCTATCTTGCAACATTGTCCAAGCTATCATGTACATAACTGAACACAATAAAACTGCGAAAAAACAATAGGTTACATCTAAAAGTAACATATTTTCGCACATTTCCACTTTGAATTATTTTTAGCTTGTTTGCAGCTCAGTTTTTTTCTGACTGATGCAAGAAATTACACCTTTAACAAACCCGAGGCTTAGAAAATGGCTACCACAAGCAGTTTAGGTGCCCTTCTTCTTACTCAGGTAAAATAATGCTTAGCAAAGTCACACATAGTCATTTACATATGGGAATTTATGGAATTCTGCAAGGTGTTAATTAAAAGTTTTAATGAATGTTAAACATCTCTCATTTTCATTACTAGTGTGTGCTTTGCCAGATGCTCCACTTTTACACCTGTTCTGTTTTTTTCAGCTCTGTTCATTAAATTGTTTTACCTTTGTAATTGAGTACATGTATTAATATTTTGAAACAATCCTACTGCAGCACAGGAAACAAATTCAACAATGATTAAATGATGGAGCGCGGTTGTCTCTAAGATTCTCCAAACGTAAATGATGTTTATTTCATGCCACTCCGGGGCTGGCCCTCCCATTCCAGACAACAGACATTCCAAATCCCAAACGCTTATAAATCAAAGTTAGAAAGCTGAATTATTATTATTACATTTTACCAGTAACACTTTTAGTAGATAGAGAAACAGTCATATTTTCCATGGACTTTACCTTCAAGGCTTTTTCTCATCGGTCTTTACATTAGTCTGTTATGTTATGTTAAAACGACTTGTAGAGCGTACAAATACCAAAAGGTGTCTCAGCACTGACTGCTCCTAGCTTCTGTCACCCCAGTTGGTTCTATATGTTCTGGGGACAGTGAGCAGGTTTGCACCAAAAGAGCACAGGGATCTGCTGTATAAATCTGCAATGAATTCTTCAAAAACTCTAGCCCTGTGCTGTGGATCACCTTATAGGCATTACACAATGCCTTGTATTTTATTGTGCTTCTAATTGGCAGCCAATGTAGCTGTGTGATAACCTTAGAAACAGAATCAAATTTAGGTGTGCCAGAAAGCATCCTAGCAGCTGAGTTCTGTACCAATTGTAGCTTATTTAAAACTGATTCCTGGGCATTGATTAATAAACTGTTACAATAATCCACTTTGCACTTGACCAAAGCGGAGATTATAGTCCTCCTAACTTCAACAGGAATGAAAGGGAACAGTTTCTTCACCATTCCAAGAGTTTAAAAGCAAGAAGAGACCACGGAGTTAACATGGCATTTGTAGGATAGCTTGTCATCTAGGATGACACCCAGATTTTTTGCCTTGGTAACTGGGTCAGGGGGCGGTCCCAGTTTATCTGGCCACCAGCGGGAGGACTAGACAGGAGATACATTTCCAAAGACAATTACCTCAGTCTTGGAGGAATTCAGTTTGAGGCAATGTCTGGACATCCAAACGCTGATAGCTAGCATGCCATTGTGAAAGTTAACCGAGACGTTTTCCCCGGTCTTTTGAACGGCAAGAACTATTTGGGTGTCGTCTGCGTAAGAAGTAAGCGCTAGGCCAAAGGATTTGATCACCCATGCCAGATCGATAACAAAAATATTAAATAGCGTGGGACTGATGGAGGAGCCCTGTGGTATCTAACATGGGAGAGAGAAGGTGGGCGAGTCGAAGTTGCATATGCTCACTGATTGAGAGTGTTTAGACAAAAAGGATGTCAACAAAGATTTAGCCTTGTTCCTGATGCCTAGAGAGGAGATACGGTTGATCAGGAGCCCGTGATCAACCGTATCAAAGGCTGCTGATAAATCTAGCAAAACAAGACCAGCTGCTCCTTCTCTGTTTAGGGCGAACCTTATCTCTTCGGTAGCTTTGATGAGCGCAGTCTCTGTACTATGGCCTTTTCTTAAACCAAATTGGGTTTCATCCAGCAGCTTGTTATCATAGATGTATTGGGCCAGTTGATCATTCATCATCTTTTCAGCAAGTGTGGCGGGAAAAGGGAGACGCGCAATGGGCCGATAGTTATTAGTGTCCGCTGTGGCCAGGTTAGTTTTTTTTAGTAGCGGAAGAATAGAGGCCTTTTTACATTGAGAGGGATAGATACCTGAGATGAACATGGTGTTAAAAATATTAGCCAAATTGACACCTATAAGGTCCGGAAACAGTTTCAGGACAGCTGGAGGACAAGGATCGAGAGGTGAACCGGATTTTGCAGTGCTCACCAAATCTGCTATTTATTCCATGGAGACCGGCGCAAATTCCCTGAAAGAAAGACTTTCAGGTAGGTCAATGTTTGAATCAGACTGGCTCATGGCAGCGGAGGAAGCATCAAAGTTTGAGTGGATTTGATCTACTTTAGCCTGAAAACCAAGGGCTAAAGAGTCACAAAATGCTAGAGTCTCTATGTTAGCATGGTTTCCAGAAGGAGCCGCCAATTTGAACACCACCTGAAACAATTGTTTGGTTGAGTCCTGGGCGGATTCTATTTCCCGTGTAAAATAACTGATCTTCTCCTTTATTAGGAGGCATTTGTAGTTAGCCAAAGCTAACTTATAGTAAAATTTCTCCTGGCTGTCGTAGTCCCGACTCGTGCGTCTCTCTTGTTTCCTACAGCGTTGTTTCTCAAGCCTCAGAGCCTCGGAAAACCAAGGTGCTGAAGGAGTTTTTCTGTTCTTAGAAACTGTTTTATAAGGGACCAGTTTATCAAAGGAGTCTTGAAGTCAGTTTGTATAACTCATGGCGGCCGGCTCTGGGTCTGGTGAGAGTTCTGGCTGAGTGTCAGATAAATGCTGTCTAAGGAGGGCATGGTCTATATTATTCCAGGATCTAAATTGTTTAGGGGCCAAGTCCTAGTGTGCAAAGGATTGTGTTTCAAAAGACAAACATCAAATAAGACCATGTGGTGATCGGACCAGGCCACTGGGAGGACCTCATTTACGATGATCTGCTCATTATTAGTAAAAAGGCCATCTAAAATGTGTCCGGCAATGTGGGTAGGATAACTAACTTTCTGAGAGAATGCTACAGATTCTAGCTCAGTGATAAGGGATGCTGAGTCCCTATCGTCCATGGCCTCTAAGTGAAAGTTAAAATCCCCCAAAATAGTGAAACTCGTTTCAAAAGCGGAGATCTCTAATAAATTTCCGGCCAAGGATAGAAAGCCTCCCCTCAGACCGGGAGGGCGATAAAGAAGAATCCCTTTGAATGACAGATGTTCCGAAAGCGCTATGTTAACGTTAAGTGCCTCACAGACAGATGAAGGGAGCATCTCACCATTTACTGATAGGGTGTCTCGATATATAAGTGCCAAACCTCCCCCTCTCTTCTTTGGTCTGTCCAATCTGTACACTAAGAAACCAGCAGAGGTCACTATGCAGAAATCAGGGCCTGCCGATATGTCAGCCGACGTCTCCGTTATAAATAGGAGATCAAGTTGATAGTTATCTATCAGTTCGGCTATTTCATATTTGTGCCTAGGAAGAGAATATGCATTAATAAGGGCAGCCTGAACCCTATTGAGTCCATTATTTTTGTGAAAGAGAACGTTGCTGACAGTGGGATGTGAGTGATCAAACTGTGGCAAGTCTTGGGCCTCCAACGAGAATCCACAGAAAGAGCAAGTTAGTTTGGTCCTCTTAAGGAGGTCTGCTTGTTAAAGCACGAACAAGCGTGCTGGGAGACCTTAGAAGGCTTGTTGAGGGCACGAAGTTCCTTACTGGTGTAAACCACCATATGCTGCATCTTACCTTTGGAAAACGTAGCAGGGGTCCTGGTACTAGGCGCGATCCGGCCGCAGACGGGCATAGATGGGTTTGCCTTTGGCGCGCGGCGCAGACGCGCTATACTACAATTTAAATAGCCCTCCAGGGCAGGCGGCATGTCAGAAGGCAGCGCCGGAGCGCGAGAAAAAGAAGGGACAAAGCAAAAAGGAGTTTTAACTGGGGTTCAGCAACCCCTACAGGGCTCACAGGCTCCCCTGCAAACACTGAAATACTGGTAAAGCAAAATTAATTAAAATAAAAGGGATAAATGGTTAAAACATACAAGCAATAAAATATAAGACTAGCTTAATTTAAGATGAGGCCTGCAGAGGCAGCCAGGCACCTCGCAAAACGGCTCAAAGAGCCTACAAGGAAAATCAACAGCAGGGCTCTCACTCGCAAGGCCTGCAAAGGGAGGATGTACATGGACAAGCATTATAATTTCCAGAGACATGGGTGGTTTGCCAACACAAATTTCACTAGTGTAATCCTGGAGAAATTTGAGAGGGTAAGCATATGCAAAAATTTGAGGTTATCATTTCATAATGGTGGAAACATGCACAATTACAGATTTATAGCCCCCATTCATGCCTGCAGAAGATGCAACGAATGCTAATCCAAGGAAAAACCGAGCCCAAGGTTATAGATCATTCCCAGTGCAGTTTATCACTGCATCGTTTCACGGGTCCGATGAAAATGTGGACTCTAGTATCGATTTTGCACACCAATCGCAGGGTTTAGAAGTGTTTTACTATAATTATATAAGATTAAGTAACTCATCATAACTGTCTAACTTTTTCCGAGACTCTGCTAAAACTATTCCATCTGGCTAGAGCTGGCAGGAGATTGGTTATCTGATTGGAGAGGTAGATGGAGCTGAAAGGGCTGGGAGGTTGGGTAGGCAGGTGCTTAGGGGTATTGGTGGTGGTTGGGTGGGCAGATGAACAGAGATTGATTGAGGGACTAGGGGATGGATGGGCAGAAATGGCAAGACAGGCGGACAGAGAAAAGATATTTTAAACAATAGAAAAGACTCTGTACAGTACTGCATCTTTGGAGCAACATCTATTGTCCTTTCATTATTGTAGCATTTTAACCTCATATGCCAGGAGTTCCTCTCCCCTCTCTATTGAAATGAGCGCTCTGTTGACTTTCTGATCGCAGCATGATGCTTTTTGGGTCTGATCCGTGGTGCTCTTCTCCAGCGGAACTATGGGGCATATTTACAAGGGCTTTATCTCCGCTTTTTTGGCTTAAAAGCCAAAAAGCGGAGATAAACTATCGCCCTATTTACAAGAGGGTGCTAACATGCATAATCGCATGTTAGCACCCTTTTTCCCAACGCCTCCCTTTGCATCTCTAATGAGATGCAAAGTGGGCGTACCCGGATGGACTACCTTGCAAATATCGTTGATGTTCACATCGCGATATTTACAAAGCTGCCCTAACATTTTAGCACACGTTAGTTTTTGGAGAAAACCAGTGTTTTCTCCAAAAACTAACGTCTGCTAAAATGCAGACTTACCTATCCCTAACATTGGGGTGGATTATGCTGATACGACCCTGTGGGTCGTATCAGCAAGGTTATCGCCGTTTTGCAGGGAACATCACTGGAAAACCAGCGATGTTCCCTGCAAAATGGCGATAACGTCGCTATCTCTGGAATTTTTATCGCCCTGGAGAAACGCGTTGTTAATAACGCGCTACCAGGGCAATAAATTCCAGAGATAGCCTGCGATAACAAAATTATCGCTAAACACGGCCAGCGATAATTATCGCTGGCCGTTGATAATATGCCCCTATGTTCTTGAACGTTACCGCAAGAAGAGACAAGCCTGGGAGATAACTAGTGGACTTCAGGGGTGGCACCTAACGAATTTCCACTTTCTGCTGATCATTGGATGAGCTTTCGACCCACGAAAAATGTAAAAAGGAATGCAAAATGCTATAAACCCTTAAACTTAAGCCCATAAATTAATGACGCTGCAAACAAATTAGTGAAAGCGGATGCCATCTGGCAGACAATAGGATTACAGCTGAACACTCATCGACCTGTTAATGCAGGGAGTAAAGGGGGATGATAAGTTTCTGGAAGACAACGACTGTTGAAAACAGAAAATCAATGTTCCATGACCCTAAACACAGAAAAGACGACGGGTTGTTGTCTCTCCCATACCAAATAGAAAAGTTTTAGGACAGCTGGCAACTCAAGTAGACGAGTCCTGGTGGAAATGACTACAGAAAGGAGTTAGAGTTGGACCACAGAGGATCCGGGGCACAACAGAGGAAAGGGGCTGTAGAGGTATTCAGGCCACAAGGGCATCAGTAAAAGATAGTATATGATTTTATTTACCCACTTTCTAGGGGGTGAAAAATACAGGGGAGCAGAAACTGACCTCTTGAGAGAAATACTATTTTTTAGGATTTAGTTGTTAATAGGCAAAGCTCTAGGTTTCAGCAGCAAGTTACATATATTGCATGACTTGCATCAAAGGATAAAGGTGAGTAGTAACAAAAAGAAACCTGAAGTAATCCTAGATCACTCCTCTAGTAGGAAAGCCTGTGCCTACTACCGCTTTTAGTTTGGATCGATTACTTCCACAGCACAGTAAGCTAAATGCATGAGGCCACAGCAAGCTTCTGGAAATAAATGAACATCGGGTTAGAACCACAGCTATGCCGTACCAAAGCAGCAGGCAGACTGTAAAATTGTTCTTCTGCGGACTCGGATGTTTTCCTTTGTACCTTTATAGGATTAAGGCCAGGATATTCACAGAATCATCAAGTCAAGTAGCATGATGCAATAGTACTATAAATCATGTTTACTCAGGGAAGCCGAGGAATAGTTGGTAAAGGTTATGGGGATTTTGCTTCCAGCCCACTGTCCCCGACAGTCACTGAAGCAATAAAAACCGCAGCATCAAATTAAGCAGATATGCATTTTAAAAGATGAACAGTGCCTAACATTGGGGTTAATAAAAATGAATGCTTAATACATCTATTACCCACTCACTCGCCCTCCCACTCAGTGGGTTGGTATAATTATGGAGAAGAGATTTGACTAATTATATCTGAATATTAATTAAGGGTCAGTTCAGATTTGTTGATTTCCCCCAACCATGGGTTCAAACCTATTGTTGGGATCATTTGTTCCTCTACATTACACCTTAGTATTATGTGTTTTTATTCAAGGTGATATGGGTCTTGAAGCCCGTGATAAAAACAAAACATTTTTAGAAATTTAGCGCAAAATATCTTAATTTTTATCAAGTTGTCTCAGTATTAATAGAAAATGGTTATTTTACATAATTTAGCGATCATCAAAAATGTTTGCCATACAGTCCCAGTTTATGATCAGATAAGTTTGAATTTATTCAGCTCATCTTTCATTTTGATTTTCATTTTGAAAGATCGACATTCCATTCTGATTTGCATAATCATGCCTGTAAACCAAATGCCAATATTCGAGGTAGATGGATTCTTCCAATGTCACTACTGCTGCATTTATTTTCTTTAATTTTTTTTATTCAATCCATAACATGATTACATACAAAAAATAATAATTTCCCATTAGAAAAAATCCAATCCCAAAATACATACAGTTTAATATACTTCAATTCATGCATACACGGTAGGAGACAGGGGTAAAAAAGTCTAAAAACTTACAAAATGCAACAGATGCATAAACAGGGTGGAGGTATGCTGCGTAAAAATACATTCTAATCTATCAAATGTTCAATAATATGACCCCAAATCTGCAACCCTAGCTTCAGCCCCTCGTGGCCCCTTGAGATAATAAAGGCTATATTCAAGACTAAAAATAGCATAAAATCTTGTTCTCCACATTTCAAAAGTAGGAGGTTCTTTCTGCAGCTAAATAGAAGCTATACATAAACTTGCCATCGCCATGGCAATAAATATAAGATACATTTATAAGCAGCTTGTCCATGTGTTAGTCCCTCCCCTATACCCAAGAACATTATAGTCGGCGTGATGTTAACATTAACCCCTGTAATCTCAGACAGAAATTTTTCAATTATCCCCATTAGTTGAATTAGGTCAGGGCATGTGCAGAAAATGTGCAAGATGTCGGCCTGTTCCCCCCCCACACCGGAAGCATTTTCCATCATTCGTCCCACCCCACTTAAGCATTTTAAATGGCGTATAATAAAGATCAAATATGGTCTTAAAATGCTGCGTTTTTAAGTTAGCAGAGTTCAGAATCTTCTCCGCAATCTCAATGGAATCCTCCAATAGAACCCCCTGCATGCCCAAGCGAGTACTCCATTTCTGATTGTGAGCCTCTAAGTCGTCCTGCTGAGAGTCCACCAGACAATTATATAATGAACCGATCCGATCCTCACGTCTAGTGGCCTCGACCAGGGAGTTACGTTTGATCATACTCTGTCTCTGTCTCTTACATAAAAATTCTGAACCTGTAGGAATTAAAAAAATTCAGTTTTAGGTAACAAGAATTTTTCAGCCAGTGATGCTAAAGTAGTAATAGGTAAAGGACAGATCGCGGAAGGCCCCCGCCGTCGGCAGGAATAAAATCCCGGAAGTGCAGTAATTAAATTACCCATCACCGAACCCGACTCGGATTATATTTAAAATACAACGTGAATAATTCACCCACTACTACCCATCGGATCTCGGTAACCGTGGATACCTACAGCCCCATTGGCTATCCGAATCAGGGATTACTCCCTCTGGACATCACTGAAATTACCCAGAATCTAACTAGGAAGATTTCTAATTCTGGCACCCTTGTGTGCTAACTGTCCCCAGAATTCCTGTCCTGAAGAGACCCCATATCGTGAGAGGGTCGAAACGTCGTCGGCTAGTTGAAAGAGAGAGCCTGAGAAAATCAAAATACCTATAACAATTGAATGTATTATAATTGTCAAGAGCTCCTCTTTGTGTAAATACCAATAACCACTACCTCCCCCTTCTTTAACACTATATTATATCACTGTCTGGTTATGGTCACCTCACTGGGGTTCACAAAATCACGTTGAAATGTGAAAATGTATATAATGTAAATACTTAATTGAATAATTCTCTTTTTTGTACTTTGAATACTATGAATACAAAATAAATTATACTCATTTCGGCTGAAGTGAGTACAGTTTTGACAATTGTCCTGTGGGCGTCAATATCTAACTATCTAAAAAATATTGATTGACTGAATTGAATTAAGGTCCCATTCTACATGTGTTCTCTTGCCTTTGATTGATTCACGCAAGTCATATTATTCTTGCAGAAACTGTATTATTTAGGTAAATGAGTTCCTTGTGAACACTGACTTTGCTTAAAAGTAAGAATACCATAATTGTTATAAAAATCACCGATCTGCCTAATCCCTTTATGTATCCATTTAGTAATTATCCCATCCCAAAAAATAGCAGGTAGAAGTGTCAAAGCCGCCGTGGGGGTATAATAACACACCTGCTCTATCTGAAAACACCTCTGTACTGCTTTCCAGACTTTAAAGGCAGCGAGCAAGACCTTAAAATGCGTTTTTTTTATAAAAACTTGGCTCCAGGATTTTAAAGAGGCAATTCTCTGCATCTATGCCGAGGAGCATTTGATAAATAGAAGGGGCTTCCGCCAAATTTCCAACTTCCTCCCCTGTCAATAATATTCGCATATTTTGCAACATACATGCATAATAGTAGAAGGTAAAGTTGGGCACTGCCCATTCACCTCGATTACGGGGTAGCATCATAAATTTCATAGCTATGCGTGATTTCCCATAACCCCATAGAAATCTACTGTAAATTGCTTATAGATTCTGGAGCTGTACGCGGGAGAGTTCAAGTGGCACTGATCTAAAAAAATACAAAGCTTTAGGTAAAATACTCATTTTAAGGACATTACACCTACCCACCAATGAAAGGTGGAGGCATTCAATCCCACCTAATTGTTTCTTAATTCCCGTCAGCATAGAACCCCAATTTACATTTACTAGTTCTTTCAGGCTAACCTTGATCTTAATACGGAGGTATAGCACCTCTTCCGTAACCCTAGGGTCCCCCTTACATGCTAGATTTGTGCATAAAACCTGTGTTTTACATGCAATAAGTATATAACCTGATACTCTCCCAAAGGTATACACCCGTCGTTCTATCTCAAGAATTGCTGTGGCGGGGTCAGATGTTACCACTGCAATGTCATCTGCATAAGGAAATACCCTAAAATGTTCCTGTCCACATATCACAGATTGAATCTGCTTGCTTCCCTCCAGCATGATTAAAAATGGATTGATATATAACGCAAACAAGGGCGGGGAGCGTGGACACCCCTGCCTTGTGCCTCTAGAGATAAAAACCGGGTCCGACTCTAAGCCCATCATACAAACAAATATTAGCTGTAGGGGTCCTATACATAACCTGGATAGCCTTAACAAACCCTGACCCAAACCCATAGTGCCGCAGAGTTGCCCACAAAAACTCAGAGGAGACACAGTAAAATGCCTTCTCGGCATCCAATAACACCAAGCCAAAAGTGGTTCGGTGCACATTTGAGATATCCAATAGGGTGATAACCCTGTTGATATGATTGACCATGTGTCTACCGGGTATAAACCCATGCTGACATCTAGAAACCAATGGGGTAATGACCCTGCCTAGGACCATAACCAGAATCTTTGCGTATATCTTCCCATCACAATTCAGCAAAGAAATTGGCCTATAGGAGCCAGGTAAATTAGGAGGTTTATCCTTTTTTTTTAAACAATAATATTAGCACTGTCCCATGAGGGTGGGGCATTCCCAAGCTGTGCTGCTTGACATATGGCCAACATGTCAGCTTTTAGCAGCTGGAAGAAAACTTTATACACTTCCAATGGGAGTTTGTCTGGGCCCGCGGCCTTACCGTTAGCCAGTGAGTTGGTTGCTTCCTCTAACTCCTCCATTGTAATGGGGGCATTCAATATTGCAGATTCTTCCCTTCCCAACCTCTCACTACACACACTCTGCAACAAGGCCTTCCCAGTCTGCTCCAAATGGTTTCTCTCGGTGTAGAGTGCATCAAAAAAACTATTAAATGCACTTAGAATCTCAACTATCTTCCAAGATGAGACTGTCATAGCAGCAATTCCTTGCGCCGCCTCCTTCTTTTTTATTTTTTTTAGAGTTTTATATAGCGCGAACTAGACCCGAAGATATCGGGTATCAGAGCGCTTTACATAGCACCAGTTTCGTTACATGAGAACACATTCATTTTTGTTAGGCACGGGGAGATTAGGTGATTTTCCCAGAATCACAGGATGTTGAGCATCGTTGCCGAGACTCGAACCCGGTTTCCCAGCGTCGACCTCGACCGCTCTAGCCGTAAGGCCACATCCTCTCCTTCAATCGAAGACTTTGCGCAAGACACCGTCATGTAGCTTCCCCATATTCATACCTCTATCCCCTATAGATTTTATGTTTACAAGCAGTTTCTTTGTTCTACTGAAGGGTAATCTTAGCCTTACAGCGAGCTACCTCTGTCTGAAGCGTGGTTACCCCAGTGCCGGCCTGTACCCCTCATAAGAGGCTCTCTTCAGCTTTTCTGAGATCCTGATAGAGGCCCTGCATCGCGGTTTTTAGTTGATTCTGCTTATAAAGCCCAAAACTAAGGGCCTCCCCCCTGAATCCTGCCTTTAAGGCATCCCAGACCACTGGACATGAAACTGTATTATGATTAATATCAAGAAATTGCCTGATCCACTGCTTGATGTGAGTAATGAACACGGCATCCTGCAAGAGCTTCCTATTGAACGAAAAGGATCTTGGAGGTCTACAAATAGCTAAAGCAGGAACAATTAACAAAAGAGGACCGTGATCAGAGGTAATCCTGGGGCAGATCTGGATTTGGGTCCCAGAAATAATCATCCTAGAAACAAAAAAATAATTTAGCCTGACAAACTTCCTGTGTGGATGTGAAAAAAAAACATGAAGCCCGGGTCAGGATACCTCAACATAGGCCAAACATCCACAAGTCCATGATTGGCCAGCAGCTGCTGTAGTGCCCTAAAGACTTTGAGCTTCCTACTCCTATAATTGTTAGCATCTGGCTGTATTTGCTGACAGCCCATATGAATATTGAAATCACCACACAGTATCTGCGGTGTAGGCCATGTTGCAAGTTCTATGTTAAGATCATCCAGTACCTGCGCCTCATCATGATTTGACCCATATACTGAGTATACAACAAATTTAGCAGCCCCTATTATGCACTGACCCAACGGCCCTGCGTGTCAGCTAATATCCTACCGGTGCTTTGTATACACTGTTTTGCCAGGATCGCCACCCCCCCAGTTTATCGTACTTTGTTGTGCACATGCAATTAGACTAAAACCGAGCTCGGTTAGCATCTTGCGCTTACCCCACAGTATGTGGGTTTCCTATATGCAAATCAGATTGGGTTTCATCACCCGTAATTCGGCTGCTACTCGCTGTCTTTTCTCAGGCCCAATCAGTGCGCGGCTCCTCCTCTCCGCATAACTTTATCGCCGGTGATTTCTGCGATCTCGGAGCCACATCGGGTGCTAAACCAACACTCCACTGCACTCCTGGGGTTGAAACCGGATCTGTAGACGGATATTATGGCGGGTTTAGGCCACTGGCATCGGGAGCTTCACCGAAGTGCAGCCATTGCGCTCGGCGACCAAGCCACACCCCCCTCCTCGCTGTCTTTTCATCTTGTTATTCAGAACACACACAGAATACATATGCACCCCCAACTGTACCGGCCTATCCCCCATTATGCCAGACTGCACCATCCCCTAAGATAACTTTCCTAAGAATTACAATATGTATGCACCCAACAGCTATCCTCATGTTATGGATTGATTTTCTATGCCCCCTTCACAACCCCCCAGTGCACCCCATCCGAAACCTGTGTGCCCCCACCCGTACCAAGGAGCTCCCAGCTGGGAGATCCTCTGGTAGCCCTCCCCCTTCCCAACCCAAATACAGGCCAGTAGGACCAATGGTCCCATGAGATGAAAAAGGTGCAACTTGTCCAAGCCCCTCCCCTCTTATACTAGCTTTTTATCTGACCCGTCTCACCCCCATCACTAGACATTAGAACCCCAAAGGTGGCCAGTAAGGAGGTAAACACCCTGATGCCCCAGCTAGATCAACTTTAAAAATTCTTTAGCTTGAGCCTCAGAGGAGAAAAAGCAGGTTCTTTCGTTGTGAATAATCTTTAGCTTTGCTGGATTTAAAAGAAACGCCTGGGCACCCTTAGTCTGGAATGGGGAAATGAGTTGACAAAGTTGCCACAGTTTTTCTACCGTCTGGTGGCAAAAGTCAGGCCTAACAAAGAACTCACTCCCCTTGCCTGCCCTCTTTCTATCTGGTCGTGCCAGATCATACACCGCTTGGCGAGCTAAAAAATTATTTAGACATAATCAAAATTGCCCTGGACCTCAGCGTGGTAGCTTGTCCGGCTCTCGGTTGCTGTTGAGAAAAAGGAAAATGGTGCGCCCTCTGTATTTCTACATTCCAATTCCACATTGATAATTCAGGGAAAGCTTCAGCAAAGAGTTCAACAATGAACTTTCGGGCATCTTGTCCTTCCATGCCTTCTAGAATACCCAAAACGTGGATATTATTCTGCCGCAGGCTGTTCTCAAGATCGGAGAGCTTCCATTGTGAATCATCCTTTTGTGAACGTATTGCCTCATTAATAACCTTTTGTGCTGCAAGTTCATCCTCCAACGTTGAGATCCGGGCCTCTGCTTTGTTGATCCTTTCTGCAGACTCAGAACAGGATTTGGCAACCCATCTCACAGAGTTCTGGAGCTTTCAACATGCTCCCTGCGTTCTATCGCTCTCCGTGCACGTCTCCTCTCTGTGCGCCATTATACTTTGGTAAATTACTGCTAGAGATATCTCCTCGGGTGGTTCTGCCAGGGCCTCCCCCATGCACTTAGGTACAGATCCCACATTACCCCCGAGTCCAGCCGAGAATGAGATGTCCCATATTAGTGTGTCTGAATCGGAAGACTGCACAGCACTCTCAAGCAGCTCATGCTTTTTACGTACCGTAAAAAATGTTGCCCCTAATTTCTTCCTCGGGATGAGAACTTCTTGCTTCACTCCAACCGCTACCAGGTGACTCTCCTCCAGAGAATAGTTTGAGGATGGACGAAGTCTCATCACCTGAAGAATCAGAGGGGTCCGACATGGAAAAGAAATTTTCACCAGAGTCTATTTCTTTCATAGAGTCCTTCAAGCTCTCAATCAATCAATCAATCAATCACAGAATTTGTAGAGCACACTACTTACCCGCGAGGGTCTCACGGCGCTGGGGAGAGGGAAGGGGGGGGTGCTGCTACTGGTCGAACAGCCAGGTCTTGAGTAGCCTCCTGAAGGTCAGCAGGTCTTGGGTCTGTCGTAGGCTTAGTGGAAGGGTGTTCCAGGTCTTGGCGGCGAGGTGTGAGAAGGATCTGCCGCCGGTGGTTGTTCTTCGAATGCGAGGGACGGTGGCGAGGGAGAGGTCAGCGGAGCAGAGCTGGCGGTTGGGGACGTAGAAGAAGAGTCGTCTGTTGAGGTAGGCTGGGCCAGTTTTGTGTAGTGCCTTGTGTGCGTGGATGAGGAGTTTGAAGGTGATCCTCCTGTCGACGGGGAGCCAGTGCAGGTTCCTCAGGTGGGGGTGATGTGGCTGTGGTGTGGTACGTCGAGGATCAGGCGTGTGGAGGCGTTTTGTATGCGTTGCAGTCGCTTGATGAGCTTGGCCGGGGCTCCCGCGTAGAGGGCGTTCCCATAGTCAAGTCTGCTACTGACGAGGGCCTGGGTGACTGTTCTTCTTGTGTCTGTCGGGATCCACCTGTAGATCTTGCGAAGCATGCGGAGGGTGTTGAAGCAGGAGGAGGAGACTGCGTTGACTTGCTTGGCCATGGAGAGCGTTGAGTCGAGGGTCACTCCCAGGTTGCGTGCGTGGTCGGTGGGTGTCGGGGCTGCTCCCAGCGTCGTTGGCCACCAGGAGTCGTCCTAGGCTGAGGGGTTGGAGCCGAGGATGAGGACCTCCGTCTTGTCCGTGTTCAGCTTTAGTCGGCTGATCTTCATCCAATCGGCGACGGCCTTCATTCCTTCATGGAGATTGGCTTTGGCGGTGAGGGGGTCCTTGGTGAGGGAGAGGATCAGTTGAGTGTCGTCGGCGAAGGAGATAATGTTGAGGTCGTGCTGTCTGGCGATGCGTGCGAGCGGGGCCATGTAGATGTTGAACAGTGTTGGGCTGAGGGAAGATCCCTGGGGTACGCCGCAGATGATCTCGGAGGCTTCGGATCGGAAAGGTGGGAGGCGGACTCTCTGGGTTCTGCCGTCGAGGAAGGAGGTGGTCCATTCCAGGGCCTTGTCTCGGATCCCTGCGTCGTGGAGGCGTGCGCGTAGAGTGCGGTGGCAGACAGTGTCGAAGGCGGCGGAGAGGTCCAGCAGGATGAGGGCTGCGGTCTCCTGATTGTCACAAATGCTCTCTGCCCCCTGTCCGTCAGGCAGCGATATATTAGCCGTCTTAACACCCCTCGTAGTAGATTTACATCGAATCGAACCATTCACCCTCATCTCTTTTTGCCCTTTGGGGATTGGAGTATGAGGGAGTGCTGAAGCGTGTCCCTCACTCACCCCAGCTGCCCCATCTGTAATGAAACCACCCCCAGCTTTCAGCGACATGTCCCGTTGGGCTGGAGACCCATTGGAGCGATTAGCGACATCAACTTTTGGGTGAGGGTGAGCAGCCCCTACAGACAAATGCGGATGGCCTCCTGGCTCCCCTTCATGGGTTATTGCAGTTTTACCAAGCTGATAGTTCTCATTTTGTACTATCTGGGACTTCTTATTCTTACCAGACAGAAATAGTGGCAGTATATTTTTCTTACCCCCAGGAGCTCCCCCATCATTTCTGTCCCGCTGTTCTGGCGCACCTTCCATGGTGCCAACACCACGCTGTGTACCACATCCAGCCTTCGTCGTTCCAGCAGCATCAACGGACATGGACACATGTCATTTTGCACCCCCTGGCGGCCTTTGGAGGCATAGCAGCTGTCTCAGTGTCAGGAACAAGACCGTCATCACGGGCAATGCTGCAGCAGAGACGCGGACCGAAGAATGCACAGCAGGAGAGGCGCACAGCCGGGGGGGGGGAACACAGCTGCAAAAGACCGCAAACAGTCCAAATCATTCCAGAGGCCACCAGTCTACCAAACTGAGGAGCGAGAAGCATTCTTAAGTGAAACAATTCTCATTTGGAATTGAAAGATGAAGAGTAGTGCTGTTACCAGCTAGTATCAGATTAATTGTATTAGAAACACTTTTCTGTAATATCATACTTTCCTTTAGAAAGTGACCTTCAAAAAAAGGGCTAATGGTTAACAAACCCATCATATATGCTTCCAAACCTCAATATTTCTTTCAATGTTCTAACACAAAAGGCCCGAATTCAAGTAATATAATTCTGTGGCAAGACCTTGCCCCAAAACCCTTGCGAACTCAGGCTTTTAGCAATTATGCAAAAACAATGGATCTCCTAGGTTTCATTCATAAGTAGTTCAAAATAATCAGTGACACCACTGCATGCAATTAAACGCCAGCTTTCATAATGCAATATAAGACCAACACACTTGATTTCATGTAAGGATAAGTCTTTATCCAAGAGTATTCCTCAACAAAAATCATATAATCATTATCCAAAACATGTAGGCAGATTGTGTTCCCAGTGCAAAAAAACCTGAAAAAAACAACCAAGATGTAGCAGAGACATAAATTTATAATAAACAATTTTATGTAGTCCTTAAAAGGTTAACCAATGAATTGAAGTTTGTTATCCAGTAGTCAGCAATGTTTCAACCCTCAACAATATACCGGGTTCTTTTCAGGACATTGCCGATAAAGGGACAACTGTAATGAATTAAGCCAAGAATTAAAATATGTGTTGTGAGGGCATGTTATGTTGCATGTACAACCAGGTAGGAAGGTGTAGTGGCCGGATTCCTACTGTGAATTTATATGCTGGTTCTAATGCAGTGGGGTAGCTGCAAAAAGTAAGTGCACACCAGTGATATTCAGAAGAAAATACTTGCTCAGGCATATTGGGGAAACCTACACCAACACCACACTGCATCTAACCTTGCTTGATGTGGGAGAATTTAATCTGGCTGTATACTCACAGGATACATTTTTGCTTACAGCTCAGCTTTGCTCATGTTTACATCTGAAAATATTTAGCATGCTAACATTGATACTCCTTCTGCCTCATTGTAGGTTTAATTATATTTCTAGCTTGTGCCTTTCTTGAAATACAAACTCAGGATCTTAATCTGTTCTCTGGTTTTTTACATAGGTCAGCTAGAGCTGCTGGATGCATGTGAATTAATGGAAAAACGAAAACTGAGAAACTGAGAAACTACACTTTTTGGTTTTAAGGAAAGACAATTTTAAGGAAGATAAACGTATTGAAAATTAAAGAAAACATGCCAAAAGAAAAATAATTTTAAGGATAAATCCAAAATGACATTAAACATGGGTGGAGTTTAGGGGTAGTGAAGGATTTTTGGATACAGGGATGGGTGGAGTTGAGATGCAGAAAGGGGTTTTTAGTGTTCAGGTATGGGTGAAGGTTAGGGGTGTTGACTTCTTTTAGTGATCAGGAATGGGTAGAGTTTATGGTTGGTGAGGTTTTTTTAGGTTGCGGGATGAGTGAATTTTAGGGGTGGTGAGTTTTTTTTAATCTTCACAGATGGAAGGCATTTAGGCAGGTGAGGGCTTTTAAGATTTAGTGATGTGTAGCGTTTAGTGTTGGTGAGGTTTTTAGAGTTCAAAATGGTATGAATGTAGGGGTGGAAAGAGGTTTTAGGGGTCAGGGATGAGTTGGGATTATGAGCCAGAAAATTTTAGGATTCAGGAAAGGATGAAGGTTAGAGTGGTGAGGGTTTTTGAGGTTTTTAGAGATGGGTGGAGTTTAGCTGTAGGAAGGTGTTTAGGGATAGGTGGAGTGTAGGGGTGGTAAGGGATTATTAGGGATCAGGGATGGTTGGTAATTAGGGTTGGTGAGGGGGTTTAAAGGTTCACAGGTGGGTGGGATATTGGTGTAAAAAGTGTTTTTTGGGTGTCAGGAATGATTGGCGTTTTGGAGTAGTGAGTGGTTTTAGGGTTCAGAAATGGGCTGAGTTCAGGAGTAGAAAGAGCTTTTAGGGTTCAGGGATGGGTGAAGCATAGGGGTCAGTAATGGCTGTACTTCATGCATTGTATGTGGATTTAGGGTGCGGGAATTGATGATGTTCAGGGGTTGTGAGAAGGTCAGTCATGGATGGTGTTTAGGGGTGGTGCGGAGTCAGTAAATTAAGAGCATACAAACTAATTGTTTGATAGAATAAAAGATATGAATCCAAAATATATCCCCTGAAGTATAGCCCAGGAACAAATACCTCAGATGAAAATGTCTCTGAAAGTAGGACCTGCAACCATTGCATTTACACCTTAAATATTAAGCATGCAAAAGCAAATTTTGAAAAAAATAGACATTCTATGAATTGAATTCCTTGAAATGGCAAATTTCATTCATCCTGCAAATTTGTATTAAAGAGTTTAGGTTAAATGGTTTCTTACTAACCGTATTCCATTAAACCGTTTTTCTAATAAATCGCATACAACCAGGCTTGCCATAGTGAAAAATAGCTTTTGAGTGCTCGTCACAGTAAGGACATGTAAAATTAAATTTCCACGTCTTACTCTTAAATACCATGCACGCTGCCTTGTGGGCTATGAGGCCTACATAGGGTTGACTTATTAATATTAAAAAGGGTGGTTTCAATCTGTTAAAAGGGTTTATTTTGACAGGTTGAAATGCAGTTTTTACACTGCTACAGTCAGGCTACACTAGTTGGCCTGAGGCATGTTCGCAATACCACTGTAGTAGATGACACAATGGGTGCTGCAGTCCACAAGTGACGTTTTGCACCTTGTACTAGAGATTTATATGTAAGTTAAATATTCTGATTAAGAATATGCCAGTTCAGCCATGTTTAAAGGGGGAGCTCAGACATTCTATTTTGGTTAGCAGGGGTGAAGGGAGCAGAGTTCTAAAGCCAGCAAAAATAGAGGGTCGGCCAAAAGGCCAAAAACTCTGGCGTGACAACTCAGAAAAGACAGATTTTCTACAATCATCATGCAACATTTCCTGTTAAACCAAAGTAATTTAACATTAATTTTAAGGACATCCACTCTACTTGATAACATGGGTTTTCTGCATGTATTGGTAATATAGCCACTGGTGCAGTTTCAATCATAGAGATATGTATTTAATCCAATAATTTCTAAACGTTGTCAATTCTCATTCTTCACTTGAGAAATGCAGATTATCCGGCTATACCATGGTAACTATAAGATTTACATTTTTTTATAGCAAGATTAACTTCATCTTGTCCATCTACATACTGCACAACTAGCTTTGATAATGTGGAAAACTCAAAACATATAGTGTCATTAATGTAATCTACATTTGCAACCAGCTCTAAACTATAGAGACCCCATTACATTTTTTGAATCTTTCATTATTCATGACTTTTGCACATTCAGCCTCTACAGTTTGTCTCTTATGCATTCTATAGATCTTTGTTTCAATACCACATTTTTCTAAAGCTATGTGCCCAGATCCTCCTCATTTAAGCTGGTTTTAAAATTTGCATTGGCTCTTTAAAGACATGGCCAGAAACTTTCAAAGGTTAAATGATTACAAACTGGTAGACCTCATTAAAATATAGACGAATGCTTTACTAATTTCCATTTAAAACATCTGACAAGTAGCTGGAAATACCTGAAAAAAAAGCATTTTGATCATTGCACTCTTCATGCTAATTCTGTGAGCCCCTTAGGAAGGATCATCAGAAGGCTTGAAACGTGTAGGCAAGGATTTTCAGCTACTTGCTAATTAATAAAGTAGACCCAAATCAGCTTAGTTGTGGAGTTTGTAACTTGCTGTTATTAACTGATTTCCACACCAGCATCATGGACGGGTTTCATCTGTGCTTCCAATTATCAAGATGCAGAGTATCAGCTTCTGAAGTTTAGACTTGTACCCTTACCTTTTCTTTGATGATTCTGCCTCCCAGAATCTCTATTTGGTTATGAATAATGCATGCTCTGTGTTCTCTGAAGAAGTTATAATATATATTTCTCTCATTTTCTTTTTTTTTACCAGCTACTCTTTTACTATAAGTACTTTTCCTAAAGTAACAATAACTCTTCCCATGCCATGCACAATGTTGTCCTCAATGATGTCATTTCAGATGTTGCAGAGATGTTATCAATGATGTCATAGAACATGTTATGAGTGATGTAATGTGGGAGGTATTCAGCAATGTAATGCTGGGCTCAAGTTATAGTTACTTTAGGGCACAAGTATTAGTTAATCAACTTAACTATAAATTGTGAATTTCAGTGGCTTTGTTAGTTTGAAACAGTATGTTTTAACTGGCATTTCACCTAACTATAATGGCCCTTTAACCTTTGTTTTTTTCAACGAATTTCTTCGTTTAAAAAAAATGTAGAATAACACATTATTACAATTTCTAACTAGAACGTCAGTTTAACCTTTGTATTTTTCTGTGAATTTCTATGTATTTTTTTAACATTAATTAGGATGTCCATTGCCATGCATGGTGTGAGGTTGGGCACGGGGCCTGGCCTATGGTTAGGCCTGCGTACAACCTCCTACAGGCGCTCAACCCCCCACCACGAACTGCTGTTTATGTCATGAAATGATATAAATGGTGTGATTTTAGGTAAGCCAGGGCTACTAGCTTTGTCAAAGGCTCAAAATGTAAAAGTGCCTAGTCCTATTTGCTTTTTCAAGGGGTCAGCACATCAACATATATAAAGCAGACCTATTGGCTTTGTCAAAAAGTGACCAATAACTATTATCGAGTGTGCATTTGTGAGGATTAGGGTGTATTATATGATATGGCTGTGGGGCCTTATCGAGGAATACACTCACAAAAACTGTCTTTCATCCAACCAGGCTCGTTGCAAACCTTAAGCTCAACCCTGGGTAGGTGTGGCTTCAAGCAGCAAGGCTGAACAAAGGAACCTAGTGTAAAGCGTTTAACAGCACCGAACAATGGAATAAGAAAGTCACACAACAAGAAAGAGACACAAGGCCAATTTTTTAAAATAGGGCTTATTTCTATGAATTCTTAAGTCCTTCATCATCAAAATCCACTAGAGGGTTCCGGAATTAGATTTTTAAAACATTAAAATACTTTTCGGCCAACCAAAAGCAAGCGTTGGTCAACAAAAACTGTCCAAACTTTTGAAAAGTTTGAAACAGTCAGTTCGGTGACTGGCCAGACTTGGACGACCAAGTCTGACAGGGCGAAAGTCTGGGAGTCCAGTAAGATTACTTTGCACAGTTACCTGGCCCCCAGAGCCTTTTCTAGTCCAGCTCCAGCCTTTTAGAAGACGGTCACCATAGACAATGGAGTAGTCCTGATACTGAGGATGCAGGATGAAATGATGATCAAAGATGCTCCTGGAGCTGTGCGGTTGACGGGGGTGAGTTCTGGGTGATACCTCGGTCCATGGATGAGGTGGGGCGACCTTGACCACTGCACTCGGTGTCCCACTGCATCTTCTTTGTGACAGTGGAAGGCCAGCTGCAGCTATGTTACTGATGTCACGAAACAGCGGTCACAGCATATATCCTTGGTGGGGCCTAGTGTCCCTCTTGCACAACAAATCTGGACTGGGATAGCACCCCTGGATCCAGCAGACTCAGGGGCAACTTTTGGCTAGCTCAGATTTGTCACTAGGTGAGCCTGGCAGTGGTCAGTGGTGATCCCTCAGAACTGGCTACTGCATTGCCAGTTTGGGCTTCCTCAGCTATGATGCCCCTGATGCTCTTCCAGGGGGACAGCCGACTGATCCTTGGAGTCAGTGCTTAGATCTGGGGCCGAGAATCAACTTTTCCCCCATTCAGAAGCCACAGACCCAGCCAAACTTTACTAGCCCAAAGTGCAGCAGGTTCAGTCCTTCCGATGATGCAGCCTCTCTGCGTGCAGTTTCTAGGGCAGCAGGATAATCCTTCTTCAGTCCTGTCTCCAAAGCCAATGTGTACTGAGGTTCAGGGTGCCAGGGGTGCCCATTACATTCCAGGAAAGTGCTCCAAGGGGACAACGCACTCACTAGCCAATGAGCTAGTAAGTCCCCTCCTCTTTGGTGACAAAGCTCCAGTGATGTGTGGCATTTGGCAATCACAGAGTGCAATCTTCTTGCCACTCTCAAGATGTCTGAACCTTCACTCCACTATGGGGAGCTTGGTAGCCCACCTCAGAGGTGTAGCAATCTAAGAGCTACACGCTCATGGGAAAACCAGTTTTGGGACGGGTTATTTAAAAAAAAATGCTATGCATATATAGAAAAAAGCGCACAAACAGTGCTATAATCAAGTTGCACATCCCTGCATCAGCAGGTGTGGTGTCTGTTCATTTAATATGGGCCGGGCGTAACAACTAAAGCATGTCAAAATTGGTGGCTCTTCTATGTGCAAAAAGCCTAAGGCTCTATAGGCCTTCCTTAGGGAAGACTTACATATATTATTAAGGGAAGTGGTGGCTTTGCCATTAATGGTAATGGCAAAGGCGAACTTGCAATGTGAACACTGCCCTTCCCTTCCAGAGGCAGGCCGGTAGCCATTTTGTCTTTTGTTGCACTCAGGGTGACACAAACAGTGCTGCAGTCCCAGGTGGACACTCTGCCTTACATGCCCTTGGTACTCTGGGTGCCATATACTAGGGGCTTACAAGTAACTCAGTATTTGCAAATTGGGGGCACCCAATTCAACATATCTTTTGTAATGGGGCAGAACACTGGCGTCTTGGTAGTAGGTTTCGGTGCACTCTCAGAGTCAAAAAAACGGCAGCTAGTAGTGCAAATGGGGGAAAAAAGTGAGAGGAACCTGAAAAAATGTTTCCTTAAATCCTTACAAGAGCCCCCTCAGCTAATATGAATGGGAGTCCTCAACCCCCAATCTTGGTGAGTCTCCCTGACTGTTCAGCGAGGAAGGATGTAGGAAACTGGCTGTCCTATTGCAGGGCCTACTCTGCCTTACATCTTTCTGACAGGGTCATTCCCACTGGGGAACTGACCTACCTCTAGTTTGAGAGTACTCATCCTAAACTGGACTTTAACTAACCCTCTGTCTTTTCCACCCTTGTCTATTACTTTGGGTAGGGAGGTACCTAACTATTGTAACCCAATCTTAGTTAGGGCAACACCTAGTTTACCTAAAGAGGTTATTCAGCATTGGAGTAACAGGGTCAGAGGGCTTACTTTGCTTCCTGTCATGGGGTTTGACCACCATGCTATGGATAGGGCTGCCATAAAGGCAAACACCCAGCAGAAGCTACTGACAGCTGTCAGTACCCAGAACCACACACTTAGCACTCTACTGACAGGTGGATGTGCTATCTTAGAGAGACGTTGTTTTGGGTTCTTGGAGCCCCTCTGCTTTTTCAGGGTGGGAACCTACCACCTGATGTGGCAGCCACCCTTGTTCCACCCTTCCTTCTGGCAGTTCAAGGGTGACACCCTGTTGCTGAACAGTTGCCTGATTCTTCAGGACTTCTTAGGGAATAGAAGAGGCCTTGCCAGTGCCAACTTAAGGGGTTCTCCCTTACTGGGTTAGAATTCCCTTGGCTCTCTGGGTCTCTGGCTAACAGCTCCCTTCCTTTCCTCTTTTTACCTTTCATCTGAGGCCTAAGTCTCCTAACCTTAGGGACAGGAACTCCAGGATCCTTGGGTGAGTCTGTGCCCTGGGCAGCTTTCCACTCTGGGCTCAGACCAACCCCTGTCATTGTGAAGGAGACAGTCTAGGGGGAGGTCAGGACTGACTACCAACCTATAATAGCTAACAGTACCCTCTATTTCTAGGGTTACTAAGGACACAGGTCTGATAGTGACCTCCCCTGGGATAGCCCTTACCCTCCTTACCTCTCATGGCAAATACTGGCCGGAGGGCACCAACCCCTGTCAACCACTATGCTTTGACTGGCACCAGTGTTTTGCAGGGCAGTGCTTGGGATCCCATTCACCTTGAGGTGGTAGAAGTGTTTACTACCACCCTCAGGAATCACCAACTCACCATCTGGACCCTTTTCCCAGTTAAAAGCTACTAGGCCATCCTCCTAAAAGAAATCCTCCTCAAAAGCTACACTAGCTAAACTAGTGGTCACATTTTTCTTGGGACAGGATGTGTCCCCCTGTACTGCCCTGTTTGCTGACAGTTAAAGCAAGGCCTACTGTCCAACAGGTTTTTAAGCCCTGGGTCCCCAATACTCTGCTTGCTGGAGATGGGATGGGTTTTGATCTCCTCTTTCTTAGGGTGCTGGATTTCTGAGGGGACCTCTTTGGTGCGTTTAACACCTCCCTCCTTTCCCTTCTGTGGCCCCAATTGCCCTTTCATCATCCTGGGTTTTCTTGGGTACTGTTGTTCTAACCTACTCACCAGCCCTCTTGCCCAACTCCCTAAGGCTAGAAATCTTTGAATATACCAAATGCTGAATCTGATGTTGTATCCAAGGTACAATTTGTAAGAATGTGCTCCTTGACCTCTAAATTGTAGAGCTCCTCAAAGGTGTCAACCTTGTTACCCTTAAGCCAGTGATCCAGTGACTTCACAGACGCATCCACAAAGCCCATCCAGGTCTGTGTTAACCCCTTTGGTGTGTTCCTTAGCTTACGTATGTACTCCTCTGGGATGAGACCAAATAGCTCAATGAGTGCCTCTCTCACTGCCACTTCCTCTTTTAGCGTCAGCAATATATCTCTCCATACTGTTAGTAGCAACTCCCACAATAGCCCCCCCAAAGTTGAGCACCCACACTTGTCATCCTGAGAGCTCTCTCATAGGATGCCAGCCACTTATCTATTTCATCCCCCTTTATCAACTTAGGAACTATTCCCTTGGGCAACCTCGGATGAATGGACATGTGTGCACCTCTGGTTCTCTGTTGCTGCCACCAACTTCATCCTTGGGGAGTTTTCTTGGATAGGGCCAATTTTCTTACTTGGAGTGGTAGATTCTACTCCTCAATCTCCATTAGGGTAAACTGGTCATCTAGTTCCTTGAATCTCCCCGTGGAATTAATGCTGCTTTCACTCCCAGCTAGTGAGTCATTCCTTGGTCTTATCCTGGGGACCACACTCTTGTTGTCCCCCTCAGTCTCAAAAGGGTGGATGCCCTTGTCCTTATAACCATTGTCATCAGCGGTTTCCTCTGCCAATTGGGCCTGGGCTCTCCTTGCCTCTTCCCATTCCCTGGGGCTTTCTCTAAGTCCTCCTTCTGGCAGTGATGCTAGTACCGGTTCTCCTTCCCCTGCATAATGCCCTCAACTCGTTGATTTTTAGTGTGAGCAGGGTAGCCAAATCAATTGCCATGTGACTCATCTTTAAGCCTTTGCAAAAACTTTGTGCCACTTTAGGAAGAATTGGTTGTTGACTTCTTTGGCTCTTGTTAAAACAGTGCCTAGTACATACAGAACTTTGGCAAACTTCTGAAACTGTTAATTTCGACAGTACTTAGTAAGTTCTTTCTGTGGTTACCAATTTATTAATTGTCTGGAACTGCTAAACACAAGTTGTGGATCCCACAGCTTGGCACCAATGCGAGGATTTGGGTGTAATATACAATATAGCTGTGGGGCCTTATCGTAGAATACACTCACAAAACCTTTCTTGGGTCCAGTCAGGCTCATTTGCAAACCTTAAGCTCAACCCTGGGTAGGTGTGGCTTCAAGCTGCAAGGCTACACAAAGGAACATTGTGTAAAGCATTTAACAGCACTAAACAACGGAATAAACTGCCACAGAACAAGAAAGAGACACCACACCAATTTGCAACTTAGAGCATATAGTTATGAATTTTTAGAGTCCTTGATCATCAAAATTCACCTGAGGGTTCCAGAGATATAGATTTCTAAAACTTTAAATAACTTTTAGGCCAACTGCAATCAAGAATTGGTCAACAAATCTTTGCAAACTTTTGAAAAGTTTGAAACTGTTAGTTCGGTGACTCCAGACTGACTTGGGTGATCAAATCTGCCAGATTTGGGCAGAGGTCAAAGAGTCCAGTAAAGTTACTTTGGCCAGTTGCCTGGTCACCAGAGCCTTTTCTAGTCCAGGTTCTGCCTTTAGAAGACAACCACCATGAACAACAATGGAGTGGTCCTGATACTGGAGATGCAGGATGAAAAAATGCTCAAAGATGCTCCTGCAGCTGTGTGGTCGATGGTGGTGAGTTTTGGGTTATTCTTCAATCCACCGATGATGTGGGGCAACTTTGACCACTGCACTCGGGGTCCCATGACATCCTCTTTATGACAGTAGAAGGCTAGCTGCACCTGGGCTACCAATCTCGAAACACAGCAGTCATGGCGAATATCTTCGGTGGGGCTAGTGTCCATCTTTGGCAATGAATTTGGACTGGGATAGCACTCTTGGGTCCAGCAGACTCAGGTGCAACTTTTGGCTAGCTCGGATTCGTCTCTAGGCACTCCCGGCAGCCGGCAGCGGTGATTATTAAGAAGTGGCTACTGCTTTGCCTGTTTGGGCAACCTCAGCTTTGATGTCACTGGTGCTGTTTCAGGGGGCCAGCCGACTGACCTTTGGAGTCACTGGCTCGATCTGAGGCTGGGAATCAACTTTTCCCCAAGCCAGGAGCCACAAGCACAGTCCAAACTTTACTAGCCCAAAGTGCATCAGGTGAAGTCCTTCTGACAGTGCAGCCTCTCTTCGCGCAGTTTCGAGGGCCGAAGGGCCGCCTTTCTCCAAATCCAGTGTGTACTAGGGTTCAGGGTGCCAGGGTGGTCCGTTATATCCCAGGAAAGTTTCCCAAGGGGACAATGCGACTAGTACATTCCCTCCTCTTTGGTGACAAAGTTCCGGTGATATGTGGCATTTGACAATACCAGAGGGCAATATTCTTGATACTCTCAAGATGTCCGAACCTTCCCTTGACTGTGAGGCTACCTAAGGGCTACTCTCCCATGGGGAAACCAGTTTGGGGATGGGTTTTCCATCTCTGGCCCTGTCTCCAACTTGTGTACATGAACAAAAGGCAACCTGCTCAGGAGTGTTATCACTGGTGGTCTATTAAAGGTGGCTCATCCTTTTAAGCTCGCCTTTTGGGTTAACACCAAACATTTCCCCATGTGGGCAAAAAGCCGTCTCATGTCCAGGGCCTGTACAAAGCATCTGAACCCGCTGAGGCACAGAGTGGCAACTTTTTATAAGTTGCTTAGCTTTATCAGTGACATTAATTTCGACTTGGCATTAAGTTGGATTTAATGCCACTATTAATTTGATACCTTACAGTACCAGTGGCGTATCTAGACCTTTTGCCGGCCGTGTGGTCAGGGCATTTGTTGCCCCGCAACGGGTGCAGATAAGGGGGGTGGCAATGGTCCCTGCATTTACTGCCCCGCAATGACTGCAGGTAAGAGCTCGTGCCGCCAGGTGTGGACCACCCCCCCAACCCCTCTTTGCTACTCCACTGTACAATACCAAGTTAGGTAGACCACTTCAGAAGTTAGCCAGACTGGGATACCAAGTAGTAGCCCTGTGTTAGCCAATTGGGTGCTAACTTTTCTTCAGCAAAAAGACAACTTTAAGGGTTTTGCTGCTAAGACATATATGAAACCTATATGTCTTGTTTAATAATATACAGCTCCCTGCCATAAGGCTCTATAGGCCTTCCTTAGGGGAGACTCACTTATATTATTAAGGGAAGTGGTGGCTTTGTTATTAATGGTAATGGCAAAGTCGAATAGCAGTGAGGTTGTGAGTTATATTTACCTGAGGGCACGAGTTATAACTACTTGAGATAACTCTAACTATAACAGCTGGGATTGTGTGCATAAATTCTGAACCTAACTATAACGTTCCTTTAACCATTGTTTTTTGTGTGTGGGAATTTCTAAGGTTTTTTAAACTCTATTTCCTAACTATAAAGACCTTGTAACCTTTGGTTTTTTCAGTAAATTTCTATGTTTTTGTAACTTGGTGGGGGGGGTTGGCCACAGGGCCAGGTCCTACGACAAACCCCCTCTGTGCAGTAAAGTGCCTGCATGCAGCCAACACCATGCAACGCATGGCCTTTGGCCTGCGTGGCCAGGTGATGGCCACAGGTCCTGGTCTGCAGCCAGGCCCTGTGGCCAGCCTCCCAAAGGCAGCCAACCTGTGTGGGTGGCCATGTGGCCCCCCTCCCTAGGCTGATTTTGACCCCGGGGACCCCAGTCCCCATCACATTTTTTTAAGGGAGGGTGTACATGGCATCCCTCCCTGGGACATATTTCGGCCACAGGGACCACATCTCCCAGAGCCTTGCCTTATTGTAAATAGGGAGTGGAGGCATGCAGCCCCCCTCCCTGGGCTGATTTCTGGCCCCAGGGATGCCATATCCCAGGACCCGGCCATATTTAGAAGGCAGAGGGGGGCACGTGACCCCTCTCCCCAGGCTGTATTTCTGTCCTGGGGACCCCATCTCTTGGGGCCTAGCATTACTGTAATTGTGGAGGGGGGCACACAGCCCCACTCCTAGGCTGATGTCTGGACCCTGGGACCCTATCTCCCGGGCCCAGCATTACTGTAATTTGAAAGGTGGGCACTTAGCCCAACTCCCCTTGCCAATACTGTCCCCGGGGACTACATATCCTGGGGACCACCCATTAAATTGTGGTTGCCCTGAAGCCCACCCAGGGCACACACTGTGTCTTTGCTAGGGGCTGCGAGAGGATCCTCAATTCCCACGCAGTCCCAACCAGCTCCCTGCCTCCATTGGAAGCCGGCATTGCTTCCTCCCACAGGGAGCAGCTAAAAATACTGCTCCCTGCAGGTGGGAGCAATTTTTTCATCTGGTACCCTGCCCGCTTCAGTAAGGGCAAGGAAACAGATGAAAAGTCGGCTCCCAGCCGGCGGGAGCATTCTTCATTATCCCCTCTGCTGAGAGCAGACTTAGTGTTTGCTCCCGCATGGTGGGAGCTTTGAAATTTCTCCCGCCATGCAAGAGGAGGCACTGGTGCAGGCAGGGAAACCACTATGTCCTAGGGGTGGGCACCCCATTCCATAGCCGAGCCAGCCCTGGGCGATGGGGCCCCAGAGCCATTAATGGCTCTAGGAGAGGGGCCACATGGCCCCCTTCCCATTTTTTCACATGGCCAGGCACCAGTGGTTGGGGTTCTTTGGGCTGAAATCAGCCCTAGGAGGGTGGACGTGCTGGGCCCCTCCCCCATAATTGATATAGTCGGGCTCCAGGTGTGGCAGTCCCAATGGTCAAAATCGGCCCAGGAGGGGGCCATGTGCCCCCACTAGTGTTTTATGAGGCTGGGCCCTGGGAATGGAGCCCTGGGCCAAAAGAGGTGGGTAAAATGCCCCCTTAATTCTTACAGCCGTGCCCCGGGAGGTGGCTGTCCCTAAGTCCAAAAGAACCACGTGCGCCCCCTCCCCCAGTATCCAACTATACCCCCCTCCGGGACCTGGCCCACCCAGTTGGCTTTGAAAAAACAAGCTCTAGAGACTGCACTTGTCTTTTTTATTTTTTGCTGCGGATTTGCAGATCCACCACGAATTAGCAGCAAATAAAAAAAATAGAAAAATGTTTTTGGCCCCCGACCCCACCACTAGGCCTAGGGGTCAGGGTATTAATACCCTGCCCCATTTTGTTGTTTTTCCCAAATTATTTTTGGGACTTGGACTCAGGCCTGAGTCCCAAGATGGCTGCCAACTCTTCCTGGTTGAAGTTTTGGCAGCCAATAAGATCTCACCAAGAGATCTGTCGGATCCATGTAGTTTTCGTGTCTCTAGATATGTATAAATCTTTTTTATTGGAAAACTCCAAAACTACTGAACGGCCTTACACCAAATTACAAAAAAAACTGCTAAATATGATGTAATTCCATTCAGCGGTTTGGGCTGTAGTCATGTTCAAAATCCAAATGAGAAATTGCACGGAGAAAACACGTTAAATTGCTTGACGTATGACTACAAAACTTTCCAGAAAGCAAAGCAGCTGAAGTGATTGTTGTACTAGTTATGAAATTTCGTGAAGATTCGTCAAACCGTGCCAAAGTTACTAGCAAGACAAAAAACGCTTTGTCTATGGAACCTATGTCCTAACTATAACTATCTACTTTTGACTATATATATATATATATATATATTTGTCGATTTCAGTTACATGCATGAATGAACTGCCCCCTCATTGCTTTTTGTTTAAATGAACTATGATAACTTGACCACACTGACATTGAAGAAGGCGAACATGCCGAAACAAGTCTGTCCGGTGTAATTTTTAATGTGTTGGCAATAAATATTTATAATTCATACTTCTGGAGTGCACTTTCCCCATGGTCGTGATGATATATATATTTGCATATCCTCACGTACAAGGTCCGTAAGAAAGAGTCGCACTCAGGATTTAGAAACACGTCAGTCAACAAATACTTGAAATTTCTTTTCTAAATCCTGAGTGCGACTCCTTCTTACGGACCTTGTACGTGAGGATTTGCAAATATCATAGCGGGCCCAGCGCCCGCCTGTCTGCACCAACCCCGCCTGGTGGACGTGATCGGTAGAAAGGCTGGACTTAGCCTGGACGGATATATATATATATATATTACCTACTGGCGGTCGCCAGTAGGTAGTTATAGTTAGGACCTTGTTTCTATTTAAGAAGCGTTTTTTCTTTTGCCAATATCTTTGGCGCCATTTGAAGAATCTTCGTGAAATTTTCCAAACTAATAGTTCACTCAGGTCAGCTTCTGATTTAAAAGTTTCGGGGTGATTCGTCAAGCGGGGGCCGAGAAAAAGGGGGGTCCCAAAACACGTTTTCCCCATGTTAGTCTCCTTAGAAACTTTAGACAAAGCTACAGCCTGAACTGCTGAACGGAATTACACCAAATTTGGCAAAAAGGTAGGTCTTGGTCCAGAAAGCGACCTTTTTTTTAAATGGTGTAAATCCGTTCCGTAGTTGACGAGAAATTAAAAAAATAAAAATGTATATATCTGAGTACCGAGGAGGATTTACGAACCCTCCCGAGCACAAGTTTCATTGTCATTGGATCCTAACACTCCAAACAAGAATGTGTTGGCAGTCATCTTGTGACTCGGTAACTGAGTCACAAGAAAACAGTTAAAAAAATGATAAAAAACAAGAAAAGGGGGCAGGGTAGAAACCCCCTGACCCCCTAGGCCTGCTCATGGGGTCCCACAAGGACCCCCAGGGCCAAAAAAAGCATTTTTAAAAAAAAAGAAATCAGCCAAATTAGCGCTGGGTGCACAAATTTGGCCGATTTTTTATTTTTTTTGAAGCTTGGGCTCCCGCGCTTTGTTTTCTGTAAGCCCCCAGATGGGTCAGGTCTCGGAGGCAATGCCCCAGGGACCGCCCCTCCCCGGGGCATTGTTATTTTAAAGCGGTGGGCTTCACGGGCCCCCCCAAGCCCTGGGGACCGCCACCTCCCCGTGGCTATCATTTATTTTGGGCGGGGGGCCTCACGGGCCCCCCCTAGTACCGGGGACCACCACCCCCCCGGGGCTACATGATTTAGATGTAGGGGGCCACGAGGCCCCCCCACAGCCATGGGAACCGCCACCTCCCCGGGGCTACTTCTAAAAACAAAATGTGGGGGGGCTCCTGCCCCCCCACACTGCCCCAGGAAATGCCACCTCCCCGGGGCACTGTTTATTAAAATGCGGGGGTCCGTTGCAGACCACCGGCCCCGTTGACCACCACCTCTCCGGCGCTTTAATCAGTTGGGAGGGGGGATGCGCGGCCCCCCTCCTGGAGCCCTCGATGGCCCTGGGAACTGCCACCCCCCAGGGCCAGCTCCTGCAATGTCCCGGGGTGCCCACCCCCAAGACATTGCCATTTGCTATGGCAGAGCGGGAGCATGGCTCCCACCCAGCCATAGCAAACACTGCTTTGCTTCGTGGAAGCGAGAGCAGGAAACCTGCTCTTGCTTCCAAGAAGCAAAGCAGAATTGCTTTTAGACAAGGGGTGCTGCATGTTAGCAGCTCCCCTTGCCCAAAAGCAATGCCGGCTCCCGCAGGAGGCAGGGAGCCAGCTGGGACCGTGGGGGCATTGGGGCTCCCCCCATGGTCCCCAACTTGAGGGCCGGCCCTGGGGGATGGGGTCGCCTGGGGCCAATAGTGGCCCAGGGAAGGGGGGCCACGCGGCCCCCTCCCTAAATGAAAAAATAAAAAAAGCATTGGCCATGCCCCAGGGGATGGGGTCCCCGGGGCCAATAGTGGCCTAGGGAAGGGGGGCCACGCTGCACCCCTCCCTAAATAATTTTTTTAAAAGCATTGGCCATGCCCCGGGATGGGGTCCCCAGGGCCAAAATGGCCTCAGGAGGGTGGCCAGGCAGCCCCCTCCAAAAAAATAATAAACAAGGCTGGCCAGGCCCTGGGGGATGGGGTCCTCGGGGCCAGAAGTGGCCCAGGGGAGGGGGGCCATGCGGCCCCCCCTCCGGGGAAAAATAATGTTATTTTTATAAAAATGAGGCCAGGCCCCGGGGGATGGGGTCTCCGGGGCCAATAGTGGCCATGGGAAGGGAGGCCACGCGGCCCCCTTCCTGTTTTTTTAAAATAAAAAATGCTCAGGCCCTGGGGGATGGGGTCCCCAGGGCCCAAAAATTCCAAAAAGAAGGGGGGCAGCCCCCCTTCTAAAAATATTTTTAAACCTCAGGACACAAGTGGACTTCATCCCCCGAGCAGCAGTGCGTCAGGAGGTGCGTTTGCAGAGTGGTGTAAAAAGAGGGCGTGGCCTTGGGCACTCTCAGCAATCCAGCTGTGTGGGGCTTACTGGAGGTACCTGGTGGGCTAGTTGGCCCCTAAGCACCCCCAGCAGCGAAGGGGACTTTAATCCCCATCCAAGAGTGCGCTAGGGAGTGCTTTTGCAGAGTGGTGGGGGAAGGGGGCATGGCCTGCTATGACAACTTAGCAATCCCGCTGTGTGGGACTTACTGGAGGTAATAGGAGGGGTAGTTGGCGCCTAAGGTTGTCCTTGGGGGCCAACTACCTCTCCTATTACCTCTACTAAGTCCCACACAGTGGGATTGCTAAGAGTTCTTCGGAGGTAACGCACCCCCTTTCTCCACCACTCTGCAAACACGCCTCCTGGCACAGTAGTGTTTGGGGGATGAAGTCCACTTTACTCTTGAGGGACTTTGGGGGCCAAGAAGCCCTCCTGGTACCTCCTGTAAGTCCTAAGCAGCAGAATTCCTGAGCGCGGGTCAGAGGCCCAGCCTCCTTTCTGCACCACTCTGCAAACGCGACTACCAGTTAAAGAAGCATTTGTAATGTAATAGGTCTCGCATTTGCTAAGAGTTCTTCGGAGGCCACGCACCCCCTTTCTCCACCACTCTGCAAACACGGCTCCTGGCACAGTAGTGTTTGGGGGATGAAGTCCACTTTGGTCCTGCGGGACTTTGGGGGCCAAGAAGCCCTCCTGGTACCTCCTGTAAAGTCCTAAGCAGCGGAATTCCTGAGCGCTGGTCGGAGGCCCAGCCTCCTTTCTGCACCACTCTGCAAACGCGACTACCAGTTAAAGAAGCATTAGTAATGTAATAGGTCTCGCATTTGCGAGAGTTAGAGCTATTGGCGTTGTAAATGAAAAGATTTTTACTAATGTTTTTGGTGTAGAGTGGATGTACCTTGTGTGTAGTGGAATTATGTGGTGTGTTGTGCAGTGAAATTATGTGAATAGAAAGTATGTGGTATTTAGAGTATAGGAATTATGTGGAGTGGGATTATGTGTTTTGGAGAGTAATTATGTGGTATTGTAGTCTGTGTTGTGGAGTCGTAACCTCAGGTTTGGTCTTCCTCGTTTCCATAGAAGCTAAACTGTAAACTCAATGAGACACAAAGAAAGAGGGAACCACTTAGAAGCACTTCTGGACCTAGTCGGAAGTATGAGCAGGACCACTGGAATTATGTGACTGTTCGGCTGCACCAGTTTTCACATAGTTAAACATTTTCCGCATTTGCCAAATATTCCATCATATGCTGCCAAATCTGCCGATTTAAACAAAAGAAGCCTTGTTTCTAGCTCAAACGGCTCAAATGTTCCCAAAAATGCAGCGTCACGAGTTACAGCATGGTGAAAGGCTCTTTGCAAAGCTGTAATGGTCACGTGTTACTTATTGCTAAATGTGGGTGTTAAATTGGTACTAATGGTGCACAAACCTCTCTTCTTTCTGTGCCTCTCTTGCCTCTTTCTGCATTTCTCTTGCTTCTTTCTGCACCTTTCTTCCTCTTTCTGCACCTCACTGTCTTCTTCTGCACTTCACTTGCCTCTTTCAGCATCTCTGTTGCTTTTTTCTGCAGTTCTCTTGCCTCTTTCTGCACCTCTCTTGCCTCTTTCTGCACCTCACTTGCCTCTTTCTGCACTTCTCTTGCTTCTTTCTACACCTCTCTTGCCTCTTTCTGCTCCTCTCTTGCCTCTTTGTGCATTTCTCTTGCCTGTTTCTGCACTTCCCTTGCCTCTTTCTGTACCTCGCTTGCCTCTTTCTGCACCTCACTTGCCTCCTTCTGCACCTCACTCTCTTCCTTCTGCACCTCTCTTGCCTCTTTCTGCACTTCTCTTGCCTCTTTCTGCACTTCTCAAGCCTCTTTCTGTACCTCTCTTGCCTCTTTCTGCACCTCAAGTGCCTCTTTCTGCACAGCTCGTGACTACACCCACCCACGCCGCCGGCCACACGCTCGACTCCATCTTTTCCGTAAGCCCACACGTCTCCTTCAACCACACCTCCGAACCCCACTGGACTGACCACCACTGCATCCACTTCACCTACAGGAAGCCCACCACGCACCACCGCACCGAACAAATGCCTCGCCGCTGCTGGAGCAGAGTCACGGAAGACCAGCTAACCACAACCCTCGCCCTGAGCCCACCCGCCGAACCCTCCGACCCCGACACCGCCGCCCGCAACCTCAGACAGTGGATCGACGACTGCGCCAACACCCTCGCCCCGCTCAAGAATCCGCCCAACAGCCACACCAGCAAGAAAGCCACCTGGTTCACCGAAGACCTCCAGGCCTCCAAACGAACATGCCGAAAACTGGAGAAGATCTGGCTCCACGAACGGACAGCGGACAGCTACGCCGCCCACAAGAGCGCCACCCGCAGTCACCATCACCTCATCAGATCCGCCAAAAGGGCCTCACTCAAAGACCGCCTAGACAACAACGCACACAACAGCATAGAGCTCTTCAACATCGTGAAGGAACTCTCCAACCCCAGCTCCAACACCAACGACATCCAGCCGTCGTGAGACCTGTGCGACTCACTGGCCACCTTCTTCCACCGCAAAATCGCCGACATCCACGACAGCTTCAACACCACGACCGCCCCGGCAACCACCGAGACCACTGCCCCCACAACCACCAACCGCCTGCTCTCCTGGACCAACATCAACGACGAGGACACCAGCGAGATCATGAACACCATCCTACTCCGGTTCACCGCTAGACCCGTGCCCTCACCACATCTTCAACAAAGCCAGTACAGCCATCGCGCCCCATCTCCGGAAAATAATCAACATCTCCTTCGAGACAGCAACCTTCCCGGAAAGCTGGAAGCACGCCGAGATCACCGCCTTACTCAAGAAACCCAAGGCAGACCCCAAGGACCTCAAGAACTTCCGACCCATCTCTCTGCTCCCGTTCCCCGCGAAGGTCACCGAGAAAATCGTCAACAAACAACTGACCCGCTACCTCGAGGAGAACAACATCCTGGACCCTTCCCAGTCCGGCTTCCGCAGCAACCACAGCACCGAAACCGCCCTCATCGCCGCCACCGATGACATCAGGACCCTGCTAGACAACGGAGAAACAGCAGCCCTCATCCTCCTGGACCTATCAGCCGCCTTCGACACGGTCTGCCACCACACACTACGAACACGCCTTCACGACGCCGGGATCCAAGAGAAGGCCCTGGACTGGACCACATCCTTCCTTTCCGGCAGAACACAAAGCGTCCGCCTCGCCCCCTTCCGATCCAAGGCCACCAAGATCATCTGCGGCGTACCCCAAGGCTCCTCCCTCAGCCCAACACTGTTCAACATCTACATGGCACCCCTCGCCCACGTCGCCCGACAGCACAACCTCAACATCATCTCCTACGCCGACGACACCCAGCTGATCCTCTCCCTCACCAAAGACCCTCACACCGCCAAAGCCCACCTCCACGAAGGAATGAAGGCCGTCGCCGAATGGATGAGGACCAGCCGCCTGAAGCTGAACTCGGACAAGACAGAGGTCCTCATCCTTGGTTCCAACCCTTCAGCCTGGGACGACTCCTGGTGGCCAACATCACTGGGAACAGCCCCGCCACCCACCGACCACATACGCAACCTAGGGGTCATCCTCGACCCCACCCTCTCCATGACTAAGCAGGTCAACGCCGTTTCCTCATCCTGCTTCAACATCCTCCGAATGCTCCGCAGGATCTTCAAGTGGATCCCCACCGAAACAAGAAAAACAGTCACCCATGCCCTCGTCACCAGCAGGCTGGACTACGGAAACGCCTCTACGCAGGAACGACGGCTAAGCTCCTGAGACAGCTGCAACGCATCCAGAACGCCTCTGCACGTCTTATCCTCGACATCCCCCGACGCAGCCACATCACACCCCACCTGAGAGACCTGCACTGGCTCCCTGTCAACAAGAGGATAACCTTCAAGCTCCTCACCCACGCACACAAAGCACTCCACAACTACGGACCAGCCTACCTCAACAGACGACTCAGCTTCTACACCCCACCCGCCAGCTCCGCTCGACCAGCCTCGCCCTCGCCACAGTCCCCCGCATCCGGAAAACAACCGCCGGTGGCAGATCCTTCTCCCACCTCGCCGCCAAGACCTGGAACACCCTCCCCACCAACCTCCGACAGACCCAAGACCTACTGGCCTTCAGAAGACTCCTCAAGACCTGGCTCTTCGATCAGTAGCAGCACCACCCCCCTCTTCCCCCTGCGCCTTGAGACCCTCGCGGGTATGTAGTGCGCTTTATAAGTGACATGATTGATTGATTGATTGATTGATTGATCTTTCTGCACTTCTCTTGCCTCTTTCTACACTTATCTTGACTCTTTCTATACCTCTCTTGCCTCTTTCTGCACCTCAATTGCCACTTTCTGCTCTTCTCTTGCCTTTTTCTGCTCCTCACTTGCTTCTTTCTGCATCTCTCTTGCCTCTTTCTGCACCTCTATTGCCTCTTTCTGCAACTCTAATGCTTCTTTCTGCACTTCTCTTGCCTCTTTCTGCACCCTTCTTGTCTCTTTCTGCACCTTTGTTGCTTCTTTCTGCACTTCTCTTCCTTCTTTCTGCACCCCTCTAGCCTCTTTATGTACCCCTCTTGCCTCTTTGTGCACCTCTCTTGCCTGTTTCTGCACCTCTCTTGCCTCTTTCTGCACCTCTGTTGCTTCTTTCTACAGTTCTCTTGCCTCTTTCTGCACCCCTCTTGCCTCTTTCAGCACCTCTGTTGCTTCTTTCTGCACTTCTCTCGCTTCCTTCTGCAACCCTCTTGACTCTCTCTGTACCCCTCTTGCCTCTCTTTGTGCACCTCTCCTTCCTCTTTCTGCACCTCTCTTCCCTTTTTCTACAGTTCTCTTGCCTCTTTCTGCACCTCTGTTGCTTCTTTCTGCACTTCTCTTGCCTCTTTCTGTACCCCTCGTGCCTCTTTCTGCACCTCTGTTGGTTCATTCGGCACTGCTCTTGCTTCTTTCTGCACCTCTGTTGCAAATGTATGCATCCCTCTTGCCTCTTTCAGCACCCCTCGTCCGTCTTTCTGCACCTCTCTTGCCTCTGTCTGCACACCTGTTCCCTCTTTCTGCACCTCTTTTGCCTGTTTTTGCAACTCTCTTGCCTCTTTCTGCAGTTCTTTTGCCTCCTTCTGCACCTCTGTTGCTTCTTTCTGCACTTCTCTTGCCTCTTTCTGCACCCTTCTTGTATCTTTCAACACCTTTGTTGCTTCTTTCTGCACTTCTCTTCCTTCTTTCTGCACCCCTCTAGCCTCTTTATGTACCCCTCTTGCTTCTTTGTGCACCTCTCTTGCCTGTTTCTGCACCTCTCTTTCCTCTTTCTGCACCTCTGTTGCTTCTTTCTGCAGTTCTCTTGCCTCTTTCTGCACCCCTCTTGCCTCTTTCAGCACCTCTGTTGCTTCTTTCTGCTCTTCTCTTGCTTCTTTCTGTACCTCTCTTGCTTCTTTCTGCACCCATCTTGCCTCTTTTTACACCCCTCTTGCTTCTTTGTGCACCTCTCTTGCCTGTTTTTGCACCTCTCTTGCCTCTTTCTGCACCTCTGTTGCTTCTTTCTGCAGTTCTCTTGCCTCTTTCTGCACCCCTCTTGCCTCTTTCAGCACCTTTGTTGCTTCTTTCTGCACTTCTCTTCCTTCTTTCTGCACATTCTAGCCTCTTTATGTACCCCTCTTGCTTCGTTGTGCACCTCTCTTGCCTGTTTCTGCACCTCTCTTACCTCTTTCTGCACCTCTGTTGCTTCTTTCTGCAGTTCTCTTGCCTCTTTCTGCACCCCTCTTGCCTCTTTCAGCACCTCTGTTGCTTCTTTCTGCACCTCTCTTGCCTCTTCTTGTACCTCTGTTGCTTCTTTCTGCACTTCTTTTGACTCTTTATGTACCTCTCTTGCTTCTTTCTGCAACTTTCTTCCCTTTTTTGCATCCCTCTTGCCTCTTTCTGCAGTTCTCTTGCAATTTTCTGCACCTCTGTTGCCTTCTTCTGCATCCCACTTGCCTCTTTCTGCACTTCTCTTGCTTCTTTCTACACCTCTGTTGCTTCTTTTAGCAATTCTCTTGCCTCTTTCTGCACTTCCCTTGTTTGTTTGTGCACCTCTCCTGCGTCTTTCTGCACCTCTGTTGCCTCTTTCTGCACCTCACTTTCTTCTTTCTGCACCCTCTTGCTTCTTTCTGCACCCCTCTTCCCTCTTTCTACACCTCTCTTGCCTCTTTCTGCACCCCTGTTTCCTCTTTCTGCACCTTTCCTGCCTGTTTCCGCACCTCTCTTGCCTCTTTCTGTACCTCTGTTGCTTCTTTCCACACATCTCTTGCCTCTTTCTGCACCCTTCGCGCCTCTTTCACAACCTCTGTTGCTTCTTTCTGCACTTCTCTTCCTTCTTTCTGCACCCCTCCTGACTCTTTCTGTACCCCTCTTGCCTTTTTGTGCACCTCTCCTACCTCTGTCTGCACCCCTCTTGCCTCTTTTTGCACCTCTGTTGGTTATTGCTGCACTGCTCTTGATTCTTTCTGCACCTCTTTTGCAAATTACTGCATTCCTCATGCCTCTTTCTGCACCCCTCTTCCCTATTTCTCCACCTCTCTTGCTTCTTTCTGCACCTCTCTTGCAAATTTCTGTATCACTCTTACCTCTTTCTGCACCCCTGTTCCCTCTTTCTGTACCTTTCTTGCCTGTACCTGCAACTCTCTTGCCTCTTTCGACACCTCTGTTGCTTCTTTCTGCACTTCTCTTGCCTCTTTCTGCATCCCTCTTGCCTCTTTAAGCACCTCTGTTGCTTCTTTCTGCATTTCTCTTGCTTCTTTCTGCACCCCTCTTCCCTCTTTCTGTACCCCTTTTGCCTCTTTGTGCACCTCTCCTGCCTCTTTCTGAACCTCTCTTGCCTATTTCTGCAGTTCTCTTGCCTCTTTCTGCACCTCTTTTGCTTCTTTCTGCACTTTTCTTGCCTCTTTCTGTACCCCTCTTGCCTCTTTCTGCACCTCTGTTGGTTCTTTCTGCACTGCTCTTGCTTCTTTTTGCACCTCTGTTGCAAATTTCTGCATCCCTCTTGCCTCTTTCTGTACCCCTCTTCCCTTTTTCTGCACCTCTCTTGCCTCTGTCTGCACACCTGTTCCCTCTTTCTGCACCCCTTTTGACTGTTTCTGAAACTCTCTTGCCTCTTTCCGCAGTTATCTTGCCTCCTTCTGCACCTCACTTGCCTCTTTCTACACTTCTATTGCCTCTATCTGCACCTCTCTTGCTTCGTTCCACACCCCTGTTGTCTCTTTCTGCACCCCTGTTGTCTCTTTCTGCAGTCGTCTTCCCTCTTTCTGTACCTCCTTTGCTTCTTTCTGCACTTCTCTTGCTTCTTTCTGCACCTCTCTGGCTTCTTTCTGCACCCTTCTTCCCTTTTTTGCATCCCTCTTGCCTCTTTCTGCTGTTCTCTTGACATTTTCTGCACCTCTCTTGCCTCTTTCTGTACCTCTCTTGCATCTTTCTGCACCTCTGTTGCTTCTTTCTGCACCCCTCTTGCCTCTTTTTGCACCGCTTTTTTCTCTTTCTGCACCTCTCTTGCCTCTTTCTGCACCCCTGTTCCCTCTTTCTACACCTTTCCTGCCTGTTTCTGCACCTCTCTTGCCTCTTTCTGTACCTCTGTTGCTTCTTTCTGCACTTCTCTTGCCTCTTTCTGCACCCTTCGTGCCTCTTTCAGCACCTCTGTTGCTTCTTTCTGCACTTCTCTTCCTCCTTTCTACACCCCTGCTGCCTCTTTCTGTACCTCTCTTGCCAATTTGTGCATCTCTCCTACCTCTTTCTGCACCTCTCTTGCCTCTGTTTGCACCTCTGTTAGTTCTTTCTGCACTGCTCTTGCTTCTTTCTGCACCTCTTTTGCAAATGTCTGCATCCCTCATGCCTCTTTCTGCACCCCTCTTCCCTATTTCTCCACCTCTCTTGCTTTTTTCTGTACCTCTGTTGCTTCTTTCTGCACTTCTCTTGCTCCTTCTGCACCCTTCGCGCCTCTTTCAGCACCTCTGTTGCTTCTTTCTGCACTTCTCTTCCTTCTTTCTGCACCCCTCCTGCCTCTTTCTGTATCTGTCTTGCCTCTTTGTGCACCTCTCCTACCTTTTTCTGACCCCTCTTGCCTCTTTTTGCACCTCTGTTGGTTCTGTCTGCACTGCTCTTGCTTCTTTCTGCACCTCACTTGCCTCTTTTTGCACTTCTCTTGCTTTTTTCTACACCTCCGTTGCTTCTTTCAGCAATTCTCTTGCCTCTTTCTATACTTCTCTTCCTTCTTTCTGTACCCCTCCTGCCTCTTTCTGTACCTTTCTTGCCTCTTTGTGCACCTCTTCTACCTCTTTCTGTACCCCTCTTGCCTCTTTCTGCACCTCTGTTGGTTCTTTCTGCACTGCTCTTGCTTCTTTTTGCACCTCTGTTGCAAATTTCTGCATCCCTCTTGCCTCTTTCTGTACCCCTCTTCCCTTTTTCTGCACCTCTCTTGCCTCTGTCTGCACACCTGTTCCCTCTTTCTGCACCCCTTTTGACTGTTTCTGAAACTCTCTTGCCTCTTTCCGCAGTTATCTTGCCTCCTTCTGCACCTCACTTGCCTCTTTCTACACTTCTATTGCCTCTATCTGCACCTCTCTTGCTTCGTTCCGCACCCCTGTTGTCTCTTTCTGCACCCCTGTTGTCTCTTTCTGCAGTCGTCTTCCCTCTTTCTGTACCTCCTTTGCTTCTTTCTGCACTTCTCTTGCTTCTTTCTGCACCTCTCTGGCTTCTTTCTGCACCCTTCTTCCCTTTTTTGCATCCCTCTTGCCTCTTTCTGCTGATCTCTTGACATTTTCTGCACCTCTCTTGCCTCTTTCTGTAAATCTCTTGCATCTTTCTGCACCTCTGTTGCTTCTTTCTGTACCACACTTGCTTCTTTCTGCACCCCTCTTGCCTCTTTTTGCACCGCTTTTTTCTCTTTCTGCACCTCTCATGCCTCTTTCTGCACCCCTGTTCCCTCTTTCTACACCTTTCCTGCCTGTTTCTGCACCTCTCTTGCCTCTTTATGTACCTCTGTTGCTTCTTTCTGCACTTCTCTTGCCTCTTTCTGCACCCTTCGTGCCTCTTTCAGCACCTCTGTTGCTTCTTTCTGCACTTCTCTTCCTCCTTTCTACACCCCTGCTGCCTCTTTCTGTACCTCTCTTGCCAATTTGTGCATCTCTCCTACCTCTTTCTGCACCTCTCTTGCCTCTTTTTGCACCTCTGTTAGTTCTTTCTGCACTGCTCTTGCTTCTTTCTGCACCTCTTTTGCAAATGTCTGCATCCCTCATGCCTCTTTCTGCACCCCTCTTCCCTATTTCTCCACCTCTCTTGCTTTTTTCTGTACCTCTGTTGCTTCTTTCTGCACTTCTCTTGCTCCTTCTGCACCCTTCGTGCCTCTTTCAGCACCTCTGTTGCTTCTTTCTGCACCTCTCTTCCTTCTTTCTGCACCCCTCCTGCCTCTTTCTGTATCTGTCTTGCCTCTTTGTGCACCTCTCCTACCTTTTTCTGACCCCTCTTGCCTCTTTTTGCACCTCTGTTGGTTCTTTCTGCACTGCTCTTGCTTCTTTCTGCACCTCACTTGCCTCTTTCTACACTTCTCTTGCTTTTTTCTACACCTCCGTTGCTTCTTTCAGCAATTCTCTTGCCTCTTTCTATACTTCTCTTCCTTCTTTCTGTACCCCTCCTGCCTCTTTCTGTACCTTTCTTGCCTCTTTGTGCACCTCTTCTACCTCTTTCTGCACCCCTCTTGCCTCTTTTTGAACCTCTGTTGGTTCTTTCTGCACTGCTCTTGCTTCTTTCTGCACCTCACTTGCCTCTTTCTGTACTTCTCTTGCTTGTTTCTGCACTTCTCTTGCGTCTTTCTGCACCTCACTTGCTTCTTTCTGCACCCCTCTTGCCTCTTTCTGCACCACTCTTCTCTCTTTCTGCACCTCTCTTGCCTCTTTTTGTACCCCTGTTCCCTCTTTCTGCATCTTTCCTGCCTGTTTCTGCACCTCTTTTGCCTCTTTCTGTACCTCTGTTCCTTCTTTCTGCACTTCTCTTGCCTCTTTCTGCACCTCTTCGTGCCTCTTTCAGCACCTCTGTTGCTTCTTTCTGCACTTCTCTTCCTCCTTTCTACACCCCTGCTGCCTCTTTCTGTACCTCTCTTGCCAATTTGTGCATCTCTCCTACCTCTTTCTGCACCTCTCTTGCCTCTTTTTGCACCTCTGTTAGTTCTTTCTGCACTGCTCTTGCTTCTTTCTGCACCTCTTTTGCAAATGTCTGCATACCTCTATGCCTCTTTCTGCACCCCTCTTCCCTATTTCTCCACCTCTCTTGCTTTTTTCTGCACTTGTCTTGCTTCTTTCTGCACTGTTCTTGCTTCTTTATGCACCTCTCTTGCAAATTTCTGCATCCCTCTTACCTCTTTCTACACCCCTGTTCCCTCTTTCTGTACCTTTCTTGCTTGTTTCTGCACCTCTCTTGCCTCTTTCAGCACCTCTGTTGCTTCATTTTGCACTTATCTTGCCTCTTTCTGCACCCCTCTTGCCTCTTTAAGCACCTCTGTTGCTTCTTTCTGCACTTCTCTTGCTTCTTTCTGTACCCCTCTTGCCTCTTTCTGTATCCCTTTTGCCACTTTGTGCACCTCTCCTGCCTCTTCCTGCACCTCTCTTGCCGTTTTCTGCAGTTCTCTTGCTTCTTTCTGCACGTCTTTTGCTTCTTTCTGCACTTCTCTTGCTTCTTTCTGCACCTCTCTGGCTTCTTTCTGCACCCTTCTTCCCTTTTTTGCATCCCTCTTGCCTCTTTCTGCTGTTCTCTTGACATTTTCTGCACCTCTCTTGCCTCTTTCTGTAAATCTCTTGCATCTTTCTGCACCTCTGTTGCTTCTTTCTGTACCACACTTGCTTCTTTCTGCACCCCTCTTGCCTCTTTTTGCACCGCTTTTTTCTCTTTCTGCACCTCTCTTGCCTCTTTCTGCACCCCTGTTCCCTCTTTCTACACCTTTCCTGCCTGTTTCTGCACCTCTCTTGCCTCTTTCTGTACCTCTGTTGCTTCTTTCTGCACTTCTCTTGCCTCTTTCTGCACCCTTCGTGCCTCTTTCAGCACCTCTGTTGCTTCTTTCTGCACTTCTCTTCCTCCTTTCTACACCCCTGCTGCCTCTTTCTGTACCTCTCTTGCCAATTTGTGCATCTCTCCTACCTCTTTCTGCACCTCTCTTGCCTCTTTTTGCACCTCTGTTAGTTCTTTCTGCACTGCTCTTGCTTCTTTCTGCACCTCTTTTGCAAATGTCTGCATCCCTCATGCCTCTTTCTGCACCCCTCTTCCCTATTTCTCCACCTCTCTTGCTTTTTTCTGTACCTCTGTTGCTTCTTTCTGCACTTCTCTTGCTCCTTCTGCACCCTTCGTGCCTCTTTCAGCACCTCTGTTGCTTCTTTCTGCACCTCTCTTCCTTCTTTCTGCACCCCTCCTGCCTCTTTCTGTACCTTTCTTGCCTCTTTGTGCACCTCTTCTACCTCTTTCTGCACCCCTCTTGCCTCTTTTTGAACCTCTGTTGGTTCTTTCTGCACTGCTCTTGCTTCTTTCTGCACCTCACTTGCCTCTTTCTGTACTTCTCTTGCTTGTTTCTGCACTTCTCTTGCGTCTTTCTGCACCTCACTTGCTTCTTTCTGCACCCCTCTTGCCTCTTTCTGCACCACTCTTCTCTCTTTCTGCACCTCTCTTGCCTCTTTTTGTACCCCTGTTCCCTCTTTCTGCATCTTTCCTGCCTGTTTCTGCACCTCTTTTGCCTCTTTCTGTACCTCTGTTCCTTCTTTCTGCACTTGTCTTGCCTCTTTCTGCACCCTTCGTGCCTCTTTCAGCACCTCTGTTGCTTCTTTCTGCACTTCTCTTCCTCCTTTCTACACCCCTGCTGCCTCTTTCTGTACCTCTCTTGCCAATTTGTGCATCTCTCCTACCTCTTTCTGCACCTCTCTTGCCTCTTTTTGCACCTCTGTTAGTTCTTTCTGCACTGCTCTTGCTTCTTTCTGCACCTCTTTTGCAAATGTCTGCATCCCTCATGCCTCTTTCTGCACCCCTCTTCCCTATTTCTCCACCTCTCTTGCTTTTTTCTGCACTTGTCTTGCTTCTTTCTGCACTGTTCTTGCTTCTTTCTGCACTGTTCTTGCTTCTTTCTGCACCTCTCTTGCAAATTTCTGCATCCCTCTTACCTCTTTCTACACCCCTGTTCCCTCTTTCTGTACCTTTCTTGCTTGTTTCTGCACCTCTCTTGCCTCTTTCAGCCCCTCTGTTGCTTCATTTTGCACTTATCTTGCCTCTTTCTGCACCCCTCTTGCCTCTTTAAGCACCTCTGTTGCTTCTTTCTGCACTTCTCTTGCTTCTTTCTGTACCCCTCTTGCCTCTTTCTGTATCCCTTTTGCCACTTTGTGCACCTCTCCTGCCTCTTCCTGCACCTCTCTTGCCGTTTTCTGCAGTTCTCTTGCTTCTTTCTGCACGTCTTTTGCTTCTTTCTGCACTTTTCTTGCCTCTTTCTGTACCCCTCTTGCCTCTTTCTTCACCTCTGTTGGTTCTTTCTGCACTGCTCTTGCTTCTTTCTGCTAGGGGTGGGCAATGAACTCCGCTAGCGGAGTTTGCGGAGAATTGTTAACTACACATTCCGTTAAAAACACGGAATTCAAGCAAAAACTCCGTCCCTCCGCGTAGTGGAATCAGCTACTAAATTGCACCCACAAATGCTTTGATAAAGCAACTTTACATGCTAAAAAAAAAAAAAAAACATATAACCAATTCAAATATCAGCCAATGAGAGAGGTGATGATTTTGGGATCCCCCCTAACATAGGGGGAGGACCAAGCAGATGCCTTGAACACAAAGCGCACATCATACTGAACGATTCAGTGGTGGTCCCATCCTGTTAGGACCACCCCAAGCACAGTTATGGGCAAAAATACAATCCCAACCAAAGGCTCTGCAAAGCATTATGGGATGAGATTAGCAGTGGGCAGTGAATATTATAGTATCCAATATCAAAATAATTCTACAAAGAGCTGCAGTTCAACTTGTCGTTACTAGGTGTCCCTCTCGAGTCAAATGCAAAAGCATTGAAATTATTACATCAAGCTGCAGTTCCACTAGTCGTTACTAGATGCCCCTCACAAGTCAAATGCAAAAGCATTGAAACCCTTTCATGAAGCTGCAGTTCCACTAGTCGTTACTAGGTGTCCCTCACGAGTCAAATGCAAAAGCATTGAAACCCTGAGCTGAGAGCTAATACTATAAATTCTACAAAGAGCTGAACTTTTCGACTGTTTTATATAACTTTCTTCTTTAAGCTCCTACTTCTTCCCCTAACTTTATTTTTCCCTTCTAACTTTTCTTTTCTGCCTCCTCCCACACCAGAACCATGGCGAAGGGTAGCAGCAGCAGTAACGGCTCGAAGGGCAAGGCGTGTGCGCCCAAAAGCCGCCTGCCTTGCGGCAGACTGCACCCTGCAGGGGTGCAAGCCCGCCAGCTTTTTAGTGAGGCGGAGGTGGCCGCCCTTGTTTTTTTTGTTCAGCGCCACCTCCCCTTGACCTTGGCAGCAGGCGGCAGGCCAGGCTCCGGGTACCCTACCCAGGAGCGTCACCGCCGGTGGGCGAAGGTGCACCGGGCAGTGTTTCGCTGCTCAGGGGTCCGGCGCACCCACAACCAGCTGGCACACCGGTGGTCAGACATCCTGGACCGGGAGCAGGACCTGTTGGACCTGCTAGGTGTCGAGGTCGTGGGGCTTGGTGAGTAGCTAATATATATAGTAGTATAAGTATTGTGATTTGTGTATAAATTTTTTACAAATAACAAGAATACTGCTGCTTGCATTGCAGGTAAATTACGTTTCAAAATCTTCTGTGATTGTAGGACACAGGTGCTGGGCGCTACCCTTACTTGTTTGCAACTTTGCGCTCGCTTGTCCTTATTATTATGTAAGAGTTTACTTTAGAGAACTTCAGTTAGGTAATGCTATTGCTAGAGAGACTATAGTCCTTCCTTTGTCCTCCTGTCAAATAGTGGTGGATGGATTGATACTAGGTTTAGTTACTATTAGTTGATAATTTTTGAGCGGTCTGCGTGACGCATCCTCTGTCACTGAGTGCTGCTTACCCCAGTCCTTAGTAGAACCTTTTGTAGTTTGTTTAGTGAGTGGTAGGCTTAGCAGTGTCAGTCAGCAGCAGAACATCAGACGCAACCAACCAACAATTTGGTGTATGCATTATGCACCAATTTATGCATGTGTCCTCCTTCTCATCTATGCATTTTTGAGGGCTAAAAAAAATGGAAATGCAGACTTAATGAACAATTGGCCCGCCTGGAATAGGTGGGCTAGGTCAGGTGGTACTTAGGCTTAGTTAGTGTTCTGGATTTTATTTGAATCAATCAGAATGGAACACTGAATTAGTGTTCCTAAATAAGTAGACTGTCCGTGAATCCCGCAAGCCAGTAGTCGATCGGATTAGATAGGTCAGTTTTATTGCAATTTTTGTTTCCTAAAACGTTTTTTGAGCGTTTTTTTAGATAATTTATTTGTTTCACAGCAATCATTAATGTTTGTGTCTTTCTTTATTATATCTTACATGATCACTGATCTGCAGCACCCAGGGGCAAGAAGACGGGGTCCGAGTCGGCGGGACAACCACCAGAGGACCGCTCCTCTACCGAGGGCCCTGCTGCTGGTCCCAGTAAGTCCTCCAGTGGTTAATATTAACAATTATATTGCCCTAACTTTTACTGCACCTTATTTTTTCCGAACTATTAATTCTGGTTCTACTCCCTAATTCTATTTTTTACAAAAGATTCTTTGATCTTGACTTGACTATCTGTTTCTAAATTCTGGTTATCCCTGCCTCTAAGTTCTAACTGCCTCTGCTATGAATGTCTGTACTACTACTATTAGTCTGTCGCTAAGCTTGCTCAGTTTGCATTGCCACTCTTTATTTTACGGTTTTGAATAAAACTCAGATTGACCAATAGCGCTAGCCACTGAGTCCAGTCCTTTCGGTTGTCCTCTTCTAGGCTTCTTAATCTTGAGGCTTTGACAATTACCACAAACAAAATGCCCAACCAGATATTTGACTATTTTTGAAAGGATATAGTACATACTACTACTGATGTGGGGATTCTGCACAGCCCCATGCAGAACTATGCACAAGAAAATAGGATGTTGGTGATGGGAGGTTGGAACATGGACATTCCTCACACCTCAGTCAGAAGTGAACCCACAATCCCCTGAACGACTAGCTATAGTGTCTCATTAGGTCCCCGAACCCCCACCCGAAGATACCCAATGATTACACAACCCAGAACAGATAACACCCTTTCGCTCACTCACTCGTGTAAGTCCACCACCACCACCACACCAAATACCACAGAGTCTATGTGTAAGTTCAAAAGGTTTATTTTCAACGAACAAGCTCTGTATGTTGTTCTATAAAATTCAGTGTACTCCAGCCAGCTCCAACAGCAAAATGCATAAGATTAAAACAATAAACATTGTTACAACAAGTGCATGATGATAGAAGACAAAAGATCTGTGCGAATTCTGGGAGACTCCTCACCGTAGAACGTAGAATTACTGGTTACATGCATCATTCATAAGCTCTGCAAATCTCTGGTTCGTAGAAGGGAATCTTCTGCCTGAGAAAAATGGTGCGCGTTAGATAGTATAATGCAAGTATTTCTCAGTCCTGCCAAAAATGTGTAGCATGTTACTTATGGCTAAGCAATACGGACTAACCGAACTCCATAACAAAGTGGCTTGTTTTTCGACCTCTTGTACGCAACGCTCAGACAGTAGCTGTATGAGCTCATGTGGGCTCAAAAGGCGTCTTACTGTTACTGCACAACAAGCTGCGAGGTAACATGCGCAAAAGACATGAAGCGAAAAATGGTTGCATGGCTCAGGCTAACTTTGCAAAGAGTAGAGTATACTATAATAATGACCCTAGGGACCATAACACTACTAGGGTCTACTGACTCTACTCTAGTACCCGATTTGGACTAGTGAATGTGATGTATATGTATGTATTAACTTTTTTTTCAATCTTGCTAGTGAAAACGAATAAATAGGGGGAGGTGTACAGGCATCTAAAAATGTGTCATGTTTTTATCTAGGCATACTAGCGACCGCCAGTGCCGGCGGGGCCAGCGGCGATTCTACCATTCCGGAGGGGGCAGGAGATGCGGCACCTGCAGGAGCTACAGGGGGTGAGCCAGCAGTGGCTGGCGGTGGTAAGTTATATTCATTACTTATTGACATTGCACTAGCTGGAAGGGTGTTGACTTCACTCACTGTACTGTTGTTGAGACTTATTAGGTATGAAGTTGTAGTGAACATTATACAACGGTTGAAGAAGACACCCTTTACTTAGCATTAGCAATGCAGTAGCAATAGCATTACCAGCGTGACTTGATTAACCAATGGCCTCTTCTATCTGACTCCAACTCAGCTGTGAAAGTTTTATGGAGGAGACTAAAAGTCAGATCAGATGACCTTGATGGATGTGTTGAACAAAAAGGGAAAGAAGGGTGGAAGGAGGAAGGACGGGCGAGATTTAATATGATGACTGGCAGAGAAGGATACGTTGGAAGCATAGATAGGTGGCTGATAGGAATCAGATGCATGTGTTGTTGAAGGATGGTTGGAAGGTGAAAGAAGAATGGATGCCTGCCTGGGTGGGCAACACAGTTTGGGAGGATAGTGGGGTTAGCAAGTATCATCAGCGGTGTTTGGGTGAAACTCAAAGCCAAGGCAAGCAACGGAGTGAGTGGACGCATGGGTTGTTGTTGGTGAAACAAAGTAAGGTTTGTGGAGAGATTAAGAAGAATGATTGACATTTACTTAGAATGGATGGATGCCTGTATGTATTCATCATAGACAGCATAGGTGGAGACTGTCACAGGATGCACAGTTTTAGTTTTAAGGGAATGTAAAAGAAACCGCGCCAGAGTAGCAAAGCCGATGTGGGGAGGGGCAGGGTGGGGGGTAGTAGTAAACAATGTATTACGCGGCCAAATACAGGTAACTTTTTCATTGTGCGCACTGCACCGCCAAATGCGATGCAGTGCGCACAAGAAAATTAGTTTTATTTATTTATATGTTTACTTACCTGTAATTGGCCGTAATCCAAAGTTTACTACCCCCCACCCTGCCCCTCCCCACGTCACCGCCCGGCAGCACTCCCCGAGTCCCACCACCGACCGCTACTGACCTTATGTCGTCGTCCCATATAAAAGCAATGATCATTGGATCAGATATATAATCTGCCTTTTTGTAGTAGCCAGGGCACTGTGAAAGTGAAATTGCCCAATTGCCCTTCATGTAACAGAGAGAGTATGGCCAGTGCCACACGTAATAGAAAAATACGAGCTTCCCCACCTGCAGACAGTAGTAAATCAAACTAACGTGAGTCTGCGTCATGACTCGTATGTTTGTCTTGGGTGCAAGCATAGATGACTGAGCTGGCATGCCGGCTACAACCAGGTTATGTAATTTCGCTAAACTAGAGATAAGAAGAAGACTGGTGTACTGTGTACTGGAGTCCATAGTGCTAGTATAATGCCTGAAACTCCCACAAATGTTAGAGACCGAGGAAGTGGGAGGATAGATAGATTATTACCACAAATGTTATGTACTGTGCTTCTTGCTAGTGCTACTGTACCATTATGTGTTGAATTAATTTTGTGTTACTGTTTTGCTAAGAGTACTGGTTACAACAATATTCTTTTTCTTTCTTGATATAGATAGTACTCCTTCCCAAGAAAATCCATCCCGGAAGGAGTTGGCAGCCAGGGCCCGGCGCCGGAAACTGGAGGCCATCTGTGAGGAGTACCAGCGGCTGGTGGCTCAGGCGGAGGAGGAGGAGGCGGCAGCAGCTGCAGCCTCGTCCGATGCCCCGGGCCCCAGCCAGGCCCCAACTCCAGTGGTACGGCGCTGCGGTCTGGCAGCCGCCCGCCGCCGCAATTCTCTAGCAGCCAGCACTGCTGTCCCCCACCCTGGATGCCACTGCAGGGCATTTCGCCGCAAGATTCTCCTCCGGGTGTCACGGCTAGAGGAGCAACTAGAGGAGCGTGTCAAAATACTGGTGGACAAACACCTAAAAGCCCGCCGAATATAACAACTATAGGACCCTGTTGCATTGCCCCTTTTTTATTCCTTTTGTTGGTGGGTGGGAATTGTGCGTTGGGGTTTCTGGACATTCTTTGGACTTTTTTCGTTTTGGACATTGGTTGGGGTTAGGGAGAGGGGTGGGTCAGGTGTGGGATAGTTTATTTTTGTTAGGGTAATAAATTATATTTATACTTAAACATACAATGTTAATGTTTTGTGGGGGGTTACTGTTTTATGAATTAACGTCACATGGTTTCCTTGCTGCTGCAGGGCCGCAGCCAGTGTTTGATTTAAATAATCTGCCGATGATATAACACAAACAGATAGATGCGGTACCCCTCACTGAGTTATTTGTCCTACTAGTACTGTCAGTCTCTCCTCCTAGTCCATTATACCTCCCACCAAACTTATCTTACCTGTGATTGATGATGATTACGTTCGGCACAGCGATGGCTGCATGGTTTCCCAAGAGAAAGGAGAAGATGCCATGGTTGTGGTGGTAGTAGTAGAGTAGACACTGGCAGTAGCATTTGCTAAAAAAATAAAAAAGAGACAGTCACTTGCCTGAGAGCGACTGTGGGAGGAGTAGTAGAACGAAGTAAAATACAGTACAGAAGAAGACTGCCAAACAAACAATATTGCATTTGCAACTGCTAAAGTCAAATAAAACATAATGGTGGCGGGGACAGCCTAGTACAAGAAGTTACAAACTGTAGTTGTGTCGAGTGAGTCACTTAAGTTAACACAATCGTAATTCGTAACCTTTACTGCTGTGTGGTAGGAGTTTGATGATGAATCCAATCAATGCCGGCAATTAATTATGATGTACTATTAGCCGGTGACGGCTTGCACATAGACTGAGCATTGGTGGGCAAGCAGAAGAAGCTCCTTGCCCTGCCTTGAAATTGAATTAGTGTTGCTTTCACCACATCTGCCCCAGCAAGCGTGTGATCAATTGGTGTACATTTTATGTAGTCACATCACACCTCAATATAAATCACAGCCCAGGGGAAGAGGGTTAAGGTTTGATGAATGGATGGGAAGGGGGGTTTGGGGAAAGGTTTGAGAAAGAAAAACAGTACGCATGGACAACAAAAGCAAAGCGCAATCTTGGCAGACGACCATGATCTTATCCAAAAAATCTATAAAGGGAGAAAAAGGAAATGCATGCATGATGATGAAGATACTTTGATGGTTAATGAGTAGTACTTACTAACTCCTACTAGACAATTAGACAGTACAGGGCAGCAGTATATTCTATGCAATTTGCCTTGCCTGTAATATGCCCTCAGAGACCTAAATTCCATGTTGTACTGGGCTTACTTCTAAAGATAGCAAAGAAAATTAAAAAATAGTTGTAGGGATCAATTAGCAAACAAACAACAACACACAACACACAGTTGTAATGATTGAAGAGAAAAAAGGATTCCAATTAATTAAAAGATGAATGATGAATGATACTAAAGTTACTGTATTATCCTGGTCAAATTGTGGAGTTGAATCTCGTCCTTCCTCTTGGTCCTATCTTCCATGGACGCTCCGCACATGAATCTTGGTGGTCTTCCTGATGCGGATTGGTAAGGTAAATGTGAGTTGTGTCTCCCAGTATAGCACAGGGTAAAGGCCGGCCTGTAACGTCTAGATGGAAAAACAAAAGGGGTATTGAAAAATCAATGAATAAAAAAAAGCATCAATTACGGTGGAGTCCAAGGAGAGAAGAGAGAACACTTTCAGACTGAGGCGGCTTGGATATATCGTGTATATTCTGTTTACAGCATTAAGCTACAACAACAACAATAGGACAGAACAGGCCCACCACAGCACCAGCCCGTGACCCAACCTCCATTTACCTTAATTTTTGACAGAGCCAGACAAAAGGCATATACAGCAACTTAGCATTTTCAAAATTAAGTGACAAAATCAATGCGCCGCTGTCAGTCATGACTACACATGTAGGTCTGCTGTGTTTACTTTCTTGATGAATTGTTGTGTTTATGTTTACCTTATGCCACTTCATGAAACGCAGTTATTCCTTCAATCATCTCCGATCCAACTGACTGACTGCGTGCAAAGATAGTATGGTCATCATCATGGTGTGGTACGTGTTGTCCAACTCCAACTCAGTCTGTAGTGGCTCCGAATAAGTCCATATTCCATATTAAAAAATTGCAACAGATATTGGCCTGCACCTGCAGTAGTAGGAGTACAATTTGGTTATTAAACAACAAGAAGGGAAACATTGACTGTCACTTGAGTCACTTTAACTTTGTAGATTAACTAGTAGAGTAGAGTTCGACTTCATGCACAACATCAACACAACAAGCAACAGCAATCGCTCAGAGTCTGCAAGCATCCAATGCATTCCATCATTACCTGTCTTGCTCTTCTCTTTGGCTGTCAGATCATCAGATGCCTAGTTCTGACAGGTGTGTCTCGCCTTCATGGACCTCACCTCTGCGTTTGACCTCGTTAATAGGTCACGCTTATGGTCTATTCTTTTAAAACAAGGTTTGAATGAAGTTTTAGTTCATTTTTTAGCATATTTGCACAGAGATTTGCATGCGCGAGTGAGGATTAGTCAGGATGGGGACGTATCAAGTGATATTAAAATTGATAGAGGTGTCAGACAGGGGTGCGTTCTGGCACCTCTTCTTTTTATCCTATTGTTAGAAATGGGGGTCTCTAGTTGGCAATGGCTGGCCTCTGTCCAAGTAGGAACCCTTCTTCCTAAGTCAGAGTAAGAGGGCTACCCTCCTTGATACCCCTGCTCAACCCTGTGGTAACGTAGCACGAGCAGGTAGGCTTATCTCAGAGGCAGGGTGTGAAGCATTTATGACCATACACAGTAACACAGTGAGGAACACTACAGAGGGACACCACACAAGTAGTTATAAAAAATAAGTATCTTTATATAAAGGCAGATTTATCACAAGACCAATAACTGTAAAAGCCACAATACTGTCAAAAATAGGATAGCTGTTGAAGGGCTGTCAAAGATAGTTCAAAGGTTGCAAGAATAAGGTTCAAATTCAAGGCAGGGGTCTCTGCGCCCCTTTCTCGTTCAGAGGTTGCAAAAATAAGGTTCAAATTCAAGGCAGGGGTCTCTGCGACCCTTTCTCTCATAAGACTGTCAAAAATAGGATGGCTGTTGAAGGACTGTCAAAAAATAGTTCAAAGGTTGCAAAAATAAGGTTCAAATTCAAAGCAGTGGTCTCTGCGACCCTTTCTCTCACAAAGTACCTGGGTTTAGTAGCAAAACCAACAAAATGTCGCAAAGAAGTGGTAGCGATGATTCTCGGCACGCGAGGCCGGCGATGCGTTGAAATCCTTGCCGCAAGGGAGGATGATGCGCCGATCTGCGTGATGCGTGCGGAGACACTGCGACCAACTTCTGCATGCTAGGCCACCGATGCGATGACTTTCTTGCCGCGAGGGAGAAGTCGATGCGACGATCCTGTTGCGCTGTGCGATTGTGTTGTGATGCGAAGAGATGACGCTCCGCGAGGGAGCGACGAAATCCGGTGCGATGCGATGAAAATGGCGGACGCACGGCGTCCGCAAAGCGATGTCTTGAAGCGATGATTTCTTTAGGGGTTGCGAGTGCTCGGCGACAGCAGAGCGATGATTTTTCCAGTGCGTCTCAGCTGCAGCGGCTCGCAAAGGGGCGTTAGCGATGGTTTCGTGTTGCGAGCACCCAGCGGCAGCAGCGCGATGATTTTTCCAGCGCTCTCGGCTGCAGCGGCTCGCAAACGTGCGTTAGCGACGATTTCCAGCACTCTTTTCTCTGAAGCAAAACTAGAGGCCCTGGAACTCACAGGAGCCTCATCAGCAGATAGCAATCCTCGCAGGGAGGAAGCAGGAGGTTGGTGGTGGAGTCAGATGTGCCTGAGACTCCAGCAGGAGGCTAGCTCTTTTCCTAGCCCTTGGGTAATTGCTGTAACAAAAATAAAAGTTCTCTCAAAAGTTCCTTTTCCTCTTCTTCAAGGTCCAGTGGTCACTGCTGCAGGCCAGTGCAAGAAACAACACACAAGCACAAGGACAGTCACTTCCTGCAGATTCCTCCAGTGGCACGGACAGAGTTTCCTCTCCAGATCCAAAAGCAATACAAAAATGTAGGGGTTTGAGCACAGATATTTATACCCCAAAAGTCTTTGTTCTTAGAAGCTACCAGTCACTGAACCTAGCCAGAACCAGTTCTGCTCAGGCCTGGAGCACTTTGTTTACCAGGCTGCATCCTTCCTTTCAGAAAGAGGGGGTCTGCTAGCAGACACACAGTAGGAGGTGGAGCCAGCATTCACCTTGCCAGGCACAGCCCTATTCAGGTCAAGGAGCCACCCCTCCCCACACTCTAAATGCAGATCTCTCTATTCAACCCAGGTCTGACTCAGCCTGCCCTGCCCCTCTAAAACCAGACAGCCAATACACATAACAGCAGAGCACACTGGAAGGCTTAGGCAAGAAAATACCTACTTTCTAAAAGTGGTATTTTCAAACACAGAATATAAAAATAAACTTCACTAAAAGATGTATTTTAATATTCTGAGCTCAGGCATACTAAATTCGTTTTTCTACCATGTTCCTGGGGTCAGTTAGGACTATAGAATGTAATAGCCAAACTGCCCATTCTAGCCTATGAGGAACAGGTAGCCTTACAGTAGTGAAAAACGAAATGGGGCATAATTCACTACCAGGACATGCTACACACACCAAGGCATGTCCTACCTTACACATACAATGCACCCTACCATAGGGGTGACTTACAAGATGCCAAGGGAAGGTTCAGGGGCTGGGAAGTGGGTGCACTTCACAGCCAAGATGGCAGTTCTGGACTGCACACAGACACTGCAGTGGCAGGTCTGAGACACACTTTACAAGCTGCTTCTGTGGGTGGCACACATCAGTGCTGCAGGCCCACCAGCAGCATTTGGTTTACCACATAGGCCACACTACTAGGGACTAACAGGTAAACCAAATAAGCCAATCAGGGATATACCAATTCACATAGACATATTTACAAAGGGAGAGCATATGCACTTTAACACTGAACAGCAGTGGTAAAGTGCCCAGAGTCATAAAACCAACAGAAACAGGTCAGCAAAAATACAGGAGGCAGGCAAAAAGTTTACGGGTGACCCTGCAAAAAGGGCCATTTCCAACACAACCCCCTTCCAGCCAAAACGCAGGGTAGACCAATCACTACTTTGATGGGCTTCCCTGCTTCGGGCGATAGAATACGGAACTGGCCCGCAACTGCAGGGGCATATGCCAGCTCTACTCCAATCTGAACTCTGGTGGATCCCTCTGTCCACACTCCTAGGGCCCACTAAGATACCCCATGGGGAACTCTTCCCCTCACCTGTGGACACCACCTGTGCAGCATCTAACCTTAACTGGCCCCCAGGTGTGTCCCAACAGATAAACAACAAGCCCCAGTAATCACTGACAGTAGTCAGTGATGAAATCCAAGCCCTATACCTCTCAGGGCTCTCAAACTTTTGTGGCATCAGAGAGTGAGGGGCAGTAACCCCAGGTGCCTGGCACCTTTTGTACACTCTCCCTCCTGTCAGGTCAGGCAAAGCACCCGGACACTGACCCACCAGCCCTGGGCCTGTACCCAGCGGCTGGGCCAGAGACTGGGGTGGGCTCTCCCACACCCGGTCCTCCTCTTTGGGGCTCGGTACCCTCCCACCTGGAGCGATACCCCCTTCCAGAATTGTCAGGGCACCTGTGGCAGGGGCCCTGCACAACTCACCCACCAGTTCAGGGGTTCTATCCTGCAACTGGTATCCCAGCCTAGGATCTGTACCCTTAGACTGGGCGGAGGTCAGGGGTGAGGCTGCCCTCTCCCCACCCCCTTTACTGGGGCCTGGCACCCTCCCACCTGGAGAGGTGCCCCCATAACACAAACCGGGAGGGGCACTGTTAGCAGTTGCCCCTTCCTCCAGATCAGGGGGGACACCCTGAACCTGGCCCCCCAACCTAGGGTCTGTACCCTTGGGCTGGGCCTGTGCCTGGCAACCCAGGACTTCTGGCGGCGTACACCAAGTCCCCCCAAGGAAAATACACTCTTCCACTAGTTCAGGGCCTTGTCCCTGCAACTGATCCATCAACCTGGAAAAACCCTCAGGTGGTACTGGGGTTAGAGGCGAGGACTCCCTCCCTCTGCACCCCCTTCCAGCATACTGCACCCTCCCACCTGGAGTGGTGCTTTTAGAAAAGAAAATGGTCGGGACACTGCTTACAGTTGTCAGGTCAGACAACACCTGGACCTGACTTACCATCCCAGGGACCAACCCCTGTGGTTGAACAACTGCCTGGCCAACCAGGACTTCCTGGGGAGCACACAGGCCCTCCTCAAGGGAAACACACCCCTCCACCAGTTCAGGGCCTGGACCCTGCAACTGACCTACCAACCTGAAAAAACCCTCAGGTTGCACCGGGGTCAGAGGCGAGGACTCCCTCCCTCTGCACCCCCTTCCAGCATACTGCACCCTCCCACCTGGAGTGGTGCTCTTAGAAAAAATGGTCGGGACACTGCTTACAGTTGTCCCTCCCTCCAGGGCAGACAACTCCTGGATCTGACTTACCAACCCAGGGACCAACCCCTGTGGCTGAACAACTGCCTGGCCAACCAGGACTGAAGTGGTGTCACCATGGTCACTCCTAGGGGGCTCAGCCCTTCTGACTGGCCCCTGACCCACTGGCTCTCCCACTGGGGACTCCTTCCCCCTTTCAACCCTCAGACTGGACTTCTGTACCCTCCCCCTAGGAGTGGCACTGCCAGGCACAAGAACTGATGGAGGCCTGACTACAGGCACTCCCAGCTCACCTAACACTGGGGTACCCCCCACAATGGACGGTCCATCCAGACAGACTAGGCTCCCCACCTGGTGTTCCCTCATGGAACCATCCAGTCCTGGGGACTGAGGCTGGGGCACTTCGGGACCTATCCCAGTCTCACTCCTGCTCCCACGAGACAGGATGTGAGGCCCTACAACCTCCTCACAACAAGGGGACCCAGCTGTAACACTCCTAACCTTTCCCAGCACTCTGGGTTGGAAAACTTCTAAACCACTTCTCTTAGGGTCATTCCCTAATGCCTCTACAGAGCCTCTGGTACTCACCCAGAGGTCTGCCTCCTGCGCAAGTTCCCTAGGATCAGAGAACTCGCACTCTAACACATGTTGGTTTAGCTCTGGAAAATAGGAACTCACAATATGCTCTCCCACAATTGGATTACACAGTTCCACGCAGGTGCTAACCTTTACCTCACAATCCAGTGTCTCACACACGTACCCCACACCACTCTCTTGAAATGGGCGAGACATTAACTGACTGTCTCTATCACTCAACCCACACTCTTCTGGGCGGTCCTCACACTCATACACCAGGACTTCAACCACGGGGAACCCCTCTCCCTGCACCTCTCATCCAGAGTCGGTAGAGTATCCCTCCTTTCACTAGGACTATGGGCCCCTGCGCTAGTTCCCCAATCCACCTCAGGGACACTGCATATTAATGGAGCTACCTCATATCCTTGAATCCCCTGGTGTAGATCAACCCCCTCCTTCAAGTCAGGTGCTACATCTCTGGGTGGGTGTACTACACTGTCATCACTATATACTTCAATTTTGCTGCCACCACTGGACCCCACCCTCTCTGGGGAATCCAGACAATTAAAACTGCGCTCCAGGGGTAACCTACCCTCTTGAGCTAACTTCTCCTTTTCTGCTATCTGCGCTAGGTGCGCCTCCAGCTGGGCAATCTCTATTTGGAGCCTCTCCAATTCCAGCTGGTACTCCCTCTCCCTCTGTCTGCCCAACTCCTCTGGGGACCATGAAGGGGATTGGGTGCTACCCTGTGCACTAGATCCAGCAAGGGACTCCCTACCTATGGGACCTTCCCGCCTGTCCACCAACTCCTCTGGGGACCCTGAGGGGAATCCGGCACTACCATAGGCACTAGACTCATCAAGGAACTCCCCACCTATGAGATATTCCATAACACTTTCTTCCTCCTCTTCAGACTCTCCAGAGCCACCCTCAGGCCAACTACCCTCTTGGTAGGTGTACTGGGACTCCAAGAATCTCCATCTGTCTTGTTGCCAAAGTCTCAGGGATGTCTGCAGGGACAGCTGAGTCTCCTTCCTACTCACTGCTAAGCCCTTCTCCTCACAGAACCCCCTTAGCTCCCCTAGACTGTAGGTTAACAGATCATCTATATAAAAGGTAGGTCTAATTTCAGCAAGACCCATTGTAGCAATAACTGGCACTATCAATAATAAAAAAAAATAGGCTTGCCCGTTGTAACAATCACGGGCAATATCAATAACAGATAGAAGAAAACTTCTCAAGAAAATGTATGCGGGTAAAAAATCACCGGCAATATCAATTACAATATAGGATCCCACAATTCTCAAAAATGTATGCGGGTACTATCACCTGGCAATATCAATAAAACATAGGCTTGCCCATTGTAACAATCATGGGCAATATCAATAAAAGATAGAAGAAAACTTCTCAAGAAAATGTATGCGGGTAAAAAATCACCGGCAATATCAATCACAATATAGGATCCAACAATTCTCAAAAATGTATGCGGGTACTATCACCGGCAATATCAATAAAACATAGGCTTGCCCATTGTAACAATCACGGGCAATATCAATAAAAGATAGAAGAAAACTTCTCAAAAAAATGTATGCGGGTGAAAAATCACCGGCAATATCAATCACAATATAGGATCCAAAAAACTCTCAGAAATGTGTGCGGGTGAAAAATCACCGGCAATATCAATTACAATATGGGATCCAAAAACTCTCCAAAAATGTGCGCGGGTGAAAAATCACCGGCAATATCAATTACAATATGGGATCCAAAAACTCTCAAAAAATGGGCGCGGGTGAAAAATCACCGGCAATGTCAATCACAATATAGGATCCCAAAAACTCTCAGAAAATGTGTGCGGGTGAAAAATCACCGGCAATATCAATTACAATATAGGATCCAAAAAAACTCTCAAAAAATGTATGCGGTACGTTATGGTCTGCACTCACTAGTAGTGTACACTATAATTACTGTATGCGATCATAAATGCAAGTCCAGATCCTCACCGCTGACCACCAATGTTAGAAATGGGGGTCTCTAGTTGGCAATGGCTGGCCACTGTCCAAGTAGGGACCCTTCTTCCTAAGTCAGAGTAAGAGGGCTACCCTCCTTGATACCCCTGCTCAACCCTGTGGTAACGTAGCACGAGCAGGTAGGCTTATCTCAGAGGCAGGGTGTGAAGCATTTATGACCATACACAGTAACACAGTGAGGAACACTACAGAGGGACACCACACAAGTAGTTATAAAAAATAAGTATCTTTATATAAAGGCAGATTTATCACAAGACCAATAACTGTAAAAGCCACAATACTGTCAAAAATAGGATAGCTGTTGAAGGGCTGTCAAAGATAGTTCAAAGGTTGGAAGAATAAGGTTCAAATTCAAGGCAGGGTCTCTGCGCCCTTTCTCGTTCAGAGGTTGCAAAAATAAGGTTCAAATTCAAGGCAGGGGTCTCTGCGACCCTTTCTCTCATAAGACTGTCAAAAATAGGATGGCTGTTGAAGGACTGTCAAAAAATAGTTCAAAGGTTGCAAAAATAAGGTTCAAATTCAAAGCAGTGGTCTCTGCGACCCTTTCTCTCACAAAGTACCTGGGTTTAGTAGCAAAACCAACAAAATGTCACAAAGAAGTGGTAGCGATGATTCTCGGCACGCGAGGCCGGCGATGCGTTGAAATCCTTGCCGCAAGGGAGGATGATGCGCCGATCTGCGTGATGCGTGCGGAGACACTGCGACCAACTTCTGCACGCTAGGCCACCGATGCGATGACTTTCTTGCCGCGAGGGAGAAGTCGATGCGACGATCCTGTTGCGCTGTGCGATTGTGTTGTGATGCGAAGAGATGATGCTCCGCGAGGGAGCGACGAAATCCGGTGCGATGCGATGAAAATGGCGGACGCACGGCGTCCGCAAAGCGATGTCTTGAAGCGATGATTTCTTTAGGGGTTGCGCGTGCTCGGCGACAGCAGCGCGATGATTTTTCCAGCGCGTCTCAGCTGCAGCGGCTCGCAAAGGGGCGTTAGCGATGGTTTCGTGTTGCGAGCACCCAGCGGCAGCAGCGCGATGATTTTTCCAGCGCTCTCGGCTGCAGCGGCTCGCAAACGTGCGTTAGCGAAGATTTCCAGCACTCTTTTCTCTGAAGCAAAACTAGAGGCCCTGGAACTCACAGGAGCCTCATCAGCAGATAGCAATCCTCGCAGGGAGGAAGCAGGAGGTTGGTGGTGGAGTCAGATGTGCCTGAGACTCCAGCAGGAGGCTAGCTCTTTTCCTAGCCCTTGGGTAATTGCTGTAACAAAAATAAAAGTTCTCTCAAAAGTTCCTTTTCCTCTTCTTCAAGGTCCAGTGGTCACTGCTGCAGGCCAGTGCAAGAAACAACACACAAGCACAAGGACAGTCACTTCCTGCAGATTCCTCCAGTGGCACGGACAGAGTTTCCTCTCCAGATCCAAAAGCAATGCAAAAATGTAGGGGTTTGAGCACAGATATTTATACCCCAAAAGTCTTTGTTCTTAGAAGCTACCAGTCACTGAACCTAGCCAGAACCAGTTCTGCTCAGGCCTGGAGCACTTTGTTTACCAGGCTGCATCCTTCCTTTCAGAAAGAGGGGGTCTGCTAGCAGACACACAGGGGTCGATTCCGATTCGGGCCGGAAAAAGCACCAACCGACTCGGATCCGGAAAAAATACCGACCGACACGTACCCGTGGCGCACGACACGCCAAGTACGATGCAAGGCACGAAAAATCCGACCGACACGTACCGAAACCAAGTCGACCGACCGAGCCGCACGGAAAACAGCAATCCGGCCGGAAAAACACGCGAATCCAACTGACCGACACGCACTTGGAACAAATCCGACCGAAACGTACACGCTAACTCCAAACCGCAAAGTACGATGCAAGGCGCGAAAACCACGAGCGAGTCGGACGGAGGACAAGCCGTACGACCGACACGCATACAAAACCGAGCCGAAGCAACACAATACACCGCGACCGACGCGTATGCAGCATAGAAAACTGCACAAACACAGCGTGAACGAAACGGAGAACACCGTACGAGACCAATGCAGGGTCCGACTCGGTCACAAGAACGTTTCCAACATACACAAACAGCACAAAGGAAAAATCACCCAAAAAAGGCCAAACAAGCAATTACCAAGCCAATAAATACTGGGGGTGGGGACAGAGAACAAAGACACACCCACAACTCCACCTATATAAAGGACACAAATCACTACCATGAGCCTTTGCAAATGCCATTCCACTGCCAGCACCCAAGAGAAAGCAACCACACACCCACAGCTCATCCCTCACACAAGCCACACACCATCAGCACACCAACAAATACCTACCTCACATACACCCAGCAAAACACACACTCACACACCCTCACCTGCACACCAACACACACATCACCCACCATCACCACCCATCACCATGCCCCCCAAGAAGAATCCCAAGTTCCTAGATAGTGAATTGGAAGTCATGGTAGACGAGATCCTCAGGGTGGAGCCACAGCTGTTTGGCACACTGGTCCAACAGACCCCCATATCGCAGAAAACCAAGATGTGGGAGAGGATCATCAACAGGGTGAACGCCCAATCATCATGTCGGCGCACAAAGACCGACATCCAGAACAGGTGGTATGACGTGCGCAGGAGGGTACGGGACATGCTGAAGAAAGACTACATCAACAGCCAACACACCGGCAGTGGCCCTCCTGCCAAGCCAATATACCTCAGGCCCTGGGAGGAGAAGGTGCGGGCCATCCTTCCGCCAGTGAGCGTATATGGACTAGAGGACATCCCAGAGCCTGGTGAGTACACAACAAATGTACACAATATACTGCCACAAAACACACACATCACTGTCAAGGGGAGAGTCAAACCATGCACTCATAGCAATTACACAGCAACTAGAACAGAATCATCCCAAAATGTGTATGTCAGTCAGATAAACACAACACATGCCATCAAAAAAGTCACATCCAACTGTGCCAACACATGTACAAACACAACCACAACTACAGCTAGGCAGTGGCACAAATAGAACTAACAAACACATCCACACATGTAGCCACCACAACAACACCAACACACAGTGAAGACCACTCAAAGGAAGGAATTCTGTGTATGCTGGCCAAGTCAGTGTAGCCAATAGCATCATGGGAGTCGCAGTCACACATATTGCCCCCCCACAACTGTCCCATCAACACCACCATGAACCATGCGCACATCACAGGGAGTGGAGAAGGACTCACAAGATGGCTGACACTGGCTACTGCTGTGGGAAGCACAAGGCCCTGCTGGAAACTGTGCACCAACAAACAGCAGGACACCACTGACTGACATCCTGAGAGACAACTTACACTCCCTGCAATGCAAGCACGTTCCATGGTGGGAAATCTGGCTAGCTGGGTGGGAAGGGGGACTTGCAGCACTGACCATAGTCACAAGCACCGCCCCTCACACACCCCCAACACAAACTCCACAGAACCCACCTGGTAGAATGCAATGCCCCCCATCCTAACACAAGATCCCACAAAGAACCACCACCCTGGGTTATGTTGTGTGAAGCACAGGGACACTCTTGGGACTCTTAGCCAAACAACTGCCAGGACAACACTCCCAGCCATCCTGTCAGCACAGCCAGCCCACCCCACAGGGAAGCAGATTCAAAAGGAAGGAAGCATGGGCATGCTGGGAAGGGGGTGGAGGCAATAGCATGATGGGAGTCGTAGTCACTGATATTGGTCACCCCCACAACTGTCCCATCAACACCACCATGAACCATGCTCACATCACAGGGAGTGGAGAAGGACTCACAAGATGGCTGACACTGGCTACTGCTGTGGGGAGCACAAGGCCCTGCTGGCAACTGTGCACCAACAAACAGCAGGACACCACTGACTGACATCCTGAGAGACAACTTACACTCCCTGCAATGCAAGCACGTTCCATGGTGGGATATCTGGCTGGCTGGGTGGGAAGGGGGACTTGCAGCACTGACTATAGTCACAAGCACCTCCCCTCACACACCCCCAACACAAACTCCACAGTACCCACCTGGTAGAATGCAATGCCCTCCATCCTAACACAAGATCCCACAAAGAACCACCACCCTGGGTTATGTTGTGTGAAGCACAGGGACACTCTTGGGACTCTTAGCCAAACAACTGCCAGGACAACACTCCCAGCCATCCTGTCAGCACAGCCAGCCCACCCCACAGGGAAGCAGAGTCAAAAGGAAGGAAGCATGGGCATGCTGGGAAGGGGGAGGAGGCAATAGCATGATGGGAGTCGTAGTCACAGCTCTACATCCCCCACCACATGGCCCAGCAAGCTCACACTCACGCATGCACATCCCACAGAGAGTGGAAAGGCCCATCAAAGATGTCTGACACTGTTGCTGTGTCGTGGGGAGCACAAGGGCATGCTGGGTACTGCACACCAACCAACAGCAGGACACCACTGTCAGCCATCTTGCCATTGCTCTCACACCCACACACACTGAACTCCACACAAAAGCAAGTAAGTATGGGAATGCTGGGAAGTGGGGTGGAGGCAATGGCATGATGGGAGTCGTAGTCACAGACATAGCTCACCCCCACAACTGTCCCATCAACACCACCCTGAACCATGCTCACATCACAGGGAGTGGAGAAGGACTCACAAGATGGCTGACACTGGCTACTGCTGTGGGGAGCACAAGGCCCTGCTGGCAAATGTGCACCAACAAACAGCAGGACACCACTGACTGACATCCTGAGAGACAACTTCCACTCCCTGCAATGCAAGCACGTTCCATGGTGGGATATCTGGCTAGCTGGGTGGGAAGGGGGACTTGCAGCACTGACCATAGTCACAAGCACCTCCCCTCACACACACCCCAACACAAACTCCACAGAACCCACCTGGTAGAATGCAATGCCCCCCATCCTAACACAAGATCCCACAAAGCACCACCACCCTGGGTTATGTTGTGTGAAGCACAGGGACACTCTTGGGACTCTTAGCCAAACAACTGCCAGGACAACACTCCCAGCCATCCTGTCAGCACAGCCAGCCCACCCCACAGGGAAGCAGAGTCAAAAGGAAGGAAGCATGGGCATGCTGGGAAGGGGGTGGAGGCAATAGCATGATGGGAGTCGTAGTCACAGACATTGCTCAGCCTCACAACTGGCCCATCAACACCACCCTGAACCATGCTCACATCACAGGGAGTGGAGAAGGACTCACAAGATGGCTGACACTGGCTACTGCTGTGGGGAGCACAAGGCCCTGCTGCCAACTGTGCACCAACAAACAGCAGGACACCACTGACTGACATCCTGAGAGACAACTTACACTCCCTGCAACGCAAGCACGTTCCATGGTGGGATAACTGACTGGCTGGGTGGGTGGGAAGGAGGGCCGGCTGTCAACCAAACACAACCAATGCAGACCATGTTCACACCGCAGAAAATACATAGAAATGCCCAAATAATGCAGGACAATGTGCCACACCAATATCAACCCCTGACTGTGACGACTTAGGACAATGCAATGTACAGGCCCGCACCCAGAGGCACAGTCACAACTGTCATGTGTGTCAACCATTGATGCCTGCAGAAACATGACATACATTGTTTGTGTCTCCCAAAAACAGGTGATGATGGGGACACAGCAGCAGACGCTGAGGAGTCCCAGGCTCAAGAGGATGCCGAGCTCACTGGCGTCGTACAGCCTCTGTCCTCCACGGACGATGAAGAACAACCTGGCACATCCGGTGCAAGTCAACATGCAGCACCAGCAGGACCACCAGCTGCACCCCCTGCACCCACCCCTACAACGACTGTCACCACGAATACCATCCCTGCCGACATGGACAGAATAAGGAGCAACACCAGCACAGTGACCCTGGACCAACCTGGGGCCATGGACACCACCACCACCACCAACCCCCAAGGCGGACCAGGGTTATCTGTGCGTGCCACTGCACACACTGCACATGTCAGCAGGGGTGGTGGGAGGGGTGGGAGACAGAGGTCGCTGCTTGCAGACGTTGCTGGTGTGCATGACGACCCACAACTGGTACGCATAGCTGATGCGTACCAGTCCAGCACCGGAGAGCTCAGCCAGGTAGTGGGGCTCCTCAGAGACATTAAACAGCAGCAGGCTGCCCATCATGCCCGCTTGGACTCCCACATGTCCCACGTGGAGTCACACATGGAGAGGTGTGGTGCAGCGGCCAGGGCAGCTGACTTCGGAGCACAGGGCTCACGGTTCGATCCCTGGCTCCGGCGGCAGCTCAGCTCAGCACCATGTGACTCTGGGCAATAGCTCACTTAATTTCCACAACGGCCCCCAGCGCCTTGAGACCCGTAAGGGTGAGTAGTTCGCGCTTTACAAATATGGATTTACATGTCCCGTGTGGACTCACACATGTCCCGCGTGGAGTCCAAGTGGGATGCACTGCATGAGATGACGGCGGTGCACAGGGACATTTTACAATGCCTCCGCCAGATGAACAGCAACCAGTCCACACCTCCCTGTGTGCCAACAACATCTGGTGCCGAACAAACTGCAACTGCCACAGGGAGGGAGGAGGACTCTGGCGGAGAGTCCCCTGCACCGCAGCAGCCTGCACTTGAGGGCCGCCCCCCAAGAAGAGGGGTCGTCCGAGGAGGGAAAAGTGAGAGGCCGATGGCCAAGCGCAACTCCCAGGAAGCCTGAACCTGTTCTGGATGTTCGCCTTTGTGCACAGACTGTTCACCCTGTTGACGGCAACACTACTCCCACACATTGCATGGGGAGTACAAGTTGGACCAATGTGTCAGACAACTGTGGCCCCGATACTGGGGATCCTGTCTACCCGGACTTTCAATTCACCTAGGAACTTGGTATTGCAAGATTCATGTACAGCACAACCCATCCTATGCACTATTAACACAAATGTATCACAATAAACACACTAACACACCATACTTGCCTCTGTCGTGATTCCAACGTGGGTGCTGTTATGGGGATGATGAACTGCAAAATTACACTGTGTATGCGAACAGCAACAGCAAGGACAACACAGGCATGTGAGTACAGGCAACGTGACACACATGAGGGAGACACACCACCAGGGCTACACGACACATACACACCTAGGCCATCTGACTCATTGCCTACACTGATGTTGCCAGGGAAGACGGTGCAATGCACAGACACCACACCCATTCCCAGTTGTAGTCAAGTAGCCCACAGGTGCAGTAAGCAAATGGCAGTCAAATGTGTGACCACAGACAACGCACATCACAAAGTGAAGCACAGGTTTATTACACAGTTGCAACATGCCGTAACCACTACAGATGCAAGGTAACCCCACCTGGCAGCGGGCACACAGTCAACAACTGTAGACGGAAGGAAGTCCATGGGTGTGGCGCACATCACCTGTAGGGACACAACAGCTACCAGCCTGGATGTGCAATCACGTCGTCGGTGGACACAGTTGACCAAACGAATCTGAAAGTACCCTGTGAAGGACAGAAATGACACACAGTCAAAAGCAATGGAGTACAGGACAGAACAGCAAAACTCATGCACAATACATGTTACAAGATACCCACCCAGAACCAAGTTAGCATGTCAACACTGTTGGGGAGTACAGCCCACCTGTCACCACACATCGCAACACACATCCAGTCAAGTAGCCCATGGACACACTCCAACAGCACCAGAGCACCACCCACACATCATGCCAACTCACATCATTGACATGACACCTCAGGATACTCACATTCAGCTAAAGAAGTTGGTGATGAGCTGTGTGCGGACATCACCATCACCATCATCATCATCATCGTCACTGGCATCATGGTCCAGGCCAGGATCCTCCACAGGTGGCGGATGTTGGTCATTGTCATCCTGGATGAGAGGCAACTCCTTCCGCACTGCCAGGTTGTGGAGCATGCAGCAGACGATGATAATCTTGCACACTTTCGCAGGGGCATATGGGAGGGACCCTCCGGTCTTGTCCAGGCAGCGGAAGCGGCTCTTCAGGAGTCCAAAGGTCCGCTCAATCACTCTCCTGGTCCGACCATGTGCCTCATTGTAGCGCATCTGGGCAGGTGTCACAGGGTTCCTGAGGGGTGTCAGCAACCACAGCATGTTGGGGTATCCCGAGTCACCTATGGACAGACAAGTGCACATTAGCTGACTTGGAAAAGTGGGCGGAATACTACAGATCAGATCACACACAATGGCACAAAGTCAGTACACACCGACAAGCCAGGCACGCTGGTTCTGCATCTGTGCCATCATCCTGGGGATGCGACTACTCCTCATCACAAAGGCATTGTGTGCTGAACCAGGGAAACGGGCACACACGTGTGTGATGGTCATGTCTGCAAGACACACCACCAGTGCATTGACCGAGTGGTAGTGCTTGCGGTTCCTGTAGGCCTGCTCCTGGGCCTGTGGTGGTACCAAAGCCACATGTGTCCCATCAATGGAGCCAATGACATGCGGCATCCTCCCCAGGGCATAAAAGTCACTCTTCACGTCAGTGAGTCGTCGCAGTCTAGGGAAATAGATGTACCGGTTCAGGAAGAGCAACATTGCCGCCAAAACATCGCGGAGCACACGGCTGAACATGGTCTGTGACATCCCACCAGCAGTCGCCACAGTATGTTGGAAGGTACCAGTGGCAAAGAAGTGTAGGGCTGCCATCACCTTCACCTTGGGGGTCAGCGCTGTAGGATACGGCCGGCCAGGCTGCAAATGTGGGGACAACTGCACTGCCAAATCCTCAATCAGCTGCCTGGTGAAGCGGTACCGTCGGATGCTGTCCCGTTCCACCATCGTTGCCAGGTCTGGGAATGGCCGATGGACAGCAGGAGCCCTGCAGTGCAGAGGAGAAGTAAGCAAGATTGTCAGTCACCCCACATATGCGGCATTGAACACACTCAAGATCCCAACATACATCATTATGAGGCACAACTACATGAAGTGTGCAGTACCGGAAGGACATGTATGGTACATACATGGCCAACATCTGTCAACACGGTCCTACAGGTGGCATCAATTTGTCCCAGGTTGGCCCATTGGATATCATGAGGCCGTGTCACAGTTCCCATCTCCTGCTGCCGTGTCACAATAACCCCCCACAGTGACATGTGAGGACAGATGTGCCCCAGGCACCACAGCTCAACGACAGGTACATTCCCAGGGACCCTGTAATGCCACATGGACACTGGCATTACATGGAGTATCATGTATACACCACAGCAAAACAACCATGAACCCCACAGGTAGTGGCCCCACTTGCCACGGCAGGACAGACATGGACGTCTGTGACACACACGCACAACATCAGAGTCCATGCACACACAACGTGGATGTGGAGACTGTCTCCCATTGTGCACATGAAATCAGAGACATTGTAAACACTACATGCACAAAGACTGTGGAGGACCATCACTATTGTGCCACTGGGACACCCTGGCTCAAACATACCGTCCCACATGGGACTCACGGGGTATGTGACATGACATACACATACACCACTGTGAAATGTGACCATGGCACATGCACAGATATGAACAGTTGCACATCACAGTGGTCACGTACACGTAACACCCATGATCCTGTCCCCATGAACACGTGCACAGCCTGGGGGTGGCTGCCCACAGGTGACACCCACAGGACAACATGTACACCAACATACACACAATAGGAAATGCAGCCTTACATGCCTTATGATAAGGTTTGGACAGGCTGTCGTGATGTAGGTGTGCCCCTCACTCCCTGGGAGCTATCTGTGGCTGGCATATGTCCATCTGAGACAGGCATGCTGACATATGCCAGTCACATGTACAGTGATGCGTTGAACAGCAATGGACCGATCGGTGCCTCCGGCCGGCCCATTGCTTTCAATGTGTGCGGGTACGCGTTGTACCCCTGTGCGCGTTGAACTGCAATGGACCGATCGGTGCCTCCGGCCGGCCCATTGCTTTCAATGTGTGCGGGTACGCGTTGTACCCCTGTGCGCGTTGAACAGCAATGGACCGATCGGTGCCTCCGGCCGGCCCATTGCTTTCAATGTGTGCGGGTACGTGTTGTACCCCTGTGCGCGTTGAACTGCAATGGACCGATCGGTGCCTCCGGCCGGCCCATTGCTTTCAATGTGTGCGGGTACGCGTTGTACCCCTGTGCGCGTTGAACTGCAATGGACCGATCGGTGCCTCCGGCCGGCCCATTGCTTTCAATGTGTGCGGGTACGTGTTGTACCCCTGTGCGCGTTGAACAGCAATGGACCGATCGGTGCCTCCGGCCGGCCCATTGCTTTCAATGTGTGCGGGTACGCGTTGTACCCCTGTGCGCGTTGAACTGCAATGGACCGATCGGTGCCTCCGGCCGGCCCATTGCTTTCAATGTGTGCGGGTACGCGTTGTACCCCTGTGCGCGTTGAACAGCAATGGACCGATCGGTGCCTCCGGCCGGCCCATTGCTTTCAATGTGTGCGGGTACGCGTTGTACCCCTGTGCGCGTTGTACCGCAATGGACCGATCGGGGCGCACCCATTGACAATGGGCTTGCCTGGCAACGGACGCGTTTTCGAATTTCGAACGAGTCGGTTGCTGGAAAATCAGTTGGTCACCCACAACAATGTTGCAAAATCATGTATGTCATGAAGTTGAAGATTTGAAGGATGCTGTGGGCGTGTTTTGGTGCTGCTATTCCATGGATTGGCCAGATTCAGAAGATGCAAACGACTTGGACCTATCACTTTGGACACAAGGGACAGTATCTGCCTCTCCAGCACATATATATTGCTGGCTGTTCCCCTGAGAGCCCACTTGCCTGCACTACATGCTCCAAGACGACATCTGCCACTGCACTGCTGCTGTCTCTGCCCCTCTGGACCCTGCAATGGCACGTACTGTGGAGAGAGCCCCAGCCTTCAGCCTTGAAGAGAACCAGGCCCTGCTGGACAGCCTACTTCCACAGTACAGCAAGCTGTATGGGACACCAGGGGAGCAGGTGAGTGTTCTGTGCACTGCCTTTCTGAATGTGCATTTTGTGTGACTAGCAAGGCTGAGAGTCTGCACGCCACTGGCTAGCAGGCTCACTGAGTAGTTGTCACCCCCCATAGTGTGTAGTGACTTGCACTGGACAGGTATGGTGCAGTGACAGTGCATTTGAACATGGTTTTACTTCCCATGCAATGATACCATGTAGTGACGTCTTGCAAACTGTCCATGGTCAGCTTTGCACTGCCTGTGTACATCATGTGCCCCTGTGTTTGAGACATGTATATACGACTGTGTCATGCACGGATATGTTGCATGTGTGGTAATGGCCTTTTCACTTTGTCATCCTCACAGGTTAATGCCCATCGGAAGCAGGAAATCTGGAAGGACATCGTCCGGGCTGTCCGGTCCGTGGGGGTCTACAAGCGCCGGATCCGCAACTGCCAGAAGAGGTGGCAGGACCTTCGGGGCTGGACCCGGAGGATTGCACGGGTCCAGCTGAAGCTGTCGCCTCCTCGCAGGAGGGGCGGAACACGGACCCTGACCCCCCACATGCTCCAGATCCTGGCGGTGGTCTTTCCAGACCTGGATGGGCAGCTGAAGGCCAGACAGCAGCAAGGAGGGGGTGAGTCAAAGACTGCACTGTGAACTCTGTATTACATGCTTTGTGCCCTCCTCTGGCCTGGTTCAACTGCCACAGTGCAGCAGTCATGTTGTCCAGGAGCCATGTCCCTCTATTGTGCACTGCCCACTGCTCATCTGATACCCAGGTGTGGCCCTTACAGTCAGGGAATTGTGTCACTTGGGACTGTGTCCTTGCAGTTTGCTTCACTAAAGGTGGGGGACAGCATCTGTTTCCCTGACTCTGTTGTGGGCATCATGGGTGGGTCCATTGTTCACACAACGCCTGGGTTTGGACATGTGATCTGCGTGTTGCTTTGATATGTGGTCCACTTGCTGAGCTGAGCCACCACATGTGCCTGGGGTATGTGGCACACGCCCATGCAGCGGGTGGGAACAATGTTTGTGCCCCAGGAGTGTGCAGATTACGTGTGTCACACATACATAGCCAGCTATCCACTGTCCAGGGCACATCCCTCATTCATGTGGAGCAGGACAGTCATGCCTACTCCAGGCCATGCAATGCACTCTGTACTCCCACTCCCGTGTATCAGCTGACACATTGTGCACAGTGATTTGACCCCTCCGGTGTCTGCCTCTGTGTCAGTGTGCTGTGGATTAGTTGCCAGGACTGCTGGGGTGTTTCTTGGTAGGGGCTCAGCATGCCCCTGGAGATGTGACCATAGGAGACGATACTTGTGTGTCACATAGGTGTTTGATCAGCTGCCCGTGCAGACTGGGGTATGCGAATGTGATGTTCAGGCAGCTGTTCCCCATTCACAGCAAATTGTGAGGGGCTCAGGTTCAGAGGGTAGTGTCACAGGTCTCCCATATGTCCAATAGGTGTGACCTGGACAGATGAGGGTTGAGATGATGTGTTGTGTGGGGGATGTACATGTGCACTTGTGCAGCTCCAGGACTTGCATTCCCCATGACCTACTATTGTGACACAGTGCATAGTGTTGTTGTCTGGCTGCCAAGTCATACATCACTGAGACAGTGATGTATGACTTAACAGTCATGCCTCTGCCATGGCATGTGTCAACTTATTTGTGGTCCTGCAGGGGAGTGACATGTGCTACATGCACACCATAGTGGCGCTGGCTATCAGGACATGGGTGCATCATGGTGTCTGTCGCTGGTATGCATCACATGCATTTCCTATTTGACTCTGGGCATCCCTTTCATCCGGAAACCTGTACTGACTCAGTGGCAAGAGCTGTGATGTGTCCACACCGTGTCCTCTGCACTGTCCAACTACTGTGTACTTGGTGCATGTGTCCACACTGGGGTGTTGCAATCCAACAGACACCAGACAGATGGGTGCAAGGCCATGTGGGATGTGAGTGCCATGCTTGGCATCAGACTGACAATTGGCTTCTCCTGTTCAGTTAGGGCACTTTTAGCAATGTACAACTAATGATGCCAGGGCTTGCTCTGTGATGTGCTGTGCTCACAGTGGTGTGTGCGTTTGGTGCAGGTGACTGATGTCTGTCTGTTTTCCCATTGTTTGCAGATACATCCACGGCCACGGAAGGGGACAGCTCCACGGACCAGGAGGAGCCAGAGAGCCAGACTGGGTCAGCAGCCGAGGAGTGGTCGGAGGGACCCAGTGGCACGGAGGGCGAGGGGAGCCACACCGAGGAATCCTCAGCACCATCCACCTCAGCTGAGGACCAGAGCAACTCGGAGGATGACTCCCTTGTGGAGGCGGGTGTCAGCAGCCACCACACCCCAGCTAGTGTTGCTGTCCCCGCCACCACCAGCACCACCACCGCCCTCCCATCGGCTCCCATTCCCCAGGTCCGTGGAGGCTCCCATGTTCGGGAGCGTGTCTCCTTTGGCCCAGGCACCGCACCCCCTGCCCCTGTGTCCCCTGCTGCCCTGAGTGAGGAGTCTGTGTACCTCCTTCGCCAGCTCCATGTAGGGCAGACAGCCATGCTGAGTGTCCTCCATGCGCACACCGCACTGTTGACTCAGCTGGTGTCGTTCATGGAGGGCATCTCATCGGGCATGTCTGACCTACAGAGGGGCAACAGGTCCATGGACTCCTCCCTGACGGCAGCAGTGTCCCTCCTCAGACAGTCCCTCACCCCTCCTGCCTCTGCTCCATCCACACTCCCCAGCACCTTGCCCGTCCCAAGCACACACACACCGGCACAGGCACACACCAGCACACACACATCCAGCACACAGACACACACGCCACAAACTAAACGCACACGCACGCACAGTCAGGGGACTGAAACCAGACTCACAGGGGATGGGGCCCTGGTACACACACACGCATCCACGGGCACTGCGCAGTCCTCAGTTGCCTCTCCCTCCAAAGCACCCTCCCTTGCCTCACCTGCAACCCCAAAGACCCAGCGCCTCTTCCTCAGTGACCTCGGCCTCTTCCCCTCCGATCCAGCTGCCCCAGCATCCAGGGGGAAGAGGAAGCCCCCCACACGGAGCAGAGTGCCCCTCGCCCCCGGACACCCTCCCCCAGGCGCAGACAGACTGAGGCCCCCACCCGCAAGTCCCCCGGAGTGGTAAGAGCAAGACCCCGCCGCCGCACTGCAGCTCAAGCACCAGGTCACCTTCCTCCATCCCTCAGGCCCCCACTCCACAGGTGCCCCCGCCACACCCTGCCCCAGGTTCCCCCACCCACAGATATACCATCCCCAAGAGGCTCCGGCCTTCTCCCCCTGCCACTTGCTCTCCCGGCACCACACCCCCGCTGCGCTTGTCTGTGCCACTGATGTGGTGAGGGTGTCCTCCCCTCTGTCCAGCCCACCTTGCCTGTTCCCCATTCTCCTCCCCTGGTGGTAGGCACTGCAGTGGAGTCCACTACCACCCTGTCTGACTTGGGCACTGCAGTGGTGGACCTGTCCACTCCATCTGCAGGGTCAATGGCAGTCGTGCCGGCACCCACAACATCTGAGCCATGCCCCCCAGTTGTGCCGGCACACACCATGTCAGACACCTCCACTGCAGTTGTCAGTGGCTCTCCAGCACCCACCACCCCTTCCCTGCTTCCTCCTGGTGAGCCCTGATCCTGTCCCTGCGGTGCCTGGCCTACCCCCCCGGTTGCCCCTCCTAGTGGATTGTCCCTGGTTTTGTGCAGGCATGTGTAGGGTGGCATCTGCCACTGTCACCCACTTGTGACTTTGTTGATGGACTGGCCATTGGCCTTTGTTTATGTTCTACCGGACTTCTACTTTTAATGCCACATATGCTGAATAAAGCAACTTTCTGTTCTCTAGTGCTTTTGCTTCTGATGTACATGATGTTGATGATGCTAACAATGCCCTTGCTGCAGTGATGGTGATATTTGGTCTCATGATAATGAAGTGTTACTGTGCAGGAACCCATGTGGTCCAGGGGTTATGTGTCCTATCCTGTGGTGTATCCATGTCATCCATAGCAGCATCTGAGGGTGTCATGTGTTCAGTATTTGTCAATGAGATTTCCTACTTAGATTGGCAACTTCACATCTGTGGCTTCCACCCCTGCACATCTGTTGTGCCTGCCATTGTTCTATTCGTCTACTTCCCTGACCGTGTGGCCATCTCCAGTGAACATGCAGGTTTGGGCATCAATGGGGAAGGACTCATCTGTGTTGTCAGTGCAACATTGCTATACAAGTGTGTTGGATCTGTGCTGATGATTCCGTTGGCACTTCCATGACCAGGCTGATGGGACGGGAGCCCTCATTTGTTGCTAATTGTTGATTGTGTGTCCCATTGCTGCCATGGTATGGTATCTGTTCGCCTCACATCTGCAGTCTCCACAGGGTATCTGCATGTGTGTGCCCATTGGTGCAAATATGTGGGTCTGCATTCGGATGGTCACTTCTGTCATTGTGTCATTGATGATTGTTGACGGTGTCAGCCCCCATGGGTGTTGTTTGTCTGCACATGGCCAAAGTTATGTCTTATTTGCACTGCAGGATTTGGCTCCCCCAATTTATGTTGCAATGGGACACATACACTACTTTGCCACTGTTGTGTTTGTTGTTCGTGGACCAGGAATCATCCATGCAGTTTGGCAGTTGCACCTCTTACTTTGTCAACACTTGCCTTTTGGTCACTGTGATGATGGGAGTTTGGACCCCATTGCCACAATGTTCAAAATGTGCTTCAGCTATGGACCCCACACTTACATTTTGGTCACTGTGGTGATGGGGGTTTGGACCCCATTGCCACAATGTTCAAAATGTGCTTCAGCTATGGACCCCACACTTACATTTTGGTCACTGTGATGATGGGGGTTTGGACCCCATTGCCACAATGTTCAAAATGTGCTTCAGCTATGGACCCCACACTTACATTTTGGTCACTGTGATGATGGGGGTTTGGACCCCATTGCCACAATGTTCAAAATGTGCTTCTGCTATGGACCCCACACTTACATTTTGGTCACTGTGATGATGGCCTGCTTGCATTGTGGGTGCCACACACATATATGTGTGGCACATGTGCTAGGGGGTCACATTGTATGTTCAAAGTCATGTTCGGTGTTGTAGGCATTTGACACAGTCTACACACGCTTGTCATGGTGTTGGGGGATGTCTTCTTCTTGCATTCCCTAGGTTGTGGTGTGCTGGTTGTGTCATGCATTGTCCATCCTATGAGTGGGGGTGGTAGTAGTGGTAGGCATCCTGCCCCCTGGCTAAGGGTGGTGGTAGGCATCCAGCCCCCCTGGGTGAGGGTGGTAGTAGTGGTGGGCATCCTGCCCCCCTGGCTAAGGGTGGTAGTAGTGGTAGGCATCCTGCCCCCCTGGGTGAGGGTGGTAGTAGTGGTAGGCATCCTGCCCCCTGGGTGAGGGTGGTAGTAGTGGTGGGCATCCTGCCCCCTGGCTAAGGGTGGTAGTAGTGGTAGGCATCCTGCGCCCCCTGGGTGAGGGTGGTAGTAGTGGTAGGCATCCTGCCCCCCCTGTGTAATTGTGGTAGTAGTGGTAGGCATCCTGCCCCCTGGGTAAGGGTGGTAGTAGTGGTAGGCATCCTGCCCCCTGGGTGATGGTGGTAGTAGTGGTAGGCATCCTGCCCCCTGTGTAAGGGTGGTAGTAGTGGTAGGCATCCTGCCCCCCTGGGTGATGGTGGTAGTAGTGGTAGGCATCCTGCCCCCTGGGTGAGGGTGGTAGTAGTGGTAGGCATCCTGCCCCCTGGGTGAGGGTGGTAGTAGTGGTGGGCATCCTGCCCCCCCTGGCTAAGGGTGGTAGTAGTGGTAGGCATCCTGCCCCCCCTGGGTGAGGGTGGTAGTAGTGGTAGGCATCCTGCCCCCCCTGTGTAAGGGTGGTAGTAGTGGTAGGCATCCTGCCCCCCTGGGTAAGGGTGGTAGTAGTGGTAGGCATCCTGCCCCCCTGGGTGATAGTGGTAGTAGTGGTAGGCATCCTGCCCCCCTGTGTAAGGGTGGTAGTAGTGGTAGGCATCCTGCCCCCTGGGTAAGGGTGGTAGTAGTGGTAGGCATCCTGCCCCCTGGGTGAGGGTGGTAGTAGTGGTAGGCATCCTGCCCCCTGGCTAAGGGTGGTGGTAGGCATCCAGCCCCCCTGGGTGAGGGTGGTAGTAGTGGTGGGCATCCTGCCCCCCTGGCTAAGGGTGGTAGTAGTGGTAGGCATCCTGCCCCCCTGGGTGAGGGTGGTAGTAGTGGTGGGCATCCTGCCCCCTGGGTGAGGGTGGTAGTAGCGGTAAGCATCCTGCCCCCTGGCTAAGGGTGGTAGTAGTGGTAGGCATCCTGCCCCCTGTGTAAGGGTGGTAGTAGTGGTAGGCATCCTGCCCCCCTGGGTAAGGGTGGTAGTAGTGGTAGGCATCCTGCCCCCCTGGGTGATGGTGGTAGTAGTGGTAGGCATCCTGCCCCCCTGGGTAAGGGTGGTAGTAGTGGTAGGCATCCTGCCCCCCTGGCTAAGGGTGGTAGTAGTGGTAGGCATCCTGCCCCCCTGGGTGATGGTGGTAGTAGTGGTAGGCATCCTGCCCCCCTGTGTAAGGGTGGTAGTAGTGGTAGGCATCCTGCCCCCTGGGTGAGGGTGGTAGTAGTGGTGGGCATCCTGCCCCCCTGGCTAAGGGTGGTAGTAGTGGTAGGCATCCTGCCCCCTGGGTAAGGGTGGTAGTAGTGGTAGGCATCCTGCCCCCCTGGGTGATGGTGGTAGTAGTGGTAGGCATCCTGCCCCCCTGTGTAAGGGTGGTAGTAGTGGTAGGCATCCTGCCCCCCTGGGTGAGGGTGGTAGTAGTGTGGGCATCCTGCCCCCCTGGCTAAGGGTGGTAGTAGTGGTAGGCATCCTGCCCCCCTGGGTGAGGGTGGTAGTAGTGGTAGGCATTCTGCCCCCTGGGTAAGGGTGGTAGTAGTGGTAGGCATCCTGCCCCCCTGGGTGATGGTGGTAGTAGTGGTAGGCATCCTGCCCCCCTGGGTGAGGGTGGTAGTAGTGGTGGGCATCCTGCCCCCTGGCTAAGGGTGGTAGTAGTGGTAGGCATCCTGCCCCCCTGTGTAAGGGTGGTAGTAGTGGTAGGCATCCTGCCCCCCTGGGTGAGGGTGGTAGTAGTGGTAGGCATCCTGCCCCCTGGGTAAGGGTGGTAGTAGTGGTAGGCATCCTGCCCCCTGGGTGAGGGTGGTAGTAGTGGTAGGCATCCTGCCCCCTGGCTAAGGGTGGTGGTAGGCATCCAGCCCCCCTGGGTGAGGGTGGTAGTAGTGGTGGGCATCCTGCCCCCTGGCTAAGGGTGGTAGTAGTGGTAGGCATCCTGCCCCCCTGGGTGAGGGTGGTAGTAGTGGTGGGCATCCTGCCCCCCTGGCTAAGGGTGGTAGTAGTGGTAGGCATCCTGCCCCCCTGGGTAAGGGTGGTAGTAGTGGTAGGCATCCTGCCCCCCTGGGTGATGGTGGTAGTAGTGGTAGGCATCCTGCCCCCCTGTGTAAGGGTGGTAGTAGTGGTAGGCATCCTGCCCCCTGGGTGAGGGTGGTAGTAGTGTGGGCATCCTGCCCCCCTGGCTAAGGGTGGTAGTAGTGGTAGGCATCCTGCCCCCCTGGGTGAGGGTGGTAGTAGTGGTAGGCATTCTGCCCCCCTGGGTAAGGGTGGTAGTAGTGGTAGGCATCCTGCCCCCCTGGGTGATGGTGGTAGTAGTGGTAGGCATCCTGCCCCCCTGGGTGAGGGTGGTAGTAGTGGTGGGCATCCTGCCCCCTGGCTAAGGGTGGTAGTAGTGGTAGGCATCCTGCCCCCCTGGGTAAGGGTGGTAGTAGTGGTAGGTATCCTGCCCCCCTGGGTGAGGGTGGTAGTAGTGGTAGGCATCCTGCCCCCCTGGCTAAGGGTGGTGGTAGGCATCCAGCCCCCCTGGGTGAGGGTGGTAGTAGTGGTGGGCATCCTGCCCCCCTGGCTAAGGGTGGTAGTAGTGGTAGGCATCCTGCCCCCCTGGGTGAGGGTGGTAGTAGTGGTGGGCATCCTGCCCCCTGGGTGAGGGTGGTAGTAGTGGTAAGCATCCTGCCCCCTGGCTAAGGGTGGTAGTAGTGGTAGGCATCCTGCCCCCTGGGTAAGGGTGGTAGTAGTGGTAGGTATCCTGCCCCCTGGGTGAGGGTGGTAGTAGTGGTAGGCATCCTGCCCCCCTGGCTAAGGGTGGTGGTAGGCATCCAGCCCCCCTGGGTGAGGGTGGTAGTAGTGGTGGGCATCCTACCCCCTGGCTAAGGGTGGTAGTAGTGGTAGGCATCCTGCCCCCTGGCTAAGGGTGGTAGTAGTGGTGGGCATCCTGCCCCCCTGGGTGAGGGTGGTAGTAGTGGTAGGCATCCTGCCCCCTGGCTAAGGGTGGTAGTAGTGGTAGGCATCCTGCCCCCCTGGGTAAGGGTGGTAGTAGTGGTAGGCATCCTGCCCCCCTGGGTGAGGGTGGTAGTAGTGGTAGGCATCCTGCCCCCCTGGGTGAGGGTGGTAGTAGTGGTGGGCATCCTGCCCCCCTGGCTAAGGGTGGTAGTAGTGGTAGGCATCCTGCCCCCTGGGTGAGGGTGGTAGTAGTGGTAGGCATCCTGCCCCCTGGGTGAGGGTAGTAGTAGTGGTAGGCATCCTGCCCCCCTGGGTGAGGGTGGTTGTGGTGGTGGGCATCATGCCACCCCTGGGTGAGGGTGGTAGTGGTGGTAGGCATCATGCCACCCCTGGGTAGGGGTGGTGGTGGTGCGCATTCAGGCCCCTGTGTGCATATGTGGCATTGGTGATGGGCATCCCGCCCCTATGGTGCTGCTGTTGCTGGTGTAAGTATATTCAGCATCCCCGTGTGTGTGTGTGTGATGTGTCGTGTACGTGTTGTATGTGTTTTGTGGTTGGTGTCTGGCTTACCTTCTGCGCCGTACGCGTCCGTGCCTGTTCCGGTAGTAAATGTAGAATATTGGTATGATCGGGACGAAGGGATTCATGGTTGGTTCGTGTCGTTCGTCCTTCTCGTAGTCCTCGTCGCTTCGCCTCGTCCTCGTCGCTTCGCCTCGTCCTCGTCGCTGGCGTGTTCGCCTCGTAGCCGTGGATCGTGTTGTGGCGCGAATCGGAGCTTATGTGCGCCTCTCCCGGATGCTTTGACGTGCCGTGCGTAGCGACGGGTTCGGCGCGTACGGAAAGCGCATCGTACTGGTCCGGCCGGACGGGGCTGCATTTTTCCTTCCGTGCGACTCGATTCGGCGTTTCCGGATTCGCCTCGGTCGGAGAACAGGACCTGGTTTGGGTGAGTACGGCTCGGCCGGATTTTTTGCTGTTGTGCGCATCGTACTTGCTCGTTCGGTGTACTGTACGGATCGGTCGGGAAACAGGCTTTCGCATGGCTTTTTTCCCGACCGAATGGTATTGGGTGCGCCTCCGACCGAGATCGGAATCGGCCCCACAGTAGGAGGTGGAGCCAGCATTCACCTTGCCAGGCACAGCCCTATTCAGGTCAAGGAGCCACCCCTCCCCACACTCTAAATGCAGATCTCTCTATTCAACCCAGGTCTGACTCAGCCTGCCCTGCCCCTCTAAAACCAGACAGCCAATACACATAACAGCAGAGCACACTGGAAGGCTTAGGCAAGAAAATACCTACTTTCTAAAAGTGGTATTTTCAAACACAGAATATAAAAATAAACTTCACTAAAAGATGTATTTTAATATTCTGAGCTCAGGCATACTAAATTCGTTTTTCTACCATGTTCCTGGGGTCAGTTAGGACTATAGAATGTAATAGCCAAACTGCCCATTCTAGCCTATGAGGAACAGGTAGCCTTACAGTAGTGAAAAACGAAATGGGGCATAATTCACTACCAGGACATGCTACACACACCAAGGCATGTCCTACCTTACACATACAATGCACCCTACCATAGGGGTGACTTACAAGATGCCAAGGGAAGGTTCAGGGGCTGGGAAGTGGGTGCACTTCACAGCCAAGATGGCAGTTCTGGACTGCACACAGACACTGCAGTGGCAGGTCTGAGACACACTTTACAAGCTTCTTCTGTGGGTGGCACACATCAGTGCTGCAGGCCCACCAGCAGCATTTGGTTTACCAGCCCTGGGCACACATAGGCGACACTACTAGGGACTAACAGGTAAACCAAATAAGCCAATCAGGGATATACCAATTCACATAGACATATTTACAAAGGGAGAGCATATGCACTTTAACACTGAACAGCAGTGGTAAAGTGCCCAGAGTCATAAAACCAACAGAAACAGGTCAGCAAAAATACAGGAGGCAGGCAAAAAGTTTACGGGTGACCCTGCAAAAAGGGCCATTTCCAACACCTATATATTAATGATTTGCATGATTCACTAGTAAGACTTACCCACGACGTACCGAGTATAAATGGCAATACACTGCCAGCCCTATTGTATGCCGATGATGCGGTTTTAAAGGCACGCACCCCAAATGCCTTACGCATTTTAGTACGAGGTTTTGTAGATTTTATGGCTGTTTTAGATTTGAGGACTAATTTTAAAAAATCATTTTTAATGGCATGTGGTCCTAAAAGCGCCCCATTAATAAAATTATTGTTAACTCAGAAAGTTTACAAAGCACTTGCACTTTTTCTTATCTTGGGTTACTTTACGCTACAAATGGCTCTTGGTCTGAACATGTGGCATACAGCAGAAGTAAGCTGTCACGAAGCATTAATACACTTCTGGGATTACCCCAACCCAAAAGGTCTGAAGCCGTTTTAGCTTTTAAGAAAATTTTTAAACTACAGTGTGCTCCCATCGCAACCTATGGAGCAGAAATCTGGGGCTTTACCAAATGTAGTAGTATTCAATGCGAAGAAAATAGACTATGTAGAAAACTCTTGGGAGCACCGATTTCTTCATCGGTATATGTGTGCCACAAAGAACTGAACCTGCCCTACATCGAAGATTACATTAGGGCTCGTCCGGCACTGTTCTGGGTTGCAATTTGGAAAAACACTGCAGCAACTCTCACCAGAGATATAATAACTGATTGCCTTAGATGTGAGAGGGGCGGGGATATGCCATGGCTTGCCGCTGTAAAGAGAGCCTAAAAGCGTAAATTATTTACGCATCTTTTTAAATCCAATTCAATCCGAGCTAACTAATAAAAAAGCAATACAAGAGGCATTGTATAAAAAGTATAGCGATGAAAGGCACTGGAGAGAGACCAAGAAAACCTCAGTTGTAAGGTATATGTCCATAGAGGATTGTTCTTATTTGCCTGCTAGATACCTTTTAAAACCCTTAGGACATTGGGAAAGAGGGTTGTTATTTCGTTTACGGGCAGGTACTATGAAATATTTATTATGCTTCCCCTTGGGCTACAATACTGATCTTGATGCATCGCCCTGCCCTTGCAACGCACACAGTAACCAAACAATGTTGCACTTTTTATTCTTTTGCAGTTTTTATTTTAAATTTGCAAAAGGATTTTTGATACCTTTCTTTAAATCACGTGCTATTTCCGACTTCAGGACAGCCTACACGGAAGTGCTTAAATTGGTGGATGATGAATTAATTTTCCGTGTCGGATCATTCCTGAAGTCAGCCGTACGGTCACGTAGAACTATGTGTGCCCAATGAAGGTCGTTAGAAATGTATTTTACTGTATTGTTATTAAAACCCCCCACCGATTGTTAATATATGATATATCACGCTATTTATGATCCATTTTAGTCACTGTTATAAATGTACTGTATCTTTTGTTTTGAATATGTTGCCATCTATGAATTGTTTTTATTGTGCTTTTATGGATATTTCATATTCGAATAAAGATATTTTGATTTGATTTTGACTGTCACTTGAGTCACTTTCACTTTGTAGATTAACTAGTAGAGTAGAGTTCGACTTCATGCACAACATCAACACAACAAACAACAGCAATCGCTCAGAGTCTGCAAGCATCCAATGCATTCCATCATTACCTGTCTTGCTCTTTGTAGGAGAGTAGGATCTGCTTCACATGGGTACCCCCACTTTTTGCTGATGCTTCACTGTTTTTCGACCTTAGTCTGGCTGGGGCCCTGCTAATCAGAACCCCAGCCTAGCTGCTTCCTCTCTAAAATGGTTTCCATGTGCCTTAGGCACATCTCTGATTGGAATCTGGAGTTCCCTTATAAGTCCCTAGTATATGGTATACTATGTACCCAGGGCATAGGTACCTCAGAGGCCTACCAGGGGCTGCAGCATGTATTGTGCCACCCCTGGAAGGCCATCCAAACTGACACCACAGGTCTGCTACTGCAGCCTGGGTAAGGTGGTGCATGCACCCCTTATTGTGATGTAGGCTACCTATATCACTATATACATACACACATATAAACCTATAAGTCACTCCTATGGCAGGCCTTATCAATCCTGAAGGCAGAGTGCATGGTTCCTATGTGAGAGGGTGCCCCTGCATGAGCAGGGCCCCTCTGCAGCGTTCGGAGACCCTTCTCTGATGCTGTTTGTAGTGCAGCCTGACCATATACTCTTAAGCGCATTATAACCTCGCGTTAAATGCTAACTTTGGGATGACTGCACAGAAACATGTCGTGTTTGGTGTCAAACATCTTGGAATACTACCCCCCCCCCGCCAGTTCTGGCGGCGGGGGTAGCATTCCACCCTTCTAGAGGGAAAGACATGTACACACCGGTATGCCCAGTACTGACTTTCCAAGCCCGGCATCACAAAATGGATGCCGCTGCCACAGACACGAGTCTGGCCTCCTGCTGCTGACCGAAACTCCGGCAGGGGAGGCCTGGACAATAGGTTTCCTGTCCCAGGGAGGTGTGACCACCTCCCCAGACAGGATAGTGTGTATTGGGGCTGGGCGGGAGCACTCTCGGGTGCTTTGAAGTCCTGCACTGGGGGCACATTTGGTGTCCCTGTGCATACCCCAGTTCAAACCGGATCAGGGGCTTCCAGCCCCTGCTTTGGCGCGAACTGGACAAAGGGAAAGGGGTGTAGCCACCCCTCTGCCCTGACCCACCCATAGGTGGGACCACAGAGTAAGTCCAACCCCTAAACTTAGTATAAGTATGGGACCCCAGTCCTTAGGACTTTAGATTATCCCTGGACGAAACTCTGACACAGAATCCTGGACCTTCGACGCTCTACTTAAAGATTAGAGGACAGAAGAATCTTCCTTGGGGTCAAGGAGTGACTCCCCTGCTTGGCAGGCACCAAAGCTGCAATTGTCCGGTCTGCATCGCTGAAGCTCCCGTCGGACGCCGAAGTCTTTGCATCACCAGAGGTAGATTTCCAAATTTCACCGAGGCTGCCCTGAGTCCCCAGCAAAGCTGAGGCCCGTAGCTGTCGTGGGTAACGTGGAACCGTGACCCCTGGACACCGCACGCATTTGCAAGTGCATCCTCTTCTGGGTCTCCCACGAAGTCGTGCTTTAGGCTCCGAGTAGCCCCAGCCTCCAGCACCAACTGCCCCGAAGATCACTGGCCTCCACTCTACGAGTGTCCTGTGAGCCAGCTCCATGTGCACTGCCTCAAGGCTCCTTCGCGGTCGCTAGCCCGTTGGCTAGTAGCCCTTCACGAAGGCCAATCTTTTTCTACTTGGGCTCCCTGGTTGCTCCAGGCTCGCCCTCACTTACCCTTGCTGGGTGAGTTCCTCAGACCTTGCTGGTCTGCACAATCGTCAATCTTCATCTTCATCAAGACTTGCCGTTGCCAAGGCTTGTTGGGTCCAATCCGGTTGCCGACACCTCAGCACTCGACAGACATTGTGTACCAGCCCGAATCCTGCTCTTGGTCACCGACAACGCCTCCTGGACCTCGTGGCTGAAGAGTCAAGATGACTGTCAACCTACCTGAAGCACTCGACATCGGTGGGCATCTGCTCATCGCCTTCCTGGTTACTGGCTAGTGACCCAGACTCTGTCCCCTCTGCTTTCAGGTTCTTCAGATCTCCGATCCACTCTTGGATCCACCCGGACACTTTTCACTTGGTCGCCAGCAGCACTTTGCAGCAGATCGCCATTCAAATCGACGACGAAACCCGACCCCGAAAGGCACCTATGCACCCGGCTTCCCTGGGTGAGGTAACAAGAGTACTCCGGTGCTCCCGTGGGTAGAGACTCTAGAACGACCTAGTTCTCAAAGGGTTTGCTCCAAGTCCTTCTTTAAGTGTCCCTTTTCTTTAAATTCCAAACTGCGACTTTCTCCATAGAAGTTAACGGCGATTCGCGGCTGTGTTACTACACTGCACGCGTCCCCCGTGGGTCCCCTGTGTCACTACCTTGGGTGGTTCCTTGTGGTCCAAGCACTTCTAGAGGCTCTAGGCCTAGTGTCTAGCTCAGTCGTGGTTCTTATACCACTTTATTGGTATATGGTTTGGTACGCCCCTAGGGCCCAAACGTGTATTTGTGCTATTACTGTGTTTAAATAACTTATAACTTATGTACTTCGAACTCTAGCCTCATAAAGAGACTAGAGGGGTGTGTTTAGTAATAAATACATATATTTTGAATATATACCTGGTGTGGTGCTCTTTCATTTGATCACTCAAGAGATTATAGACAGGTAAAACAAGCTGCTTTACATTCCTTCAAGACTTAGCCTGAAGGCTGCTCTCCATAGCTACCACTAGGATAGCTTTCAATAAAGGTTGTCTTTAACCTATCTCCAATAAGGGGTTGTTTGGACTGGTGCAAGGTGCCCACTATAATTAGTGGACAACATATACCAGGCCAACTTCTCACATTGGTGTGCAGCGTGTGGGATTCCAGCTTGCTATTGTTTTACCAGATAATCTCAATTGAATTGATCAACTGAAAACCACTAAAGGTACCTAAGGTACATATAAATTAAGCTTAGTATACAGTAAGTTCTACTGAACTTAGAGTTGTGTGTTAAGGGACAGCACACCCTTTCTACAACTCAAGAGAGTTTAGTAGGCCACACTAGAGTAGGTAGTGCATACACCACACCTCACTAGTAATGTCTTCAAAGCCAGGACCCAGTGAGTCCTTGCCAGAAGCCAGTGGGCTTCTTCCCTCCAAGTATTGATAAACTCCCATTTTTGGAATTGAGAGCATTATGCAATACTAGGAAGTTGAAGGCAGGCAAAAGTGCCAGCACCCAACACCTCAGGGAGGTGTTACTAGCTGATGATCTCAGCAGGCCCCTAGGGTCTGAAGGGGTAGGCAAAGAGGGTGGGGCAGAAGATGAGGGAGGGGCCAGGGGTGAAGAAACCCAGGACCCCCCTCTGAAACTGGCCAGGAAGGTGAAAATGACCTTGTCCTGGAGAATCCAATTCCTCCTGTGGAGGAGGAGGAGGAGAGGATCAGACTGACCTCCCCTTTGTCCCCCAGGAAGAGTTCTGAGTGTGCCCAGAAGGTCTAGGTCTCCTTCTCAGGAGTCTAACCACTCTGACACCTCAATAGGGTCCTCTGTCTCCTCTCATAGGAGGGAATCCTCTCATGAGAGAAGAAAGAGACTGATTCAATATGAGCAAACTCAGCTTGAACTCAGGAAACAGCAATTGGCTATAGACAGGGAGTCCCTAGATCTCTATAGAGAGAGACAAAAGTTGGGACTAGAGTCCCATGGTGGCAGCAGATTCCCCAAAGATAGGGAAAGGTCTTATGACCATAGAAACCTGAGCAAGATTGTCCCTCCCTACCAGAGTGGGGATGACATCCACAAATGGATAACTGCTCTAGAGAGGGCCTGTAAAGTACAGAGGGTCCCTCAGGAGCAGTGGGCAGCAATCTTGTGGCTCTCCTTTGCAGACAAAGGTAGAGACAAGCTCCTCACTGTTAGAGAGGAGGATGCTGATAATTACAAAGTCTTGAAGAGTGCTCTAATTGATGGGTTTGGCCTAACCACTGAACAATACAGGTTAAAGTTCAGGGATACCCAAAAAGCACAGACTCAAGACTGGGTAGACTTTGTTGATTGTTCTGCCAAGGCTCTGGAGGGTTGGTTATTGGGCAGTAAGGTATGTGACTTCACAGGATTGTACAATCTGATAATGAGGGAGCAGATTCTTAATAACTGTCAAAATCAGCTGTTGCATCAGCACCTGGTAGACTCTGATCTGACCTCTCCCCAAGAATTGGGAAAGAAGGCAGACAAATGGGTCAGAACCAGGGTGAAGCAGAAGGTACAGAACCAAGGTGGTGACCCTAAGAAGCAAGATTCGAAAACCTCTGATAAGGGTGGGGAGAAGGGTAAAGATCAAAAGTCTTCACAAGGCCCCCAAAAATCTTCTTCAGGTGGGGATTCACAGTCTACCAAAGGGAAAGGCCAAAGAAAACCATGGCGCAAGGTCTGTAAGCAAAAGACCCACTGGACCAGTGATTGCACCAAGTCCAAAGACTCGACTCCAGCCCCCACCAATGCCCCTAAGGCACCTGCTCCCCCTAGTGCAGTTACAGTTGGTGGTGGGAGTACTACAGCCAAGGGTTTAGTAGGGTTGACCCTGGGTACTGAGATGGGCTCTGACCTAGTCAGAGAACTCACTCAGGCTGTCCTAGTCTGTGATGGAGGCATGGATATGACCTCCTCTATGAGTCCCAGTAATCTGGGCAAGTACAGACAACAGCCTTTAATCAATGGACGAGAGGCTTTGGCATTTAGGGACACAGGGGCAAGTGTCACCATGGTGACACAAGACCTTGTGAATCCTGGGCAAGTTATACTTGGTGAGATGTACCAAGTGACCAATGCTAGCAATGTCAGAACAGACCATACTCTGGCAGTTGTTAACTTCTCCTGGGGAGGGGTAACTGGCCTTAAGAAGGTTGTGGTAAGTGCAGACCTACCAGTTGAATGCTTGCTTGGCAATGACTTAGAAACTTCAGCTTAGGCAGAAGTGGAGCTCAGGACCCATGCAGAAATGCTGGGGATCCCTGCAGATGTGTTTGCTGTGACCAGGTCACAAGCCAAAATGTCTAGCACTGAACAGGCCTTGGATTCTGGAATAATGGACCAAGTGCCTTCCAAGAGGAGGAGTAGTAGGGTAAAGGCAGTGCCTTCCCCTTGGCTCAGAAGGAAGATCAGTCCCTTGAGGGGGATGATCTCAGTCCTGAGGAAGGAACTGTCCCAGAGGAGCTTGAACCTGACCAGGTTGAGTTCTTGGGGACAGGGGGACCTTCCAGGGCAGATCTGAGCCAGGAGCAGCAGAGCTGCCCCTCTCTTGAACCCCTCAGACAGCAAGCTGCTGCTGAGGCTGCTGGGAAAGCTAGTGGTCCCCATACTGTGTATTGGGATGATGGACTCTTGTACTCAGAGTGTAGAGACCCCAAGCCTGGTGCTACCAGGAGGTTGGTTATACCTCTGAAGTTCAGGGGCTTCCTATTGACCCTAGCCCATTATATTCCCTTAGCAGGTCACCTGGGCCAGAACAAGACTTGGGACAGAATTGTCCCTCACTTTCACTGGCCCCACATGTCTGAAGACACCAAGGAGTTTTGTCGCTCCTGTGTAACCTGCCAGGCCAGTGGCAAGGCAGGTGCCACTACAAAGGCCCCCCTGATACCACTACCTGTGGTGGGGGTTCCCTTTGAAAGGGTGGGGATTGACATTGTTGGTCCCATGGATCCCCAAACAGCATCTGGGCACAGGTTTATCCTGGTGGTAGTGGATCATGCCACCAGGTACCCAGAGGCTATTCCCCTTAGGACCACTACAGCACCTGTGGTGGCAAGGGCCCTCCTGGGAATTTTCTCAAGAGTGGGCTTTCCTAAGGAGGTTGTATCAGACAGGGGTGCTAACTTTATGTCTGGATACTTAAAAGCAATGTGGAAGGAGTGTGGAGTGACTTACAAGTTCACCACACCCTATCACCCACAATGCAATGGTTTAGTTGAGAGATTCAACAAAACCTTGAAGGGCATGATTAAAGGGCTCCCAGAAAAGCTTAGGCGAAGATGGGACATACTCTTGCCCTGCCTTTTATTTGCATACAGGGAGGTGCCTCAAAAGGGGTTGGCTACAGCCCTTTTGAACTTTTGTTTGGTCACCCTGTCAGGGGTCCACTGTGCTTGGTGAAGGAAGGATGGGAGTTACCTCTCAAGCCCCCAAAGCAAGACATAGTGGATTACGTACTTGGTCTCCGCTCCCGGATGGCTGAGTATATGAAAAAGGCAACTAAAAACCTTGAGGCTAGCCAGGAACTTCAAAAGGCCTGGCATGACCAAAAGGCTGTACTGACTGTTTATCAGCCAGGACAGAAGGTGTGGGTGTTGGAGCCAGTGGCCCCAGCAGCTCTCCAAGACAAATGGAGTGGACCCCACACCATTGTTGAGCAGAAGGGTGAGGTTACCTACTTAGTAGACCTAGGAACACCCAGGAGTCCCCACAGGGTTCTCCATGTCAGCAGGTTAAAACCATATGTGGACAGGGCAGACATGGGCTTGCTCATGGCTACTGATGAGGAACAGGAGGAAGAGAGTGACCCACTCCCTGACCTGCTCTCACAGAACCCTGATGATGGGTCAGTGGATGGTGTAGCCTTGGCAGGCAGCCTCACTACCCAGCAGCAAACTGATTGTAGACAGGTGCTCAATCAGTTCAGACACATGTTCTCACTGACTCCAAGTCAGACCACCTGGTGCACTCATGAAGTGGACACTGGGGACAGTCTGCCTATTAAAAATAAGATTTATAGGCAACCTGACCATGTCAGGGACTGTATCAGGACAGAAGTCCAGAAAATGTTGGATTTGGGAGTTATTGAACCCTCAGATAGCCCTTGGGCTAGTCCAGTGGTCCTTGTGCCAAAACCTCACACCAGTGGTGGGAAAAAAGAGATGAGGTTTTGTGTGGACTACAGGGGTCTCAATGCAGTCACTAGGACTGATGCCCATCCAATACCAAGGGCAGATGAGCTAATAGACACTTTGGCCTCAGCCAAGTATTTAAGCACATTTGACCTGACAGCTGGCTACTGGCAGATCAGACTAGCTGATGATGCAAAGCCAAAGACAGCATTCTCAACCCCTAGTGGGCATTATCAATTTGTGGTGATGCCCTTTGGTCTGAAGAATGCACCTGCCACTTTTCAGAGGTTGGTGAATACAGTCCTTACAGGTCTGGAAGCCTATAGTGCAGCATATCTAGATGATATTGCTGTCTTTAGCTCCACCTGGGAGGATCACCTGGTCCACCTCAGAAATGTTCTACAGGCCCTGCAGAAAGCAGGCCTGACTATCAAGGCCACCAAGTGCCAGATAGGGCAGAGTTAGGTTGTGTACCTGGGCCACCTTGTGGGTGGAGGCCAGGTTCAACCCTTGCAGAGCAAGATCCAGACCATCATGGACTGGACTGCTCCAACTACCCAGACTCAGGTGAGAGCCTTCTTAGGCCTGACTGGGTACTATAGGAGATTTGTCAAGGGGTATGGATCAATAGTGACACCCCTGAATGACTTAACTTCCAAGAAAATGCCCAAAAAGGTTCAGTGGACAGTTAGCTGTCAAAAGTCATTTGATGACCTGAAGCAGGCCATGTGCACTGCTCCCATTCTACAGAGTCCTGATTACTCCAAGAAGTTCATTGTTCAAACTGATGCATCTGAATTGGGGGTAGGGGCTGTACTGTCACAATTGAATGAAGAAGGTCAGGATCAGCCAGTAGCTTTCATTAGCAGAAGGCTGACCCCTAGAGAGAAACGTTGGTCAGCCATTGAGAGGGAGGCCTTTGCTGTGGTCTGGGCTCTGAAGAAGTTGAGGCCATACTTGTTTGGTACTCACTTCCTTGTTCAAACAGACCATAAGCCCCTCTTATGGCTAAAACAAATGAAGGGTGAAAACCCCAAACTGCTTAGGTGGTCCATTTCCCTACAGGGGATGGACTTCACAGTGGAACATAGACCTGGGAGTAACCATGCCAATGCAGATGGACTCTCTAGGTACTTCCACTTAGAACATGAAGACTTAACTGGGCAAGGTTAGTTTAATGTCCCTACGTTTGGGGGGGTTGTGTAGGAGAGTAGGATCTGCTTCACATGGGTACCCCCACTTTTTGCTGATGCTTCACTGTTTTTCGACCTTAGTCTGGCTGGGGCCCTGCTAATCAGAACCCCAGCCTAGCTGCTTCCTCTCTAAAATGGTTTCCATGTGCCTTAGCACATCTCTGATTGGAATCTGGAGTGCCCTTATAAGTCCCTAGTATATGGTATACTATGTACCCAGGGCATAGGTACCTCAGAGGCCTACCAGGGGCTGCAGCATGTATTGTGCCACCCCTGGAAGGCCATCCAAACTGACACCACAGGTCTGCTACTGCAGCCTGGGTAAGGTGGTGCATGCACCCCTTATTGTGATATAGGCTACCTATATCACTATATACATACACACATATAAACCTATAAGTCACTCCTATGGCAGGCCTTATCAATCCTGAAGGCAGAGTGCGTGGTTCCTATGTGAGAGGGTGCCCCTGCATGAGCAGGGCCCCTCTGCAGCGTTCGGAGACCCTTCTCTGATGCTGTTTGTAGTGCAGCCTGACCATATACTCTTAAGCGCATTATAACCTCGCGTTAAATGCTAACTTTGGGATGGCTGCACGGAAACATGTCGTGTTTGGTGTCAAACATCTTGGAATACTTCCCCCCGCCAGTTCTGGCGGCGGGGGTAGCATTCCACCCTTCTAGAGGGAAAGACATGTACACACCGGTATGCCCGGTACTGACTTTCCAAGCCCTGGCATCACAAAATGGATGCCGCTGCCACAGACACGAGTCTGGCCTCCTGCTGCTGACCGAAACTCCGGCAGGGGAGGCCTGGACAATAGGTTTCCTGTCCCAGGGAGGTGTGACCACCTCCCCAGACAGGATAGTGTGTATTGGGGCTGGGCGGGAGCACTCTCGGGTGCTTTGAAGTCCTGCACTGGGGGCACATTTGGTGTCCCTGTGCATACCCCAGTTCAAACCGGATCAGGGGCTTCCAGCCCCTGCTTTGGCGCGAACTGGACAAAGGGAAAGGGTGTAGCCACCCCTCTGCCCTGACCCACCCATAGTTGGGACCACAGAGTAAGTCCAACCCCTAAACTTAGTATAAGTATGGGACCCCAGTCCTTAGGACTTTAGATTATCCCTGGACGAAACTCTGACACAGAATCCTGGACCTTCGACGCTCTACTTAAAGATTAGAGGACAGAAGAATCTCCCTTGGGGTCAAGGAGTGACTCCCCTGCTTGGCAGGCACCAAAGAAGCAATTGTCCGGTCTGCATCGCTGAAGCTCCCGTCGGACACCAAAGTCTTTGCATCACCAGAGGTAGATTTGCAGACTTCCCCGAGGCTGCCCTGAGTCCCCAGCAAAGCTGAGGCCCGTAGCTGTCGTGGGTAACGTGGAACCGTGACCCCTGGACACCGCACGCATTTGCAACTGCATCCTCTTCTGGGTCTCCCACGAAGTCGTGCGTTGGGCTCCGAGTAGCCCCAGCCTCCAGCACCAACTGCACCGAAGATCACTGGCCTCCACTCCACGAGTGTCCTGTGAGCCAGCTCCACGTGCACCATCTCAAGGCTCCTTTGCGGTCGCTAGCCCATGGGCTAGTAGCCCTTCACGAAGGCCAATCTTTTTATACTTAGGCTCCCTGGTTTGTCCAGGCTCGTCCTCATTTACCCTTGCTGGGTGAGTTCCTCAGACCTTGCTGGTCTGCACAATCGTCAATCTTTATCTTCATCGAGACTTGCCGTTGCCAAGGCTTGTTGGGTCCAATCCGGTCGCCGACACCTCAGCACTCGACAAACATTGTGTACCAGCCAGAATCCTGCTCCTGGTTGCCGACAACGCCTCCTGGACCTCGTGGCTGAAGAGTCAAGACGACTGTCAACCTACCTGAAGCACTCGACATCGGTGGGCATCTGCTCATCGCCTTCCTGGTCACTGGCTAGTGACCCAGACTCTGTCCCCTCTGCTTTCAGGTTCTTCAGATCTCCGATCCACTCTTGGATCCACCCGGACACTTTTCACTTGGTCGCCAGCAGCACTTTGCAGCAGATCGCCATTCAAATCGACGACGAAACCCGACCCCGAAAGGCACCTATGCACCCGGCTTCCCTGGGTGAGGTAACAAGAGTACTCCGGTGCTCCCATGGGTAGAGACTCTCAGAACGACCTAGTTCTCAAAGGGTTTGCTCCAAGTCCTTCTTTAAGTGTCCCTTTTCTTTAAATTCCAAACCGCGACTTTCTCCATAGAAGTTAACGGCGATTCGCGGCTGTGTTACTACACTGCACGCGTCCCCCGTGGGTCCCCTGTGTCACTACCTTGGGTGGTTCCTTGTGGTCCAAGCACTTCTAGAGGCTCTAGGCCTAGTGTCTAGCTCAGTCGTGGTTCTTATACCACTTTATTGGTATATGGTTTGGTACGCCCTAGGGCCCAAACGTGTATTTGTGCTATTACTGTGTTTAAATAACTTATAACTTATGTACTTCGAACTCTAGCCTCATAAAGAGACTAGAGGGGTGTGTTTAGTAATAAATACATATATTTTGAATATATACCTGGTGTGGTGCTCTTTTATTTGATCACTCAAGAGATTATAGACTGGTAAAACAAGCTGCTTTACATTCCTTCAAGACTTAGCCTGAAGGCTGCTCTCCATAGCTACCACTAGGATAGCTTTCAATAAAGGTTGTCTTTAACCTATCTCCAATAAGGGGTTGTTTGGACTGGTGCAAGGTGCCCACTATAATTAGTGGACAGCATATACCAGGCCAACTTCTTACACTCTTCTCTTTGGCTGTCAGATCATCAAATGCCTAGTTCTGACAGGTGTGTGTTTTTTTTTTAACGGGGCAGTGGCCTCATCATTACTCCAGTCCACATTCATTTTGAGTGTTAGTCGCTGTTTCGGTTTTCGTCTTATTCATCTGTGGCACTTTGTCACAGTTTAAGTTGCTTCACATGGTCAGCACTGTGATGATGGGCCGCGGCCTGGGTAGCGCTCATTGCTGGTCAATTGAGTTTGCACTAATGTCAGCAAGTTTCTTTGAAGAGTCTTGTCTTTCTCTGCCAAGTACCTTCTGTCCTGACAGTGAGGAGCTTTGGATGCCTGCCGAGGCTGTAGCCTTCGGACAGTGATGAGTTTACTTTTGGATGCCTGCCCAAGTTCTGAGAGTGAAGAGTTGTGGATACCTGCAGAGGCGGTAGCCTTCGGACACTGATGAGTTTCGGCTCGGAAACAAAACGGAGGATAGCTATAGTCACGTTTCACTTCTTATGGAGGGACTGTTAAAGGCAACATTTCTTGTACTCCAATGTCTGGCTTGATGGAAATGTACTAGGGCGAGACAGGAAGATGAAGCAGGACTCTGAAGAGTGGACAGTTAAATGCACAGACGTGCAACTCCAATAGGGAAATAAAAAGAGAAGACGGTGGTGATGGATTTGTTGTGATTTGATTTGAACCAGAAAGACAGATACACAGACAAATAAAGGAAGGAAGAAAGTAACAATTTGAAAGCCTAGTTGTCAGGGAAGAGGAGCTCGTCCTCAAACTCTGGTGGTTCGGACAGAAGTAGGTCCTGTAACCCACTACTTATGTCATCCAAGTCGCTCTCCTCTTCCTGCTGTGATTCACGTATTTTGTAATCCGCTGGTATAAAGTGCTGATTCATTTTGATCATGGTTAACCTCTCCACGCTTTTGGGCGAGAGACTGGTCTTTTTCAAAGTTACAATGGCACCAGCAGCACTGAAAACACGCTCAGAAGAGACACTTGTGACAGGGGAAGCCAGATACTTTATCGCTAGCCTGCTGAGCACTGTCCATTGGCTTCTTTTCCCATACCAATACACCAATGGGTTTCGATCCATGAAGATCTCTGTTGGGTCATCCAGATAGGCCTGGACCGTCCGCTCAATGTTCAGGGGTGCTCCGATGTGCTCGGCCTCTTTTGCCTTTCCATCAGCACTGGACTTACCATACCCCTGCCGTAGAAACTAATCAGTTGCCGATTGTACTGTGGATGATCCTGTTCTTGCTGTTGTTGATGTTATTGTTGGTGTAGGTGACTGCTGGGAGGCAAACGCACTGCCCTCAGGCTCCGAAGTAGAACTTGACTCTGGATGCCCTGTAGTACTTGTTATGGCCTGGGGTGGGGGGCCTGTAATTAACAGCCGTTCATTTTCGAAAATCGTGGCTTCCTTAGCTATCAAAGTTTTGTAGTTGGCAACATCCACTTCCGAAAAGGAATTACTGCCTTGCTGTTCAGAAATACTTTGTACCGTGGATCCAAAATTGTGGCACTAATGTAATGTTGTTGTGACAAAATGTTATTTTGAATCCTTGTATTTTCAGATAAGCGAGCGGCTAAGGTCTCCGCCAAATGATATGCGTCTTGTTTGTCATCCACACCTGCGTACATTTCAGACACCTCCTTCAGCTGTTGCTCTAGCATGTGCAACAATGGGATAGCTTGGCCCATAGTACAGTCCTCCCTGCTGACTTCACGTGTGAAGTTCTCAAAAGGAAGTAGCATCTCAGTCAGGCATTTAATGAGGTCCCATTGACCCATCTCAACGGTCATGCCTCTCACAGTAGGTTCCCCTAATCTTTGCATGACATAAGCATTGAGTGGTATGTACAGTTCAAACAGACGATCAAGCATGTAATAAGTTGAGTTCCAACGTGTTGGCACCTCCTGGATGAGCGCTTTGACTGGCATTTTATGCTCACGTTGAATGACCCTCAGCTGCTTCCGGGCTTTAAAAGAATGGCTGAAATGTGTGCATATTCTTCTGCAGGTGGCCAGTAAGTTGCTTACTTTGGATTAATTTTTCAAAAAGTCTTGAACAACAATGTTAATGCAGTGTGCCAAACACGGGACCCTGAAATAGCCACCATCGCCCATGGCCTTAACTACATTACTACATTACTGCCATTGTCCGTGGCAACAAAATCAATCTTAAGCCCTCTTGGGCGCAGCCACTCAAAGACCTTGGTGTTAAACTCTTCCAAAATGTTTGCAGCAGTATGAGATTTCTCCATGGCAAACATGGCTACAGTTGCAGGTTTGCGAGTGGCATGAAAAATCTCAGCAGCGTCAACACCAGCAGATATCTGTTCTCTAACCCCCGCAAAAGAGATCCAGTGTGCAGTAATGCACATGTAATCTGTGGCTTGGCAACTGGTCCACATGTCTGTTGTCAGGTGGATACTGTGAACAGCACTCTGCTTCAAGGCTTTTCGTGATGTAGTGCTGGAACAGCAACTCTGGCAAAATAGTAGCGGCTGGGAACATGCTATTTTGGGCAGATGGTTGACACAAATTCCAGAATACCCACCCCTTCAACAAAAGAAAAAGGGAGCAGGTCCAGTGCTAACATTTTAGCCAGCTACGCATTGTACAAACGTGCTATTGGGTGGTTGCGTTCGTACTGCCCCTCCCCCCAAACATGCTGATAATGGTAGGCTGCATGGTTTTCCTTTCTCTTAGGCTCAACAACGCACTTTTTTTGATTGCGGTACTCCTTGGTGTCTCAGGCTGACTCTTACTCTTGTGCCACTGAGATGTTGCTGAAGATGTGGGCGACGTTAACACTGCACTGCTGGGGTCAGGGACACCTTGTGTACCACTACCAGAGAGAATGTCTCCCTGTCCTTCCTCTTCCACCATGATCGGATCTTCTACTCCTTTATCCCCACCAACACCAATGGTTGCAGATTTTATGCCGCAAAGTTGGTCCTCCCAGCTGATCAAGTGGTGTTTTTTCAGATGGGTCATTTGGCCTCCGGTACCATAGTTTGTACCAAGCTTTCCACGACTAACAGAGGTATTACAAATGGAGCATATAGCAATGTTCTCCTCCTTTTCGCTAACCGTAAAGAAGTCCCAAACTGGGGAGCTTAACTTTGGCCTCCTGCTGGAGGTGCCACTTCCAATTCCGGATGAACTGGAGGGTGTGTGTTGAATTTGACTCTGTGCTGCTGTACCACTACCTACTTCTACTGAGGTGGTGGTTGTGCTGGATGTAGGTCGCTGCCGGGCCTTTGCTAATGCAAATATGGAAGCTGTAGGTCGTGTTGGTGTTACCTGTGGAGGTATGCGTGCTATATCCCTCGCAGCGATTTTGGATAGGGTAATAATGTTGGTCTCCATCTCCTCGTGGCCGGGAGTGATGTTCGTGATGACTGGCTCATCATCATCATCATCATCCTGCTGTTCTACATCGACCTCCATAAGTGTAAGGCTTTCTGGAACCTTCCTTTTCCCTAGCTTTGTCTTGGGACGTGGCTCCCTCTCAGACTCAGTTTGTGGCTTCCAAGTGGCATCTAGATCATCAGAAGGGGGGCTTGGCGAAGAACTTGATGGACTACCCCTCCTTTTCCTTGCTGGAGATCTGGAAGACAATGGATCTTCTGAATGAGTGGCTTCTTCTTCTACCTCTGCATAAGGCTCAATTTCCTGAACTGCCCCTACTTCGGGAGGAACAACAACTACTATTGCGGGCGGTGGTTGCGGCTGTTGTTGTTGACCACTTATCTGCTGTGTTTCCTCCTGCGTTGATTGGGTACTACTTTGAGATAGCGATAAGTTTATCTCAGGCTCAGCATCACTGCTTTCCACCATTAGGCTGGCTACCTCTTCCACACTCATGTGCTTGGGCCTGGGTTGGTAGGTTGGGCCCACTGATGCGGAGGTGCTGCCCCCAGCTTGCCCCCCGGACACCGCTGCTGCAGGCGTAATTTTTTTTTTCCCAAAAAAGGTATTGGGCGGCACACCAGACTTAAGTGTCACTTCCTTCTTCTGTTCCTTCTTCTCAATAGCAACTTTCTTGGTACTGGAGGACCTGGTACCTGCTTTCTTTGGGCCCATCTTCTTCAGATGTCAGCAGCACTCAGTTGCAGAGATGTCTGGTCAGGTCACACGTCACGTTGTGTACAGCAGCAGGATGTCTGTCTGGCAGTGCAACGGGCAATGATGACACACCTCCTCCTCAGTCTTTGTGCACCTAAAAGCAAAAAAGCCAGAATAACATCAGTCAAACGATAGCACAAATCAAACAAATATAATATAGAACTTAGTGTGTGGTGGCCTCAATTATTAAATTTTAGAAACTCAGTGAACAACAACACGCAGTGTAGCCATTTATGAGACTTTGACAACAAGGCCAGGGCTTTCCTGGCTACTGTGTAGTGTGTACACTCTGGAAGAATAAGAATAGTAAAGAACAAAAACTAAAATGTAGTGGAGCATGTTTGGACTAAATTTGTGCATCACGTGGGATGTATGCAGCATCAGGGAGCTGCAGCTGGCAATGGGGATGGATTTGGAAGCAGTAAGACAAGAGGAACAATGGAAAGACACGCAGGCCTATGTGGCAAAAACAGCACACTACTAACTACCACCACAAAATGGCCCCCAGCAACATGGTGACTCACAGGCACAAGGCACGGCAAATAATGAACTCAAGCAGGCCTATATATGGGCAGACAAAGGATGCCTGATAAAACACACACATCTTTAATGCAAAAACTAAAATCCACATTGCTAAAAACAGTTTGGAAAGTTAGACAACCACTACAACAACACATAATTATAATTACACACGCAAAAAAGGCATTTATTTAACACACCCAAAAAGTGAAATAGACCCTCCAAAAAAACCCACATTTTGCAATTCAATTCAATGCCATCCATGGCCTAAATGATGTCAAAATTCCACAGACAACACAGAAACAGTTTTTATGCACCCATGATGACTACCTCTGGGCCTACTGGCAGACTAGGCCACAAGCTTGGAGGCCTATGGCAAAAGCACAGTGGCTGGTCCCACAAAATGGCCGCCACCACATGGCCAGGCCACCCAACAACTTCCTTCCTCGTGAAAAAAATTGTAAAACAAAAAAAAGTGACTCCTTGCTCACCAAACTACATCTAAATGACAACCTGAGGAGTTTTTTGTGCAAAATGAACTAAATCATCATTTTTGAGAAGGTTTTATGCTGCTCGAGAGATATTCTTCGCCAGATTGTAAATTCTGCGTGTTCGGCATCGCGATCGTCACAAAAAGTCGTTATCGCGCGCGAAACGTATATTGAGTGCGCGAAGAAGATAAAAGTGTAAGTCCGCGTTGTCGCGCAATGCGGAGTTGCCCAAAGTCCACGAGCTGAACGCCCAGGGTTACCTACTGGCTGAAAAGGCCTATTTATTTAACACACACCCAAAAACTGAAATACCACCCCAAAACCCACATTTTGCAATTCAATCCAATGCCATCCATGGCCTAAATGATGTTACAATTCAACAGACAACACAGAAACAGTTTTTATGCACCCATGAGGATGACTACCTCCGGGCCTACTGGCAGACTAGGCCACAAGCTTGGAGGCCTATGGCAAAAGCACAGTGGCTGGTCCCACAAAATGGCCGCCACCACATGGCCAGGCCACCCACAACAACAAGAAAAGAAACACAAGACAGACAATGCAGGCCTATGGCAAAAGCACAATGCCTGCCTTTACAAAATGGCCGCCACCCACATGGCCAGGCCACCCAAAATAACAAGAAAGTGAAGACAAAGGACAGGACCAAGCAGTTGGAGACTCTGGGCAACTTCCTTCCTCTTGAAAAAAATTGTAAAACAAAAAAAAAGTGACTCCTTGCTCACCAAACTACATCTAAATGACAACCTGAGGAGTTTTTTGTGCAAAATGAACTAAATCATCATTTTCGAGACGGTTTTATGCTGCTCGAGAGATATTCTTCGCCAGATTGTAAATTCTGCGTGTTTGGCATCGCAACCGTCACAAAAAGTCGTTATCGCGAGCGCGAAAATGTATATTGAGCGTGCGAAGAAGATAAAAAGTGTAAGTCCGCGTTGTCGCGCAGTGCGGAGTTGCCCAAAGTCCGCGAGCTGAACGCCCAGGGTTACCTACTGGCTGAAAAGGCCTATTTATTTAACACACACCCAAAACTGAAATACCACCCCAAAACCCACATTTTGCAATTCAATCCAATGCCATCCATGGCCTAAATGATGTTACAATTCAACAGACAACACAGAAACAGTTTTTATGCACCCATGAGGATGACTACCTCTGGGCCTACTGGCAGACTAGGCCGCAAGCTTGGAGGCCTATGGCAAAAGCACAGTGGCTGGTCGCCACCACATGGCCAGGCCACCCACAAGTTCACAACAAGCATAAGCCAAGGGGAACAAAGAAAAGACATGCAGGCCTATATGGAAAAAGCAGCACACTACTAAACTACCACCACAAAATGGCCCCAAGCCACGTGGTCACTCACAGTCACAACAGGCCATGGAAAACAATGAACTCAAGCAGGCCTATAATAATATGACCAGACAAAGGAGGCCTGCAGTGCTAAACAACACAGCTTTAATACAAAAGTGCAAAAACGAAAATCCACAGGGCTACGAAAAGTTGGAAAGTTACACAACAAGCACACACACACATCCAACAAAGGTATATAGTACACCCAAAAAGTGAAATACACCCCAAAAACCACATTTACCAATTCAATCCAATGCCATCCATGCATGCCCTACATGATGTTTAAATTCAACAGACACCACAGAAACATGCACCCATGGGTACCTCTGGCTCTGGGCCTACTGGCTGAATTTCCAATCAAAGAAAAACAACTAGGCCCCTACCAAAACTACAGGCCACAACAATAAATTTTAAAAACGATGGAAATCCCCCAAAAAATGTAGGTACAAACAAGCCCCAATGAAACAAACAAGTACACCAATTCTCCAACTTACTTGTAAAATCTCAAATCCAAAAGTCCTCAAATCCAATCCAATGATATGATGCAGCAGACAGACACAAAAAGTGATCCTTCCAGCTCCAAATCCAAATGAAAGTGAACAGCACATGGACAAAGCACTGGGAGGAGCCTGCTAGACAGGAACAGGAAGTTTGAGAATCAGGGGCACTTCCTTCCTCTTGGAAAAAAAAGTAAAAAAAGAAAAAGGACTCCTTGCACAAAAAACTACAGCCAAATCACAATCTGAGGAGTTTTTCGGAGCAAAATCATCATTTTCGAGAAGGTTTTATGATGCTCGAGAGATATTCTTCTCCAGATTGTAGTTTCTTCGTGTTCGGGATCGGGATCTTACCAACACTGCCGCCGGAAGTCAGATCGCGCGTCCGAATGACGTGTTCGCATTCGCACACTCTCGCGGGATCGTGCGGCTGGATTCCAAATCTCGTGGCGCCCACGAACAGATAGGAAGTTGCGTCGGCGAACGCAGAATCACGGTAGGTCGTCACAGCGTGCGCGAAGAAGAAAAACCGCTACGCCGCAAATTGCGTAGTGCTCGGTAACTTCGCGTTCTACGTGAATCGCGAAGTTACCGAAACTCCGCAAACTCCGCGAGCGTAGCGTAGTTCACCGCCCAGGGTTAGTTCAACTTCGTGGAATTCCGCGTAGTAGTACTCCGCCAACTACGCCCACCCTTACTTTCTGCACCTCTGACTTAGCAGCATAGCACTGGCTCCTGTCCTGGTTAGTCAGAGTCAGTTACCACCAGTACCAGTCAGCAAAAGGTTGGGGGCACAGGATGACTTTGCAACAAGGCCTCTTTCTGCACCTCTGTTGGTTCTTTCTGCATGTCTCTTGCTTCTTTCTGCACCTTTCTTCGTCTTTCTGGACTTCTATTGCCTCTTTCTGCATTTCTCTTGCTTCTTTCTGCGCCTTTCTTCCTCTTTCTGCACATTTCCTACCTCTGTAGGCATAGTTAGAAATTAGCATTTAAAAAACCTATGAAATTCACTGGAAAAAACCATAGGTTTTAGGGACATTATAGTTAGAAATTAGCATTTAAAAAACCTTAGAAATTCACAAAAAAACCCACAGGTTTCAGGGACTTTATAGTTAGTTGGACATTTTGCTCGTTCAAAACCAGAGACATTCGTCCGTTATAGTTAGTTGAGCTAACTATAACTCGCGCCCCCGCAATGCGCGGCTGATGACGTCACATATTACATCATTCATGACATGGTCAGTGACATCACTGATGACATCACTGATGGCATCTCAAATGACATCACTGATGACATCACTGATGACATCATCCACGTGATAATCTGATGCACCTCCTCACACCCTAATATATACTTTTGATACACCCACTCTAAAATACAGACTACCATTTACGAAACCATAGACACACCAATACCAGTTACTACATACCCACTCACTGATTCCTAGGTCTACACACACATCCACTCATTCACCCATACAGACACTCATACATGCAGTCACTCATCAAGATAGCACTATCATTTGCACTCATACCCCTATACAGACACTCACACACCACCACTCATCCATAGAGTTACTCACACACCTAGTCAGTCATGCAAAGAATCAATCACACTCCCATTTACTCACCTATACAGTTATACACACACCATCTCACTTATTCATACAGATACTAACACATACTTACTCTCTTATACAATCACTGATACAAGCACACACTCATCCATACAGCCACTCTCACAATCACTCACTCTCACATATAGTCATTTATATACTCCAACACTAACATATACTGCCTTTCACATATGTAGTTACTCACACATGTACCACTGAGACATCCATTCACTTACCAACACACCCATACACACACTCACCCACCCATACAGCCCTTCACAGATGCACTCTTGAACCCATACACCCAGTGAATCACCCACTCACACATCCATGCACAGAGTCACACACCCCTCACCCACCCACACAGACGCTCAGGCACCCATACAGATACTCAGACAACCAATTGATAACCCATATAGACACTCATGTAGCTACTCACCAACCCATGCAGCTGCTTTCACACCAACTGACAGACTGATACAGACATTCATACAGTTTAGTCACTAACCCATGCATTCAGTAAGACACGTTTAATCACTCACTTATACAGTCAGTCACGCACCTACTAAATCATCCATTCAGACACTTATACACCCACTCATTCTTCAATACACCTTGGCATATATATATATATAACATATTTAAACTTTACAGAAACACACAGTCACTGGATGATGTCATCAGTGATGTCATCAGTGATGCCATCAGTGATGTCATCAGTGATGTCATTTGAGATGTCATCAGTGATGTCATCAGTGATGTCACTGACCATGTCATGAATGATGTAGTATGTGACGTCATCAGCAGTGCATTGCGGGGGCGCGAGTTATAGTTAGCTCAACTAACTATAACGGCCGAATTTCTCTGGTTTTGTACGAGTGAAATGTCCAACTAACTATAACATCCCTGAAACCTGTTGTTTTTTCAGTGAATATATATATATATATAATTCCAAAGAGCATCAAGGCGCTTTACAAGTAACTGCAAAGTGGACAGTATACAGAGACTCAAGGCCCTTTAAAAGTATATTTATATATACATACACATTTAAAGGGCCTGGATTCTCTATATACTGTTCACTTTGCAATTGCTTGCTAAGCGCTTTAATACTCTTGGGTTTTGTATGGTGGGCTGTGCAAGTAACTGCAAAGTGGATAGTATACAAGGAAAATTATATAAAATTAGTCAACATAGGAAAAAGAAAACAGCAGAAAGTGGAGGAATATTGATAATAAGTTACACTGTAAAATATACATGTTGCAGAGAGCTCCAGCCATAGTAAAAGAAATCTTGTAATGTATATACGACAAAAGCTTCACTCAGTCCTGAGCAAGCACGATGTCCAGGAACAGTTTAACCCCTTCTATGCTCATGACGAGCTCAGCTCGTCATGCTGCTGCGGTGGGCGTGTGCGCATGACGAGCTGAGCTCGTCACGACCACACCCGCGATCGGAATGTCCAGCACCTGGGCGGAATTCCGATCGCGGTCAAGGGGTTAATCAGAGAAAATCTTTCAGTTGCTTTTTAAAGGGTGGATGTGAGGATATTTTCTGAATGTGGAGGGAAGGAAGTTCCATATTTTCGTTGCACAGCCAATGAAGGACTGATTCAATGTGCTAATTTTCTTGAATGCAGGGACTTTTAGAATGAAAGCGTCTATGCTAGAGTAAAGTTATAATTTGTTGTCCAAGTAATACTTTTGGTAGGTGTGCAAAATCTTGTGAACAATGCAGGGAATTTGATACATGGATCTGAAGTACTGGGTTTTATTGGACCCAGCGGTGCCAGGGAACACACCCAATGACCTCGAGTTCTTCCTGTCTCAGACTACAGAAACACAGAGTCTTCTTGGTGGCTTCAAAGATCAATTTATTGGCTGCAGCCAGCAACAGGTATCCTAGAAGTACAACAATGTGTATGTTCTCAGGAGACTGCCTTCTCATGGAAACCAGCTATCTCTTTTATACAGAATATTATGCTTTAGGCAAACATTCCTTATTTTTACAGTGGGTCATTCACATATTTCTTACAACAACAAAAAAGACAGATTCATGATGACAAGCCCATTTTCAGTTTGTCCAGCCCACAACCAAATACCCAGTGAGGCCCAACACCTGCAACAGATATAATCTGGACCCCTAATAAAACCGGGCACCTCCTCCTCGTAAAGCAGGTCATAAAGAAAGAGCAGTGACAGGTGTGAATAAGATTTAGATATAGATGTGTGCAATGAAGGGTTTATGGCATGCTGCACCTGGGCCCCTAATCTCGATCGGCCACTGGGAACTAAAACTGGCCGAACAGGTTCTGGCTCTGGACAGTGGAGTCAGCTTGCCCAGGTCACTGAAAGTGTACGTGTCCCCTAAGGCGCGTTTTGGCTTTAGTCATTGCCTTATGTGAGGGCAACCACAAAATGGCTGCCGTACACAAAATGGAACCCGAGGGTTCACAAGGGAATCGTTAATATTAGAGTGATCCCGTCACTCGAATATGACGCAAATACTCAGATATAGCATACCTGTCATTACCGGTCTGCTGATACCAAAATCGTCATGTTACAATGATGTTAATGACACAGGTCCAGAATTTTCAGTACCACAGACCCTCCTTTTGCCCTTACATAGGCAATTTACTTACACTCATGCTAATCTGAGTCTAGGTCTATGTTCATGAATTCATTGAGATGTTGCTGTAGCATCATCCTATTACTTAGCTCGTCCCTTGATACAGGTTTCCTTACACATGATGTAACACATAGGCCGCTTATGGCAGGAACACACTGTATGCACAGACAAAACAGGAAAAGGATGGCTAGAAGTATCCCAATGACCATCAGAACTTTCCATCCCCAGGTGGATAACAGTTCCCAGAACCATCCCATCAACGACCAGTCTCCTTCATCTATATGGATGGATTCAGAGATCCTATGTAGTTTGGAGATGGCCTGGTACATTGTTGGAGCGTTATCTGGAATGAAAATGCAACAACTGGATTGGATCACTCTACATACCCCACCACGGTCTGCAAGTATGATGTCTAACGCGACCCTGTTCTGCAGGGTCATAAGGCGGTCCGACTGGAGCTCAGCAGTCAAATTATTAAGGGCACCGACAGTTTCGACTATGGTGGATTCAACCACTCGCGTCAATTGCCTCACATTCCTGTTGTTAGCCATAGGTCCCCAGAACGGCAGAAAACCCCTAAAGAAGTCTCCCGCTTCTTGTCCTGCAGTGTCTTCCTTGCTGAAGACACCCCTAATTCTTCTTATCTTATGATAATCTGCCGCAGCTGTGTAGGTGGGAGGCAACAGGAATGAAACGAAGCATGTGCCCGAGAAGTCAGGGGGCAACCACGTATAGGCCCTATCATGGCAGATAAAGTAGGTACCCCTAGCTGCTAAGAACAAAGGGGAAGTCTGAGACGCAAAAATATACGTTTCAGTGCAGATACTCTTCCCTAACTGAGCTCTTGGATTCTTGCCATTACCTTGCAGACATAGATGACCCTGATGGGGTACAATCCAAATTGGAGCGGATCTTTTTGCTTGCTGGTTCTCGCTCAGACTCGCTCCATATCCAGTCACGTTCCATCCAATATACGCTAGTGTCTCATCTTCCGGGATAGTTTCGTAGGAACTAGTTCCCCTTATCATGTCGACTATCCCCTTAACTAGAGCACTATTCTTTGGGTTGTCTTTGACGGAACGTAGGGGGTGGATTTCGCGAGCATAGATGAACATCGTTCGGTATGCCCACACAGAACCATTGTAGCTGAATGGCAGCACTAGGTAGGGAATACCTTTCTCAGTAGTATGAGGCATAAGGCCACACACCCAACAGTTGGTTCTGTTCACTACTAGCTGGTGTTGGTGTAAGAGCTGAACAAAGGAGTTGTTCATAAACTCTAATCTTCTAACGGACTCGTGTTCAGGTAGAGGGTGAAAAGAATGTGAGGAGATAGTAGAGGAAGGCATGGGCTGTACAGTGGGTGCAGATGTCACTTGAAAGAGAATATGATATACCCCACTAAAGACATCATTAGACTAAGTAAAATACAAAGACACATAATTAGAAAACATTTTCTGCTCATGGTTGCACATATTTTCCTCTTGAAACTTATTCTTTCAACAGGTCTCTCCATCTGAAAAGGCTCCATCCTCTAACGTGCTGTTCGCGGCGGTTGGTTTTCTTCACTTGAGAGTGTTTCTGAATGTCCCAGGGAACGCCCTAGAACAAACCAGACCCGTAGACCTTGTGTCCGCAGGCTACACACTCAAGTCTTTTCACCACGACCCTACAGCTGAACCCGGATGGTGGTTCAAAAACAGGTTTTCGGATGGGAGGACCAAAATTTCATTTTATTTGTCCATGACTCTCGGTCGCAAGTTATAACGGCTTTTTCCAGGCAATGTCTGGTCGCAAAACAAAAGTTCAGGCTCAGTAGTGTCCAATCGAAGTGGTGATGGTATTGCTCTTTGGAGAAGATCATCACTTTCTCGCTCAGAATTTGTCCCTGTGACGCGTGCGTCACTAAAAGGCAGAAAACGAGGCACTGTTTCAGTTTCCGAGTCAGCAATTCCCTCCTGGACCCACCGGTCATATGGTAGAGGCAAAGGGACCCTCTTACAGTGTACGCCGTGGATCCAGTTTTTCTTCCCTTGTACTCGCACTGCAGATCTTGTGGACAAAATCACCAAATAGGGGCCAATCCAGCGGGGCTGATCGTTCTTTGTCCGCTGAAAGTTCTTGATTAACACCCACGATCCGGGATTGATTGCATGCCCTGGATCTTTAGAAGCCTGAGGCAGTGTATTATGAACCTGTTGGTGTAAAACACGCAATTTAGCCGTCAAATCATGCAAGTAATCAAGCAATACAGGGTGTTCAATCTCGCTGAATTTCGTTGGCCTCGGCACTCCCCATATGTTAGCCGGGCGACCAAACACTATCTCATGAGGACTAAGTCCTACTCGGGAATGTACGGTCATCCTAGTTGACAACAGTGCTAATGGCAACGCATCAGGCCATTTAAGGCCAGAGCTTGCTTGTATCTTGGCCAGTTTTAGTTTAAGAGTGCCATTATAGCACTCAACTAATCCAGCTGATTGGGGATGATTTGCAGCGTGAAATTTCTGCCGGATTCCTAAACCTTCACACACTCGTTTCATCACTTGACCCACAAATTCACCCCCATTATCACTCCACACCATTCTCGGCAAACCAAACCTAGGGAAGAACTCTTTGAGAAGGGCTTTCGCTGTGGACAAGGCAGTATTATCTTTCAGAGGATATGCCTCTACCCATCTTGAAAAGGCACAAACAACAATGAGTACGTATTTCAAATTGTTGCACCTCTCCATGTGGATGAAATCTAGCTGCAAAACCTCGAACGGATACGTTGGAGGCGCAAAATGACCAGCTGGAGTTGGGGTTCCCTTACCAGGATTGTATTTCAAACAAACCATACAATTTTTGACCACATTCTCTGCACATTTGGGAATTCCAGCATTTTGCCACGCTGGAGCCAATAACTTACAGATTCCTTTCACACTGATGTGGGCCATCCCATGTGCCATTGTAACCACTGCAAGCACATATGTATCGGGTAACAACCATCGCTGATGCTCCGACAATTCAACCCAACAACCATTTGCATCCAATTTACCCGTACTCTCTCTCCACGTACTTAATTCCTTCTCCGTAGCTTCAGCTTGGATGGACTTCACACTCTCTATCGTATCTTCACACATTCCAACGTCACCGATCCATCTTGCAGGGCCCGCAACATACATTCGACTCATCACATCTCTTGCTGTTTCTTTCGCAACTTCATCAGCAAACATATTACCGCGACCAACGTCGTCAGTGATCTTCTTATGTGCACTGCATTTCACAATCGCGACTTGCAATGGCAAAGTAAGTGACTCCAGGAGCTCATTCACCAATTGACCATGCTGTATTTTCGTACCGTGAGATGTGAGGAACCCACGTTCCTTCCACAAGCGTCCAAAACTATGGGCCACACCAAACGCATACTGGCTATCGGTATATATGGTCACTTTCATTCCTTTTGATAATACACACGCTCTCATAAGTGCAGTCAACTCTGCTGCTTGAGCTGAATTATGTGGGATACGTGCAGTTTCAACAATCGTATGTAAAGTCGTGACAGCATATGCCGCAGTCGTATCACCATTCGGAAGCTTGAAGCATGACCCATCCACCCATAAGGTACCATCACACTTTACAAGAGGAGTGTCCCTAAGATCTACTCTCCCTTTCGTTTCTTCTTCTGTCCTAAGAAAGCAATCATGCTGTTCCGGAACATCTGTCTTTGTTATAATTGGCAACAATGTAGCTGGGTTCAGCGTGTTGCATTTTCTTATGTGCACATGGCTCGCTAAAAGTGTCAACTCGTAACCTGACAATCGAGCACTAGTTAAGTGCTGTGTCTTGGTCCTGTTTAACAAAATATCCACTGCATGTGGGACCATCACGACCAGCGTATTATTCATCACCAAACCAGCAGACTGTCGAATAGAAACAGCTGCTGCCGCTGTGGCTCTCAAACAACTCGGCAACGCTCTAGCTACCGGGTCCAAAATCGACGAGAAATATGCACATGGACGTTGCTTGTCCCCAAAAGACTGTGTTAACACTGATAATGCACATCCTTCTCTCTCATGGACATACAGCGTAAAGGGCTTGCTGTAGTCGGGGGTACCCAACACAGGAGCCGAACACAATGCATCACGCAATTCGGAAAAACTTTTCTGACAATCTTCGGACCAAGGAAGGGGATTCGGCGTGTCTTTATAGGTCAATGCTACCAAAGGTTTAGCCATCAATGAAAAATTCGGTATCCATTGTCTGCAATAGGATGTAATACCTAAGAAAGCACGCACTTCTCTCTGTGTCATTGGCACACTTAATTTTGCAATTGCCTGAATTCTTTCTGGGGTCAATCTTCTTCCCTCTTTCGATAAGAGGTGACCTAAATAGGTCACTTCTTGTCGACAATACTGTAACTTGGAAAGAGACACTTTGTGGTGTAAATCAGACAAATGACGCAACAATGACAAAGTGGCTTCTTTACAAATCTCCTTAGTATCTGCAGCAACTAACAAATCATCGACGTACTGTAGAAGGGTAGCGCCATCAGGTAACACAAGAGTGTCAAGCTGAGACTTCAGAGCCTGACTATAGATAGAAGGACTTTCACAAAAACCTTGAGGAGCTCTCTGAAATCGGAAGCTTCGGCCTCCTAAACAGAATCCAAAAATATCCCTGCTCTCTACGGCAATAGGGATGCTGAAGAAAGCATTCTTCAAGTCAATCACCGAGAACCAAGTGGCTGAGGCTGGAATCATTGTCAGTAAAGCAGTGATATCGGGAACGACTGGAAACTGTGGCACAACTATCTTGTTTACCTCTCTAAGATCAATCACAAACCTGTAAACAGGTGGCTGAGAAGAGTCAGTACGCTTCAAGACAGGTAAAACAGGACTATTGCAAACATTATCTCTTGTCTCTTCAATTACATTTTTCTCAATCAAATCATAAATGATCGCTAGCAACGCTTTTCACCTTCATTAGAGATCTTGTATTGGGGAATGCGCGGCATTTTAACATTGGCTTTCAACGTTACAACATATGGCGGTATTTCCAAAGACCTACATCATTGGGACCAGTAGCCCAAAGAATATCAGGGAGAAACGACAATTCTGTTGGAAGTTTGTCCTTTGACAAATATATTGGTGAAACCACTGTCTTACCCAATGTGAGTTGTACTCCCGAAGGAGAACAATACAATGTCGCATACAATCTTTTCAGCAGATCCAATCCTAACAAGTTCTCACCACAACCTGTCGTTAGAATAAGTGGTGCTTCGATTTCACAAGGTCCAACAGAAAGAGACATAGGGCTAGAAATCGGGTTCCTAACCGGGGCGCCAGAAAAACCTACTGAAACATTAGTTTCGCCAGACAAAGGTGCGCCAGGGAATTTAGAGTGCATAATAGAACTCTTTGTAGCACCAGTATCCAACAGAAAAGGCGCTGACACACCTGATGTAATCACCTCTATATAAGGTCCACTCTGATCTACTGGAACTGAAACAACTCCCTCTCTTTGTCTATGGCTGTCCTAGCAATCATCACCTTCCATACTCTCACCTTCTGCATAGTAGTCATCAGCATAGTACTGAGTCGTCCTACCAGACGCGTTATTCTGCTGATCAAAACTATTCATTGAATTTTGAGGAGGAAATGGGCGCGCGTTCTGGGTGAAATTTCCGCGTCCTCTAGCTTTAGGTGCTTGTGGAACACCTCGACCTCTTGCGCCAGAAATACCATTCATACGCTGCAACAAAATAGGGCAATTATATTTAAAATGACCTTCTTCCTTACAATATGAACATTGGTTAGGGCCTATCAGAGCACGTTGTTGAGGATACTCAAACCTTTGCGAATTCCTCTGATACTGTTGAGGTTGCTGATAGTCACGCTGATTACTACGAGGCGGATACGCTTGTTGTAAAAGAACCTTTGTTTTTAACTCTTTAGTTTTCTTGTCTGCTCTATCTTTCTCATCTTTATCTCTATTTTCGTAGTATTGTGCAGTAGCCAATATCTGTGCTGAAGAGGAAATGGCCCAAAAACTCTCTGAATCTTTCAATTTTTTACACAATTCGGGAAGCAAATTATGCACAAACTTGTCAACAAACAACCTTTGACCACCTTCTGTACTCATATCCTGACCACTGTGGTTGATAAATGTCTCTTCAAACCTAGTGAAGAAGTCAGATACACTTTCCTCCTTCTTCTGCTTGCATGCAGACAATTTATCCCAATTTACACGCATTGCAGGCATCAAAGTCTTCATGTAAGTAACGATCCTACCAGGGAGGTCTGCTACTAAAGGCTCTGGTTTAGCACCGCCTACTTGTCTGTCATTTGCCGCATTGATATTAATCCATGTGTCCCCTAACTCCGGCGCATGATCCGTGTGACGGATCACTCTCCATAAAGGCTGTGGGACCACATTTCCAAACAACATGTCTATATCAGCTAAATTCATAACACAGGAGTCTGCAGTCTGTGATAATTCCTTATAATAACCTGCAGGGTTTTTACGGGGGTCGGGTAGAGTCTGCTTAAGAGCCAGGACTTCAGTTCGCTTCCATGGAACATGTACCCACACACGTTGAAAATGAGGCTGAATAGGTGGAACAGCATTTAGGTCTCCTTCTTTCCAAACTGGGGGAACTTCTCTCATGGGATACTGTCTGACCTTCCTTTTAACAGAGGGTTCTGGCTCAAACAACAGTCGAGAAATACCCTCACTCCTAAATGATAATAATGTCGCAACTGCTTTCTCAATATCGGAACCCACAATCGTGCCTTTGGAAAACTCAAACCGTACACGACACAACTCAGGCGGATTGGCCTCCATATCACAATCTTTTAATCTTTCAAGAAGAACTTCGCACATTTTGTCAAAAACATATCTCTGTTTCGGTGCTTGCCATTGGTGGAAGACATCCATAACAGACTCTAACTCATATCTTGTAGGGTCAGTGACCCATTTATGCGCCAAATGATCCAATACTCCCTTCTCTCTAGAATCGGGCAATTGGCTACGCAATTGTTTACGCTCTAAAACGGGGGTCGTAGTCGGTGACCCAAAGAAAGGAGACAAAATACTAGTAACAGTGTTTGTCATTCTCTGTCGGACAGAAGGAGAAGTTGACAAATGAACAGGAGGAAAAACAGGAGGAGACAAAGCAAATGCAGAGGCAGTGTCAGAAGGGATAGTGTGGAGGGAAATAGATGCAGGGGGCAAAGTCATAGGAAGTAAAGATGGAACAGGTAGTAAAGGTGGCAGCCCTTGAGGGGGCTGCGCCATAGTAGTAGGTGCCAACTGAAAAACAGCTGGTGGTTGTGGAAGAACCGGAGGTACAACAACTGGGGGTTGTACAACTAAAGGTTGCGGAGGTGCTGTAGCACTCTGCGCATAAGGAGGTGGTGAATTCAACAAATGAGACATTAAAGGATCCTTCTCAAGTTCCTTCACTGTATCTTGCTGAAGAGGTGGCAAAACTGGATAACATTTATCAATTGCCAATTTACGTTGCCTGTGCAGCTGTTCACTCGCTTGTTCCTCTTCATCATCCTTATACTGCATAGCAGCTTGCATTATTGAAATACCCTTTTCTCTTTTATTCTTCTTTACTAATTTAATTTCTTTCTGTTTGGCTTCTTTTCGCCATAGGCGGAAAGAGTCAAACATCGCCGGCTCGAGGCTTTCTTCTTAAAAAGTCTAACCTCTAAATTATCCAGAATTTCGGTGTCAAAACTACCATATTGGGGCCACTTTAGGACACCATCTTTCCTTGTGTACCTAACCCATACGTTATTATACGTGATAGGGCCCACTCCATGCTTCACGTAGAGCTCATAGGTTGGAGTTCCAATTGGAGGAACCGGACACGAGTCCTCCAATCGGGAATCCCTATTACAACCAAGACAAAACAAATTTCCAAGTCTGCTAAGACCAGGCATCTTCGCTCACTAGTCTAGCTTCAAACTTCAAAGGATTATCGAATACGACAGTCTCGTGAATACACGAGTCCTTCGGCTTTGGTACTTGCAAGTTCCAAATCAAAAGATCCTAACAAATCAAAGATCCCATGGGATACCCAAAACTAAGAACCAAGACTAAGGACTGGGAGACGCTCCACTTATACTTAACTGAGGTATCGATGACGTCACCAGAAGACTCGTCTATTGTCTCGCTCTACAAATCATAAAAGGGTCCAAGACAGGGCGATAGTCAGGGCAGCAGTCCTTCGTAGCCGTCGGGACGCGGGGAACCTCGCAGCAAAGACTTTCGGACCACGAACGACATACAGGGGTCGATGAAGTGGTTGGCCTTCCTCCAGAATTTTACACGAAGCTCCTCACGACCTCTGGCTTGGACCGGTACCGCTGAAATCGCCCCACGTTGGGCGCCAATTGAAGTACTGGGTTTTATTGGACCCAGCGGTGCCAGGGAACACACCCAATGACCTCGAGTTCTTCCTGTCTCAGACTACAGAAACACAGAGTCTTCTTGGTGGCTTCAAAGATCAATTTATTGGCTGCAGCCAGCAACAGGTATCCTAGAAGTACAACAATGTGTATGTTCTCAGGAGACTGCCTTCTCATGGAAACCAGCTATCTCTTTTATACAGAATATTATGCTTTAGGCAAACATTCCTTATTTTTACAGTGGGTCATTCACATATTTCTTACAACAAAAAAAAAGACAGATTCATGATGACAAGCCCATTTTCAGTTTGTCCAGCCCACAACCAAATACCCAGTGAGGCCCAACACCTGCAACAGATATAATCTGGACCCCTAATAAAACCGGGCACCTCCTCCTCGTAAAGCAGGTCATAAAGAAAGAGCAGTGACAGGTGTGAATAAGATTTAGATATAGATGTGTGCAATGAAGGGTTTATGGCATGCTGCACCTGGGCCCCTAATCTCGATCGGCCACTGGGAACTAAAACTGGCCGAACAGGTTCTGGCTCTGGACAGTGGAGTCAGCTTGCCCAGGTCACTGAAAGTGTACGTGTCCCCTAAGGCGCGTTTTGGCTTTAGTCATTGCCTTATGTGAGGGCAACCACAAAATGGCTGCCGTACACAAAATGGAACCCGAGGGTTCACAAGGGAATCGTTAATATTAGAGTGATCCCGTCACTCGAATATGACGCAAATACTCAGATATAGCATACCTGTCATTACCGGTCTGCTGATACCAAAATCGTCATGTTACAATGATGTTAATGACACAGGTCCAGAATTTTCAGTACCACAGATCTGAATTCATGGGATGTGTTTGAAGTGACAATTTCCTGTGGGCAGGCAAGCAAGAGCATTCAGTAAGGCTTTGAGGGGGGCGAGATGGGTTTTTGGAATGCCCTGAAGAATAGTGTTCCTATAGTAAATTCTGAAAATGTCTAATTCTTGGAGACTCATTTTAGGTCTTGCTCTGAAATGAAGGGTTAATCCCCCAATGAATTTAATGTGGTACGTAGCATTTTTAGTAGCAAGATTAATGCGGTCACTGAAGTTGAGGCTACTATCCAGAGTGAAGCCAAGAGACTTGGCATTCTTTATAATCAAAGGAGAACAGTCACGGAAATTAGTAGAGCATAGCCAATCCTGAATGGGCAAAGAGGGTGATTGTGATAAAAAGAGAGGAAACTAAATGTTGTCTGAGCTTGAGAAGGTGGGACGTCATCCAGGACTGAATTTTGTCAAGAGCAGAAGCAAAGAAGGTTATGTCAACAAGGGATGAAACATTCAAGAAAAGTTGGGTGTCATCAGCATATAGCCATTAGTAAAGACCACAGTCCTTTAAGAGTGCACCTAATGACTCAAGGTAGAAATTAAATAGACTAGGGGTTAGCACATATCCAGGGACATCCTGGGAGACATCTACAAAGTGTGACAGAGCATTCAATCAATCAATCAAAATTTTTAAAGCGGTGCTAATCGCCCGATAGGGTATCCAGGTGCTTGCAGGTCCCAGAGGCCTTCTTCAAACAGCCAGGCCTTGAGGGCCATTCCGAATTCCAGAAGTGAGGTGATGGTCCGGAGGTGCGTGGGGAGGCTGTTCCAGGTCTTTGCTGTGATGTGAGAGAGGGAGCGTCCTCCATTTTTGCTTCGGTAGATGCGCTGAGAATGGGTAAGTGAATGGGAGTCAGAGTGTAGTCTTCTCAATGGTTGGTGGAAGTTCAGGTGGTGGTTAATGTATGTGGGTGACTGGTTGTGTGGAGCCTTATGTGCTTGGGTCAGCAGCTTGAATTGGCATCTCTTCTGTACGGAGAGCCAGTGGAGTTGCCTGAGGTGGGGTGTGAATTGGGTTTGTCGGGGAAGACCGAGGATGAGTCTGGCTGTGGTGTTCTGTATGGTCTGGAGTCTCCTAAGAGGTGTACAGTGCTTCCTATGTAGATGGATTTGCCATAGTCCAGTTGGCTGGTGAGGAGGGCCTGTGTCACGGTGCATCTCATGTGTAGGGATAGTCACTTGAAGATCTTGCGTAGCATGTGCAGAGTGAGGAAGCAAGCGGAGGAGACGGCGTTGATCTGTAATTTCATGGTGAGCTTGTTGTCAATGATGATTCTGAGGTTTCTAGCATGGTCGGAGGGAGTGGGTGCGGGCCCTAGGTCTGATGGCCATCAGGAGTTTTTCCATGTTTTGCTGCTGTTGACAAATATCAGTACTTCCATCTTGTCTGTGTTCAGCTGCAGACAGTTGTTCTTCATCCAGTCAGCAATGTTTGTCATGCATCTATGGAAGTTGGTTCTGGTGGTGGCCGATTCCTCGGTGAGTGAGAGGATGAGTTGGGTGTCGTCTGTGTAGGAAATTATGCATCTGAGTAGAAAATTATGCATGGTTCACCTTCATCAGGTGTGAGCGATTCTCTAGGTATGAGGAGCACCTGTTCAGTCAGTTCTTTTAAGACCAATGCTGTCCTTTAGAATGTGAAGGAGGATCTTATGGTTTACTCTATCAAAAGCAGCAGAGAAATGAAGAAAAATAAGAAGTCATGAGTTCCCATTGTCCAGGATCCTGAGTATATCATCTGCTATTTGCAGAATGTCTGTCTCGATACTCTAACCAGTCCTGAAACCAGATTGGAACACAGCAAGCAGACTGCTTGTTTTATGAATTGGTTCTTTGATTGATTGATTGGTGCGTAGTCTAGCCGGCGGCCATGTAGGTCACACGAAAGACAAGCTCTGCAAAATTGCCCTTCCTCAGTAATCCTCTACAGTTATACATCTCCCCCAGGCAGGATTTCAGCTCTGCAGTCAACGGGGGGTGACTGGGGCTCCCTGCCAGGGGCGCCTGAGGAGCTGGGAGAGCCTCCAGACATGACACCCGGTAGTGGCCTGCTGCACCCTGTTCCTTGCCATGGTGCACCCTTGGGTGGAGAGGAGATTCTGAATGTGGTGCTTGGATTGCCTCTGAGAAGTGGAGGGGGGATGTAGGCTCGCCGCCAGACACTGGCATGCTGTGGCCTGCTTTACAGTAGCGACAGCGCACTCCTTGGGAGACGGCACCAGTGCACCGAGTTAGGTGCGGTAAATGATTGCAGGCGCAGCACCTGGTGGAGGCCTGCTGAAGCCTGACTCAATGCTGTGCACCCATGCTTGGTTAGAGGGGCAGTGCCAATGGCAGCACTTGGGCTAGGGAGCGGTTGCACAACACTACAGAGTCTGGAGGAATTGGTGTATCATCCTCCCACTGCATTGAAAGTGTGGAATGGACAGTCCTCTTTTCCCCGCCCCAGGATTAAAGGCAGTGGCACTGGGTGTGTGTGAGCAGCAAAGCGAGCGGCTGGCGGCAAGCCCGCATGAGAGGAGGCTGCAAGGAGTGCTTGCTGACTTAAATCCCCCCACTGGAGCGCCAACAATTACAAAGGACTGCACACTACAGTGAGGGTGGTGAGTGCTCTGGGTGTTGGGGGTGCCTGAGGCGGATCATTGGGTATACCTGTCGGGTAGACTGACCTGCTTGTGCCCCCCCAGGCCCACCCTCCGCCCATTATTTTTTACACTATGCGAGGCCCCCTGAACATACTGACTACCTCACTATAGGGGTCTTGGGCAACCTCTGATTGCCTCGAGCTTGTCGAGAGGATCGGGAAGCCCCAAGGGGCCAAACTCCATGACCAGGGAGACTTCACAGTTATGCAGGGGGACTGCCTAACATCCCATGCTGGGATTCTGGTGACCACCCTGCTCGAGCACACTGGGAAGTTTGAAGCCATTCTCCAGGCTGTGAAAGATGTCAAGGCTACTTTTGAACGCGATGGCTAAAAACTTGGGACTACTCCGTGCAGACCATAGAAAGCTGGTCGACAGGGAGATATACAGTCGCCGCAGCAGGGTCTGCAGAAGGAGGTACATTTGCTTAGACTGAAGGTCAATGATGCGAAAGGGAGGTCACACAGAAATAATGTATGGATCATTGGTCTGCCTGAACTCGTGGAGGAACAAAGCATGGAGCTGTGTCCAGATAACTGGCTAGTGGATCAGTGCTGGATAGTAAACAGTCTACGTTTTTCTCAGTGGAGTGCACATGTAGGGTCCGCGGGTTTTGCCCGGAACCAGGGGCATCTCCCAGACCAGTGGTGCAGCGCCTCCATAATTATAGGGATCAAGACCGTATACCTTAAGCCTCCAGAAACAAACATCCATGGAAAGTGGAGAACTGTAGGGTGAACATATTCCCAGATTATACGGCAAAGGTTGCATGGGCAGAGAACTTCCTTCCTTATAATTATAATTGCCTGCAGCAAATGAATGTCCATTACTCCTTGTTATTTTCCAGCTACATTTCAGATAATCGACTGTAATTGCATGCCTTTCTTCACAACAGCTGCTGAGGTGCACATCTGGCTGGAATCCAAGGGGGAGACGGATCTGGTGAAGCAAGGGGGGAGAGATGAGTCATGGTAGGTCTGCAGTCAGTGGTGATGGTCACTCCAGAACCCCAGTCCTACACGTGAACAGGCGGCCAGAGAATGGTCGATAGTGGTGTAAGAGATTGAGCAGAGAACCAGCCCTGTCGAGGACATGGCACTGCAAGGGGGAGAGATGACTCATGGAAGGTTTGCAGTCAGTGATGATGGTCAATCCAGAACCCTGGTCCTACACGTGAACAGGCGGCCAGAAAATGGTCGATAGTGGTGTAAGAGATTGAGCAGAGAACCAGCCCTGTCGAGGATGAGAGATAAAGACTCCACGGCTTCCCTAGATGACCAGGACATTGATGACTTGGCGGCGATTGAATTAGCACTACGACAGGGCCCTGCCTTCACTCTGATGACTGCCGAAGTGGTTCATTGAGTTTTTCTACATATATCCTTTTTTGGCGGTTGGGGTGTGGCTTTGGCAATATGTAGCATTCTCCATGGGGACATGAGGGTACCACAGTATACCTGTGTACATAGGGGGAGGTTAATGTAGTACTCGCACAACCATATGGATAGGTGATTGACTGCAAGTTCTCCTTACTAGAGTTGGCCTTTATGGACCCCCCACAAGTACTAATATGACTTTATATGGTGCACATTTGTGTGATGCCAGTTTAGAGGTGAGGTAGTCCTACAAGCCTCGACCTGGGATGGGGAGTTGGGTGTTTTACTGTTTTTGACCTGATTGCACTTGCTTTTATGTCATGCTGCTATGTCCACTTACCTATGTGGAGCTCCTGGGGTTGTGGGTGGACAGCCTGTGTTTTCTACTGTCATCTTACTAATCAGTATGCGACCTGACACACTGTCTCGTAGCTATCAGATTCTCACTGGGAACATCAGGGGCACGGGGACTCATGTGAAGAGATTTAGGGGCACATGCATCATTGTTTTTTGCGGTCGCAAAGGGGCAGAGTCGCAGAATCTGCCCCTTTGCGACCGCAATTTTTGCATTTGGGATGCATCATCCCAAATGCAAAAATCGCTATTTAAGTAATCGCAAAATTTGCGATTACTTAAATTGCGATTGCATTTAGGGAATCGCAAATTGCGATTCCCTAAATGCAATGCAACAACAAAAAAATTGCGATTTCGATTTTAAGAAACGCAAATTACCATCAATTTAAAGTTGATGGTAATTTGCGAAAACTTTGAAAAATGCACAAAAGTGCATTTTTTAAAGTTCTATGTTGCACACAAACATGCCCTCGGGGCATGTGTGTGCAACATGTTTTTTAATTGCACTTTCAGGGGTGCATCAGGGTGTCCTTTTGGCACCCTTGCACCCTTGAAATTGCATGCGCAATTTGCGAGTACCTATTTGGTACTCGCAAATTACGCATGCAATTCCTATTGATTCCTATGGGCCTTTAGGCCCATAGGAATGAATGGGAAGCCATTCCTTATTTGCGATTCGCAATTTGCGAGTCGCAAATAAGGAATGTGAAGGAATCGCAAATTATTTTGCGATTCCTACATGCATAGCATTTTGCGATAATCGGTAAAATTCGCTAGTTGGGAATCGCAAAATGCGGGCTTGATGCATGTGCCCCATAGATACATGCCTACCTTAAGAGGCGAGGGATTTACATTGCATCTCTGCAGGAAACACATGTCATCTGTTGAATGGGGAAAAGTGCAGAAAAAGTAGCAAAGCACTGTGGTGGGTACTAAGTATTCCAGTTATGCCATGGGTGTTTTTATATGGGTTTTGCCGGGAGTACCAGTCACACCTACATGGACTGAGGTCGATGCTGAGGGCAGTCATGTGGGACTCTTGGATGGTGAATTGATTAGTATTGTTGCAGTATATGCCCCAAATGTAAACATGGTGGATTTCCTGACTTCTCTCACGCCATCGCTGTCCTCTAATCTCCAGGGGGTGTGTATATGGGGTGGTGATTTTAACGGTGTTGCTAATGTGGAGCTTGATAGATCTTCTTTACCCCTCGCTGGAGCTTAATCAATAGTGGCAACAACATATTTGACCCAATGGGCAAAGGACTCACTGCTGATAGAGAAGGATCAGCACCCATTGGATAGGGAATACTCATTTTACTCGGGGGTGCACATGCTGCACATCCGCATAGATTTTTTCTACTGTACTGTGGATGCCACAGTGCGGATTGGTGTGTTGGAGCACTTGGGCCTTACCTTATCGGGTCATAATCCTTTCGAACTCACATAGCCATGGGGTCGGGCCACACCCTGTTTACCCATGTTGAGACTCACTCCCTCCCTTTTGCATGATCCAGTTCTCAGGGATGAGATAGTGGAGCACATAAAGCATTACTTTGTGGAAAATGATGGGACGGCATCCAAAGAGCGGGTGTTATAGGATGCTTTAAAATTAGTAATACAGGAACATTTCATACACACAGCACATGGAGTAAAGCGGACTTTGGTGCGTGAGCAGGGTCAACTGGAAGATCTCCTGCATGCACATGAGATTGAGTCAGTAACACATGACCAGGCCTGCGATTTCTTGGCAGTTGTCAGGATGGAACAACGCTCAGTGTTGCATCGTTTGGGTACCTTGGAGGCTAAGGAGTGCACTGCTCGGCAACATGCTAAAGGGGATAAGGTGGGCCGCATGTTGGCTTGGCTCCTCAAATCAGAGATGATCAGGGTCTACATCATAACACCCATAGAGGGAAAAATAAGGTGTCTAGGAGTTACTATACGTGACTATATGGAAAGCCACGAGAGGTGGGCCTTACTGCCATACATCATTATCTGGAAAGCATCCCTCCACCAATGCAGAACCCAGCGTTGGAAGAGCCCCTAAAGCTCAATGAGGTACAGCTGGCTTTTACATAGATAACTAGGGCTAAAACACCGGGCCTGGATGTCTTGCAGGTAGAATTGTATGCAGCATACAGTAGTAAATTGGCTCCTTGGCTGCGGCGAGTGGGATGGCACCTCCCTCTGTGCAGAAGGCGCATATAACTGTGTTGCCCAAACCTGAACAGGATCCGCTGCGAGTCGGTTCGTACATACCACTATCACTTCATAATATAGATTACAAAATTCTTGGGAAAGTGTTGGCGAATAGGTTAATCCCAATAGCGCAGTGTTTGATATGCACAGCTCAGAATGGCTTTATCCCTTGTTGCAACACCTTTTTAAATTTACAAAGGTTCTTCAGAATTATGAATTGGGCACAGCAGCTGGAGGCAGATCACTGGGTTGTGTCTCTTGACATCTTAAAGGCGTTGGACACCTTGACTTGTACCTTCTTACTGGCATTGCTCCACCAAATGGGACTGTTAGAGGGGTTCGTGGGGTGGGTACAGCTTCTCTATATGGATCCGGTGGCTAGTCTGCACACTGGGCTAGAGATCTCTGCCCCTATACTAAGTAGATGAGGCATCTTGAAAGGCTGCCCTTTGTCGCCTATTATTTTTGCTTTGACATGAAGTCACTGGCATGTGCACATCACTTAAGGGGCCCGGACTGGGACATACAGATCAATGCTGAATACCACATCATATTGTTATACCTTGATGATACGTTGATATATCTGGGGGGCATGCACACAGCTTTGTTCCCTATGACGGCGCTATTGGATGAATTTAACTCAGTGTCTGGATTTAGAATCAGCTGGGACAAGTCCAGTTTGTTTCCATTGGTCAAACATTATTATGCAGCGGCCCAGCTCCAGTGGCTAACTAAATGGGTTGTTAACACCCCTAATCCTGAGACGAGAGATGCTGTTGGTCAACTTGGTGTCACTTTGGTGTTGGAGTGGCTCCTATGGCAAGATGGTGGGATGGCAAGAGATAATGTCTTGGCATGAGTGGCACGTTGGTTCATAAGGCACACAGAAGGGCAGTCACTTGCCTCTACACAGTCTTGCTGCAGTTGTTAGGATTGCACACCACGGTAGCAAAGCCTGGTGGGAGCAGCAGTTAGGGGCGGAAATCAGTGACAAACACTGGACTGCCGGTTTGGAATATGTGAAAAAGGTTTCCAGGAATTCTAGGTTTAGATATACACAATTTAATGATATTTGCCACACATACTTAACTTTGAAACGTTTCTTTTGGTGGGACACATATCTGGAGGGAGTGGAGGCGAAAATGGATACCAGACCACCCTGAACAGATGGACTCACTGTAGCCATGGTCTCAACCCAGGAATGGATGTGCTGTGTGTGCAGGTGATGCGGCTGTCCAGTGTGTTTGTGATGGCTCGGAGGACCCCCAATGCTACTAGAGTGATCCTATTTGTAAGTCATGGGTTAAGCCTCTTTTTCAGCTCCCATTTGGAGGTGGACTTTCTGCAGGGTGTGTGGATATCTAGATGGTGGCAATGTTGCAATCAGGAATGTTCATACTATACTACTATAATTGTAGAGATGTTCAGATGTGTACCTGTTTAGTTTGTACTTTAACCCATTTATCTACTGCTTTTTGTTTTTGTTTCTCTCAATGTGTTCGGGTGACGTACTGTCTCCCTGGATGTTATATTCATGCTTTTAATTTAGTGTCAGTTGATGATATTTGCCCTGGATTGTCTGCTATGTTTAATGCGTGCTTTTGCTACAAGTGTTGCACTTTCAGAAATATGGATGTTAACTGGGGTGAACTCACCTCTCCTGTATCCAGTATGAGCGCTGTAGCGATCGTTTGTTCATGCGATCTCGTGCTAGAATTTATATGCTTGAAGTTATTTGGAACAAAAAGATATTGAGAAAATGCATAATATAAAGAAAATAGTTAGTTCAGTTGCACATTGACACAGCTTCCAAAGATTTTGGCTAGGAAGGGGAGTCGTGATATAGAATGATAATTGTTCAAGTTGTCAGGATCATGAGTAGGTTTTTGGTTTTAGTAGTGATGATAATTGACCTATTTTCAGGTAGTTAGGAAAAAGCCCCTGCTTAGAGACAGTAGGCCCCTAGAGCAATTTACAACTCTTTTACCACACATGAAAGCAGTCAAAGAACTGATTAGAAAGCTTGAGTTAACAGAGAGCAAGATGGTGGCAGAGAGCAAGATGGCAGCCGCCTAAGTGCCACGCTAACTGCTCCCTGTTCCCGAGCCTCTACCCCCGATGGTGGCGCTTACCTCGCTTTTTGACCGCGCTGGTGTACATCTGCTGCAGCAGCTTTGCTACGCCTCCCGACTGCTGCGGTCCAGCGGAAAACTTTGGAGAATCATTATCGTGTCTGGTGGGCCCTGCGGTGTCTCTTTGGGGCTTAAGCTTCCGTAGATGGAAAGCTCCGCTATGCTGCCGAAAGGCTCCAAACAAACGAAGAAGCGGGCGGAGCCTGCTGGGGTGCTCCCAGCACGCCCTGCTCCACCCAGAAAAAAACTAGTGCGGAAAGAGGAGAATGCAGTAGCTGGAACCGGCAAGCGCCGCACAATGACGGAAGGTCCGAAAACGGCGCAGCTGAGTGGGCAAACAGCTGCAACATGCCCGGATCCGCCTAAGGTCAGACAGCCCTCTATTTCAGAAATATTCTCTGGCAAATCCAGCGGACTACCCCCGAGAGACCAGGGTAAGTTGCCAGCATCTGTCTCAATACAGGGGCTGGATACTAATCCTGGGCGGTGAACTACGCTACGCTCGCGGAGTTTGCGTAGTTTCGGTAACTTCGCGATTCGCGTAGAACGCGAAGTTACAGAGCACTACGCAATTTGCGGCGTAGCGTAGCGGTTTTTCTTCTTCGCGCGCTCAATATACGTTCTTGCGCGCGCGGTAATGACCTACCGTGATTCTGCGTTCGCCGACGCGACTTCCTATCTGTCCGCGGGCGCCACGAGATTTGGAATCCGGCCGCACGATCCCGCGAGAGTGTGCGAATGCGAACACGTCATTCGGACGCGCGATCTGACTTCCGGCTGCAGTGTTGGTAAGATCGCGATCCCGAACACGAAGAAACTACAATCTGGTGAAGAATATCTCTCGAGCATCATAAAACCTTCTCGAAAATGATGATTTTGCTCCATAAAACTCCTCAGATTGTGATTTGGCTGTAGTTTTTTGTGCAAGGAGTCCTTTTACTTTTTTTACTTTTTTTTCCAAGAGGAAGGAAGTGCCCCTGATTCTCAAACTTCCTGTTCCTGTCCAGCAGGCTCTTCCCAGTGCTTTGTCCATTTGCTGTTCACTTTCATTTGGATTTGGAGCTGGAAGGATCACTTTTTGTGTCTGTCTGCTTCATCATATCATTGGATTAGTGTGAGGGGGTCGGTGAGGACGGGATGTTTACCCCCCTGTCTCCATGCTTCTCTTACCTCCTGCCCGCACATAGAGACTTGTATGGACCAGGACAGCGTGGGTTAATCACGCCGGCTGCCTCTCGCCTCCAGGGACGTCACGGACAGCTGGGACCTGTCCACCAATCAAGCCACCGAGGGGCGGAGTCGCGGCCCCTAAAGGCGGAAGTCACCGGAAGGGAAGCGTCGCCGTCAGGGAGAGAGCAAGAGGACGTGGAGAGAGACGCCGCGCCGACGGAGACGGATCGAGAGGAGGATCAAGAGAAGGAGACCGTAAGAAGCCCCGACCCTCCGGACTCGGACTCGGACGACGGAGTTGACTCCTGGACAGAGGAGTGGTGGACGCCCCCGGAGGATGCTGATGAGCCGCCGCAGCTCTGGAGAGTTGCGGCTGACACGGTACGTAGCCTGGGAAGGGGAGCGGGGAAGGAATTGTAAGGGAGTACCGCAGTAAAGGCTGGACCGCCTAAGGGATTCACGGAGTGTTCACCGTGTGTGTGTGTGTTTACCCCTTCACTGCCACTACCTGCACGACGCCCGATCTCTCATGGTTGCTTCTGCTTCCAACACCCCCTCCCTTTTTATCTCACTGATCGTCGGAACGCTCGTTTGGCGTGGGTAGAGTACATCAGGTGCCCCCCGTGTATTTATATATACTCTATACTGTGCATCGCTAGGCTACCCTAGTCCACTCCTCTTCTATTATCACACCCACCGGTGGATTGTATACCTGGTGAAGGGTTCTGTCTTGCCCTTCTATTGCTGCGGCAAGGTGTAGTAACCGCCCCTCTCTTGTGTTGTTTGTTCCCCATATGAGCCTCCCGGGTTATCCACCCCAGAAGAGAAGGAACGCACGCCCAGGAGGAAAGAGGAGCAGAGGTCCCGCTATCGCCTGGGAAGAAGATCACAGTTGCGCCCTACACCCAGCCCCGCCTACTAAGACTTTCATGTATGCCACTTAATAAAGCACAACAACATTGAGCCCATACTCCGGCCTCCTCGCCTATTCTTCCGCCCGTCCCTCTCACAATTAGATTTGAGGACTTTTGGATTTGAGATTTTACAAGTAAGTTGGAGAATTGGTGTACTTGTTTGTTTGATTGGGGCTTGTTTGTACCTACATTTTTTGGGGGATTTCCATCGTTTTTAAAATTTATTGTTGTGGCCTGTAGTTTTGGTAGGGGCCTAGTTGTTTTTCTTTGATTGGAAATTCAGCCAGTAGGCCCAGAGCCAGAGGTACCCATGGGTGCATGTTTCTGTGGTGTCTGTTGAATTTAAACATCATGTAGGGCATGCATGGATGGCATTGGATTGAATTGGTAAATGTGGTTTTTGGGGTGTATTTCACTTTTTGGGTGTAATATATACCTTTGTTGGATGTATGTGTGTGCTTGTTGTGTAACTTTCCAACCTTTCGTAGCCCTGTGGATTTTCGTTTTTGCATTTTTGTATTAAAGCTGTGTTGTTTAGCACTGCAGGCCTCCTTTGTCTGATCATATTATTATAGGCCTGCTTGAGTTCATTGTTTTCCATGGCCTGTTGTGACTGTGAGTGACCACGTGGCTTGGGGCCATTTTGTGGTGGTAGTTTAGTAGTGTGCTGCTTTTTCCATATAGGCCTGCATGTCTTTTCTTTGTTCCCCTTGGCTTATGCTTGTTGTGAACTTGTGGGTGGCCTGGCCATGTGGTGGCGGCCATTTTGTGGGACCAGCCACTGTGCTTTTGCCATAGGCCTCCAAGCTTGCGGCCTAGTCTGCCAGTAGGCCCAGAGGTAGTCATCCTCATGGGTTCATAAAAACTGTTTCTGTGTTGTCTGTTGAATTGTAACATCATTTAGGCCATGGATGGCATTGGATTGAATTGCAAAATGTGGGTTTTGGGGTGGTATTTCAGTTTTTGGGTGTGTGTTAAATAAATAGGCCTTTTCAGCCAGTAGGTAACCCTGGGCGTTCAGCTCGCGGACTTTGGGCAACTCCGCACTGCGTGACAACGCGGACTTACACTTTTATCTTCTTCGCGCGCTCAATATACGTTTCGCGCACGCGATAACGACTTTTTGTGACGATCGCGATGCCGAACACGCAGAATTTACAATCTGGCGAAGAATATCTCTCGAGCAGCATAAAACCTTCTCGAAAATGAGGATTTAGTTCATTTTGCACAAAAAACTCCTCAGGTTGTCATTTAGATGTAGTTTGGTGAGCAAGGAGTCACTTTTTTTTTGTTTTACAATTTTTTTCAAGAGGAAGGAAGTTGCCCAGTGTCTCCAACTGCCTGGTCCTGTCCTTTGTCTTCACTTTCTTGTTATTTTTGGGTGGCCTGGCCATGTGGGTGGTGGCCATTTTGTAAAGCCAGGCATTGTGCTTTTGCCATAGGCCTGCATTGTCTGTCTTGTGTTCCTTTTCTTGTTGTTGTTGTGGCCTGGCCATGTGGTGGCGGCCATTTTGTGGGACCAGCCACTGCTTTTGCCATAGGCCTTCAAGCTTGCGGCCTAGTCTGCCAGTAGGCCCAGAGGTAGTCATCCTCATGGGTGCATAAAAACTGTTTCTGTGTTGTCTGTTGAATTGTAACATCATTTAGGCCATGGATGGCATTGGATTGAATTGCAAAATGTGGGTTTTGGGGTGGTATTTCAGTTTTTGGGTGTGTGTTAAATAAATAGGCCTTTTCAGCCAGTAGGTAACCCTGGGCGTTTAGCTCGCGGACTTTGGGCAACTCCGCACTGCGCGACAACGCGGACTTACACTTTTTATCTTCTTCGCGCGCTCAATATATGTTTTCGCGCGCGCGATAACGACTTTTTGTGTTGATCGCGATGCCGAACACGCAGAATTTACAATCTGGCGAAGAATATCTCTCGAGCAGCATAAAACCTTCTCGAAAATGATGATTTAGTTCATTTTGCACAAAAAACTCCTCAGGTTGTCATTTAGATGTAGATTGGTGAGCAAGGAGTCACTTTTTTTTGTTTTACAATTTTTTTCACGAGGAAGGAAGTTGTTGGGTGGCCTGGCCATGTGGTGGCGGCCATTTTGTGGGACCAGCCACTGTGCTTTTGCCATAGGCCTCCAAGCTTGCGGCCTAGTCTGCCAGTAGGCCCAGAGGTAGTCATCATGGGTGCATAAAAACTGTTTCTGTGTTGTCTGTGGAATTTTGACATCATTTAGGCCATGGATGGCATTGAATTGAATTGCAAAATGTGTTTTTTTTGGCGGGTCTATTTCACTTTTTGGGTGTGTTAAATAAATGCCTTTTTTGCGTGTGTAATTATAATTATGTGTTGTTGTAGTGGTTGTCTAACTTTCCAAACAGTTTTTAGCCATGTGGATTTTAGTTTTTACATTAAAGCTGTGTGTGTTTTATCAGGCATCCTTTGTCTGCCCATATATAGGCCTGCTTGAGTTCATTGTTTGCCGTGCCTTGTGCCTGTGAGTCACCATGTTGCTGGGGGCCATTTTGTGGTGGTAGTTAGTAGTGTGCTGTTTTTGCCACATAGGCCTGCGTGTCTTTCCATTGTTCCTCTTGTCTTACTGCTTCCAAATCCATCCCCATTGCCAGCTGCAGCTCCCTGATGCTGCATACATCCCACGTGATGCACAAATTTAGTCCAAACATGCTCCACTACATTTTAGTTTTTGTTCTTTACTATTCTTATTCTTCCAGAGTGTACACACTACACAGTAGCCAGGAAAGCCCTGGCCTTGTTGTCAAAGTCTCATAAATGGCTACACTGTGTGTATAGTTGTTCACTGAATAATTGAGGCCACCACACACTAAGTTCTATATTATATTTGTTTGATTTGTGCTATCATTTGACTGATGTTATTCTGGCTTTTTTGCTTTTAGGTGCAGAAAGACTGAGGAGGAGGTGTGTATTCATTGCCCGTTGCACTGCCAGACAGACATCCTGGTGCTGTACACAACGTGATGTGTGACCTAACCAGACATCTCTGCAACTGAGTGCTGCTGACATCTGAAGAAGATGGGCCCAAAGAAAGCAGGTACCAGGTCCTCCAGTACCAAGAAAGTTGCTATTGAGAAGGAACAGAAGAAGGAAGTGACACTTAAGTCTGGTGTGCCGCCCAATACCTTTTTTGGGAAAAAAAAAAATTACGCCTGCAGCAGCGGTGTCCGGGGGGCAAGCTGGGGGCAGCACCTCCACATCAGTGGGCCCAACCCACCAACCCAGGCCCAAGCACATGAGTGTGGAAGAGGCAGCCAGCCTAATGGTGGAAAGCAGTGATGCTGAGCCTGAGATAAACTTATCGCTATCTCAAAGTAGTACCCAATCAACGCAGGAGGAAACACAGCAGATAAGTGGTCAACAACAACAGCCGCAACCACCGCCCGCAATAGTAGTTGTTGTTCCTCCTGAAGTAGGGGCAGTTCAGGAAATTGAGCCTCATGCAGAGGTAGAAGAAGAAGCCACTCATTCAGAAGATCCATTGTCTTCCAAATCTCCAGCAAGGAAAAGGAGGGGTTGTCTTCGCCAAGCCCCCTTCTGATGATCTAGATGCCACTTGGAAGCCACAAACTGAGTCTGAGAGGGAGCCACGTCCCAAGACCAAGCTAGGGAAAAGGAAGGTTCCAGAAAGCCTTACACTTATGGAGGTCGATGTAGAACAGCAGGATGATGATGATGATGATGAGCCAGTCATCACGAACATCACTCCCGGCCCCGAGGAGATGGAGACCAACATTATTACCCTATCCAAAATCGCTGCGAGGGATGTAGCACGCATACCTCCACAGGTAACACCAACACGACCTACAGCTTCCATATTTGCATTAGCAAAGGCCCGGCAGCGACCTACATCCAGCACAACCACCACCTCAGTAGAAGTAGGTAGTGGTACAGCAGCACAGAGTCAAATTCAACACACACCCTCCAGTTCATCCGGCATTGGAAGTGACACCTCCAGCAGGAGGCCAAAGTTAAGCTCCCCAGTTTGGGACTTCTTTACGGTTAGCGAAAAGGAGGAGAACATTGCTATATGCTCCATTTGTAATACCTCTGTTAGTCGTGGAAAGCTTAGTACAAACTATGGTACCGGAGGCCAAATGACCCATCTGAAAAAACACCACTTGATCAGCTGGGAGGACCAACTTTGCGGCATAAAATCTGCAACCATTGGTGTTGGTGGGGATAAAGGAGTAGAAGATCCGATCACGGTGGAAGAGGAAGGATAGGGAGACATTCTCTCTGGTAGTGGTACACAAGGTGTCCCTGACCCCAGCAGTGCAGTGTTAACGTCGCCCACATCTTCAGCAACATCTCAGTGGCACAAGAGTAAGAGTCAGCCTGAGACACCAAGGAGTACCGCAATCAAAAAAGTGCGTTGTTGAGCCTAAGAGAAAGGAAAACCATGCAGCCTACCATTATCAGCATGTTTGGGGGGAGGGGCAGTACGAACGCAACCACCCAATAGCACGTTTGTACAATGCGAACCTGGCTAAAATGTTAGCACTGGACCTTCTTCCTTTTTCTTTTGTTGAAGGGGTGGGTTTTCTGGAATTTGTGTCAACCATCTGCCCAAAATGGCATGTTCCCAGCCGCTACTATTTTGCCAGAGTTGCTGTTCCAGCACTACATCACGACGTGCTGGAATTGCTTGGAAAAGCCTTGAAGCAGAGTGCTGTTCACAGTATCCACCTGACAACAGACATGTGGACCAGTTGCCAAGCCACAGATTACATGTGCATCACTGCACACCGGATCTCTTTTGCGGGGGTTAGAGAACAGATATCTGCTGGTGTTGATGCTGCTGAGATTTTTCATGCCACTCGCAAACATGCAACTGTAGCCATGTTTGGCATTGAGAAATCTCATACTGCTGCAAACATTTTGGAAGAGTTTAACACCAAGGTCTTTGAGTGGCTGCGCCCAAGAGGGCTTAAGATTGGTTTTGTTGCCACGGGCAATGGCAGTAATGTAGTTAAGGCCATGGGCGATGGTGGCTATTTCAGGGTCCCATGTTTGGCACACTGCATTAACATTGTTGTTCAAGACTTTTTGAAAAATGAATCCAAAGTCAGCAACTTACTGGCCACCTGCATAAGAATATGCACACATTTCAGCCATTCTTTTAAAGCCCGGAAGCAGCTGAGGGTTATTCAACGTGAGCATAAAATGCCAGTCAAAGCGCTCATCCAGGAGGTGCCAACACGTTGGAACTCAACTTATTACATGCTTGATCGTCTGTTTGAACTGTACATACCACTCAATGCTTATGTCATGCAAAGATTAGGGGAACCTACTGTGAGAGGCATGACCGTTGAGATGGGTCAATGGGACCTCATTAAATGCCTGACTGAGATGCTACTTCCTTTTGAGATCTTCACACGTGAAGTCAGCAGGGAGGACTGTACTATGGGCCAAGCTATCCCATTGTTGCACATGCTAGAGCAACAGCTGAAGGAGGTGTCTGAAACGTACGCAGGTGTGGATGACAAACAAGACGCATATCATTTGGCGGAGACCTTAGCCGCTCGCTTATCTGAAAATACAAGGATTCAAAATAACATTTTGTCACAACAACATTACATTAGTGCCACAATTTTGGATCCACGGTACAAAGTATTTCTGAACAGCAAGGCAGTAATTCCTTTTTCGGAAGTGGATGTTGCCAACTACAAAACTTTGATAGCTAAGGAAGCCACTATTTTCGAAAACGAACGGCTGTTAATTACAGGCCTCCCACCCCAGGCCATAACAAGTACTACAGGGCATCCAGAGTCAAGTTCTACTTCGGAGCCTGAAGGCAGTGCGTTTGCCTCCCAGCAGTCACCTACACCAACAATAACATCAACAACAGCAAGAACAGGATCATCCACAGTACAATCGGCAACTGATTGGTTTCTATGGCAGGGGTATGGTAAGTCCAGTGCTGATGCAAAGGCAAAAGAGGCCGAGCACATCGGAGCAACCCTGAACATTGAGCGGACGGTCCAGGCCTATCTGGATGACCCAACAGAGGTCTTCATGGATCAAAACCCATTGGTGTATTGGTATGGGAAAAGAAGCCAATGGACAGTGCTCAGCAGGCTGGCGATAAAGTATCTGGCTTCCCCTGACGCAAGTGTCTCTTCTGAGCGTGTTTTCAGTGCTGCTGGTGCCATTATAACTTCGAAAAGGACCAGTCTCTCGCCCAAAAGCGTGGAGAGGTTAACCATGATCAAAATGAATCAGCACTTTATACCACCGGATTACAAAATACGTGAATCACATCAGGAAGAGGAGAGAGAATTGGATGACGTAAGTAGTGGGTTACAGGACCTACTTCTGTCCGAACCACCAGAGTTTGAGGACGAGCTCCTCTTCCCTGACAACTAGGCTTTCAAATTGTTACTTTCTTCCTTCCTTTATTTGTCTGTGTATCTGTCTTTCTGGTTCAAATCAAATCACAACAAATCCATCACCACCGTCTTCTCTTTTTATTTCCCTATTGGAGTTGCACGTCTGTGCATTTAACTGTCCAATCTTCAGATTCCTGCTTCATCTTCCTGTCTCGCCCTAGTACATTTCCATCAAGCCAGACATTGGAGTACAAGAAATGTTGCCTTTAACAGTCCCTCCATAAGAAGTGAAACGTGACTATAGCTATCCTCCGTTTTGTTTCCGAGCCGAAACTCATCAGTGTCCGAAGGCTACCGCCTCTGCAGGCATCCACAACTCTTCACTGTCAGCACTTGGGCAGGCATCCAAAAGTAAACTCATCACTGTCCGAAGGCTACAGCCACGGCAGGCATCCAAAGCTCCACACTGTCAGGACAGAAGGTACTTGGCAGAGAAAAACAAGACTCTTCGAAGAAACTTGCTGACATTTGTGCAAACTCAATTGACCAGCAAGGAGCGCTACCCAGGCCGCGGCCCATCATCACAGTGCTGACCATGTGAAGCAACTTAAACTGTGACAAAGTGCCACAGATGAATAAGACGAAAACCGAAACAGCGACTAACACTCAAAATGAATGTGGACTGGAGTAATGATGAGGCCACTGCCCCGTTAAAAAAAAAACACACACCTGTCAGAACTAGGCATCTGATGATCTGACAGCCAAAGAGAAGAGCAAGACAGGTAATGATGGAATGCATTGGATGCTTGCAGACTCTGAGCGATTGCTGTTGTTTGTTGTGTTGATGTTGTTCATGAAGTCGAACTCTACTCTACTAGTTAATCTACAAAGTGAAAGTGACTCAAGTGACAGTCAATGTTTCCCTTCTTGTTGTTTAATAACCAAATTGTACTCCTACTACTGCAGGTGCAGGCCAATATCTGTTGCAATTTTTTAATATGGAATATGGACTTAATCGGAGTCACTACAGACTGAGTTGGAGTTGGACAACACGTACCACACCATGATGATGACCATATTATCTTTGCACGCAGTCAGTCAGTTGGATCGGAGATGATTGAAGGAATAACTGCGTTTCATGAAGTGGCATAAGGTAAACATAAACACAACAATTCAACAAGAAAGTAAACACAGCAGACCTACATGTCCATGTAGTGGTGGAGTCGAGTGTAGTCATGACTGACAGCGGCGCATTAATTTTGTCACTTAATTTTGAAAATGCTAAGTTGCTGTATATGCCTTTTGTCTGGCTCTGTCAAAAATTAAGGTAAATGGAGGTTGGGTCACGGGCTGGTGCTGTGGTGGGCCTGTTCTGTCCTGTTGTTGTTGTAGCTTAATGCTGTAAACAGAATATACACAATATATCCAAGTCGCCTCAGTCTGAAAGTGTTCTCTCTTCTCTTCTTGGACTCCACCGTAATTGATGCTTTTTTTATTCATTGATTTTTCAATACCCCTTTTGTTTTTCCATCTAGACGTTACAGGCCGGCCTTTACCCTGTGCTATACTGGGAGACACAACTCACATTTACCTTACCAATCCGCATCAGGAAGGCCACCAAGATTGATGTGCGGAGCGTCCATGGAAGATAGGACCAAGAGGAAGGACGAGATTCAACTCCACAATTTGACCAGGATAATACAGTAACTTTAGTATCATTCATCATTCATCTTTTAATTAATTGGAATCCTTTTTTCTCTTCAATCATTACGACTGTGTGTTGTGTGTTGTTGTTTGTTTGCTAATTGATCCCTACAACTATTTTTTAATTTTCTTTGCTATCTTTAAAAGTAAGCCCAGTACAACATGGAATTTGGGTCTCTGAGGGCATATTACAGGCAAGGCAAATTGCATAGAATATACTGCAGCCCTGTACTGTCTAATTGTCTAGTAGGAGTTAGTAAGTACTACTCATTAACCATCAAGTTATCTTCATCATCATGCATGCATTTCCTTTTTCTCCCTTTATAGATTTTTTGGATAAGATCATGGTCGTCTGCCAAGATTGCGCTTTGCTCTTGTTGTCCATGCGTACTGTTTTACTTTCTCAAACCTTTCCCCAAACCCCCCTTCCCATCCATTCATCAAACCCTAACCCTCTTCCCCCGGGCTGTGATTTATATTGAGGTGTGATGTGACTACATAAAATGTACACCAATTGATCACACGCTTGCTGGGGCAGATGTGGTGAAAGCAACACTAATTCAATTTCAAGGCAGGGCGAGGAGCTTCTTCTGCTTGCCCACCCATGCTCAGTCTATGTGCAAGCCGTCACCGGCTAATAGTACATCATAATTAATTGCCGGCATTGATTGGATTCATCATCAAACTCCTACCACACAGCAGTAAAGGTTACGAATTACGATTGTGTTAAGTTAAGTGACTCACTCGACACAACTACAGTTTGTAACTTCTTGTACTAGGCTGTCCCCGCCACCATTATGTTTTATTTGACTTTAGCAGTTGCATATGCAATATTGTTTGTTTGGCAGTCTTCTTCTGTACTGTATTTTACTTCGTTCTACTACTCCTCCCACAGTCGCTCTCAGGCAAGTGACTGTCTCTTTTTTATTTTTTTAGCAAATGCTACTGCCAGTGTCTACTCTACTACTACCACCACAACCATGGCATCTTCTCCATTCTCTTGGGAAACCATGCAGCCATCGCTGTGCCGAACGTAATCATCATCAATCACAGGTAAGATAAGTTTGGTGGGAGGTATAATGGACTAGGAGGAGAGACTGACAGTACTAGTAGGACAAATAACTCAGTGAGGGGTACCACATCTATCTGTTTGTGTTATATCATCGGCAAATTATTTAAATCAAACACTGGCTGCGGCCCTGCAGCAGCAAGGAAACCATGTGACGTTAATTCGTAAAACAGTATCCCCCCACAAAACATTAACATTGTATGTTTAAGTATAAATATAATTTATTACCCTAACAAAAATAAACTATCCCACACCTGACCCACCCCTCTCCCTAACCCCAACCAATGTCCAAAACGAAAAAAGTCCAAAGAATGTCCAGAAACCCCAACGCCCAATTCCCACCCACCAACAAAAGGAATAAAAAAGGGGCAATGCAACAGGGTCCTATAGTTGTTATATTCGGCGGGCTTTTAGGTGTTTGTCCACCAGTATTTTGACACGCTCCTCTAGTTGCTCCTCTAACCATGACACCCGGAGGAGAATCTTGCGGCGAAATGCCCTGCAGTGGCATCCAGGGTGGGGGACAGCAGTGCTGGCTGCTAGAGAATTGCGGCAGCGGGCGGCTGCCAGACCGCAGCGCCGTACCACTGGAATTGGGGCCTGGCTGGGGCCCGGGGCATCGGAAGAGGCTGCAGCTGCTGCCGCCTCCTCCTCCTCCGCCTGAGCCACCAGCCGCCGGTACTCCTCACAGATGGCCTCCAGTTTCTGGCGCCGGGCCCTGGCTGCCAACTCCTTCCGGGATGGTTTTTCTTGGGAAGGAGTACTATCTATATCAAGAAAGAAAAAGAATATTGTTGTAACCAGTACTCTTAGCAAAACAGTAACACAAAATTAATTCAACACATAATGGCACAGTAGCACTAGCAAGAAGCACAGTACATAACATTTGTGGTAATAATCTATCTATCCTCCCACTTCCTCGGCCTCTAACATTTGTGGGAGTTTCAGGCATTATACTAGCACTATGGACTCCAGTACACAGTACACCAGTCTTCTTCTTATCTCTAGTTTAGCGAAATTACATAACCTGGTTGCAGCCGGCATGCCAGCTCAGTCATCTATGCTTGCACCTAAGACAAACATACAAGTCATGACGCAGACTCACGTTAGTTTGATTTACTACTGTCTGCAGGTGGGGAAGCTCGTATTTTTCTATTACGGGTGGCACTGGCCATACTCTCTGTTACATGAAGGGCAATTGGTCAATTTCACTTTCACAGTGCCCTGGCTACTACAAAAAGGCAGATTATATATCTGATCCAATGATCATTGCTTTTATATGGGACGACGACATAAGGTCAGTAGCGGTCGGTGGTGGGACTCGGGGAGTGCTGCCGGGCGGTGACGTGGGGAGGGGTAGGGTGGGGGGTAGTAAACTATGGATTACGGCCAATTACAGGTAAGTAAACATATAAATAAATAAAACTAATTTTGTTGCGCGCACTGCATCGCATTTGGCGGTGCAGTGCGCACAATGAAATTCGCTTTATTTATTTTTATGTTTACTGTAAAGTTACCTGTATTTGGCCGCGTAATACATTGTTTACTACTACCCCCACCCTGCCCCTCCCCACATCGGCTTTGCTACTCTGGCGCGGTTTCTTTTACATTCCCTTAAAACTAAAACTGTGCATCCCGTGACAGTCTCCACCTATGCTGTCTATGATGAATACATACAGGCATCCATCATTTCTAAGTAAATGTCAATCATTCTTCTTAATCTCTCCACAAACCTTACTTTGTTTCACCAACAACAACCCATGCGTCCACTCACTCCGTTGCTTGCCTTGGCTTTGAGTTTCACCCAAACACCGCTGATGATTCTTGCTATCCACAGTATCCACCCATACAGTGTCGCCCACCCAGGCAGGCATCCATTCTTCTTTCACCTTCCACCCATCCTTCAACAACACATGCATCTGATTCCTATCAGCCACCTATCCATGCTTCCAACGTATCCTTCTCTGCCAGTCATCATATTAAATCTCGCCCGTCCTTCCTCCTTCCACCCTTCTTTCCCTTTTTGTTCAACACATCCATCAAGGTCATCTGATCTGACTTTTAGTCTCCTCAATAAAACTTCACAGCTGAGTTGGAGTCAGATAGAAGAGGCCATTGGTTAATCAAGTCACGCTGGTAATGCTATTGCTACTGCATTGCTAATGCTAAGTAAAGGGTGTCTTCTTCAACCGTTGTATAATGTTCACTACAACTTCATACCTAATAAGTCTCAACAACAGTACAGTGAGTGAAGTCAACACCCTTCCAGCTAGTGCAATGTCAATAAGTAATGAATATAACTTACCACCGCCCGTCATGCTGCTGGCTCACCCCCTGTAGCTCCTGCAGGGGCCGCATCTCCTGCCCCCTCCGGAATGGTAGAATCGCCGCTGGCCCCGCCGGTCACTGGTGGTCGCTAGTACGCCTAGATAAAAACATGACACATTTTTAGATGCCTGTACACCTCCCCCTATTTATTCGTTTTCACTAGCAAGATTGAAAAAAAAGTTAATACATACATATACATCACATTCACTAGTCCAAATCGGGTACTAGAGTAGAGTCAGTAGACACTAGTAGTGTTATGGTCCCTAGGGTCATTATTATAGTATACTCTACTCTTTGCAAAGTTAGCCTGAGCCATGCAACCATTTTTCGCTTCATGTCTTTTGCGCATGTTATCTCGCAGCTTGTTGTGCAGTAACAGTAAGACGCCTTTTTGAGCCCACATGAGCTCATACAGCTACTGTCTGAGCGTTGCGTACAAGAGGTCGAAAAACAAGCCACTTTGTTATGGAGTTCGGTTAGTCCGTATTGCTTAGCCATAAGTAACATGTTACACTTTTTTGGCAGGACTGAGAAATGCTTGCATTATACTATCTAATGCGCACCATTTTTCTCAGGCAGAAGATTCCCTTCTACGAACCAGAGATTTGCAGAGCTTATGAATGATGCATGTAACCAGTAATTCTACGTTCTACGGTGAGGAGTCTCCCAGAATTCGCACAGAACTTTTGTCTTCTATCAGCATGCACTTGTTGTAACAATGTTTATTGTTTTAATCTTATGCATTTTGCTGTTGGAGCTGGCTGGAGTACACTGAATTGTATAGAACAACATACAGAGCTTGTTAGTTGAAAATAAACCTTTTGAACTTACACATAGACTCTGTGGTATTTGGTGTGGTGGTGGTGGTGGACTTACACGAGTGAGTGAGCGAAAGAGTGTTATCTGTTCTGGGTTGTGTAATCATTGGGTATCTTCGGGTGGGGGTTCGGGGACCTAATGAGACACTATAGCTAGTCGTTCAGGGGATTGTGGGTTCACTTCTGACTGAGGTGTGAGGAAGGTCCAAGTTCCAACCTCCCATCACCAACATCCTATTTTCTTGTGCATAGTTCTGCATGGGGCTGTGCAGAATCCCCACATCAGTAGTGGTATGTACTATATCCTATCAAAAATAGTCAAATATCTGGTTGGGCATTTTGTTTGTGGTAATTGTCAAAGCCTCAAGATTAAGAAGCCTAGAAGAGGACAACCGAAAGGACTGGACTCAGTGGCTAGAGCTATTGGTCAATCTGAGTTTTATTCAAAACCGTAAAATAAAGAGTGGCAATGCAAACTGGGCAAGCTTAGCGACAGACTAATAGTAGTAGTACAGACATTCATAGCAGAGGCAGTTAGAACTTAGAGGCAGGGATAACCAGAATTTAGAAACAGATAGTCAAGTCAAGATCAAAGAATCTTTTGTAAAAAATAGAATTAGGGAGTGGAACCAGAATTAATAGTTCGGAAAAAATAAGGTGCAGTAAAAGTTAGGGCAATATAATTGTTAATATTAACCACTGGAGGACTTACTGGGAACAGCAGCAGGGCCCTCGGTAGAGGAGCGGTCCTCTGGTGGTTGTCCCGCCGACTCGGACCCCATCTTCTTGCCCCTGGGTGCTGCAGATCAGTGATCATGTAAGATATAATAAAGAAAGACACAAACATTAATGATTGCTGTGAAACAAATACATTATCCAAAAAAAACGCTCAAAAAACGTTTTAGGAAACAAAAATTGCAATAAAATTGACCTATCTAATCCGATCGACTACTGGCTTGCGGGATTCACGGACAGTCTACTTATTTAGGAACACTAATTCAGTGTTCCATTCTGATTGATTCAAATAAAATCCAGAACACTAACTAAGCCTAAGTACCACCTGACCTAGCCCACCTATTCCAGGCGGGCCAATTGTTCATTAAGTCTGCATTTCCATTTTTATTAGCCCTCAAAAATGCATAGATGAGAAGGAGGACACATGCATGAATTGGTGCATAATGCATACACCAAATTGTTGGTTGGTTGCGTCTGATGTTCTGCTGCTGACTGACACTGCTAAGCCTACCACTCACTAAATAAACTACAAAAGGTTCTACTAAGGACTGGGGTAAGCAGCACTCAGTGACAGAGGATGCGTCACGCAGACCGCTCAAAAATTATCAACTAATAGTAACTAAACCTAGTATCAATCCATCCACCACTATTTGTCAGGAGGACAAAGGAAGGACTAGAGTCTCTCTAGCAATAGCATTACCTAACTGAAGTTCTCTAAAGTAAACTCTTACATAATAATAAGGACAAGCGAGCGCAAAGTTGCAAACAAGTAAGAGTAGCGCCCAGCACCTGTGTCCTACAATCACAGAAGATTTTGAAACGTAATTTACCTGCAATGTAAGCAGCAGTATTCTTGTTATTTGTAAAAAATGTATACACAAATCACAATACTTATACTACTATATATATTAGCTACTCACCAAGCCCCACGACCTCGACACCTAGCAGGTCCAACAGGTCCTGCTCCCGGTCCAGGATGTCTGACCACCGTTGTGCCAGCTGGTTATGGGTGCGCCGGACCCCTGAGCAGCGAAACACTGCCCGGCGCATCTTCGCCCACCGGCGGTGACGCTCCTGGGTAGGGTACCCAGAGCCTGGCCTGCTGCCTGCTGCCAAGGTCAAGGGGAGGTGGCGCTGAACAAAAAAAACAAGGGCGGCCACCTACGCCTCACTAAAAAGCTGGCGGGCTTGCACCCCTGCAGGGCGCAGTCTGCCGCAAGGCAGGCGGCTCTTGGGCGCACGCGCCTTGCCCTTCGAGCCGTTACTGCTGCTGCTACCCTTCGCCATGGTTCAGGGTGGGAGGAGGCGGAAAAGAAAAGTTAGAAGGGAAAAATAAAATTAGGGGAAGAAGTAGGAGCTTAAAGAAGAAAGTTATATAAAACAGTCGAAAAGTAAAAAAAACACAGTAAAAAGTAGAAAAAAATGCAAAATATAGACTTAGGCAGAGAGAGAGATAGATAAGAAATAAAGAAAAATTGAAAAACAGTGTAAAAAAACTAAGTATTGCAAAGATTGAGGGAGGATAGAAAAGCAGGCCCAGAACCATAGCATAGAGTGAAAAACAAGATGGCCGCGCCCATCGCGACCGCCTGGGTAAATTCGCGCGATATTTCTCCCCGAGCACGCAAAAAAAGTCGCGAACACGTACGACGCGTTCCCGAACATGAAATGCGCATCGCGAGCACGCTATACGCGACCAGGAACAGGAAATAAGGGATCGCGAACGGGCGGGACAAGTGAAAAACAAGATGGCCGCGCCCATAGGCGACCGCATGGGTAAGTTCGCGAGATACTATCCCCCGAGCACGCAAACAGCGTCCCGAACAGGCACAACGCGTTCCCGAAGGAGAAAAACGCATCGCGAACGGGCGCGACAAGCAGCTACGCACGCTCGCGTAGCTCGCGTAGCGCTCCGACGTCTTCGCGTAGCGCGACTACGCGAACTACGCCCAGGGTTACTGGATACACCCACGACCATAGGGGATAATGCAATTAGGAGACTTGAGAAGGGGGGCCCAAATTCGTTACACTGCTCTGTGCTAGAAGAGATTGTAAATGACTGCGGTAAAAGGGCACTACCGACAAGTGAGATACTGGGGGCTGGAGGGGCCGGGATGCAGGGGTCGGAGGTAACCTCCGCTTTATCAAATGAGGCAGGACTGCCCAGGAAAGATGCAAGGGACGCAATAGATCCTCTGCAGCTAGACCAAGAACAACAAGAGCCGAGAGATACAACTCAGAGAGGGGGTCCCCAGAAGGGGTGGAGAAATTCTTCTCCTTAACAGATGACTCAGACCTTTCCGGCCTCAGTGAGGTGCTGACGAATGATGACTTTGCCCCAGGATCATCACGGGATAGCCTAAATGAAGGGAAATCGAAGCCATCAACTCAGAAATGGCTATCCCTCTCTAAAAGAAGCTGTGAGAGTGCAAGAAGGATCGAGAGATAGTCAGGACTGGAACTGGGCACTACCCGACAACTGAAGTGGGATTATTCTGAGACTCGCCATGTTTATAGCGAGAATGAAGGAGAGAGATCGGGCACTCCACAGGGAGCTCCCACATCAGATTTGACTGCTGCACCCTCAATGGATGTAATTTACTCCACCTTGAAGCAGATGCAGTCTGAGGCAAGAGTGGAACACAAAAGGGCCCACCTGGCCACAAAAAAAATCAAGGTGCAGTACGCAAGGTTTCTAAGATTTGCTCGGAGATGGCGGAACGGATCACTATGGTTGAGGAACGAGCAGAGGCAGCTGCTACGGCGGTAGCAGTAGTCGAGCAATGGCAAAATGTACAAGAGACACAGCTTGTAGATATGATGTGGAAGCTGGAGGATTTTGAGAACCGCCAGCGTTGGAATAATCTACGGTTTCTTGGTCTCACAGAAAAGGCAGAGGGAAGCGACATTAGATCTTTCATCCTGAAGTTACTTAAGGGAGCCTTCCGCGATCTTGCTCATTGGGACTGGGAATCGGAGGTTCAAAGAGTCCACCGCCTTCCTCTGAGGCTCAAAAAGAATCATTCTCAGCAGGAAGAGAAACCAAGAGCTATACTGGTCTATTTTGGTAACTTTTTCCCACGCCAGGCCATTTTCGATAAGGCAAGACCAAAAGCAAAGAGGTCATTTGAAGGTCATACCTTCTTCGTTCACCCAGACTTTTGCCATGCAACGGTGGAAAGGAGGTGGCGGCTCTGCCAGCTATTCTCCCCATTCCAGCGGCTTGGCTGTGAAGTGTATCTATTAAGCCCGGCTCATCCCAAGATCATATTTAAGGGAAAGAGACGGACATTTCTTTCAGAGATCAAAGCACAAGACTATTTGAAGGAGATCTCTAATGAGACTGGAATGGGCTGATATCTATCCTCTCTTTTCTATCGTCTGGCTTTGGGCTTTTTGTGATGTGTCTGGATGGGGATGTTGGTGGTTTTTTCCTTTTTTTGGGCTTTTAGGAGTCTGGTGGGGTTGAATGGCTCTGGGTTGGGACCGGGGGTAGGAACGGCTGTGGGTAGGCACCATCACCAGGGTCAGGATTGACCCTTTTGCTCGTGATAGGGAATGGGAGCAGGGGAGGGGGGATGGTAGGGTGTGGGGTAGAGGGGGGGTCCAAGTCACTGGTTGCGGTGTTTGAGTGAGCAGCTGAGCATTTGGTGACTTCTGCCTTATAATAAAGCATGACTAACTTAAGAATAGCCTCAATTAACATCTGTGGGCTGAATAATTATCGTAAGAGACAAAGGGTGAATATAGAGTTACAGTTTTTAAATGCAGATATCATCTGCCTGCAGGAAACTTATGAGGAGGGGTCCCAAAAACATTTATTAGAGTTCTCAGGTTATCAAGTTATTTCTAGGACTTTACAAGGGACATGGACAGGTGGGGTAGCAATATTGGCCTGGAAGGGCAAGATCCGATTTATTAAAACCAGGGCAGATAACTATGGTATATGGGCGCTTGTAGAAATCATGTATACAGGGGGTTCTTTTACTCTTTGCTCCATTTATGGTCTTGTCATCGATGATGCCACCCTACTAGATGGGATTTCTGCTGAACTAGTTGGATGGACGTTCCCATTACTTGTTTGTGGGGACTTTAATATCAATATTAAAGAAGACACCCTGAGGACAGATACTGCGACCTATCATGGATGTAAGCCCAAGGTTTTTCGGTCATTACAACATCTGGTTAAAACCCATGGGCTGCATGATGTGTGGGCGGAAAAGGAACCTACTGATCCTGACTTTACATATTATTCAGCACCGCATAAAGTTCATGCCCGCCTTGACTATTTTTTTATACCTAGTAGTTGGTTACAAGCTACACATATTTTTAAATACCCTCGAGTGATGTCTGACCACAATCCGCTAGTACTAAAGGTGGATATTCAAGCGACTCCACAAATTAACAGGTCTTGGTCGTTCGAGTGAGCTCTATTGTTAGACGAGGATTACCTTCTTCATATGAGGAAGTGGATCCCTCTATTTATCGCTGAAAACCTGGAGACTGCCCCTTTGAGCATTGTGTGGGATACATTGAAGGCGGGGATTAGGGGGGAAACTGCAAGGTTCAGTTGGGGTAGACAGAAAAGGGAGAAACAGAGGCTGCAGTAGCTCTATCAGGCTCTCTCATGAGCCGAGGCTGGCCTGGTGGATTCGGTTTCTGTGGGGTTAGACATTGAGGATGCCCAGCTTCGGGTCATACTTGCTAAGTCCACAATAGGGGATATATCTACTAAGAAGGCGGCTGATAAGTATACAGTATGGAAAAATAAAACTTATGAACTGAATGATAAAGTGGGGCGTAGTTTAGCATTTCGTGCCAGGCAACAGGTGACTTTTGGTGAGATTAAACAGATTAAGGACCCTGAATATGGTCCTATTTCTGATGTAGGAGGGATACGATCTGCCTTCCAGAGATATTATCAGCAACTCTATAATGACGAGACGATTGACCCAGATGAGATGGAGCCGTACCTAGATTCTATGACTATGGAAGGCTTGGATAGGGAAGACAGGGACGCTTTGGACCAGCCGATATCTGCAGAAGAGTTTGCGCTCACAATTTCTGGGCTTGCATCTGGCAAGGCTGCGGGGGTAGATTTAATTCCTGGGGAGTTTTATAAAGTATTTGCTACTACTCTTAGCAAATTTATGCTTGAGATACTTCTGGATATTCAAAGCGGTGCTTCCCCGCCAGAATCATGGTCTACTGCAAGGATCGTGGTTTTCCCTAAAAAGGGTAAAACAGTACAGGATCTAGGATCATATCGTCCAATTACTTTAATCAACTGTGATACAAAAAATGTTGCCAAAATTATGGCCTCACGATTATCAGGGATCATAAGGAAAATTGTGTCACCTGTACAACATGGTTTTATCCCGGGCTTAGGAACAACAGATCACATTCGGCGGGTGATTACTTTATTTGATGTAGCTAAAACCCAAGGAGAGCCCATGGCGTTGCTGCTATTGGACGCAGAGAAAGCCTTTGATAGGGTTTCTTGGCCCTATCTCTGGACAATCCTGGAGAAGAAGGGACTGGGGCGTGAGTCTATTGGGTGGATTAAAATGTTATATATTAACCCTACGGCTAAAATTTCATTGTTAATTGTTAGTGTTTTTAGTTATATTTGTTAATCTTTAAGTTGTTACCATAGTGTATATATGGGCCCCATTGAGGTATTGGCTTGAAATGCATGGCGAGGGCTGATGGGCTGGCTGTACATGAATTATGTTGATATGTGGTACTCGGCCTTTGGTCTGGGTCATGGCATTATGATAAGTAATGACTTTAATATGTATTGTTTTTGGCTCCCTTTTTTTTCCTTATAACAGGTCTGTCTTGCTCAACTGCCTTATAATTTAAGCTCTTTTTGTTTTTCTCTGTATATTGGCTTGGCCGGAGGGAGGGGGGTGGGGAATTAGTAAATAATGTGTAAAAATTTAATAAAGATTGTTTAAAAAAAAAAGAAAGCTTGAGTTAAAAGATAACATTTAAAAGATTTGGCTGAGAGATGTTTTTGAAAATTGACCAATGAATGGGTTACTTATTGATGAGAGTACTACCTGGATAGGTGAGTTTCAGGAGAAGCGGAGCTTCAATATTTTTAATCTTGGTGTCAAAGAAGTGGGAAATTCTTTACTCTTATTGTCAGGATCAAGACCTGGGCTTAATTGCGACTTTAACAACTTTAAGAAGCTTTTGGGGTTTATTTTTGGCAAGGTCAAACAGGGTCATAATAGACTCAGATTTGATCTCAAAGTTCTAGAACTCTGGAGGAGTTCAAGATTTGTCCTAGTAGGATTTTTGTATCAGGAGTGCTAAACACATTGAAAGCACTATTTTTCTATATTACAGACTTTAGTATACCATGAATATGTATTCTCAGTCCAGGCTCACTTCTCTTTTGGGTGGGTTACATTGCCCATGACTGTTGTCAATGGAGTGGCCGGCGCTTTTTAATGGGGTGGCGGGGCAAGGGGGTGGGGACGAAAGGTTGGGGGGTTAAATGAAAAAAAATAACACTTACCTGCACACCGGCCAGCCGCTTCCTCTCCGTCCTCTTCGGCTCTTCGGTGGAGTCCAGGAGCAAGAAGGAAGAAGGAACCAGGAAGCACCCAGGCTCCCAGTCTCTCCCAGCCGATCACAATGCTGTAAGGCAGCATTGTGATTGGTCTGGGTGCCGTGGTTTGGCGCTCAGAGAGGGACTGGGGCCTGGGCAAGTTCTCCACCCAAGCTGTAATGCAGCCTGGGTGGAGAACATGCAAAGTGCACTTGAATGTTTGGCAGGCCTAAGATGGCCGGCCAAACATTCATGAGCACTTAAGCACTGTTCCGGCGACGTGCAGCCCACCCTGTCCCTAACCAGGTGAGACACTGATGGAAAAATAAAATGATAATAACATTCATTATCATCAATTTATTTTTCCTTTTTCTCTACTGCTCACAGAGCTGGGGGGTGACGCTCCTCCGCCTTAGCGGAGGAGCCGCCCCTGTGTCAATGTGTTTTTGAAAAGATTGGAAATTAGTGTTCTTGTATCTACTAGAATGGCGGAATCTGAAAGTCAAACAAGTCTTAAGAATGAAGCAACATTTATTGAGTGCATGGCTACCCTGGGGCATCCCAGCGCTAAGACAGAAGCAGAGAGGGACAGCATAGCACACTTAAGGGACGAGCCAGGTCTTCAATGATTTCTGGAAGGCTAGATGGCTAGTTTCCCTCCGTAGGCAGAGGGGAAGAGTATTCCACATCTTAGCAGCGTTGTAGGCGAATAGGCGTCCGCCACTCCTGGCCCTCTTAATCTTGGGAACAGCCGCCAAATGTAAGTCATCAGAGCACAGCCGTCTATTTGCCATATAAGGCTGGACCATGGAGTGGTTGATCGTGGGGCCATTCCCGGTTAGAATCATATGGGCAATGCACATGGCTTTAAAGCTGACTCTCTCCCGAACAGGAAGCCAGAGGAGCGACTTCAAGGCGGGCTTTGCGGATTGCCGGCTCGGAATCCCCATCAGCATCCTTGCAGCGCAGTTTTGCACCGTTTGGAGTTTTGTGAGGGTCGCAACTGGAGCTCCGAGGTAAAGGGCATTCCTGTAGTCCAGGCAGGAAAGAATAAGTGCCTGTACCATAAGCCTTCTTGCCCGAAAAGGGAGAAGAGGGAGCACTTTGCGGAGCATCCTTAGGATGCCGAAACAGGAAGCCGCAACCTTCTGAGCTTGGACCATGAAATTAAGATGCTGGTCCAGCCAGAAGCCTAGACTCTTCATCTGGGTCTTAGGGACAGGGACAGGGACCATACAGTCTGGCCAAAGAGCGTCTACCCTGAAGAGGGATGGGTTGCCAAGGAGCATCAACTCGGTCTTGTCACAATTTAGCTTAAGGTATGATTGGTGCATCCATTTGACTACCTCTTCTAGGCAGAGACAAAGGCTAATAGAGGCCTTGTCAGCGTGGTTTAGTGCTACGACCAGTTGGGTGTCGTCAGCGTAAGTCACTATATGAACCCAAAATGGGAGCACAATCTCTGCAAGTGGAGTCATATAGACATGGACTCAAGGATGACCCCTGCGGGATTCCACATTGGAGAGGCAGAGGTTTTGAGGAAACATCACCCTCAAAGACCTGGAAGGATCTCTCGTCCAGGAATGATTGCAACCATGTTAGCGCTACCCCAGTCACCCCCAAACCTCTGAGTCGATGGATCAGAATTTGGTGGTTGATCGTGTCAAAGGCAGCGGTGAGGTCCAAAAGGATAATTGCTGTTGATTGCTGTTGATCCTCCAGCGTCGAGAATCTTTTTATATTCTTCGAGAACTGCCAGTAACGCTGTTTCAGTTCCTTGGCGCGGGCGAAAGCCCGTTTGAGAGGGATGAAGGAGATTGTGCGACTCAAGAAACGTCGAGAGTTCAGCGTTGACATATTTCTCAGCTAATTTACTAATCCCTGGGAGGAGAGAAATAGGGCGAAAGTTACCCAGTATATTCGGATCAAGGCTAGGTTTTTTCAGGAGAGGCTTTACCATCGCTCTTTTCCAAAGGGGTGGGACCACTCCCGAGGAGAGAGAGGCATTGATAAGGTCACGAATGACTGGGGAGATTATTTCGGACATTTGACACAATATATTGAGTGGAGCTGGGTATGTTGGTGACCCGCTCTTTACAAGTGCCGAGATGGTATGCAGGGAATCACAGTCCATCAGGGAGAAAGCCTCGAGGAGGTGGTCTCTTTTGTGTAGATCCTTATCCTCTGAGTGGAAATTGTTTAGACTGTCCACCGGGGAGAAAGATGCATAGATTGTTTGGATCTTATTATGAAAATAGTTTGCGAGCTCATTACAACGTTGGCCGGTGGTATCAGGTTTATCCGGGGGTGAGCGGGCTTTGAGTAATGTTTTCGCTATGCGAAAGATTTCGCGGGGGGAGTTAGCTGTCCGGGAAATTCTTTCGTCATAATGAGAGGCCTGGGCAAGTTTGATTTCGGCTTTATATGCTCTTATGGCTACCCTATATTCCGTTTTTTTGTTTGGCGAGAAGTCCTTTCTCCAGGCTCTTTCAGATTTCTTGCACAGCTGTTTTAGTGACCAGAGCTTTGGGGAATACCATGGTGTCCTGTTGGGTCCCACTTTAAGTTGGGTGAGTTTTTTTTGGGAGAACCTGGTCTAAAGTCCTCTCGATCCAATTATTGAATTGGTCATTGGCCACAGTTGGATCACTATTGGTGCAAGGCTTAGTGTTTTCTAACTCCTGTCCCCATTGTTCTGTGGGGAGTTTGGGCCAGGGTCGTGACATAATTCTTATTGGCCTGGATGAGGGGGTGACACAGGTGGGGGTCCATAAAAAAGGAATCAAAAAATGATCTGACCAGGGTATAGGAATAGGAGGCATTACAATTAATTCCTCTAAATTGGAAAAAATGGGGTCTAAGAGGTGGTCGCTCGCATGGGTCGCATTGGTGATCTTTTGTTTAAGTTGGTATGAGGCAAGATCTTTAATGATCTCTACTGCAGACATGTGCGATAGGTCATCAAAATGCAGATTGAGGTCGCCTAGCAAGGGGAAATTAGCAGGGGTGCTGGCGAGGCTTGCGGCCATCTCTGGTAGTGTTTTACAGAATTGACCTAATGCCCCAGGGGGGCGGTAGATTAAGATGCCTGTCAGCGAGAGCGTAGGGGAAAAACCTATTGCAAATAGGACGTTCTCGCAGTCTGGTAGAGGACTCTCAGATGTACGGCAGCTGGGGTGGTTTTTGAAAATAATGGCAATCCCGCCACCTTTTCCAGAACTACGATCTAACCTTTGAATTAAGTAGCCAGGGGGTAGAGCTTGGACAATATCAGGGTCCGATCCTGGATTAAGCCAGGTTTCAGTCAGGAACACAATTTCTGGGCATTCTTCCCTTAGCAGAATAGAAATTTCCATTGCATGTTTGGGCAGTGATCTGCAGTTCAACAAGAACATTTTGTATGGCTTTGGTTGGGCCTGTGTGGTTTGAGTGAGGGGAGAGAGTCTAAAGGAGCAGTGCAAGCAGTGTAAAACCAGGCTGCCCGGGGCCATAGAATGGGCGCAGTGAGGCATAGGAGCTGTGTTTAGTTGTTTCAGCTGTTCGGCATTATAATGAAGGGCATTTTCTTTTAGAAAAGGGGCAGGGGTTGTGGCCCCTGGCCCTGTCCGGACGCGGATGGGCGCAGACGGGCTTGGCTTAGGCGCGCCTTTGGCGCGCTAGCGGCACGCCCTCTGCGCGCCCGGTCCGGCATGTGTTTTAATAGCCGGCCGGTGTGAAAATGACCTGCGACCTGCTTCCACCGGAAGGGTGTCAAGGTTGATGCTATTGGGGTCTGTGTCAGGGTTTTATAGGTATTTTAGATCTTGTGCCCCACTGGTTGCAAACAGCCTTTGGCCATGTGCAGCATGGGTTGGCCACAGGACTTGGCCTGCAGCCAGACCCTGCAGCCAACCCACCATGGGCACCTAACACCTGCTGTGCACAGCCTTTGACTATGTGTAGAGGGGTTGGCTGCAGGGCATCAACCAACTACAAATGGTCATAGGGCCTGCATTATACCTACTATGTGCACCCAACCTCTGAGTTGGTCGCAGGGCCTGGTCACAGGCCGGCTCCAGGATCCGACCTGCCACAGATGGCCACACCCTGCTGTATATGGCCTTCATCTATGCACATTCAAGGTTGGCCACAGGCAACCACGACCTGCTGGTTGCCAGCGTGGACATCCATACACTGCTATGCACGTCCTTTGGCAGTACGTAGACGTTTTTCCATATTTTCTAAATGGTAAAATAATTTTCCCATATTTTTTATATTTAGTGACAATTCACAATTTTAATGAAAAACAATATTTTCACCACAAAATGCTCCCTTTTCTGATACTCACAGATTTACAAAATTGTTGACACTTTAAAGCATGCTGTGCAATTTATTAAAAAATGCACGTATCCCCAAAACTACTGAACAGATTTATATCGCCAGCCAATAAAAGCATACTCCTTTCACACCAGGTCTGACGTAAAGTCATTCAATGGGTTTGGCAGTAGGCGCATGCAACATTTTCCTATGGGATCTGAAATGGAGAACGCACTTTTTTTGACCCCCCCTGCTTAACTTTCTTTCCACTGCACAGATCATCACAAAAATATAGGGGCAGTTGACGCATCTGTAGAGATGCGTCACTTTCCCTGCGCCACCCTGAGAAACCCTTGCGCCACCATGGATGCGCCGTATTTACAATATGGCGCACCATGGCGCAAGGAGTGACAGATGCGTCAGAAATTCTGACGCATCTGTTGGGGCAAAAGTCACGCATTGCTGGAGTCGTGTCGCAAGCATGACGCAACTCCAGCAATGCATTTTGAGGCCTATTCCCACTACACTGCGTCACTCCTTACGCCTGCTTTAAGTAGGCGTAAGGTTTTGACGCAGTGGCATCCTAGAAGTGACGCAGTGAAATCTTGTAGATTTCACTGCGTCACTTTTACGAGGCTTTCCTGCGTGGGAACGCCCACCCTGCATACATTATACCCGACGCAGGTATAATGTGATGCAGGACTTTACAACGCAACACATCTCCCTAGATGCGTCACGTTGTAAATTGCCCGCATTTTTCATGCCGCCGCTGCGTCACAAAAGTGACGCAACAGCGGCGCAAAAGTGTCGAAAGGGGCTTGTAAATCTGCCCCGTATATGCCCAACCTTAGCTGACAATGCCAAGTGATTGGTTATGTTGTTGCTAATCTATGCATAGGTTTAAAGTTATAGGCAAATTAAAAAATGTCAAAATGCCTTTTCAATGGAAAGTGCAAAAATCACATCTACACAGTGGCGGCCGAGACAGACAGGCAGACAGACAGACAGACAGACGGACGAACAGACGGACGGATGGATGAATCTTCTCACAGAAAAAATACAGTCAAAGTTTAGTTAGGATTCAGCAAACAGAAACGTGAAAAACCACAGTTATTCGCCATTTTGGTATGAAAATGTTCACTTGTATAGCCATGCCCAACCAGCAGCACGCAGCCAACTAATGCTGCATAATGTGGCCATAGACCGTGCACAGTACGTGTTGGCTCCCACTCTGTTGGTCCTTCTGTCTTGCTTTCACTGATGATTCATTGTGTTTGGCCTGCCTAAAACTCGCACACTCGTAGGAATTGTGTGCACTAGGAATAATGGTGCTCAATTCTGATGATTAAATGGTGGCCAGATGCTCATAAAGTTTTGTGAATTCACCAGTTTACCATCTGCTAACTGTAGTGGGGCATATTATCTAAAAAGTGCGCTAAACATCGCAAAGCGTGTTTAGCGAGCACTTTTTTATCGACGGCTATCGTCGGAATAATTTGCCATGCTAACGCTGTATTAGCGACATTTAGCGCTATGGCGATAATTATTCCAGCCATAGCGGTGTTTTCCATGAAACATCGCTGGTTTTCCAGCGATGTTTCATGGAAAGCAGCGATAACCTTGCTGATACGACCCTGTGGTCGTATCAGCATAATCCACCCCCATGTTAGATATGGCTAACACCTGCTAATTGCAGGTGTTAAATAAATAGCGATGACCCCGGTTAGCGCGACTTTTCACGTCGCTAACTGGGGCCATGTCCACCTTGCTAATAGGCGATAGGCCTGTTAGCGGGTGTTTCCCAGGTTTGTTCGTCGGGAACACCACTTTGCATGTCATTAGCGATAAATATCGCTGACATGCAAAGCGGTAAAACTACGGGCGCTAATGCCCGAAAACTGTCGCTAACTGCTGTTAGAGACAGTTTGCTGATAGGGCGATAAGAATATCGCCGCTTTAGCGGCAAAAAGTGCCGCTAAAGCGGCGATAGTGCCCTTGCTAATATGCCCCTGTATTCTTCTCAATATTTTGTTCACTTTTTCCATGCCAGGGGAGCTTTCTACTTTCCTTTGTGGTTTAGAACTGATCATAGAGCATCCACCTTTCTATGTGATATTTTTTTCACTGCGAGACACTCGCAAGTGCTTGTGAATTTGTGAATTTCAAAATGCCAAAAAGGAAAATAATTGAAACCTTTCATTAGGCAATCGCATTAGTCAAAAACTCAAATGTGATTGCCAGAATTGCAAATTTCCAGCTCATGAGTTTAAACGACCATATACACATACATACATTTGAAGTCCTCGATGCCCATCAGTACATTTTTCAAACACTCATATCTTAAATCCTCCACACAGGTTTCCACCAAAGTAAAAAAGCACACTACTTGAGTTAAGCTCTGCTTTCATGCCAGTTTTTAGATAAACGGATTCAGTGGCAACACGCTGTATCATAGAGCAACACATCTGTTTATTTACCCCTTTTACCTTAATTGCACCAAAACTGACAAGCTACATCATAGCCATTTTCATTAATAGTGCACATAGTTTTGTGCAGATTCGACACAGTTATTGGCACAGTTATAACTCCTCAAAAGAAATGCTTCGCACATGCAAAGTGCAGCTGAACCCTAACTACAGCATTGGTATCACTAATTCAGTAGTGTATAATGTATGTATTATGTAACGGTTAATACAGTTTTCACTGAAAAGCTATTTTTAGTTTATTGATTCACTTTGGCACTGTCTGACAAATTTGCATGAAAGTTTCCAATGACATAATTAAAGTAACTAAGCATCATTTCAAGCTTTGTACAGGTGTTAACTCTTAGGCAAAACTTTGGTGTCTGTTACAAAAAAAACCGATCAATTCTTTGCTTGGTTTGGTGTAGATCCGCTGATTAGTTTTTGAGGCATTTGCAACTCACAATGTGTTGAGCAGGCTTTAAAGGGTAAGAGGCCTGCTTGTTTTTCCGTCAAGGATTCACATTCTAAAATCCTCTGAGGATAATATATTCGAAAAGTAAATAGTCTCGTTTGAAAAGGGAGCACGTAGGACCAAGGTGCCAGTTCTCTCTGCAGAGTGTGAAGAGGGGCCCCTGAGTCTTATGTATCTCACAGATATTCGTTGGACTTAGGGCGGAATTGTGCCCCTCTGAAGGATTAGGGGCAACTGAAGAGTTGGGGGTCCCTCTAGGCTGCAGGGAATGCAGGAGCTTGCGTTACAGCCCTGCATGAAGCCTTAGAGGATTCAATGTAGCAGCCGTGGCCTGTACAGGTAGGAGCGGTGGGGCCGGGTTGGGGGAGGGTAGGGTATTTGACAGACGACCACGAGAGAAAATTAAATAAATAATTCATTTCCCCTCATCGTCGTCGGCTGCAACGCAGCCATTTTAGGCTGTCAGGCACCAAAGACTGTGTTTCACAAAAGTGACAGAGGCAGAAGGGGATGGGAGCATCCCAGGAGGATTTGGGGGGGAAACACCGAAGCAGATGCTACCCCCCCCCAAACCTAAAAAGCACCCTCAGTTTTTTCAGGATTCATAGGCTGAAGTCTATGTGCATTGCAAGTTGGCTAAACCCTGCTGAGCATTAATGAAGACATTGCACAACCTTTGTGCAGCAGGAATGGGTTGTATAGAAGATAGATGTAGTACATCATCATATTTAGAGTTCTACTGAAACCGCAGAAGCCAGTTGACAGGTCCGTGTCTTATAGACCCATATCACTGATTAATGTAGAATCGAAGTTCCTACCGAAAGCCCTGGCCAACAGATTAGTGTAGGTCATTTGAACCATAATACGTTATGATCAAAATGGCTTTATGCCCAAATGCAGTACACACCACTGTCTCCAACGTCTACACAATGCACTTGCACTCTCCCAGACAACAATGGATTGTAGGGCGTTGGTGTCTTTGGACTTTGAGAAAGCCTTTGATTCGGTCTGCTGGCGCTTCATGTTTTGGCTATTGGAATGCATGAATTTTGGTTCCTCCTTTCGAAAATATATTGCACTACTTTATGCAAAGCCCTTGGTTCAGATTTGAGTGAATGGAGTGCTTTCTCAGGCCTTCCAAGGATGTCCCATGTTCCTCCACTTTTATTTGCTCTGGTCATTGACCATTGGCAAAATGGATCAGAAGAGATGCCTAGTTGAAAGGTTTTCACTGGTCATACTGGTCATACTGTCAGGAAGACAGAATATTCCTGTGCGCGAATAATGTTCAGTAACCCAGAGACCTCGCTACCCCGCATGCTACAAATATTTCAGGTATATGAGCAGGCATCGGGCCTCTGGGCTAAATGGTCTAAATCTACCGATATGCCAGTGAGTGGGACACATGATGATATTCGGAGCACAACCACCTTGCTCTGGACAACTCAACACTTCAAATATCTGGGCATACATGTCTTCTCCAGCAGATCTATAGCATGGGGCTTGGACATTGCACCACTGCTGACTCACATATGCAATGATATGCCCACCTATGGAACTTAACCCCTACTGTGGCCGGCAGAGAAGCCTTATTTAAAATTATATCGCTTCCTAGGATTTTATATATATATTACAAAATTTCCCCTACAAAGTTCCACAGACTTTTTCAATCCCTACAATTGGCAATGGTGGGCTATCTATGGAAGGGGGGGGGGGTCAGCCAAGAATTGGGTTGCAAAAATGAGTGCTAGGGAGATAGGATGATGTCCTAGGCCTTGCTGACATCCAACTCTACTACTGGGCTAGCCAAATGATCCCCGTCAATGACTGGCAATTTGCGGACAGAGAGGACCCCACCATTGTGGTAGAACTTACCGCTTGAGAAACATGGGGTTCTGAATTTACTTTATGGCCCTCACTAAAACAGGGCCCTCCGTCTGGCAACAAAAAGTACCTAAATTGTTGGCATCAAGCATTGAAATTTATACGATGGCATGGTGTGCTGACGGCGGAGACACTCGTGTGGGCCAGGACTTGCCTCAAACATATAACACAACTGGAGGGCTTTATTAGATGGGCCGCTATAGGTATCTCAGAATTAGGTGACATATTGAAGGGAAGCTCTATGCAATCCATTGAAGGATGCATATCATATGCAAAAAATATAATTCTATCAATATCTTCAGCTACGTCATGCTCTAGAGGCACAGTGAAACTCCCTCCAATCCCTACCAGCTTGCAACACCCTGGTGACATGTATTACTGCAATAAACTGGGGGAGAAGGGGATCTCACAATTACATCACACACTGGTGAACAACACTTCCGACCCTATGCTACAACTGAAGGAACAATGGCAACGGGGCATAGGTGACCTGTCCAGGATAATTGGATGGTAACCAAGATGGCTCCCAGAATATTAGCAGTTTCCATGCATCTGCGGTTAATTCAAGTTAAATACATACATAGGATATATGTTAATGTAACGTTCTAATTTTAATTGTGAGTTTTAATTAACTGTACAATAAACTTACTACTACTACTACATAGGATGTATTATAGCCCCTACAGAATAAGCTAAATTAAGTCAGGCCTTGATCCCCGGGTCTGCATTGAGGGACGGACCAGGGAAACATTTTCCATACGACATGGGAATACAGGTTATGCAACACTACTGGAGTCAAGTATGTCATGTACTGTCACAGGTGGTAGACCGACATATAGTACCAGAGCCTAAACTTGTTTTAGTGGGTTGGATGGACGAGTGCGTAGAGAGTCGCCACATTACAGATTACTGTTGGCCATGGGTTTTCTCATAGCTAAAAGTGACATAGCGCGACATTGGCGATCAATAGCAGCTCTCTTAATAACTGAATGGACCTTAGGAATGGACAACTGCGCTGAAGCAGAAAGATCCGTATATAAATTCAGGACATATCTGGAGAAGCATGTAAAGGTTTTGGGATGGTGGTTCAATTACTCTACGTAAACTACCGCTTGTAATTGTACCGAAGTTATTTTATATGTTTGACTGCCATATTCTATGTTGGAAAGGTGTTTTTATTTTATGCCATGTTTTACAAACTCCTTCTTAACTGCTAATACGCTTGTTTACATGTGTTCACATAAAAAAACAATAAAAATGTTGTTATAAAAAAATAAAATCACTGAAAACTTTATTATGGGGAAGTTATAGTTTCTCAAGTCATAATAACATGGATTATTGAATGAATGAATGAAGGGTACTTCTAAAGTGCACAGCTACTCAAAAGAATGTCCTGGTGCTTGAGGCTACTGGAGGCGAAAGAGAAACAGGAACCGTAAGAATCATGCAATCAATAAAGTTTGAAATAAAAATATTTTTAGCGCTTTCTTAAATTTAGGTTCTTGCCTAATGGACCTCAGATGCCCAGGCAACTGATCCCACATATTAGGTGCTTTAACTGTGAAAGAGGAGCCTTCTCTTCATTGAACCACAATTAGACCAGCACTGCTGGAACGCAGGGACCTTCCTAGTCTATAATCCTTCATCCTCTCGTTCAGGTACCTAGGCCCTTTGTTGTGAAGGGCTTGATGTGTCAATATTATGCCTTACCAGACCGGCAACAAATGCAGTCTCTCCCGAAATAGAGATACTGATGTGTGTTTATGTATGTTTGAAAAAACATTACAAATGCTCCAAAAACATTTAGGGGGATATTCTCAAGAACGTGTGATAAATATCGCAAAATTAGCTTAACGCAACTTTGCACATCGCAGTCTATCATGGGAAAATAACGCTGTGTTAACGTTGTATTCTCAACACGGCGGTACCATGCGATAGTCTCACGCTAACGCGTCAAATGACCGCGATAAAATTACCGTGGCGGCAACAAACCGCGAAACACGAACGCGAAAAAAGTTGCGATGTGGCCAACCGCGATAAAAAAATCAGCGATAACCAGTGACAGGCCTGCAATTCCCACGCGTCATGCGGGGAAATGCACTATAAAAGCACCGAAAAACACAAACAAAATAATTCAAACAGCGTAGCACCATGGAGGAAGCCGGAGCAAGTACAGAGGATGACCAGAACCCCACAAGCCCCCAGGAGGACCAGCCTGGGACCTCGGGGTCATGGAAGGGCAAGGAGAAGAAAACGAGGAAGACAAGGTTCAGTCCGCAGGAAAACAGGATCATCATCACGGAGGTGATAGAACACCACCAACAACTGTTCGTCACCTCCAACGTGTCATTGGCAAATAAAAATGCAATATGGCAGTCCATCCTGGACAAGGTGAATGCAGTCGGAGTGAGGAGGAGGACAATTGGAGAGGTCAAGAGGTGCTGGAATGATGCGAAGCGCAAAACCAAGAAGAAACTCGCTGACAACCATCAGGCAGCAATGCAGACTGGAGGTGGCAGTCCAGCGGAACACCAGGAGCTGGATGAGATGGAGGAAATGGTGGCCACAGTCATCAGTGGGGAGACGGTGGCAGGAGTTGGGGGTCCGGACACTGCTCGACATGACCTGACACAACAGCACCAGGGTGAGTACCGAACAGGGACTGGGGGACGGGGGAGATGGGCACAATGGCACACATGCACAATTAAGTAGAGCACACTGCACACCCACAATGACTCTGGATCATGTCCCTGATCCACTTGGCACACTGCAGCACACATACAAACAGCAAGTAGGCCCCCGTCCACCATGGGCACAAAGGGGTCCCTCCCCACACAGCACCAATCTCACAACCAACCCATGCACACGTGTCAAAACCAGCAAAGCTGCGTGTCTGTGAGCCACACTGCCAATGCAAGTGACACTGCATGATGAACAGCATGGCTGCAGTCCAATTATCATGACATGGTGCACGTCACAACACTGAGGTGGCTGAGTGTGGAACACATCCGTAAAGGAGCAGGTCACACTCTGACACATCCACGTGCACAAACAATCCCTGACGTCAACAACACATCTGCGGATAAACCATGCCCAAGAGTCCAAAATCCGAACTAGAGCCACAATTAGCCAAGTCTGCAACATCTCAGCACTGTAGAAGCACAGAAGTCAAAGGTACACCGCCTCAAAGGGATAAGGGGCAGCAAAATCACAGCTGCAGGGGTGACTCTCCCACAATGCAGCACACACACATAGCAATAACAGCACATCATCATTGATGACAATGTGGTACAAAGTGCAACACCCTCACTACAGAACAGAGGACACAACTGGTTCCGCTTGTGCGTAGAAACTGGCCAATCACATCTGGCATAGCAGGAAACTGTGAGATGATACTGTACGTGGACAACCTCACATCCGTGATGTAGTTCAAATGTCCACTGTCCCACATCAAATAGTCAGTTCCTCCCAAACAGTCACAATGTACATTGTCATGCAGTCTGTATGTAAACTTAAACAATGCGTCAACATACATGTCAACACAATGTTAAAATGCATCTCCCCTTCACATTGCAGAGGGACAATCAACACCTCCTGCAGAGCAGACCAGACAACTCATCAGTGATGATGAAGAGGACCTCCACACCTTCGACACCGACGCCCTACAACAGCTCATGGACAGCTACGGCAACCCACCTCCAGGAGCAGGGCAGCCCAGCTGCATTGAGGAGACCCCACGCCCTGCACAGACCACACAGCAGGAAGCACCCACCACCACAGCTGGCTCCCAGCACCTCACCGAAGAACACATCGCATTCCAAGGCCATGTGTTAGACTGCCAGAAGGAGGTGGCTGAACAGGTGTGGGTGGGGTTCGACCTCATGGCAGCCAAACTAGATGACATACGTGGGTGTCTAAGTCCCATCAGGGACCACTTACACTCCCTAACAGACACCCACAGTTCGCTCCATGATGTCCAACAATCCATGCCCGACATCGCTGGAGTCATGACTCTGAGAGGAGAACAACTGTCTAGTCAGAGTGGCCTCAGCAATGTCAGCCGAGAGTTGGCACAGATGCTGAGGATAATGGAGAACATGGAGCGGATGCATGCGGAAAGAACGGCTGCCACGGATGCACACCAGCGAAAAGTGTTGGGATCTTCCATGCCCTGCAGATCCTCATCATCGCATTGCTGCCACTAAGGCAGTCGCTGATGAATGCTGCTGGTACTTCTACACACACATCTCCGGCCCCTGATGTGTCAGTGGCACACAGTGCTGCAGACCAAACATCAGCACCCACATGTCAGACAGATGACATAGAGGACAAAGATGCGGGTGATTCCACCTTTGTAGTAAGAAGGAGCCAGTAGCATTCTTCTCCGCCATATGCCCTGTTTCAGCTTGGTTCTGCCCTCTGCATCATGCCCTGTAACAACACCTCCCACTGTCCCCCGAAACACTCTGCGACACTCACCTTGGACCTCGACATGGACTGCCATATTTTGTTTGCTTACCAATGACACAGCAATCAGACTGCGGACTGTACTCTTCCTCTTCCGATGTACTTGTCAATCCCTAAATGACTCTGGCTGGCCCTCCACTGGGCTACAATGTAATGTGGGGTTTGCATGGCCATGTACTGCTCCAGCTCCGACACTCCACCGAATGTGAATAAATCATTCAAATTCACACAGATGTGTCATGTCCATAATCGATCAAGTATGAAAGTATGGATGAATGTAAGGACATTGATTGCCCAAAAAGGTACACCCTGGGTAATGAAAGCAATGCGCATGCTTGACCGTGACACACATAGGAAGTGAGATGACTGGAAATGTGTGCACTAGCTGTGGCCTCATTGCTCTGAAACAACAATCGCGCAATTCCTCAACTTTGCCCCACGCAATGTTAGAAATAGGGCTGGGTATGAAATGTCAAAGTCGTTGGCCGGCCTAAATTAGTGTCCCCCATCACATTTGACAACAGAACATCTCTTCGCATACCTACTCACACTCAACTGGGTGGACACAGCCTGTAGTGATGGATCACATTGATCCACATGGCAAGAATATGGACACCATACTCACATTGCCTAAGACACGTAAGAGCACAGGTCTATCAGCAACTATCCCAACCACTATGTCTGGCTCACAGAGGTGGAGCTGGCAATAGGGACTCACCCCTAAGTGAAATGCGTCAGTCAGTCCCTCCCTGTGTACGGACAATGCTCATTGAGGCACACAATTTGTCATTCCAATCAACACTCATCACAGTTGAACACTAGTGAAGTTGCGTAGACTTTATTGCCATGTGCGTGTCAGTACGGGCAAGACAAGGGCCACAACATGCAGACCAATGCATCAGACACTAACAGGCAGCATTCGGTCACGGTACAGTTCCACGTGACAGGCGTTGTGCATGCGCCCTGGATGTTCTGCCATTGCGTTGGTGGCTCTCGTAGAACCGGCACTCTTCTGACCTGCGGCAGTTATGTGGATGATATGCCACAGCTCGGAGCAATGAGTCGTATGTGTGTGCAACGTTTGGACCTATCAGTTGTTGTGTACGTAAGTGTCAAGGGCATTCCATGCAAGAGTACCTCGAGCAAGGACTTCTGTGTGTGGGGTGTGGATACGTTGGTCTATCATTAGCGCTGTGCGTAGTGTGGGAGTCGTCATTATCTGCTATGGTATCTCTCTCAGGGGGTGACTGCCGCATGCAAGACCAAGGTCGGAGGTGCAGATGTCCTTCCGCCTTATGTATTGAGACAAAGGAGCTTTCATCCCTAATGTTAGTCTCACTACTGCTTGCATTCTGGAAATGTGATGTGGCTTTCGCGCTGCAATTGAGGCTAGGCCTTAGGCTTATGGTGCACCAATAGCGATACACACACAACAGTTGGCATGCATGAGCCAAGAACCCGAGCGGCCTTGCGCTCCTTTTACAATCCCTTAGTGCGCGGCCGCCCTCCGGGTGCATGCAACATTGAAACATTGTCGATTGCGGGCCGTGTGGCGCAGACACTGCAACAGAGACACACGCATCAGTTGGTTTCCTGTCCAGCCCAGAAATGAACCACGCCCAGAGTCCAGGGATAATTATTCACACCCCTACGCTGGCCTGGCGTACGCGGACCCAGCCCTCTCGGCTTACGTATAAAGGAGGGGACGACGACGCTACGTGTCCCAGTTCTTCCCCACTGCCGGAGGTGACATTGCTGCGTCCGCCTGGCATATCACGAGACTCAATCAGAAAGGGTCCATGACTTGCGTTGCACAGAGTTGGTGGCACCGGAAACACTGCGGCTGGCACGGGCCTACCGCCACGGGACGGTGACTTTCGGTGCACTGAGGTCTGGCTGGTCGTTGAGAATGTTGCGAAGTGGTGTTGTCGCGGGTTTTTGCACGGGAACGCCTACTCTGCATCTCATTAGCGTTAGTTGCCGGTGTCATCCGTGGCGATGTTTTTTGCGGCTGCTATCGCAGGTAAACTGGCGATATCGGCTGTTAGCTCCAGCTTGTGAATAGGGCGATAAATCTATCGCCACTTTGGCTGCGATAAAGTGCCGCTAACTCGGCGATAAGTCCTTGAGAATATGCCCCTTAAAGTGAAGTTATGGTTATTAAATAAAATCACAAAGTTCTTGAAATTGTTCAGTTATGATCTGCTACACAAACTAAAACTTGCACTGTGGCATGTAACCCATAGCTGACCTCCTAAACGCACTGCTCCTGGGTGAATCCAAAAGATATTCGGGGCATATTAGCAAGACCGGTGATAAAATTATCGCTGTTTTAGCGGCAGGAAACTGCCGCTAAAACGGCGATAATGGGCTTGCTAATATGCGTTATGGAATTCCAATAGAAGCCCAGGTTAGATGTGCAGGACATCTAACCTGGGCTTCTATTGGATTCTATAACGCATATTAGCAAGCCCATTATCGCCGTTTAGCGGCAGTTTCCTGCCGCTAAAACGGCGATAATTTTAACGTGGGTCTTGCTAATATGCCCCATTCATTTTTTGTGATGAGTTTAAATGGGTTATTTTAAAGTTTTTCTGCATGTGAAGCTGCCACAGACGCCCACTTCCCCTGCACAGCCCTTACTGCATCAGGAACATTTTCATTCACTCTTTAGCAAAGTGGGTGCTGTTGCAAGTTAAAAAATTGCAAAGTTGCAAGATGTCCTAGTTTGCAACTTTGCCTACCGATAAATTAACGCAATATTATGTACGTATAGGAAATTTTCAAAATGTCAGGGCATATTAGCAAGACCGGAGATAAAATTATCGCCGCTTTAGCGGCAGGAAACTGCCGCTAAAGCGGCGATAATGGGCTTGCTAATATGCGTTATAGAATTCAATAGAAGCCCAGGTTAGATGTGCAGGACATCTAACCTGGGCTGCTATGGAATTCCATAACGCATATTAGCAAGCCCATTATCGCCGCTTTAGCGGCAGTTTCCTGCCGCTAAAACGGCGATAATTTTATCGCCGGTCTTGCTAATATGCCCCGTCATGTTTTATTCCTATACACGTCTTCTATTAGAAATGCAGAGATGCCACCACTTCCTTTACACATCTTGACAGAACGTGACTAAATGTTGCACGTAGACACAATTTTTTCGCGGCATACGATTAACCCACTTGGATGTATGTAAGGTGCCAAAGTATCTATACACCGACAAAAAAAGTTATTATCTTGGCCACTTGTCTGACACTCGGTTGACAAATTTTGCTAACCTAGTGAGAAATTATATATGTAAAGTATATTGCAGTGGCTTGTAAATGTGTGCCCTAACCCTGGAGAAGGCTGGCGATTGGTCTCCTAATGCCAAAGCGTATGCCCAGATGTAAAACGTAAACGTCAAATAATAATTTCCAGCAATCTCTATCTCCTACTCTCGTTTCTGCTCTTTTAGATAAATAAATGTATATTCTTCGTCATTTAAATAGGATCTTTGTCATCCGAGCAACAATGTACTGTGACTCTCTATGCAGACTATTCCATGAGAAGCATCGGGAAGTTCTTCTGCTTTTAACAAATATGCATGAATGAATACTCGCACATTTAAGGCTAACAATTCCATTTCAAACAAACACATTCCAACAGTCTTTTCTGTCCCACCATTATCCCTCACCAGGAGCTGCCAATTGCTTTTCTATTGTCTCTTCCAATCCTTGCCTCCCAGAGGCCTCGATAGGAATAACTTAAAGAAGTCTCTCCGTAGCACTTTGCCTCTCAGCAGGAAGCCCACTGCTGGTGATAGCCATCGGATACAAAACTTAAATAATGCCCCTGAAAATAGGCAATGCATAAAAAGAAGCAGTTCTGTCGCAATTTATTATTATAGGTTTCCGTCAGTCCTTGGAAGATGGGGTGAGCGCTGCAGCCTTCAAAGAAAACAATTTCCAAGAGGATACACTCACAGTTCAATCAAAAATGTCAGGTGGATTTTTGGATACTGGAAATGTTGCTGCTGACTGGGTCACAGTAATGCCTTTGTTTGAAACAGACAATGGCAGCCTACTGCTGCAAAAACACAACATGGGATCTGGAAGCCTTAACCTATGTCGAAATTACTGCTACAAAAATACCAAGGCAGAACTAGGAAACACTCTGTGCTGCTTGACATAGAAAAATAGTGCACAACTCCCGATACCCCTTCAACAATACAACAACAAATCGTATCAATTCAGCACCCTTTCAAACTCAGCAAGATTAGTTGAGTAACCTGCTAGAAGCTGGATAAGAACTTTATGAACTAGAGTCTTCGACTCAAGTCCCACAGTTGCAAGACTAAACCAGAATCCTACTCCTTGAACCTGCTAGAAAAAAAGTTGAACAAGGATATGTAACCTTCTGGAAAACACAGATTAAAACACACAGCAAAACTAAATGTTATATAGAAACTGCACTTTACCACATCACTGAGTCACAATGAAGATGCTATGAACCGTCAACTCAAGGCTAGGCTTGGACGTAATTCAAATAGGGAAGGCTGGACCGGTGGGTGCGTGGACTGATCAGCCATGATGGCAGATGCTCATAGCTACAGCTCCGCACTACAGGCCATCGATATAGACTCGGCTGTCACCCTGGGGCTGCCTCCTCGTCCTCATAGTCCACCCTCCTGGCGCTGTCTCAGTGTGGGCAGCGGAGAGGGAGAGTCACCACTGTATGCTGTTGGTAGGGTGGCGATCCCAAAGCCCAGCTGCGATGTAGGCCTCGTGTGCCTCTGCATGTCGAGAGGCCCAGTGGATGGAGGTGTGGAGTAGGTCGTTAAGCACCCTTAACTGCTGCTGTTAATGCCTCATGGCTCGACTCGCAGTTGGCGCGGTGTCGGCGGACCGTTCTGGAAGGTGTGTGAGGGTGATGAGGCAGCCCCAGGGTGACAGCCAAGTCCAGCCTACAGATGAGGTGCAATATCGGTGGCCTGTAGTATGGAGCTTTACTTTGAGCATCCGCCATCACGGCTGATCAGGCCACGCCCCCACTTGCCCAGCCTTCCTTATTTGAATTACATCCAAGCCTAGCCTTAAGTCTACCGTTCATATACCAAGGGACTCGAACATGGCGAAACACGGCCCATTGACCTGGGAAGCCACGCTCTAGCGACCCTGCAGCCTGGACGATGGGCTGGGTAGGTGCTGCGGTCGAGGCCTGCGTCGGGCACCCAACAGGCTCGCTACACTCTGCCTGGTGGGAGGAGGCCACAAGGCCTTCCTGAGTTGCTGTAGTCCCAGGACCTGGCACACTGCAGCATAGCTCCCCTGCAAGAGATCAGAGACTCAGCCAATGAAGGTGTTGCACACCCATGCCAGAAGGGGACATGACAATGTCTGACCAGATCACTACACCTAGTGAGCAATCCCAGCCGCCTGCTGGACTTCAATCTCCTCCTCCCTACATCTTGCCTCCTCGCACTGGGGAACCCCCCCAGGGGCAATGATCCGGCACCACTACAGAACTTGGGGTGGGCAAGGTCTCTTTTTCCTCTCCTGAATGCCACTAGGGCTCGCACCATCCCCAAGGGACACCACTGGCACGAGACCAGGGTACCCTGAACAGTGACAGGTCCAACGGTTGGTGGTGCTGCCCTAGAGATCCCTTGAAATCAGGCTGTCGCCCCTTCCTCGGCCACCCTTGGCAGACACTACCTCATAAGCAGGCAGAGGGGTGACAGACTCTCCTCCCTTCCCCCTCCCCCTTTTTCACAGTAACACCACCTTTTCTGTATCAGGGGATCCCCTCCATGACCTACAGAGGCCCACTTGTCCAAATTGCTCCAGCTCCCAAACAGCTCATGGCATTGGGGAGTGTGGGGAGCCCCATGGCAGGACATCGCCCATCCCGGGAAGTGTTACTTGGGCGAAGAGCACTGTGATCAACCCAGAGGCCACCACCACAGGCAACGCCACCTTATCTGATGCCGGACTGCACTTTGATCATCTGGAGGCACGGCGTAAGGCACGCTTGGCCTCAGCTCATTCTGCAAGGGAGCCCTGAGCTCAATCACACACATGTGGCAGCTCACTCTTTCTCTACCACACCCACCCACGATGCTCAACCATGGGCAGATTGCACTTCGATGCGCCTCTGTCATTGTCGCTGTCCACCGCTCCACCTTCAGTGATCCCAGACAACTTGGCGTCTGCAACTCCAAAGCACCCTCCACGGCACACAAGTTGGACGCAGTCCTGGTGGCTATTGATAGTTCCTGAGCCTCCATGGAGTCCAAATTGAGCTCTCTTATGACCGAAATGGGGTTTCTTCGAGATGACCATTGGAAACTGACTAGCCAGACACTAGCCTCACTTCAGCCACAGACGTCCGAACATCAACACTCCATTCAGGACTTGCAAAGACCGCTGCTGGTTTTTGAGGAGCAGGCAGACAACGCTGAGGGACACTCTCGAAGTAATGTCCACATTCTCAGACTACCTGAGGGCATTGAAGGGCGAGATCTACTGTCATTTTTGGAGACTTGGTTCTGGACTTTTGTTGATCCCACCAACCTTACACCATTCCATTCCTAGGAGAGGGCCCACTGGGTCCCCGCCTGCCGACCCTCACGGGGTCCCCACCATGCCCAATGATAGCAAATCTTCTTCACTTTCAAGACCGGGACACTCTGCTGAAAGCAGCCAGGGAAAAAGGACAGCTGAAAAGCAAGGACAAAACAGTTATCCTTTTCCCAGATTGCTCACTGGCAGTACAGCGAAACGACTATGACAACTAAACGTTCAGTACTTCCTGCTGTTCCCCACCACCTGAAGATTTTACTTGATGGATACTCCATCTTTTTCACTGACCCTGGGGAGGCCTGGGACTATGTGGTCAAATATCCCACCACCGCCCGGACAGACTCATCACAAATATACAAAGCAATAACGGGGGTTCACACAAAGTGGAATGATGATATAGGGATGGTATTGCATGACTAGGAATGGGAACAGGCCCTGGAATTCCTCCAGTCTCCCAGAAGCCCGATTTAAAAACATTACATTTTCCATCCTCCTCTGGGCATACCTCAAACCCAATCAGTTTAACTACTATTTGCCACATTCACACCTACACTTCCCTGGTGCCAATTAGCATCTGCCAACCTGCATCAAATGCTCTGGTCCTGCCACTCCCTCACCTCGAACTGGCAGCCTATACATGCAAATTTACGCAATGTAACAGAACTTCTCCATATCTCTACATGTCGAGGAGAGCCTTGACAATAAGATGGTGAGCACCCACAGCGTCACCAGTTGCAGCATGGCGCGGGCTGTTTCTACATGGGGGAAGGCAGAGTGAGAAGCCCTCCGCTATGAAGAAACTCGTAGGCTACACATGATTCCCATCTCTGACACCTGGGACACAATACTTGACCAATTTCATCAGCTCATCCCTCACACAGATCCTTCCTCCACTCCACCTATTGTACCCACAGGTCCCTAGCTGCACTCTAATGGCCCCCAGAAATCACAATTCAAAGCCAGCCACAATGGCTCAATAACACTTCTTCCCCTCACAACACGCATACCTGGTGCCCAAGAACACCCGTCCCCAACGTGCCCTAGGGGTTTCATCATCCCCCTGCATCCGCAACTCAGCAACAGGGACCCAAGAGCTATATCACTCTAGTGCCCGACAATCGCCACCCCACAATTGCCGATATGCTACTCCACTCACCTGCCCCCCCTGCATACCTCCAACCAGTTCATTATTAATTTTCAGAAACACTCATCTGGGTCATAGTGCTAGTCTTACACATAAGAGCTTTTTGAACCACCAAAATATTGTTACTTTCAAGAAATGTAGATGTACTCCATGGCATTATCCTCAGCCTGCTGTTCACAAGGTATCAAATAATGATTGGCTTACTGTTGTTTCTATGCGCTGCCATTGAAAGTTGTACTGATGTAACCTTGTGTTTTCTTGATGAACGTAATAAAAATATCTTTAAAAAAAAAAGAAAGGCTGGTAGGTGAGGTGGCTCACTGAGTTTGCACACCCATAATTGTCCATTGGCTGGATCAGACTTCATAGTGAAACAACACTGGTGACATTTTTGCCAATACAAAGCAGACAAGCTAACAGGAGGATTTCTTGATATCTGGCACACCCTTGCGGGTGGTGCACCACCCTGTCATGGGCAGGGTAGGAGGCTGTGCTTGCTGGCTGGCACAACCGGCTCGCGCTAACTGGCCCTGCCATAGGGGATTACGGGTGCTGCTCAGCCCACAGGAGCCCCAGATTCCTCTCTGGTCCGACGCCATCCCTGCCCACGGTTTGGAGCCCTGGCCAGCCGGGACTGGGCCTCCAAGGTGAAAGCAAAGGTTTGCCTGTCTCTCACATGGGTAGTGTTGCCTGCAGCAGCCCCAGACTTACCCCCTTCCCATGCCACCCTGGCTTGGGTAGGGAAGGGTCCCTGTGCCTGGAGCCCTGGCCTGTGGGAACTGGGTCTCCCAAACAAAAGCCATGGCTTCACCCGCCTCTCACAGGCAATTACACGAGCTGTTTAGCCTGTAGGATCCCCAGACTCCACCCTGGTCCGATGCCACCCTTGCCCCGGTAGGGAAGGTAGGCATGCCTGGTGACCTGGCCTGAGGGGACATCTCCGTTACACACCCAAGAGAAGCATGAGAGGCATCCTCAGTCTGCAGTCACCATTCCCTAAGGAGGGACAGGCACCCAAGTCTATCGGCTGAGAGTGCTCTGAGTCGGTGCCTTCTATGATCCTGGTGCCCAAGTAATGGGAGCTAAGGAGGGCTAAGCCCCCAGCCAACCCCCTTTCCTCTTGGGCATGCAATGGAAGCTGTTTTTCCTTGACTATTCAGCCCCAATGAAGTGGGGGCTTACAGAACGTGGGGGAGACAGAAGTCTGAGATAGCAGTGCCGGTCCTCTGGTCAGCCAGCCACCGACTGGTCATCAGGTCAGCCAGTTCGGTTACCAGATGACTCGGGTTGACCTGGATTCTAAAGTGCTCAGGCAGTAGCCTATGACAAGGCCACCCTCAGAAGGTTCCTTCCTCCTGCTACCAACCAGTTTCTTGCCTCCAAGCGACTCTGCTGGTGCCTGGTTCTGCCATATGGTCCCCCTGCTGATCAACAAGGGATCGCACACCCATCCCTGCACCTGGCCAGGCGAGCACAAATTGGTCATGTTCTGATAAATACTCGCATCCCGGGAGCTAGTCGGAACGTATTAGTTCTAGAATGACCAAACCTGGAGCAATGAAAGGAACTATAACTGATTTAATGAACCATTTCTAGTTTCACTGTACTGGCCATGTGCACATGCATGCCTTCATCTTTGATATACCTTCCAGAATGATTATAATGATATTTGTGGTTTGAATTCTCCTTACTTTGATTTTTTTCCCCTTTTTTTCACTCTACCTATCTCACAAATGAGCACCACTTTTTGCACCCCCTTCCTGGAGCAACCTCTCCTTTTTACAACTGAGTATGGTAGAGTATCTACCATTTTTTAAATGTATCTGTGAGTAATAAACAGTAATGTTTTTACAAAGCCAATAGGTGCCAAGTTTGTCTTTATGCCTGGTGCACATCTAAGAATTGTGTTTGGATTCAAAACCTTTTGCTGACTATATGCATGCATAAAATTGCACCTAAATCGTAATCTTTTCCTAAATGTGTATTGTTTGACAATAAGGTCCAGGACCGACTGTTTTCTGTACTATTCGTCTTTGATATAAGCATAGGCTACTGGCAGGATCAACCAGATAGCCGCAGCTGCTTGACAGGAGGACATTTCCATCCTGGACCGACCTTCACACCCCTTGGAAGCCTGCTTTTGCAGCTCTTGCTTACTTGCAGGGGGCTAGGGCAACAGGGCAGGAACACGGACACTGACGGGCCCAGCTTGCTCCACAACAACAGAAGGGAGAGGCAGGCCAAGGCACAGCCTGAGCAAGACGCTGGGCCTGCCTTATGGAACAGTCGTTCCAAGCTTCTTACATCCCAGGGCCAGCCAGAGCTTTGACCCAGGGCCCATTCAGTGCTTCTGAGCCTGTATAAGCAGAGGAGACCTCCCGGGGTCTGTAGACCCCCGTCCAGGGTACTTCGCGACCCAGCTGACCAAAGAAGGGAGGCCAGGGGATTCTACCTGAGGGCCAGCCAGAGCTGTGATCCGGGACCCGGAGCTTCTTATCCCTCGCAAACAGTGGAGGCCATCCCAGGCATGTGGATCACCATTCCTGCCTCCAATTGACACAGTGCAACACGGAATGGAGCCCAGGGCCGAGGTTTACACTCACAGCCCAGCCAGAGAGGTCCTGCCAGTGCTTCTGCACCCAGACATGCAGGGGAGACTTCCCCGGTCCTGCAGACCTCATCCCAGACACTTTGCAGCACGGCAGGCCAGAGAAAGGAGCCCAGGATGGAGCTCTGATCCTAGCCCTGGTCAGTGCTTCTGAACCCAGACAACCAGGGCAGACCCCCCCAGATCTGTGGGATCCCGCCCCGGGCACTTTGCGATATGGTGGGCCGGAAAAGAGAGCCCAGGAAAGTGGGCTTCCACTCCCAGGCCAGCCGGAGCTTTGACCCGGAACCGGTCATAGCTTCTGAACCCAGACAAGCAGGGGAGGTCTCCCAGTTCCTTTGGTACCCTGTCCCGGGCACTTTGCAATAAGGTGGGCTAGATAAAGGAGCCCAGGGCCAAATGCTTCCACCCCTGGGCCAGCTGGTGCTCTGACCATTAGCTCGGTCAGAGCTTCTGAACCCATAGAAGCAGGAGAGACTTCCAGTGCCTGTGGGACCCTGTCCCAACACTTTGCAACATAAGCCAGAGAAGAGAGCCGAGGGCTTTCACCCCAGGGCCAGCCGGAGCTCTGATCTGGGGCCTGGCCAGAGCTTTTTATCCTGGGCAAGCAGAGGAGGCCTCCCAGGGCCTGTGGGTTGTCGTCCCAGGTTCCAAGTTACACGGTGGGCCACGGAACAGAGTCCATGGACAGGGACTTCCACCCCAAGGCCTGCAGGGGCCCTGACCTGGGGCTCGGTCAGAGTTTATTATCCTGGGCAAGCAGGGGAGGCCTTCCCTTGACACTTTGAAACAAGTGGGCTGGGAAACAGAGCCCAGGGCCAGGGTCTTCCAATCATGGGCCCAGCTATTTCAAACGGACAAGCAGGGGAGCCCTCCCAGGGCCTGCAGATCCCAGTTTAGGACTCTTTACGACACAGCGCACAGAGACCAAGTCCCCATGGCCGACACCCCTGGCCCACCAGACCACTAAATATTCTTGTAATCCATGCACATCCAATGACAGAGGGGGACAATTGAGAGAATGCATATGGTCTCCTGGAGGCCTGACTGGGCTTGAAGATTCAAATGAGCTCTCATTGGGACTTGCAGGTCAGCCAGAAATTTTCAACACCAAGGGCCTTATCACGATGGTGGTTGGACAAGTTTCCGAACACCATCGCAGTGGGTTTGGGACTGCCCGACAAGTAGTCGGCTGTCCCACCCACCATATTATGATATGACTGCTGTGTAGGCGGTCATAAACATGCCTTTTTCTGTTGCTGCTTGTGATGCGGCACTAGCCACAGTAGGCAAAGGGAAGTTTTTAAACATCCATGCACCGTGTGCCAGGCATCATGTGGTGCCTGGCACACGGTGCATGGCTGTTTGGGGAGGGGCAGCACATGTGCCCCTCTGTCCACATAGTGGTAGCCCATGGGGGATAGGGGCCCTGCTAGGGGCTCCAAAGTACCTTTCCGACAGCCTTTCAATGGCAGTAGGACTGCCATGAAAGGCTGTGGGAAATGGACATCATAATCCCTACAGCGGTGCTTGCGCAGGTACTGCCTTCATTGTAGGGATTACTGTCCGACCGCCGCCCCGATGGGCTCCTTGAGCCTATCGGAGGTAGTGGTCTTTCCCCATGCCCTCTGCGCTCTGATTGCCGGTATTGTAACCTGGCGGTCAGATCACTGCCCTAGATGTCGGGCGGACCGCCACCAACTGCCTATCGGTGGCGGTCGGCCCAACATTGTAATAAGGGCCTAAGTCACGTGATGGAATGGTATGTTTATTTTTTTTATTGACCAACGGTCACCAGTGACATTGGCATGGTACATTTTGCATCACCAATGTAGGCTTGGTAAATGACCCCTAATTATAATTATGTCCAGGCCTACTCAAGACCAAGTACTTGGTCAGTAATCAGCAACTAAACACTGAAAGAGGGCTGCAGAGACGGAAGTGAAAAACAGGGCTAGTTGAGATGGTGGGGGCAAGTGAGGAGAAATGTAAGTAGGTTCCTGGCAGGGCAAGGAAGGGGTAAGAACATTTGAAAGGGCAAGCTTGGGATAGGGATAATTGAAGAGTTGCTTGGGAAGGAGGGTGAGTATCTCAGAGAGTGCAGCTTCATAGAGGTTATGCTACTGTGAAGACTGAAGATTGACCTGTTCAATCCAGTGTTTACTTGCGGTTCTTAATGGTTTATTGGGAATAATATGATGGGTAAACAGTCGTAAATTGTGTTACTTAAAGGGATGTACTGTTGTGGAGGTAGAGTTTGGCAACTAAATAGCGTTGGTGCAGTGCTGCATTCATATATGGTATGATTGAAGAAGTAAAATGGTGGTAGCGCGTAAGAATCTGAAAAGTTTCGATCCCACTTGTAAACCCATATGACATGATAATATAGCAGTATTCTACCAAATTGTACATTCAGAAATACTGCCCAAACTTAATTATATACATGGAATAGACTGCTTACATAGCTGTATCTAGGTTCCAACCGGCAAGGAAATGTGCATTACTAAAAGAAATCATTAACAGTCTAACGGTAACATGGTCAAGTATGTTACCTACCACAACGGTGAAAAATACACATAAGCTACAGTTTCATAGAAACCGAGAAATTGCTTTTTCAACAAAAGAGACAGAATCGAAAAGAAGGAAAAAAGAAGAGATCTGATAACACAAAAACCAATCATGACTGTGATATGGATGATTGAAATCTGCACATGGAAGGCATCAGACTTGTGACTTCACAAATGTAGGACACTAATACCAGCATGCCATGACCAGGAGTTGGAAGACTAGATCGCTCAGATATAAGACTCCAACCTTCGGAAAAAACTGTGTAAGTAGAGTACATAATAGATCAAAGTAGAGAAACCTTACAAAGATAACTGCTTTACTTCATTGCAAATAAGCATTGCTAAAACCACTAGGTCTCAGTATATTTAAAAAGCACACTTCCCTATCTTGAAATGCTGCAAATGGCACTTTCCTGATGCAGGTTGCAGGTCCTTTGTTAGAGGTCCATTGAGTCAGAGAGAAGTCTTCGCTGCTGCAACATGCAGTACCTTAAGCCGTTACTAGAATTCCCTTTTGTCAGACCAAGGGAACTGAACCAAGTGAGTGAAAAAAGTTAAGCATTCTTGGGAGCATTGCCTAACACATTAGTAAGCCATCAACATTTAAAACCCAGCCAGGACTTTGGAAAGCTGTTACAGAGGTAATGGAGATAACCAATTCTAGAAAAACTAACAGGTTAATATATTTTGAACACAAAGGAAGCAAACATACATTCCATCCTCCTGTGCTGCTATGAAATTCCACATTTTCATTCATTTTAATTCCGGGCTACTCGATAATTATATTATGACTTAATGATAATAAAAGTGAAAAACGTTTGTTTATTCAGTAGTGGATGTATTAATCATCTTGGAGCGTTCCATTTCAAAGGATGCTCATTAAAGTCATGCACACTGTTTTAGACATAAAGAGAGGTTCAAGAAACTCAGTAGAGTGTCAGAGCAACGGGCATAAAAGTCTGGGTCTAGGAAATGGATAATGGAAAGTGGTAACCTACTCTAGGAGCACGTGCTATTATAGATTACACATTTTATCAATGTTACAGCTTGCAGTTTCTTCTTTCTTCAACCAGCCAATCATCTTGCGATGCTTTCATGGGAACAGAATCACTCCTTGTCTTCTCACAGAAAACACAATGACTATACATAGCAGCTTATTTCCTATCATCTAGTAGTTTCATCTGGTCTATTTGTAATTTATTTTTCTCATTCAAAACAACTTTCCTATGACAGGAATCTTCATATCTATCTTTCTAAATGACAACTTACTAATTTGTTAGCAGTGAACATTGTGCAAGTAGAAACATTTGCAGAATATATATATATATATATATATATATATATATCTCAAATACAATATATATATATATATAAATATATCAAATACTATATATATATATATATATATATATATCAAATACAATAGGTTTAAGGGGTAGTATTCGCGTAGGTGTAATTATGAATGAAATGTTAGGGTGTTTTAATGCACTTGGGTTGTAGGTTTTCTTATGGTGTAGATGTGATGTTTTACATATATGTATATATCCAAACTATAAATACAGAGTATTTTGGTCAAGGGGGTGCAAAGATAAAAGGGGGTCCCACAACATATTTTTCCATCAATGCATATTGCGCAGACTTTTATATCAGACGTAGCGCAAAAACGCTGGAACAGATAACTATGAAATTGGCAAGATTAGACATCATGGTCTGCAGATGATTCATTTTGATACTACAGGTATATAGGGTAAGTATTTTTTAAGTTATAAGAAATTTAAACTTAGTGATATCTGATTTTGCGTTATTTCACTAAACTGCCACGGTACATAGCAATGCAAGGTATTATGTGATTGGCTAATGACTGCCTTTACAAAAATTAAAGGCAGCCATGTTGTTTTCAGTGCACTTTGGCTTGTGTTTTGCATTACGCCCTTAGATTTAAGTAAGCATTAAGCTGTGTAGAGAAAATTATTTAGAAGTTTCTATATATTTAAAAAAAAAATATGGAGTACTGATGTACCTCCTAGGAAGTACTGTGGTCCTTACAACAAGTCTTAAAAAAAATGAATGTTAACGAAATCACTAATATGTGTACTACAGTATATTTTCAATTTTACATATATTAAGGCCCTCATTAAAATGTCGGGTGGACCGTTTCGGTGAGGGAACCACCAGACCATAGGTCGGTGGTTCCGCATACCGAATTAAGATGCGACCGCACATGGTGGGGTCGCAAACTTCCATTTTACCATGGGAGCTTGTACGGTGGTCCGAAACCGCCTCCAGCACAAGCTCCCATTGTAAAATGGAAGTTTTTGCTCAACCCTGCACCTGCACCGTGTGGCAGGCACCTTCCTGCTGCCTGCCACACGGTGCAGGCATGTGAAAGGGGGCACCGATGGTGCCCCCTAGGGCCTCAAACGGAGGGCCAGGGGAGAAGGCTCTCTGACAGCCTTTCCATGTTAGAAAAGCTGACATGGGAAGGCTGTCGGAAATCCACATCATAATCCCGATGGCGGTAACGCCATCCTTAATGGATTATGAGTGGCTTCCGACTGGCTGACCGGCTCCTTGAGCCCGTCGCAACCCAGTTGGTTTCCCCCACCGGTTTACACTCAGACCGCCTACATTATAATTGGACGAGCGGTCGGAGGCTTACCGACCAACGTCGTAATTAGGCCCTTAATTCTTGATAAAACAATATATGAAGTACTGTGGTAATACCTAAAAATTACCCCACTGCTTACAATTTATTTAAAAAAAAGCCTGGTTCTCCATAAAGTGCAGTAAAAATATACAGAAAAATAGAAATTCATTTCTCTACCTATTAGCACTTTAATAAAGTGTAATAGGTAGAGAACAATGTTAAAATCTACTATTTACCTATATCTAAGGCCCTAACCCAGAACGCAGCAAAACGCTGAACTATGTTTTGTAAAGACAGCCATTAGCCAATCACATACTGCCTTCTCATTGGCATGTCCAGCAGTATACCGTGAAGTTAGAGCGGTGTACCGTGGAACAATATATAACTAAGAGTTTTAATACATAACTTTAAAGGCACTTACACTATTTACAGATACTACCAAAAATTTACATTTACACCTCATAATCAATATTCCTGCCACATTACATCTACATCCGTTCACCATCTTTCACGCTATGTCTGTTTCAAGTACCACACTCAACTATACTCTATGCCACTCCCCTCTACGCTATTACACTCTACACCACTCCACTCTATGTCACTCCACTATACGCCACTCCACTCTACACTAATCCACTGTATGCCACTCAACTCTACCCCACTCTGCTCTGTGCAGCTCCACACCTCTCCACTGTATTCTATCGCACTCGATACCACTCCATTCTACAACGCTTAAGTCTGTGCTACTCCAGTGTACGCCATTCCACTCTATTCTATTCCACTGTATGCAACTGCACTTAACGGCACTACACTCTATGCTATTTCACTATACGCCACTCCACTCTAGGACAATCCGCTGAACACTGTTGCCGTGTACACCACTCCACTCTATACTGCCCCACTCTACACTACTCCACTCTATGCTACCACACTCTACACTATTCCAATGTACGACTCTCCATTCTATGCTGCTCCACTCTATGCTATTCCACTATATGGCACTCCACTCAACGTTATTCCCCTGTACACCATTACACACACTGTTATTGCACTATACAGCACCGCACAGAACTCCACTCCACTGTGTGCCACTCCACTCTATGGTACTCCACTCTGCGTCACTACACTCTACGCCACTCCAATATACGCTATTACACTGTATGCCACCACAGTTTACTCCGCTACACTCTACCCACTCCACCCCACTCTACAACACTCCACTTCATGCCACTCCACTCTACTGTACCATATTCCACTTAATGACACTCCACTCAGCGACACTATAACTCAAAGATTTGAAGCAAGTTTTTATTAAAAAAACATTGAAATTCAATTAAAAAAACCAAATGTCAAACCTTTGTTAAAGTTTGTAAATATGTATTTATTCTTTCTAAACAAACCAAACTTAAAATACATAAACATTACAAATTCTAAAGTTATAGGTTTACCTTAAATTTATAATGTATGCACCACTCTTAAAGTGAAATATAATTTTTTGATCTTTATGTACAAACCAAACTTAAACTACACAAACATTTAGAATTCTAAATGTATACCTTTAATTTATAATTTACACGCATCCCTCCAGACACAGTGCATTCAACTCTTTAGCCACATTTGAAAAACTATAACTCAGCACTCTCCATTGCACTGTTTTCTCACAAAAGATGTGATTTGCAATGTTATAACTATTATTGTTAATACTATTATTTTAGATGGTATAAGTGATATAATATGAAATGTTATAAGCAGTGCATTGACAAAGCACTATTCATAGTTAATGTAGTGTGGCTACCGAGTTGAAAATGCTGTGTTGGTTTTTAATATATATATATATATATATATTGTAAAAAACGGATTCCACACTGCTCTCAGCAAGGATCCCACAGCACGGAGAAAGAACGATCCACAGGTAGGTTTTTTTAAACCAATAAAGTGAATTTATTTAGTACATCGTGCAAGCATGGACGGTCTACGCGTTTCGGCTCCTGCCTTCAACTGGAATATATATAATATGTGTGTATATATATATATATATATCCAAAATTGCTCGTCCAGTATTTCTTTTGCAGAAAACGAGAGTAGACCCAATTAATGTGCTGATTCAATGTTTATTCAGTACAACACCATGCCGCCATGACGCGTTTTGGCCGATCAACGGCCTTGATCACATGACAGCGCCTGGGGGTAGAGGCTCCCCTTTTAAAGTGACAGTGCAAAATAGCAGCAAGAATGAACATAGAAAACATACTATGCTTGAATGCATTAATATTGCCCGACATTAATACATAATAGTATCATGGTTAAAACAATATTTAGTCAACATGGCTAAAATCAAATATCTATATATATATATATACACATATATACATACATATATATATTCACTGAAAAAACCATAGGTTTCAGGCACGTTAAAGTTAGAAATTAGCATTTAAAAAACCTTAGAAATTCACTGAAAAAACCAGAGGTTTCAGGGACGTTATATTTAGTTGGACATTTCACTCGTACAAAACCTGAGAAATTCGGCCGTTATAGTTAGTTCAGCTAACTATAACTCGCGCCCCCGCAATGCACTGCTGATGACGTCACATATTGCATCATTCATGACATGGTCAGTGACATCACTGATGACATCACTGATGACATCTCAAATGACATCACTGATGACATCACTGATGACATCATCCAGTGAATGTGTGTTTCTGTAAAGTTTAAATATGTTTTATATATATATATATATGCCAAGGTGTATTGAAGAATGAGTGGGTGTATAAGTGTCTGAATGGATGATTTAGTAGGTGCGTGACTGATTGTGTAAGTGACTGATTAAGCGTATCTTACTGAATGCATGGGTTAGTGAGTAAACTGTGTAAATGTCTGTATCAGTCTGTCAGTTGGTGTATAAGTGGCTGCATGGGTTGGTGAGTAGCTACATGACTGTCTATATGAGTTATTGATTGGCTGTCTGAGTATCTGTATGGGTGCCTGAGTGTCTGTGTGAGTGGGTGGGGGGTGGGTGACTCTGTGCATAGATGTGTGAGTGGGTGATTCACTGGGTGTATGGGTTCAAGAGTGCATCTGTGAAGGGCTATATGGGTGGGTGAGTGTGTGTATGGGTGTGTTGGTGAGTGAATGGATGTCTCGCCCACCAGGTACCTCCAATATGCACCACAGAGCTGGATTGCAGAGAGGTGGGTCGAGGCCACGCCCCCTTTTTACACCACTCTGCAAACGCGCCTCTTGGCACACTGCTGCTCGGGGATGCAGTCCACTTGTGTCCTGAGATCCTCAGGACACAAGAGGACCTAATCGCCCCACCAACAGTGCGCCAAGAAGCTCGTTTGCAGAATGGTGTAAAAAGGGGCGTGGCCTCGGACCACCTCTCTGCAAAGCAGCTCTGTGGCGCATATTGGAGGTACCTGGTGGGCTAGTTGGCCCCCAGGGACCCTCAGTATTCAAGTGGAATTAATTCCCCATCTAACAACGTGCCAGGGGGCGCGTTTGTAGAGTGGTGGAGAAAGGGGGCGTGCCCTCCGGCGAGATGCCGGCTTTTATTTTCTTCTTTTTTTAACAAGGGGGGCTGTGTGGCCCCCCTTTTATAAAACTTTTTTGGGGCCCTGGGGACCCCATCACCCAGGGCCTGACACCTATTTTAAAAAAAAAAAAAAATGGGAAGGGGGCCACGTGGCCCCCCTCCAGAGGCCAATTTCGGCCCCGGGGACCCCATTCCAGACTTTTCGATTTTTAAAAAAATGTATTTATATGGAGGGGGGCCACGTGGCCCCCCTCCTCAGGCCAATTATGGCCCCGGGGACCCCATCCCCCGGGGCCGGCATTTTCCTTTTTATTTATTTATTTTTTTTAATTAGAGGGGAGTTGGGCCGCATGGCCTCCCTCCCGGGCCACTTTTGGCCATGGGGACCCCATCCCCCGGGGCCTGGCCTCTGTAATTGGGAACGTGGGGAAGCCCCAATGCCCCCACAGTCCCACCGGCTCCCCACCTCCTGCGGGAGCCGGCATTGCTTTTGAGCAAGGGAGCTGCTGACATGCAGCTCCCCTTGCTCAAAAGCAATTCTGCTTTGCTTCATTGAAGCGAGAGCAGGTTTCCCTGCTCTCGCTTCAATGAAGCAAAGCAGAGTTTGCTATGACAGGGCGGGAGCCGTGCCATAGCAAACAGCAATGTCCCGGGGGTGGTTACCCCGGTACATTGCAGGAGCTGGCCCTGGGGAGTGGCGGTCCCCAGGGCCATCAAGGGCTCCAGGAGGGGGGCCGCGTGGCACCCCTCCCCATGTTTGCAAAGCCCCGGGGAGGTGGTGGTCCCCGGGGCCGGGGGTCCGTAACGGACCCCCAAATTTGAATAATTGGTGCCCCGGGGAGGTGGTGGTCCCCGGGGCAAGTGGGGGGGTTCGAGCCCCCCCACACATTTATTTATTTATTTAACAAAAACAGAGCCCCGGGGAGGTGGCAGTACCCGGGGTTTGGGGGGGGCCCGCGAGGCCACCCCACCCTAATTATAAAAAAAGCCCCGGGGAGGTGGCAGTCCCCAGGGCTTGGGGGGCCACGAGCCCCCCCCATACTTTTTGCACAATGCCCTGGGGAGGTGGCGGTCCCCGGGGCTGCGGGGGGCCACGTGCCCCCCCACACATCATTAATAAAGCCCCGGGGAGGTGGCAGTCCCCAAGGCTGTGGGGGCCCCTGCGAGCCCCCGCCACATAATTAAGCATACCCCCGGGACCTGGCCTACCCGGGGGCTTAAATACAACGAAGCGCAGGTGCCCGCGCTTTTTTATTTTTTTATTTTCTCGGCCGGATTCACGACCCCAGCGTGAATTCGGACAATTTTTTTTTTTTAAAAATGCTTTTTTTGGCCCTGGGGGTCCTTGTGGGACCCCCTGAGCAGGCCTAGGGTGTCAGGGTGTTTGTACCCTGCCCCCTTTTCATGTTTTTTATCTTTGTTTCACCCGTTTTCTTGTGACACGGTTACTGAGTCACAAGATGGCTGCCAACAGTTCCTGGTTTGGAGTGTTGGCAGCCAATCAGAGTGAAGCTCGTGCCCGGGAGGGTTCACAAACCCTCCTCGGTGCTCAGATATCGATATTTTTCTTTTTCTAATTTCACTGGAACTACTGAACGGATTTACACCAATTAACAAAAAGGGCTCTTTCTGACCCAAGACCTACCTTTTTTCCAAATGTGGTGTAATTCAGTTCAGCAGTTCGGGCTGTAGCTTTGGGGAAAATGCGTTTTGGGACCCCCCTTTTTTCTCGGCCCCCGCTTGACGAATCTCCCCAAAACTTTCAAGACAGGGGCAGACCAGAGCGCCCCATCAGTTTCGAAAATTTCGCGAAGATTCGTCAAACGGTGCCAAAGATATTGGCAAAAGAAAAAATGCTTTTTGAATAGAAACAAGGTCCTAACTATAACTACCTACTGGCGACCCCCAGTAGGTAATATATATACATATATACATATATATTTGCTCATAGGGGTCTTGTCCAACAGAGAGTCGCACTCAGAAACAGCGGTGCCTTACCCCAAAGAAAGCTTTATTCAAGGTACAAACAGTCCCGCAATCCAATTATAATCAGCATCTGGCCGCTATATATATCTTTACCAAAAAAACAAAGGTTACAAGGACATTATAGTTAAGAAATAGAATTTTAAAAAACCTTAAAAATTCACCTACTGTTACCTCCAGTAAGTCCACCCAGCTGGATTGCTGAGAGCTCATGGGAGGGCCTGCCCCTTTCTTCACTAGTTAGGAAATAGAATTTAAAAAAACCTTAGAAATTCACTAAATAAACAAAAGTTTCAGGGACGTTATAGTTAGGAAATAGAATTTAAAAGTCTTAGAAATTCACTGAAAGAACTAAAGGTTACGGGGACGTTATAGTTAGGAAATTGAATTTAAAAGCCTTAGAAATTCACTGAAAGAACTAAAGGTTACAGGGACGTTATAGTTAGGAAATTGAATTAAAAAAAACCTTAGAAATTCACTGAAAAAAACAAAGATTACAGGGATGTTATAGTTAGGCTCAGATTTTCCTCATAGAAAACAATAGAAATTCAGCAGTTATAGTTACCTGAGCTAACTATAATTTATGTCCCTGTAATGCACTGCTTATGACCTCACATATTATATCACTCATGACAAGGTCAGTGACATCACTGATGACATCACCAATAGTATCTCAAATGACATCACTGATGACATCTATAGAAACACTGATGCACCCCCTCACACCCCATACAACCTCTCGTACGCCCACTCACACACCCACACAACCAATCTCATACCCATTCATAGACCCATATATGATCTTAACTATAATGCCGATATAGGCTATAGAAGGTGCTCCAGAAGCTAAAATGAGAGCAGATTTTTCTGTAGATTCACACTATGTTTCTCAGCCATATGAGAATGAAGTCTAACATTCTCAGTAAAACATGTACTTCCAACAGAAGCAGCCTGTCAGTTGATTCCCGTGTATTCTACTGCAGCCTCCCAGAGTGTTTTAAAGAACAACTAGAGCACTAGCTGTCTTACTTATGACAAAAAGTATGGTACACCTGAAGCCATCTTGATTGAATTAAACTGGTAAAAGTTAAAACATTTAATTTAAAAAAGAAACAATTAGGGGGTTCATTTTGTCATAGAAATTATTGATAGTGCTGTAGCATGAAAAATTAGGACACATTTTAAGTGAGATCTCAAATATTTTCCTGCTGTACTTCAACAGGAGCAGCCAGTCAGTTGAGAGCAGATTTTTCTGTAGATTCACACTATGTTTCCATAGGAGAATGAAGTGTTCTACTGCAGCCATAGGAGAATGATGTGTTCTACTGCAGCCTCCCAGAGTGTCCTAAAGAGCAACTAGAGCACTAACATTCTTACTTATGACAAAAGTATGGCACACCTGAAGCTGTCTTGATTGAATCAAACTGGTAAAACTTTAAACATTTAATTTAGAAAGGAACAATATTAGGGTTTTATTTTGTCATATAAATTATAGTTAGTGCTGTATAAATAAAAAAATAGGTCACGTTTTAAGTGAGTTCGCAAATATCTTCCTTTTCTATGTCATTAAAACATTCTGACATAAAGACTGAAACATGCACTTTCAACACAAGCAGTAGACTGCCAGTTAACTCCCTACTGATCAGCAGTTTATTACAGTGTTCTGATTAGGAACTAGAGTGCTAACATTCTGAATTCATGCCAAAGGTGTGGCACATCTGACTCCCATCTTGATGAAATCAGTGATGTCACTGACCATGTCATGAGTGATGTAATTTGTGAGGTCATAATTAGTGCATTGCGGGGGCATAAGTTATAGTTACCTGAGGTAATTATAACTGCTGAATTTCACTTGTTTTGTACTAGTGAACTGTGCGCCTAAATATAACGTCCCTGTAAGCTTTGTTTTTTTCATTGAATTTATATAGGTTTTTTTTTATTCTATCTCATAACTGTAAAGTCCCTATAACCTGTGTTTTTTCCCGGTGAATATATATATATATATATATCGAGAGAGAGAGAGAGATAGATAGATAGATAGATATAGATATATTTATATATATCTATATCTATCTATATCTATCTATATATCTTTTTTTTTACCTACTGGCGGTTGCCAGTAGGTAGTTATAGTTAGGACCTAGTATCCATAGGAAAAGCATTTTTTGACTTGGATATAAGTTTGACAAATCTTCATAAAATTTTCCAAAAAAAGTGTCAAAGTAGGTTCTGGTTGTCATGTAAAGTTTGGGGGGGTGATCTGTGCAAGGGGGACCGAGAAATAGGGGCGCAAAAAAAGGGTGCGTTTGTAATGTTAATTTCCATTGGAACGCGTTGTTGCACCTACAGCCCGAACCACTAGACAGAATGAAACCAAATTTGGCAGAAAGGTAGATGTTGTTACTCAGATTGCGCTTTTTGTTCTTTGGTACTAATCTGTTCAGTAGTTTTTGAGAAATTTAGGCCACAAATTATAGATATATCTCTGGCTGTGGATTTTCACAAAGGTTTTGCGATGCATTGCGGATGTTCGCGCCAACAGGAATGCTCTGATTGGCTGGACGCAACCTGAACTGAAAGTTGCAGCTGCCAGTTTATTGTCCAGGAATGGTTCCCGGGGCTGAATATTTGTGAAAAAGCTAATATAAGGGGTCAGGGTGGCGATACTCTGACCCCATTTTTGAGAAATAGATGTGATCGTGACAGAAGTTATGTGTCCAAAATAGATTTTTTTGATCACTCACGATGTTATCGAGAATGTCGTGACTGCCAGTGCGGCCCCCCGTGTACCATCACGGGGTCATCTCGAATATCGCAACCTCCTCACGAATATTGGTTGAAATATAAAAAAAATATTAGTGAATCATTAATACGCATTGTTATTGAGATATTGAAATTGTGATAAATGTTTTATAGAGTTACTTAGATAGTGAGTTATCTAGTGTGATGATTAGGATGAATTATATATTTATAATTTTTTAATGTGATGGTGGCTATTGAATTCCTGCTTTTACTTTCCGCTTTTGCGATGTAACCCAGTGGATCGTGATGACCAACTTTATCGCGATCTCTGGCCTCGCCACGAAAACGGAAAATACTTTTAGAGATGGTTGTACTAGAAATGCACTAGAAAAACATGAGTTTGAAGAGTACAGTATTAAACCCCTAGTGTGTAAGATTCTATAATATGTGTGCATATATGTGTTTTTCACATTATGGAAAAGGCGCCATCGTCACAGGTAAACGGTGAAGTTGCGACATCCCGAGTAACTGTGAAAAGGGAAAATAGGTCTTAAAGATGGATTTTAAAGAAACTTAGGGGTCTATTAGGATGGCGGGCGGAAAACCACTCTGACCGCCATGGTAGCGGAAAACAACCGCCCACCGGTACCGCAGCAAAACCGGCAGCCAGATTAGGATGTCCCGCCCAAAAAATCCGACCGCGGAGGTAAGAGCCACCAAAAAAACGCTCGTAGCGGGCGAAGAAGGCGAAAACCCGTCCGCGGCAGTCGGATTCTCGGAGGAAAAAAATTAAAACCGCCGCAACGACAGTGGAGACACCGCACGGAACATTATGATATCCCCGATGTGACCACGGTACGTTCTGCTGAATCCGACTGCCGAAAACGCCAACAGTGATGAATGGGAGAGCAGCCGGAAGAACTGCAGCATAGCCACCGCTTCGGATGCTCCATGACAAATATGGCGGTCGACAGAAAAAAATTACAAGGTCACAAAATGCACACAGCAAACTAGCCATGCACCCAAAAACACTTAACACACCCCAATGACACAACCACATGGCAACTACAAAAATCCAAATCCCAGGACAACCCACACAACACACCTGACAGCAATACCCCATTTGGACATACCCAGATAGCTGGGTATAAAACCAGCCCCTTCCCTGACCACAATCCTTTGCAATACTCCACAACTGAAGGGCCCAACACCAGAGCACAAAGGAGAGGCAAATCTGCACACCATCACTACTCACACCACACACAGCACCACCACCACTTCCTCGCCTGCACCTCTAACCCCTCTGCACATCACACACCATACACATCACCCCCACCCCCACCACGAACACACCTGCACCTCAAACCCCTTAGCACATCACACACCATGGCACCACAGAAAATGCCAAAATTCACAGATAGTGAGTTGACAGTCATGGTAGATGAGATAGTCAGAGTTGAACCACAACTGTTTGGTAACCTTGTCCAACAGACACTATTAGCCAGAAGAAATCAAATGTGGGCAAGGATAGTTGATAAGGTCAATGCAGTAGGGACCATCCCACGCAACAGACAGGAAATCATCAAGCGGTGGCATGACCTGAAGAGTGTTGTCAAAAGAAGAGGAGCAAGAACCATGAGCTGGCTCAGAGGACTGGCGGTGGCCCTCCCATTCCACCAAGAACATTCACTGCATGGGAGGAGAAGGTGCTTGCCATACTGCATCCAGAGAGTCTCACAGGAATGCCCGGGGAGTGGAGGCTGGTAAGTACAAACAAATGTAGACCATTACTCAGCAATGTACTGTCAAGCACAACTACAAAGCTACATCTCAGAGGCACAAGTATATCCATATGCACCACAATATCCAACACATGTCCCACAGATGTAACATCCACTACATCTGAATCACCCCAAAAGGTAGCCAACATTTACAGGGTTGTATGTGCCCAGGCAAATAGCACTACAACTCCCACCAGGCCCCCTGTCCCACCCCTGATCAGGATGGAGCACTCCACACCCAGAAGCATTGGGAAGCCATTGTCTCACTACAAACAAACTAACAGGTAGGTAGCCATCTTCCCTGGGAGGGCTGTTTGGGGGTGGGAGGCCTGCAGTACTACTCCCACCAGGCCCCCTGTCCCACCCCTGAGCAGGATGGAGCACACCACACCCAGAAGCATTGGGAAGCCATTGTCTCACTAAAAACAAACTAACAGGTAGGTAGCCATCTTCCCTGGGAGGGCTGTGTGGGGGTGGGAGGCCTGCAGTACTACTCCCACCAGGACCCCTGTCCCACCCCTGAGCAGGACGGAGCACTCCACACCCAGAAGAATTGGGAAGCCATTGTCTCACTACAAACAAACTAACAGCTAGGTAGCCATCTTCCCTGGGAGGGCTGTTTGGGGGTGGGAGGCCTGCACAACAACTCCCACCATGCCCCCTTGTTCCCCAGCACATCAAGATGGAACAATCCCTCCCACCCAGATGCATGTGTCAGTCATTGCACTGTCCACTTCAAACTAACAGGTAGGTAGCCATCTTCCCTGGGAGGGCTGTTTGGTGTGGGAGGCCTGCAGTACTACTCCCACCATGCCCCCTTGTTCCCCAGCTCATCAAGATGGAGCACTCCCTCCCACCCAGATGCATGTGTCAGTCATAGCACTGTCCAATTCAAACTAACAGGTAGGTAGCCATCTTCCCTGGGAGGGCTGTTTGGGGGTGGGAGGCCTGCAGTACTACTCCCACCAGGCCCCCTGTCCCACCCCTGAGCAGTATGGAGCACTCCACATCCAGAAGCATTGGGAAGCCATTATCTCACTACAAACAAACTAACAGGTAGGTAGCCATCTTCCCTGGGAGGGCTGTGTGGGGGTGGGAGGCCTGCAGTACTACTCCCACCAGGCCCCTTGTCCCACCCTTGAGCAGGATGGAGCACTCCATACCCAGAAGCATTGGGAAGCCATTGTCTCACTACAAACAAACTAACAAGTAGGTAGCCATCTTCCCTGGGAGGGCTGTTTTGGGGTGGGAGGCATGCAGTACAACTCCCACCAGGCCCCCTGTCCCACCCCTGAGCAGGATGGAGCACTCCACACCCAGAAGCATTGGGAAGCCATTGTCTCACTGCAAACAAACTAACAGCTAGGTAGCCATCTTCCCTGGGATGGCTGTTTGGGGTGGGAGGCCTGCAGTATGACTCCTACCATGCCCCCTTGTTCCCCAGCACATCAAGATGGAGCACTCCCTCCCACCCAGATGCATGTGTCAGTGATTGCACTGTCCACTTCAAACTAACAGGTAGGTAGCCATCTTCCCTGGGAGGGCTGTTTGGGGGTGGGAGGCCTGCAGTACTACTCCCACCATGCCCCCTTGTTCCCCAGCTCATCAGGATGGAGCACTCCCTCCCACCCAGATGCATGTGTCAGTCATTGCACTGTCTACTTCAAACTAACAGGTAGGTAGCCATCTTCCCTGGGAGGGCTGTTTGGGGGTGGGAGGCCTGCAGTACGACTCCCACCATGCCCCCTTGTTCCCCAGCACATCAAGATGGAGCACTCCCTCCCACCAAGATGCATGTGTCAGTCCACTTCAAACTAACAGGTAGGTAGACATATTATGCCCTGTTGTCCCATCCCTGAGTAGGATGGAAGCCTCCACCACACACACACATAGATGTGACACAAATCCAACCCAAATGTGAAAACAGAACAGGTAAGGAGCCAGTACATGCACCCAGCCATTCCTCCCAAAAAGCATGGTGCCATATGACAACACCAGCCCTCTCATCACACAAAAATACACACAGATCCAATTGCCACTCACAGTGTGCAGACAGCTAAGCAAATGTAACTGCCACAGCAACCAAAGTGTGACACACCAATTCACATGTAGAAGAAAGTCTGTGCACAATCATGCACAGCACTGAATGCCATGTGTAAGTGCCATGTGGCCAGAGCAGCAAGGACCATATGTAAACAAAGAAAGCCTGGTTGTTGGTACAAATTCATATTTGCACATGACACTACAAAGGTATGCATGAGATGACAATGGCCAGGACATGCTCAGATATAACGTCTGCCAGGGCAGAGTGACCAACAAAGATGCGCCACAGAAATGCTTTGTTGCACCAGTCCCTAGATGGCAACATGTCCCTGTAATCACAAAACATGCACGTGGCACATGGTATGTTGTGACACCTCACACCATGGACAACTAATGCATGTACCTCAACATCATCTCAGGAGGCACAGTAGTGCACATACAAAGAATATGATGATGAGTCAATTGTGTGGTGTACAAACAGTGAATAATACACAGCCAACACAAAGCTTGCGGGGTGCACTACAATGACCATTTCCCATCTGTCCCACAGGTGACCAAGAACTGACTGCAGAGGACAACACCAGCAACCTGCAGAGCCAGTCTCCCCCCCGGAACATGGACTCTTGGATGTTGACTACAGGTATTCAGAGGACGATGACCCCGGAGCCGGCCCAGCTGGTGTGCCAGGGCGCAACTGGTCCCAGGAACCCATCGTCCCCCACCACATCTGCAGCAGCACCAACAGCTACGCAGACCCCTGCTGTTACGGCCTGTGCGTCCTACACCACCACCACCACCACCAGTGCTGCCTGCAACACTCTCCCTGTCCCAGAGGATGACCACCCCACACCACCAACTGAGGTGGGCAGGGAGAGGATGCAGGTGCCTACAGTGGTGATGCAACAGGTCTGTGGCAGCAGGGCAGGTGGGAGTGGCAGGGTCACTCACAGACAACCAGAGCCTGGGACCGAAGCCCTGGACAGCATAAACAGAGTCCTTGGGGCATATGAACGGGCCCAGGGACGAACGGCCCGGGCAGAAGAAGATTCCCGCGAGCTCCTCCTGCTGAAGAGGTCCATGGACACCCGCATGGGACAAATTGTGGACCTCTTGGGCCAGATAGTGGCAGCACTGAGGGACAGGCCTGTGCCACAAACAACAACTCCACCTCCCCCTGCTGAGCTGCAGGATGACAGTTCAACATCCTCCCCTGCGGCCACAGAGAGGGGTGAGACCTCAGACCCCACAGGCCCCACAGCAGAGGCCCCCCTGCCAAGCGACGAAGGGGCCGTCCCAAGAAATCCCTGGGCGTATCCCGTGGCAAAGCACCTGCCAAACGTCAGTCACAGAGCCAGCAATGATGGCAACACTCTTCACTACTGCATTGACTTATTGGACTATCCTTCCCCACACTGCCTTATGAATGGCATCTGTCTGTTGGACTGGGTCACCACATCAATGTGGTGACTACTCGATTATCTCACTTACCATAACTGTCAACTCACTGCTTCACTAATCACCTCAATGTAAATATTCACCCCTCATATGTCACCATTGTAAATAAAACTCCTTACACACATGTTGTTGTTTCTGCTCCGTCTTTATTCCAGGATGTGCAGTCATCACCATGATTTAAATGTACCAGGAATATGGAATGTATGTAGGCAAGGAGAGGCTGAAGGGACCTAGGAAAACACAACAGAACAAGATTCACTAGTCTGGGTGTGGCATCACAGACATCACACAACACATACCATAAAGCTAATACAACATGCACACATCACAATGAGCAACAAGTGCCAACATACACATCCTGTCCCATAAACATTGTCAGCCACCACTGAGTCAACAACCGGCTGCAGTCACAAAGCTCACAAACACCTTCACAACAACAGCAACATCATCAGACAATGGGTCCGTTGTACATTGAAACTCACCTTCAAGTGAAGTAGCAGCTGATGAGCTGTTGACGCAGGTCAACACCATCCTCCTCTCCACTGTCCTCATCACTGGACACGGGTTGGTTTGCAGGTGGGGGTCTTGGCTGCTCATCATCATCCAGGAGCAGGGGGATATCCTTGCGAATGGCTAGGTTGTGGAGCATGCAGCATGCCACAGCAATCTGACACACCTTCCTGGGCGAGTACATGAGTGCACCTCCCGTCTTGTCAAGGCAGCGAAATCGTGACTTCAGGAGACCAAAAGTCCACTCCAACACACAACGTGTCCTCCCATGGGCATCATTGTAGCGTACATCAGCTGGTGTCCTGGGATTCTGCAGTGGGCTCAGCAACCACGGACGGTTGGGATATGCAGAGTCACCTAGGTGTGAGAGACACAGATAAACCTTGTAATTATACTGTGGCAGAGGACAGCATGTCACACACACAGCATGCTACTGGACTCTTCGTACTCACCCACAATCCATGTACGCTCAGGAAGCAGATTAGCCATGAGCTGTGGTACATGCTGTTCCACATGATGTATGAGTCATGGGCTGAGCCTGGATATTTGGCACACACGTGCGTGATGATCATGTCCGCCTGGCACACCACTTGCACATTTATGGAGTGGAAATGTTTTCGATTCCTATAAATGTGCTCCCGTGCCTGTGGTGGAACAAGCCCAACATGGGTGCAGTCAATGGCCCCAACAACATGGGGGATGTGTCCAAGGGCATAAAAGTCTCCCTTTACAGCCGCCAACTGTGGCACCCTGGGAAATGGATATACCTGTCCTTGTAAATCATTATGGCAGACAGGACATCACGCAGCACCATGCTGAACATGGGTTGCGACATCCCACCTGTGCTGGACACCGTGTGCTGGAATGATCCAGAGGCAAAAAAATGCAGAGCCGCCATCACCTTAGATGTTGGGGTGAAAGCTGTTGGATATGTTCTGCGAGGCTGCAGGTGGGGCCCCAACATAGCACAGAGGTTTTGTAGGGTGGCTCTGTCCAGACGGAACTTCCGGATGACCTCCTCATCCTCCATGTCTGCCAGCACTGTGTAGGGACGATGCAGATTTGTTCTCCTCCTAGTTGAGATGAAAGTGGACACATGTCAATTCAATACACCATGAGACGTGTACAACATCTTACGTTTTGACTGACACAATGCCAACAATGACTGTCATCACAATTGAGTTACAGAGCAGCTTACACGTAGGGACACCTTCAGCCACACTACTCGCACACTTGTCCCCTTTCACACAGCAAGTACATCCAAAACAACATCTGACTATGCGAATGCACATAGGGATATGGCCACATCTAGCATGAGCAGGCCTGAGGGTATTTCATACAGCATATGTGTAAAACTGCAACACCACTGTCTCATACCTAGCTGCTGTACCTGACACACCTTCAGGCGTAAGTTGAACATGGCACACATCAACAACACAATGATCACAGGCTGAGCGTAAACAACAAGTGTGTGCATGATCAAAGAAAACAAGACAGTCAAATCTGCACATTCTACATTAAGACATACATCACTGTGATTTTCACAGCACTTTCACACATTGACTTGTGTACACGTTTGAGAGTCCATAACAACACTGTTCGGTGTACATGCCTATCAATATCACAAGGGACATGTGAGTGAGTACATGCTAATGTACTACATGACATACACAAACATGGCATGTGTAGTCAGCAGTGTGTTAAATGTTACACTGGCATTGTGTGCACAATGATGTGCCATTAATCATGTGGCCACTGTGCACTGTTGATGACTGCCCATTGACCATTGACACAGCATGATGTGTCCATAGGTGCTGACAAAGTGTCCCGCCACCCAAATCACGATCACTCACGTCAATGTATGGCACCCAAATCGCGGAAGCTACCGCCTGCCACCAGTGGTGTGTCACCACCAATCCCTAAAACACAATCGCGGTAGTGAGAGATATATATATGTATTGCCAAATGGCGGTTGGCATGCTCCGCCACCCAAATCACGGTCACAGGCACCAATGTATGGCACCCAAATCGCGGAAGCTCCCTCCTGCCACCAGCGGTGTGTCACCACCAATCCCTAGAACACAATCGTGGTAGTGAGAGATATATATGTATTGCCAAATGGCGGTTGGCATGCTCCACCACCCAAATCACGGTCACAGGCACCAATGTATGGCACCCAAATCGCGGAAGCTCCCTCCTGCCACCAGCGGTGTGTCACCACCAATCCCTAGAACACAATTGCGGCAGTGAGAGATATATATGTATTGCCAAATGGTGGTTGGCATGCTCCGCCACCCAAATCACGGTCACAGGCGCCAATGTATGGCACCCAAATCACGGAAGCTCCCTCCTGCCACCAGCGGTGTGTCACCACCAATCCCTAGAACACAATCGTGGTAGTGAGAGATATATATGTATTGCCAAATGGCGGTTGGCATGCTCCGCCACCCAAATCACGGTCACAGGCACCAATGTAGGGCACCCAAATCGCGGAAGCTACCGCCTGCCACCAGCGGTGTGTCACCACCAATGCCCATGCCCTTGCAGCCAATGGGAACCGCAATCGCGGTAGCCTAATGCAATTTTGAAAATCGCGGTAGGCGTACTCCGCCACCGTGGGGCCGGTCATTGGATGCAATTGAAAGATGCACCACCACGGTAGCGCCCGCCTGGCCCCTGCGGTGTGTCACCGCCAATGCCCATGCCCTTGCAGCCAATGGGAACCGCAATCGCGGTATCTTAATGCAATTTTGAAAATCGCGGAGGGCGTGCTCCGCCACCGCGGGGCCGGTCATTGGATGCATTTGAAAAAGGCTGACCTGGCACACCAATTGCAGCAGCTTAGAACCACTGAAACTGCCCCAGGGGGCTATATATGTGGGAGAGAGCCTCACATTTCCACAGCTTCCAGAGACTGCTGCCTGAGACCCCTCACCTGCTGCTGCTGCTGCTGCTGTCTCCAGGGACTACTGCCTGAGACCCCTCACCTGCTGCTGCTGCTGTCTCCAGGGACTGCTGCCTGAGACCCCTCACCTGCTGCTGTCTCCAGGGACTGATGCCTGAGACCCCTCACCTGCTGCTGCTGCTGTCTCCAGGGACTGATGCCTGAGACCCCTCACCTGCTGCTGCTGCTTTCTCCAGGGGCTGCTGCCTGAGACCCCTCAACACCAACTGCTACTGCTGCTGTCACCTGGCCACAGTGATGGCGAGGACTGAGAAGACCCGGGCCAGTCCCTTCACCAGCGAGGAGCTGGAGGTCCTGGTGGACGAGGTGCTCACACAGTATCCAAGGCTATATGGTGCCCCAAATGTCGTGGTAAGTCTTCAACAGTGTGAGTGAGAGTGCAGGGGGGGCACACATGAAGTTGAGCTGCTGCCGTATGTGCATGGGAGTGTGGGGTTATGTCATGCACTGCCTAGCACGCTTTCTCCAGGGGGAAGGGGTGTCTAGCCTATTTCATACGTTTCCCTGCCTGCACATCAAGATTTGAAGGACATGTATTGTCAGCCATACAGTGATGCAGCAAGTTGGTAATGCAGGAGTCAGGACAGTGATTGCTTGTGTGAATGGCTGTGTGGGTCCCTGTTGTCCTTCTCAGTGTGAGCCCACCTGGCCTGCACAGTCACCGCCCAAACTGACAAGGACACATCACTGAATGTACAGAGTGTTACATGTGTCTTTTTTTCTTTACTCTCCTTCAATGAGCCATCTCAGCCCTGTAGCTTACACATGACAGGCCTTGTGAGAAGGGTGTGGGTTTGTGAGATTGTGTCCCTCAATGTGACCTCCATGACACAGTGAGCCATTCACAGGGCAAGGACATTGAGGGCTGTGCAGTGTTGGACACAGTGAGTCTAACCCACAACATATGTCGATATGTAATGTATGTCTTGCTCTACCTAACAATGGACAGTAGATGTGGGCAGACTAGACATGGCTTCATGTGCTGGCAACCTGCATGTGTATGAGATGGGCAGGTACTGTGTCCACCCTCACACTTGCATGCATTTTTCGTGTTGTTCTCCCATGCTGATGTACCATGTGAGATGCATTCTTGTCTCTGTGAGACATATCTGTGGATTTGGTATGAGTCAGTATCATGCCACTGTACTGAGAGATATTGGTACATAACACTGTGTCACTGATGTTTTCCCCCTCTTGTCTCCCATGCCTGCAGCTCAAAGTACACCAGCGTAAGGCCGTGTGGCGGGCCATTGCATGCAAGGTGAGGGCTCTGGGTGTCTCAAACCGAAGGTGCACCCACTGCCACAAGAGGTGGGATGACATCTGCCGGCTGAGCAAGAACGTGGCGGAGATGACGCTGGGTCTGCTCCCTCGGACTGGCAGGTTGGCGCGACGCAGCATGACACCACTGATGGCCCACATCTTGGCCGTGACACAGCCTGAGCTGGATGCACGTTTGAAGGAGCATCAGCAGCAAGCTAGGGGTGAGTATTCTGGGAAGGGTGACTTTGGCTGTGAGTGGCTGCATGTGTTCATAGCCTGGGACAGCGCTGGGCTATGTGATGTTGGTAGTGTGATGCAGTGGCTTGTAAGTGGCCTCTGTGCTGGGTGCAGCTGTGATGCATTTGCCCTACCTGTACTTCCTAGTGTGTTTGAGTACTGAGCATTGACATTGCATTCTGAGTCGTGGGCTTCAGGTATCGTCTGCATTGGGGTAGTCTGGGAAATCACATGGAAGGGAACAGCAGTGTGCCTAATCTGAGTGTGCTCTCATCAATGCGTGCATTGCCTGAGCTCAGATTTGTGAGGCTTAGACATCCGACGCCAATGTGCCACAGTACTTGTGCCCCACAGTACAACATGGTGGATGGCATGGGCTCATGGCCATTGTGGACTGTTATGTTGGAGTCTGTATCTGTGTTGTCCCCTTCTGCTCCATCCAGATATGACAGTGGCAACATGTTGTGGTGTTCATCCTTGCCCACATCAGGGCCCTAGGTGTGCTCAGAGCTATTTGTGTGTCTGGTTGAACGGAGCCACCAGCAGGATATTGTGCTGTGTGGTCATCACATGGCTCACTTATGCCTGGTTTTCTTGTTTACACGCACTGTTCGAGTTCTAAATTGAGGGTGCACAATGTCATAGCACAGGGTGTCGATTCCTTCATCTTCAGTGATGCTTTGCTTGTATATGTTTGTTCTGTTGATGCCAATGAACTGACCCGACATCTCTCTCTCTCATGCAGCATCACCTGTGGGCACGGGAGGACAGGGGACAGACACCAGTGGTGAGGCATCAAGCACAACAGCTGCACACAGGCACAGTGACACAGATGTGACCAGCGCCTCGGAGGGGGACAGGAGTCTGCTGGAGGAATCACAGCCAGAGACGCAAAGCTCAACGTCATCTGATGCCAGCGGTGACGCATCCATGTTGGCGGGCACAGGGAACGGGGACTCTACCTCCTCTTCCACCACACAGCGTACAGTGCCCACCCTCCCAGCTACTTCCACTGTTGCTGCCCATGTTCGCATAAGTAAGCAGGGAAGAGTGTCCTTCACCCCAGGCACCGCTGCCCCTGCCCATGTCCCCCCTGCTGCCATCAGTGCTGAGTCTGTGGACCTTTTGCGCCAGCTGTGTGTGGGCCAGACAGCTCTCCTCAATGCCTTCATAGACCACGACAAAAAGCGGCACAGGTGGTTGCTTTCATGGAGGGCATACATTCAGACGTGGGTGGGCTACACCAGACTGTACAGTCTTTGTCCTCTGCAGTGACAGCAGCCCTTCAACTGGCACAGTCTCGGAGTCCAGCTCCAGTCCCTTTGTACACCTCCCTGCCAGTGGCCACATCAGACGATAGTGACCACGCACATCCGACCTCAAGGTCAAGGTACAGCACACGCAGCACACAGCAGCAACAGCCCAATCAGTCCTGGGCGCAGACACCATCCCCACAGAAAACTAAAGCCACCCCAGAGCGCAAAAACATAAGCCCGTCAGGCGACAGCAAGGGCCACCATGCCAAGAAGCAGACCTCAGGGTCACATGCCTCAGAGGCATCCCCAGCCAAGGACTCTCCTGTCCCTAAAGCGTCTCGCAAGCACAAGCAGACAGTTTCCGTGCCCGCTGAGAAGGTGGTGACTGCTAAAAGTACACAGAAGAAGGGTTCCAAGGCAGATTCACTGACAACCTCAACTCCCATCCAAAGCCCTGTGAAGCAGGGAAATGCGGGCACTGTAGGGGGACAACCTGGTAAACGGGGGATGGAGGGGCAGAGGCAAGGCCAGGCCAAGCAAACAGCTGGATCCACCATGTCCCCAGAGGGAGGGCCACCGTCTGCACCTGATGCAGCTCTGGTGGTGAGTGTGCCTGTTGTGGCCGCCCCACCTCCCTCTCCTGCCAAGCCCACAGTTCCATATCGAATCCCCAAGAAGTGGAAAGGTACCCCTCCACATTCTCCCTCCCACACTGTGTCTCATTGCAGCATATCTCCGCCTCCACGGGCCACCACACCACCCGGTCCAAGCAGCCCTCCGGCTCCCAAAGCCACTGATGCCTCAAGCTCAGCTGGTCCGCTCTCTCCCAGGTCCAGTCCTCCAACTGGCCCCGACACTCAGCCAGCTCCCAGTCAGACTGACAGACAAGTCTGAGGCTAAATCCCCCTCACACACCTGTCTCTCCCACAGCGGTGCCTGTACTGCCCATTGTTATCCCCCTAGCTGTGTTGCTGACCATGACTGTGTACAGTCACACACATTCCCTGTGCAGCTTCTCATGTACCTACTCTGCTGTTTGGACTGGCCACTGGCCTTGCTGTACATTGCTGTGTTTGCCCATTCCCTATGCAGCTTCTCATGTACCTACTCTGCTGTTTGGACTGGCCACTGGCCTTGCTGTACATTGCTGTGTTTGCCCATTCCCTGTGCAGCTTCTCATGTACCTACTCTGCTGTTTGGACTGGCCACTGGCCTTGCTCTTGTCTACTTTTTATGCCTATCTGTGACATTTGTAATAAAGAAAGTTGCTCCTGTTGTCTGCTTTGTCAGTCTGCTTGCTAAATAAAGGGTTTTCTGTGTGGGTATGGTTTAATGTGACACATGCTCTGTATGCCACTTTAACGTTGCCAGTTGCTAGTTTCACTATTTCAGAGTTTGGCTAAGGTGAGAGGCACTTCAGTTCTACTTGACTCTGAGGCTTGGGGGTGCACTGATGGTTGTTTGTGATGATCTACTGTTATCCTAATGATTCTATGTTCAGGTTTGCTAAATTGTGCACATGTCATGTTAGGATGCACTACCAGCACAGAGTGGGATTCTATCCACAGGATTGCAGGCAGGCTGGCCAGGGTCATCATGTATGTGTGATCTTACTTTATGTGTGCCCAGCAGTGTAGGTGTATAGTCATCTTGTGATGGTCAGTCATCCTAGTCACATGGGTTACTTTCAATGTGTGCACTTGCGTGGTCAGGAAGTGTGCAGTGTGGAGGGGGTGTCTTTGTTGTGGGTGTTGATGTGTGTGTGCACCTGCAATGTCAACTACACACATGTGTCACCCAGGAGTAGGGTGCCTGTTTGTGTAATTGTTCAGCCCTGTGATTGTGATTGTGTGCACATGTGTGTGTTGTATGTTGTGCACTGTGCAGTGTGTTGGTGTGTCCTTACAGTTCTGGCTGACTCCTACTTGTTGTTTTTGCCAATTGTGAGTATGCAGAATATGTGACTGTCAAGTCAGTGTTGTGTTTTGTTGATCATCCATGTGTCTTGATGCTGTTTGTACTCACTGTGCATCCCTGCTCAGCCACACTGACATTGTGGGTGTGTTTTCTCATGCATTGCTGTCACATGGGGCTTTATTGCCTCCAGTATGGCATGTGGTGTGTGGTGTCATACCATCCCCTATCTGTGCTTCAGATGCCTACCCATTGTGAGTCTGCAATCCATCTATTTGTGTATGGTACACTCCTGCCATGTCCACTACTGACGTACACACCACTTCACTTTCATGTCAGCTGTCCCCTTGGTTTGCCTGTGTGTGTGCCTCCCCATCACTTCATTTGTAACACTGTGCTTTGTGGTACAGATCTTTGCACAGGACCAATGTGCCACTCAGGACATTTTCCCTATTGGTTATATGTTATTTTCTTGTACTGTTTAGCAGTTATGGTTGCTCATATGCAGTTCAACTGTTTGTGCTGCACAGTCCTCTGGTCAAGTTGTTTCAACTCTGGTGTCCCAGACTTGTGCATCTGTGGGTGTTGGGTTAGGTGTATGTGTGTTTGCTGAGGTACTGCTTCACTTCCTGAGTGTGATGTTGTCAGTGTGCTGTTTTGATTGTTGATGTGGGTGTTCATGGTGTGTCACTCATGTCTGTGTGGGACTGGTATGTTTGGTGTGCACACACTGCTTGGTGTGCATGCAGTGCTGTGGGTGTATGTTGCCTTGTCCTTGCCTGGTGTGCATCCCCTGATGTCCTGCTGTGTTAGCAATTTGATTTATTGGCATGTGCTTCTGTTGTGTGCTTGATGTGGCTGTGTGCAGTGTTTGGGCTGTGTTGTCTCTTGCAGATGACAGATGCTCTGTGTGTGGTGTTCTATTTGCATGTCAGTGTGTGTGTTTTTTTGGTGTGGTGTGTTTCATTCAGATGTGTGTTGCCAGTGTGGTGTATCTTACTTGTGTGTCTGTCACATGTACTTAGGTCTATTCTAGTTCCTGTGCTCGTGTTAGGTGCGTCCTTGTTGTTTTCTCCTCTCATATCTGAGCTGTCTCTTGTCAGTCTTCTGCATGTTCAGGCATGTGGTACACTGTGACATCATCATGTTGACTTGATGGGTGGTGTGGTATGTCTGTCTGTGTGTCATTGTAGGCCCATTTCTCCCAGTTTGTGTCCATGATTGTTTTGTGATGGTGCACTTCTTGTCTGTGTTGTGGTATGTTGTTTGTGCATTGTTCCTGACTGATGGGGTTGTGCACTCCTGTTCTGTCTGTGCTCCCATTGCCTTTCCACAGTTTGGCTGCACAGTTCATGTCTGGTCTTGTTGTGCTTCTGTGTGTGTTTTAGTTGAGTTATGTGTCTGGCTGTTGTTTTTGTGCAGACATTGGTTCTGGCATCCCTGTGTGTGTGTGTGATGTTTGTGGGTGCCCCCAGGGAGTGTGATTGTTTGTCTGTGTATTAACTGGACTTTATTGACACCCTTCTGTGTGTCTGGCACTGGTGTTGTATGCTGCAGGTGTGATGGGGGGTATGTGTGAAGATTCCTACTTGTGCTTGACAGTCATGGAGTGTGCCAATGGGCCCTGTGTGTTGTGCTGCTGACATGCTCCTGTCAAGTAGTTGGATACATATGTGTGGCTATTCACTGTTTGACTTCAGGGCCTTCCTTTCATCCCTGTGCCTATCCATGGGTTGCCTTGCTGTCTCCCTGAGTTGGTGCACTGAGGTGACTGTGGTTTGACTTCACTCACTGTGCCAGCCATGTGTGATTTGATGGGCTGAGGGTGTTCTTATATATTCCTTGTCTTGCATGTGATGTACACATGCTTGGTAGTTAGCTCCTTGGCCTTCCAGTTGTGGGCACCTCACTTTAGCTTTCCTATATGTTGTACTCCATTGCTGCTGGCATGTGGTCTGTGTATGTGGCTGTGTGTCAGTGTGGGTATGTCTGTGTGACTTGGCTGGCTGTGTGTCCAGTGGAGTGATTGTTCATTTTCTGTGTGTGTGCATTTTCTGCTTGGACTCAGGTTTTCTTGCCATGTGTGTGGTGTTTTTGTGGTGTGTGGGTTGCCCTGGCCTTGTGCTTCTGTGCTGTGTGTTCCTCTGCAGCCACTCCTGCTGTGGCTGTCTCCCTAGTTGTTTGGTGTGTGGTGCAGGGTGTGGGTTCACCTGGCTTTTTGTTGTGCATGGGGGAGCACAGGAGGGGCACAGGGCATGTCCCTTGAGGAGGGGGGGCCTGGTGTGTGGAGGGTCGAGGTGTGGCCCTGTGGTCTTTGTGCACTACCCAAGCCTGGCGCTGGCCCTGCCTTCTGCATTGTGCGCATGTTTTCCCGCGTTTTCACCGCTGTGGTGACGTGACTGGGACATTACTTCATGGTCGCGGTGCATGGGTGACCTGGATGCGAAGCGGTGATTTGGTGACAGGTAGGTCATGTGTGGGTACACTTGTGGATGCGTTCCTGTCCCCACCAGGGTGTCTGGTGTGGACAGGAACCCTAGATCAGCCCATGCGTTGTGTGTTGTGGTTGTGTGCGGAGTTGTATTGTTGCGTACCTGCGGCGGCGTCCGCGACGGGCCATGATTTGCTGGTGATGTATCAGGTACAGCGCCGGGAAGACATGCAAAGCTGGGTCCATTGCGCTAGGGACCGGGCGGTTGGGACCGGGTGGTTGGGACTGGGGGTCAGGTTTAGCGCTCCGCTATGATGCTTCCGCCGTCTCTGGTTGGCCGGTTTCTCCGCTGTGTGCGACTGGCTGTTTGGGGCATCCTGATTTGTACGGCGGTCAGGGCGTCATTCCGCACGGCGGTGAGTCTCCATTGGCTCCCACTGCCGCGGTGGTGGGCACACTTTGATGGCGGTTAGCGTCGCACCGCGCCGGACGGGAAATGGGCTACGTTTGGCTATCCTAATATGGCGGGCGTGAGGTCCGCTGCTGGCGTGCGGAAAAAAGCATTTTCCGCCACCGCCAGCACCGCGGTGGTGCCTCCACCCACCATCGTAATAGGCCCCTTAGTACCAAAACATGAGTTTAAACATGTGTTTAAAGAAGCATGTAATTAGTAATATGTGTAGCACAATGTTTTCAATGGATTTTTTGGGTTAATATTTTTGGATGTGCTGGTGGACATTGAATGTCTGCTTTTGTTTTCCATTCTCATGATGTCTCCATAACCATCGCAACGTCGTCGCGAAAATTCCCAAAAACTAAAAAACTGAATTTAAAAAAAGAAAATTAACTATATTTCGGGTACTGTGGTGGCCCTGACAAGAGCCTTTGTGTTGAATGTGTGTATATGACAGCTACACATAAGACCGGATGTAGAGTTTCAGGTAACTTAGAAACACCCTGTTGCCTTAGTCTGTAAAGTGCACTCCATCATTTCTATAAATTGCATGCATGTCAAAATGCAGATTGTTGTTATAGATACAGTCCATGCGATGGTCGCTGAGGAATGCAGAAACAGTTTAAATAACATGTTTCCTTGCTTTGTCAATCTGTGGACAGAACTGATTTGACCACTTCCATTTCTGTCTTTGGCATATATGAGAGTACACCAAGACAGTGTGAGGGAAAAGTGACATCAGTTGTGCAAAGGTATCTTTTGTTAGGATTTCCAGACCTACCACAGTCAATGTGTCTAGGTCATTGCCACCACAGTGCACAATCATGAGGTGAGGAGCTCGGCGATTCACAATGGATTTAACTAAAGCCAGCAACTGATGAAACTTTAACACTCTCTGACCAAACCAAGTAACTCTCCAGTACTCACTACAACTCCACAATCCATGCAGTATGATGCCATCCAGGACAACTGTGGAGTCAAATCTGGAAGTTGACATTAGACCTCTGAAGGGACTCTCTGCCCCAGTGTTGTTGTGGCTGGTATTGAAGTTCAGGGTCCTTCAGCCTTGCGTTGCCTTCTTGCTGCTTTAACACTATTGCTTTGGTATGTTTTTAGATGGTAAAGCATGGACATAGTCCTGGAAAAATATTTTTTTATTTGTACCCCTTGACAATGTCTTCTGACATTGTGCATTGCACAAATCTCCTCACTATGAACTTCTCTTCAAGAATGTTCAAGATAGATAGATAAATGGGTGTGCTCTTCTTATTGTTTTAGTTGAAAAGTGTATTATCCAATGATATTCCACTATTTCCCAGTGACTAGATTTCCTGTTTTTTTTTTTACTTATTTTTTTTTGTGGTTTTGTAAAGTTGGGAATTGTTTTTGTTAGTTTTATGGTTGGAGACGTTTTCTATGTTAGGTTTTAAGATGACAGAACATGGATGTCATCCCACTTGAATATTTATTGTGCGTTCCTCTAGAGTGCGTCTTTTCACAGAGTGTGCATTGCACTACTTTTGGAGCAGTTTTTCATTCGTGTTGAGTTTGGTTAAGAATGGGTAGTTTGATGGGTGTTTTGTAGTTATGCTCTATTCATGAGTTCAGACGTTGAAAGTTATTTTTTGAAATTGTTTTTGTTAAATGTGTTGTTAAAATAAAGTTAAACAATTATGTTACTAAACAGCTAGACTCAAACTTTGTGTAAAATATGTTTATACATCTGTTTTACATTTTGTCATTTGTATTTGTGGCAAGTGATGTCATTGCGACCTCCGGTGTTGCTGTGAAGAAGGAAAATGCATTTTTGATGTAGTTATTTTGACAAATGAATACAAAGGGTATAGTTAAATTAGTATCTCACTAAATAGCTACACTGAAACTTTATGTAAAATATGTCTATATATGTGTTCTACACTTTGTCAAAAACACCCGGTATTTGCAGTGTGTCCATGGCAATTGTACTCATAGAATCACACAGGCACTACCTGTGCAATCATAAAGGACGTCCTTTCTCCACCACTGTGCAAATGTGCCTCCTGGCATACTACTAGTTGGGGGATGAAGTCCCCTTGGCTATTGAGGGTTGTAGGGGCCAGGTAACCTCTCCTGTTACCTCTAGCAAGTCCCACACAGTGAGTTTCCTAGGAGGTCTTTGGAGGCCACGCCCCCTTTCTCCACCACTCTGCAAACACATCTCCTGGCACACTACTTATTGGGGAATTAAGTACTCTTGGATGCTAAGGGACCTTGGGGACCAAGAAGCCCTCCTGGTACTTTCTGTAAGTTTTACACAGCGGGATTCCTGAGAGCTTGTCAGAGGCACCACCCCTTTACCCCAACATTCTGCAAACACAATTGCTATTTAAAAAACCATAGATATTCACTGAAAACACTAAAGGTTACAGGGACGTTATAGTTAGGAATTAGCATTTAATAAACCTTAGAAATTCACTAAAAAAAACAAAGGTTATAGGGACGTTATAGTTAGGTTTTTTTTTTTTATTGCTTTTATTTTGCAAAGGATTCAAACTCAAAATATCCATACATTAGCAATAACCTGTTGCATACTTTTTCATTTACACGTCATTTTTCTAGGGGGATAATAGTCATAGAACAACGCTACATCAACAAGATAAAAGAAAAATAGACCAAATAATAGGCAGTGAACAGACAAACCATAGAAATATTTAGCACATTATTCCTGAATCATATCGTGCCAAATAGCATTACATTTCTGTAGTGCCTTAAGACCTCTGACCCTAGCCAGAGCTTTTTCCCGCTCAAAGATTTCCGTGAAGATAACCCACCACTCCACTACATTACATGGCTTCGGGAAAATCCATGCCCGGGCTATAGCTAGTCTTGCAGAGACTATAATTATAGTTAACAGAGCTCTCTTGGCTCTGTCTGCATTGTCTCTATAGCCCAGCATTATCTCGGTTGTAGTAAAGACCACTTCCAATCCAAGTCGATTTCTTAATACATTTAGAACCGCTTGCCAAAAGGCCACTAACATAGGACACTCGGCAAACATATGGACAATGTTTACTCCATATTCCCCACATTTAGGACACCTCGTCCTATTGCTTGAATGGTGAGTGGCCGTTTTTCCCCACCTGACTACCTTATTGGGTGTATAGTACAGCATAGTTATAGTTTTAAATTGTTGAAGCCGTAAATTGACAGACCATACTGCCTCTTTTGATATAGATAGTGCTGCCTCCAGGGTTGTCCCAGAAATCTCCTCCTCAAGAGTTGCACTCCATTTCTCACCTAGGAGATTCATAGGATCCATTCTTCCCTGACTGAATATTTGATACGCGGCACCAATTAGTTTGCTCTGGCCTGGTTCATGTAAAAAGATCAGTAACTGATGAGGTGCCACCTCCCTAAGTCCTTGTGACCTCCTAAAATAATAAAACCAAAGGGGATGATGGACGGAGTGTTGAACATTGCAAGCACTCACCCCCAGTCACCTGATCTGGGTTTAATCCATCATCATTCTTTAGCTCACTCCGCCACCCCAGTTCAGACATGGTCATATGCAAATCAGTCTGACCCTGTGCCTCATGGGAACAGTCCAGCCCGAACTGCCAAGCCATGTCTTCCCTGGACTGGAAACAAGCATCCTGGGACCGGTTTCTGGCTCACAGCCGTCATCAGCCAGGCTATCTTGAATCCAGTGGCAAAGTGAGCAAGGGACCCACGTCTGGGCATACCCTGCCAACTTAGGGCGAACATAGCAAAACCAAAGGGGATGATGGACGGAGTGTTGAACATTGCAAGCACTGACCCCCAGTCAACTGATCTGGGTTTAATCCATCATCATTCTTTAGCTCACTCCGCCACCCCAGTTCAGACATGGCCATATGCAAATCAGTCTGACCCTGTGCCTCATGGGAACAGTCCAGCCCGAACTGCCAAGCCATGTCTTCCCTGGACCGGAAACAAGCATCCTGGGACCGGTTTCTGGCTCACAGCCGTCATCAGCCAGGCTATCTTGAATCCAGTGGCAAAGTGAGCAAGGGACCCACGTCTGGGCATACCCTGCCAACTTAGGGCGAACATAGCAAAACCAAAGGGGATGATGGACGGAGTGTTGAACATTGCAAGCACTCACCCCCAGTCAACTGATCTGGGTTTAATCCATCATCATTCTTTAGCTCACTCCGCCAAGAATGATGATGGATTAAACCCAGATCAGTTGACTGGGGGTGAGTGCTTGCAATGTTCAACACTCCGTCCATCATCCCTTTGATTCTCCTAAAATAATCCCTAAGTTGAAGATATTTAAAGTAATGCTGGCGTGGTATAGAAAAGGAATCTTTCAGGTCTTGAAAAGTACTAAACCCCTCTACATCATATAAATCTTCCAGTTTTTCTATCCCAAAACTGGCCCAAAGTTTAGCTATTCTGTCTCGAAATATATCTGGAAGGGATGGATTATCCCAAAGCGGGAATTTAGTAAAATAAGTCGGCACAGAATACGTGGTAGCTATGTCTCGCCAAACCATAGCTATGCTCCTCAAGGTCTTAAATCGTACCCTCTTAAAATAATTGGGATCCTGTATTCGATAGAGAAATCTGGTTGAGTCTTGATTTAGTAAAAGCCTATGACTGAGATCTTGGTCTTTGTTGGAAAAAAGGCTATGGAGTCGGCTCGTAAATGAAGCCCAATAGCATAATTTAAAATCAGGAAGGGCTAACCCACCTTGGAAGAATGGATATTTTAAAAATGTTATAGCCCGTCCTGCCCGCCAGTACCCCCAAATAAAACTACCTACTATACCGTCTAGTTTCTTAAAAAACAAATTCGGAAGTTTCAAAGGAATAGATATAAATAAGTAAAGAAACCTAGGAAGAATCATCATTTTGACGATATTACATATTCCGATAATACTGATTGGAAGCTTATGCCATTTTTTAAGCTTCTTTGCCGTATCATTCAATAAAGCTTCGTAATTTAATTTAATGATGCTTTGTATCTGAGGAGTAAGATGAACACCAAGATATGTAGTTTCTGGACAATGTCCTATTATGGGGGTTTCTGGTGCATAGTTCAACAAAATCTGGGTCTTATCGATGTTCAATTTGTATCCAGAAAAGACGCCAAAGCTATTAGCCTCTTGATTAATTAATTCTACAGACCGGGCTGGGTCTGTCGAGAAGATTGCGATGTCGTCCGCATAAGCATTGAGTTTTAACTCATTAAGTCCAGAGGATAGTGGCCGGATACCTTCGTGCATCATAAGTGTTCGGATAAAAGGTTCAAGATACAAGGCAAACATCAGAGGGGATAAAGGGCACCCCTGTCTTGTACCCCTATTAATACGAAACGCCCTAGACTGTAGACCCTCATAGCTTAATTTAGCCTGGGGTGAGCGATAAAGTGCTCTTACCCATGTCACGTATCGATCAGGGATTCCCATAGCTACAAGAGTATGCCATAAGTAAGCCCATGTCACCCGATCAAACACTTTTTCTGCATCCAAGAGTATCATTCCCACTTTGACGTTAGTTTGCACCGCTAAATCAAATGCCATAATGGCTGTATTAATATGAGTAGTCGTGTCCCTTCCTCTAATAAAGCCATGTTGTTGCTCCGAAACCAACTTTTCCATAAAGGGAGAGAGACGACTAGCCAAAATCTTCGCAAACCATTTGGCATCTGTATTAATGAGAGAAATCGGGTGGTACGACCCACAAGATGCAGATGGCTTGTTTTTCTTTTAAAAAAAACCATGTTTGTATTATCCCATGAAAGAGGCACCATACCTGTTTCTCCTATTTCCTTAATAACTCTTACAAACAGTGGGGTTAGAATGTTCTTAAAAACTTTATAGAATTCTATCGGGATCTGATCCTCCCCTGTAGCCTTCCCTGTTGGAAGAGACGCCAAGGCAGACCATATAGCCTCTACCGATATCTCCTGCTCTAATTGGGCGGCCTCCTGGGGTGTTAATGATGCTATTTGAACTTTATCTAAATAGCCAGAGATCTCCCCTTGGTCGGCCGCATTTGAAGGAGCATATAGATCTTCATAAAAGAGAGTGAATTGTTCCAAAATCGCCCCAGGTCCAGTGTGAATCACATTATCTGCTCCTTTAATCTCAGCAATCCTACTTTTAGCTTTTTTGTCAGCAATTTTATAGGCTAATACTCTCCCGACTTGTTCGCTGTATTCATATTGTTCAGAACGGAATTTATGAAAGATGGCTCCCGCCTTTTCCTTAATAATCCCTAATACCTTCTCCTTTGCTTCTACTAATTTCAAATAGATTGAACATTGATCTTCATCCTGTCTTCTAACAGCTTGGGCATGAGATAGTTCCAAGCCAGTTAAAGTGGCCAGGGCCGCCTTAGCGACAGCCTCTTTAGTTTTGTTCTTAGATAATATAAATTGCTGAGTAATGCCTCTGACGTAAGCCTTCATAGAGTCCCAGATCATATAAAAAGATGCCGTGCCAAGATTAAAACTCAAAAATTCAGCCAAGAGTTTCCCCATATGTAGAATATATTCATCCTCAGATAGTAAATAGCGTGGGAAAGAAAAAGGACGGCCTATCTTAGCAACCATTGACGTTTGAGCTGTTAATAGTATTGGGTTATGATCTGAAGTGATCTTAGGGCAGATCTCCATCTTTAATGTGTCCAACACCACATTACTAACCCATGCCATATCCAACCTCGAGTATTGCCTATGTGGGCAAGAATAAAATGTAATGCCTGGGGCGTTTGGATAAAGGGCTCTCCAAGCGTCTTTTAAATCATGGAGCCTTGCCAGTTCTAAGATTGCATTCCGCACTTTCGGCATCCTAACAACTAATCATCGAGAAGTTGTATCTAGCCTCTGATCCATAATGCAATTGAAGTCTCCCATAACTATTAATGTTCCTTGGAATTCAAGTAAATTAAGCATAAGCGTATTAAAACGGCAGGGTCGTCTATATTAGGCCCATATATTGCAACTAAGACATATTTCATCCCATAGACCAATAGTTGAGCAATAGCCCACCTTCCCCTCACATCAGCCATAACCCGCTCAATTTTGTACTGCAAAAATGTACTAACTAAAATAGCCACCCCTCTTATTGAGACTGTTTGAGATGAGCAAACCACAGTATTGTACCCTAATTGGTTAAGCAGTGTCCGGTCCTTAAAGACAATATGAGTTTCTGTTAACAAAACAAAATGAGGCCGGTACATTTTCAACTCTTCCCGCACAAGTTGGCGCTTACGAGTAGCATTCAGCCCAGATACATTCCAAAATAAAAATTTGATCACTGCCATTTTATAGCAATAAATTCAATTTGTGCAGATTTCTTCAAAAACCCTCGAAAAAAACACTCCCCCTAAAGAAAAAGTGTCCTGCTTAAGTCCTTTGCATTTTCCCTGTGCCCAACATCCCCCTCCCCCAACCCACACTTCTCCCCCACCGCATGTCTTAAGAAAGGAATCACCCCCCTCATTACTGTCTGAAAGACAGCCTTTTAGGAAGTCCAGCTGCAGAGTGTCCCAACAAAAAAAGATAGAAAAAAAGGGAGAGAATAGAAACATATTTTCTCCTCCCCTCAAGCAATGTAGGCATGCGGGATGACAAAAGTATGCAGAATAAATATTGCCAACTCTGACTAACTATGCCAAAGAAAAAAGAGAAAGTAGACCCATGATTGTCCCAGCTATTTCCCCGATTCCTGTTGCCAAGACCTCAGAACTTCCTGAGCCTCTTGCTCTGAAAACACCAACTTAGTATTGCCATCCTTTATTATCTTTAGACGGCCAGGCTCCTGGAGATAGACCTGCGCCCCTGCTGCTTTCAAAGGGTCTGCCGAAGTCTCCAACGGCGATCCATAGTGTCTTTGCAGAAGTCAGATCTAACAAACATTGAAAAAGACTCTGGGGTAGTAGGTCTGGCTTTGATCGATATTGCTTGTCGTAGTAGAAAATTACCTACACATATAAGAATGGGTCTTGGAAAGCGGCCAGGAGGTCTGTTAGTAACCAATGGGAGCCTATGGGCCCGTTGTATTTGGCTATCCCAGTCCCAATCAGCCAGCTCTGGAAAGGACTTCTGGAACAGATCAACCACATATGCTCGACAGTCCGTCCCTTCCATTTCTTCTGGTACCCCAAATACTCGCAAATTATTGCGTCTTTGTCGATTTTCTAAATCTTCAACCTTCATCTGCATCGATCTTATTTGAGTCTCATGTATATCCGTACGTTTCGATGTTTGACTCAAGTGATCTTCAGTGCCAGATACTCTCTGTTGAAGCTCTGTAATATCAGAATTGATAGAAACTATCTGATCTTTCACCTCTGCGAGAATAGATCTGATGGCAGAACTGTCAGCTCTAGCCTCAGCATAGTACGCCTGAGCTTCTGCCCTTTGTACTTGTAGTATTTTAAGTATTTCTTGCAGCGAAGTATGTTCAGTTGCCTGGCTAGAGTCGTCAATCTGGTCAATCTTTCAACCGACTCTCCCAAATTTTGTTGAGTGAATAGTGCATTTGCCAAAAATGTTGGAGGGGAGAGCATCAGTGATCGCTTTTGACTATTAATATCTCTAGTATCCTTACAAACAGTAACATCGCCATTGTTACTCTTCTCTACCGCTGAGGGAACTGGAAAAGCCTGAATAGTTGGAAGGAGCAGTTCAGGACTTGAGCCAGATAATCGTGAAATTATTTTCTTCACCTCCCCCTTCTTTGTAACCCACTTACAAAGTGGGCTGCTAGTTGTCGCAGATTTGGCGGTTTTAAGGGAAGTATCTCCTTGCTTATCAACAATCTTCTTTTTATTCAGTCTCTGAGCCCTTGATTTAGCAGTCCCTTTATTCTGTTTGTTTAGCGAAGTTCCCTCCTCGCCATGTTCGATAGATTCACCACAGCTAACAGTTATCCATTCATTAATAGCAGGAATTGGATCTTGCAGCTCTTCCTGAATCCCTGAATATGAGCAGCTAGAGCTTTGTTCCAAAGTCTGAGAAGCGGATTTCTTGTAGTCCTCATTTACACTAACAGTACCCAGATCCGCATCACCAGATATTTCCTCTTGATTTTCAGAGACTACACCATAGCCACCTTTGCAGAAGGGTATCGGCCTAGTTTGAGTAACCTGCGACGTCTGGAGAAATTGTGGCAGTTGAGTATCCCCAGGGGTCTCTATATTTAGAGTAAGAAGTTGGGAAGGGGCAGATACAGATGTAAACACAGCCGAGATCTCCTCTGAGGCTGTTGATAATGTTAATGCTTTACCTTCCGTAGGTTTAAATGCTTTTGTATCCATCTGTATTTCTTTACTCGCAAATGGTGACACTGCCTTAATTAATGCACTCACCATATCCGACTCCGGAGGATAAGTAGCTGCACCCCCTGGATTAATCACAGACGAAGCCTTCCCAGACTGTAATACTTTTAAAATAGACCGACCTACCCGTGAAGCAGATTGTGTTAGGTCAGCCTTTTCTCCTTTATCCTCTGCTTCCCGTTTACATTTTTCGCAGCCCCTGTACTTGTGCTTGCCAGCGCGCCCTCCCTTCACAGGGTTCGGTTTTGGAGGCCCCGTGATCCAGACTTTGCAGCAAAGAAAGTTGTTCATCAGATTATGATCCAGTTGAGGAAGGAATCGGCTAGAACACCCAGGACAGCAAGTGGCAAGCAGCAAAACCTGGAGTGGAGTCCGGTCAAGCGAAAAGAATCATACAAGCAATTTATAATACCCTCAGACGTTGAATCAAATATCAAATCCAAGCCCCTTCTCGTTTTTCTTTGTTTATAATTAGCCCATCAGTTCTACCATGGCCCGACACCCCCACAGTCCGCTAATCCAAATCCAAATCTCCGCCGCATCTCTTGACTTTTTCCCTTGACTTGCGGGAAAAAAGTCAGCGCGGAGCACAACAAACAACCTGGAAGCAGGCTGGGAGCAGGCTGGAGGAATGCGCCGGTAAAGTTCCCTTTTTTTTTTTTTTACTTGGCTACCATGGCCCGACACCCCCACAGTCCGCTAATCCGAATCCAAATCTCTGGCGCATCTCTTGACTTTTTCCCTTGACTCACGGGAAAAAGGTCAGCGCAGAGCCCAACAAACGACCTGGAAGCAGGCTGGAGGAATGCGCCAGTAAAGTTCCCTTTTTTTTTTTCCGTCTACATTGCTTGCCGGTCAGTTTCCCCCGGGAGCTCCGCAGCGTCTTCCCGGTGGCGGCGTCAATCCGCCATCTTCCTTTCCCCCTGGGACGTTATAGTTAGGCTGACATTTCACTCGTACTAACCCAGAGAAATTCAGCAGTTAGCTAACTATAACTCGCGGCCCTGCAATGCACTGCTTATGACCTCATAAATTACATCACTCATGACATGGTCAGTGACATCACTGATGACATCTCAAATGACTTCACAAAATTTCTCCTTTTTGGTTCATTTGCTGTTTTGAAAGTTTCAGGGTAATCCGTCAAGCGAGGGCCGAGAAAAAAGGGGGGTCCCAAAATGCATTTTCTCCATGTTAAGTTTATGGGGATTTTTCATTTTTTGAACACGACTACAGCCCAAACTGCTGAACGGAATTACACCAAATTTGGCAGAAAGCTCGATGTTGGTCCAAAAAGCGTGCTTTTTGTGATTTGGTGTGAATCCATTCAGTAGTTTTTGAGATATCTATCTTTAAATAATATAGATATCTGAGGACGCGAGTCCTTGCAGTGGACTTTCGAATCCTACTAAAATTTGGTTGGCTGTCAACACTTCAACCAGGAAGTGTTGGCAGCCATCATTGGTCTCGGCTTAACGCCGAGTCCTAGAAAAAAAGTAAAAAATAAGAAAAGGGGTCAGGATAGGAATACCCTGACACCCCAGATATGGTGGGTAGGTCCCACAGGGACCCCGCCATGTTTTAAAAGCATTTTTTTAAATTATGCCACGGACACGCAGATGGATCCACAAATCCATGGCAAAAATTTAAAAAGAGACTTGCGGTATCCCACATGTCTTTTTGTCAGGCACCTGGGTGGGCCAAATCCTGGGGGCATGAAGGAGGGGTGCTCAAGGGGCCCCCCTCTTGGGCTTATGCCAAGCCTCGGGGACCACCACCTCCCCAGGGTTGTAAACAATAAAAATGCAGGGGGCCTGCTTGGCCCCCTGCAGACCCATGGACCGCCACCTCCCCGGGACAATGAGTAATGTAAATGTGGCAGACCCACTCGGCCCCCCGATGCCCTGGTGACTGCCACCTCCCTGGGGCACTTAATTAGAATGTGTGGGGGCCACACCTCCCCAGGGCAAATAATAAAAATATGGGGGGCTTCTTCCCTCTCACCCAGCCCCGGGGACTGCCACCTCCCCGGGGCACACATACAGTAATAAAGGGGGTCCGTTGCGGTCCCCCGGCCCTGGGGACCACCACCTTCCCGGGGCTAACTTTACGTGGCACCTCCCATATAAAAACAAAATAAAGGGCAGGCCTTGGGGGATTGGTGTCCCTGGGGCCAAAATTGGCCCAGGGAAGGGGGGCCACACCTCTTTGGCCTCATCCGCTTTGGCAGTGACTTCATTCTTCCTCACACCTTGCATCAATGTTGCCACATGATTAACTTTCCATCCCCTATGGTCCTCTGTCTTGATTGCATTCTTAAAGACTTTAATCACTCTCACAGGCTGTAAAAATTTAAAACTGTGTGAAGAAAACCCTTTTTGAGGAGATTTTATCCTCACCAAATCTCCTACTTCCGCAACTGACCTCTTGACAGCTTTACGCAAATCAAACCATATTGTTAGTCATCTTTCTCATCTCCACCTCATTCTCTATCATATCATCCCTCACACATTCCAAATCCAGCACTCAAAAGGGGAACAGCAGAGTACCAGCCTTCCATTTCCTGAACAGTTCAAAAGGAGTTTTTCCCGTCATCGTGTGAGGAGAAAATCTATAATTTTTTATCCTATTGAAAATGTCAGTCTTCCAACACTTCTGATTAGCCAACACTCTCTAAATGGTTTCTTTCAGAACATGGTTAAACCTTTCAACCATTCCGTTGGCCTCTGGGTGATAAAGGGCCATTCTCCTATGTGTGATGCCTCTCTCACTCAGGTACCTCTCCATCTCCTTAGAGACAAATTGCACACCATTATCAGACAAGATGGTCAACAGCAAGCCTTCCCTCTAAAAAAATCTTTTCCAGGAAAGTTATGACATCTTTCCTTTCAATGGAATTTGTTACACCTATCTCCGGCCACCTAGAGTCCATGTCTAAAAGTGCAATGACATATTTATCCACACTTGAAATGTTTATGGGACCCAGTGTATCAATGGCCACCTCTTCTCAGGCTTCTTTGGGTAGCCTCCTTAAATTCATGGGTTGTACCCTTGATTTCAACACCTTACCACACTTGCTGCACTCTACACACTCTGTGACTACCTGCTCAATGTAAAAATCCATGCCCGGCCACCAGTATGCTTGCCTTAAAATGTCTTTTGTCTTAGAAATCCCTGGATGTCCATCATGGGCAAATTCTATCAAGAGATTTCTCAGACTTCTGGGCTGAACCAGCCTGGTACCACGAAGTAGCAACCCACCACGTAACCAAAGTTCAGAAACATTAGTCCCAAAAGATTTCACTGCTTCATCAGCTTTGACACTCTTACCCCAACCAAATTTCACACCCTTAATCACAGCTTGTAACGTAACATCATTAGCCACCTCCTTAAACCATTCTTTCTCTTTGATCACCTTATCATTGATGAGACACACTACATAGTCATCCTCATCTAAGAGATCTTCATCCTCCTCACCTTGTCTTATCACTTCACTTTTGTCCACCAAGCGTGAAAAACAATCAGCCAAATTATTGCTAGCCTCCGGTACATTCTCTACATGGAAGTTGAATTCTTGCTGAGCCACCACCCATTTTCTTATCCTGGAGGAGATGTTATCTAATCCTTCTTTCCCAGAAAATTCCTTAAGAGACTTGTTATCTGTTTTAACCAAAAACTCTCCTCCCCACACAAACTTCTTTACTCAGTCGCGGTCTGTGCAGGTAACAGCGGTAGGGCCACATGGGGGGTGATTTTGAGGGACGATGCCGAGGAAAGATTAATTTATTTTATTTTCCCTCTGCATCGTCCCTCGAAATCCCCCCCACGCGGCCCCACTTTTGTTACCTGCATGGACCGCGTCTGTCCTTACTTCCTGATAGCCCAGAATATAGCCAATGCCTCCTTTTCCACAACAGAATATTTGAGAAGTCCCTTTTAGACATCTTGAGATGAACAGGATAGTTTTCTCTACACCTCTCTGCCTGTGCAAGAGCACAGCAACCAACCCTGTGCAACTAGCATCAGTCATTATATCTTGGCCAGGATCAAAGCTTTTCAAAGATGCCACATGAGATAAATGATGTTACAGCACAGCAAACTCCTTTCCACACTCCTCATTCCACTTGAAATTGGCTCCTTTTTTAATAATTGCCTCATATTATGAGTTTTATCTGCGAACCTAAGAATTAATTTGCAGTAGAACTCAGACATACCCAGAAATTTCAGAACTTCATCCTTACTTTCTGGTGTAGACATCCTGATAATGGTATCCACAAGTTCTTTCTTAGACTCAAAGCCAAAAGCTGTGATAGTATGCCCCCAAATAATCAATCTCTCTCAGATTGAATTTACATTTCTTTGCCTTTAAGGTAAGACCACATTCACTCAACTTCTGCAGTACCTTCCTCACATGCTCATTATGCTCCTCTAAGCTCCCACCAAAGACTAGAATGTCATCCTGATAAATTCTTACTCCATTCATGCCCCCAAACATACTCTCCATCATTCTCTGAAAGACTGAAGCTGCCAAAATGAGCCCAAATGGGATCCTCAAGAATATAAATGTACCATACAGAGTAATAAATGTTGTCAGTTCTTGTGAGTCTGGGTATAGCCTCACCTGATGATAGGTGGATGTTAGATCTATTGAATAAAAATATTTAGCACCACCCAGCACAGTCAACATTTCTGAGATATTAGGTAAAGGATAGTGGTCCACAACAACACACCTATTGAATTGTCTCAAATCTATGCATAGCCTAGCTTCACCACTGGCCTTATGCACCATGACTACTGGAGCTAACCATTCCGTGGCCTCCACTTCTTCAATGATGACACTAGATTTCAACTTTTCAAGTTCCTCCAACATTTTCTCTTTCACCTTGATGGGACCCTCCCAGACTTTCCCAACCACCAGAACTGCATTATCCTTTAGTATTATTTTATCTACATACCCTTTCAGGCACAGTTGTCACAGTATGGGGGGCTAGTTTCTCATCATAAAACGTGGAGAGATTGATGATGATTAAAATGAACAAACACTTCTTACCAAAAATTATAGTCCTCCTCAAGAGACACAACCTTGGATGATGGGGGCAACTGATCTGACATCACAAAAGTACAGTGAGGGATCATCTTCCAAATTACCCCCTCACCCACTGAGTTGGAGGACAAATTCTACTTTCCATATTAATGCATAATATACAAAGCAAATATAAAGGTTTAAAAATATATATATATATATTTTTTGTTGTTGTTGCAGAATTGAAAAATGCTTTTACATTGTGACTTGAAACATATTTGGCAACAGTTAGGTGAAAAGACATCATTTACAAATATTGTTTATATACTTACCGGTATAGTAAAAAATAATTTCTGAAAGGCTGCCTACGAACGTTACAAGCATGTTATTTAAGATTAGAGACATTTCCAACGATTCCACGAAGATTACACAGTACGCATGAAGTTAAAAATGAAATGTTGCAAATGGCTTATTTATTCTGCTGGAACTGAAGAAAGTGTGTATATATAGTTTTTACAAGGGACCACCAACAATTACCAAAGATTCAAGAACATGATAGTAACTCTTTCATGCTCATGTAATTGGCAACACCTGTGGACATTATTTAAAAAGAAAAAAACACTAGGTGCATTTTATGGTTGACAAAGGCTGTGTCAACAGCCAAAACGTGTTCCAGTTTCTACAAATGCTGTCTTGAATAAAGAAATTATCCCACAGATACGAGTGCGGGCCTTTTCTAGATGAAGAGGTGGCAGTCTTTTATATATATATATTTAAATGGACATAATAAAAACAAATGAATAACTATATATAATATATATATATATATATACATATATATATATATATATACATATATATATATATATCCAAATTACAATCCAGTAAAACGCGCTCTGAGGCCAATAATCCAGAAAAAGATTTAAGCAAAAAGGGGATTTATTGTCAGCATAAATCCTCCGTGATGCATTTCGACCAGGAAAGGTCTTGATCACACAACGGAGTGAAAGTCTTGAGTCATTACATACACTTGCATAGGAAATAAACATAGGACTTTACACATGATGTCTCACAGTTAAAGTGGCATCCATGTTGGAAAGGTAAAGTGTAAAGAAAGGTAGAGAACGCCAACCAAAGTGTTACTAACCAAGTGTATGCCCGTTGTAAGAATGCAAGGGATGGCAGGTCTAGTGCCGTAAAATGGTGGGCATCAGTGTAAGACCAGTGTCTGATGTATGTTCTATGTACACATGAAAGGAACCTCCCGTGTAAACATCGAAAACAGGTGAAAAATGGTGGCGGTCATTTTGGAGGTGCTGTTTCCTGGAATGTAAATCAGGTAGCGGTCAGATACTGTATTGTGTAAGGCAAGGTGCCTGGTCGTGTGTAACTCTTGCCACCTGTGTGGATGATGGCAAGATGCCAAGTGCCAAAGTTGGCATTGAAGCGGAAACGCCACTGTGTGAGTGCCAAGGTGGCATACTGACCAAGGTGGGCATGGAGGTGGAAAAAGCTTGAATGCCGTAGTGGCAGACTAGCAAATGTTGGCACGGAGGCAAAACCGCCCAATGATGAAGCACCAGGGTAGCAAACTGGGTTGGTTTAACAAGAGGGCGGGGAGGTGCACCTGGGGGTTACCGCGGGATAACCGGATGGAACAAACTCACACTGGACTGGGTAAGCAGCAAATGAGTGAGATGGCTGGTGAAAGAGAGTGTGAAAAGAACGACTGCAAGAGACTATACATAAGGACTCAAACCCTATATACAACCACAGTGTAGTGCACAAAAATCATAACATAGTGAAAATTATTAAAAACATGTGATGTTCTCTTATCTGAGAGATGCGATGCAACACGAGGATGTCATGAAGAAAAGGGTAGGGAGCCTTGTGGCGACAGGTGCAGGTCTCGGGTCCCTTCCTTTCCTCCTGAAAGAGATAGACAAAAGAGCAAAAGGTCAAACTTGTGCCAATGCATGTGTGTCATATAGAAGTAACAGAAGGCAGAATAGAGAAAGTATTACGTACATTCCTCCTACATTCTAAGAAAAGAGAGAAACAGAAAGAAAATGTTATACAGCGGAGATGAGCACAAGGAGTTACGAGTGGAAAGGGAGTGGTAGGTCCTCTGACTCCTGTATTTGAACTGCCATCTCTTCATCCATGTTATGACCATTCGGGTAGCGGGTGCCCATACCAATGATGTGTTTGGACTCCCGTTGTCTGAGTCGGAGTACCCGTTTCCCACCCCTGCTGTTGGCGAGCACCTGCTTAATGGCTTAGTAGACCAGTTTGGAGCTGTTTGAGAAATGGTGTGTCTCAAAGTGTCTAGCAATGGGATATTGCTGATCTCTATTGGTGATGGCTCTCAATTGGTGATGGTTCTTATGTGCTCTAGAATTCTTTTCTTTGCCATATGTGTAGTGCTCCCAACGTATCTCAGGCCTCATGGGCATTCGAGTACGTATACCACAAAGGTGGTACTGCAGGTAAGGAATTGTTTAATCGGGATCATGCTGTTTGTACTGTTGTTGAAAAACTCTTTTTTCATGCGGCTACTGCAACAGGCCTTGCAGTGTCCGCAAGGAAAAAAGCCCTGAAGAATGACCCCCCTACTTGGTTCTGTGGAAGTGATGTCACTATGTACCAGCAGGTCCCGTAGGTTACGGCCCCTTCTGTAAGTGATTCTGGGTCTATCTGGAAGTGTGTTACCTATAATAGGGTCTTCAGTCAGCATGTCCCAATTCCGTGCAAGGGTTTTCCGGATGATGTCAGAATTGCCATTGTACGTGAGTATCACTCTTGTTTCATTGTTGTCACTACTGTCCTGGTGTTTTCTGGAATAATTGTCAAGAGTTTCACTCCTGTTGACCCCTTTGATTTTATCAATGGCCCTTTTGAGAACCCATTTGGGATAACCTCTTTCCTCAAATCTAGTAGTCATGACTCTCAGTTCTGTTTCAAAGGAAATTACTGAGCTACAATTGAGTTTGGCTCTGAGCAATTCCCCTTAGGGGATGCTCCACTTGAGGTTGTCTGGATGGCTGCCCATGGCATGGAGCAGAGTGTTACCAGCTGTGCATTTTCTGTAGAGACTCATGTGGATAGTATTGGAAATTATTTCCACCTTGGTGTCTAGATACTCCACCTCTGTTTTGCTCACAGTGCTGGTGAGTTTAAGATTGTGAGAGTTGGAATTCAGTCTCTCAACAAAGTCATGAGCTCCCTGTTCACTGCCTTTCCAGACTACAAACAGGTCATCTATGTACCTGAGCCATAAAATGACATTGGCCAGATCATTGTTAAAAGTTACGCCCCTCCTGATTTCCTCTTCCCATACACCTAGGAACAGATTCGCGAAGCTAGGAGCAAAACACGTTCCCATGGCGGTGCCGAGGGTCTGTCTATACATTTTCCCGTCAAACATGAAGAAGTTATTATGTAGGCAGTATGTGCTCCATATGCCGGATGGATCTATTGGCAAGATACTTAGCACACGCAGCTACACCCTGATCATGATCAATGACCGTGGAAAGGGAATTAATGTCCATTGTCATAAGGAAGTACTCCTCATGCCAATCGAGGTTGTTGATTTTGGTCAGGAAGTCTTTTGTGTCCCTAACGTAAGAGGGCAGTGTGACAATAAAGTCTCTAAGGAAGTGGTCAACATAGCGGGAACTGTTTTCCAGGGCACTACCCATGGATGAAACAATTGGACGCCCGGGTGGATTGGTCTTATCCTTGCACCTTAGGTAATAGGTACATGACCGGAAGTTTGGGGTGATCTTTTTTAAGGAAGCAATACTCTTCCCACTCTAGAAGACATCTGTCTTTCCAATCTTCCAATATCCCCCACCACTCTAGCCTCTTTCTGCACCTCTGTTGGTTCTTTCTGCACTGCTCTTGCCTCTTTCTGCACCTCTGTTGTTTCTTTCTGCACTTCTCTTGCTTCTTTCTACACCTCTCTTGCTTCTTTCTGCACCTCTCTTACCTCTTTCTGCACCCCTCTAGCCTCTTTCCGCATCTCTTTTGCTTGTTTCTGCTCTTCTTTTGCCTCTTTCTGTACCCCTCTTGCATCCTTCTGCACCTCTGTTGTTTTTTACTGCACTGCTCTTGCTTCTTTCTGCACCTCTCTTACCAGTTTCTGGACCCCTCATTCCTCTTTCGGCACCCCTCTTCTCTCTTTCTGTACCCCTGTTCTCTCTTTCTGCACCTCTTCTGCCTATTTCTGCACTTCTGCTGCTTTTTTCTGAACATCTCTTGTCTCTTTCTGCACCTCTGTTGCTTCTTTCGGCACTTCTCTTCCTTCTTGCTGCACCTCTGTTGCTTCTTTATGTACTTCTCTTGCCTCTTTCTGCACCTCTCTTGCCTCTTTCTGCACACACAGGGCTACTTTTAAACTGACCTCAGGCTCAGCAGTGCACACATGCAAGTGCAGAAAAGGGCTGCTGGCCTCTAAACTGCCATGCCCTATTATATGCTAGGGACTTAGAGGTAGTTTTAATCCCCCTGCCCTATTATGTACTAGGGCCTTACAGGGGAGGTCATGCCAATCACAGGGGTACCCCAACCCATAGTGTACCATAGTGTATGTAGGTGTTTTCACTGTATTCTAAGTGTCTTTCAGCATAGCACTGGCTCTGGGCCTGGTTAGGCAGAGCCCAGGGTCAGTCAGAGTCAGTTATCACCAGTACCAGTCAGCAAAAGGTTGGGGGTGCCCAGGGCACAGGATGACTTTGCAACAAGGCCTCTTTCTGCACCTCTGTTGCTTCTTTCTGCATATCTCTTGCTTCTTTCTGCACTTTTCTTTCTCTTTCTGGACTTCTGTTGCCTCTTTCTGCATTTCTCTTGCTTCTTTCTGCGCCTCTCCTCCTCTTTCTGCACATGTCCTACCTCTGTAGGCATAGTTAGAAATTAGCATTTAAAAAACCTTAGAAATTCACACAAAAAAAACCCTAGGTTTCAGGGCCGTTATAGTTAGAAATTAGCTTTTAAAAAACCTTTGAAATTCACTGAAAAAACCATAGGTTTCAGGGGCGTTATAGTTAGAAATTAGCATTGAAAAAACCTTAGAAATTCAGTGAAAAAACCACAGGTTTCAGGGACGCTTTAGTTAGTTGGACATTTCACTCATACAAAACCAGAGAAATTCGTCCGTTATAGTTAGTTGAGCTAACTATAACTTGTGCCCCCGCAATGCACTGTTGATGACGTCACATATTACATCATTCATGACATGGTCAGTGACATCACTGATGACATCTCAAATGACATCACTGATGACATCATCCACTTAATATCTGATGCACCTCTTCACACCCTAATATAACCTTTGATACACGCACTCTAAAATACAGACTACCATTTTCGAAACCATAGACACACCAATACCAGTTACTACATACCCACTCACTGATTCCTACACACACATCCACTCATTCACCCATACATTCACTCATACATGCAGTCACTCATCAATACAACACTATCATATGCACTCATACACCTATACAGACACTCACACACCGCCACTCATCCAGAGTTGCTCACACACCTAGTCAGTCAAGCAAAGAATCAATCACACTCCCATTTACTCACCTATACAGTTATACACACACCACCTCACTTATTCATACAGATACTAACACATACTTACTCTATTATACAATCACTGATACAAGCACACACTCATCCATACAGCCACTCTCACTCTCACAATCACTCACTCTCACATCTAGTCATTTATATACTCCAACACTCACGTATACTGCCTTTCACATATGTAGTTACTCACTCATGTACCACTGAGACATCCATTCACTCACCAACACACCCATACACACACTCACCCACCCATACAGCCCTTCACAGATGCACTCTTAAACCCATACACCCAGTGAATCACCCACTCACACATCTATGCACAGAGTCACACACCCCCACCCACCCTCACAGATACTCAGGCACCCATACAGATACTCAGACAACCAATCAATAACCCATATAGACACTCATGTAGCTACTCACCAACCCATGCAGCCGCTTACACACCAACTGACAGACTGATACAGACATTCACACAGTTTAGTCACTAACCCATGCATTCAGTAAGACACATTTAATCACTCACTTATACAGTCAGTCACGCACCTACTAAATCATCCATTCAGACACTTATACACCAACTCATTCTTCAATACACCTTGGCATATATATATATAAAACATATTTAAACTTTACAGAAACACACAGTCACTGGATGATGTCATCAGTGATGTCATTTGAGATTTCATCAGTGATGTCATCAGTGATGTCACTGACCATGTCATGAATGATGTAATATGTGACGTCATCAGCAGTGCATTGCTGGGGCGTGAGTTATAGTTAGTTCAACTAACTATAACGGCTGAATATCTCTGGTTTTGTACGAGTGAAATGTCCAACGAACTATAACGTTCCTGAAACCTGTGGTTTTTTCAGTGAATTTCTAAGGTTTTTTTAAATGCTAATTTCTAACTATAACGTCACTGAAACCTATGGTATACATTTATATATATATAAATGTATATATATATATATATATATATATATTCACTGAAAAAATCATAGGCTTCAGGGACGTTATAGTTAGTTGGATATTTCTCTTGTACAAAACCATAGAAATTCCCCCGTTATAGTTAGTTCAGCTAACTATAACTCGCGCACCCGCAATGCACTGCTGATGATGTCACATATTACATCATTCATGACATGGTCAGTGACATCACTGATGACATCTCAAATGACATCACTGATGACATCATCCACGTGAAAATCTGATGCACCTCCTCACAATCTAATATAACCTTTGATACACCCACTGTAAAATACAGACTACCATTTTCGAAACCATCGACACACCAATACCAGTTACTACATACGCACTCACTGATTCCTAGGTCTACACACACATCTACTCATTCACCCATACAATCACTCATACATGCAGTCACTCATCAATACAACACTATCATAAGCACTCACACACCACCACTCATCCAGAGTTACTCACACACCTAGTCAGTCATGCAAAGAATCAATCACACTTCCATTTACTGACCTATACAGTTATACACACACCACATCACTTATTCAAACAGAAACAAATGCATACTTACTCTCTTATACAATCACTGATACAAGTACACACTCATCCATACAGCCACTCTCACAATCACTGACTCTCACGTATAGTCATTTATATACTTCAACTCTCACATACACTGCCTTTTACATATGTAGTTACTTGGACATGTACCATTGAGACATCCATTCACTCACCAACACACCCATACACACACTCACCAACCCATACAGCTGTTTCCACATGCACTCTTGAACCCATACACACAGTGAATCAACCACTCAAACATCTATGCACAGAGTCACACACCTCCCACCCACCCACACACACACTCAGGCACCCATACAAATACTCAGACAACCAATCGATAACCCATATAGACACTCATGTAGCTACTGACCAACCCATGCAGCAGCTTATACAACAACAGACAGACTGATACAGACATTCACACAGTTTAGACACTAACCCATGCATTCAGTAAGACACATGTAATCACTCACTTAAACAGTCAGTCACACACCTACTAAATCCTCCATCTAGACACTTATACACCCACTCATTCTTCAATACACCTTGGCATATAAATAATACATATTTAAACTTTAAAGAAAAACACAGTCACTGGATGATGTCATCAGTGATGTCATCAGTGATGTCATTTGAGATGTCATCAGTGATGTCATCAGTGATGTCACTGACCATGTCATTAATGATGTAATATGTGACTTCATCAGCAGTGCATTGCGGGTGCGCGAGTTATAGTTAGCTGAACTAGCTATAACGTGGGAATTTCTATGGTTTTGTATGAGAGAAATGTCCAACTAACTATAAAGTCCCTGAAACCTATGTTTTTTTCAGTGAATTTCTAAGGTTTTTTAAATGCTAATTTCTAACTATAACGTGCCTGAAACCTATGGTTTTTTCAGTGAATTTCAATGGTTTTTTAAATGCTAATTTCTAACTATAACGTCCCTGAAACCTATGGTTTTTTCAGTGAATATGTATATAGATAGATAGATAGATAGATAGATAGATAGATAGATAGATAGATTATCCACTGTTAGTGTAGTTAGTTAATTGACAGAATACAAAGAGAGTGCAGCACCAACTGACGTCCATAAGGACAAGCTGCCACTGTATTCTTGGGACTGATTTTGCCGCCTCTGAGGCCAGTGTAGGAAGGTGGAATCTGACTATATGGTTGCCCCCACTTTTTTTATGGTGTTTTGCTGGTTTATGACTTAGTTGGACTGGGACCCTGCTATTCAGGGCCCCAGTCTATCTGCTCTCTCTAAACGACATGGAGTGCACTCTAGGTGCACTAGTGATTGGATACTGTGGTGCCTTATGAGTCCCTAGTATATGGTACCTTAGGTGCCAAGGGCATAGGTACTTCACAGGCCTCCCAGGGGCTGCAGCATATGTTATGCCACCCCTGGGAAGCAGTCTAAATCTGACACCACAGGCCTGCTACTGCAGCCTGGGTGAGGTGGTGCTAGCACCCCTCACTGAGATATAGGTTTCCTATATCTCTCCTGCACACACATATAAACCTATCAGTCACCCCTAAGGCAGGCCCTATCAATCCTGAGGGCAGGGTGCTTGGCTTCTATGTGAGGGGGTGCCTCTGCCTGAGCAGGGCCCCTCTGCAGCTCTCAGAGTCTATTCTCTGGTGCTGTTTGTGGATGCGGTTAAACCATATACTATTAAGTGCATTATATCCTCGCGGTAAATGCTAACTTTGGAATGGCTGCATCAAAACATGTCGTGTTTGGTGTCAAACATCTTGGAATACTACCCCCCGCCAATCTTGGCGGCGGGGGTAGCATTCCACCCTTCTAGAGGGATAAGACATGTACCTGCTGTGGAAACGCGGTAGAATCCTAAAGAGCCCTGGCATCACAAAATGGATGCCACCAGTCACAGACACTGGGCTGCCCTCCTGCTGATGACCGAAACTCACAGTGGAGGAAGCCCAACAATAGGCATCCTGTCACAGGGAGGTGTAACCACCTCCCAGACAGGGTTTAGTGTATTGGGGCTGGGTGGGTGCACTCTTAGAGTGCTTTGAAGTCCTGCACTGGGGGAGCAGAAGGCTCCTCTGTGCATATGCCAGTTCAAACCAGCTCAGGGGCTACCTGCCCCTGCTCTGGCGCGAAACTGGACAAAGGGAAGTGGGTGTAGCCACCCCCTCCCTTGACCCTCCCATAGGTGGGGTCATAGAGCTAGTCCATCCCCTCTTTTCAGTATAAGTTGGGGAACCTTGCCATTGCAAAGCAGATAACCCCTGGACGACACTCTACAGAAGAATCCTGGCCCTTCGACGTTCCACTACCTTTGGAAGACAGAAGAATCTCCCTTGGAGTCAAGGAGTGACTCCCCTGCTTGGCAGACACCAAAAACGACAACGACGGTCGCAAACTACGCCGCTCCCGCCGGAGTCCGAAGTCTCTGCAGCCCAAGAAGTGGATTTCCTGACCTCTCCCAGGCCATCGTGAGTCCCCAGCGAAGCTGAGGCAAGTGGACCCCACGAGTAACGAGGAACCGCGACCCCTGGGTACCGTGCACTATTGTCGAGTGCAACCCCTTCACAATGTTCTACGAACTTGTGCTTTGGACCACGTGTGGTCCCGACCTCCAGCAGGAATCCCTCCGAAGATCAGAGGCCTACACCGTCCCGAGTGACCGTGGGCCCCTGTTGAGTGATTCCGCCCGAGGTGTCTTTGCGATCCCTTGCCCGCCGGCTTGTGGGTCCCCAGAAGACTTCTTAAAGAAACCAAAGGGCTCCCCTGGTTGCTCCAGGCCTGCCCTGACTTACTCTCGCTGGGTGAGTTCCACAGACCTTGCTGGTCTGCGCCATCGACTTTTCTTCATCTCCCCGAGACTTGCGGCTGCCAAGGCTTGTTGGCTCCGATCGAGTTACCGACACCGCAGTCAGCTGCAGACGTCGAGGGACACACCGAATCCAGCTCCTGGTCGTCGTCGACGCCTCCTGGACCACGTGGCTGAAGAGTCAAGGCACCTGCAACCGACCTGAAGCGACCGACGACGGTGGGCATCCATCTTCCTTGCCCCGGGTCACTGCCAAGTGACTTTGAACACTGTCCCCTCTGCTTTCAGGTCATCCTTCTTCAGAATCCAGGCTTGGATTCCACCGGACACTTCTTCAGCTCCCGCAAGCAGCAAGTCTTCTTTGTTCGCCATTGAAAACGACGCCGCGACCCGACACCAAAGGACACCTGTGCACCCGGCTTCCCTGGGTGAGGTAACTCCAGCACTACGGTGCTCCTGTGGGTGTGGGCCCTAGAACTACTTACCCTGTAAGTGACTTGCTTGTAGGTTCTATAGAAGTATCCTAAAACTCTTTATTTCCAACCGCGACTTGCCCCATTGAAGTTAACGGCGATTCGCGCCTGTGTATCCACACTGCACGCGTCCCCCGTGGGTCCTTTACTTACCTGCCTTGGGTGGTTTCGTGAGGCCCCAGCACTTCTGAAGGCCCTAGGCCTTGTCTCCCTGCAAGTCGTTGTTTCTAAGTCTCTTACTTAGTATATGGTCTGGTACGCCCCTAGGGCCCCAGCCATATTTTGTGCTTAACTTATTGTGAAACGTTGATTTGTGCATATGTTTGTCTTCTAATCTCATAAAGAGATTAGTAGAGAGTTATTTAGAAATAAATACATATATATTTGATATATATACCTGTGTGGTGTCTTTTCCTTTGGTGATTCAAGAGATTATATGGTAAAACAAGCTGCTTTACATTCCTCCGAGACTTAGCCTGAAGGCTGCTCTCCACAGCTACCACTAGGATAGCTTTCTTTAAAAGGTTGTCTTAAACCTATCTACCATAAGAGTCGATTTGCCCTGGTGCAAGGTGTCCACTTTAATTAGTGAACAGCATATACCAGGCCAACTTCTCACATTGGTGGGCAGCGTGTGGGATTCCAGCTTGCCATTGTTTTACCAGAAAATCTCTATTTGAATTACTAACTGAAAACCATTATAGGTACTCAAGGTACATATAAAGTCAAGCTTAGTATTAATAAGTTCTACTGAACTTAGAGCTGTGTGCCAAGGGATAGCACACCCTTTCCACAGCTCAAGCTAGGATCAGTAGGCCACAAACTAGTGTAGGTAGTACAACACTGCACAACACTAGAATGTCCTTAAAGGGTGGACCCAGTGGATCCACTCAGCCTCAGTATAAGGACATGGCTTTCTCTGACTTGAGAGCCATGTGTGTTGACAGACACCTGAGACTAGGACAGAGTCCCTCAACACTACACCTGATAGATCTGCTGACAGCAGATGACCTTAGATTGGCTCTAGGAGCTAGGGGGTCTGAATCAGTGGGTGGGTCAGTCATAGTATCTGGGTCAGATGATGAAAATCAGAATGACCAAGACTCTGTGATTGAAGGGCCAGGCTTCAAGGGGCCTGAAAAGGACAGAGGAATTCTCCATAAGAGAACTGACAGAGAGGAGGAGAGGCACAGATCCCCTTCCAGGGAATCTGACCACTCTTATCACTCTGGCAGAGAATTTGTCCAGCAGAGGAGCTCATACTTTTCCTTAAGAGAGACCTCCTCTGAGAGAAGGTGCAAACTGCTCCAGTATGAGGAAGCCAGAGTGGCCCTCAGAACCAAGCAGTTGGCACTGGATAGGGAAGCCCTGGAGATCCAGAGAGCTTCTAGAAAAGAGGGGTTAGAACCCCCTGGTGGCAGCAACAGTGTCCCTAGAGGCAGAGAATATATTCCTGACCATAGGAACCTGAGCAAGGTTGTTCCTCCCTACCAGAGTGGGGATCATATCCACAAGTGGATAACTGCTATGGAGAGGGCCTGTAGAGTACAGCAGGTCCCCCAAAAGCAGTGGGCAGCAATCTTGTGGCTCTCCTTTTCAGATAAAGGAAGAGACAAGCTCCTCACTGTTAGAGAGGAGGATGCTGATGATTATGAGGTCCTGAAGAGTGCACTGATAGATGGGTTTGGCTTAACCACTGAGCAGTACAGGTTGAAGTTCAGAGATACCCAGAAGGCACAGACTCAGGACTGGACAGACTTTGTAGATTGTGCATCCAAGGCTCTGGAGGGTTGGCTGGTTGGCAGTAGGGTTACTGATTTCAAAGGATTTTATAATCTAATGATGAGAGAACAGATCCTTAATAATTGTCAAAACCAGCTTTTACACCAGTACCTGGTGGACTCTGATCTGACCTCTCCCCAAGAATTGGGAAAGAAGGCAGACAAATGGGTCAGAACCAGAGTAAGGCCTAAGAATCAGGGTGGTGACCACAAGAAAGATTCTACCAAGTCCCAAGAGAAAGGTGGGGATAAATCCAAGGATAAGTCCACTACAGGGCCCCAAAATTCCTCTTCTGGGGGTGGGTCCCAAACTCCTTCCTCTCCTGAAAAGAAACCCTATTGCCATGTCTGTAAAAAGCCTGGGCACTGGAAATCTGATCCCAGTTGTCCCAGGAATGGCAATAAAGAAAATGTTCCTCCAACAACTACTACCACCCCTCCTGGTACTACCAGTAGTAATCCTCCAGTTGGGAGTAGTGCACCCAAAAAGTTAGGTGCTTTTGCAAGAGGAACAGAGGTGGGCCCTAGTTTAGACAGGACCCCCTCAACAGACTCCTCAGATTCTGATGGTGGTGTAGGATATGCCACCTTTACCATGGGTCCCATAGCATTGGGCAGGTACAGACTGGAGCCAATAATTAATGGTCAGAAAGCTGTGGCATTTAGGGACACAGGGGCTAGTGTCACCATGGTGGCAGGGAAACTAGTCCCCCCTCACCAGCTTTTACCTGAGTTTAAATACCAGGTGACCAACATTGATGGTGTCAGAACAGATCACCCCATGGCCATAGTCAATCTCAGCTGGGAGGGGGTCACAGGCCCAAAGAGAGTGGCAGTGTCCCCAACCTTACCTGTAGATTGCCTGATGGGCAATGATCTGGAAATTTCAGCCTGGGCTGAAATTGAACACCAAACCCATCTGAAGATGTTGGGTGTCCCTGTAAAGGTTAGTGGGGCTGTGATGGCCACAGCCCCAGCCCAAGATTTTGGAGAGATGGAGCCTGGAAGAATGGCCCACTCTCCCCCAGAAGAGAGCACAAGGGTTGAAGAAAAGTCTTCTTCCCTCCAGACAGTAGGTAAGGGTCAGCCTCCTCAGGGAACTGACCCTACCCCTAGTGAAGGAACTGCCACAGAGGTAGTCAGGCCTGGCCTGGCCACCCCCTGATGGCAGAGGACCCTTACAAGGTGGTACCCAGTCTGGAGCAGGTAACCTGCCCCTCTCTACCCTGCCTCAGTCAGCCCAGGGCTGCAGAGGTCAGGGAGGTCAGTGGACCCCCAGGGCCCCCTGTCCAGAGGAACCCCCCATCAGCAGATTAGGGGCACCCAGGCTAGTAGCCCTAGCCAGGTAGAAATTCCTCAACCCACTGAGGGATCCCCCATACCTTTATGTAGGGACCTCCCCCAGAAGGACTCTGTTAGGCAAGGGCAAACCTGGGACCAAAAGGTTCCAAACATGCCATGTCCCTCCAGTGTCCCACCCAAAGGGACCCAACCCCCGGCTGTAGGCAGTCAAAGGTTGACCCTTAGAGCAGAGTACCACTCAGTCATGGAAAGACAGGCATACATGGTGACCAGTGAGCTGAGAAAGCTGAGGCCAACATTCCTAGGGCCACACTTCCCTATTCAGACACCTCACCAGCCTGGTACTTTACCAAAGCACACCACAGGTAGTGATTCCCCATGGTGGAGACCCTCTCATACCCTTAGGGTGAGGGATTGCTTAGTGGACCATAAGACAGGGGGCAACCATGCTAGTGCAGGTGCTTCCTTATATGGCCACTTAGTCAATAAAGGCTCAACTGGCCAAGGTTAGCCTTATCTCCTTTCGTTTGGGGGGGGTTATGTAGGAAGGTGGAATCTGACTATATGGTTGCCCCCACTTTTTTTATGGTGTTTTGCTGGTTTATGACTTAGTTGGACTGGGACCCTGCTATTCAGGGCCCCAGTCTATCTGCTCTCTCTAAACGACATGGAGTGCACTCTAGGTGCACTAGTGATTGGATACTGTGGTGCCTTATGAGTCCCTAGTATATGGTACCTTAGGTGCCAAGGGCATAGGTACTTCACAGGCCTCCCAGGGGCTGCAGCATATGTTATGCCACCCCTGGGAAGCAGTCTAAATCTGACACCACAGGCCTGCTACTGCAGCCTGGGTGAGGTGGTGCTAGCACCCCTCACTGAGATATAGGTTTCCTATATCTCTCCTGCACACACATATAAACCTATCAGTCACCCCTAAGGCAGGCCCTATCAATCCTGAGGGCAGGGTGCTTGGCTTCTATGTGAGGGGGTGCCTCTGCCTGAGCAGGGCCCCTCTGCAGCTCTCAGAGTCTATTCTCTGGTGCTGTTTGTGGATGCGGTTAAACCATATACTATTAAGTGCATTATATCCTCGCGGTAAATGCTAACTTTGGAATGGCTGCATCAAAACATGTCGTGTTTGGTGTCAAACATCTTGGAATACTACCCCCCGCCAATCTTGGCGGCGGGGGTAGCATTCCACCCTTCTAGAGGGATAAGACATGTACCTGCTGTGGAAACGCGGTAGAATCCTAAAGAGCCCTGGCATCACAAAATGGATGCCACCAGTCACAGACACTGGGCTGCCCTCCTGCTGATGACCGAAACTCACAGTGGAGGAAGCCCAACAATAGGCATCCTGTCACAGGGAGGTGTAACCACCTCCCAGACAGGGTTTAGTGTATTGGGGCTGGGTGGGTGCACTCTTAGAGTGCTTTGAAGTCCTGCACTGGGGGAGCAGAAGGCTCCTCTGTGCATATGCCAGTTCAAACCAGCTCAGGGGCTACCTGCCCCTGCTCTGGCGCGAAACTGGACAAAGGGAAGTGGGTGTAGCCACCCCCTCCCTTGACCCTCCCATAGGTGGGGTCATAGAGCTAGTCCATCCCCTCTTTTCAGTATAAGTTGGGGAACCTTGCCATTGCAAAGCAGATAACCCCTGGACGACACTCTACAGAAGAATCCTGGCCCTTCGACGTTCCACTACCTTTGGAAGACAGAAGAATCTCCCTTGGAGTCAAGGAGTGACTCCCCTGCTTGGCAGACACCAAAAACGACAACGACGGTCGCAAACTACGCCGCTCCCGCCGGAGTCCGAAGTCTCTGCAGCCCAAGAAGTGGATTTCCTGACCTCTCCCAGGCCATCGTGAGTCCCCAGCGAAGCTGAGGCAAGTGGACCCCACGAGTAACGAGGAACCGCGACCCCTGGGTACCGTGCACTATTGTCGAGTGCAACCCCTTCACAACGTTCTACGAACTTGTGCTTTGGACCACGTGTGGTCCCGACCTCCAGCAGGAATCCCTCCGAAGATCAGAGGCCTACACCGTCCCGAGTGACCGTGGGCCCCTGTTGAGTGATTCCGCCCGAGGTGTCTTTGCGATCCCTTGCCCGCCGGCTTGTGGGTCCCCAGAAGACTTCTTAAAGAAACCAAAGGGCTCCCCTGGTTTCTCCAGGCTTGCCCTGACTTACTCTCGCTGGGTGAGTTCCACAGACCTTGCTGGTCTGCGCCATCGACTTTTCTTCATCTCCCCGAGACTTGCGGCTGCCAAGGCTTGTTGGCTCTGATCGAGTTACCGACACCGCAGTCAGCTGCAGACGTCGAGGGACACACCGAATCCAGCTCCTGGTCGTCGTCGACGCCTCCTGGACCACGTGGCTGAAGAGTCAAGGCACCTGCAACCGACCTGAAGCGACCGACGACGGTGGGCATCCATCTTCCTTGCCCCGGGTCACTGCCAAGTGACTTTGAACACTGTCCCCTCTGCTTTCAGGTCATCCTTCTTCAGAATCCAGGCTTGGATTCCACCGGACACTTCTTCAGCTCCCGCAAGCAGCAAGTCTTCTTTGTTCGCCATTGAAAACGACGCCGCGACCCGACACCAAAGGACACCTGTGCACCCGGCTTCCCTGGGTGAGGTAACTCCAGCACTACGGTGCTCCTGTGGGTGTGGGCCCTAGAACTACTTACCCTGTAAGTGACTTGCTTGTAGGTTCTATAGAAGTATCCTAAAACTCTTTATTTCCAACCGCGACTTGCCCCATTGAAGTTAACGGCGATTCGCGCCTGTGTATCCACACTGCACGCGTCCCCCGTGGGTCCTTTACTTACCTGCCTTGGGTGGTTTCGTGAGGCCCCAGCACTTCTGAAGGCCCTAGGCCTTGTCTCCCTGCAAGTCGTTGTTTCTAAGTCTCTTACTTAGTATATGGTCTGAGTACGCCCCTAGGGCCCCAGCCATATTTTGTGCTTAACTTATTGTGAAACGTTGATTTGTGCATATGTTTGTCTTCTAATCTCATAAAGAGATTAGTAGAGAGTTATTTAGAAATAAATACATATATATTTGATATATATACCTGTGTGGTGTCTTTTCCTTTGGTGATTCAAGAGATTATATGGTAAAACAAGCTGCTTTACATTCCTCCGAGACTTAGCCTGAAGGCTGCTCTCCACAGCTACCACTAGGATAGCTTTCTTTAAAAGGTTGTCTTAAACCTATCTACCATAAGAGTCGATTTGCCCTGGTGCAAGGTGTCCACTTTAATTAGTGAACAGCATATACCAGGCCAACTTCTCACAGCCAGTCTCAAAGACAGTGGCGGGGTAGCAAGGGGCAAGCCAGGGGTAGCATCTGCGACCCCTGGCGACCCTGACGTCCATGCCAGCGTCATTATTTTTTGCTGAATTGAAACAAACTTCTGCTTTGGGCATTTGTTTCACTAAAATGAAAGGTGTGCAACCGGCCGGGGCCAAAAAAAACATTGCCCCCACCAGTCAGACAGGGATTTCATATTATGTTGGGTCCTCTGCTGGCAGAGTGGAGGCCAGCAAGAAAGTAAGCACAGCTCCTATTTAGTTAGAGTTGGTGCGTGCGAAGTTCCGACGTTTGTCACTCATACATTTCCAGTAATTCTTGTGAAACTACGATCTTTACCCATAATCCACAAAGTATTCTGCATGCAGATTTTCCAGTTAAAATGTGAACTTTTGCATCCCTTTTAATTTATTTCAAGGTAAAAAGACTGCCATCCATCACCCATCCAGTGTCACAGTCACAAAAATAACAAGTGTTAAAGTCAACTTGCAAGAAAACAGCAAATCCGGTTTCAGCGTCAACTAGCATTGGCAAAGAAAAAAATTGCCAGTTTGCATGAGGAAAAACTGCACTACAATGGAAATACAGGAAAGGCACAGAACTCTGAATTACAGGTATGTCAATAATCGAGATCCATGCGAAAATGTATTCACGTAATATGATCTTTGCAAACTCTTAGTTGGAGCTGAAATATCTTGCCTACAGATGCTCGGTCTGAGGCTGAGAAGTACAAATAACTCTCATGTGGGAGGAGGGGGCATAACTGTCGATCAATAAAGCTGTTAGTGACATTCTAGACCCTTAAGAACCGCAGAAGAGGTGGAGCTGAATCCACTATTAGTGTGGGACCAGATAGAGACCCATTTGCTAGGTAATTTCTTGGTGCCTGTGCCTACTTCGACAGACAGCATATCGCTGAACATCAGCGTGGTCTTTATATCTTAACAACAACTGTGATTTCTCTGGAAGACGTGTCAGCTACATTGGGGGGGGGGGAGATCCACTGTGCTGGAGCTTACTGCCCAGAAGCGTGGGTATAAACAGGTAAATGGACCACAGGCCCGCTTACCTTCCCACATTTTAATGTGCAATCTTTTTTATTGCAAGGCCGGTCCAGATTTTCAGGATATCTGCATGAGCTTCTTTTGCTTATACTTAGTTGAAATAGTAATCAATTATATGGTCGGTTATTTTTTCTAAAATTCTAGCATGGTTCTAAAAGTGATTTAGTTTGCAGCTTGCTCTGTATCATTCCTCTCACTTAGTCACTCATGCACTCCATCACTCCCTCTATTCAGCGCTCACTCTAGACCTACACTACTTGGGCAGAGATCTAGCAAGCATTGCACATCTTCCTCTTATAAAAAAAACTCCAGTGTTCTAGCAGTCCAAGTCTTATCCATAAGCCGTGACTGCCAACACATATTAGTGCCAACTACACGATCAGCGCCTACATCCGGTGCACGGTGTGATCAAGCCCACGTGCCAGCACAGTCAACGTCACAATCACACACTTGTACATACATTTCCCAATCCCTCTTCGCAATCGATGGTATTCAACAAGGAGGCGCGCGCTCGCCTCCTGTTCCGGTGTCTCTGTTGGGTTATTGTCCAGTGAGGACGACAACAACTTTAATACCGGTTTTACAAGTTTATTCGTTCTTTCAGTGACTACTCAAAAGACAAACACTCTACACATTGAGAGCCAACAACTCGTGCCTTTTCCTTTAACTGCAAGCAGCAATTTCAGCCAAAACCCCCGGCCGTAGGCCATTTTATCATTTGCGCATCACTTTTATTCTGCGGTCTAAGCTGCAGTCACGACTATCCAAAAACCTTTCCTACAGGCAGCGGAGAGGCCTCTACAAACATCGGATGATTTTTTTGTTGCTGCAGTTTTATATAGCGCGAACTCGACCCGAAGGTATCGGAGCGCTTTAGATGAGCACAAGGACACATTAATTTTATTAGGCACGGAGAGATTAAGGGGCATATTAGCAAGGGCTGGCGATATAATTATCGCGGCTTTAGCGTCCGTTTTCGGGCGATAAGCGGCGATAATTATATCGCAATATCATCAAGGACACGCTAGCGCGTGTTTCCTTGATGTAGAGCCCGTTTTTTCACAGCCTCGCCTCGCATCGCTAATGAGATGCAAAGAAGGCGTGGCTGTGAAAACAGCACATGAAAAAATCGCGAAGGCAGCTTCGCGATATTAACAAGGAGGTGCAGCGATAAAAAAAATTGCGCTATCTCGGCCTTAATGCTGGAATTTAACGTCTGTTAAATTCCAGACTAAGGCATACTAATAATGGTAGGTGGATTATGCTGATACGACCACAGGGTCGTATCAGTAATGTTATCGCTGTTTTCCATGGAACATCGCTGGAAAACCAGCGATGTTCCATGGCAAACACCGCTATCGCTGAAATATTAGCTATGCATTGTAAATATAGCATTATCATGGCGATAATTTTCAGCAATAGCCGGCGATAATATTTCTATCGCTATGTGGGGCCAGCGATAATTATCGCTGGCCCTTGTTAATATGCCCCTTAGTGATTTGCCCAGAATCACAGGATGTTCAGCCAACGCCGAGACTCGAACCTGGTTCCCCAGCTGCAACATCAAGAGCTCTGGCGTTAGGCCACATCCTCTATTTTATGTCCTATTTTTAGATAGGCTATTAGATGCCTATATCCACAAATGCGTTAGTCGGTCCTGAATGCCCTCCATTTACTCACTAGTGACAAACATTACATATTAAACTGGTCACTGGTGTCTGTATAGTTTATACAACTGCGCATGCTCAGCATTGTTATTTTGAAGTTTAATTTGAATAAGAAACAAACTAATGGGTTCTTATGCAAGTGGATTGTCGTAAAGCCTATAGATAACCGGTAAACACCAGTGAAAAAGCAAGCACACTATTTAGGTAATTAGGTATCAATTAGATTCTCAAATAAAAGGGATAACCTTAAATGGTATTGATCAAGAGTAGCATGTGATAGAAAAAAGACAGATGGGCAATAGTAGGTCAAAAAGTAGCATGTGGCATTGACTGATAGTAATAGTGCATAGAGATGATGGCACACTCCTGGACAATAGCATATGATAGGGTGGTCAGATGTATATGCCACTTATGTTGACTGTGGTAAAAGTGTGCTGGGCTGGCATGAAGAAGAATAGCATATTGAACCGATGGCCCATACTGATGTTAATTTTGGACAGTTTATGTAGCACTGATAAACAATCGATTGTGCTAGGAAATGGAGACATTATATACAGATGCCTTATGTAAAATTTGTCATGAAAAGCATGGAGAACAGATTTATGGGACACTGATGAAAAATGATGTGACATTGATGAGTAGCCTTATGTGGAATTAATGGGCAAGGTTATGTAATGGTGAAAAGTTATGTGCAGTACAGGTGATCAATCGCATTTGCAGTTCAAGTTCAGTAGATTTAGGAGGGATTGGGAACCACCGTGTGTCACTTAAGGACACAGACATTTGCCCCAATCTTCAGAAGTTCCCAGATTTCTCCTTATTCGATTTTTTTAGAGTTCCCAGTAAATATGGTGATCGTGACTAAAATGGTAGTGTCACTATCTGCCCCGGCCAATATGTATGAAACCTTTAGAACTTCATTACTCAGTCAACAAAATTAGCAATGGCCCTTTAAGTTGCTAGGTTATGTCCTCATGCTCCCTGACTACAAACTGAGCACTTTTATTGCTGGCCATGTCTGAGGTTTTTAAAGAGGTAACCTCTGCTTTGTTATCTGCGGTGTATCAATCTGTCTGTAAAGCCCTCGTGTAACAAAATGTCCGAAGTGTGTTTGTTTTGTCAAACGACGGCATGCCATGAACAGTAATGGATAGAGTGAGAAGGCTTCTGGCGGCGCCCATGCTTTTAAAACATTTATTTATTTTCAGTCGGTTTTACGAAATGAGGGAAGATAAATCACCAGCGCTGTATGTTAAAAGAGAGTGCTAATGCAAACATCCTAACGGCAGCATTACTAGAAAGAGCACTTTATGGGTTTGGCCTAAAACCTGTTTTTTGGGGGTTTTTTTCATCGAAGGCGGAGTGGCCATAGGGAAAGCAAGGTAAATGAGACGTGATGCACAACGTGGGAGCCAGAGTAATCTTTCTGTGGATGAAACCTTCTTATGCCCCTACGCCTGGCAAGCCGCCCTTTGCCGAGTTAGAGAGATAATTATATGGCCAGTTGTTAATGTTTTAGTTCTCTTCCTCCTCTGACCCAGAAAAGTCCATGGAGCCCGGGCTAGCTGGGGACGTCATACAAACCTCTGAGGCAGACTCGAGCTGGCGTGTGCACTGGGCCGTGTGCCACACTTGCCTCACCTCGCGAGACATGACACCTGCAGAGCACTTAGCAGCCCTGTACCTGCTCAGGGGTGGAGGAGGGGGGCGCACGGATGCGCCATTAGCTTCCCGCAGTGAAAATACGCTCTCTGGTAATTTGGGGGCCACGGCCTGCTCCTCGACAGGAAGGCTGCCCGGCTGTGCGACCCCAGAACGTCAAACCTAGCAGCTGGTGACAGGGCAAAACGACGCCAACAGCCAAGGGTAATGTGGGAAACAAACGGAGACCTTGAGCTAAGAGAAAGGGAGGGAGTAGAGACGGATGTGCCCAAGGGACTGACCGATTCACAGATGACAGGCAGTCCAGGGGCTGCGGGGGCGCGTGCCCCCGCATTTAATTACTATAGCCCCGGGGAGGTGGTGGTCCCGGGGCTGCGGGGGCCCCCATGGGCCCCCGAAAATTAAAACCACATTGCCCCCGGGACCTGGCCCACCCGGGGGCCTCATTAAAATGAAGCGCGGGCTCCCGCGCTTCATTTTTTAAATCATTTCGGCGAGATTCGCGACCTCAATGCGAATTCCGCCGCAATTATTTAAAAAAAATGCTTTTTGGCCCCCTGAGCAGGCCTAGGGGGTCAAGGTGTTTCTACCCTGCCCCCTTTTATTGTTTTTTAACCTCTTAGTGATTGTAGAAGAGAGTAAGAATGTGTTATTATCTGTATGAATAAGTGAGGTGGTGTGTGTATAACTGTATAGGTGAGTAAATGGCAGTGTGACTGATTCTTTTTTTATTGTTTTTATTATCATTTCAACTTTATGGATGAGTGGTGGTGTGTGAGTGTCTGTATTGGTGTATGAGTGCATATATCAGTGGCTGTATTGATGAGTGACTGCATGTATGAGTGACTGTATGGGTGAGTGAGTGGATATGTGGGTAGACCTATGAATCAGTGAGTGGGTATGTACTAACTGGTATTGGTGTGTCTACGGTTTCGAGAATGGTAGTCTGTATTTTAGAGTGGATGTATGAAAGGTTATATTAGGGTGTGAGAGGGTGCATCAGAGATTAAGTGGATGATATCATCAGTGATGTCATCAGTGATATTATTTGAGATGTCATCAGTGATGTCATCAGGGATGTCACTGACCATGACATGAGTGATGTAATATGTGACGTCATCAGCAGTGCATTGTGGGGGCGTGAGTTATAGTTAGATAAGCTAACTATAACAGCTGAATTTCTCTGGTTTTGTATGAGTAAAATGTTAGCCTAACTATAACGTCCTTGAAACCTGTGGTTTTTTCAGTGAATATCTAACGTTTTTTAAATACTAATTCCTAACTATAACGTCCCTGAAACCTGTGTTTTTTTCAGTGAATTTCTAAGGTTATTTAAATGCTAATACTAACTATAATGTCCCTGAAACCTGTGGTTTTTTCAGTGAATTTCTAAGGTTTTTTAAATGCTAAATTCTAACTATGCCTTCATAGGTAGGACATGTACCGAAAGAGGAAGAAAGGCACAGAAAGAAGCAAGAGAAGTGCAGAAAGATGCAAGAAAGGTGCAGAAAGAGGAAGAAAGGGGCAGAAAGAAGCAAGAAAAATGCAGAAAGAGGCAACAGAAGTCCAGAAAGAGGAAGAAAGGTGCAGAAAGAAGCAAGAGAAGTACAGAAAGAAGCAACAGAGGTGCAGAAAGAGGCCTACTTTGACTGTACCTTTCCACAGACTCATACAAAGTAGCCAGATCACTAATCCTTCTCCCAAGATGTCTTAAACCACACTTTTCTCTTAAAGGTTCACTATTCATTGACTGCTCAGAATGTTAGGCCTACCAAATGTAAAACAGCAATCCTAACCATATCACTGTTGTTACCTAGTGACATGTTATATAAAAATAAACATACAAATACTTGAATACTTGTGTTTCAAACAGCATACTCTATACATTTGTGTGCAAAAAGGTGTATGTATTTCTTTCTGCTCACAATACAGGGCACATGGGTATTCAATAGTATATTTCAGGGGCTCTATAACACCCATATACATAAGACATGTCTTCCTGTGCAACCGAATGACAGAGCAGAACTGAGAAGACTTGACCACCTATAGGAGAAGCTAACCGCTTTTAAGCTACCATCTTCAGATGCATAACACATGTGAGAATACATGTACAAGCAGACATAAACCTCAGTCACAAGAGCACGCAGACCTTTAGACTTGACAGCTTGCACTTCCCATTTGAGTTCAGAAAGAGGAGAGAGAAGTACAGAAAGAAGCAAGAGAAGTGCAGAAAAAACAAGAGAGGTGCAGAAAGAGTAACAAATGTGAAGAAAGAGGCAAGAGAAGTGCATAAAGAGGCAAGAGTGGAGCAGAAAGAGGCAAGAGAGGTGCAGAAAGAGGGAAGAGGGGTGCAGGAAGAGGCAAGAGGGGTGCAGAAAGAAGCAAGAGAAGTACAGAAAGAAGCAAGAGAATTGCAGAAAGAAGCAACAGAGCTGCAGAAAGAAGCAATAGAAGTGCAGAAAAAAGAAGAAAGAGAGGTACATAAAGAGGGAAGAGGGGTGCAGAAAAAGGCAAGAGAGGTGCATAAAGAGGGAAGAGGGCTGAAGAAAGAGGCAAGAGAGGTGTAGAAAGAAGCAAGAAAGGTGCAGAAAGAAGCAAGAGAAGTGCAGAATGAAGGAACAGAGGTGCAGAAAGAGTCAAGAGAGGTGCAGAAAGAAACAAGAAAGGTGTAGAAAAAAGCAAGAGAAGTACAGAAAGAGGCAAGTGAGGTGCAGAAAGAGGCAAGAGAGGTGCAGAAAGAGGCAAGTGAGGTACATAAATAGGCAAGAGAAGTTCAGAAGCAGGCAAGAAAGTTGCAGAACCAGGCAAGAGAGGTGCACAAAGAGGGAATGGGGTGCACAAAGAGGCAAGAGAGGTGCAGAAACAGGCAAGAGAAGTGCATGAACAGGCAAGAGAGGTGTAGAAAGAAGCAAGACAAGTGCAAAAAGAAGCAAGAGAAGTGCTGAAAGAAAGAAGAGAGGTGCAGAAAAAAGCAAGAGAAGTGCAGACACAGGCAAGTGAGGTACAGAAAGAGGCAAGAGAGGTACAGAAAGAGGCAAGGGAGGTGCAGAAAGAGGCCAGTGAGGTGCAGAAAAGAGCAAGAGGAGTGCAGAAAGAGGCAAGAGAGGTGCAGAAACAGGCAAGAGAACTGCAGAAAGAGGAAAGAGAGTTGCAGAAACAGACAAGAGAGGTGCAGAAAGAGGGAACAGGGGTGCAGAAAGATGCAGGAGAGGTGCAGAAGAGGCAAGAGAAGTACACAAACAGTCACTAGAGGTGTAGAAAGAGGCAAGACAAGTGCAGAAAGAAGCCTTATGTGGAATTAATGGGCAAGGTTATGTAATGGTGAAAAGTTATGTGCAGTACAGGTGATCAATCGCATTTGCAGTTCAAGTTCAGTAGATTTAGGAGGGGATTGGGAACCACCGTGTGTCACTTAAGGACACAGACATTTGCCCCAATCTTCAGAAGTTCCCAGATTTCTCCTTATTCGATTTTTTTAGAGTTCCCAGTAAATATGGTGATCGTGACTAAAATGGTAGTGTCACTATCTGCCCCGGCCAATATGTATGAAACCTTTAGAACTTCATTACTCAGTCAACAAAATTAGCAATGGCCCTTTAAGTTGCTAGGTTATGTCCTCATGCTCCCTGACTACAAACTGAGCACTTTTATTGCTGGCCATGTCTGAGGTTTTTAAAGAGGTAACCTCTGCTTTGTTATCTGCGGTGTATCAATCTGTCTGTAAAGCCCTCGTGTAACAAAATGTCCGAAGTGTGTTTGTTTTGTCAAACGACGGCATGCCATGAACAGTAATGGATAGAGTGAGAAGGCTTCTGGCGGCGCCCATGCTTTTAAAACATTTATTTATTTTCAGTCGGTTTTACGAAATGAGGGAAGATAAATCACCAGCGCTGTATGTTAAAAGAGAGTGCTAATGCAAACATCCTAACGGCAGCATTACTAGAAAGAGCACTTTATGGGTTTGGCCTAAAACCTGTTTTTTGGGGGTTTTTTTCATCGAAGGCGGAGTGGCCATAGGGAAAGCAAGGTAAATGAGACGTGATGCACAACGTGGGAGCCAGAGTAATCTTTCTGTGGATGAAACCTTCTTATGCCCCTACGCCTGGCAAGCCGCCCTTTGCCGAGTTAGAGAGATAATTATATGGCCAGTTGTTAATGTTTTAGTTCTCTTCCTCCTCTGACCCAGAAAAGTCCATGGAGCCCGGGCTAGCTGGGGACGTCATACAAACCTCTGAGGCAGACTCGAGCTGGCGTGTGCACTGGGCCGTGTGCCACACTTGCCTCACCTCGCGAGACATGACACCTGCAGAGCACTTAGCAGGCCTGTACCTGCTCAGGGGTGGAGGAGGGGGGCGCACGGATGCGCCATTAGCTTCCCGCAGTGAAAATACGCTCTCTGGTAATTTGGGGGCCACGGCCTGCTCCTCGACAGGAAGGCTGCCCGGCTGTGCGACCCCAGAACGTCAAACCTAGCAGCTGGTGACAGGGCAAAACGACGCCAACAGCCAAGGGTAATGTGGGAAACAAACGGAGACCTTGAGCTAAGAGAAAGGGAGGGAGTAGAGACGGATGTGCCCAAGGGACTGACCGATTCACAGATGACAGGCAGTCCAGGGGCTGCGGGGGGGCGCGTGCCCCCCGCATTTAATTACTATAGCCCCGGGGAGGTGGTGGTCCCGGGGCTGCGGGGGCCCCCATGGGCCCCCGAAAATTAAAACCACATTGCCCCCGGGACCTGGCCCACCCGGGGGCCTCATTAAAATGAAGCGCGGGCTCCCGCGCTTCATTTTTTTAAATCATTTCGGCGAGATTCGCGACCTCAATGCGAATTCCGCCGCAATTATTTAAAAAAAATGCTTTTTTTGGCCCCCCTGAGCAGGCCTAGGGGGTCAAGGTGTTTCTACCCTGCCCCCTTTTATTGTTTTTTAACCTCTTAGTGATTGTAGAAGAGAGTAAGAATGTGTTATTATCTGTATGAATAAGTGAGGTGGTGTGTGTATAACTGTATAGGTGAGTAAATGGCAGTGTGACTGATTCTTTTTTTATTGTTTTTATTATCATTTCAACTTTATGGATGAGTGGTGGTGTGTGAGTGTCTGTATTGGTGTATGAGTGCATATATCAGTGGCTGTATTGATGAGTGACTGCATGTATGAGTGACTGTATGGGTGAGTGAGTGGATATGTGGGTAGACCTATGAATCAGTGAGTGGGTATGTACTAACTGGTATTGGTGTGTCTACGGTTTCGAGAATGGTAGTCTGTATTTTAGAGTGGATGTATGAAAGGTTATATTAGGGTGTGAGAGGGTGCATCAGAGATTAAGTGGATGATATCATCAGTGATGTCATCAGTGATATTATTTGAGATGTCATCAGTGATGTCATCAGGGATGTCACTGACCATGACATGAGTGATGTAATATGTGACGTCATCAGCAGTGCATTGTGGGGCGTGAGTTATAGTTAGATAAGCTAACTATAACAGCTGAATTTCTCTGGTTTTGTATGAGTAAAATGTTAGCCTAACTATAACGTCCTTGAAACCTGTGGTTTTTTCAGTGAATATCTAACGTTTTTTAAATACTAATTCCTAACTATAACGTCCCTGAAACCTGTGTTTTTTTCAGTGAATTTCTAAGGTTATTTAAATGCTAATACTAACTATAATGTCCCTGAAACCTGTGGTTTTTTCAGTGAATTTCTAAGGTTTTTTAAATGCTAAATTCTAACTATGCCTTCATAGGTAGGACATGTACCGAAAAGAGGAAGAAAGGCACAGAAAGAAGCAAGAGAAGTGCAGAAAGATGCAAGAAAGGTGCAGAAAGAGGAAGAAAGGGGCAGAAAGAAGCAAGAAAAATGCAGAAAGAGGCAACAGAAGTCCAGAAAGAGGAAGAAAGGTGCAGAAAGAAGCAAGAGAAGTACAGAAAGAAGCAACAGAGGTGCAGAAAGAGGCCTACTTTGACTGTACCTTTCCACAGACTCATACAAAGTAGCCAGATCACTAATCCTTCTCCCAAGATGTCTTAAACCACACTTTTCTCTTAAAGGTTCACTATTCATTGACTGCTCAGAATGTTAGGCCTACCAAATGTAAAACAGCAATCCTAACCATATCACTGTTGTTACCTAGTGACATGTTATATAAAAATAAACATACAAATACTTGAATACTTGTGTTTCAAACAGCATACTCTATACATTTGTGTGCAAAAGGTGTATGTATTTCTTTCTGCTCACAATACAGGGCACATGGGTATTCAATAGTATATTTCAGGGGCTCTATAACACCCATATACATAAGACATGTCTTCCTGTGCAACCGAATGACAGAGCAGAACTGAGAAGACTTGACCACCTATAGGAGAAGCTAACCGCTTTTTAAGCTACCATCTTCAGATGCATAACACATGTGAGAATACATGTACAAGCAGACATAAACCTCAGTCACAAGAGCACGCAGACCTTTAGACTTGACAGCTTGCACTTCCCATTTGAGTTCAGAAAGAGGAGAGAGAAGTACAGAAAGAAGCAAGAGAAGTGCAGAAAAAACAAGAGAGGTGCAGAAAGAGTAACAAATGTGAAGAAAGAGGCAAGAGAAGTGCATAAAGAGGCAAGAGTGGAGCAGAAAGAGGCAAGAGAGGTGCAGAAAGAGGGAAGAGGGGTGCAGGAAGAGGCAAGAGGGGTGCAGAAAGAAGCAAGAGAAGTACAGAAAGAAGCAAGAGAATTGCAGAAAGAAGCAACAGAGCTGCAGAAAGAAGCAATAGAAGTGCAGAAAAAAGAAGAAAGAGAGGTACATAAAGAGGGAAGAGGGTGCAGAAAAAGGCAAGAGAGGTGCATAAAGAGGGAAGAGGGCTGAAGAAAGAGGCAAGAGAGGTGTAGAAAGAAGCAAGAAAGGTGCAGAAAGAAGCAAGAGAAGTGCAGAATGAAGGAACAGAGGTGCAGAAAGAGTCAAGAGAGGTGCAGAAAGAAACAAGAAAGGTGTAGAAAAAAGCAAGAGAAGTACAGAAAGAGGCAAGTGAGGTGCAGAAAGAGGCAAGAGAGGTGCAGAAAGAGGCAAGTGAGGTACATAAATAGGCAAGAGAAGTTCAGAAGCAGGCAAGAAAGTTGCAGAACCAGGCAAGAGAGGTGCACAAAGAGGGAATGGGGTGCACAAAGAGGCAAGAGAGGTGCAGAAACAGGCAAGAGAAGTGCATGAACAGGCAAGAGAGGTGTAGAAAGAAGCAAGACAAGTGCAAAAAGAAGCAAGAGAAGTGCTGAAAGAAAGAAGAGAGGTGCAGAAAAAAGCAAGAGAAGTGCAGACACAGGCAAGTGAGGTACAGAAAGAGGCAAGAGAGGTACAGAAAGAGGCAAGGGAGGTGCAGAAAGAGGCCAGTGAGGTGCAGAAAAGAGCAAGAGGAGTGCAGAAAGAGGCAAGAGAGGTGCAGAAACAGGCAAGAGAACTGCAGAAAGAGGAAAGAGAGTTGCAGAAACAGACAAGAGAGGTGCAGAAAGAGGGAACAGGGGTGCAGAAAGATGCAGGAGAGGTGCAGAAGAGGCAAGAGAAGTACACAAACAGTCACTAGAGGTGTAGAAAGAGGCAAGACAAGTGCAGAAAGAAGCAAGAGAAGTGCTGAAAGAAGCAACAGAGGTGCAGAAAGAAGCAAGAGAAGTCATGAGACAAGAGAGTTGCCGAAAGAAACAAGAAAGGTACTGAAAAAAGCAAGATAAGTGCAGATAGAGGCAAGTGAGGTACAGAAAGAGGCAAGAGAGGTACAGAAAGAGGCAAATGAGGTGCAGAAATGGGCAAGAGGGCTACAGAAAGCAGCAACAGTAGAGCAGAAAGAGGCAAGAGAGGTGCAGAAAAAGGGAAGAGGGGTGAAGAAAGAGGCAAGAGGGGTGTAGAAAGAAGCAGGAGAAGTACAGAAAGAAGCAAGAAACGTACAGAAAGAAGCAACAGAGCTGCAGAAAGAAGCAAGAGAAGTGCAGAAAGAAGAAAGAAGAAAGAGAGGTGCAGAAAGAGGGAAGAGGGATGTAGAAAGAGACAAGAGAGGTGCAGAAAGAGGCAAGAGAGGTACAGAAAGAGGGAAGAGGGCTACAGAAAGAAGCAAGAGAAGTGCAGAAAGATGAAAGAAGAGAGGTACAGAAAGAGGGAAGAAGGGGGCAGAAAGAGACAAGAGAGCTACAGAAAGAGGCAAGAGAGGTGCAGAAAAAAGGAAGAGGGCTGCAGAAAGAGGCAAGAGGGGTGTAGAAAGAAGCAAGAAAGGTATAGAAAGAAGCAAGAAAAGTGCAGAATGAAGGAACAGAGGTGGAGAAAGAGTCAAGAGAGGTGCAGAAACAGGCAAGAGAAGTGCAGAAATAGGCAAAACAAGCAACAAAGGTGCAGAAAGAAGCAAGAGACGTGATGAGACAAGAGAGTTGCAGAAAGAAACAATAAAGGTGCAGAAAAAAGCAAGAGAAGAGCAAAAAGAGGCAAGTGAGGTACATAAAGAGGCAAGAGAGGTGCAGATAGAGGTGCAGAAAGAGGCAAGTGAGGTGCAGAAACAGGCAAGAAAAGTGCAGAAACAGGCAAGAGAGTTGCAGAAACAGGCAAGAGAGGTGCAGAAAGAGGGAACAGGGGTGCAGAAACAGGCAAGAGAGGTACAGAAACAGGCAAAAGAAGTGCATGAACAGGCAAGAGAGGTGTAGAAAGAGGCAAGAAAAGTGCAAAAAGAAGCAAGAGAAGTGCTGAAAGAAGAAACAGAGTTGCAGAAAGAAGCAAGATAAGTGATGAAAGAGACTAGAGAGTTGCCAAAAGAAACAAGAGAGGTGCAGAAAAAAGCAAGAGAAGTGCAGACTCGGGCAAGTGAGGTACAGAAAGAGGCAAGAGAGGTACAGAAAGAGGCAAGGGAAGTGCAGAAAGAGGCAAGTGAGGTGCAGAAATGGGCAAGAGGGGTGCAGAAAGAGGCAAGAGAGGTGCGAAATAGGCAAGAGAAGTACATAAACAGTCAAGAGAGGTGTAGAAAGAGGCAAGACCAGTGCAGAAAGAAGCAAGAGAAGTGCTGAAAGAAGCAACAGAGGTGCAGAAAGAAGCAAGAGAAGTGATGAGACAAGAGAGTTGCCGAAAGAAGCAAGAGAGGTACTGAAAAAAGCAAGACAAGTGCAGATAGAGGCAAGTGAGGTACAGAAAGAGGCAAGGGAGGTGCAGAAAGAGGTAAGTGAGGTACAGAAATGGGCAAGAGGGATGTAGAAAGAGGCAAGAGTGGAGCAGAAAGAGGCAAGAGAGGTACAGAAAAAGGGAAGATGGGTGCAGAAAGATGCAGGAGAAGTACAGAAAGAAGCTAGAAAAGTGCAGAAAGAAGCAACAGAGGTGCAGAAAGAAGCAAGAGAAGTACAGAAAGAAGAAAGAGGTGCAGAAAGAGGGAAGAGGGGTGCAGAAAGAGGCAAGAGAGGCGCAGAAAGAGGGGAGAGGGCTGCAGAAAGAGGCATGAGGGGTGTAGAAAGAAGCAAGAAAGGTGCAGAATGAAGCCAAAGAAGTGCAGAATGAAGGAACAGAGGTGCAGAAAGGGGCATGAGAGGTGCAGAAACAGGCAAGAGAAGTGCAGAAATAGGCAAAAGGAGCAACAGAGGTGCAGAAAGAAGCAAGAGAAGTGCTGAAAGAGACAAGAGTGTTACAGAAAGAAACAAGAAAGGTACAGAAAAAAGCATGAGAAATGCAGAAAGAGGCAAGTGAGGTGCAGAACGAGGCAAGAGAGGTACAGAAAGAGGCAAGAGATGTGCAGAAAGAGGCACGTGAGGTGCAGAAACAGGCAAGAGAAGTGCTGAAAGAGGGAACAGGGGCACATAAAGAGGCAAGAGAGGTGCAGAAACAGGCAAGAGAAGTGCATGAACAGGCAAGAGAGGTATAGAAAGAGGCAAGACACGTGCAAAAAGAAGCAAGTGAAGTGCTGAAAGAAGCAGCAGAGGTGCAGAAAGAAGCAAGATAAGTGATGAAAGAGACAAGAGAGTTGCCGTAAGAAACAAGAGAGATGCAGAAAGAAATGCAAAAGAAGTGCAGACATGGGCAAGTGAGGTACAGAAAGAGGCAAGAGAGGTGCACAAAGAGGCAAGGGAGGTGCAGAAAGAGGCAAGTGAGGTGCAGAAACTGGCAAGAGGGTTGCAGAAAGAGGCCAGAGAGTTGCAGAAACAGGCAAGAGAGGTGCAGAAAGAGGCAAGAGAGGTGCGGAAGAGGCAAGAGAAGTGCATGAACAGTCAAGAGAGGTGTAGAAAGAGGCAAGACAAGTGTAGAAAGAAGCAAGAGAAGTGCTGAAAGAAGCAACAGAAGTGCAGAAAGAAGCAAGAGAAATGATGAGACAAGAAAGTTGGTGAAAGAAACAAGAGAGGTCCTGAAAAAACCAAGACAAGTCCAGATAGAGGCAAGTGAGGTACAGAAAGAGGCAAGAGAGGTGCAGAAAGAGGCAACTGAGGTGCAGAAATGGGCAAGAGAGGTACAGAAAGAAGCAAGAGAGGTGCATAAAGAAGCAAGAGAAGTGCAGAAAGAAGCAACAGAGTTGCAGAAAGAAGCAAGAAAAGTGCTGAAAGAAGCAGCAGACGTGCAGAAAGAAGCAAGAGAAGTGATGAAAGAGACAAGAGAGTTGCAGAAAGAAACAAGAAAGGTGCCAAAAAAAGCAAGAGAGGTGCAGAAAGAGGCAAGTGAGGTGCAGACAGAGGCAAGAGAGGTGCAGAAATAGGCAAGAGAGGTGCAGAAAGAGGCAACTAAGGTGCAGAAACTGACAAGAGAACTGCAGAAAGAGGCAAGAGAGTAGCATAAACAGGTAAGAGAGATGCATAAACAGGCAAGAGAGGTGTAGAAAGACACAAGACAAGTGCAGACAGAAGCAAGAGAAGCGCTGAAAGAAGCAACAGAGGTGCAGAAAGAAGCAAGAGAAGTGATGAAAGAGACAAGTGAGTTGCCGAAAGAAAAAAGAGAGGTGCAGAAAGGGGCAAGAGAGGTGCAGAAAGAGGCAAGAGCGGTGTAGAAAAAAGCAAGAGAAGTACAGAAAGAGGCAAGTGAGGTGCAGAAAGAGGCAAGAGAGGTGCAGAAAGAGTCAAGTGAGGTACATAAATAGGCAAGAGAAGTTCAGAAGCAGGCATGAAAGTTGCAGAACCAGTCAAGAGAGGTGCAGAAAGAGGGAATGGGGTGCACAAAGAGGCAAGAGAGGTGCAGAAACAGACAAGAGGGGTACAGAAAGAGGCAAGAGAGGTGCAGAAATAGGCACGTGAGGTACAGAAACGGGCAAGAGGGGTGCAGAAAGAGGTAAGAGAGGTACAGAAAGAAGCAAGAGCGGTGCAGAAAGTAGGAAGAGAAGTGCAGAAAGAGGCAAGTGAGGTGCATAATGAGGCTATAGAGGAGCAGAAAGAGGCAAGAGAGGTGCATAAAAACAGGCAGGAGAGGTGTAGAAAGAGGCAAGACAAGTGCAGACAGAAGCAAGAGAAGTGCTGAAAGAAGCAACAGAGGTGCAGAAAGAAGCAAGAGAAGTGATGAAAGAAACAAGAGAGTTGCCAAAAGAAAAGAGAGAGGTACAGAAAGAAGCAAGAGCGGTGCAGAACGAAGGAAGAGAAGTGCAGAAAGAGGCAAGTGAGGTGCATAAAGAGGCAATAGAGGTGCAGAAAGAGGCAAGAGAGGTGCATAAACAGGCAAGAGAGATGTAGAAAGAGGCAAGACAAGTGCAGACAGAAGCAAGAGAAGTGCTGAAAGAAGCAACAGAGGTGCAGAAATAAGCAAGAGAAGTGATGAAAGAGACAAGAGAGTTGCCGAAAGAAAAAAGAGAGGTGCAGAAAGAGGCAAGTGAGGTGCAGAAAGAGGCAAGAGAGGTGCAGAAAGAGGCAACAGAGGTGCAGAAAGAGTCAAGTGAGGTACATAAATAGGCAAGAGAAGTTCAGAAGCAGGCATGAAAGTTGCAGAACCAGGCAAGAGAGGTGCAGAAAGAGGGAATGGGGTGCACAAAGAGGCAAGAGAGGTGCAGAAACAGGCAAGAGGGGTACAGAAAGAGGCAATTGAGGTGCAGAAACAGGCAAGAGAAGGGCATAAACAGGCAAGTGAGGTATAGAAAGTGGCAAAACAAGTGGAGAAAGAAGAGAGAGAAGGGCTGAAAGAAGCAACAGAGGTACAGAAAAAAACAAGAGAAGTGCAGATAGAGGCAAGTGAGATGCAGAAAGAGGCAAGAGAGGTGTAGAAAGAGGCAAGAGAGGTGCAGAAAGATGCAAGTGAGGTGCAGAAACAGGCAATAGGGGTGCAGAAAGAGGCAAGAGAGGTGCAGAAACAGGCAAGAGAACTGCAGAAAGAGAGTTGCAGAAACAGGCAAAAGAGGTGAGGAAAGAGGGAACAGGGGTGCAGAAAGAGGCAAGAGAGATGCGAAAGAGGCAAGAGGAGTGCATAAACAGGCAAGACAAATGCAGAAAGATGCAAGACAAGTGCTGAAAGAAGCAACAGAGGTGCAGAAAGAAGGAAGATAAGTGATGAAAGAGACAAGAGAGTTGCCAAAATAAAGAAGAGAGGTGCAGAAAAAAGCAAGAGAAGTGCAGATAGAGGCAAGTGAGGTGCAGAAAGAGGCAAGAGAGGTACAGAAAGAGGCAAGAGAGGTGCAGAAATAGGCACGTGAGGTACAGAAACGGGCAAGAGGGGTGCAGAAAGAGGTAAGAGGGGTACAGAAAGAAGCAAGAGCGGTGCAGAAAGAAGGAAGAGAAGTGCAGAAAGAGGCAAGTGAGGTGCATAATGAGGCTATAGAGGGGCAGAAAGAGGCAAGAGAGGTGCATAAACAGGCAGGAGAGGTGTAGAAAGAGGCAAGACAAGTGCAGACAGAAGCAAGAGAAGTGCTGAAAGAAGCAACAGAGGTGCAGAAAGAAGCAAGAGAAGTGATGAAAGAAACAAGAGAGTTGCCAAAAGAAAAAAGAGAGGTGCAGAAAGAAGCAAGAGCGGTGCAGAACGAAGGAAGAGAAGTGCAGAAAGAGGCAAGTGAGGTGCATAAAGAGGCAATAGAGGTGCAGAAAGAGGCAAGAGAGGTGCATAAACAGGCAAGAGAGATGTAGAAAGAGGCAAGACAAGTGCAGACAGAAGCAAGAGAAGTGCTGAAAGAAGCAACAGAGGTGCAGAAAGAAGCAAGAGAAGTGATGAAAGAGACAAGAGAGTTGCCGAAAGAAAAAAGAGAGGTGCAGAAAGAGGCAAGTGAGGTGCAGAAAGAGGCAAGAGAGGTGCAGAAAGAGGCAACAGAGGTGCAGAAAGAAGCAAGAGAAGTGATGAAAGAGACAAGAGAATTGCTGAAAGAAAAAAGAGAGGTGCAGAAAAAGCAAGAGAAGTGCAGATAGAGGTAAGTGAGATGCAGAAAGAGGCAAGAGAGGTGGATAAAGAGGCAAGAGAGGTGCAGAAAGATGCAAATGAGGTGCAGAAACGGGCAAAAGGGGTGCAGAAAGAGGCAAGAGAGGTGCACAAACAGGCAAGAGAACTGCAGAAAGAGAGTTGCAGAAACAGGCAAGAGAGGTGAGGAAAGAGGGAGCAGGGGTGCAGAAAGAGACAAGAGAGATGTGAAAGAGGCAAGAGAAGTGCATAAACAGGTAGGAGAGGTGCAAAAAGAGGCAAGACAAGTGCAGAAAGAAGCAAGACAAGTGCTGAAAGAAGCAACAGAGGGGCAGAAAGAAGGAAGATAAGTGATGAAAGAGACAAGAGAGTTGCCAAAATAAACTAGAGAGGTGCAGAAAAAAGCAAGAGAAGTGCAGGTAGAGGCAAGTGAGGTGCATAAAGAGGCAAGAGAGGTGCAGAAAGAGGCAAGAGTGGTGCAGAAAGAGACACGTGAGGTGCAGAAACGAGCAAGAGTGGTGCAGAAAGAGGCAAGAGAGGTACAGAAAGAAGCAAGAGCGGTGCAGAAAGAAGGAAGAGAAGTACAGAAAGAGGCAAGTGAGGTGCATAAAGAGGCAATAGAGGTGCAGAAAGAGGCACGAGAGGTGTAGAAAGAGGCAAGTGAGATGCAGAAGCAGGCAAGAGAAGTGCAGAAAGAGGCAAGAGAAGTGCAGAAAGAAGCAACAGAAATGCAGAAAGAGGCAAGAGACGTGCAGAAAAAAGTAGCAGATGTGCAGAAAGAGTCAAGAGTAGTGCCGAAAGAGGCAAGAGAGGTGCAGAAACAGGCAAGAGAGGTGCAAAAAGAGGGAACAGTGGTGCAGAAAAAGGGAAGAGAGGTGAAAAAAGAGGTAAGAGGGGTGAGGAAAGAGGCAAGAGGGGTGCTGAAAGAGCCAAGAAAGGTACAGAAAGAAGCAAGAGAGGTGCAGAAAGAAGCAAGAGTGGTGCTGATAGAAGCAACAGAGGTGCAGATAGAGGCAAATGAAGTACAAAAAGAGGCAAGTGAGGTGCTGAAATGGGCAAGAGTGGTGCAGAAAGAGTCAAGAGAGGTGTAGAAAGAAGCAAGAGAGGTGCATAAAGAAGCAAGAGAAGTGCAGAAAGAAGCAACGGAGTTGCAGAAAGAGTCAAGAGAAGTGCAGAAAGAGGCAAGAGGGGTGCAGAAAGAGGCAAGACAAGTGCAGAAAGAAGCAACAGAAATGCAGAAAGAGGCAAGAGAAGTACAGAAAAAAGCAACAGAGGTGCAGAAACAGGCAGGAGAACTGCAGAAAGAGGCAAGAGAGGTGCAGAAACAGGGAAGAGGGGTCCAGAAAGAGGCAGGAGGGGAGCAGAAAGAAGAAAATGAGGTACAGAAAGAGGCAAGAGATGTGCAGAAAGAGGCAAGAGAGATGCAGATAGAGGCAAGAGAGGTGCAGAAAGAGGCAAGAGAAGAGGGAACAGGTATACAGAATAAGGAAAGAGAGGTGCAGAAAGAGGGAAGAGGGGTCCAGAAAGAGGCAAGAGGGGTGCAGAAAGAAGCAAGTGAGGTGCAGAAAGAGCTAACAGAGGTGCAGAAAGAGACTAGAGAGGTGGAGAAAGAGGCAAGAGAAATTCTTAAAAAAGCAACAGAGGTGCAGAAGGATGCAAGGGAACTGCAGAAATAGGCAAGAGGGGTGCAGAAAGAGGCAACAGAGGTGCATAAAGAGGCAAGAGGGGTGCAGAAAGAGGCAACAGAGGTGCAGAAAGAGGTAGAAGAAGTGCTCAAAGAAGCAACAGAGGTGCAGAAGGATGCAAGCGAACTGCAGAAAGAGGCAAAAGAGGTGCAGAAAGAGGCAAGAATTGCAGAAAGAGGGACGAGGGATGCAGAAAGAGGTAAGAGAAGTGTAGGAGAGTAGGATCTGCTTCACATGAGTACCCCCACTTTTTGCTGATGCTTCACTGTTTTTCGACTTTAGTCTGGCTGGGGCCCTGCTAATCAGGACCCCAGCCTAGCTGCTTCCTCTCTAAAATGGTTTCCATGTGCCTTAGGCACATCTCTGATTGGAATCTGGAGTGCCCTTATAAGTCCCTAGTATATGGTATAATATGTACCCAGGGCATAGGTACCTCAGAGCCAGCCAGGGGCTGAAGCATGTATTATGCCACCCCTGGAAGGCCACCAAAATGGCACCACAGGCCTGCTACTGCAGCCTGAGTAAGGTGGTGCATGCACCCCTTACAGTGGTATAGGCTACCTATATCACTACCATTGCACACACCTATAAACCTATAAGTCACTCCTATGGCAGGCCTTGACAATCCTGAAGGCAGAGTGCTTGGTTTTTATGTGAGAGGGTGCCCCTGCATGAGCAGAGCCCCTCTGCAGCATTCAGAGTACCTCCTCTGATGCTGTTTGCAGTGCAGCCTGACCATATACTCTTAAGTGCATTATATCCTCGCGGTAGAATGCTAACTTTGGACTGGCTGCACCAAAACATGTCGAGTTTGGTGTCAAACATCTTGGAATACTACCCCCCGCCAGTTCTGGCGGCGGGGGTAGCATTCTACCCTTCTAGAGGGAGAGACTTGTACCCACCGGCCTACCCGGTAACTTCTTTCCAGAGCCCTGGCATCACAAAATGGATGCCGCTGCCACAGACACGAGTCTGGCCTCCTGCTGCTGACCGAAACTCCGGCAGGGGAGGCCTGGAAAATAGGTTTCCTGTCCCAGGGAGGTGTAACCACCTCCCCAGACAGGATAGTGTGTATTGGGGCTGGGCGGGAGCACTCTCTGGTGCTTTGAAGTCCTGCACTGGGGGCACATTTGGTGTCCCTGTGCATACCCCAGTTCAAAATGGCTCAGGGGCTTCCAGCCCCTGCTCTGGCATGAAACTGGACAAAGGGAAAGGGGTGTAACCACCCCTCTGCCCTGACACTCCCATAGGTGGGTCCCCAGAGTATGTCCAACCCCCTAACTTGGTATAAGTATGGGACCCCAGTCCTTAGGACTTTAGATTTACCTGGACGAAACTCTGACACAGAATCCTGGACCTTCGACGCTCTACTTTAAGATTAGAGGACTGAAGAATCTCCCTTGGGGTCAAGGAGTGACTCCCCTGCTTGGCAGGCACCAACGAAGCAATTGTCTGGTCTGCATCGCTGAAGCTCCCGCCGGACGCCGAAGTCTTTGCATCACCAGAGGTAGATTTCCAGACTTCCCCGAGGCTGCCCTGAGTCCCCAACAAAGCTGAGGCCCGTAGCTGTCGTGGGTAACGTGGAACCATGACCCCTGGACACTGATCGCATTTGCAAGTGCATCCTCTTCTGGGTCTCCCACGAAGTTGTGCTTTGGGCTCCTATTAGCCCCAGCCTCCAGCACCAACTGCACCGAAGATCACTGGCCTCCACTCCACGAGTGTCTTGTGAGCCAGCTCTAAGTGTGTCCACTCGAGGCTCCTTCGCGGTCGCTAGTCCGTTGGCTAGTAGGCCCTCCCGAAGGCCAATCGTCTTCTGCTTGAGCTTCCCTGGTTGCTCCAGGCGTGCCCTGACTTACCCTCACTGGGTGAGTCCCTCAGACCTTGCTGGTCTGCACCACCGTCATTCTTCTATTTCCACAAGACTTGCCGTTGCCAAGGCTTGTTGGGTCCAATCCAGTCGCCGACACCTCAGCAATCGACAAACGATGTGGGCCAGCTCGAATCCAGCTCCTGGTCATCGTTGACGCCTCCTGGACCTCGTGGCTGAAGAGTCAAGATGACCATCAACCTACCTGAAGCACTCGACATCGGTGGGCATCTGCTCATCGCCTTCCTGGTCACTGGCTAGTGACCCAGACTCTGTCCCCTCTGCTTTCAGGTTCTTCAGATCTTCGATCCACCTTTGGATCCACCCGAACACTTTCGACTTGGTCGCCAGCAGCACTTTGCAGCAGATCGCCATTGAAAACGACGACGAAACCCGACCCCGAAAGACACCTATGCACCCGGCTTCCCTGGGTGAGGTAACTCGAGTACTCCAGTGCTCCCGTGGGTATAGACTCTAGAACAACCCAGTTCTAAAGGGGTTTGCTCCAAGTCCTCCTCTAAGTGTCCCTTTTCTTTAAAATTCCAACCGCGACTTTCCCCATAGAAGTCAACGGCGATTCGCGGCTGTGTTCTCACACTGCACGCGTCCCCGTGGGTCCCCTGTGTCACTACCTTGGGTGGTTCCTTGTGGTCCAAGCACTTCTACAGGCTCTAGGCCTTGTGTCTAGCTCAGTCGTGGTTCTTATACCACTTTATTGGTATATGGGTTGGTACGCCCCTAGGGCTCAAACGTGTATTTGTGCTATTACTGTTGATAACTAACTTATAACTTATGCACTTCGAACTCTAGCCTCATAAAGAGACTAGAGGGGTGTGTTTAGCAATAAATACATATATTTTGAATATATACCTGGTGTGGTCCTCTTTCATTTGGTCACTCAAGAGATTATAGACTGGTAAAACAAGCTGCTTTACATTCCTTCAAGACTTAGCCTGAAGGCTGCTCTCCATAGCTACCACTAGGATAGCTTTCAAAAAAGGTTGTCTTTAACCTATCTCCAATAAGGGGTTGTTTGGACTGGTGCAAGGTGCCCACTATAATTAGTGGACAGCATATACCAGGCCAACTTCTCACATTGGTGTGCAGCGTGTGGGATTCCAGCTTGCTATTGTTTTACCAGATAATCTCAATTGAATTGATCAACTGAAAACCACTAAGGGTACCTTAGGTACATATAAATCAAGCTTAGTATACAGTAAGTTCTACTGAACTTAGAGTTGTGTGTTAAGGGATAGCACACCCTTTCTACAACTCAAGAGAGTTTAGTAGGCCACACTAGAGTAGGTAGTGCATACACCACACCTCACTAGTAATGTCTTCAAAGCCAGGACCCAGTGAGTCCTTGCCAGAAGTCAGTGGGCTTCTTCCCTCCAAGTATGATAAACTCCCATTCTTGGAATTGAGAGCATTATGCAATACTAGGAAGCTGAAGGCAGGCAAAAGTGCCAGCACCCAACACCTCAGGGAGGTGTTACTGGCTGATGATCTCAGCAGACCCCTAGGGTCTGAAGGGGTAGGCAGAGAGGGTGGGGCAGAAAATGAGGAAGGGGTCAGGGGTGAAGAAACCCAGCCCCCCTCTGAAACTGGCCAGGAAGGTGACAATGACCTTGACCTGGAAAACCCAGCTATTCCTGTGGATGAAGGGGAGGATCAGGATGACCTCACCTTTGTCCCCCAGGAAGAGTTGAGAGTGTGCCAAGAAGGGCTAGATCTCCTTCTCAGGAGTCTAACCACTCTGACACCTCAATAGGGACCTCTGTCTCTTCTCATAGGAGAGAATCCTCTCATGACAGGAGAAAGAGACTGATTCAGTATGAGCAAGCCCAGCTTGAGCTCAGAAAACAGCAGTTGGCTATAGACAGGGAGTCCCTAGATCTCTACAAAGAGAGAAAAAGATGGGACTAGAGTCCCATGGTGGCAACAATTTCCCCAGAGATAGGGAAAGGTCTTATGACCTTAGAAACCTGAGCAAGATTGTCCCTCCCTACCAGAGTGGGGATGACATCCACAAATGGATAACTGCACTGGAGAGGGCCTGTAAAGTACAGAGGGTCCCTCAGGAGCAGTGGGCAGCAATCTTGTGGCTCTCCTTTGCAGACAAAGGTAGAGATAAGCTCCTCACTGTTAGAGAGGAGGATGCTGATAATTACACAGTCTTGAAGAGTGCTCTGATTGATGGATTTGGCCTAACCACTGAACAATACAGGTTAAAGTTCAGAGATACCCAAAAAGCACAGACTCAAGACTGGGTGGACTTTGCTGATTGTTCTGCCAAGGCTCTGGAAGGTTGGTTATTGGGCAGTAAGGTATGTGACTTCACAGGATTGTACAATCTTATCATGAGGGAGCAGATCCTTAATAATTGTCAAAATCAGCTGTTGCATCAGCACCTGGTGGACTCTGATCTGACCTCTCCCCAAGAATTGGGAAAGAAGGCAGACAAATGGGTCAGAATCAGGGTGAGGCAGAAGGTACAGAACCAAGGTGGTGACCCAAAGAAGCAAGATTCTAAGAACTCTGATAAGGGTGGGGAGAAGGGTAAAGACCAGAAGTCTTCACAAGGCCCCCAAAAATCTTCTTCAGGTGGGGATTCACAGTCTGACAAAGGGAAAGGCCAAAAGAAACCATGGTGCAAGGTCTGTAAGCAAAAGACCCACTGGACCAGTGATTGCACCAAGTCCAAAGACTCTACTCCAGCCCCCACTAATGCCCCTAAGGCACCTGCTCCCCCTAGTGCAGTTACAGTTGGTGGTGGGACTACACAAGCCAAGGGTTTAGTAGGGTTGACCCTGGGTAAGGAGATGAGCTCTGACCTAGTCAGAGAACTCACTCAGGCTGTCCTAGTCTGTGATGGAGGCATGGATGTGACCTCCTCTGTGAGTCCCAGTAATCTGGGCAAGTACAGACAACAGCCATTGATAAATGGAAAAGAGGCTTTGGCATTTAGGGACACTGGGGCAAGTGTCACCATGGTGACACAAGACCTTGTGGATCCTGGGCAGATTATACTTGGTGAAATGTACCAAGTGACCAATGCTAGCAATGTCAGAACAGACCATACTCTGGCAGTTGTTAACTTCTCCTGGGGAGGGGTAACTGGCCTTAAGAAGGTTGTGGTAAGTGCAGACCTACCAGTTGAATGCTTGCTTGGCAATGATTTAGAAACTTCAGCTTGGGCAGAAGTGGAGCTCAGGACCCATGCAGAAATGCTGGGCATCCCTGCAGATGTGTTTGCTGTGACCAGGTCACAAGCCAAAATGTCTAACACTGAACAGGCCTTGGATTCTGGAATAATGGACCAAGTGCCCTCCAAGAAGAGGAGTAGTAGGGTAAAGGCAGTGCCTTCCCCTTGGCTCAGAAGGAAGATCAGTCTCTTGAGGGGGATGATCTCAGTCCTGAGGAAGGAACTGTCCCAGAGGAGCTTGAACCTGACCAGGTTGAGTTCTTGGGGACAGGGGGCCCTTCCAGGGCAGATCTGAGCCAGGAGCAGCAGAGCTGCCCCTCTCTTGAACCCCTCAGACAGCAAGCTGCTGCTGAGGCTCCTGGGAAAGCTAGTGGTCCCCATACTGTGTATTGGGATGATGGACTCTTGTACTCAGAGTGTAGAGACCCCGAGCCTGGTGCCACCAGGAGGTTGGTCATACCTCTGAAGTTCAGGGGCTTCCTATTGACCCTAGCCCATGACATTCCCTTAGCAGGTCACCTGGGCCAGAACAAGACTTGGGACAGAATTGTCCCTCACTTTCACTGGCCCCACATGTCTGAAGACACCAAGGAGTTTTGTCGCTCCTGTGTAACCTGCCAGGCCAGTGGCAAGGCAGGTGGCACCACAAAGGCCCCCTGATACCACTACCTGTGGTGGGGGTTCCCTTTGAGAGGGTGGGGATTGACATTGTTGGTCCCATGGATCCCCAAACAGCATCTGGGCACAGGTTTATCCTGGTGGTAGTGGATCATGCCACCAGGTACCCAGAGGCTATTCCCCTTAGGACCACTACAGCACCTGTGGTGGCAAGGGCCCTCCTGGGAATTTTCTCAAGAGTGGGCTTCCCTAAGGAGGTTGTATCAGACAGGGGTGCTAACGTTATGTCTGGATACTTGAAGGCAATGTGGAACTAGTGTGGAGTGACTTACAAGTTCACCACACCCTATCACCCACAATGCAATGGTTTAGTTGAGAGATTCAACAAAACCTTGAAGGGCATGATTAAAGGGCTCCCAGAGAAGCTTAGGCGAAGATGGGACATACTCTTGCCCTGCCTTTTATTTGCAAACAGGGAGGTGCCTCAAAAGGGGGTTGGCTACAGCCCTTTTGAACTTTTGTTTGGTCACCCTGTCAGGGGTCCATTGTGCTTGGTGAAGGAAGGATGGGAGTTACCTCTCAAGCCCCCAAAGCAAGACATAGTGGACTATGTACTTCGTCTCTCCCCCAGGATGGCTGAGTACATGAAAAAGGCAACTAAAAACCTTGAGGCTAGCCAGGAACTTCAAAAAGCCTGGCATGACCAAAAGGCTGTACTGACTGTTTACCAGCCAGGACAGAAGGTGTGGGTGTTGGAGCCAGTGGCCCCAGCAGCTCTCCAAGACAAATGGAGTGGACCCCATACCATTGTTGAACAGAAGGGTGAAGTTACCTACTTAGTAGACCTAGGAACACCCAGGAGTCCCCACAGGGTTCTCCATGTCAACAGATTAAAACCATATGTGGACATGGCAGACATGGGCTTGCTCATGGCTACTGATGAGGGACAGGAGGAAGAGAGTGACCCACTCCCTGACCTGCTCTCACAGAACCCTGATGATGGGTCAGTGGATGGTGTAGCCTTGGCAGGCAGCCTCACTGCCCAGCAGCAAACTGATTGCAGACAGGTGCTCAATCAGTTCAGGCACATATTCTCACTGACACCCAGTCAGACCACCTGGTGCACTCATGAAGTGGACACTGGGGACAGTCTTCCTATTAAAAATTAGATTTATAGGCAACCAGACCATGTCAGGGACTGTATCAGGACAGAAGTCCAGAAGATGTTGGATTTGGGAGTTATTGAACCCTCAGATAGCCCTTGGGCTAGTCCAGTGGTCCTTGTGCCAAAACCTCACACCAGTGGAGGGAAAAGAGAGATGAGGTTTTGTGTGGACTACAGGGGTCTCAATGCAGTCACTAGGACCGATGCCCATCCAATACCTAGGGCAGATGAGCTAATAGACACTTTGGCCTCAGCCAAGTATCTAAGCACATTTGACCTGACAGCTGGCTACTGGCAGATCAGACTAGCTGATGATGCAAAGCCAAAAACAGCATTCTCAACCCCTAGTGGGCATTATCAATTTGTGGTGATGCCCTTTGGTCTGAAGAATGCACCTGCCACTTTTCAGAGGATGGTGAATACAGTCCTTACAGGTTTGGAAGCCTATAGTGCAGCATATCTAGATTATATTGCTGTCTTTAGCTCCACCTGGGAGGATCACCTGGTCCACCTCAGAAATGTTTTACAGGCCCTGCAGAAAGCAGGCCTGACTATCAAGGCCACCAAGTGCCAGATAGGGCAGAGTCAGGTTGTGTACCTGGGCCACCTTGTGGGTGGAGGCCAGGTTCAACCCTTACAGAGCAAGATCCAGACCATCATGGACTGGACTGCTCCCACTACCCAGACTCAGGTGAGAGCCTTTTTAGGCCTGACTGGGTACTATAGGAGATTTGTAAAGGGGTATGGATCAATAGTGACACCCCTGAATGACTTAACTTCCAAGAAAATGCCCAAAAAGGTTCAGTGGACAGTTAGCTGTCAAAGGGCATTTGATGACCTAAAGCAGGCCATGTGCACTGTTCCCATTCTACAGAGTCCTGATTACTCCAAGAAGTTCATTGTCCAAACAGATGCATCTGAATTGGGGGAAGGGGCTGTACTGTCACAATTGAATGATGAAGGTCAGGATCAGCCAGTAGCTTTTATTAGCAGAAGGCTGACCCCTAGAGAGAAACGTTGGTCAGCCATTGAGAGGGAGGCCTTTGCTGTGGTCTGGGCTCTGAAGAAGTTGAGGCCATACTTGTTTGGTACTCACTTCCTTGTTCAAACAGACCATAAGCCCCTCTTATGGCTAAAACAAATGAAGGGTGAAAACCCCAAACTGCTTAGGTGGTCTATTTCCCTACAGGGGATGGACTTCACAGTGGAACATAGACCTGGGAGTAACCATGCCAATGCAGATGGACTCTCTAGGTACTTCCACTTAGAACATGAAGACTTAACTGGGCAAGGTTAGTTTAATGTCCCTACGTTTGGGGAGGGTTGTGTAGGAGAGTAGGATCTGCTTCACATGGGTACCCCCACTTTTTGCTGATGCTTCACTGTTTTTTTACTTTAGTCTGGCTGGGGCCCTGCTAATCAGGACCCTAGCCTAGCTGCTTCCTCTCTAAAATGGTTTCCATGTGCCTTAGGCACATCTCTGATTGGAATCTGGAGTGCCCTTATAAGTCCCTAGTATATGGTATACTATGTACCCAGGGCATAGGTACCTCAGAGGCCTGCCAGGGGCTGAAGCATGTATTATGCCACCCCTGGAAGGCCAGCCAAAATGGCACCACAGGCCTGCTACTGCAGCCTGAGTAAGGTGGTGCATGCACCCCTTACAGTGGTATAGGCTACCTATATCACTACCATTGCACACACCTATAAACCTATAAGTCACTCCTATGGCAGGCCTTGACAATCCTGAAGGCAGAGTGCTTGGTTTTTATGTGAGAGGGTGCCCCTGCATGAGCAGAGCCCCTCTGCAGCATTCGGAGTACCTCCTATGATGCTGTTTGCAGTGCAGCCTGACCATATACTCTTAAGTGCATTATATCCTCGCGGTAGAATGCTAACTTTGGACTGGCTGCACCAAAACATGTCGAGTTTGGTGTCAAACATCTTGGAATACTACCCCCGCCAGTTCTGGCAGCGGGGGTAGCATTCCACTCTTCTAGAGGGAGAGACATGTACCCACCGGCCTACACGGTAACTTCTTTCCAGAGCCCTGGCATCACAAAATGGATGCCGCTGCCACAGACACGAGTCTGGCCTCCTGCTGCTGACCGAAACTCCGGCAGGGGAGGCCTGGACAATAGGTTTCCTTTCCCAGTGAGGTGTAACCACCTCCCCAGACAGGATAGTGTGTATTGGGGCTGGGCGGGAGCACTCTCTGGTGCTTTGAAGTCCTGCACTGGGGGCACATTTGGCGTCTCTGTGCATACCCCAGTTCAAACCGGCTCAGGGGCTTCCAGCCCCTGCTCTGGCACGAAACTGGACAAAGGGAAAGGGGTGTAACCACCCCTCTGCCCTGACCCTCCCATAGGTGGGTCCCCAGAGTATGTCCATCCCCCTAACTTGGTATAAGTATGGGACCCCAGTCCTTAGTGTAGGAAGGTGGAATCTGACTATATGGTTGCCCCCACTTTTTTCCTGGTGTTTTGCTGGTTTATGACTTAGTTGGACTGCGATCCTGCTATTCAGGGCCCCAGTCTATCTGCTTCCTCTATAAAATGGTTTCCATGTGCCTTAGGCACATCTCTGATTGGAATCTGGAGTGCCCTTATAAGTCCCTAGTATATGGTATACTATGTACCCAGGGCCTAGGTACCTCAGAGGCCTACCAGGGGCTGCAGCATGTATTGTGCCACCCCTGGAAGGCCATCCAAACTGACACCACAGGTCTGCTACTGCAGCCTGGGTAAGGTGGTGCATGCACCCCTTACTGTGATATAGGCTACCTATATCACTACATACATACACACATATAAACCTATAAGTCACTCCTATGGCAGGCCTTATCAATCCTGAAGGCAGAGTGCGTGGTTCCTATGTGAGAGGGTGCCCCTGCATGAGCTGGGCCCCTCTGCAGCATTCGGAGACCCATCTCTGATGCTGTTTGTAGTGCAACCCGACCATATACTCTTAAGCGCATTATAACCTCGCGTTAAATGCTAACTTTGGGATGGCTGCACGGAAACATGTCGTGTTTGGTGTCAAACATCTTGGAATACTACCCCCCCCGCCAGTTCTGGCGGCGGGGGTAGCATTCCACCCTTCTAGAGGGAAAGACATGGACACACCGGTATACCCGGTACTGACTTTCCAGAGCCCTGGCATCACAAAAGGGATGCCGCTGCCACAGACACGAGTCTGGCCTCCTGCTGCTGACCGAAACTCCGGCAGGAGAGGCCTGGACAATAGGTTTCCTGTCCCAGGGAGGTGTGACCACCTCCCCAGACAGGATAGTGTGTATTGGGGCTGGGCGGGAGCACTCTCGGGTGCTTTGAAGTCCTGCACTGGGGGCACACTTGGTGTCCCTGTGCATACCCCAGTTCAAACCGGCTCAGGGGCTTCCAGCCCCTGCTCTGTGCGAAACTGGACAAAGGGAAAGGGGTGTAACCACCCCTCTGCTCTGGCCCTCCCATAGGTGGGGCCACACAGTATGTCCAACCCCCTACCTTAGTATAAGTAGGGGACCCCAGTCCTTAGGACTTTAGATTTACCTGGACGAAACTCTGACACAGAATCCTGGACCTTCGACGCTCTACTTTAAGATTAGAGGACTGAAGAATCTCCCTTGGGGTCAAGGAGTGACTCAGTCACTCCTTGACCTAAGGGGTGATCCTGTCTTTAAAGTGGAAAATCTGAGGTCAAGGATTGTCAGAGTTTGTCCATTAAAATCAAGTCTCTAGGACAGAGTCCCTAAACATATAGGTGGGGTTGAACATACTGTGGCCCCATATAGGCCAGAAAGTGGTTACACTTATACCCCGATCAGTTTGTATGTGGCCCCTAGTGATTTGGGCAGAATGCACAGGGACATGAAGTGTGTGCCCCCAGTGCAGATCAAGCGTCTCCCGCCAAGCACTATTACCTTATCCTGTCTGGGTGGTCACCTCCCTGGGACCAAAATACGGAGTTCGGTCAGCAGCTTGGGAACCGTGTCTGTATTTGTGATGCTTCTGGAAAGTCAGTACCGAGAATTGCTGCGATATCCATGTCTTCCCTCTAGAAAGTGGGGAGATACTACCCCGCCGCCAGAAACTGGCGGAGAAATTAGTATTCAAGATGTTGACACCAAACACGACATGTTTCCGTGCAGCCATCCCAAAGTTAACGAAGATATAATGCGCTTAAATATATGGAAATCGAACTGCAAACAGCATCAGAGATGGGTCAGGCTCTGCAGAGCCCAGCTCTCATGCAGGAGCACCCTCTCACATAGGAACCACGCACTCACCTTCAGGAGCAAATAAAACCTGCCCTTAGGAGTGACTAGATTTTATATGTGGTGTATATGTAGTGACATAGGTAGCCTATATCAGGTAAAGTGCATGCTACCTTGCCGTATGGAAACCTGAAATGTCAGCTGGATGTGAACATAATATGCCGTAGATACCCAAACCTAGATACATAGGGGCTATACTTGGAATTCCAATCAGAGATGTGCCTAAGGCACATGGAAACCATTTTATAGAGGAGAGCAGATAACACGTGGAATAGCAAATAAACCAATAAGCTGCCAGGGTAGTGGGGCAACCATATGGTCAGATTCCCTGCTTCCACTAGGACTGGGGTCCCATACCTGCCAGAGATGGGTAAACAAAGTTACCTATGGGAGTCAGGCAGAGAATGAGTACACCCCTTTCCGTGCCAAGCTGAGCAAATTTGGGCCGACAACAGGTATGCACAGGAAAAATGTACCCCCAGTGAAATTCCCGCCCAGCCCCCAATACACACTATCCCCAATGCAAGTGGCCACACCTCCTGGAAGAGCCTGTGTCAGGCCTCCCCCTGCGGTTCTCAGCAGCTGCTTGCATGTCTGGAACATCCACCGCAGAGCTCTGCCGGTGGGCTATCTTCTCCCTGCATCAAGTGGAATGCCCCCGCTGCCAGACTGAAAATATTTGACAAACTACCGACACTGTGCAGCCAGTCAATTGTAATCTATAATACGCAGAACATATGAGCTCAGGCTTTCACAAGCTGTATCATGCATGCTCCTCACGAAACACCCTCACATAAAACCAAGCACTCTTACCCTTCAGGGTAATCAAGGTACCATAGGAAAATTGACTTATAGGTTTATAGGTGTGTGCAATAATGTGATATAGGTAGCCTACTTCTACTAGCCAAGGGTGCATGCACCACCTTACTCCAGGCTGCAGCCAGCAGACACCATGATGCCACACAACTTGGCCTTCAGAGTGGCACATAATACAATGCTTCAGCCTGGCAGGCATCTGAGTACCTATTAGATTATACCATATACTAGGGACTTATAAGGAAGCACTCCAGATTCAATCAGAGATGTGCCTAAGGTACATGAAACCATTTTAGAGAGGAAGCAGCTTTAGGCTAGGGTCTGATTAACAGAATACAACCAGACTAAAAGCAAAAACAGTGGTATCAACAAAAATGGGGAGCCCCGCAAATCCTACTCTCTAACCTCCCCAAACGTAGGGACATTATAACCTTGCTGTCCTTCTTTCATGGAAAGTGGAAGTACCTAGAAAATCCATCTGCAGTAACATGGTTCTCCAGGTCTATGTTCACTTATCCCCTGTAAATAAAACCACCCCTAAACTTAGTTGGGATTTTCACCACTGCATTTGTTAGCCATAAGAGAGCTTATGGTCTGTTTGAATAAAGAGTGAAATTGCAAATGGCCTATCAGAGCCAGACCACAGCAATGTCTTTGACCAACGTTTATATGCAAATTCAGCCTTCTGCTGTCTACTGGCATTTTGGCCTTCATCATTCAATGCTTCCTGATTAAATGTGTGCCCCAGACAATATCAAGGACTCTGTGAATGGGAACAGTATGCACATGGCCTACTTTCGTCATCAAATGCCTTTGACTAACTGTCCACTGAACCTTTTTGGGCATTTTTCTTGGAAGTTACTAAAGTGTCTGCAATGTGATCCATACTTACTACAAATCTCCTATAGTAGTCAGGCCTAAAACTTCTAATCCTGAATTAGACAGTCAGTCATCGATGATCTGAGACTCTTATTCTGTAGAGTTGACTTGAGCCTCTGCCCACAGAGTAACTGACCTGGCCTGACTCTGCCTATCTGGCACTTGGTGGCCTTGATAGTCAGGCACTATACAGTGTACAATAAACATTTCTGAGGTATTTCCAAACCTGTAAAATTCTGTTCACCTCATCTGAAAAATGGCAGATGCAACTTCAGACAAGCATCTGCAAATAATGCAAGAGGACGAAGAGCATGCTATTTTAACTGCATCATCAGCTAATTTATTCTATACAGTAATAACTATCAGATCCAGATGATAGCTAGATTCCAACGAGCAATTAAAGTGTATTAGCTCATCTGCCTAAGAACTGGTGTGGTATCAGCCTGTGTTTCTGTTGAGACCACTGTAATCCTGGAAACCTCATCTCTCTTTCCCTCAGTGAATGTGAGATCCTGGCACAAGGCCCACTGGGCTAGCCCAGGCCTCATCTGAAGGGTTCAATAACTCCCAAATCCAAGCATCTTCTGGACTTCTGTCTGATACAGTCCCTGACATGGTCAGGTTGCCTATAAAATCTAATTCTTAATGAGGCAGACTGCCCCCAGTGTCCCACTTCATGAGTGCACCAGATGGAGTGACAGATTGTCGATGAATATGTGCACAGACTGATTGGTACCCTGTACTGTCAGTGCTGCTGGGCAGTACCAAGGCTTGCCATCCGCTGATCAGGGTTCTGTGAAGGCTTGGTCGGGGAGTGGGTCATGTCTCCTCACTGTCCCTCATCAGTAATGTGAGCAACCTCATCTGCCATGTCCGCATATGGTACAATCTGTGACATGGAGAACCTGTAGAGGACTCCTGGAGTGTTCTAGGTCTACTAAATAGGTAACTCACCCTTCTGGTAACAATGGTATGGGTCCACTCAGTATGTAGACCACTGGCATGTACCTGCCTCCTGGCTGGTGGCAATCAGTACAGCTTTGTGAGCTTTTGAAAGTTCTGGCTAGCCTCAGATTTTAATTGCCTTTTTCATAATGCTCAGCCATCTGAGAAGAGCGTAGTCCACCCATATGCCTACTTTAGAGCTGAAATGGCACCTTCCTTCACCAAACAATGAACCCCACAACAGGTAATAACAAAAATTTCAAAAATTTGAAGAACCTCTGCAAATAAAGAGCAGGCAAAATGTATGTTATCTTATTAAACAGAATTTTCATGCCCTTCAGAATTTTATTCTCAACTAAACCATTGCATTGTGGAGTGACAGGAGTGTGGCAAGTCACTCCACCTATTACATTACCCCTTCAATGTCAGACATGCTGATTAGCACCCTAATCTGTCTAACCTCATGCATTATGTAGTAGGAGCCCTTGGAGTGCTGTGAGTGTCCTGAGCGCCTGGGTACCTGGTGGCATGATCCTACCTACAGATGCTGTTTGAGATCCATGGGATTACTCTCAAGACCCCAGTAATGTGCCTCAGGCACCTGCCTTGCCCTTGTGGCAGGTAGGAGCGATAGCTCCTTGGTGATCTTCAGACATGTGGGAGCCAGTGAGTGTCCCAGATGTTCTGTGGCTGCTAAAGTCAGGAAGCCCTGAACACTTCAGAGGTATGACCAATCCCTGGTAGGCTTCGAGATACTCTCTACACTCTGATGCAGGTAAATATCTAATGCAGCCATGAGACCACTAACATGCTGGCAGGGATTCAAGGAGACATCTGCTCTCCTGGCTCAGATTGCCCTGGAAAACCCCTGTCAAGGGCTTCTCAGCCTAGTCCCTCTGGAACAGTTGTCCTGGAAGCTGAATCATCCCCTCTCCTTCTGAGCCAGAGAAGACACCTACTCTGACACTTAGGCTGTGCAGCTGGCGACCTGGTCACAGCAACACATCTGCAGGGATGCCCAGCATTCTGCATGATCCTGACTCCACTTCTGCAATTCCTAAATCATTGCCAAGCAAGCAGCTAGTAGATACCACAGCAAGGCCAGGGTGCCAGCCTCCCCGAGATTAACAACTGCCAGAGTATGGTCTGTTCTGACATTGAGTACATTTCACCAAGTATACTGCCCAGGATTCCCTGGAATGTAATGTCACAATGACACTTGCCCCAGTGTCCCCTAAATGCAAAGCCTCTTTTCCATTTATCAATGGCTGTTATCTATGCCTTGCCCAGACCCCAAGGACTCACAGAGGAAGTGCATCCATGCCTCCATCACAGACTAGGACTGTAGCTGGAGATGAGTTCTCTGACTAGGTCAGAGCTCATCTCCTTACCCAGGTAACCTACTAAACCCTTGGCTGTGTAGTCCCACCTTGTAACTGCACTAGAGAACAGATAGAGTCTTTGGACTTGGTGCAATCCTTGTCAATGCGTCTTTGCTTACCTGTACAGCCTTTCCACCTGTCAGCTGAATCCCCACCTGAAAAATTTTTATTACCCTTATCTTCTTAGAATCTTGCTTCGTCACCACTGTACCTTGATTCGGCCATTACTTTCCCAGTGGGAAGTCAGATCAGGGCAGGTGCTGTGCAGCAGCTTGTTTTGACAATTTATTAAGTCTGCTCCACATGATAAGGCCATGCAATCCTGTGAGAATCACATACCACTATCTCTTATGGCAATCAGCAAAAATCCACGATCAGAGTCTGTGCTATCAGGCAACCTGTATTTAGGCCAAATCCATCAATCAGAAACTCTTCAAGATGTAATTATCAGCATCCTCTCTAACAGTGAGCATCTCTACTTATGAGAGCCATACTAACTCTGAGGAGACCTAATACTACCAGGCCTCTCCAATGCAGTTGTGGATGTCATCCCCACTCTGGTAGGGAGGACAATCTTGCTCGGAACTCACTACTTCCTATCTCTGGGGAAATTGCTGCCACCCATGCTCTCTTTAATGAGATCTAGAGGACTCCCTGTCTATAACCAACTATGTTTGAGCTCAAGCTGAGCTGCTTCTGAATCAGTCTCTTTCTCCTGTCCTATGAGAAAGCAGAAGGTCCCTATTGAAGATGTCAGGGAAATGGTGGAACTGAGAGCTTGGCACACTCTCAACTCTTCCTGGGAGACAAAGGTGAGGTCATCCTGTCCTCATCCGCAGGAATAGCTGGGTTTCAGGTCAGAAGACCTTCTGGCAATTTCAGAGAGGGCTCTGCCTGGGAATACTGCTGGATCAGCCAGCTAGAATTTGTTTGCCTGCCTTCAACTTCTAATGTGCATAATGCCCAATTCCAGAATGGGAGTTTATCATACTTGGAAAAGCCCACTGACTTCTGAATCAGCTGGCGTACATTACAGTTGTGGTGTCACTACCTACTCTAATAAACCTACTAAATATAACGAGTTGTAGAAAGTGGTGCTATCCCTTAACCTACAACTCTAAGTTCAGTAGGAGAAACACTAAACGGTGCCTAAAGTGCACAAATCTTCAGTTGATCAATTCAAATTAGTTATCTGGTAAAACAATAGCAAGCAAATCCCACACGCTCTACCTGAAATTGGCCTAGTATATACTGTCCACTTGCAAATAGGCCTCAGTAAACAACCCTGTGATTAGGTTAAAGACAACCTTTAGCTATCTAGTGGCAATGGAAAAAAAAAAGCCTTCAGGCTAGGGAGGAATGTAAACGCTGCAATCTATAATGCTTAGTGACAAATGAAGAGGACCAGTAAAATATGTATTTATTGCTAAACACACCCCTCTAATCTCTTTATAGGCTAGAGTTCAGTGCATAAGTTATAAGTTAGTTATCAACAGTAATAGCACAGATGACGTACTAACCCATAAAGTATAAAGACACGGCCCCAGGCTAGACACAGACACATGCTTGGTCCCTGAATTACCCAGAGTAATGACACGAGAGACGCGTGCAGTGTGAGAACACAGCCGCTAATAACGATTATTTATGAGGAGAATCGCGGTTGGAGAGGACATAGAGGAGGACTTGGAGCAAACCCCTTTAAACAGGTTGTCTAGAGTCCTGCACGGGAGCACTGGGCTGCTCGAGTACCTCGCAGAAGCTTGAGTGCATATCTTTGGTAAGATCTGTCTTGTTTCTTGCAAAGTGCTGGCGACAAGCCGGGTCAAGGTGGGTCGAAGTCTGAGACGGGGACAGTCTGGGTCACTAGCCCTGACCAGGAAAATGATGGTAGGCCGCGATGTCAGTGCTCAGGCTTAGGTTGTCTCATCTTGTCTCTTTCAGCCACAGCTCAGAGGGCGTCAACGTGACAGGGCTGGATTCGAGCTTGGCCACATCGTTGTCGATGCTAGTGTCGGCGACAGATGGCAGCAGCAAATCTTGTGAAATAGAAGAATGTGATAATTACCAGACCAGCAAAAGTGAGGGATCACCCAGTGAAGAAGTCAGGGCAAACCTGGAAACAACCAATGAAACCCAGAGCGATGGCAATAATGACTAGACAGCTGAAGAATACAGTGGATACCATCCTAGACCTTCTAGATGGAGTGGGAGCCAGTGATCTTCGGTGCGGTGTGGGCTAGTGGGGCCCACAGAAACACAACCGTGGGAGCAGAGGAGGTGCGCTGCCGTGCGATCAGTCAAGTCATGGTTCCGTTACCCACGACGGCTTCTGGGCCTCTGGCTGTTGGGACTCAGGGCGGCCTTGCAAATCTGTCTGTGTGCAAGAGGCCGGCGTGGCAGACTCAGCGTGCAGTTGTGCCAAGTTGGCTAAGCGCACCTTGGCAGAAGTCAGCTCCTTTGACTTGAAATCCCCAATCTTAGAGTGAGTCAGTTCTGTGTCAGAGTTCGTCCAGATGGAAATCTAAGTGGGTCCATATATACCCAGTTGGGGTGGACATGCTGGGACACCCAATAGATGTCAGGTGATGATTTTGCTTCCCTTTTGTCCGAGTTTTAAATGCCAGGCAGGAAACAGATGGCCCATGCATTTTGGGCACAGGGTAATGCACGGGGACATCAAATGTGCCCCCAGTCTGGACTTCCCGAGCGCCGGAGTGGCATGGCTATTACCTTTAATCTGTCTGGGGAGGTGGTTACCTCCTGGGACAGAACTGCACCAGGCCTCCCCTGCTTGAGTTTCAGTCAGCAGGAAGATGACATCCATTTTATTATGAGACTGGAAAATTGCAGTAGGCGATGGGCTGAAGTCTCTCCCTCTAGAAGAGGTAGAATCTGCCGCGCCAGAACTGGCGTAGATAATATTCAAGATGGTGACATAAACTGTTTGTCTTGGTGCAGCCAGTCCAAAGTTAGCACTACGCTGATTATAATGCAGCAAATATATGTCAGGCTACACTACAGAAAGCAACATCAGAGGCCTCTGAATGCTGCAGAGAAACTCTGCTCATGCAAGTATAAAAACCAAGCCTCTACTGTCAAGTATCAAGAACTAGGAAGTGACATAGGACTATAGATGTGTATTATAATGGCCAACTCACCACTGTAAGTGCATGCACCATGCTTTAGTACAATGTGCACCATTTTGTGGCCTTCCAGGGAGTGGCACAGCCATGCTGTAGTACCTAGCCTAGGCCACATATTATACCATATACTAAGGAACTATAAAGGCCTCAGATTCCAATCAAGTGTGCCTAGGGCGCATGGGGCAGGAGAGGGAGGCAGCTGGGCTGGGTCTGATTAGCAGGGCCCCAGCCAGACAAAGTCGAAAGGCAGAGATGAGGCATCGGCAAAGTGGGGGTATATATGAGGCGATCCTCTCTGTCTCTTACCTCTGCATCACAAATCCTTCTGCAATTCTTGCCTCTTCTGCACCTCTTGCATCTTTCTGCAGTTGCAGCATCCTTCTGCACTTTTCTGCTTCTTCTACCTCTTTCTGCACCTCTGTGCCTTTTCTGCCCTATAACATGCGCACTCTGTTACTCTGCTGCCTCTTGCCCTGTGCCCTTGCCTCTGTTGCTTTTAAGGAGCTCTCTGCCTTTTCTCCCTTTTCTGTCTTTCTGCACCTCTGTGCTCTTTCTGCCTCCTTGCTCTTTCTGCCTCCCCTTTTCTTCTCTTCTTTCTGCACCTCTCTTTCCCATTCTGCCATACTGTTCCTCTTCTCTTTCTTTCTGCCTCTCTTACCTCTATCTCATCTCTCTTGCCTCTTTCTGCATCCTCTTGCCTCTTCATGCCTCATTTTCTTCTTTCTTTCCCTGGCCTCTTCCACTTCTCTTGCCTGCTCTGCAGTTCTCCTACTCTTTCTACCTCTGCCTTTCTGTAGCTCTCTTGCCTCTTTCTGCATTTCTATTGCTCTTTGCCTCTTTCTCTCTTGACTCTCTGCAACTCATTGCTCTTTCTGCACTTCTCTTGCTCTTTATGCCTCTCTGCTTTCACCTCTCTTGACTCTTTCTGCACCCATACTGCCCATTTCAACATGCTTCATTTGCCTATTATCTGCACCTCTGGCAAGCACCACTCTGCTCTCCCTTCTCTGTACCTTTCCTTGGCTCTTTCAGCACCTCTTCCCCCTCTTGCACTGCCTCTCTCCCTGCTGCACCTCTACTTGCCTGTTTCTGCCTCTCTGCCTCTTGTGCCTGTGACTCTTTCACATCTGCTACTTTCTGCTGCATCTCTTACATTTCTCTTGCTCTCTGCCTTCTCTGCCTCTTTCTGCACTTCTCCCCACTCTGCATCTCACCCCTTCTTCCTACACCTCTGCGTACTCTTTCTGCCTCTGTACTTCTTCTCTCTGCCTCTTTCTGTACTTCTCTTCCTTCTTTCTGCCTCTTCTTTCTGTGCCTCTTTACTCTTTCTTTCTTCCGTTACCCTCACTGACTCTTTCTACTTTCTTGCTCTTTCTGCCTCTCTCTTTCTGCCTCTCTAGTTTATTTTGGCTCTGTCATCTTATCTTTCATGCTCTGCCCTCTCATGCCTTTATCTTGCCTCTTTACCTCTCCCTACCTGTTGCTCACTCTCTTGCCTCTTTCCTTCTTTCTTCTTTGCCTGTTTCCTTCTGCCTGCTGCAGTTCTCTTGCCTGTTTGTGCACCTCTCTTTCTACTTGCCCGTTTCTGCCTGTGCATCTTTCTACCTCACCTCTTTATCCACCTCTCTCCCTCTTTCTGCATCTCACTATCTGCACTTCTCTTCTTTCTGCCTCTCTTTTTCTTTCAGCAATTCTCTGTCTCATCACTCTCTTGCTTCTCTGCCTCTGTGCCTCTTACCTCTCTGCACCTCTCTTTCTTTCGGCAATGGCACCTCTGTTTAGCAGCTTCTCTTGCTTCTGTCTGCACTATCTTGCCTCTCTCTACATCTCTTGCTGTTGCTACTGCCTCTTTCTGCACTGTACCTCTTTATGCACTCCTTGCCCTCTTTCTACTTGCTTCTCTTCCTTGCGTTCTGCACCGCTCTTTCTGCACCTCTCTTCCCTCTTTGGCAACTCTCTTGTTTCTTCATCACTTCTCTTGCTCTTTCTCACCTCTGTTGCTCAGCTATCACCAAGCTCTGTCTCACTGCCTCTTTCTACACTCTCCTACTGTTACTTCCTCTCTGCACTCTGCCTCTATAGCCTCATTATACACCTCCTTGCCTCTTCTCTCTTTCTGCCGCTCTGCCTCTCTGTACCCCTCTTGCCTCTTTCTGCACTCCCCTCTTGCCACGTTTCTGCTACCTCACGTGCCTGTACCTCTCACCTCTTTCTGTACCTCTCTGCCTCTTTCTGCACCTCACTTGCCTCTATCTGCACTTCTCTGCCTCTCTTCTTTGGCAACTCTCTTGTCTCTTTCATCACTATCTTCCTTCTTCTGCACCTCTATTGCTTCTTTCAGCACTTGTCTTGCATCTTCTGCATTTGTCTTGCCTGTTGTCACTCCTCGCATCTCTCTTTTCTCTCACCCTGTCCCTGCCTCCTCACCTCTTTCTGCTCACAGCTCTCTTCTGCAGTTCTCTTGCCTCTCCTTCTTTCACCCCCAGCTAACATTTCTGCCTCACCCCGTCTTTCCTCTCTTGCCTAACTCTGCACCTTGCCTCTTTGTCCCCACTCTCTTGTTTTTTCTGTACCTCTGACCTTTCTCAGCCTTCTCTCTCTTCTTTCTCCACTGTCTACCCTTGCTCTCACTTACCTATTTGCTTACCCTTTCTCTGCCTGTTTCTGCCTCAGAACCTCTTACCTGTCTTCTGCACCTCCTCTTACTCTTCCTCTTTCTGCACCTCTTGCCTGGATGCAGCTTCTGCTCTTCTGGAGAACTCTCTTGCCTATTTATGTACCTCACTTGGCTCTTTCTGCACCTCTGTGCCTGCTCTGCCTCTCTTGCCTCTTTCCTCCTTGCCCTCTTTGAAACTCTCTTGTCTCTTTCATCCTTCTCTGCTTATTTCTGCACTCTGTCTGCTCTCCTTTGCTCTCTTGCTCTGTCTGCCTCTTCATCTCTGTTTATGCACACTCTCTCCCTCTAACCCTCTTTAGCCTCCTTACCTCTTCCTTCTCTTTCCTTCGTTCTGCCCATGCCCTTTCTGTACCTCTCTTTCTTTTGGCAGCTCTCTTGTTTCTTTCATCACTCTCTTTCTTTCTGCACACTGTGCTCTTTCAGCACTTCTCTGCTCTGTCTGCATATCTACCTCTCCTACCCATGCCTCTCTGCCTCTTTCAACTCTATAGCCTCATTATACCTCTCTTCTACTTTTCTGCCGCTCTTCTCTTTCTGTACCTCTCTCTGCACCCCTCTGCCCGTTTCTGGCACCTCACGTCTCATTTCTTTGTGACTGCCCCATTCTCTTTCTGCACCCTCGTTCTGCATTCATGCCTGCCCTGAGCTCTCTTATATTTATGGCTGCCTCATGACTTCTTTCTGCCTCTCTGCCCTGCTCTGCACCTCCTTTCTTTCTGCTTCTCTTGCTGCAGCTCTTATCTTTCTGCCCTTCCCCTTTCTGCACCTCTCCTCACTTGTCTGTCACTCTCTTTGCTTTCTCACCTCTGTTTCTTTCAGCGCTTCTCAGCTGCACTCTACCTGCGCTTGTTATCTCTTACCTGTTTATGCTACTCTCTTGCCTCTTTGCAGTTCTCTGTCAGTTTCTGCACATAGACCTCTTTCCTCTCTTGCTATTTCTGCCTCTCTGCCCTCTGTCTGCACCCTCACTGCCTCTCTGCACCTCTCTTGCTTTTTGGCACCTTTCTTGTTTCTTTCTGCAACCTCTCTTGTCTCTTTCATCACTTCTCTTGCTTCTTTCTGCACGTCTGCTGCTTCTTTCAGCCTTTTTCTTGCTTCTTTCTCTCTGTGCTCTTTCTGCACTTCTCTTGCTTCTTTATACCCTCTCTTGCTTCTTTTTCTGGCCTCTCTTGCCCATTTCTCACCTCAGTGCCTCTTTCTGCACCTCTCTTGCCTCTTTCTGTGCCTCACTTGCCTCTATCTGGACTTGTCTTGGTTTCAGGACCTCTCTTGTTTCTTTTCACCAGCTTTCTTGTCTCATCATTTCTCTTGCTTCTTTCTGCACTTCTATTTGCTTCTTTCAGCACTTCTCTTGCTTCTTTCTACACTTGTCTTACCTCTTTCTACACCTCTTGACTGTTCATGCCACTTCTCTTGCCTCTTCCGCACCTCTCTTGCCTCTGCACCTCTGCGCATAACTGCAACTCTCTGGCCTCTTTCTGCAACCCTCTTGCCAGTTCTGCACCTCACTTGCCTCTTTCTGCACCTCCTTGCCTCTTTGTGCACCTCTCTTGCCTCTTTCTGTACCTCACTTGCCCATGTCTGCACTTCTTTTGCATTTCTTTCTGCATCTCTTGTTTCTTGACGCTCTCTTGTCTCTTTCATCACTTATCTTGCTTCTCTGCACCTCTGCTGCTCTTCAGCACTTCCTTGCTCTTTTGCACGTGTCTTGCCTCTTTCTATACCTCTGCTTGCCTGTTCATGCACTTCTCTTGCCTGTTCTGCACCCCTCTCCTGCTCTTTATGTGCCCCTGTTCCCTCTTTCAGCACTTCTCTTGCCTGTTTCTGCACCTCACGTGCCTCTTTCTGCATCTCTTGCCTCTTTCTGTACACTCTCTCGTTCACCTCACCCTTTTCATTTCTCATGCTTTCTGTACCCTTTCTTGTTTTTCTTTTCTCTTGGCTGCTCTTGTCTCTTTCAGCACTTCTCTTGCTTCTTTTCTGCACCTCTGTTGCTCCTTTGCCTATTTCTGCACTTCTCTTGCCTGTTCTGCCTCTCATGCCCTTTCTGCACCTCTGTTCCTTCATTCTGCGCTTCTTGCTCATTCTGCACCTTTCTTGCTTCTTTCTACACCCCTCATGCCTCTTTCTGCAGCCCTCTCCCCTCTTTCTGCGCCTCTCTTGCCTCTTTCTGCACCCCTCTTCCCTCTTTCTGCCTCTTTCTTCTTTCTGTACTTCTCTTGCTTCTTTCTGCACCTCTGTTGCTTCTTTCTGCACTTTTCTAGCTTCTTCTGTACTTCTCCTGCATCTTTCTGCACCCATCTTCCCTTTTCTGTACCTCCTCTTGCCTCTTTCTGCTCCACTCTTGCCTCTTTCTACATCCCTCTTGCCCATTTCTGTACCTCACTTACCTCTTTCTGCACACCTCCTTGCCTCTTTCTGTACCTCACTTGCCTCTATCTGCACTTGTCTTGCTTTTTCAGTACCTCTCTTGCTTCTTTCGGCAACTCTCTTGTCTCATCACTTCTCTTATCTTTCTGCACCTCTGTTGCTTCTTTCAGCACTTCTCTTGCTTCTTTCTGCACTGGTCTTGCCTCTTTCTACACCTCTCTTGACTGTTTATGTACTTCTCTTGCCTATTTCGCACCTCTCTTGCCTCTTTCTGCACCCCTCTTGCCATTTCTGCACCTCACTTGCCTCTTTCTGCCTTCCCTTGCCTCTTTCTGTACCTCTCTTGCCTCTTTCTGTACCTCACTTGCCCGAGTCTTTGCACTTCTCTTGCTTTTTTTTTCTGCACCTCTCTTGTTTCTTTTGGCAACTCTCTAGTCTCTTTCATCACTTATCTTGCTTCTTTCTGCAACTCTGTTTCTTCTTTCAGCACTTCTCTTACTTCTTTTGCACTTTTCTTGCCTCTTTCTACACCTCTCTTGCCTGTTCATGCACTTCTTTTGCCTGTTTCTGTACCTCTCTTGCCTGTTTCTACACCCCTGTTCCCTCTTTCTACCTCTTGCCTGTTTCTGCAACTCTCTTGCCCTGTTTCTGCACTTTTCTTGCCTGTTTCTGCACCTCACTTGCCTCTTTCTGCACCTCTATCTTGCCTCTTTATGTACCTCACTTGCCTCTTTTTGCTCTTCTCTTGCTTTTTTCTGCACCTTTATTGTTTCTTTCTGCAACTCTCTTGTCTCATCCGTCTCTTGCCTCTTTCTTGCACCTCACTTGCTTCTTTCTGCACCCCTCTGCCTCTTTCTGTACCCCTCTTCCCTTTTTGTGCACCTCTATTGCCTTTTTCTGCACCCCTCATCCCTCTTTCTGTTTCTGCACCTCTCTTGCCTCTATCTGCACTTCTCTTGCCTCTTTCTGCACCTCTGTTGCTGTTTTCTGCACTTCTCTTGCCTCTTTCTGCAGCTCTCTTGCCTCTTTCTGCCCCCCTCTTCCCTCTTTTGACATTTCTGTTCATCTTTCTGCACTTCTCTTGCCTCTTTCTGCACCCCACGTCCCTCAATCTGCACTTCTCTTGCCTCTTTCTACACCTCTCTTGTCTCTTTCGACAAACCTCTTCCCTCTTTCAGCACCTCTCTTGCTTCTTTCTGCACCTCTCTTGCTTCTTTCTGCAGCTCTGTCTTGCCTCTTCCTGCACGTTTCTTGCCTCTTTCTGCACTTCTCCTGCTTCTTTCTGCACCCCTCTTGCCTCTTTCTGCACCCCTGTTCCCTCCTTCTGCACCTCTCTTGCCTGTTTCTGCATCTACTGTTGCCTGCTTTCTGCAGCCCCTCTTGCCCATTTCTGCACCTCACTTGCCTCTTTCTGCACCTCTCTTGCCTCTTTCTGTACCTCACTTGCCTCTATCTGCCTTATCTTGCTTTTTCAGCACCTCTCTTGTTTCTTTCGGCAACTCTCTTGTCTCTTTCATGACTTCTCTTGCTTCTTTCTGCACCTCTGTTGCTTCTTTCAGCACTTCTCTTGCTTCTTTCTGCACTTGTCTTGCCCTCTTTCTACACCTCTAGTGACTGTTTGTGCACTTCTCTTGCCTGCTTCTCGCACCTCTCCTGCCTCTTTCTGCACCGCTGTTCGCTCTTTCTGCACCTCTCTTGCCTGTTTCTGCAGCTCCCTTGCCTCTTTCTGCAGTTCTCTTGCCTGTCTCTGCCTCTCTTGCCTCTTTCTGCAGTCCTCTTGCACTTCCGTTTCTGCACCTCACTGGCCTCTTTCTGCACCTCCCTTGCCTCTTTCTGTACCTCTCTTGCCTCTTTCTGTACCTCACTTGCCTGTGTCTGCACTTCTCTTGCTTTTTCTGCACCTCTCTTGTCTCTTTCAGCACTTCTCTTGCTTCTTTCTGCACTTGTCTTGCCTCTTTCTACACCTCTCTTGCCTGTTCATGCACTTCTCCTGCCTGCTGTCTGCACCTCTCTTGCCTCTTTGTGCACCCGCATTCCCTCTTCTGTGCACCTCTCTTGCCTGGTTCTGCAACTCTCTTGCCTGCTTTCTGCAACTTCTCTTGCCTCTTTCTGCACCTCACTTGCCTCGTTTCTGCACCTCACTTGCCTCTTTCTGCACCTCTCTTGCCTCTTTCTGTACCTCTCTTTGCCTCTTCCTGCACCTCTCTTTGCCTCTTTCTGCACTCTCTCTCTTCTTTTGACTTCTTTCTGCACCTCTGCTGCTTCATTCGGCACTTCTCTTGCTCTCTTTCCACCTCTTCTTGCTTCCTTTCTGCACCTCTTGCCTGTTTCTTTCAGCACTTCTCTTGCCTCTTTCTTGCACCTGTCTTGCTCTCTTTCTGCGCCCCTCTTCCCTCTTTATGCACCTCTCTTGCTTCTGTTTCTGCACCTCCTCTCTTGCCTGTTTCTGCAGCCCTGCATGCCTCTTTCTGCAGTTCTCTTGCTCCTGCTTCTGTACCTCTCTTGCCTCTTTCTGCACCCCTCTTGCCTCTTTCTCTTGCCCGCTGTTCGCCTCTTCTGCACCTCTCTTGCCTGTTTCTGCTACCACTCTTGCCTCTTTCTGCAGTTCTCTTGCCTCCTTCTTGACACGTTCTGTTGCCTGTTTCTGCACCTCTCTTGCCTCTTTCTGCACTTCTCTTGCTTCTTGCCGCACTTCTCTCTTGCCTCTTTCTGCAACTCAAATGGGAAGTGCAAGCTGATCTAAAGGTCTGCGTGCTCTTGTGACTAGGTTTATGTCTGCTTGTACATGTATTCTCACATGTGTTATGCATCTGAAGATGGTAGCTTAAAAAGCGGTTAGCTTCTCCTATAGGTGTTCAAGTCTTCTCAGATTCACACTCTGTGTCATTGGTTTTGGGAGCATGTCTTATGTATATGGGTGGTATAATTTACAAATATGCTATTGAATACCCATGTGCCCTGTATTGTGAGCAGAAAGAAATACATACACCTTTTTGCACACAAATGTATAAGTATGCTGTTTGAAACACAAGTATTCAAGTATTTGTATGTTTATTTTTGTCCTGCTGTGTCACTAGGTAACAACAAGTGACTCTGGTTAAGTTATATTTTACATTTGGTGACCCTAGCATTCTGAGCAGTCAATGAATAGTGAACCTTTAAAGAAAAGTGTGGTTTAAGACATCTGGAGAAAGTTTAGTGATCTGGCTACTTTGTATGAGTCTGTGAAGGCCTGAAAGAGTCGTGAAGCCTCTTTCTCACCTCTGTTGCTTCTTTCTGTACTTCTCTCCCTTGCTTCCTTTCTGCTGCTACTTCCTCTTTCTGGACTTCTGTTGCCTCTTTCTGCATTTCTTGCTTCTTTCTGCCCTTTCTTTCCTCTTGCACACCCTTTCTTGCATCTTTCTGCACTTCTCTTGCTTCTTTCTGTTCCTTTCTTCCTCTTTGATTTTATATCCACCTCCCTATGAAGGCATGTAAAGTTATACAGATTTAAAACGTTTTTATATCTAAAAGCCTGGAAGAATCATTTCAGAATGAAAATGGTTTTCAGGTGATATAATGATGTCAGCATTCAACATTTAAAAATTCTTCAAAGAAACTTTGAGGCTTTCAGGGACGTTCTGGATTTCAAGGTCATGAATTTGGCAGCAATGGAAAATCTGTCTATATAAAAAACTTGGTGGAAAACTGGAATTATCATAGTGTGCTTTATCTTTAAAATAGAGAGAGTTCATAACTATATATAATAACTTCTCCATATCCTTTACCAATGCACTGCTGATGACGTCTGCATATTACATCACTCATGTCCATGGTCAGTGACCATCACTGATGACATCACTGATGTACATCTCAAATGACATCACTGATGACATCATCGATGGTATCATCATAATCTCTGATGCACCCTCTCCACACCCTAATATAACCTTTCGTGCATCCACTCTAATATACAGACTGCCATTCGCGAAACCGTAGACACTCCAACACCAGTTAGCATGCACACTCACTGATTCTTGGGTCTACCCACTGTCACATCACTCAGCACTATGTTACAGTCACTCATACATGCCGTCACTCCTCAGTACAGGCACTGATCATATGCACTCTCCTCTATGATGTAGGCAGACTCATCACAGGGCACTCACACACTCGTCCATAAGTTGAGCTGATAATTAAACACCATATAGTGCCTGCCTATACAGTTATACACACTACCTGCTCACTTACTCCCTACATCTCGTCGCACCTTCTTACGCCCGGAGTTCATACAATCACTGACACCAGCTCACTTAGGTCCCCCCCATCTCTGCCTCTCTCCTTCCCCCGTCTCTTTCTGCCTCCCAGTAGCTGGCTGGCCACCAAAAAAAAAAAAAAAAAAAAAAAAAAAAAAAAAAAAAAAAAAAAAAAAATCCATGTCACGCACGTACTGCTGTATATATATGCTCATCTCTATATGTTATATATGATATATACATATCTATTCATGTCTGCTTTGCTTGTTGCTGACTGTCGCACAGACCACTGTGTAGCGATAACGAGCGATCGCCCCGCCGACTATGTTTTTTTTCGTGCGTGATCAGATATGATGAGTTCACTTAGTGAAAAACATATATGTATATATATATATATGTATTATATGTGTATGAACGTGCGCGGGTGTGCGCGTGGGCGTGGGGTGAGGGCTGTCATTTGTGTGTGTGTGTGTGTGTGCGGGGGGGGGGGGGGGGGGGGGGGGGGGGGGGGGGGGGGGGGGGGGGGGGGGGGGGGGGCTGTATGTGCGCACGTATATATATATATGTATACACAAATTATATATGTGCATATATGTATGTGTATATGTATATGTATATATATATATATATATATATGTATGTATATGTATGTTATTTATATGATATGTGTGTGTGCTCGCTGTACGCGTGGCGTGGCCGCGGCTGAGCCGTAGCACTGGTGCGCGGCGCGCGCAGTCTCAGGATGACAGTGCGTGGCGGGTGGGGGGGCAGCGTGCAGCGCAGCGTGGCGGGTGGGGGTGGGTGGGGGTGCGAGGGTGAGCGCGTGGCGTGTGCGACACGGCAGGTACGCTGTGTGTGTATGACAGCATATATGATGAGCGTATGTGTGTGTGTGTGTGTCGTGTCAGTGTGTGTGCGTGGCGTCATGGCAGTACATGCTATGTGTATGATATGCTATATGTATGTAGACACAGCACACTCACATCATGTCAGGTACAGGCACTACACATGTACACAGCACGCTGACTGCGCGCGGCTGCGGCAGGGGGGGGGGCGGGGGGGCTGTGGCCCCTCAGTCAGGTGGTGTCACTCTCACACACACACACACACACACACACACACACACACACACACACACACACACACGCACACACCCTCACCCCCCCGGGGGGGGGGGGGGGGGGGGGGGGGGGGGGCTCCTCCTTGGTCCTTATCACTGCCACTCTCTTCTCCTTTTCACTGCCGCCACTGCCTCACCCTTCCTTTTTCTGCCTTCCTTTTTACCCCTCACACACTACACACATCCTCCCCGCCGTCACTCACTATTACACACACACACACCCCCCCCCTCGTTGTATTTTCTTTTCTGCTTCTTTTCTTGTTCTGGCCTGCGGCATCAGGAATAACCTGACATCAGCTGTTGCAGGCTAAAAACGCTATCTGATATTTTCTTTCATGCTGGCTGGCCTCGTGGAAACGAACGTCTTCTCGTTGCTCGGCGGCATCACCCTCGTTACTCAACGGTTGGGTAAAAAAAAAAATAATGCTGTGCCGATAACGAACGACCTGATTCTCGCCGCCGCCGTTTCATGCGCCAGCATCGTGCTGTTCGCCAGCATCGTGGCCTCGGTGATATCGACCTGGTATCATCGCGGCGTATCATCTGTTGCATCCTGTAACCGCAGCACATCATCAGTGCTTTCACATTCCGCCAGCCGTTTTCTCTTGAACTCGATGGATGCAAACTATGAAATCAGGTTAATACCTCTGACGGGTTCTCTCCTTGCCAGTTCTCTGCTCTCGTCAGTCTTCTCTTTGTGGTTGACTTCTCTTGGATTCAGTCTTCCTCAGTTCTTATGTGAACCAACAACTGAGAAACATTCTTCTCTGGGTTTCTGTTTTTTCCCCCAGACCTACTATTAATTACTCTTCTCTGTGCAGTGAAGAAAGCCTTGTGCTTCTTTTGTTACACACAATGTGTGTCTGTGTTGAGCCTTATTCAAATATTTATTTCTTCTTTTAATCATTTAACCTCCCAGTGTGATGATATAAATTTGGGACATATATTTTTATTTCCAAAGCTTTGTTCACTCTTAATGAAAATCAGTGTCAGACACCTTCAGCTTTCTTGATTCTGAGCCTCACAGAGAAAATCAGCAATCTTTCCCTTTTACTGGGTCTGTGGAAAGGTACAGTCAAAGTAGGCCTCTTTCTGCACCTCTGTTGCTTCTTTCTGTACTTCTCTTGCTTCTTTCTGCACCTTTCTTCCTCTTTCTGGACTTCTGTTGCCTCTTTCTGCATTTTTCTTGCTTC